>CM060686.1:191806318-193236318 GCA_030686995.1 Artemisia argyi | reverse complement strand
TGAGAAGTTTCCCATCATATTTTATTTTTCCAGTTGTGGTGTATTAATTTGTTCAGTTACAAATTCACATTAGTTTCATTCAGTGTTTCTGTGTTTTTGAAAGGGAAGTTTCCTATAAGCTAGACATTTTGTGTAATGGTCAAAAAGTCAATAGTCTACTACAATTAATATTACAACCACCAGGCCTCCATCCATTAAATATACACGGAACACACACTTATTCATATCTTCTATATATAGAAACACAAACCGAACATATTCATGTATATCACCCAAACACTCCTTCATTTCTTTTTGTAACAACCCACGCACCCCTTCTTGTTCAGATAAGCAACAGGTACATACATGATTTAAGTTTTGCAAAGCAATGCTAATACAACTAAAGTTAAGGTTTTTCTAGGTGACCAAATAGACCACATTTGCTATGTTCTCTAGTCCCTCGTTAATTCGCTTACATATATGTTGTAAGTTTTGCAATCATATTTAGTAGCATGTAAAGTATTTGATGAAAATGTTTTACATATTACTAGCATGGTACTCACGCGTTGCGACGGTAGGTACCCTGAAATAAAATATTTCGGTGAATTATGTTTTCTAATTTATTATTTTCTTTATGACAATAAATTTATGAACATCAAAAATTACGTGTGACGTATTTAAACTCTTTAAGTAATGACAGTGTTTTTTTATTATACGATTGTGATAATAAATATTTTATTGAATAATGTTTTTTCTTCGTTCAAAATATCTATTTGATTTATATAAAACTAAGTTTTATGGATACAGGTGTTAAAAAAATCTGTGAAACCGATAAAATGAACTAACCCGCTCAATCCGAAACCGCAAAAAAACGATTACTATGAAATGGATAAACCCTCTTATCGCGGTTCGATTTCGGTTTTTAGTTTTAAATATCAGCGATTACCCGAATCGAACTGTCTTTTATATACATGTAGTTTTAAAAAAATTGAGGCTAGATTATAAATATGTATAGTATAAAATATAGAGAAATATATTTTGTAATTTTAGCTTTATTATTTGTATTTCTTAAATTGTAGTTTTAGGGTCCGCTTGATTCAAAGTGGGGAAAGGTAAAGGTAAATGGAAAAGGAAAGGGAATGCAAAAGATTGAGTGAGGTGTGTAATCAATACCTTACCCCTCAATTTACTCTATAATGTTGATTACCCACTACGGGGTAATCAATACCTTGCACACCTCTAACCAAGCACCTAATTTGAGTGAGGTGGGCCCTTTTGAATTCTTTACCCATTCCACACTTCATTTAACCCCCTTAACAAGCACCCCCTTAGTGTTTAAATAGTTTGTATAATATGCTTTATTATTTGTATTATTTAATTATTAGTTTTAATTATTTCAATTACATTTAATGCATGAATTGTGTTTAAATATGGGGTGTTTTAATAACTCAATTAATTGTTTTCATTTACCATATTAATTGCTCACTTAAAACTAAGAAAGAGAGTGTTTTGTGTTGTAAAGTGTTGTACCGTAAGCTTTTAAATTTGCAAGTCTTAAAATTAAGATTAAGAAGAGAGCACTTTGTGTATTGTACAATAATCTTTTTGACTTGTAAGTTTTAAATTTAAGATTAAGGAGAAAGATTCATATGTGTATTATATGTAGTATAGATATTGATATAGATTGTGGGTTAAAGTAATTCATAGACTCTCCTTAACAGGCCTGTCGATTTTATAAATGATAGTTAATTAGTTTAGCATATATCAAATGATTAAATTTGTTGCTTTATAATTAGTTGACTAAAAGTTTATTTTGAAAGTACCCCGTAACCTTTTGTCCAAGACAATAAGCGACGGGGAAAATACTTTATTACAAATTGGAAAATATTTTATTACAAGTTAGTGACACGTTTTATGAATTTCTTTTATGTACCATTTTCTAATGCTTTTAGTTTGCTAAGTCATTCTAAAAAGCTTTTCAAAAAGCTATGTATCCAATGCACATAAAGTCTTTCAAAAAGCTTATTGAAATAGTAAAAAGCTATTCAAGCTTTGTGCATTGGGGATGTTCTTATATTATGTAACTTAATAGTGACAAGTATCATTTTATATTGTATGAATAAAAATAGTTATTGACGAAGATGACAATTATGAATTATTTACAATTATAATAAAATACACAAATATATACGTAGTTAAAATCCTTTAGTGCTGTTATGTCACAACTGTGCATGTTGGTTGTTAATAGTAAACAGGTTCCAGATTAGGGTTAAGATAATCAATAAAGGTACCGGATATTCACTTGAAATCGTGGTATCACTTTCCAATAGAAACTATTCGACCCTATGCCTGGGTTACACGAATATCTCTATGGGATAAGACCAAGTGATGTTCTTGTTTTAGGCACAAACCAAGAACCAGATGCGTATTGAAGTGTTTAGGGTTTCGTATTATCTCTCTCCATGCAGAATGATGTGACCTCTATTTATAATAGAGAATACTCAAACCCTAGCCCATGGTATTATGTATAATTAACGGCCCATTAATTATAACATAATAATTTCCATAATAATAGGGATCAGTGGTTAAAACCTAGCAGCAGAATTGCTGATGCTATCAGCAGATTCTCACTAGCAGCAGAATGCTATAAGCAGCAGAATCAGCTAGCAACAGAATCAGCTGTCAGCAGAATCCTATCAGCAGGATCAGCTAGCAGCAGAATCCTAGCAGCAGATTCACAACACTAGCAGCAGAGTCTGCTAGCAGTACTTTGATCAATACATAACCACTATTGAGTCAGGGGATTCAGTGACCAAATAGGTGTATACTCCATACCTCCAAACCCATTACCAAGTGTGAATTGATCCCTCAAGTGCACTAAATTTTCCAACAATCCTCCCCAAATTTAGTTCACTACCTTTGCATGAAAAATCAAACACAAAAACAAAACAAGTGCATAAATGAAAATATCCTGAGGATTGAATTTCCACATTAGTACATATACTTTCAAATATTCGAGAATCAGGGTGTTCTAAGAATTGAACCCTTCAACCCATTTGAATACCTGATGATAAATACACACAAGTTTTCAAACACTAAAATACTCCTGACACTATACAAGCCATGTGTCCATATCCAATTCATAAATGTTGTAAAAGCTAAAAGTCCAAAGTTTCCTGAAGCGGCAAAACTTCAACATTCACATAGGTGGTTCATCTTTAATTCATGCTCCTGCTTAGCACTTTTTCAAAGAAAATTAACCATTAAGAAGTGAAGACTTCATCCTCCTTTCAGCAGGTAACAAGCACAACCTTGGGATGTTTGTAATACATGTGCTTCAGTCCACTAAATGATCAGCTTTCCACATTGAACTCAGCTTCCAAGTTTCCTTAGAAGGGAGTTGGGTATCCTTGCATTGAGCGACTAAGTTGGACTTAAACCCATCCCTTTAGCAGACTTCAAAACCAAGTCTCTAGCCAAACCCTTCGTCAAGTGATCAGCTAAGTTTTGTTGAGATTTAACAAACACTATAGATACCACCCCATTCATGATAAGATCACGAATCATGTTATGCCTAACACCTAAGTGTCTAGACTTCCCATTGTACATCTGGCTATAAGCCTTTGCCAATGTAGCAGCACTATCACCACGGATAGAAATAGGTGCTATAGGTTTAGACCACAATGGAATCTCAAGAAGCAAGTTTTTCAACCATTCAGCTTCTTTGCCAGCAGCAGCTAAAGCCACAAATTCAAATTCCATGGTTGAACTGGTAATGCAAGTTTGTTTCTTGGATGCCCAAGAAATTGCACCTCCACCAAGTAGGAATACCCAGCCACTAGTAGACGAATTGTCTTCAGTGTTACTGATCCAACTTGCATCAGTGTATCCTTCTAATACTGAAGGATAACCAGTATATGAGAGACTATAATCCATAGTTCTCTTCAAATACTTAAAGACCCTCTGAATTGGTTGCCAATGATGAGCACTAGGATTACTAGTATACTTGCTCAGTTTACCCACAGCAAAAGCAATATCAGGTCTTGTACAAGTCATGGCATACATCAAGCAGCCAATCACCCTAGAATACTCAAGTTGAGATACAGCTTTGCCAGTATTAGGCATTAGCTTCTCACTTGTATCCATAGGAGTACTCACTGGAGTACAATCAAAGTAATTAAATTTCTTTAACACCTTCTCAATGTAATGAGACTGAGATATAGAAATTTTGTTACTTTCATGTTTAATCCTTATGCCAAGGATAACATCTGCCTCCCCCATATCCTTCATGGAGAACTTTGATGACAAAAATTCTTTTGTAAGATCAACTTGATTTTGGTCAGTGCCAAATATCAACATGTCATCAACATATAGACAAATGATGACTCCTTTACCAGATTCATCAAATTTGCTATATACACATTTGTCAGCTTGATTAAGTAAATAACCACTAGACAAAACCACTTCATCAAACTTTTGATGCCATTGCTTAGGTGCCTGTTTTAGTCCATAAAGAGACTTAATCAGTTTACACACCTTGTTTTCATTGCCAGGCATGATGAAGCCCTGAGGTTGGTTCATGTAAACCTCCTCATCTAAATCACCATTCAAGAAAGCTGTCTTCACATCCATCTGATGAATAATCAGATTGTGAATTGATGCCAAAGCAATTAGCAATCTTATGGTACTGATACGTGCCACTGGAGCATAAGTATCAAAATAGTCTATTCCTGACTTTTGTTTAAAGCCTTGAATAACTAATCTTGCCTTGAACTTTTCAACAGTTCCATCTACCTTCATTTTCTTTTTGAAAATTCATTTGCTACCTAAAGGTTTGCAACCAGGTGGTAGATCAGTCAACACATAAGTGTTATTGCCCATGATAGAGTCCATCTCATCATTAATTGCTTCTTTCTAGAAAGCAACATCCTGGAACTTCATTGCTTCTTCAAATGTTTTGGGATCATCCTCAACAATGAAGCAATAAGAGTATTGGTCAGAGACCTCACTCCTTGTTCCTTCAATTAAGTATAATTGAAACTCAGGTCCAAATGACTTTGGATTCCTGACCCTATTGCTCCTTCTGAGCTCAGGTTCAGGTTGTTGTTCCACAACCTCAGCAGGAACCTCATCAGCAGGAACCTCTGAAACACCACTGTCATTGGTTCCATTTGGAATCCTTTGACTTGGTCTAGGGATAGATGAGAATCTGTTCTCATCAAAGAGTGCATCCCTTGATTCAATTATTGAGTTAATTGAAACAGATTCATTAGGTTCTATAACATAGAACCTATATGCCTTGGAATGCTCAGCATATCCAATAAAGATGCATTCAATGCCTCTTTCACCCAAAGTTTTCTGCTTTGGATCAGGGAGTCTTACAACAGCCCTACAACCCCATATCCTAAGATAATTAAGGTTAGGTTTCTTTTTAGTCCATAGTTCATAAGGGGTAACTTTGTTCCTTTTGTTGGGAACCCTATTTAATAAATAGCAAGCTGTTAACATAGCTTCACCCCAGAACCCTTGACTCAGCCCTGAATAGTAAAACATAGAATTAACCATCTCCTTCAGCACCCTGTTTTTCCTTTCAGAAATACCATTTTGCTGAGGAGTATAAGGGGCAGTCGTTTCATGGATTATACCAACAGATTGAAAATACAGAGTATCCATGTACTCACCTCCCCTATCAGTCCTTAATCTTTTGATCAGGGAACTTTGTTGCAATTCAACTTCAGTTTTAAATACTTTAAATTTATCTAATGCTTCATCTTTAGAATGTAATAAATAAACATGACAAAACCTAGAAGCATCATCAATAAAAGTCACAAAGTATTTCTTATTCCCCAAAGAGGGAGTAGCATGTAAATCACAAAGGTCACTGTGAATTAACTCCAAAACTTTAGTTTCACGTTTTACTCCTTGAAAAGGTTTCTTAGTTATCTTGTTCAACATACAAGTTTTACACTTTTCAGTGTTCACATCAAAGGCTGGAATTAACCCATCCTTGGACATATCTTGCATCCTTTTAAAATGTACATGGCCAAGTCTTGCATGCCATAGGTTTGAATCATTAAGTTTAGATGTAGATATAAAAGCAGAATCAATATTATCAAGAACAATATTAAGTCTGAACATTTGATTACATAAATAACCAAAACCAATAAACACACCATTTTTAGATAAAACAAACTGATCAGATTTAATAACTTGTTTATAACCACAATTATTTAAAACACTACTAGAAACCAAATTCTTTCTAATATCAGGAACATGTAAAACATTAAATAAAGAAACAATCTTTCCAGAACTAAACTTCAAATCAACACATCCTTTTCCATGCACCAGGGCAGTTGACTCGTTTTCCATGTGAAGAATATAACCATCATTCATTGACTTGTAGGTCTTGAACCAGCTTCTATCTTTACACACATGAATTGTTGCTCTAGAGTCAACCCACCATGCAACATCATCATCCTGCACAAAGTAAATGTCAGATATATATGTAACATAATAAATCTTAAAAGACTTATTAAACAGATTCTGACCTTTCAGAGAATTGGTATTACCATTCCCTCCACTTGTGCCTGATCCATTGGATTTGTTTCCAACTTTACCACCCTTGCAATCTTTCCTGAAGTGTCCAGGTTTCCCACACTTCCAACAAGTCACCTTAGGTTTCTTGTTAAGATCAGATTTGGTGTTATCTTGATGCTTACGCTTGCCCTTGTTGTCATTGTACTTGGTAGAGTTGTTATGCTCCACCATATTGACAACTGATGGACCAGTAGCAGTGCTACTCTTTGGCTTGTCAATGTCTTGAGCTTTGAGTGAATCCTCAATGCGCAAGTGACTGCCCAACTCAACAAGAGTTAACTCCTCCTTCTTATGCTTAAGCATATGCTTGAAATCCTTCCAAGAAGGAGGAAGTTTATAGATGATACAAGAGACTGAAATAGCCTCATCCATGTTCATCTTGTGTTGTGTGAATCGACCAAGTATACCAAGAAGTTCATTGTATTGTTCCATGACAGGTCTAGAATCAACCATTTTGTAATTGTTAAAATTACTTACAAGGAACTTCTTACTTGATGCATCCTCAGCCATATACTTGGCTTCCAAGGAATCCCATAGTTCTTGTGAAGTTTCAACATTCTGATAAATATCAAATAAAGTATCAGACATACCATTGAGAATTAAACATCTGCAAACATAATCATCATTTTCCCATTTGCTTCTTGCTCTCATCTGATCCATAGTAGCAGCTTCTCCAAAATCTTCTGGAATCTCAGTAGTAAGAACATACACCACGTTCATACTGGTCAGCAAGAATTGCATCTTCTTCTGCCATCTTCTGAAATCCACACCTTCAAACTTTTCCAACTTGGAAAAGTTAGCAGCTATTTGTCTCATAGCAGCAGCCATTGATTATCACTAATAGTTTCTATTGATTGTTGGTTGTTAATAGTAAACAGGTTCCAGATTAGGGTTAAGATAATCAATAAAGGTATCGGATATTCACTTGAAATCGTGGTATCACTTTCCAATAGAAACTATTCGACCCTATGCCTGGGTTACACGAATATCTCTATGGGATAAGACCAAGTGATGTTCTTGTTTTAGGCACAAACCAAGAACCAGATGCGTATTGAAGTGTTTAGGGTTTCGTATTATCTCTCTCCATGCAGAATGATGTGACCTCTATTTATAATAGAGAATACTCAAACCCTAGCCCATGGTATTATGTATAATTAACGGCCCATTAATTATAACATAATAATTTCCATAATAATAGGGATCCGTGGTTAAAACCTAGCAGCAGAATTGCTGATGCTATCAGCAGATTATCACTAGCAGCAGAATGCTATAAGCAGCAGAATCAGCTAGCAGCAGAATCAGCTGTCAGCAGAATCCTATCAGCAGGATCAGCTAGCAGCAGAATCCTAGCAGCAGATTCACAACACTAGCAGCAGAGTCTGCTAGCAGTACTTTGATCAATACATAACCACTATTGAGTCAGGGGATTCAGTGACCAAATAGGTGTATACTCCATACCTCCAAACCCATTACCAGGTGTGAATTGATCCCTCAAGTGCACTAAATTTTCCAACAGTGCATGCATGAAGGTTTAAAACTAGTATATGAAGAATAAAAGGGAGAATATGAATATGGATGGTTAACTTGATCCAAACCCATATTGTTCGACCCGCCATCCGCACAAAAGCTTATTTGTCAATCACCAATTTTACATAAACAACTTGCTACTCTAACACAAGAATCCGTTTTAGCAACACCAAATTGTTTTTGGTTAGTTATCATTATAGCATTCTAACCAAATTATATTAAATAGGTACGTGGAAGAAAAAAGATGAGCCAGAGTCTTAACGTACACCAAAGTCACCTACAACTCGCATATGAGAAAATCCAGAAAAACTGTATTAATCCTACTCAACTGTAAATAACAACTTACAATAGTTTATATAGAAAAGCAATAAAACCCTAACAAATTAAAAAAATAATAATAATAATAAATAAATAACGAGCCTAAACTAGTACAGACCTACATGTCTTATTAAACAAAAGAAACCTACTTTACTTTGTTTCTTTAGTTGTTAATTCACCATTCAATCCAAAATTATGGTTATTAGATCTCTTACCACCTAGAAATGAGAAGGTATTTTAAATTCATATCAATCATACTCAACTGAAACTAACACAACTTATATAGTAATAAACCCTAACAACTAAGAAAAACAATTAGCAGACCTAAACCAGTACAGACCCCGGGCCTTTTTAAGCTAACTGTTACCCGTTACCTCTTTTTGGCGAAAAAAAAAAAAAAAAAAAAAAAAAAAAAAAAAAAAAAAAAAAAAAAAAATTTCAACTTCTCGGCATTCTTCACTTGGGCTGTAGACATAACAAGAAACATATGGTTCAATGCTTGAAGATGAGATATTGTGAGCGTAACCAAAATTGCATGTGTGTTACCACCATTTTACCATAAAGATAAAAAAAACAATAGCGGTGCTTTTAAGTATAAACCCAAACCTAGCCAAAAAGTTTATATATACGAAGCCATAATTAGTCACGATGTCACATAATTTAGTCACCATGATTGAATCTTTTGGGATAAATCTAAAATAGTCTTAACATACATTGTGCACAATATCTTTACGAAGCAAATCTACATAATTTCCAAAAAGACATTCATGTTCAGTACAGAAAATTAAAAATATATATACCTGCTGCGGCACATGAGATCACATAAGATTATGTTTAATACCATATATATTGTGTCATTGAACACTCTAGTATCATCTGTTACATTATACACTACACTTTCATTCTCGAATCTTTAGTTAGTTGGAGTAGTTTAGATTAGTTTTACGGTACCAGAGCTTCAATTGATACTTGGTGACCCAATCGATTCAATCAACATAACTGCAATCAATCAAATATAATTATTCAGCAATAAGTGAAATCAAGCCATTTTTTTCACCTAGTTGACTCAATCACCACAAGTCTAATCACCTATAATCATTAAACAATAAAAAAGAAGTAGAATCATCACGTTTCAATATATCCAGATTCAAGCAGTTTCACAAAGACTTAGCAGAATGGAACAGTACAAATAAGCAGTTTTTTTTTTTTTTTTTTTTTTTTTTTTATTATTATTATTATTATTTTTTTTTTGTTCCAATTCGAATACCTAGTGTGGATACGAATGCAATATCGTGTCTGATCCGTAGAATACTTACTTCCACCTGTTACAAGTAAAAGGGATAAAAATGCCTATAATACCTTAGGAACATGTTTCATACTTCTAATTTCCATCACTGCCTTTGTCATAACCAGGACGAAGTAGTCCCATCCTAGACCAAATATTTCCAACGTAGTCATGTGTCTGATCAGTTCTCTCCAATTTCATTCACAGGTTGGAAAGTCATCTTGAAATTCAACTTGTCAACCATTACATACGTCTCAAACTTTTTCTGCATTATAAATCTTGTATACTCTAGCAGCTAGAATTAATCTTCTTAGAATGTCTATAAGAATTAAGTTCACTCTTGCACAAAGAACAGGCCATAGCTTTTCCTGGATACCACTTTATCTTGAATATTCCAATCTACTTTATCACCTTCTACCCTTGAATCTTTGGGTTTAAGACAAAGTCTGTACATACTTACGCCATTTGACTATGGACCAAATGCTTTAATAACACCTCAGGAGCAAATATTAACCGCATTATCCAAGACTATATCTCAACATAAAATCACTAACAAACATCAATTCCTTAATTTTTCAGATAATGTCGAAACCTATTGAATAATAAAGACAACATGAAGAACTAAAACATTTCAATTTAATAAGACCATGCGCTTCCTAAACTATAAAAGGATCTTATTTCAGTTATAATCCACATAACTATAAAGTACATGATATACAATTTTAGACTCAATATAACATTGAAGGTAAAATATATAGCTCAACATATCTTTAGGAAGGTTCAGAAATTTCATCAAAAGTTTGTAGGCATTATACACTTCATTTATCTCCCTTTTTGTGTTGACTTGTGTATTAACTGACCATCGTTTTTACAGATAATGTCTTCACCGAAAGACGAGTTTGCTCATCTAAGAATCCCCCTTGAAAGTATATTATCCACCACCAGCAACTTAGCTGACGAAAATGAAATCGGCACAGGTGGAATTGGAAACCGTTACAAGGGACAGCTTTTGTGGTCGGGCGAATTGATTGATATCACTGCTCAGAGGTTAAATAAAGACTTGCAGGATGGAGAACAGATGTTTTGGACAGAGATTTCAATGCTTTCTAGTCTCAAGCATAAAAATCTGATTTCATTAATTGGGTTTTGTGATGAGAATGATGAGAAGGTCATCATTACCAGGTACGATACCAGGGGAATGCTCAGCGAATATCTAAGTGATCCGATGTTGTTGACATGGGTGCGAAGATGGGAGATATCTGTGGGTGTTGCGCATGCATTGAGCTACATTCATTATGACGAGCCACGCAACTTTAGCGTAATACACCGTAGCTTATGCAGTGCCACTGTTCGGTTAAATGATGATTGGGAACCCAAGTTATCTGATTTTCAAGGTTCCATGAAGATTAAAGCTTCTGAGAGGCACTATTCATTTCATACTAATAAACTTTGGTACTTTAATGGGTATGGAGACACAACATATATTGAGACTAAAAGGGTTAACCATAAGTCAGATATCTACTCCTTTGGGATAGTATTGTTTGAACTACTATGTGGTCGGCAATCAGTAAGTGATCATCCAGATAATAAGTACTTAGCTTCCGTGGTTGTTACCCATTATAGGGAGAAGAAACTCAATGAAATAATTGATTGGGATATATGGAATCATATGGACTCTCAATCATTTAACATTTTCGCGGGAACAGCGTATGATTGCTTGAACGAAGAACGATTGCAGCGCCCAAATATCGATGAGATTGTCAAAAGACTTGAGAAAGCGTTGGAACTTCAACTTGAACATCAAAAAACGGTAACACGGTTTTTCCTCTTCCATCTTTCTATAGTAATAAGTACTGGTACTATTTATTTGTTTGAGTGTATACACCTTCACTCCATCAGTTTTCAGTTTAGCTAGACCCTATAAAACTGATTATACATAATTAGTGGACCTCTGGAATCATTGTTGGACCTTGCTTCATATTACTCACCCATATATGCCATGCAATACTAATACAACTCAAGTTAAGGTTTCTCAAGGTGACCAAAGAGACCATATTTGCTTTGTTCTTTAATCCCTCATTCGGTTACATATATGATGTAAGTTTTGCAATGATATTTAGCATATAATGTATTTGATGAAAATGTTTTACATAGTATTATGGGTTAAAGTAATCCAGGCCGTCTGCTTCACATGCATGTTGATTTTATCAATGCTAGTTAGTTAATTATAGTGTCACACCCCAAAACTCATTTTTAAGTATTTAATTAGGAGAATCCTATTAGATAAGTTGACTATGACTTTTATGTGTCAGGAGACTTAATATGATTTGTTAGTCAACAGAAGTAAAGTTAGTAGTCAAACCTAAAGTTAAATGTATTATGTAAATGGTTTTAGAAAGTTTGATGTCCCCAAGTCTAAGAGAAGATAACTTAAGGAACCTAAATTGTTAAATTTGTCCAATTCAGTGTTTGTTATCCTTATGATGTACAATATTTGAAAGTTAACATAAATTCACCTTTGCACTAAAAAAAAGATTAAATTTGTCGCTTTATAATTAGTTGACTAAAAATATATAGTGTCATTGAACACTCTAGTATCATCTGTTACATTATACACTACACTTTCACTCTCGAATCTTTAGTTAGTTGGAGTAGTTTAGATCAGTATTACGGTACCAGAGCTTCAATTGATACTTGGTGACCCAATCGATTCAATCAACACAAATGCAATCAATCAAATATAATTATTCAGCTAGCAATCAGTGAAATCAAGCCATTTTTCTTTTACCCAGTTAACTCAATCTCCACAATTCTAATCATCTATAATCATTAAGCAATAAAAAAGAAGCAGAATCATTACGTTTCAATACATCTAGATTCAAGCAGTTTCAAAAAGACTTGGCAGAATGGAACACTTCAAATAAGCAGTATGCAATATCGTGTCTGATCCATAGAATACTTACTTGCGCCTGTTACAAGTAAAAGGGATAAGAATGCCTATAATACCTTAGGAACATGTTTCATACTTGTAATTTCCATCACTGCCTTTTTCATAACCAAGACGAAGTAGTTCCATCCTAGACCAAATATTTCCAACATATTCATGTGTCTGATCAGTTCTCACCAATTTCATTCATAGGTTGGACAGTCATCTTGAAATTCAACTTGTCAACCATTGCATACGTCTCAAGCTTTTTCTGCATTATACACATCTTGTATAATCTAGCAGCAAGAATTAATCTTCTTAGAATTTCTATAAGAATTAAATTCACTCTTGCACAAAGAATATGCCATATCTTTTCCTGGATACCAATTTATCTTGAGCATTCCAATCCACTTTATCACAGTCTAACCTTGAATCTTTGGGTTTGTGTCAAAGTCTGTACATACGCCATCTGACTATGGACCAAATGCTTTAATAACACCTCAGGAGCAAATACTAACTGCATTATCCAAGACTATATCTCAACATAAAATCACTAAAAGACGTCACTTCCTAAACTCTTCAGGTAATGTTGAAACCTAATGAATAATTAAGACAACATGAAGAACTAAAACAATTCAATTTAATAAGACCATGCACTTCCTAAACTATAAAAGGATCTTATTTCAATTATTATCCACATAACATTGAAGGTAAAATATATAGCTCAACATGTCTCTAGGAATGTTCAGAAATTTCATCGAAAGTTTGTAGGCATTATACACTTCATTTATCTCCCTTTTTGTGTTGACTTGTGTATTAACTGACCATCGTTTTTACAGATAATGTCTTCACCGAAAGACGAGTTTGCTCATCTAAGAATCCCCCTTGAAAGTATATTATCCACCACCAGCAACTTTGCTGACGAAAATGAAATCGGCACAGGTGGAATTGGAAACCGTTACAAGGGACAGCTTTTGTGGTCGGGCGAGTTGATTGATATCACTGCTCAGAGGTTAAATAAAGACTTGCAGGATGGAGAACAGATGTTTTGGACAGAGATTTCAATGCTTTCTAGTCTCAAGCAGAAAAATCTGATTTCATTAATTGGGTTTTGTGATGAGAATGATGAGAAGGTCATCATTACCAGGTACGATACCAGGGGAATGCTCAGCGGATATCTAAGTGATCCGATGTTGTTGACATGGGTGCGAAGATTGGAGATATCTGTGGGTGTTGCGCATGCATTGAGCTACATTCATTATGACGAGCCACGCAACTTTAGCGTAATACACCGTAGCTTATGCAGTGCCACTGTTCGGTTAAATGATGATTGGGAACCCAAGTTATCTGATTTTCAAGGTTCCATGAAGATTAAAGCTTCTGAGAGGCACCATTCATTTCATACTAATGAACTTTGGTACTTTGATGGGTATGGAGACCCAACATATATTGAGACTAAAATTGTCAACCACAAGTCAGATATGTACTCCTTTGGGATAGTACTGTTTGAACTACTGTGTGGTCGGGAATCCCTAAGTGATTATCCAGATAATGAGTACTTAGCTTCCGTGGCTGTTACTCATTATAAGGAGAAGAAACTCCATGAAATAATTGATTGGAATATATGGAATCAAATGGACTCTCAATCATTTAACATTTTCGCAGAAACAGCGTATGATTGCTTGAATGAAGAACGATTGCAGTGCCCAAATAGTGATGAGATTGTCAAAAGACTTGAGAAAGCGTTGGAATTTCAACTCGAACATCAAAAAGCGGTAACAAGCTAAGGTTTTTCCTCTTCTGTCTTTCTATCATACTAAGTACTACTATTTATTTGTTTGAATGTATACATCTTCACTCCATCAGTTTACAGTTTAGCTAGACCCTATAAAGCTGATTATACAAAATTAGTGGCCCTTTGGAATCATTCCTGGACCTTGCTTCATATAATTCACCCATATATGCAATGCAATGCTAATACAACTCAAGTTAAGGTTTCTCAAGGTGACCAAAGAGACCATATTTGCTATGTTCTTTAATCCCTCATTCGGTTACATATATGATGTAAGTTTTGCAATCATATTTAGCATCTACTAAAGCTATCGCTTTATGCCCCCACATATTTTTAAGGCCCCCGATTTTCTAAATCACTATCATGTATAAAGTCGTTACATATATTCTTAGCAGCGCCTTTAGGGACCCGTCATTTTTTAAGCCGAAACCACATCTACATTTATCTTTGTTCTTTAGGCCCAAAGTTTATTAGATACTAAGTCCATCATTTTAGTTTTATGAAAATGATCAAGATTGTCTTTTGGGGCAATGAAAAACAATTAGTTAAGCTCATTTTAGTAATTTTTAGGCCCTCGGTTTACTAAAATACATGATACAAGTTAGAATTTGAGGCCACATCTAGTTTTATTTTTATTATTTAGGCATACGGACAATCAAATACCAAGTCCATCATTTTGGTTTTATAAAATGGACCAAGATCATCTTTTAAGGTAATGGAAAAAAATGAACTAACCTCATTTTTGTAATTCAATTCTTAAAGACCGGAGTAATAGATAGGGTTATAAATTAACGAAAAGCTCGACGATCTATTTGTGAATTCTCTTTTGATCATGTATTTTTTTGTACTTTTTGTTTAATGTGTTAATAAATGAATATGAAGAAACCTTTTTCTTATACAATGAGCACAAGCATAAATTTTCTTTCGCTTAATTGTTTTAAGTATTCATGTAGGGTTTGTTTGATTAAATGTTCACAAAAAAACACATACAAGCGCACTCGTTTTGTTCAATTATGTCATCTTAGCCCTGCTTCTAGATCACGGAAACAATGATGTTTAGTTTTTCTACTTGTCATTTTGTCTTTCAATTATCAACCGGCTCTTAATCTACTAAGCGTTCTTGGTTTTTCTAGATAGACGTTATATAGACAATTTTACTAAAATCATAGCAAATAATAAAAGGCCCCATTTTTAAACTTTGCTTTAGGCCTCGGTAATGATTGAACCGCCCCTGAGCATATAATGTATTGGATGAAAATGTTTTACATAGTATTATGGGTTAAAGTAATCCACGGACTCTCCTTAACCTGCATGTTGATTTTATCAGTGCTAGTTAGTTAATTAGTGTCACACCCCAAAACTCGTTTTTAGGTATTTAATTAGGAGAATCCCATTAGATAAGTTGACTATGACTTTTATGTGTCAGGAGACTTAATATGATTGGTTAGTCAACAGAAGTAAAGTTAATAGTCAAACCTAAATTTATATGTATTATGTAAATGGTTTTAGAAAGTTTAATGTGCCCTAAGTCTAAGAGAAGATAACTTAAGGAACCTAAATTGCCAAACTGGCAAACTTATATCTAGGACTAATTATCTAAAAATCCTAGATAATTCCCCTAGCTTCCACACTTTTCTCATTTTATTGAGAATGTGTGTGTGTGTGTGTGTGTGTGTCTTGAGTTTTCAAGAGGAGGCAAGAACAAGAGGTTTTCTAATTATCTTTTGGATGATGCATTATGTGTGTTTATGCAAGGAGGAAGTCCCTAGAAATGATCTCCCACAAATAGGTAAGCTTATTATTGATGAATTAGAAGTTACGATTTATATAGAGTAATCGGGGATTTTATCATATGATCATATGATGATTAGAATTGATGAAGCGTAAGCTATGGGTTGTATAAACCTTGTTATAGTGTTTCCTTTATGTATTTGAAGTGGTTATGGTTTATGATGATTTTGGCTTAAGAAGCAAACAAGGATGATGGTGGTGAGTTATTGATATATATAGCTTGGTTTAGAGTAAGTAACCAAGTTATAATATGTTATGATATATGAATAATTGATTATATTAGGTGTATTGATTGCTAAATGGCAAGAGGTAAGGAATATAAGACTTGAAAGTGGTGTGGAATCTAGGCTAGTTAAGCTCTAGCGAATGAATGTTCTTGGTAGTAATGAGACTAATCAAGGTATGTATCTGATTATGAATTATGTTGTGATGATATGATTATTTTGGTTATGAGGCTTTGTATGCAAGTGTTGGAAGAGTAGTGTGGAGAGTAAGTTACTAACTGTGTGTATGGTTAAGTGAAATAGACATGATGTATATATATGCATTTGATTATGTCATGTGTGATAATGTATTATTGTGAGTTACTTACTAAGTGAAAGCTTACGGTTTAGTTTTTAACCATTTTTGTAGGTACTTATGTGAAGAAAGTAAAGGATTAAGATTGGGCATGGGTTGGAAGTGATTGATTATGCGTGTACACGTAATTAAGATGTCGAGCTCAATCATGGTTGAACCCCCGAGTTGAAGTATATGTGTTCAAACGATTGTTTTGAAGTGTCAAGTCCAGGTCTTGTATTTGAATAATGGTTATGAAAGTTATCTAAGTGTTTGGGTATAAAAGTTGTATTGAGAGTGAGTTAAAATGGGTGTTTATAAAACTTGGTGAAGTATGTGTTCATGGTCCTTTTAGACCATGTATGTTTATGAAAATTTATTTACATGTTGTTTTAATGAATTCTGGAAAGTTTGGCAAAATATCGTGTCCGGGAAGATGGTTTTCCGGAAAATGTAATGTCTTGACATTAGCAGGTCCGTAGCTGTGCGGCCAGGGATCCAGCCGCGCGGCTGAGGTTTCGGCCGTCAGCGGCTGCAGGAGATTTGCCATATTTTTTCAGTTTTCTAAAACTCATATAAAATCAAACGTAATCTCGTAGAGTCACGCCACCTATCATTTAAAGGGAATTGAGTCTATTTTCTATTAAAAATACTTTGAGGTGTCTGATTTGGCATATTAAAAATGCATCGAGTCAAAAGACACTTCCTGCTCAAGTAAACTTAACTGGGAAAATCTCACCCGTTTACGCATTTTCTTAAGGAGTTGATTTGTCTTAGTTTGAAACACAGTTACAACAAATGGAGCTTATAGACTTATGTGAGTAGATTCCTTTTGTAGCTTTCTGGAACTGCTTAAACTCTTCCAAACAAGCTAACCTAAACACCCACTAAACATATACTATGCTGAAAACAACTTATTTCACATAAAGGGTAAATTGGTAACTCTTAATCGACAAAAAGTAAGTACTTTAAAATAAGCAATATTTGATAACAACTCATTCCACATTAAATAAGCTAATAAGCATAAAACCTCTTCTTTTCTTTTTGGGTAACCTTGGTGCCAACCTTTTTTGACCGACTGATTCAAGGAGCTTGTGCTCATAACCACACAGACTTAAACCGAGCAAAAAAAAGTATTAACGATGCTCCTTACGTTATTTATCCAAACGCTCTAAACTTCTTACTTATCTAAAAGTTGCATAAAAAAAGTTATCCCAAACATCCCCATAGCTTCCAATAACACCTTTCCAAACACCCACCAAGACTAATCAATCAAGTATGCAAGTAAACCCTTAAAGCCATAAATTTGCATCCTATGAACATTATATCATACCACCAAATTCTGCATTACAAGAATTCATGTACATGGAAATTAATTTTTTTTTAATAACCATGGTTTACGACATTTTAACTGACTAATACATGATGTTCGAACTCACGACCACACAAACTCAAACCTTCTAAAGCGCTATATACGGAGGATTGGAATTAATGTTTCATATATAAAAGGGCATATTTTTTTTAAATGCACATAGAAAATGAAATATAACTACAAAAATGTATGTTATTTATGAAGTTAGAAATGTGAACTTACAATAATTCAATTACTTTTGAGTAACCCACCAGTGGTTTTGAGAACTAGCATAATACCCGTGCGTTGCATCGGGGAAGTTTTATATCACATAATTTATTATTTACATAACACATGCATAAACTAAAAACTTCATTGTCAAAAAACTTTAAAACATCATTCAAACATTAACACTGCTAACCATCGGACTAACAAATTCAGACTTTCCACCAACACAATTACTTTCTAAAACAAACGGAGGTATGTTGAAATGTCTTTCAAGATTTTCAAGATGCGTAAAATTATCCGAACATATTCGTCTTCATGAAAATCAAATGTAGCATCCGCATTATCATAAGAGAGAGGATCAACACTTGAGAAACCTATGAAAAAAGAATTAAAGAAGTTTAACTGTCAATGTCACACATAAAAACAACATAAACCGACAATATCTTATACTAATAACTTACGAACATTATCATTTCCTATAGGAAAACGTGTATTATACAACTGATAACATCAAATAGTTCCGGTATTTTATTGTTAATTTCCCCTTATTATGCTCATCTTTTATGCCATTTTACTAGGATATATACTGTTATTCATTTATATTTTATTTTCTGGACAAAGATGAGCATTGGAACGAAAGGACGTGGATTTGGAAGGTTATTTATGAAAATATTATTAATACTGAAAAATAAAGAAAACAAAGAACAAAGATAGGTTTCCGAGTCCTCAGACCGGTTCTATTCTCTCCCCTAAAACTGATGACTCCTAACCCTATTTAAACTTGTTTATTCTTGATAAGCAAGAAACATTTATTATAAGGAAACTAAATAAATAACTAAAGCTAAATAAACAGTAGACTTCCAGCAACTTTAATAGTTAACCCTCAACCCCCTTAATTATTCTAAAGTTCGTATCATTACTCCCCCCCCCCCCCCCCCCCAAACACACCTTGTCCTCAAGGTGTGGCATTTAAATTTTATCTTAATCTATCTTGGAGCCATGATCCCAAGATTTGAAATTAAGGTCTGGTTCATCTGCTTCATCACTCTTATCAACCAACATTACTTGCAAAGTGCGACTCGCGCATCGATGACCAGGTGTGTATTTCTCATCACACCGGAAACATAGTCCTTTAGCTTTCCTCTCTTGTATTTCTAACTTGGTCATTCTTCGGAAGTTATCACCCTTAGTGCTAGTTTGTCCAACTATCGCAGTCGCACCCTTAGATAGCATAACACCCTCGTATAACTGGTTGTCTTCAATTGTTACAGCCAACTCCATAGCATGGTTCAAACTTTCGGGATTCATGACCCTAACTGCTGCCCTAAGTGCAGGTTTAAGCCCTTTTATATAGGTGGCTTCCATGACAGTTTCTAGAACCCCAACTAGTTGGCAAGCCAATTTTTCAAACAAAGCAACATACGCTCGAGCCGATTCCTCTTGAGTTATTGCCAAGAATTGCTCATACAAATTTCCTTCGTGTGATTGTTGGAACCGAATCAACAAACGCCTTTTAAAGCCATTCCAAGAATGGAATGGAGTTCGTCCCTCACTCTATCTATACCAAGATAGTGTCGCGCCCTCCATACATAAAGCTGCTGCTCGTAGTTGTTCTTGTTGCGGAATTCCTTGAATTTTAAAATACCGTTCAACTCTATATATCCATCCATATGCATCTTCACCTTCAAACAACGGCATCTTCAACTTTCTCATTCGATGCTCAAATCCGGGATACGCGAATCTGTCTCCACCTTGATTTGTTCCAGCCCCCCGATGCTTTATTTCTCCTGTATTATGTGTTCCCATCATGTGTTGCATCTCCATATCCGTCGCTTGCGGGTCCACCCCAAATTCCCATCCAAAACCTGTAGATTGCATTCCTTTAGCAAAGGGTGCACCAGAAGTACGCGGCTTAAATTGCTCATCATTCAAGTCACTCGTTTTCCTTTTGCTCGATCCGTCCACATCCTGATAGTCTGGCCGCAAGTTTTTTCCAATAGTAGTGCTAGATTCACCATTAGAATTATGCAATTCCAACCCAATATCATCATAACCCCGTCATGCAGGTGGTACATACGGGTTCGGATTTGTAGCTAGCTTTGTGGGATCAGGAACTTCAAAAGTTGATGTTAAAGTTGATGTTTGCTTCGTTGGATCAGGAAATTCAAAAGTTGATGCTTGCGTTGGAACCCTACCTAAGATCAACTGTTTCAATTCCTCAAATTTTCTGATCAACTTCTGATTTTAGAAGTCCAATTCCCCCATCTAACTTTCCAATACTTTCGTCAAACTTTTTCTCCAAAGCATCCATTCTTTCTTTCACTTCTGCCTTATACACGATGGATTCAGCATCCAGTTCTGCAACTTTTTTGAGAGTCATGACTTCTGATGAACAGTAAATTCGGAAAAAAATTGGTCCAAAACCTTGCTCTGATTCCAATTTGATACAAACCAAACTAATAATATTATTAATACTGAAAAATAAAGAAAACAAAGATCAAAGATAGGTTTCCGAGTCCTCAGACCGGTTTTATTCCCTCTCCTAAAACTGATGACTCCTAACCCTATTTAAACTTGTGTATTCTTGATAAGCAAGAAAACATTTATTATAAGGAAACTAAATAAGTAACTAAAGCTAAATAAACACTAGACTTCCAACAACTTTAATAGTTAACCCTCAAACCCCGTTAATTATTCTGAAGTTCGTATCATTACTTCCCCCCCCCCCCCCCCAAACACACCTTGTCCTCAAGGTGTGGCATTTAAATTTTATCTTAATCTATCTTGGAGCCATGATCCCAAGATTTGAAATTAAGGTCTGGTTCATCTGTCTCATCACTCTCATCGACCAACATTACTTGCAAAGTGCGACTCGCGCATCGATGACCAGGTGTGTATTTCTCATCACACCGGAAACATAGTCCTTTAGCTTTCCTCTTTTGTATTTCTAACTCGGTCATTCTTCGGAAGTTATCACCCTTAGTGCTAGTTTGTCCAACTATCGCAGCCACACCCATAGATTGAATAACACCCTCGTATAACTGGTTGTCTTCAATTGTTACAGCCAACTCCATAGCATGGTTCAAACTTTCGGGATTCATGACCCTAACTGCTGCCCTAAGAGCAGGTTTAAGCCCTTTTATAAAGGTGGCTTCCATGACAGTTTCTGGAACCCCAATCAGTTGGCAAGCCAATTATTCAAACAAAGCAACATACGCTCGAGCCGATTCCTCTTGAGTTATTGCCAAGAATTGATCATACAAATTTGCTTCGTGTGATTGTTGGAACTGAATCAACAAACGCCTTTTAAAGCCATCTCATGAATGGAATGGAGTTCGTCCCTCACTTCATCTATACCAAGATAGTGCCGCGCCCTCCATACATAAAGCTGCTGCTCGTAGTTGTTCTTGTTGCGGAATTCCTTGAATTTCAAAATACCATTCAACTCTGTATATCCATCCATATGCATCTTCACCTTCAAACAACAGCATCTTCAACTTTCTCATTCGATGCTCAAATCCAAGATACGTGAATCTGTCTCCACCTTGATTCGTTCCAGCCCCCCGATGCTTTATTTCTCCTATATGATGTGTTCCCATCATGTGTTGCAGCTCCGTATCTGTCGTTTACGGGTCCACCCCAAATTCCCATCCAAAACCTGTAGATTGCATTCCTTTAACAAAGGGTGCACCAGAAGTACACGGCTTAAATTGCTCATCATTCGTTTTGCTCGATCCGTCCACATCCCAATAGTCTGGCCGCAAGTTTTTTCCAATAGTAGTGCTAGATTCACCATTAGAATTATGCAATTCCATCCCAATATCATCATAACCTCGTCATGCTGGTGGTACATACAGGTTCGGCTTTGTAGCTAACTTTGTGGGATCAGGAACTTCAAAAGTTGATTTTAAAGTTGATGTTTGCTTCGTTGGATCAGGAAATTCAAAAGTTGATGATTGCGTTGGAACCCTACCTAAGATCAACTGTTTCAATTCCTCAAATTTCTGATCAACTTCTGATTTTAGAAGTCCAATTCCCCAATCTAACTTTCCAATACCTTCGTCAAACTTCTTCTACAAAGCATCCATTCTTTCTTTTGCTTATGCCTTATACACAATGAATTCAACATCCAGTTCTGCAACTTTTTTGAGAGTCATGACTTCTGATGAACAGTGATTCTTGATGAACAATAAATTCAAAAAAAATTGGTCCGGAACCTTGCTCTGATGCCAATTTTTTTTAAAAGATATTTTCCCGGATATTCTAATTTAGACTTTAAAGAGAAATTAACAAAGCGTGTTTTAATCTCTCTGGTGAAAATCACAAAACCCTTACAACCCTATCCTCTAATCGATTTCAATCCAAATCGTTCTAATTTATTTGTTGCTTGCATCGATCTGTTAAGGAGAGTGATAATCATTCGTGGTTATTCATTATCTTGATTCAGATTCGGTGTTGGTTACACAGATCTTAGACTTTGGTGATTTTCATTTTTTAGGGTTTCAAAAACGTGATCTTGGAGAATCTCTAAGACTGATCGATCAATTACAGATCGATTATTATTACTTTCAGATAGTCATTTTGGGTTTTGCTTTTACGATTTGTTATTGTACCTGCTATCTTTTACGACTTCTAATAATTCCTGGTACGATTACATGATGGGAGGTTAGTATTCTGGTTCGATTTGCTATAAACCCTAATCGCTTAGATTAGGGTTTTCTCTCTTTCTCGTGGTAGTGCTTGTGGCTGGATTCTTGGTTGCTATTAGTTTACGTTGGTATTGTGGTTTTGAGAGATGAACAAGGGTTTTTTGACTTCTAAAACTTTGAATAAGGGTACGTCTAATGTACGTCATGTTTTTGTTGATGAGTTAACTGCTAGTATGAACCGATTGATGAAACATGATGAGGGTATGTCGAGTGATGGTACTTTGGGTACACCTTAAGTTCAACAAGCTGCTAGGGTTTTGGAGAACCCTAGTCTTGAACCTGGTACGATTGTAACTAACTTGGTTGGGAGAAAACATGACCTGGTGGAGCCGGTTTCACTTGGTAATATTCAAACGGCCACTACTAGTTTTGGTGAGTTGAGTACACCCTCAACGATGAACCCTAGTAGTGTTAGTTTGAATGTGGATGATGCACCTGATTGTTCTAAGAATGGTACTCAGAAAGTGGAGCCGATTCCACTTACGAAAGATACATCACATGGTGACGACTTGGAGCCGGTTACAAGTGCTAAAACTGTGAAGCACTTGATTGATAATGCGCATAAGAATTTTGATGAAGCCATGAATAAAATTCAAAGTGAGATTGGAGCTAATGAAGTTAATCTTACAAGTACTCCTCCTTCGTTTGGGACAAATGTGAATATGAATAAGAGTGCAACTTCTGTTCCTAATGCTCACAAGGTTGATACTACAAATGGTACTAGAGTGAAATCGGTTTCTTACGTGGGTGCTACTTCTATTGAACCTCTGAAACATGTTTCTCACTTTCGTAGGTTGGAATGTAGCAAGAAGAGGGCTGATGTTGATCTTTCTGTTCCAATGAATGTTGTGGAAGAGGTGAATATCAGATTTGAGAATATGCTTTATGGGTATTTTCTTGGTCAACGCCTTGCGTTTCCTGTTGTTGATCATTATGTTCGCAATGCATGGGCTAAGTTTGGTATACAAAAGGTAATGATGAATGCAAAGGGATTCTTTTTCTTTAAGTTCAATTCGAGTAAAGGTGTTGATGATTTACTTGAAATTGGTCCTTGGTTGATTAGAAATGTTCCTATTATTCTTAAACCATGGACATTGAACACCAATTTACTTTAAGAGGATTTGACCATTATCCCGGTGTGGGTTAAATTCCATGATGTTCCTCTTGCTATGTTTTCTGATGATGGTCTTAGTCTTATTGCTACATTGATTGGTACACCCAAAAGGTTAGATGCTTTTACCAGGCAAATGTGTAAGGATTCGTGGGGCCATAGTAGTTTTGCTAGGTGCATGATTGAAGTAAAGTCAGATGAGGTGCTTCGGGATAGCCTCACTGTTGAGATACCTTTACTTGATGGTACGGGGTCAACTATTGAGAAGATTCGGGTTGAATACGAGTGGAAACCACCACAGTGTGATAAGTGTAAGGTTTTTGGTTATACTCTTACTGATTGTCCTCAAATTGTTGTGCCTTCTGTTCAGATGCCTGTTAATGATGGTTTCAAGACTGTCAATAACAAGAAGAAAGGAAAGCAAGGGGCTCAAACACTTCCGGGTCAGGGAGGGTTTACTATACCAGTCGTGGGTAAGCAGTTTCAGTATCGACCCAAAAAGACCTCTACGGAACCTAAGAAAGTGGATGACAATAAGAAAAATGTTTCTGGTATCGCTAGTTCAAGTGGAATGAAGACAGTTACTGTCACTAAGAAGATTGCTTCTGATGTGGCTAGTATAAGTGAAATGAAGATCACTACATCCAATCAGTTTGATGCGCTTAATATGGATGATACGGATGGTTTTGGTATTCCTACTAATAACACCAACAAGGATGTGGATGCTGGCCGTACAATGGAAGTTAATGAGGATTAGTCGATTAAGACTGGTGCTACATCACAAGAACCGCTTGTAAGTGATTCAATGGGAACAAAGGAAGTTGGTTCTACTCCTATAGTTGAGAAAATTAGTAAGCTTGAAAAGCTACTTATCGATGGGAAAGCTACTCTTGTGAATGATGATGTCATCCTATTCCGTCTACCTCTATCACTAAGAGGGCTAACCCATTTTCAAAGGTGGGTGAGGTTGTGGTTTCTGATAGTGATGATGATGAGGTTCTTAACACGTTCGATGAATCAGCAAATCTTTTTGGTGGTGGTCAGGAGCGTGAAGATGAGTTTGATGACTATGATGATTATTCGAAGCAAATTTATGATCTTCCAGGGAATTTGGATTCTCTTAATGCCATTTATGGCTTTAATCTCCAAGGTCATAGAAAGTAGTTTATATTTTTGTCAGAGTCTCTTAATATCATGTGGTTAGTGGTTTTGTTTTCTTGTTTAGAAAATAGGAAGTATCTTGTTATGTAAGCTTTTCGCCTATGTAACGGGCTGAGATATGGGATTCACCCATATCCGTTGTACTTAAATGCTTTTTAGAGTAATATATTTACCGGGTCGTTGACCTTTTACCCAAAAATATTTATGAAAATATTTGAAGTATGCTAAAATTTCACTAACTACGGCGGAGGATGTGACAACCGGCAGTTTAGGGAGCTATTTTTAAAAACCCGCATTACAATTTAAGTTCGTTTATAATTTTATTTGAAATTTTCATTTCACAACGAACTTGTAAGACCTATTTTATGGATATTCTTAATTAATGACGTTATGGAATTCGTGAATTTTGTTCATAATTCATTGTTGATTTAATGTTCGGTGATGTATATTTGAATTCTCACTTGGTACTACGTTGACTTTGGCACTAGGATTACCTAACGACAGTTTATGATTCGTCTTAACGAGTCCGGTTATATTTTTAATTATTTACGAGATGTTCTCGAGAGATATTGAAGTTTTAAAATGAGTTCGGGTTCGGGCCACATGTTTTTACAATTACCCGCGTTACCCACTCCACCGTAATAATATTATTATTATTAACTTTTATAAAAAAAATAAAAAAAAAAAAAAAAAAAAAAAAAAAAAAGTTAACTACAAAGGGGTGTTTGGTCTGGTTTTCACACAACACACACACTCACCACACTTTTATTCTCTCTCTCAAAATCACTCATCTTCCCCATCTCTTAACCTAGCCGCCGCCGACATTAAATCCGGCCATCACCGCCGTGTTACCGACCACCCAACAAAACTAATACCACCATTTTATTCCCCTCTTCCCCCTCTTTCTTTTGATATAAGATACTCACCCTAGAACCATCATTAACACCACCAAATCTCTATTTATCCATTCGAATTTGTTGTACTTTTCTAGATCCGAGCGTTTGGAGGACTAAGAAGGTGAGAAGAAGCTATTCATGGGTTTTGGGAGGCACGATTTGGCTTTTATCCGTGGCTACACGGATTTTTTTGTGGAGAATCGAACTAATCTTTAATGGGAATAATGTTTTTGTGATTAAAAGTTGGTTTGGTATCCGGGTTTTCATGGTTTTGGTCGTGGTTGACTCGGAACCGAGAGCAAGCTCTCGGCTTATTTTTGGTTCGAGCCCGATGTGTCTTTGGTCTCTTTGTTGATGGTTGTTTGGTTGTTGTCGAGGGTGGTGTACCTCGATCCGAGCTAGCCGAGACCTTGTGGTCTCGGGGTTTCATTTGTGCTCGTATGCCATGCCGAGACCCTCATGGGGTTCTCGATTAGTTGTGGTTTGAGCTTTGGCTCGTATGGTTTTTGTGGTTCGACCCTTGTGGGTCGCGGCTTAGCCGCGTAATTATTTTGATGCCGAATTGACCATTGGGTCGAATGGAGTTTATGACTACTTGGTGAGGCTCTTGTGAGCTATATGATACTTGTGTGTTTGGCTCGAGTCCTAGTGACTCGCGGTTTGGAGCCGAGACTCAATTGAGTCGAGGGCTCGGGTTGGCTTGGTAAACCGACCCACACATTAACTTGGTTGATGTTATATTCTTGAAATAATTGTGAACTTGATTATTTTGTTGTTGTGGTTTTCATTTCGGCCGAATACTTTTGGTTGGGTCGAGACCATTGTGGTCTCGACATGGGATATAATTATTGGTAATTGAGGAGTTGTTGACGAAAAGAGATATTGGGGACCGATTGTGAGACGGTCGTTAGATTGACGGAGATAGGTTAGTCGGGTGCCGTAGTCGGACCCTATTGTTGTAGCCCGTGGTTTGAGATTGTGATTGGACGGAGAATTGTTATTTATGACTTTTGCTTATTGGACTTGGACAATGAGCCGAGAGTCATGACTCGGACATATGACCATTTCGTATAACTCAATAACTATTAAAATTGAAACGAGAATAATAAAACTCGTAATAATAATTATTGATAATATGAACGTTTATATAAAAGTATATACGTGAATAACGTATATATAACTATATAAACGCGTATATTAATAATAATAATAATCACGAGTCGTATTATAAATAATACGATTAGATATATATTAGGCTACGAAAGTGGCGTAATATTATTAAACGTATTACTATTATAAAAATTGTGTTATAAAACGGGAAACTCCCGACAACTATGAAACGTTTAATAAAATGTCATTCAGGATATATAACGGATAAACTTATTGAGTTAGGCGAAATTGTTGTCACTCGGTTCCAGGTAAGTTATTATTTGTGACGTTCGTGTTGTCACGGATATATGACGACTAATATAGACGTTTTCTATAATTAAATAACCACTTAACCGTAAGGTTGAGCCGAGTTATTTGGCTATATGAAATGAATATATTAGTGGGCATCGTATCCTACGACGCCCATAGGTTGTAGTATATGTAAAGTGTAATAGATTGCGAGTGTATATATCGGAAAATCTGGCCAATTTGACGATATATATGAGGAATTTATTAAACTATGATATATACTATATAGTAATCATGTGCTATGTGCTTTAGGTTGGGTGTAATCTTGGAACGGTATGTTACGTAAATAAATATGAGGATTATCAAATCGACGGATTTGGTAAGCTTTGGCGATTTATTTAAATGATATATTGGGCTAATATTAGATCTATAGTTTATTTATCTTTCTATATGTGATCTCTCTTTGGTTTGTTTTGATTCGACCCACCACCCGTATGGATACCAAACGCAAATACACCAAACTAATACGAAATGGATTTTCGGAAATAAAACGGATTCTCGTCCGGGTTTGGGAATATTATATATTTTGAGGAAATGATTTCTGAAAGAGTTAATATTGTTAGGTCGTGCCAAGTCCGTAGTTGCTGTTTTGTGAGTTATCATACATCTTATTTCTACCGACTTCTACTTGATATTTTTCTGGACTTGAGGTTAGTCATAGCCCCACTTTTACTCTTGAACTTTGTTTTCAATACTTGGGGTGAGAAACGTGCAAATGTTTTATGTAGACTATTATCGCTTTGTTTATTTAAAACTTGCTATGCTTATAGAACTAGGTAGAGCGAGGCCTAGACTTGAACTAGGTAAGCAATTTGATTTGGTTATAGAGCGAGGCCTAGACTAGATCTAGGTAAGCTATTGATTTGGTTGTTGAGCGAGGCCTAGTCCCCGAACTAGGTAAGCTATTGGATTGATTTAGGAGCGAGGCCTAGACTTGAGCTAGGTAAGCTATTAATTAGATTGATTTGAGCTATAGCGTGCACCTATAGGGATGATTTGATTCGGTTGGTCTATTTTGGTTGGATGAGTGAGCCCTAGTCTAGCTAGCAAGCGTTTTGCGTATATGTCCACTATATTGAATTAAGAATCTAAACCTATGATCTCACCAGCGAAAGCTGACTTTTAGCACGTTTTCTCAGGTAATTAAGTGATGCTCTATGGATGCTTGGGATTGGAGGCTTGGCATTTGGCACCGGTTTATGGATCTATATTTCTAAAACTCTGATAACTATTGTGGACCTATATTTATTTCTTTTGGGCCTGACTTTGGATGTTTTGGGGATAATGTAAACTTTAAAACCCCGCGTGGTTGTATTTTATCTTGTTTACTTTATCTCGTTCTTTTATGTCTTGTGTTTGGATACCAATCCCCGTAGCACCCCGAAAGCTTGTTGAGTCTTCCGCTGTACCAAATTTTGGGGGTGTTACATAGAGGCCCTCTCTACCTATGCCGTAGTTACCATTTACACTGAAGACTGAAGTCAACGCTGACCAAGACTGATGACGCTCGAATTATATATATTTTATATAGCGTTATTTGCTAATTTCTTAATGATTTATGTGGACTTTCGATACTTAAATACATGAGAATACATTTCAGGTCCGATTGACAAAGAACTTCAAGAATCAAGATAAATTTAAGCCAAGTCTATGCTAAAGCAACATGTAGCCTCTCAAAGTCGAAAGAGCGCCGCTCTTATAATAAATGTACGCCGGTTACGGGGGCATATGAAGTCCTATACGAATCTAAGTCAGTCAGATAATGTACGGCGATCTCTTAATACATGTGTGCCGATCTTTAGTTGAATTAATGACCCTTTGGGGCCAAGAAATCTATTGAAGCTAGCCGGTGTTAATGTCTAAGTCCGCCGGTATCGCTTGTGAAGCCCGCCGACCTTAATCCAAGAGTGGTGTACTTTAGTGCACGATTAGTGTCTCCAAGCCTATAAATAGGGCCTCAATATGTCTCATTTAGACACACCTCTCATCCCAACTATCAATAAAGCTCTGATAACCTTGATCTCTCGAATTACAACATTGTGAGTGCCAAAGTGAAGTCAAAGTTCTAAAAACGTTGAAGATACTCTCTTGATATTATTATAGTGATCATTAGTGATAGTAGCTTCTTCATTGTACTAATTCAGGAAGAATGATGCTCATTTCAATCATATCAACCACTGTAAGCATGATTATTAAAGCCATGTTAGGCTAAACTCTTTATGGTTGCTTGGAGATGTTAATATAATAAAGTGGTGGGTTGTAGTTATGATCTCTTGTTGATTTCTTGTTTATGTTGAAACCTTGTTGTGTTCTATACTTAGTATCCATTGTTTATCACCTTTGATCATATTTGCTAATTGAAGGGTCGAAAGATTCTATTGCTACTTTATGATTTTCAATATATGTCTATGTATATTGATCAACTGAATTGATAAATCGCTTTTGTTAAGTAATAAACAATATAGTTTGAACATAACAACTAGTCCTTGAGCTTGTTAACACTTGTTCAAAGATTAGTAGACATAAGTCTTGAATAATCATTGTTAACTCATGAAATGTTATTTTGGCGAAACGATAAATCATTGGTCCAAGAACTTACTCCATCTTTGAGATCATTATCATTAACCATCACTGAGTTATAACGACTATCCAAGTAATCATATTTCTCCAATACTTGAATTACATCCTAGTTTGCATAATTGTCAAAACACTTTCTAAACACATCTTGACTAGTTAAACGATATACAAGAATAATCTCAGTCCCTATGGAACGACCTGGTCTTACCAAAACTCTTTACTATATAATGAGGGTTATAATTTTACCCGTGTGTTTTGAATTAAGAGAATCTGTAGAACTTATTATAATAAATTTAAAGCTTTCGAGACACATCAAAGTTTTTGGCGCCACTGCCGGGGACTAGCACTTGTTCTTTTATCATTTACTTAATCATCTTAGGTAAATTTAGATTGCCTTTTTGTGTTTATTGTTTGAATATCATTGCTCTGTCCTATTTAACCGCCGCTTTTTACCTTACACCACCGCCTTGTCACCACGATCACGGTGATATTTTCCCAAAGAATGTCGCTTTTCTGGATAACCAAATACTCTTCTCTAGAAAAATTCAAATCTATTCTAGAATTAAACTCAAAACAACTAAAACAAAATTTTCAAAATTTCCGAGAAGTGCGCCGTACTTTTCACCAAAGTTCAACGAACTTATTACCTCTGAAGCAAGAAATTAATTCATCCTAATTTAATTTCAGGTTTCATATCACTACTACCTTTAGCAACCCAACATTGGATGGCCACACAATCTTCAAACGCAAAGCTTGTTAGTCCTTTATCCGAACCTGAACGAACCATAAACCGAAGTAGAAGAAGAAACAAAAGAGTTCCATTCTCACAAAAAGACTTAAAACCCAAAACACCTAAAGAGATAGTTCCTGCTGTTGATGATCTCTCTCTTTATCGATTCTTTATCAAATTCATTAGACTTCACGATCCAATGGATGAAACTGATATTGAACCAATCTGGGCCAATGAGAGAACCGTTGCTCCTACTCCTGGCCAGCAATAACTCTACCTGACAGTGCAAACAAATTTCCGATAAAAGGAAATCATCTGACCCTTATCAAAGGAAACCAATTTGATGGTAGAAACAAAACCGATCCTCATAAACACATCCATGAATTCCTTGGAATTTGTGAAATGTTTAGATACGGAGAAACCGAATATGAAGTCATCCGGCTCATGATGTTTCCATTATCCATAACCGGAGAAGCTAAAACCTGGTTAGATGAACTCGACAAAGGAACCATAACAACATGGGATGAACTTCGTACTATCTTTATAAGCTGTTTCTTTCCTCCAGCCTTATTTGACTGACTCCTCGGTGAAATCCGTGCCTTTTCTCAACAAGATCGAGAAACATTAACTAAAGCATGGTTACGCATGAAAGAAATGCTCAAGAATTGTCATGGACATGGTCTTAGTAAATGAAACATAGTCAAAATCTTTTACCATGGACTTAACGAGAGCACACAAGAAGCCTTGAATGTGCTACGGGAGGAATTTTTTCTATACAAAACCCTAAACCAAGCCTACCAACTACTCAAATACAAAGTCTTACTCAAACATGATTGAGCTAAGAACCAGAAACCGCTCTTCACAAAACTGTTGCTTTTGCCGATGAAGGTAGCAGTAATTCTGATACTGACAAAATAATGGCTCGAATGGATGCCATGACTCTCAAAATGGATGCTCAGTATAAAGAGATGAAGGAAAAACGTGATTCTTGCAATGATTGTGGTGGAAATCATTCAACCGCAAACTAGAATGATGATGACACGCCTATGTCTCGAGAAGAAGAAGCCAAATTTATGCAATCATTTAGACAAACTCGCTTTTATGATGACTATCATAACAGGGATCGAGATCGTGATAAATGGCAAACTGGCAAACAATCTGACTATAATCGTGATCAGCATAGATACTCTGATGAAAAACCAGACATTCAGAAACAACTCAACGAATTCATTAAATTGCAACAATCCACAAACACATTTGTCAAAAACACTTTAATGACCTCACAGACAAGTTAGAATCAACAACCAGAAACCACAAAGCCTCTATCCAAAATCTGGAAGAAAATTTTGAAAGACTTGCCGAAAAGCATGCTAGTCGACCTCCTGGATCACTTCCCAGCAACAATATACCTAACCCAAGAGGTAGTACCTCTAGACCTTATCAACCACCTCAAGCTCGACATGAACATGTGAATGTCATAACAACTAGACATATTACTTCATATGATCTACCTCCTAATCCTAGTCAAACAACACCTGCTGTCGAACTTGACAGTGAGGATAAAGATGAACCAGCTCCTAAGAAAAAAATCAAAAACACAAGAAATACCTAAAACGCCTATTCTAAAACCTTATAAACTCAAGATTCCTTATCCCTAACGTCGCAGGAAAGAAAAATGGAAGCTCAATATGGAAAATTCCTAGATATGATTCGTGTCGTTCGAATCAATGTTCCATTAATCGATGCCATTGCTGGAATGCCCAATTATGACAAGTTCCTAAAAGAACTCGTGAGTAATAAAAATAAATTAGAACAAATTTTAGCAGCCTTTCTGAGCGATGAATCTTCCGCTATAATTCAAAACAAAGTTCCACCTAAATTAGGAGACCCTGGAAGTTTTCTAATTCCTTGTAATTTTGGTAAAACCTTTTCTTGCAATGCCTTGGCCGATCTTGGCGCAAGTATAAATCTTATGCCATATTCTCTCTATGCCAAACTTTCTCTAGAAACTCTTAAACCTACCAAAATGAGTGTTCCACTAGCAGATCGATCGTTTCAATATCATGTTGGAATTGTTAAAAATATGCAAGTTGAAGTGGGTTAATTCACCTTGCCAGTTAATTTTGTTATCCTAGAAATCGGGGAAGACAGCAAAGTTCCTCTAATTTTGGGAAGACCATTCTTACACACCACTGATGCAATAATTAGGATCGAGCAAATTAAAGGAAATTAAATCTCAGAATTGGAGAAGATAGAATGTCTTTTTCAATCAATTATGCCATGAAACATTCCTACTCTAATAATGACACATGTTTTAGCATCGATATTGTTGATGAAATTATTTAAGAAGATTTCGACATCATGCTAACAAAGGAATGGAAATTCTTCATACCATACAAGGAACAATTCTCGAAGAAAAACTCTATGCAGAGTTTGATGAATTCATAGCCATGAATTTTGAAGAGATTGAAACAGACGATGAAGAAGAAATCATATTTGAGAAAATTACTTTCAACACAGAACATAAAATAAAAAATTCTCTTGAAGAACCACCAACTGATCTCGAGCTCAAACCTCTCTCTAAATATCTCGAGTATGCTTTCCTAGAAGGAGCATCCTTGCTTCCTGTTATCATATCTTCCAAACTCTCAGAAAAGAATAATAAATATTTGATCACTGTTCTTAAAAATCATAAACGAGCTTTTGCTTGGAAACCTCAGATATCCCTGGATTCTGTCCTTCATTTTACAAACATAAAATACAAATGTTAGATGACAAGAAACATGTGGTTAAAAAACAAAGAAGACTTAATCCTAATATGCAAGAAGTAGTAAAAAAAGAAATAACAAAACTCCTTGATGCAGAATAATACACCCGATTGCTGATAGCCCATGGGTTAGTCCTATTCATTGTGTACTAAAGAAAGGTGGTATCACCGTGGTTACAAATGAGAAGGATGAGTTAGTGCCCACCAGAATTGTCACTGGTTGGAGAGTGTGTATAGACTACAAAAAAATCAATGAGGCTACAGCCAAATATCATTTTCCCCTACCCTTCATGGATCAAACATTGGAAAGATTAGCAGGAAAAGAATACTTTTGTTTTCTCGATGGTTTTTCCATCTATTTTCAAATTCCAATCGATTCACTGAATCAAGAAAAAACAATGTTCACATGTCCTAAAAGAACATATGCTTATCGACGAATGCCTTTTGGCTTATGTAATGCTCCTACTACTTTCCAGATGTGCATGATTGCTATATTCCACGACATGATTGTAGAATCTATGGAAGTTTTCATGGATGATTTTTCTATCTTTGAAAATTCATTCAAAAGTTGTTTACTCAATATAAGCAAAATGCTTAAACAATGTGAAGAAACCAATCTTGTTCTAAATTGGGAAAAATGTCACTTCATGGTTAAAGAAGGTATTGTGCTCAGACACAAAGTGTCTAGAGCAGGATTAGAAGTTGACAAAGCCAAAATCGAAATCAAATCCAAACTTCCACTCCCTACTAATATAAAAGGTATTAGAATATTTCTAGGACATGCCGGTTTTTACCAACGATTCATAAAATATTTTTCCAAAATAACTAAACCTTTGACTAAACTCCTTGAAAAAGATGTTCCATTCGAATTCAATGAAGAATGTCTTACGGATTTGAAATATTGAAAGAAAAGCTTATATGCACACCAATAATAGCAAGCCCAAATTGGAATATCCCTTTTGAGCTAATGTGCGATGCAACTAAAAGCACTATTAGAGTCGTAGTTGGCTAACGAAATGGAAAACATTTTCATCCAATCTATTTTCTGAGCAAAACGTTGAATGCAGCTCAGCAAAATTACACAATCACATAAAAAGAACTGATGGTTGTTGTATTTGCATTGATAAATTTCGATCATATCTTGTTCTATCCAAAACAACTGTCTATACAAATCATGCAGCTTTAAATTATTTCTTTAAGAAGCTAGATGCTAAGCCTTGTCTCATACGATGGGGGTTGCTCTTGCAAGAATTTGATATAAAGATCAAAGACAAAAAAGGTGTTGATAACGTTGTAGCCGATCATCTATCCAAAATTGAAAAACAAGATGATGATGATGATGATGATGATGATGATGAGGAATTTGAAATAAATGATAATTTTCCAGAAAAATTCTAATGAAAATAAACTCAGAAAATGAACCATGGTTTGTAGACTTTGCAAATTTTTTGGTTGGAAAAGTTTTTAAAAAAAGGATGACATATTAACAAAAGAAAAAATTATTTTCTGATCTTAAAAACTTCTTTTGGGAAGAGCCGCATCTTTCTAAGGTATGTCCTGATGGGATCATAAGGAGATGTGTCGCTGGTCCCGAAACTCGAGCTATTCTAGATGAATGTCATCACGGACCAACTGGAGGACACTATGGACCATCTATCACAGCCATAAAAGTGTTAGAATCTGGTTTCTATTGGCCTACGATATTTAAAGAAGCTTAAACGCTTGTCCAATTATGTGAAGCATGCCAAAAAATTTGAAATATATCAAAAAGAGACGAGATGCCTCTAAACTATATCCAACTATGTGAGATATTTGACATATGGGGAATTGATTTCATGGGACCATTCTCAAAATCCCATAAGTTCGAATACATATTGGTAGCAATCGATTATGTCTCAAAATAGGCAGAAGCCTTAAGCTCTTCAAACAAATATGCAAGAGTTGTTCTAACATTCCTAAAGAAACTATTCTGTCACTTCAAAATTCCAAAAGCTTTGATTAGTGACAGAGGGACGCACTTCTTTAATAATCTAATGGAGAAAGTGATGAAGAAATATGGTGTAAACCATCATTTCTCTACATCATACCACCCTCAAACTAGTGGTCAAGTGGAAAACACAAACAGAGCGTTAAAGAGAATTCTTGAATAACAGTGAAAGACAATCCCGCTCTTTGGTCAAAGAAGTTGGATGACGCTCTGTGGACTTTCCGTACTGCATACAAAACACCCACGGGAACAACACCCTATAAACTCATCTGTGGCAAAGCTTGTCATTTGCCGCTCGAAATTCAACATTGTGCATATTGGGCACTTAAGAATTATAACACAGACTAGATAGCCGCTGGAGAGAAGTGAATGTTCCAACTCCATGAGTTAGACGAATTTCGTTTACATGCTTATGAAAACTCTATGTTATACAAAGAAAGAACCAAAGTCTCGCACGATCGAAAGTTATGAATCCATAAAGAATTCAACAAAGGAGATAAACTACTCATATTTCACTCAAAATATAAATTCAAACAACCAAAACTAAGATCCCGCTGGCTTGGACCATATATTGTTAAAAACCAATATCCATCCAGATATATGGAATTATACGGGAAAGATGGTAAAAGTTTCATTGTGAATGGTCACAGACTCAAGCTATACCATGAAGAAGAAAGTTTCAATGATGGAAGGGAAGAACTAACATCCTTCTTCCCACATGCTTAAAATCCATCTATATGAGTATAGCTAGAGACTCTTGTGAAAATCAAGCGCTTCTCGGGAGGCAACCCGTGATCTCAAAATTTTTCACTACACTTTAATTTAAATGTGGAGGCATTGTGCCATGTGATTTAAAAAAACAAAAGAATATTTTAGTGTGTTTTTGTTTATTTTTGCAGGTTTTAAGATTTATGGATGCTAGAAGAGGAGTTTTTGATGTCAACTTCCATTGATAGCCCTAGGAAGTTTCAATCCTCTTATATTGATTTTCCTATTTTTATTTTTTTAGTCTTTCACATTGTTGACAATGGTCAACTTAAGTGTGGAGGGGGGGGGGGGGACAAATAGGATAAATCAAGCGTAAATTGAACTGGTTTTCTTCAAGCCAAATATTCAAAACTCTTTTGAATCCCTGGATCCAAATGGTCAATATCTGAACCCGTTTGAATCACTAGAACACAAATTTTTACCCAACTAGTAATATTGAGTTCTAAAGTCAGATAAATTCTAAACTTACGCTTGTGTTTTTTCTTCTGGTTGTACTGAGTTTTGGAAGCTGTTGGAGTGGTCTCTTTCATTTTTTTTTTCTTGTGTTCATATCTGGTGTAGTGGTTATTTTGTACCCAATTTCGTCACGATGTCTTGTTGGCGCCACATAAATAAAAGATCCACTTTTTAATTTTATCCAAAATACGATTTGATAGGTTATGTACTTATGCTAAATTGTAAATTAAATAGTCCAAGTATTGAACTGCAAAATTCATGGAACTTCAAAAAAATTTAAGAAAGTTTTTTAATACAAATTATGATACCCGCTTCAACATTAACCCATGGTGACTTGTTGCCCAACCCATCCATTTTGCGATGCACAAGTACATGTTCTCAAGTTGATAGTCTCAACCTTGTATTAGAGCAATAAAAGTAAAGGAAAGTAAAATCAAGCCGAAATTACCAGGAGTGGCACATGATTTTAGTGTCATTTTTTTGTCTGAAGATAAACTTTGTTGTTGAATATGTCATAGCTCGTTTGTGGTAAGGAATTATGTTCCCACTCATTAGGTTTAAAAGGAACTCATTAGCTTAGAATGTGCACATCAATACATGTACACACAAGGTTTATACCACTATTATTCATTTAACATAGTTTGTCTTTACCATGGACTGATACAGGTGGTCTGATATAATTTTGAACACCATTAGTTACTGCTTTGAATATCTGTGATAGGTTTTATTAAATTCCTTATATGTAAAAACTACTCGTTTGTATTTAATTGTTAAAGGTGGATGCAAATTTTTTTTAATTAATTCTAACTATGGTCGATCCTATAATGACTCGGGTCATAGAGAGTTTAAAGAGATGAGCCCCATGTTGCAATAGATCTTGCCGCTGAGAGGAAAATATGTGACTAATTCTAAAGAGAGACTTTAAAAAGAAAAAATACAATAAAAATACCGATTGAATTAAGAAGTGTGGATTATGACTAAACTAAATCATGAAGGACTCAATCATAGGATAAATTAAGAATTTTGGTGTGTTGTTTCAGATTAAGCATCAACAAATTTAAAAGTAGTCTATAAATATTGTTTTTGAACATTTTGATCGATGACATATGCACTGACATTTCGATACATCTTATATTAAGTTATGGATAATTAATTGTCTTTATTTGATTGTCTACAAATAATTATAAACAAATTCTATATTAAAAAAAGGTGTGAAAATGATGGAGTTTGAAATTTTCAGAATTCAGAGCTAAATTAACATGGGAACAACATGATATTCTTCCAATTCACGTACATCAAAAATTGAAATCTATAAATAAATTATGAGGCTAAATTTTATTTCATTTTTATGAGTTTGATAGCTTTTCAGTATCTGTACGTAATAAAAAAAAATGAAGTTTCATCATCATCACTTCATAAATGAATACTATTTCATTTTTATTTGATGGTCTACAATTAATTATAAACAAAGTATATAATTAATTAAATTAGTTTGCTTATGAATAGTAAAATATGATCACAAATGTTTAGATGTGTTTGTTTTGTTTTTTAATTTTTATGTTAATAACTTAAGTTTTAAACTTTCATAAAAGGTTAAATTTACTACTATTTTCTATTGGAGTTAATTGCATTTTTGGTCCCTGTGGTATTTCCAAATTGCAAATTTGGTCCCTAAAACATTAATTGAAAGTGCACTGGACGTCCCCATTTTGAGTTTTTGGTTGCATTTTTTGTCCCTGTGGTATGGCCAAATTGCATATTTAGTCCCTAAAACCTTTACGTCGTCTGGGTGAGGACCAATGATTTGCCAAATAACTTCCATATAGGTAGAAAAAAAAAATAGATAAAAGGCATGTGGGACTACCGGATGAAGGCACATCAGAAATTCAGTCAAATTAAACCTTTTTTTACAATGGAAATCAATACTAATATGCACTCTCTTCAAAATTCGTAGACAAATACCCTTTGGTAGAATGCGGATTTTATGAATCGTCAAACTAGTATAAACGAATCCTGCTTGTGCAAGATGGTATTTCTAGTTTTTCTAATTAATTAGCAATTGTGCAAATGATATAATTACCAAATGGCCTTTGGCCTAGTGGAACCCGTGACAAATGTCTTTCTAAACAAATATGATGTGAACAACTTGATCAAGTCTACTAATAGTTATTTTAATTTGTATGACTATGATCAGCAGTGGTCAATAGTAGTTAAAGTGTCATTATCCCAGCTCATTTTCCAATTTAATTAGTAGACAACATGTAGTAGTTAAAGTGTCATCATCCTAGCTCATTTTCCAATTTAACAAGTAGACAATATGTTAGAATAATAGTGCGTAATATTTTGGATGTAAGTTTAGGGGGTTATCTGTAGTTTAGCTCAAACTTAACGAGGTTATATTTCTACCAACACTTATCTTAACAATCTTTAGTCAGTTTATAATATATAAATGCATAGCTTATTAAACGTATTGAATCTAATTAGTAAAGCTGCAATAATCATTTTAGTAAGATGTTATTAAGTTTGTATTGCTTTTGTAAGTAGGGCGGAGCCATGTTAAGACTACCGGGTGAGTTGCCTCTAACAAACCACTCATAGACACAAAAAATCATGTAGGAAAAAAATCAAATTGGTAGAAAAAAAAGGTGATTGCCCTCAACTTGTTAATCTGAGTGCCCTTGACAATCAATGAGAATTAAAATCACAGTGTCAACTAAGCTCAAATGCCCATAAAACACATTTTCCGGTGGCTTTGTATGGTCGGAAAATGTGAAAAAGAGAACGTGAGGTGATGAACAAGAAGGAAAGTGAGAGTGCAAGCATTGGGAGTGGGTAAGAAAAGTCAAAAGCTACTTTTGATATAGTACTACTCCATAGTATTTAATTATATTCTTTGGCTCCTTTTGTTTAAGAACTTTGCTATAACCTGCTACTAAATCCTTCTACACACACAACAATATTAAATAGGTTTTTCACTCATTCTCTCTATGCATATAAATCACTAGTTCTGACATTTGTCAAAATCATGTGAGTAGGCAGTTTTGTAGGATAATTTAGTAGGATGATTTAGAATTTTTGTTTGTTTTAATACATTAACGTGTTTCTCCAATGTAATCTTTGTGTAAGTTTAATATAACTATTGAAGTTATGCTTTATAGTTACTCTGCAGTAACTTAGATTTTATGATTTTGGTAGCATTTGTAACATAATTTTGTTAAAGTTATACGGAGTAGGCTTTTTTTTATTGCTCATATTCCTTTAAATGCATTAGTTATATAAACCGCTTTAATACAATATGCAATGGTTGATATTATTTTATTTATTATTATTTTTTTTTTTTTTTTAGTTCTATGGATATGATGTACAATCTACATTAGTTAATTCTAACATAAAATTATAAAAGTTACCAACCATAAGTTATTTGACACCTACATCTATTATTTAGTGTTAATTGCAATAAAGCACCATTGTTTTTCCCTTTAAATAAAACCCAACCCGACCCAACTTCAAGTTACACTGAAAAAGTACATTTCTTAATGGGTTTTTTTTCATTCCTCGATGGCCCCCGAAGATCACTTTTCATGGCTCCGCCACTGTTTGTAAGTGTAAATTTTGTTATGAATAGCCTAAGACGAATATCCTCATCTTCGATCAATAAACTTAATAAACATTATAGAAAGACAAGCGTATGAAGACACACATATAGTTAGATGATTTTTTTTTAATTATTATTTGGTATCTCTTGAATCAATTTCAAATTGCATATCTAAACACCCTCTTACTAGTTATTGTGACGTTATGAGACTTTTAGGTGACGGTGAGGATGCATATCCAAACACCCTCTTATTTGTTATTGTGGCGTTATGCAATAATAGCGCGGCTTATGAATGAATTAATAGTGCATTTTTAGATCAAAAGACACAAGACATGGGCCTTCCTTTACATGAGTTTGCAAAGGGTCAAGCAGGTCTAGCAAATGGTTTTACTGATGCTTGGAGAAGCCTTCTTGCAAAATTCGAAAGTCTCGCCGCCTCATAACAGAGCATTAAGCTCAAAGCATAATAGATGTCTGGAGCTTTCTTGCCATAATGTGACCATGTATTAAAGACCTACCATGGCATTTGAGGTAATCATTTCAGGTCTCTATTTTTTAGTAAATTAGTATTTCAAGTTTTGAACACGATCATTAATGTTCTACCCGATATAACAATTTATGTGATCTTTAACTTACTATTACTCTCAATGTATTGGGCTAAATCATGGAAGTATCCCATTTGACCTTAAGTAGAATTATCAAAGCTATCAAAGATGGGTGTGTTAAAAGCAAGGTTTTGAAACCCGGGTCGACCCGGCCGTGTTAACCGGTTCGACCGGTTCCGGCCGAAAAAACGGGTCAAAACAACCCGGGTTTTTAAAACCGGGTTAACCGGTTTGACCCGCCGGGTTTTGAGTGACCCGGGTCAACCTGGTTCTCGAAACCCGACCAGGTTTCATTTTTTCAAAATATTTTAATAAAAACCCGGGTTGACCCGGTGGTCGACCCGGTTGACCCGGTCAAAAAAATAAAAAATAATAAATTGAAAACCGGGTTGACCTGGCGGTCGAACCGGTTGACCCGGTGCCCGATGACTCGATCGGGTCGATTTCGAACCCGGTTTTCAAAACATTTAAAAGTATTACCCAAAGAGCACACAATTTAAAGTAATTTTCAGGAAATTCTTTCTTTTTCCTTTTGTTAATCAATGATTATAACTACTTTGAGCCTCCATTTCAATAATATCACATGCAATGGGTTCATTGTGTATCTCAATATTCTTGGTGATAAGTTTATTTCTTTGATAATTTATTGTATCTTTGGATACAGGATTATTATGGAGTTGATAAAATGGAGAAACAAATGTATTTCACTTTTATATAGTATTTCACTTTACCCAAAAATAAAAATACACACAACTGGTCACCCGGTACATCAGACGGAATTCAAAAGTAAACTACACGGAATTATAAAAATATAGTAGGCAACAGAACTACAAAAAGTGTCAAATTAAATACATTTTCGTGTAATTAGCTTTTTTTTAATTGTACTTTTATATTTTATTTTTTTATACACTTTAGTAGCAGCCTCTGTCATTACTTCACAGGTTGCCTTCTTAAGTGTTATAAGCTTTTGTATTTCACTTTACCCAAAAATAAAAATGGAGATCAACAAATGTAAGGAATAACAAAAGTACGTGAGCATTCCATCTACATCCACTCGTCAATGCCGTTTTTTAGCTTGTTTCTGTATTTGTTTTTTTAGCCTAATTGTTGTTACTTGTGATGAGACGTTTTTAGTATTTTAGTGTAATTTTACTATCAACAATACATAACGTCACTATTGTAATTATCCATATCCTTTTACGTTATCAGATTGATGATTTGAGTTCTTAAATACTTCAATAGCACTTTGATAAAAGTAGGAAATCAATTTACGCTTGAATGGCTCAAATTTTAAAGTCTTAAAATGAGTGTTAACCTGATCTTTATACATCAAAACTTTACAAAAACAATCAATTATGTCATATCCAAAAACCTTTGATTATTTGTTTATTACTACACAAGAATATTACTACCTCCGTCCCATATTTATAATCCATCTTTCCTTTTTCGGTTGTCCCAAATTAATTGTCCACTTCCATAAATAGATAAGGAATATAAATCAACTTTACCATATTACCCTCATTTATGGTTATTATTACAAATTTTAATGAAGTTGGTAAGTAATTAGTTAAGGGTAAAACTGTCTTTATGCAAAAAGTAAGAGAGAGAAAACTGTAAAGATGATGCTTTTCTAAAACTGTGTGTTTTTTGTATGTGGACAATAATTTTGAGACGGAGGTAGTAGTTTACTAATAATAAAATGAAGGTGGCCCGATCATTGGGCAGGTCATGCGACAATTTTGCCTTTTTACGTTACTATAAGATTGAATTCCGTGGTAAAAAAGAGACGAAATAAAGGCGTACAAACCAACAGACACATCGCCTCTTACAAATCTACCACCTGAAGTCGGGTCAGCCTGCACTCTTCCTGATCCATCAAAACATAAAGACTAGTACATTCCAGCGACCCCTGCGAAAAAAGACTATTGCTGACTCCCGCAATGGCTACCATGAAAAAGGAAGTCACCACCCAAACAAGCATTCAAGGCCCAGGGGAAATGACTAAAGACACTGCCACTTAAATGCAACTGTGTGTTGTTAGCTGGTTTATGTATATATCTACTATTCAATCCCTTATTTGAAACCAGCTCATCGAAGTTGTTGACAACCACTTGGGATGCTCTTGCTAGATCTTTGTAAGAAAACATGGGCTTTTACTACATCTCTGTATATTGAAAAACGTATGTAAAGCTATAAATTTAATGTATGATATGTTTGTAAGTCTTCACATGTTCATTGTACACTTATGGGTTGAGTGAGAATACTTGAATCATCACAGTCTAATCAGGACTTATGGATTAAATGAAGATAGTACTAATTATGTTTAAGTGTAGATGTTTTGTTTTCTTTTCTGTTAAAGCCAATCTAACACATGTTATGACCAAAAATGATTAAATAAAGAAATATTGATTAATGAGACATGTCCATGTAAAGTTAAGAAGCAACTAGCTCCTACATGCGACGTATCCGGGGTCTACAATTCACACCCTCTTAATTTTAAAAAGCTTTGTTTATACATTACATAATCTTTGTCCATACACATAAAAAACGGAATATAAAAATAGTAGGCATTTTTGATAATCATGATTATTCATTGGAATATGTGAATCGTCACATGATGGCTGGCATGGTACAATTTAATGTTTTCTTTATGAAAATTGGGTTATTGAAACCACAACATTTTGTAATTATGCATTTTCCGTCAACTTTGTCGGCCAAAAGTCTGATATTTGGAATTTAATAAACACAAAGACACTCCTTCATCATTGGTCAAGTGTCGTCTAGAGATGCACATTGTATTACTTTTACAGTAAAACCTCTATAAATTAATAGTGTAAAGACCAGAATATTTTATTAATTTAGCGAGATATTATTATATCGATAAATTAATAATTTATTAATTTAAAAAGGTTTTACATATGACCTTATAAAATTTCAAGTGTAATATACTAGTTATAATATATACTTCTTAGAGATGAAATATAAATTTGAAAAATAAGTTCTAATTAAACTTTTATGAATTCATATTCACACTTTATGAAAATAAAATTAACACTTTAGTGCAATAAGGAGATTTTGAGAGAAACTTAATATAGATTTGAAGCAGTGTTGTAAAAATCGGCCATGGCGGCCGATATGGCGGCGCCATGGCGAATTTCGGTGGTCCACCGCCACGATATTTCTCATATCGGTCTAACTTGGCGTTTTTGGTCAAAATCGGTCAAAATCGGAGCTTGACGGTCAAAATCGGTCAAAAATCGGCCTTGGCGGCGGTCGGTCAACGCGGTCAACTTCATATATGGGTTTTTTTTTTTTCTTCAGATTCACGCTGGTGAACGCCGTTTAACTTCAGGTCTAGGGTTTTTTTTTCATACGCACTCCAGATCTAGCCTAGATCTAGGGTGTTTTTCATATTCCTTTATAATTTATGGTCACCGCCATGGCGCCGCCAAAACCGATATGGCGGATTTCGGGGGTCGACCGCCACGGTACCGCCGAGCGATATTTACAACCTTGATTTGAAGTTCAAGAAAAAATAACAAGTGACAATGAATTCATTATTAACTAAACAATCTTCGGATTTTGAAGTGTATCTCACACACACACACATATATACATATATATATGGAATTTTTAGTAATTATTAATTTATTGTTTCATTGGGACTAACATATATACACTGCGGTTTAAAAGAAATTATTATCTTATTATTTTATCGATTGGGGTCTAAATTTGTACTGGTCCCAAGTTGGGACTGGACAAATTATTAATTTTATCGAGGTTATTAATTTATCGAGTATTAATTTATAGAGGTTTTACTGTATACTAGTAATAATGTTTTGTTGGAGGACAACTACATGCACGTTTAATTACTTTTAGCCTTTTACAGACAGGGGGAGTTTAGACGGACCTTCTCATAGGGGTTTCGTAAGGTCATTTGTATTATGAGTTTATACAATATATATCGTGGTTTGTATAATTTGACCAAAACATTTTATTATCACATCATAAGGGATCTTAATAAAATATCCCTAACTTTTATACAATAAGGTTACATTGGGCTCTGCTACATGGTCATTGTAGTAATGCCCATAAAAAAACAAACACTGAATACAGTGATGCAAATTAACACCATTGCACCAACACATTTTTTTTTTTTTTTTTTTTTTTTTTTTAAGCTTGCACCACCACATCTTCTTTCTACTCTTCTATTTTTATTTGTTCTTCCTTACTTTGCACCATTTTTGCAACCCAAACGCCTCTTAATTACAAAAACTCAATACAACAAGAATTTATTTCAAATTACATACTAAAAACCATCACTATTTAACGTAAGTAAAAGATAGAACACCATTTGACATAGATTTTCTCATAGAAATATATTTCTTTTACCATGCATTACCCAAATGACCGCATGACGACCTATATATCTTACTAATTAGACCAAAATTTAGAGCACGCGGTAACGTAACCGTGAGTTAAAACTTAACGCACTGCCACGTCAGCGTCACATCAGCTTTTACCTTTTAACTTTCACTCTTGACTTTTCACCCCGGTAGCATAACTCACCTATAACTCACTTTAACTCACATTCACCCCAATTTACAAATTAACCCCTTAATTATTTCATTCACTCAACAACCCAAATATTTCATTAATAATCTTAAAAAAAAAAAAAAAAAAAAAAAAAAAAAAAAAAAAAAAAAACTTTCAAATTAAAAAAAACAAAACTAAATAAAAAAAAACTACCACATAAAAAAAAAAACTAAATAAAAATTTTATTAACTAAAAAAAAAAAAAAAAAAAAAAAAAAAAAAAAAAAAAAAAAAACTACCATATGAAAAAAACTAAATAAAAAATTTATTAACTAAAAAAAAACAACTGCTACTATAACAACATGGACTAAACTGTCAACATCATAATACCACAGGGACTAAACTGCAAATGTGGAACATATATCATCTTCTTCCCCATCTCCTGTACACACACTAAACACACACACACTGAAAACGCACAAAAATACACGCACAAAAAACACACACAAACACAAACACATCACAAACATAAACACACAAAGAATCAAGGGGCAAAAACGAAAGTTTTTTTTTTCATGTTAACGCACGTTAAGCCCTTAATTAACGTGGTGCGTTAACGTGGGCTTGCCTTTCATAGGCGGTAAGGTAACTCGGTCAAAAAATGAGGTGCGTTAAAAGTTAACGTGGGGTGAATGGCACCTTACCGAGTGGTCTTACCATAGCCCAAACCCATTTTTTTTTTTTTTTTTTTTTTTTTTTTTTTTTTTTTTTTTATCTGAGACCATTATCCAAACACTCTTTGTAGTAAGTTTGAACAAATCACCCTCGGAAGTTTTTAACCATTTGACTCCAGTTCTCTGCCTGTTAGTCTTATTTAGTTCATTTTCATGTTAAATCCAAGGGTAAATCTTCTAACATTTTTTCTATTCTTTTCACTGATGTTCTTTTGCTTATTCTTTTCTCTGATGTTCTTTTTCTTATTCCGGCATTTTAGTAACAAAATTTGGATTATTATTGTAAAAATATAATAATTGTAATCATCGTTGCACTATATAAAAAATCAGGTTATCAACAAGAAATATTGCGGGTTAACCCGTACATAACTTGTTTAGCCAAAACCCGTGTTAACTGTTACATAAGTCACCCATTTTTTCACATTGTATACTAAATAAATTTTTTACCATGTATCTACATCATTAATTTTAACTTGAAGGTATGGGAAAGTTAAATCAAGCAGAAACGACTTGGAGTGTTCTGTCTGGATATGGAGTTGTTCTGTATGCTACAGTTTGTTTTTTGTTAGCAACTACATCCGATCTCATTAGAGTTAGAAGGAACTCTACTGTCAGTTTAGAATATTCATGTGTGTCGTTCCATACATGATCTTTTTAGGTCGATCGTTATTGTAGTTATGTTGATGCAGGCGACATAAATGGAGATGACGCCCTAAATTTGTTCTTAAAGTAAAACTGTTTATAAAATATAAAGTAACTTGTTTTTAGAGGCTCAACTGCTCTGAAACATATTTATTTCACAAGGCCCAACTGCTATGTTTTTATTTTCATGGAAGTGAAGTTTTTTTTATTGCTTAAGTTTTAGTCCGTTATTCTTTGTCACAAGTTAGAAATATAAACTTACATGTTGAATTAAAATAACACATTAACAAAAATCGCATGTTTTTTTATAATTGTATTGTAATTTGTATCTTTATTTGGATTAATGGAATTTAGTTTGTTTGAAAAAATGAAAGAGAAAATAAAATTGGGGGCGGGTGGGGCTCAAATGGCTAAGTTGTGTTTAATTGTGAGTGAAGGAGTATTTTGAATTGTGAATGTTGAAATGATGTAGCACCCGTGGGGGCCAAACGGCTAAAGAATGTTAGGCATGACACCCCATCCTCTTATACTTTTAGAAAGGGAATGAAAATGACAGGTTTAGAATTTTTCAAAATTTTATAGCTAAAATAACATGTCTATGGAAGAACATGGTTTTCTAATCAAATCAGGGATACCATTTCAGTCTATGGGTTTGTTAGATGTCGTTATCTTTAAAAAAAATAAAAAATAAAAAATAAAATTTCATCGTCACCACTTCATAAATAACAAAAGAACTGTTAGGAACTTTACAAAAGATACAAAACCATTAGCATCTAATGACACATAATGAATATATTCCATTGATAATCGGCCAAATTTATAGGAGTAATATTTATTAACAATTACTACAACTTGTTTACATGCATGTTCTTGTATTTGACTTAAATGAAAAGATGACTTTTAAGCAAATGCTCTACTTTAATTAATTTGTAGTTAACCGCACATTTAGTGATTTGTTGAAATGAAAATTAACCAAGAAAATTTCACTTCATGATCTTGTGTTCTTGCGATTTTCAGTTTATGTTGATGTTTTATTTCATCCAATTCCTGTTATTTAAGTCTCAAAGAGATTTTATGTTAATTTTTGTATCAAGGTTTGTATGTTTCTAGCTTGTTCAAGTGATTAACAATGAAATTTGTACGTTATGTTAATATTTTTATTTAACATCCACTACGAAAATGGTTATTTTGTGGGTTGTGGCACACAATATAATGGCAAAAGTATGTAGAGTATCATATTGAATGTTTATGCATGGTTTATAAGTGACCATCCCTTCATGAGCTGCAATTAGAACCATATTCTCCAAATAATCCTAACCACACAACATCCACACATCCCTTATCTGTTATCTGTCAAAATTATATATATCTTCTAAAACCCAGGCACTCTCCCACATCGCGCCACGTGTCCAAACACTGTAGCATGAACAGTGCTACAGTAAATCGCTACAGTAACTTCTTTTTTTTTTAAAGAAAATTTAAAAAAAAAATACAAAAAATAATACATTTTTTTTTGCGCCGCTACAGTGCTCGGTCGGTACAGATTTTTTTTTTTTTTTTTTTTATAACATAAATTTCTTTAAGAAAATTTGTTTTTAAAAAAAAATACAAAAAATAAAAATACAAAAATACAAAAAATAATACACTTACAAAAAATTTCTTATACAAATTTGTTTATTTAAAAAAAAAAAAAAAAAAAAAAAAACATACCGAGAAAACAAACAACAAAAAAAAATTTCAACCGCAACGCCAAAAAAAAAAAAAAAAAAAACCGTAAATATAAACAAATTATGCTTTCAAGTAAACATATGCATACTTCAGATAACAAAATTATTAATTATACCGTACAACCGACAAAATACAAAACACAAAACACACCCGCCGCAACGCGCGGGCAACCCCGCTAGTTTTGTATAAACAATAATAAAGACCATTAGTCACGAGCAGCCTTTAAGTGGTTGCTGTGCATTGCATATCATATTGATATTTGCTGTTTTGTTATGCATTATTTTCAAAGTTTGAATTATTCAACAAAAGGGATGGTTCCTATACGCTGCAGACAATTTGTGTGATCTTAATAGTCAAAAAGTCAATATGTCTACTACGTACAATTTAATAATGCAAAAACCAGAACTCCATCCATTAAAGATTACAACGAACCCACACACTTATCCACATCTTCTATATATACAAACACAAACCGAACACATTTCTGTATATCACCCAAACACTCCTTCGCATCTTTCTGTAATAACTCACACACCTTTTTTTTTTCTTTTCAGACAAACAAACAAACAGATACATAATAATGTCTTCGGTCAATCATGATGACCTTGCTCACTTAAAAATCCCCCTTGCAGATGTAATATCCGCCACCAGCAACTTTTCTAAAGAAAATTTCTGGGGAGAAGATGATTTTGGAAACCATTATGTGGGAGAGCTTCTGTGGTCCGGTGAGTTGATTAAAATCCAAGCTCGGAGATGGTTAAATGAAGAAAGGGATGATGAAAAAGAACAACAGTTTTGGATGGAGATTTCCATGCTTTGCTTTCTACTCTCAAGCATAAGAATCTTGTTTCTATTGTTGGGTTTTGTGATGAAAATGATGAGTTGATAACCGTTATCAAGCTTGAGACCAGGTATAGTCTCAACAACTATTTAGACTATACGATGATGTTGACATGGGTGCGAAGATTGGAAATATGTGTCGGTGTTGCAAATGCACTAAGCTACATTCATTACGACGAGCCACGTGATTTTAGCGTTATACATCGAAACATCGACAGTGAGATAATTCTATTAAATGATAATTGGGAACCCAAGTTATCTGAATTTAGACTTTCCATGAAGGTTAAAGCGTCTGAGAGGCGTGATTCATTCCATGTTGATAGAGTTTGGGATAGGGAGGGGTATACAGACCCGACATATATAGAGACTAACAATGTAAGCCACAAGTCAGATATTTACTCCTTTGGGATAGTAATGTTTGAACTATTGTGTGGTAGAAAATCAATAATCCCCGACGAGAGTAATAAGTACTTGGCTCCAGCAGTCATTCTCCATTATAGAGAGGAAAAACTAAATGAGATAATTGATTGGGATCTACAGAAACAAATTGATCCACAATCACTCAACGTTTTTGCTGAAACGGCTTATGCCTGCTTGAATGAAGAACAATCTCAACGCCCAGCTATTGGCGAGATTGTCACGAGACTTGAGAAAGCATTGGAATTGGCACGTGCAAATAAGCATGTAAGACCCTTTCATCCTTCTATCATATATTATCTGTTTGTTTTTATTTATCTTTATATCAACCCTTATTATCAATTGTTGAAAAAGTTTCAAATGAATATAGTATAATTAGGTTAAAATGGTCTCTTAACAGCTTAAAGGAAGGATAGTAAGGTATTTTGCTTTATTAGATTATAATTTGTATTAATTTAATAGGCATCTCATTAATATCTCATGATTCTTTGAGTTGTCACTTTCTTATTACTTTTACTTTTAATATCACATGGAAAATTGGATTGGTGATCATGAAAACTGGATATGCAATATGTTAAGTGTATCATCATATGTTAAGGGCTCGTTTGGTTTATAGACGGGTTTAGGATTAGGATTTGGATTTGGATTTTGAATTTGGATTTTAAATTGATGTAGTTTTGTGTAATAAAAATATATATTATAAAATTAAGAGAAATAAGGTATATAATATTTTAAAATTTTGTTGTTTTGTGAATTAAATAATTTACACAATCTTTATTCGAAAATAATAAAAAGAAATAAAAAATAATAGAGGTTGTGGCTAGTAATTGAAATGGCCCATACAAATGTTCTATCCTCACAAAAGAGGTGAGATTTCTGCGTGGCCTATTATTTGGCATGACGCCTTGTGTCAGAAAAAACAATAAGAAACCAAACTTTGGATTTGGTTCATCCATGAGTCTAAACCCACTCAAAGTGGTATAACAAACGGGTTTAGTTTTGGTTGCCATCAATACAATTTCTTTTTTATGTTTCAAACATATTTAAATATTCAGAATTTATTTAGTAAACAAAAAAAAAATATAGGGAAAATACAATAAAAAAATATTATAGTTATCAGAAAATTATCTTCAAAGTAGCAAACTAAAAAAATAATCTTGTGAACACTAATATACATATTTTTGTCTTTATGTGAGTAATAAAGACAAAAAAATATTCTTTGATGACTATTTTACCCGTAGATTTTTGAAAATTGCATGCACCGTCCCTAGAGTAAATTACATAAATGGTCCCTGTGGTTTAGCAAAAATTGCATCCACTGTCCCTAATATATTTTTTTGGGATCTGTTATGTTTTTATATACGTTTTAATGTACGATTTTTTATACGTTTTAGTCTGTTGTTATACGTTTTCACCTATTTTCGTTCGTTTTTCTTATGTTTTCGTCCGGTTTTTTTGACAATTTTTTTTCAACTTTTTTTCGACGGACATGATTTTTTTTTTTTTGTAATTTTTTATTGAAAACTTTTTTTTTGTCACATGTGAATTTTTTTTGTCACAAGTGAATTTTTTTTCAAAAAATATAACGAAAAAAAATATTTTTTTTTCACAAGTCACGAATTTTTTTTCCCAAAAAAATTATTTCAGAAAAAAAAAATTTCACAAAAAATTACGAAAATAAAAAGAATTTCGGGAAAAAAATTGTGAAAAAATAAGGATGGTAGATACAATTTTCTCCAAATGACAGGGACCATTTATGTAATTTAGCCTATGGACGTTGGATGCAATTTTCGCGAACTCTCAGGGATCATTTATGTAATTTAAAATGGTAAAATGGTCATACTACTTACATAAAGACAAAAGTGTTAACATTAGTGTTAACAAGAGTATATATATATTTTTTTTAGTTTGTTACTTTGAAGATAATTTTTTGATAAGTATAATGCTTTTTATGGTTCTTTTCCCAAAAATATATGGTTAACTTCAGTCATGTCAAAACAATTAGCATCATTAAGATTATGAATTTTAGTAAAGCTCAACTAGAAAACACTTCAAAGGGAAATTAATAACCTCGATTAGAGCTTCGTCGAGCATTTTGTTTTCAAGCTTAAGCTCGATCTATAAATTAATATTTTTTAGTTGATCATAGCTCGACTCAATTTTAAGTATTAGAGTTAAGATTGCATTATTAAATTATGTGTTAATCTACTTGATATTGTGATCTCAACTCAACTTGACTACTAGGCAGTATGCCAATATACGTAATTGTAAAACTGGAAGTATCGATTCAACGAGACAAACAAGTATCGATTCAAATAGAATCTAAGTTTATATCAATTTTAACCAATTTAGTTGGAAATTATAAGGTGACAAGAATTAAGCTAATTTTCACATATTTATATACTAGTTATAATACCTGTGCATGCACAGGGTTTTTAATAGTTCGCTTTGATTATATATTATTATTGATTAAGAAATTAATCACTTAACATGTTTCAAATGGTTTTACTTTGTGGACTAAAAATAAAAAAGCCACATGTATATATGTTATAATCTACTTATTATTTTAACAAAATGCTTTTTGATTAAAAATAATATTTTATTATTCAAGCAAAATCATATGACGATACTTGACTTGCATAAGATGTAAGTGATATATATTTTTAGTTTTGCTAACCCGTGATATCAATTTACGATGTATTTTGTAATTGTGGTATTTCTTTTACTTATATTTTCGTTAAAATATGTAGCATATTTAGATAGCTTTGAAAATTGATTCATTTCCTTGATTATGAATAACATCATACCATTTTACCAATGTACCTTTTTGTTTGAAAAATTGTATTTTCATAAGTTTGTACTATTTACTTCTCATGTTTGATCATAAAATTACCAAACTAACATAGATGCTTATCCTATAGCTTCTTTATTACATAAACAGAAACAAAAAAAGATGTAATGGTAGAATACATTTATGTATAAGGTATAAGAATAATTTTTCTATGAGAGAGAACTATATAAGCAAATTATTATTACTTGTATAAGTAAATTATAAATGCATGGAAAAATGGCAAAGAGTACATTCGCAAGTATTTTAGGATTGTTTGAATCATTACCGACCTTTCACTTTAGTGCAATTTTCTTCACAATTAGCCTAAATCATCAAGGCAAAAGACACCCATATTTTAGACCGTTGGATGACGCCCATAGTGTTATCAATGACAACAAACACCTGCTAAGTTTCATTAACTCATTCAAAGACACCTGCTAAAAATTCCTACCATAAAATTCCTCATATAGGCACTAAAACACATATTTGGTACATTAAAATACATTCATGTATTATCTAAATTAGCAACTCAACTTAATTATACATTCATACATTGAGCAGGCGTAGATAATCCTTCCACGACAATCATGTGTTGATACTTAATCCTCCTCTAAAAAACGCACACAACAAATTGCTTTGCATTTTATTGTGTGCGATAAGATCATAAAACTGCAAACACTACTAACATGTTGCATTATAATGGAGATAACAACAAAGTTAGTCCTAACATCAAATAAGAAAACTTTAGATTAGAACTAAAGGGGTGTTTGGTTATGCTTATTGAAGGTGCTTATTGGCTTATTCAATTACTATAACACAATAAGTTTATGATATAGCTTTAAGCCTTTTTGAGAAGCTTAATAAAAAACCCATGAACTCACAACTAATTCTATCATAGCTTAGTATTTTTATAGTAAAAACACAAATGTTAAGTGTAGAAGTTTTCAATAAAATATTAAAAAAAAAAGTTACTAAAAGTTGGTGTGTATAAATAAAGTTAAACCATAAAAAAGGTTACTAAAAACTATCAGCTAGATAAGGCATAAGTCAAAGTTCTGTTGAGGTCTTTTTCGGATTCTATTCATAAGCAAAAAGAGGTTAACACATAAATCATAAGTATAGAAGAATGGTTGTATCTCACATCCATGATTACCAACTCAATAACATTATCACAGTATAGTAACGTAATAACCTGATTAAAAACTATATATACTTGCTTAATAATTCTCATGTACATACTTTTAATTCCTTTACGACAGCCAACTATTCGTTTTTTTTTTTTTTTTTATATGAAACATCACGTCAATGAATAAAGTTAGGTTATCACCCACGTAGTTTTTCTTTTTTTGATTTAGGAGGTGATTGTTATCAAATAAGGATTATGAGGCATACATTTTTTTTATAATTTAAGGAGAACACATTCATTAAACAATGACTATCTAACCCATTTTTTTTAATTAGCTTTGTATAACGTTTTTAACTGACAGACATGTTGAGGTTGAGGTTGTTGTTTAACTTTAACTATTAATATTATGTTGTACAAAATGTGCGAGTTTAGTAGCACATAATGAGCGTTGATGAAGTTAAATTATGCTCCATAAAGTTTTTAAAATGTTTTTATGAATATCCATATATAAATTTTAAATAACAATTTCATGAGTCGTTGTTATAAGTTGAATCGCGTATATTTATTTTCATATCACAGTAACTCGTGCTTACTATTTGATATTTATATTTCCGTTACTAATAATTTAGCCGTATTTAATATTCAAACCCGTGTACGCATAAATTAAACTTTTAAATAAAATAACACGAGTCCTTATTTAAAAAAATATTTTAGAAAAGTCTAAAACTAACATTAGTTTAATATTTAACGTGTATTAAAACTAATTCGCATATTTACCAAATTTTGTAATTTTAATGATGAAAGTCTAAAAACTAATACTAATAATCATGTAATTTTAAACAAAGTTAATATTATAAAGTATATGGGTATGAAGTGTAAAGGGTTATTTGTTTTTTTTTTTTTTCTAAAGTTATTAAAAAATATGGAAACTTGTAATTTTACACTTAGCTCTATATAATTTATTTAAAATTTAAACACATAAGTTTTATTAATTACTCCCTCTTTTTTAAAATTTGTGTTTTCATAAATTTGACACATATATTTTTATACATTTTTTTTCTTACCCAAATTTCTCCATCAAATTGATTAAGTTTGACCAAAATCAATTTAATTTTGACTTTTTATTGACCAATCATATTGCTTGATTTCGCCTACGTGGGTTCATCCAAATTAGCTTAAGAATGTTAAATAAACCTCTAATTAAAATTTTATACATTTGGTCTTTTTATTTATTTATTTATTTTATTTTTATTTTTTAAACTAAAATTCTGTACATTAGGTCATCCACATAAATAAAGCTCTACGTGGAATATATGCGTCAACCAATTCCTATATACTAAAGACGTTGATGGCTGAAAAAATAATAAACAATTAATAAAATATAATTTAATTAGTGGGCTAGAATATTATCTAATAATCCAAAGTTTTTAGTCCACACAGCCCAACATGGTAGCCCACTTCATCTTCGGGTTGCCTATGTATAATGGAGCAATTTCAAAGCGACATGTTTCTAGCAAAGAACCGTTATATTAAGAAACAAATATTATAATATTATTTTGCAATTAAAAAAATTGTTTTTTTTTGCCAATAGAAACGACCGGACATTACTATTAAAAAAAAAAAAAAAAAAAAGCCTTACAAAACACACCCTAAACTTCTTAATATTTACGGCTTTTTTATATAACAAATTTTATTTGAAAAATATCTAACAGATATCTAGCGGTTTCTTGAAAAAAAATACTGGCAAAAAGGTCTCTCGATGACGAACAAAACAGGCCCAATATTGATATGCTTTTGACGCAAGTAAGGTTTTATAAAAAATGTCAAAGTTTAATAGTATATCATAGATAAAACAACTTTCAAAATGTATCCTTAACCTATCAAATAACTTTAAAAATTATCCTAAATATTTTAAAACTATAATTGCCAAAAAAATGCAAAAAATATTTGCGAGCGAAATTGTTACCCCCGCCACGAAGCGCGGGTCGAGTCCATCTTGTATATACTATACGGCAATGCGCCGACCACCAAAACGAATTTAAAATTAATATATATTGGGCTGGGAAAAGGGCTCCTCGGCTTTGTCCAGAAAATGAAGTGTTGGCCTGTTATCTTTTTCTTTTTTTAGTGTAATAACATTTCCCACCTCTTCTCTCATACAAAATAGGTAACGAAGAGCCAGAGTTGAGCTATCACATTCTAATAGCACAATGACCCTTTAAAACCCAATAAACGTAAAGTAATGTAAAAAGACACATAAAGGCCTCAACTATGCTACTCCGTATAAAATTAAACTACAAAAAAAGAGAAGCTCATATTAAAAAAAACACACACGTCAACTACAAATGCAAGCTGACGCGACATTCGTCCTAAACAATACATCAACTTTCGGCACGACATTATACCACAAACATAGACCGGAAAGCCCCGCCGAGCTCACTGACTGTTGCTTAAATTATCTTTTGAAAGAGATATATCACAAAAAAAAACATGTCGAAAAACTTAAAAACACACATTGAACCCTTTTAAATTATCACCATATTTCACACATTAAAAAAAAAAAAAAAAAAAAAAAAAAAAAAAAAAAAAAAAAAGAGAAAAAAAAAATCGAGACGTAAGTTAAAACGTCACAAAAAGCCCCACCGCAACGCGGCGGGTAATACCTACCTTGTTTCTATCTATGTCCATTTGATATACATGTATATGTAATTGTGTAATTATTATTTCAGATTTCATTTTTTATTCTTACTAAGTTATACAACTTACAACTATCTAAATTATCCAAAAAAATCTAAATAATATTTTCTTATTTTGGTTAGATTTTATTCTAATACATGTGTATTTTTTTTCTTTTTATTTCTTAGTTAATAACAAGTTCATACATCTAAATAAGTTCTTTCTTTTACAAACTAGCCATAAGTCTCGCACACGCACGAGATTTCGATATAAATGAAAGTAAATATGTGTGTTTATATGTGTTATAATCACGTGCATACATGAAATTTATTATAAAAGTTAATGAGATCTAACAAGTGCCCTCTGTGCATTTGTTAGGGTGCATTAATTTATCCCGAACTTTTCTTTTTAAATTATGGAGTAAAAATTATTTTTAATACGCATTTATTAAACTTATAAATTATCGTGATTAATTACGATTTTTAATTTAATAAGCATAAATTCCATATATAATCATCTTAACCAATGCCTTGAGGGCACTTGTTAGATAAACCCAAAGTTAATTTAATTTCATAATAAGATTATAAAGATTATTCTATTTAGAGAATTGAAGTTCATGTCTCGTGTATTTATCTCTATATCTCAATAACTCGTATGTCATCTTGATTACGTATACAACATTGTTACTATTACGATCAATATAGTAATAGTAATAGTAATTAGTAAATAGTTATTTTACCAGGGAAAGAATCCCTTTACCCAAAAAAAAATTAGAGAATAGTAATTAGTAATTATTAATTAGTAAATGATAAATGGTAATTAGTAAATGGTAAATAGTAATTAGTAATTAGTAAGAAAATAGAATATTAAACAAAAGGGTTATGTTACAGAAAAGTTACTAAAGTTTTTAAAAAATTTTGTCATAAGGTAATATAGTTTCATTTTGTTCATCCAGGTTACTCAACTTTTACAGCCGTTTATAAATGTTACTATTTTTTTGGTAACCGGATATAACAGGTAAAAATCCTATGTGGCTTATTTTTTAAGTACAAAACGGTCCTTGTGGTTTGTAGCATTTCACGGATTTAGTCTCGGGACCACTATTTCTGTTAATTTGACCGTTTTTGTACGTTTTTTCTGTTTTTATCTGTTTTCATCTGTTTTTATACATTTTTATCAGTTTTCAACCGTTTTTATACGTTTTCGTCCGTTTTTTTTTCCGTTTTCACCCGTTTTTATACATTTTTATCCGTTTTTATATGTTTCGTCTATTTTTATACATTTTCATCCGTTTTTTTATGTTTTCATAAGTTTTCGTCCGCTTTTATACGTTTTTTGTCCATTTTTATATGTTTTATCCGTTTTATACATTTTATCCGTTTTCAACCGTTTTTATATGTTTTCGTCTGCTTTTATATGTTTTCATCCGTTTTTCTTACATTTTCATACGTTTTAATCCGTTTTTATATATTTTTGTTCGTTTTTATACGTATAAAAATGGACAAAAATGAAACTATGTTACTTTAGGTTCAGTAACGCATTTCACAAACCCGTAAACATGGGTAACATGTATGAACAAAATGAAACTATATTATCTTAGGATAATTTTTTTGGAAACTTTAGTAACTTTTCTGTAAGGTGGAAGTTTTGTCAGCCATTGACGGGCTAATAGCCGGTAACCCTTCCACTAAATAACCTAAGGGGTTGTTTCTTTTTTTTTTTCCTTAGCTAAGGATTCATATGGGTCCCACTTCCATATAAGCATCTTAATTGGGATGAGATGATAAATTAAGCCTTGTGGATATAGATCATTTAAGGGATTTTTATGGGCCACGTCTAAAAAGTAATAATATTAAATAGCATCCCTTAGTTAAGGGAAAAAAAGAAACACCCCCTTTAGTGTCCCCATTTTACACATATAATGACCAAATTAACTAACCCGTTTACATGAGTAACCTGGATGAACAAAATGAAACTATATTACCTTAAGACAAATTTTTTGTAAACTTTAATAACTTTTCTGTACCATAACCCTTAAACAGAAACAGTAATAGTAAATAATAAATAGCAATACTAATAGTAACATTAATAGAAACAGTAATAGTAACTAAAACGCCCAAACCAAACTTGATAAATATTTTTGCACAAATAGCATAACCAAACTGACCTGCTGTTACTAATTAAATGTACTTATATACTTTTGTTTGAAACCAGCATTTGGAATCATTTTTTTGAAAGTAACCTCAAATGCCATTTCATTGATATGTGGCTCGTTTCACGGAGTTGTGGTTAATTTTATATAATTTTTAGAAAATGATCTAAAAACTGAAAATGTCATTTACCCGCGGGCTAAATATAAAGTCCGTGTGTTTATGCCAAATTTCACCTATGGTTTTTCAAACTATTCATGCATTATTAGTCTCTAATTCAAAAATTATTAACATGGTTGGTTCCTTGGTTTAACTTTCGTTATATATTGTCATTATATTATAGCTTTATAAACGTCATTTTACCTAGTCTATTGTTTACAAAAATTGTTCACATGTTTGATCATGTATTTCTTTTGAATTTATCTCATAAGCAACTTTAGTAAGCTTTAAATACAGTGAAGTGAAAACTCTGTAACCTATTGGTATGGTTTAGTCATTTTACAAAATTAATGCACGCACCACCAAATTGTACCACGAACATATGAAATGAAGCAGAGATTAGAAACTCAGAGAATAGAAATCAGTAGAGAATTTTGATGGATTCCATTGTTTGATAACTATAGAGACTTGAAACGAGAAATAAGAAATAAATTATTTTATTTGATATATATATATATATATATATATATATATATATATATATATATATATATATATATATATATATATATATATATATATATATATATATATATATATTGACAATATTACATAAAAAACTGAAGAAACATAAGAACCAACTAGTCAATAATCATTTTTGGTTACATCAAAGAATTGTAACATGAGAAATAAAATAAAGATCATCATTTGATATGAAACTACTGTTTGATCATATACGAAAGATTTTTTATTGTCCTATATCAAACATGTTAAATTAACCCAAACCCTAGTTTGGAAAATTGCATGAGAAAAACCTGCAAATTAGGAAGATACTTGTGATCGCAACTTGTTATTTCTATTATACAAATCTTGAAAATATTAGTAATTATAATAGTTTTAAGATCAATAAAAAAATCAATTAAGAATAAAACCAAATTAGATAAAATACCCAATAACTTGAGATCTAGAAATTAACCAAGATACAAAACTTTACAAAAAGCAAATCAATCATATTGCTCTTCAATTTCGTGAAAAAAAACATCGATCTGTACTAATCAACAAGAAACAAATACCTAAAATTTGAAAAAAAATTGTTTGAAAAATAAAAAGATGCAATTTCTCACAACCACAACTATGGATCGAACAAGATATGAAGTAGAAGGGTTCAACAGGACAGTAACAACCAGCGGGCAGTGACGATGATCGTCGGAAAAATGGAGTGAAGGAGAGAGCTCTTGAGGGGTTTGGGTGACATTTGTTTTTAAGATTTGTGTAAAATGTGGATGTCACGTGCATATGTTGACTTACACTCCCTCCTTTTAAAAAGCAACAGGAACATTGCGGTAGAGAAATTCAATTTCCATCCCAAAATGGGTGGAAATAAAAATACACTAGAAGCAACTCTCGAGAATTCCAAATTCTCCGCCATCCCATTTATTTAACATGCCAAACAAGTGAAATGTGAGCAATTCCAATTCTCTCACTTCATTTCCTGCTACCAAACACACCCTAAGCATCAATAAATTTAAGAAAATTGTTGCAGGCATTGAACCTATAGAAATCAAAAAGACCAAATAATAAAAAAGATTATAATTTCAAGCCTTACTTGTGACAAAATCGTATTAAAGTGTATGACATGCACTATTTTCCTCCTTTCGAAAAGTGTAATGATAAATAAGCCTACTAAATATATCTACAAATAGGCCTACTCCATTTACAAATACACTATGTCTAACTTCACACTATGTATTACCTTTTCTCTGCATTTAAAAAATGGAACAAACAAAAACTTTTTCAATCATGTTCTTATTTCAAGATTTATTTGAAGCATTCATAAATATCCTCCATATTCAGAAGATCAATATTTCTCCGAATATATTTTAGTACAACTTTATAAATAAAGTAATGTAGATAATTTAGTTACTGGTTGGAAATATACTAAATTAGCAAAAAGATTTTAGAGTTAAAGCTTCAAAGTGTCAGGGAGAAAGCAATTTTTTGGATGATATGATATAAGTAAAAGATGCTATATTACGTAGTATTTTTAAAATTACCAAGTTTGGTGGCTCAAGCCAAAGAGTCACCTTAACATTTTCCCTTTTCACTTCACTTATCACTTACACCCCGAAATACTCCCTCACTAACCGTACCTAATTAAAAAACAAAAAAACAATTTAAAAAAAAAAAAAAAAAAAAAAAGAAGTTTTCTTTTTAATGCAAGCCAAGCCTGTGGGGGAATGGTGACTTGGCCTTGGCTCAAGCCAAAGCCTTGCTACATGTGTTTAGCACATACTAATAATTTAATAAATGGTTTCCCCTTGCATTCTCACTAATTGGCATACATAAAAAGTGTGTAGAAGGGCATATAAATAAGCTGAGATGGCCAGGTGTGGTTACATTCCACCAATGCCAAACCAACATGGCAAGGCATATAACTAAGCTGAGAAGGGCATATAAATAAGTTTACCAAATATATAGTGTCATTGTACACTCTAGTATCATCGTACTAAATTTACATTGCATTTTCAATCTCCAATATCTAGGTTGTTGGAGTAGTTTGCATTAGTTCTGTGGTTCCAAAGCTTCATTTGATGCTTGGTGACCTAATCGATTAAATCATCGATCAAAATTGTAATCAATCTAATATAGTCATTCAGCATTCAGAAATAAGCAAATCAGGCAATTTTATTTACCTAGTTAACTCAATAATCTTTCAACAATCGGCAACAAGCACAATCATCACATTTCTATACATCTAGATTTAAGAAGTTTCAAAGAACTTAAGCAGAATCAAACAGTTCAAATAAACAGATTTTTTTTTATTTTTTATTTTATTTTATTTATTTATTTATTTATTTTTTTATACCAATTCGATTACCTAGTGTGGGTATGAATGCAATATCGTGTCACATCTGTAGAATACTTAACTTGCGCATGTTACAAGTAAAAGGGATAAAATGCATGCAATACCTTAGAAAATGATGAGGAGAAAAGGTAGTTGGTATTTTGGTGTTGAAAGTTTATAAAAGGTGTACCTGCAACAACGTAAAAAGATTAAGACTTTTTTCCGGCAAAAAAGTGAAAATATATATAACAAAATATCTGCAAGGCAATCCTAAATCCAAAATACACGCTTAAAGGAAACCACACAAATACAGCAGAACATGAGTACTAAACAAGACTCTATCCTGTATGCTACGTACTACAAGTCTACAAGAAACATAAACCATCAATTCCTTCCTGTTATTGACTTCATACTTCTAAATTCCATAACTACCTTTTGTTAGCGATAGATTATATGGGCTTAGCCCAGTAGATTATTATATATGTCATCTCATGTAATCAGTATTGGGTCATAATCAATATACGGTTTATACCTTTAATATGGTATCAGCCTAAATCGATCCTCTCCAAAAATACCTAACCCTAAACATTATACGCCTCCATCTCCACAGCCTTCTGCTGCCGATCAAACACCATAATGACCAACGAAACAACACCGCCAACTCCCCCTACACTCACCCTTATTGAGAAACTATATGCTGTGAACAATCTTACCAACGTCATTCCTGTCAAACTGAACATTGATGAGTTAAATTACTCATCTTGGTGTTATTTTTTTAAGATTCATTGCAACAATTTCGGTGTCCTAAAGCACATCGAAGGTGAAACTACTGCCTCGACATCCACTCCACCCACGGAAGAATGGCTCACTGCCGATTCAATAGTGAAGTCGTGGATAATTTTAACATTATCTCCTGCCCTACAAGGACGTATAATCAAAGCAAACCCTCCCACGGCTAAAGCGGCTTGGGAACTCGTTGAGAAAATCTTTCTCGACAACAAACGTACACGTACCGTTGCTTTAAAAGGTGAGTTACGTGTCATTCAAATGGGTGATCTTAGTGCTGATGCCTATTTTCGAAAGATCGAATCTATTGTTACTCTACTTAATGATCTTGGTTCAGCCATGACGGATGATGATATTGTCACTTATGCCATTAACGGGCTAAGTGAGAAGTTTGCAAACCTTGCTACTATAATCGCTCACAAGGACCCGTTCCCTAACCTCGACACCATGCGCTCTATGGTAATCACCGAGGAGATGCGGCTCAACTCTCGCCCTCAAGCTGTTTCTACCAACATGACGTCCTCGGCACCACAAGTGCTTTTAGCCGAGACTTCCAATGCAAACCGTGGTCAAGAATCACGTACTACACGTGACACTCGCACCAACTCACCCGACGTCTGTCGAAATTTCTCTCGTGGTTTTTGTAGGTGGGGCAATACGTGTCGCTTCATACACGATTCTAATCGTGTGGGGAGTAATTCTGGCACACAAAATAATTCTAGGCTAAATAATTCCAGGCAGAATAATAATTCCAACAATGCTTCACGTACTCAGTTTGGTACTTCGTTTGGTACTGGGCTCAGTAATGTGCAAACTACCAACAGTGGTCAACCCACTCTTATGGCTCTACTTCAGGCCCAACAACAACTAATCAACCAGCTGTCTCAGGCCCAGTTGCACTCCAACCTCATCCAACAGCCCACGCACTTGGGCCAAAGAACACACCCTCCTGGCTTTGGGCCTGTTGCTACATCCCAGCTCACTCATACAGGATTTGGAGTTACGGGCATGCCACAAAACACTTCCAGTTTATCACCACAACAACAAGCACTCCTTACACAGGCTGTTTATGGTTCGGGTTCACAGGCAACTTCACATGGTCATGAGACTGTTCTTCCTCAAGCATTTAACACGATGACTCTTCAAGAGCCGACTAATGCCAACTGGAACATGGACACTGGTGCGTCCTCTCACCTTAACTCCTCTGCTAATAATCTTAGTACTATTTTTAATTCTTGTATTTATCCATCTGTCTTTGTTGGTGATGGGAAATCTATTCCCGTCACCAACACGGGCCATAGCACGTTAACCACTCCTCATCGCACTCTTCACTTAAATAATGTCCTCATTACTCCTAACATTGTTAAAAACCTTATATCTGTTCGTCAATTTGTTCGTGACAATAAATGTACTATTGAATTTGATGAGTTCGGTTTTTCTGTGAAGGACTACTGGACCCGCCAAATCCTCCTCAGATGTGATAGCACCGGGGACCTCTATCCCGTTACTGCCCCAACACCTCCTTAAGCTTTTCTTGTCAGTCAAGACACGTGGCACCAACGACTTGGTCATCCAGGAAGTGACGTGTTACGTAGCTTAGTTTCCAGTAATTTTATTTCGTGTAATAAGACTAAGCCTTCCGTGCTTTGTCATGCTTGTCAGCTTGGCAAACACGTGAGACTTCCCTTTTCGCTTTCTGAAACTATAGTTACTTCACCATTTGATATTATTCATTCTGATTTGTGGACTTCTCCACTCTCGAGTGTTACTGGTATTAAATACTATGTTTTGTTTTTAGATCATTTTTCTCATTATTTATGGGTGTACCCTCTTCGTAACAAGTCTGATATGTTGTCTAAATTTATTCATTTTCGCGCTTTTGTTAAGAACCAATTTAATCGTGATATAAAATCGTTGCAATGTGATCATGGTGGTGAATTTGACAACAATGACCTACACCAATTATTTGCCTCTAATGGCATCACCATTCGATTCTCCTGTCCAAGAACATCTCAACAGAATGGTAAGTCTGAGCGAATGATCCGCACCATCAACAACCTAATACGCACCCTTCTATTTCAAGCCCACCTTCCACCCACATTTTGGGTTGAAGCACTTCACATGGCAGCCTACCTCTTAAACATCTTGCCCTCCACTGCCATAAACAATGAAACTCCACACACTCGCCTTTACAAAACTACACCCAACTATGCGGACCTTCGGGTATTTGGCTGTCTTTGCTACCCTCACATAGATACCAACAACAAACTTGGACCTCGTTCCACGCCTTCCATCTTTCTTGGGTACCCAACGAATCACAAGGGGTATAGATGTCTAGACCTCAACACAAACAAAATCATTTTATCCCGTCATGTGACCTTTGATGAATCACAATTCCCGTATGGCTCCATGACACCAAACACTTCACCCTCTTACACCTTTCTCGATACACCTCCAAACCTCATACAACAACACTTACTCACTAAAAACCTTACCTCACCCTTGCCTACCACACCTACTCACTCAATTCCTACGCCAAACGATAATCCATCAACTCACCAACCGGACCCAATTCCACCCACCAGCCCGACCTCATCGCCCCCTATGCAGATCCAACCCCCTACCCAGGACCAACCTCGCCAGCCCACTTCCACTACCAATGTTCAACAATCTGTTGGTGTTACCCCTCCGGTACAACAACCGCACCCTAATCCCACGTCAATTCACCCCATGGTCACTCGCTATCGTGTTGGTTCTAATCGCCCTACCCAACGCTTCACCCTACATGTGTCTACCATTTCTCCACTTCCAAAGTCGTACACCCATGCGCTTACTAACCCTCATTGGTTTCGTGCTATGATTGATGAATATAATGCATTGATTAAAAATAATACTTGGATTCTTGTACCTCGGCCACCGGACGCGAACATTGTTCGTTCTATGTGGCTGTTTAGGCACAAACATAATGCAGATGGTAGTCTTAACCGCTACAAGGCACGCCTTGTTGCGAATGGCAGTACTCAGCTTGCAGGTGTTGATGTTGATGAGACTTTTAGCCCGGTTGTTAAACCGGCTACTATTCGTACTGTGCTTAGTCTTGCTATTTCTCGTCACTGGCCTGTTCATCAACTTGATGTCAAGAATGCTTTTTTGCATGGCTCGTTGTCTGAGACTGTTTATATGTATCAGCCACCTGGTTTTAGGGATCCGCATCATCCCGATCATGTTTGTCTCTTGCAGAGATCACTTTATGGGCTTAAACAGGCCCCTCGAGCTTGGTTTCAGAGGTTTGCTGCATATGCTACTCGGGTTGGTTTTCATCATAGCCGTTGTGACTCTTCACTGTTTATTTATCGTGAGGGGACAGATACGGCTTATTTACTCTTATATGTTGATGATATTGTCTTGACTGCATCTTCTACATCATTTTTACAGAGGATTATTACTTCTTTGCATACAGAGTTCTCCATGACTGATCTTGGCCCGCTTAATTATTTTTTGGGCATATCTGTGACTCGTACTCCTTCTGGGATGTTTCTTTCTCAGCAAAAGTATGCTACTGAGGTTCTTGAGCGTGCTGGCATGCTTACTTGTAATCCGTGTCGTACCCCTGTTGACACGGATTCCAAGCTTGTTGACGATGGTGATCCTGTCTCTGATCCTACATTATATCGTAGTCTTGCAGGGGCTTTACAGTACCTTACTTTTACTAGACCGGACATCTCTTATGCCGTTCAGCAGGTTTGTCTCTTCATGCATGATCCTCGAGAGCCACATTTTTCTGCTCTCAAGCGAGTTCTACGTTATGTTCGCGGTACTCTAGCCTATGGTTTACAGCTTTATTCGTCATCAACTTCATCCTTAGTTGCATACTCAGATGCAGATTGGGCTGGTTGCCCGGTCACACGTCGGTCTACCTCAGGTTATTGTGTATTTCTTGGCAACAATCTTTTATCATGGTCATCTAAGCGTCAGGCTACTATTTCTCGGTCCAGTGCTGAAGCTGAATATCGGGGTGTTGCCAATGCTGTTGCTGAGACTTGCTGGATACGCAATTTATTGCGTGAGCTCTATACACCGCTTTCCTCTGCTACTATTGTTTATTGTGATAATGTCAGTGCCGTTTATCTCTCATCTAATCCCGTGCAACATCAACGCACGAAGCATATTGAGATTGACATCCATTTTGTTCGAGATCTGGTAGCTACGGGTCATGTTCGTGTTCTTCATGTCCCGTCCCGATACCAGTATGCGGATATCTTTACCAAGGGGTTGCCTACTGCTCTGTTTGATGAGTTTCGCTCCAGCTTGAGTGTTCGATCCTCTCCCGCTCAAACTGCGGGGGGCTGTTAGCGATAGATTATATGGGCTTAGCCCAGTAGATTATTATATATGTCATCTCATGTAATCAGTATTGGGTCATAATCAATATACGGTTTATACCTTTAATACCTTTGTCATAACGTTTGACCAAGACCAAGTAGTCCCATCTTAGCCAAAAGATAGACCAAATGATTAACTCCTATTCTGTAATATTTTCCCAAATTCTGCACAATACTTTCCAACATTCTCATGTGTCTTAGTGCTCTCCGGTTTCATTCACAGTTTGGACAATCATCTTGATATTCAACTTGTCAACCATTGCATACATCTCAAACTTTCTTTGCAGCATACACCTGGTAGTAAACTGCAGCAGCTAGAAATAATCTTCTTAGAATGTCTATGAGAATCAAGTTCACACTTACACAAAGCACACACCATAATTTTTCCTAAATACCACTTTATCACCTTTTACCCATAAACATGCAGACAAAGAACATGTAATTACCCCAAATGGAGGAGCTCTACTCACCACTCAACAAAGTGCCACCATCTAATTCTGGACTAAAATGCTTTAAAAACACATATCCAAGACTATATCTCAACATGAAATCACTAACAAATATCACTTCCTAAACTTTTCAGGTAATGTCGAAACCTAGTGAACACGACAACATTAAGAACCAAAACACTTCAAGTTAATAAGACCATGTACTTCCTAACTATTAAAGAACATGATATATACAGTTTTAGACTCAAAATATAAGATCAATATATATAACATTGAAGGCAAAATGTATACCTCAACATATCTGTTCAGGAATTTCATCGAACAATTTGTAGGCGTTATAATGCAATTCGATAAACTGCCTTTTTGTAACACACGTTTTTACATGACTATTGTACAGATAATGTATTCGCCCATGGATGATCTTGCTCACCTCAGAATCCCCCTTGAAAATATACTATCCGCCACCAATAATTTTGATGATGAAAATAACATTGGAGAAACTGGGTTAGATAAGAGATACAAGGGGACAATTTGGTGGTCCGGTGAGTTGATTGAAATTGTTGCTCGGAGGTTTAATAAAGATGAATGGTTTGATGGACTAGAACAACTGTTTTGGATGGAGATTTCGATGCTTTCTAGTCTCAAGCATAAAAATCTGGTTTCACTAGTTGGGTTTTGTGATGAAAATGATGAGAAAATCATCATTTACAGGAATGAGAAGGCCAGGAGAAGTCTCGACGAATATCTAAGTGACCCGATGATGTTGACATGGGTGCGAAGACTCGAGATATCTGTCGGTATTGCGCAAGCATTGAGCTACATTCATTATGACGAGCAACGCGACTTTAGCGTAATACATCGGTTCATTAAAAGTGGCAAAGTTGTATTAAGTGACGACTGGGAACCCAAGTTATCTGGTTTTGAAATTTCCATGAAGATTAATACATCTCAGAGGCACAATTCTTTCCATACTAGTACACCTCTGTATGGGGATGGGTATGGAGACCCAACTTATATTGAGACTAAAAGTGTGAGCCACAAATCAGATATCTACTCCTTTGGGATAGTATTGTTTGAACTACTATGTGGTAGAGAATCAATAATCGACAATGACAATAATAAGTATTTGGCTCCGCTGGCTGTTTCCCATTATAGAGAGAAAAGACTCGATGAAATAATTGATTTGGAGCTATGGAATCAAATGGACTCTCAATCATTCAACATTTTCGCGGAAACAGCGTATGACTGCTTGAAGGACGAACGATCGCAACGCCCAAATATTGATGAGATTGTCCAGAGACTTGAGAAAGCGTTGGAACTTCAAAAAGCGGTAAGACGGTTTTTCCTCTTCCATATTTCTATAATAATAAGTATCAGTATCTATTTGTTTGACACTCCATCCGTTTACTGATTAGCTAGAGCCTACAAAACTGATTATACATAATTAGTGGCCCTTTGATAGCATGATAGGACTTTCACCATTTATGCAATGCTAACCAAACTCAAGTTAAGGTTCTGAAGGTGACCAAACAGACCATATTTGATCTGTAATTTTATCCCCCCCCCCCCTGCCAAAAAAAAAAAAAAAAAAAAACTATAAGACCCTTAACTCGTTGATTCTACCAATCCTAGCTAGTTTATTAGCTTAGCATATATCTAATGATAAAATATGTCGCTATATTAGTTGACCAAATATTTTCTTTTTAAATATTCTATTGATAGTTGGCAAATATGTATGGTTATATTTAGTTTAGACATTTTATGAGAATGACAAAAATCGTGAAACTAGTAAAACAGTTAATTACTTTTCTTATTTAAATGTGTCATGAAATTCTTTATTTTTTTTTATTATTTTTTTTTCCATTCATATTTCTAAAACCTTATGTAATTAAGTTTTTCATAATTCAATACTAGATTTCAGACAGTCCAATAAAAGTGATAGTTCATGAATTTGCATTTGTTTTTATTTATCTTTATATTTAAATGGATTTTAACATATTTTAGTTAGAAATTAAAATTATAAGGAAATTAAACTAATTTTTACATATTTAAATAATATAAATGAAACGTTGTGGTGAAATTTTAGTTTCTCATTTTGAATCATTTTTCTAAAACATAAATATAAATAAATAAAAGGTGAAATTGACATTGTGCATTTGATTTATAGTCTGTTTCAGTTGGGTTCATCTAAACTAGTTTAAGAATGATAAATTAATAAACATTAACTTAGTATTTTATAGATTTAGGTCATCCTCATAACTATTGTGACAAATTCTAACTACAACAAGCTTAAATAAACTTTTATTTGTGACAAGTAGGGGTGTTCATGGGTCGGGTAATAAACCGAAAACCGAACCGAACAGAACCGAAAAAAACCGAACCAAACATATAACCGAACCGAACTTGTTAAAACCGAACCGAACCGAATTAAAAATTCGGTTTTCGGTTTGGATATGGGTTCAGCTATCTGAACCGAAAACCGAATTTATATAAATATATATATATATATATATATATATATATATATATATATATATATATATATATATATATATATTATATATTTATATTATTTTATATATATAAATTATTCATTAAAATTTTATACTAATATAAAAAACACTTTTTTATGCTTGAAATATTTTTTTTGCAAAAAATATATATAATTAAATTTAAAAAAAATATAAATAGTGTAATTCAATTACAAATTTCGGTTTTCGGTTTTGACCAATAACCGAACCGAACTTCGGTTCGGTTCGGTTATAGATATTTTCGGTTCGGTTTTCGGTTATGACCCAAAATTTTTTTTAACCGAACAACCCGAACCGAATAAACCGATTAACCGAGAACCGAACCGATGAACACCCCTAGTGACAAGTAACAAATAAAAGTTTATCATCTAAAAATTTTGTAAAGGGCCCAAAGAAAGTAGTGAAGTTGGGCCATTAATGGGTTGTGGGAGCTCAAGAAGTAAGGAAGGATGGTAAAAACATGGGAATTGATACTCACACTAAAAAAAATGGTGGACACACCACAATATCACATCACTAGTGCATATGTTACAACATGGAATGTGCATAATTGTGGTGTGTGCATCAATTTATGTAGTGTGAGTATCACTCCCCTAAAAACATTGACTAAAAATAGGTGGATGATAAAATTGAACAAAGAACCTCCCGTACAAAGTGCAATATACTTACAACTAAGCTAAGATATAACATGTAATTACCCCACTCTGCAAAGTGCCACCATCTAATTCTGGACCAAAATGCTTTAAAAACACATAACCAAGACTATATCTCCATGAAATCACTAACAAACATCACTTCCTAAACTTTTAAGATAATGTCGAAACCTAGTGAACACGACAACATTAAGAACCAAGTATAAATACATGGAGGCCACACTAATTAAAAAAGTAGATGTAAATAACTAATCTAACTAATAAGTAAAAATCTATTATAGCATACTTTGTGTTAAATCAAAAGACGTAACGTCTAACTAATAAGTAACATATAAGAGGGGAAGGTGTCGTGATGAAGCAAAATTACTCATTTGGGGCCTATGGGTGCCACATCACCTTAACACATCTTCACAACTAACCCCCTCCTCACACACAGCTAACCTCAACTTACTTATTTGGCGCCAGCCACTTACAACTTTATTTTTTTATTCATTTCATTAAATAAATTAAATTCATTTTAATAATAATTAAAAATAATACAACACACTAATTTTATTTCATCTAAAGTTATTTGTTATCAAAATTAATTATATAAATTTCCAAAAGTAATACTCTAAGAGGATACAGTATTATGTTTTTAAAAGGGGAAATGATTTGCACACTTTTAAAAGTGATTGAGACACTCAACTGTACAAGGAGATAAAGCACACTATCAACATAGTACATCTATGTAATGCACAGAGTTGAGTGTCCCAATCAGTTTCAAGAGTCTGCAAATCAATTGCCTTTTAAAAGGTGTTGTTTTGGGCTCGAAACAACAATTTTAAACAGTGTTAGATTTAAGATCTAAAGATGTCAAAGGGTCTAAAATGAGATTTTATATATTTATGAAAAGAATTTTGGTGGGTCCCAAAATTAAACCTGTAAAAGACTTTTTGAGTCATCTTCATTCTTCCCAACCACAAATAAACTCCATTAAAACCACAGTCCAAGCTCTATTTTCAGTTCTTCTTCACACACACACACACACACACACACTTTTATTTACACGATAAAACACAAATTTATTATAGATCCAACACTACAACAAAATAGTAACATGCTCACACTTATTAGAGCATGGCGCCACACTTTAAAGTGTAAAGAATTAAAAAGTTCACACTAGCATGTGTGTGAACCAATTGGGTGTAGCAAATATTGTCACACTTTTATGTGTGAAGGTTTATAAATATTTTCACACTTTTAAGTGTGAGGGTTTTAAAATAATTCTTCACACTTTTTAGTGTGATGATTTTGATTTTGAAATAATTCTTCACACTTTTAAGTGTGATGCTTTTGATTTTAAAATAATTCTTCACACTTTTAAGTGTGAGATTGAAATTCTTCACACTTTTTAAGTGTGAAGATTTTGAAACAATTATTCACACTCTTAAGTGTGAATACCTTTAAGAAAAAGTTCACACTTTATAAAGTGCGAAGAAAAAAGTGTGTAAAAATGACAAATTTGTTGTAGTGCAAAATTAAAAAAAAAAAAAAAAAAAAGAAACCTGACAATTTGTCAGACGAATTAGCTCGTCGTGCAGACGAGGAGTCCAGCGGCGAGCTGTGGCGAGGGGTGGCCGGTGTGGCAATGAGCTGTAGCGAGGTGGAGTTGACGGACACGTAGGAGTGACGAAGGCAAGCAACGAACCACACCTTCCCCTCTAATATAGCATATCTCATTTTACGAAGCAAATAATACTAAAAGATAACATCTAATATAGCATATACTTTGAGTTAAATCAAAAGATGTAAATAACTAATCTAACTAATAAGTAACTAAACAGTCAACAATGATAGCTTAGAATATAAAATGTTGAACCATAAAAAGGAAAAAAAATTAACAAAAAGTCACAACAACAGTTTAAAACATTACCTGATAGATTAATGGTGAAACTTTCGAACTTGGGATAAGCCAATTGCCAATTTTTAAAAAATTATTCCGCAACGTTTGACCTCTACTTCTCCAAAGTGCTTGCGAAGTTTTTGTTTATTTATTTACCTAATGATAAACGTTTTATACTTTCGTATAAATCGGGCCTTAGCCCTTATTGACCTAGCCCATAAAAGATGAAAGTCAAATACTCAAATTCTGTTATGAAAGTATTATCGTATAACTTTTGACCTACTGGCTAGTGGATACGATTATTAAATATTTTAGAAACAAAGTTTCTAACTTGTGGTGGCCCTTTCTTTGGTGTGGCCCTGGGCCAATGCACATGTTTCTTTGCAGGATAGTAGTATACACCTAGTAAACTGCAGCAGCTAGAATTAATCTTCTTAGAATGTCTATGAGAATCAAGTTCACACTTACACAAAGTACACACCATAGTTTTTCCTAGATATACCACTTTATCACCTTTTACCCATAAACATGCAGACAAAGAACATGTAATTACCCCAAATGGAGGAGCTCTACTCACCACTCTGCAAAGTGCCACCATCTAATTCTGGACTAAAATGCTTTAAAAACACATTTCCAAGACTATATCTCAACATGAAATCACTAACAAACATCACTTCCTAAACTTTTCAGGTAATGTCGAAACCTAGTGAACACGACAACATTAAGAACCAAAAAATTTCAAGTTAAATAAGACCAAGTACTTCCTAAACTATAAATGGATCTTATTTCAGTTATTATCCACAAACATAATAACTATAAAGTACATGGTATATACAGTTTTAAACTCAATATAACATTGACGGCAAAATGTATAGCTCAAGATGTCTTAGAAAAAGGTTCAGGAATTTCATCGAACAGTTTGTAGGCGTAATTATGCACTTGGATAAACTGCCTTTTTGTAACTCACGTTTTTACATGGCTATTGTACAGATAATGTATTCGCCCATGGATGATCTTGCTCACCTCAGAATCCCCCTTGAAAATATACTATCCGCCACCAATAATTTTGATGATGAAAATAACATTGGAGCAACTGGGTTAGATAAGAGATACAAGGGGACAATTTGGTGGTCCGGTGAGTTGATTGAAATTGTTGCTCGGAGGTTTAATAAAGATGAATGGTTTGATGGACTAGAACGACTGTTTTGGATGGAGATTTCGATGCTTTCTAGTCTCAAGCATAAAAATCTGGTTTCACTAGTTGGGTTTTGTGATGAAAATGATGAGAAAATCATCATTTACAGGAATGAGAAGGCCAGGAGAAGTATCGACGAATATCTAAGTGACCCGATGATGTTGACATGGGTGCGAAGACTCGAGATATCTGTCGGTATTGCGCAAGCGTTGAGCTACATTCATTATGACGAGCAACGAGACTTTAGCGTAATACATCGGTTCATTACCAGTGGCACAGTTGTATTAAATGATGACTTGGAACCCAAGTTACGTGGTTTTGAATTTTCCATGAAGATTAATGCATCTCGGAGGCACAACTCTTTCCATACTAGTACACCTCTGTATGGGGATGGGTATGGAGACCCAACTTATATTGAGACTAAAAGTGTGAGCCACAAATCAGATATCTACTCCTTTGGGATAGTTTTATTTGAACTACTGTGTGGCAGGGAATCAATAATTGATAACAAAGATGATAATCTTTTGGCTCCGCTAGCCATTACCCATTATCGAGAGAAAAAGCTCGATAATATAGTTGATCAGGAACTATGGAAACAAATAGACTTGCATTCATTCAACATGTTCGCAAAAATAGCGTATGAGTGTTTGGACAAAGAACGATCGCGGCGCCCAAATATATATGACATTGTCCCAAGACTCGAGAATGCTTTAGAACTTGCACGTGAAAACAGGCCGGTAAGACCTTTATATTGCCATATTATGTATTCCCTTTTCATTATATTAGTTTCAACCAATTTAAATACTACTAGTAAAACATTATGAGATGACAAAAACAAACAAATTTTAACATATTCAATCACTTTTGGTAAAATAAAGACATATCGCTTGGTAAAACAAAGACATGTCTCGATCTCTATTGTATGGAAAGAGACACATTTGCTAAAAAAAAAACTTTCAAAGCGAAAAATGTGAAGTTGCTAATCTGCCTTACTCCCTATTTCTTTTAATATTGTACTTTACATCCATGTATTTTCCTTTCATAACTACTAAAAAATTACTACCTTCATATTAATCGTACAGTTTGACTTTTTTTTAGAGCATTGAGTAAGTTGCCCTTCGGTTAACTTATAACTCACTGCCACGTCAGAGGCATATCAGGTTTAACCTTTTAACCTTAACTCTTCACTTTCCACCATGGTAGCATAACTTACCTATAACTCACCTTAACTCACCTTCACCTCAATTATTTTCAATAACAACCCCAAACATTAACAAATACTTCATTTAGTAAAAAACATAGCATTAATTTATAAAACAAATTATTAGCACAAAATTACTTGAATAAATGTTAACCAAAAAAAGGGTTAAAAAAAATGTACCAACGTCTGCTATTCCAAATGCAAACCCAACTATTTGTATACTTTGGCCCAAACTCAAAATTAATAGACCTGGCCCAAATTCAAAAATCAATAAAAGTGAGTAAACTTAATCACTTTACCTAGCAGCCACACTTCGTCTTCTTCGTGCCAACCTGCAAACGCAAAAAAAATAAAAATAAAAAATAAATAAACATCTCATTCTCCAACGAAATCCAAACATCTCCTTCTCCAACGAAATGCAGTCAACAGCTTCTTCAACCCTTATCACTCCATCATAAAGACACAATACATCCCTTGTTATATACGCAGCTACCATCTCCGCAACAACTAACAATCATAAAGACGACCTTCAAACCATGGTGATCCAACCTAGTTGGAGGGTCAAAGTTGTAATTTTTTTTAAATCCAACGGTCACATGAACGTTAGGGGGTGAAGTGATTTTTTTTTTTTTTTTTTTTTTTTTTTTTTTTTTTTTTAATTCCATGTAGCCTTAACGTTGCGTTAAAGCTACAACTCACCACGTTAACACAGCGCTTGCCTTTCAATGCCGATAAGGCTTAACGCAGTAACAACCATGGTGCGTTAAGGTTTAACGTGGGTGCTCGGGTAACTTACCGAGTGCTCTTAGTCTTTCTTCTTCAACTTTTACCTTGAATATTTTTGTTTGTGTTATATAATATTTGATGAAAATTATATTAATGAAAATACATTTAAAACATAATTCATTCATGTATTTTGCATCAAGTATTATTTAATGCAAACAAAAATATTTAAGGTCAAAGTTGAAGAAGAAAAAAACTATAATAAGTCAAGTTGGACAATTAAGTAAAAGTTTGACCCAATGAACAATATATATCCATTTCATACAGAATACACTTAACATCAATTTTGCAACTATAATTACTTGTCATTTTAATTTTTCGCCGCTATATACGAGTACTCAGTCTAGTCTATATAACTATATAAGTGGTATAATTCGTATTTGACACTTCATTTTTTATTCATATTATTTTCTACTTTGTAGTATGGTTGTAAATTTTAGGGTCAATTGTCTTTAATCTCTTATGTTTTGGTCAATTATTGATTTACCCATTTAACTTTTTCTTGCAACGTTTTTATTTTTAACTTTCTTTGACCATTAAAAAGACCACTTAACTTTCAGTGATCGTTTGATAAAAACCTTCAATTTTTTTTAGCAAAGTTTTAATCTTTAATCATTTGATACAACCCCTTAACTTTTAATAATCATTTAACAAAATCTTTCAACTAACATCGACAATTTTTTAATCTTTAACATTGAATGACCTATTATATTTCTTACCCATTCCGACACATGATACGTCTCGTTTTGCGGTTGTTAGTTATTAGGTTACCTATTTTTCTTCTGTTTAAATCATGGGATGGGTAAGTTTGTTTTCACCAGTATGACTTGTTATTCCTTGAAACGGGATGTATATTTGACATTCAAACTGATACAAAAAATTGCAGCTTTGAAGAATCGTATCAATCCCTTTAATCCAATCACAAAAACAAAATTGATAACTTAAGCACCAAAAATCACAAAATCTGACGTATCATGGGTCGTGTCGGGTAGCCAAAGTATGTATAGTTGACATTATCCATAACATTATCCATGTTGGTTGAAGGTTTGTATTAAACGGTTATCCAAAATTAGGGGTTAAATAAAATGGTTAAACTATATTAAGGATAAATTGTTGCTAAAAATTGGATTTTTATTTTTTTATTTTTAAATTTTTTTATTTTTTGTCATATGATCATTGAAACTTCAGTGGTCTCTAAAATAACTACCTCAAAGTTTAATCAAATTTCATAGTACCTTTACTTGAGGTTATTATTACATAATTTTTCTTAAAAAAATAATAAATTAGGTAATGAACAAAATCGTCATTATGTAATATATAAGAAAGAAAAAACAATGATAATTATATTTTTTTCTTAATTTATTATCAAAGAATAGTTATTCTAGTGGAGGAGTACAATAAGAAATGTAATATACTGATGATGCATGACTTGCTGTTAACTTGTGTATTAATTGAATATCGTCATCTCAAATCCTTTTGTAACCCAATTAAACTCTGCTTGTTTTTGTAATAGATTCACTCTCCGCCCAACCACCTTGCTCACCTAAGAATCCCCCTTGAAGATATTTTATCCGCCACCAACTACTTTGCTGAAGAAAATGTCATCGGAGAAGGTGGATTTGGAAAGAGATACAAGGGAGAGCTCTCTTGGTCCGGTGAGTTGATAGATATAACTGCTCAGAGGTTAATTAATAAAGAATGGGATGAAAAAGAACAACAGTTTTGGACGGAGATATCGATGCTATCTAGTCTTAAGCATAAGAATCTTGTTTCTATTGTTGGGTTTTGTAATGAAGTTGGTGCAGAGACCATCATTTACAAGGACGTGTTCTGGGGAAGGCTCGACGGCTATCTAAGTGACCCGACGTCTCTGACATGGGTGAAAAGATTGGAGATATCTGTGGGTGTTGCGCATGCATTGAATTACATTCAGTATGATGAGCCACGCGATTTTAGCGTTATACACCGGAACATCAGCAGTCAATCAGTTTGTCTGAATAATGACCGGGAACCCAAGTTATTGGAATTTCAGCACTCCATGAAGATAAAAGCATCCGAAAGGCACCATTCATTCCATACTGATTTAGTTTGGTCTACAAAGGGGTATACAGACCCAACATGTTTAGAGACAAACGTTGTGAACCGCAAGTCAGATATCTATTCCTTTGGGATAGTATTGTTTGAACTATTGTGTGGTAGGAAATCAGTAAGTGACGGTCATGATAATAAGTATTTGGCTCCAGTGGCAATTTTTCATTATAGAAAGAAAATACTTGATGGTATAATTGATCCGGATCTATGGAAACAAATAGATCCACGGTCATTGAACATTTTCGCGGAAACAGCGTATGAGTGCTTGAATGAAGAACAATCGCAACGCCCAAATATGGATCACATTGTCACAAGACTTGAGAAAGCGTTGGAACTTCAATTGGAATGTGAAAATGCAGTAAGATGTCTTTATCTTTCTATCACAATAACTACTCTATAATAAGAGCAATACTGATGTATTTGTTGCTATTGATGTTAAAGGAACACTCGTCAGCTGTGGACGAAGTTGGAGGGACTAGTCACGAGGAGGTAATTAATTATTATTTTTAAGTCTTTTTGTAAGCCACTGAATTCATTAGAAAAAGAGGAAAATGTCAAAACATGAGAAACAATAAAGAAAGATGCGAGTAGAGAGGGGGCAGAATTATTTGTACACATAGAAATAATTTGAAATGAACTTTAAACTGTTAGGTGATGATACTTTATAATGGAATTCAGCTTCATAGTTTTGTTATGGAGTGTGAATAATAAGAGAAGCTCAAAGTTATATTTTTAACAATAGTTACTCTTACTAATGTTTAAAAAACATTGTTGATGGATTGCTTAAAATAAACCGTGACCCGGAAGGGTTGTTGTCAACTTGTCATTGTTGTTGGATACTTCTCAAAAGTATATCGGCTATATTTTGATGTTTAAAAGAAAACAAAACAAAAAATGGGTACTACTAGACAAGAAATTCATTTAATATTTGTGTACAAATAAATAAACTCCATTCGCATATCACTCCAATAAACTATTATATACATGCAAAATATTTTCCATGTTGACCAAAAATCACATTTGCCAACAATTTTTGCAAAATCTAACTGTTCTTTAGAATAATACACAAGATCCCTCTTATACTTACGTGGCTTCTCACCATATTTTCTACTTCTTTAATAAATGTTAAAAATCAATGATTAACGTTACTGAATTGTTCCACCGTGAAAATCTGCACACTTCATAATGGTGTCTTCTTTGGTACATATAGGGATCAGCGAGTCACTTCACATCCACAGGCGTTGAATCCGATTCCAGCAAAAAGACAATGTCTTCCCTAAAATACATTTCTCACTTCAGCTTTAAAGATATAGAGTCCGCAACCAACAACTTTGCTCCTGAGAATAAGATCAGAGACAACGGAAAAGTTAAATATGTTTACCAAGGCCGTATGTTGCATTCCGGAGAGTTCATCGATATTGTTGCACAGGGGATCTATGTTAAATATCAAAAAGATGAGAGCAAAAAGTTTAGGATGGAGAAGTCGATGCTTTCTAGTCTCAATCATACGAATCTAGTGTCTGCTATTGGGTTTCATGATAAGAATTTGGTTACCGTATACAAGAAGGAGGCCAAAGGAAGTCTCAACAAATATCTGAGTGATGAGTCCCTCACATGGATGCAAAGGTTGAAGATATGTCTGGGCGTTGCAAATGCACTGAGTTACATCCATTATGATGCTGGACGCGATTTCAGTGTCATACATTGCAACGTCAGGAGCTCAAAAATTTTACTTGATGACGAATGGGAACCCAAGTTATCTGGTTTTGAACTTGCATTGAAAAATACAATAGCTCGGAGGCACCGTCTTCTTCTTACTCGTGATATTGTTAAGAATGTATACCTGGACCCAAAATATAAAAAGACTGGTGGTGTGACCCACAAGTCGGATGTGTATTCGTTCGGTGTTGTGTTATACGAAGTCGTGTGCGGAAGGAGTGCAGTTTTTCCAGATGAAGAGTTAGAGGGGTTATTAAGTCGACTGAAAAAATCTCATTTGGATGAAATGATCAATCCGCTTTTACGAAAACAGATGGACCCAGAATCACTCAAAATCTTCTCAGAGACAGCATATTACTGCACGCAAGAGGAACGGGCGAAGCGTCCGCATATAGATCAAGTTGTCAAAAGACTTGAGAAAGCTTTGGATCATCAGTGGAGACATGAAAATCCAGTTGTTCGTACATCATTCAATCGCTTGAAGGTAATTAATTTCATTCAACTTTTAATCTTAGGCTGATTATGGATTATTTCTATTAATAAACAAGAGTTACTGATATTGTTAACTGTTGTTGTCTAGTTTAACGTATATATCTTCATTATACCATCCTTTTTTTCAGAAAAGATAATAATATTAAAAATTGCATGCATGTGATTTTGATATTACATTATACTGTATGTTTTTTAACATTGCATTTTATATTTCAACGATTATAATATTGAATTATAACTATTGAATGAGATATTTTTCGTTCCTTGTTTTTGTTTTGTCTCTTCGTTCCTTGTTTCTCTTGCGTTCCTCTTTGCTTTGTGTGCTTGCTTTTATTGCTTTGCTCCTTGTTCTTTGTTTGGTACTCTGTGCTTTGTTTGTCTTGTTGCTCTTTTGCTCCTTGTACTTTGGGTTTCTTTATCACTCACACTTGTGCACGTGCCGGAGGTCTCCCTGGAAGCAGTCCCTCTACTCCTAGGCTTTGCCTGGGGTAGGGGTAGGATCTGTCTACACTTCTACCTCCCCCATACCTCGCTCTTGCGGGATTGGGTATGTTGTTGTTGTTGAATGAGATATTTTTCGCCCGCACATTTCAGTGGGGTTTAATAACATTTATTTTATAGCTACGAAATAAAGTTTTTATTAATAATATGTTTTTCCATCAAGAAATATTAAGAATAATAAAGAAAAAGAAGTAAACATAAGGTATGAAAGTATAATTTTTAAGATTTTATTAGTAACATTAAGTGGTATTAAAATATTTTAATACGACTTATCATTTTGAAACATGACATATTTACTCTCTCATAATCTTCATTTTCTATTTTGACATTAATTTTAGGGATGAAATCATTTTCATACTAGTTAACTTCAAACAAATCAACTGTTGCTTTTGAACGATTTCATATTTTCAAAATGTTAATCACTTATAAAAAAAAAACTTTGTTTTCACTCCAATCCTTACTAGCATTAATGAGGTGATGCATGACTCGATAATGTTGCAGGAGAAAAACTTGGAACACTTGAAGATTGGACTAGATGTTATAAACGAGGCTACCAAGAATTTTGATGATGCATATTGCATCGGGTCTGGCGGTTTTGGTAAAGTATACAAAGCATATCTTGAATATTTTGATAGCAGTAATTCCTCATCGAAAGAAGGGGTGGATAAGATACCCAGAAAACGAAGCACGGTAGCCATAAAACGCATTTACAATCAAGAAGGAGAACAAGGGTTCCTTGCAGAAATTGAAACTCTAACTAGTTGCAAGCATGAGAATATAATCTCTCTTCTTGGTTTCTGTTATGAAGGTAATGGTGCAATGATCCTGGTTTATGAACATGCTTCGAAAGGAAGTCTTGAAAACTATTTGGGAAATAGTGATAGAATGACTGATCTTAATTGGTTGCAACGTCTGAATATATGTCTTGATATTGCACATGGTTTGAATTACATTCACAGCAACACAGATCATGGCAAACAAAAGATGATACACCGCGACATCAAGAGCGATAATATTCTATTGGGAGATAATTGGAAGGCAAAGATTGCGGATTTTGGGCTCTCCAAATTCCACCCAACAAATCAAGCGGCCAGCACTATCTATACCAATATGATTGCAGGTACATATGTTTATTTGGATCCAGAATATCAGAAGGGTGGTAAACTACATAAGAAATCAGACATTTATTCGTTTGGAGTAGTATTGCTTGAGATCTTGACCGGGAGATTAGCCTATGATTCTGTATACACCAAGGTGAATGAGAAAGGAATTGCACCCATTGCAAGAGATCATTTTGAAAAGGGAACAATAATGGAAATTGTTGATCACAAGATAAAGGAGGAGACTGATGAACATGTCTTTTCTTTAAGTAAAGGACCCAATAAAGAGTCTTTGGGCATCTTTTTGGAAATCGCATTTCGATGTGTGGCGGAAACTCAAGCGCAACGTCCAACCATAGAAGTTATCATCAACGAACTCAAAAAAGCATTAGACTCTCAGGTAAGTCAATATTTTAAAAGACAACTTTTTAATTTCTTCATATTCTTGATAGTAATATGTGACATTTCATACATTATACTTTATGTAAATAACATTTTCTCAAACTTTTACTCAATACATGCTCTTACCGTTTAAGTTTTTTCTTTGTACTTATGTTTTGCGATTTATTTGTTTTGATCTTAAACTTTATATAACTTAGTACTTTAACTTTCTGACATGCTGCTGATTCGTCGGTAAACCTCATGACTTTCCTCTTCCATGTTTATATGTTCTTTTCTTTAATTGATTTTCAACCATAACGTTGACATGAACTTGGAGACTGAGAACCTAAAAGGCAAAATAAATAAATAAATAAATAAATAAAAGAAATCTGAACAAATTCTAGATGGAAAGTAGTTTCATTATGTATTTAACTTAACAAATCGACTGACTGTCCAATAATTCTCAGGAGAACCACAAGGACAACCTCAAACTGTCACTTGAAGACGTTAAGTTGGCCACGAAAGGCTTCAGTCAAGACAATATCATTGGACATGGAGATTCTGGGAATGTTTACAAGGGGGCGACTCGCAGTACTCATGGAGATAACATCATTGCTGCAAAGCGGTTGAAAAAGAAGTCGGGTCAAGAAGATGCTGAAGTTTTGACAGAGCTGGCAGCAGCTAAATTTATGGCAGAGTTGGACATCCTTATGGAGTATAAACATTTAAATGTCATTGGTCTTGTAGGCTACTGTGATGAAGAGGATGAAAAAATTATTATATATGAGCATGCATCCAGAGGTAGTCTTGATAAGTACTTGAGCGATGATAGTCTTACATGGGTGATGCGGCTTAAAATATGCATCGATATTGCAATTGGGTTGGAGTTTCTTCACGGAACTGTTTCAAGTCCAGAAATGGTAATACACAGGGACATCAGCAGCAGCAACATTCTACTATTTGATGACTGGAAGGCAAAAATTACCGGTTTTGGTCTTTCCTTAGTATGTCCAACAAATCAGAATGCAGACTATGTCATCGACAATGTTACAGGTACAATCGGCTATCGTGACCCACTACACTCGAAAACAGGCTTCTTAACTAAAGAGTCTGATATGTTCTCGCTGGGTGCGGTTTTATTTGACATATTGTGCGGGAAGCTATCATCCGAAGAGCTAGATGATGAGTATCTTTATTTACCCTTTTTGGCTAAACACCACTATCATGTAGGAAAACTTGATAAGTTAGTGTTCGAGGGTATCAAAGAACAAATTGTGCCACAGTCATATACTACATTTACAAGGATTGCCCTTCAATGCTTGCATCACAGGAGAGAAAGACGACCAACGATAGGTGAAGTGCTAATACAACTTAAGAAGGCATTGGAATTCCAAGTAAGCTTTTATAATTATTTCAAATTAAGCTACCATTTCTTTCACATACAGATCTAAACTATATTTATGGATATTCAAATAAGTTGTACACTTCTATTGTTCAAACAAGTGCTGTTGAACCATAAAACATGATAAAAGAAACATATTTCTTAAAAATGCAGTCTTTTTTTATCATTAAAAAAAAAATTAAATCTCATGTCAATACTAAAAAAGACAACAAGTTTACATGATCCAGAAAAAAATGTGTTTTTTATGTTTAGTAGAAAGTCTTTAGTAGTTTCTTCAACGTTAGAAATGGAAATGTATGAAATATGAACTTATTAATTGTTTAATTAATGTGCAGGAGGATTATGAGGTATGGGAGCCGAAATTGCCTAAAGACTATAAAGAAATAATCCAGTTGTCAAAGTGCCCTGAAGATTATTCTAACTTCAAGAAAGAGGATCTATACAACATCTTTTCTAAAGGAATCCTCCTTCAACAGGACAAACTGGTAATCAGTTCATTCTCAAATCTCAGTTATATTTTTGTGCATCCTGTGTTCTATGTAACCATTGATTTATCAGGGATGAATCAAAACCACACATGCATTTACACATTATCATTGAGTCTAACTTGTTTTTTTTTTTGTTCTTGTATAACAGTTGTTGGCATTCGATGGTATTGGAGAAAGAAATGCAATGGTTCCAGCGACAATGTTTTCCTATAGAAATAGCTGTCCACATGAGTGGAAATGTCTTCCAGAATCAAGGTTATTCTCTTTACCTCTTTACATTTGTTACTTTGTTACAATGTAATGCATTATATAATTAGGAAATTTGCCAATACATGTACTTTTTTCTCTTATCGAAACGATTGGACTCCTTTTAACAGAATGATTGTATTTTTTTTACCCAAAAAAATATACAAAAATCTGTTTTGTCAAGAAGTGAATTTCGCAGTTCCTTTTTTTTTAGCAAGAAAGTAATTTTGCTTTTTATGTTTCCTTTGTTAGTAAACCAGCTTCAAATCATAAGTTTTCAGGGCTTACTAGAGTATTTTTATTGTATAATATTTGACGTCCAGGTGTTATTTTTTATATTTACCTGCTGTTTAAGTTGAAGTTTGTAGCACCAATTTTTTTTCAACAACTTAATTTGACAATGGTCACAATGATTTCCTGCACTATACAAACAGAGCAATAGTCCTTCATTTTTTGCTCTGTTACACTTGAACCCAAACTTTCTATATGAGTAAACTTCAGACCTCATCTCATGAGGTTAATAACAAGATTAATTTAACAAAAATACATATCAATGATGATAACTAATGTTGTACAAGACTAATTATAATTCTCACTATACGATTGAGAAGTAATTCTATAAATCTTTTAATGAGGTGGTTGCAATTATTTATATCATTTATTTGGGTAAAAAAATTACAAATACAAAAGTAGAAGTGTATTGTGATATATGCTATGACTTACTGAGACTTGAATATTTATTTTATAATATGCGCAGGTTTGAGACAGTAGTGGAGATGTTAGATATTTCCAACTTGAACATCGAAATCAAGACAAAGGCTCAATTTTTAACTCCAGATGTTGTTTATGGGGTTTATTTAGTCTTCAAATTTTGTGATTCAAGAAACTTTGCAAGTAAAGCTATGTATGTTGACCTAACTTATACAAAGGGGCACGATAGTCTTAAGGCATATTTTGCAACATGGAGAGATGACGAGTGGATGATAATCGAGTTATACCGATTTTTGAATGAAAACGAAGACGTTGTTTTTGAGTATCTACTTGAGTGCTTTTCATTGTACCATTGTGGAGATGGTCCGATTTATGTAGAAGGAATAGAATTTCGAGCCATTGAGAAGGTAAGTTTCAAATTAATCCTTTGTTTTTATACTATATTCTTTTGTTTATGTTGTATAGAGGGGGTGGATGCATGGAGAAAAATAGCTCATGTTCTAATTTTGCATATTCATAACATGATCTGGTTGCAGGTGAAACCTGAAGAAATCAAAAAGTTAAAGGAAGTCAACCAAGTCTTGAAATCAAACTTTAATGCAGATCAGGTGCAAGAATTGCCGACTAACTTCGAAGAAATATTTAAGATATCCAGAAACTATGAAGAGTTGTTCTGGTTGGGTGAAGTAGACGGAAAGAAGCTTCTTATACTTTCGGCAAAGACAGCTTTACACAAATCCTCAAATGTGAACCTTTTTACTTCAACACCATCAGCGCAGTCCAGGTTTGCTTTTCTAAACTTTGTTATGACTTTCTTCAACCTAAAACTTATCAAAATTAATTAAATTAGGTTGTGCTCATCTATGCTTATTCAAATATTTAAGGTCCTAATTTTCTTTATTTCCAAGTAAGATAATGAAGAATAATATATAGATGGTTGAAAAAAGTGTCACTTAGATTTGATCCTATCTTTAGTTTTGACTTTGTTGAGTAATTGTATAGTCTATATCGTACATGCAGATTTAAAGAGGTGATTGAGCTTTTACCACAAAAAGTATTTCATATCAACTGTACGATCAAGAGTCAAATGTTGTCACTGGATACGCAATACGTGTGCTACCTTGTGTTCAAGCTTTCAGAAAACTGCCAAGGAATGCATTGTCCAGTGAAAGTACGAGATATACTCCACCAAGAAAACAAAGAGGCTGAATATCTCTATTTTATAGCCCCAGAGCCATCTAATATACATGATATTACTCGGGTTCCAAAACAAAGGGCAGATGGATGGATGGAGATTCAACTTTGGAAATTTAACTCAGCTCATGAATTCAAGGATGACTCTCTTTCTATGAATATGAAATTTACAAGTCTTGAAGGAACTATGTCTGGCCTCATTGTATGTGGCCTCGAGTTTCGGCCATTGTAAAAGAACTATTTAGTCTATATATTTTCTCCGTTATGTTTTTTTTAGAAAGGCAACAATTTTAATAGACCACAAAAGAAAACAAGAATACAATACAAGGCATCCCTTTTCAATTAAAAAAGCTAATTAAGAGAAGAAGGGACCCAAGAAAACAAAAATACATGCTATAAACAAAATATAACCCATAAACAAGCCAAACTATACTTTTGACTATTACAACTTATATATTTTCTCCGTTATGTATCATCCGAGTCTAAAATCCAAGTAACCAGTCCGAAAGTATCCGAAACTTTACCGAGAATACAATGCTAATACATTAATACGAAATTTAAATGACGAGTAAACTTTATATAAAAATATGTATTATACTCAAAATTTCAAATCTAGAGTGACCAAGTCATTGGGCCTCTTGGCCCATTAAAAAAGCAAACAGACTCAAATTAATTTCCGGGCTTGGCCTAAAACCAAAAATCCAAGCGCACTCTTGATGGGCTTTTTGAGCCCAAACCAAAATTCAACACAACACAGACACAAAAATATAATCACAAAAATGCAAACGCAAAATACAAATTGTTCTTGTTAAATTGTATTAAGCAAGGAAATCGATGCACACACCCTTATACGTTATATTTTTGTGTTAACCAAAACGAGGCAAGGAGCTCTTGAGCGCGATAAACCCAAGATCAGAAACAACACTCCTTGGTGACATACTTATTAAACCGAAAATTTAACAACAAATAAGCCATAACGAGTTATTATAAACAAACAAGTTTTACTTTCAAAATAAACCAAAAAGTACTAACAAATAAGCAAAAGCTTAATTAGACCCGTATCCAAAACGGGTCCGACTCGACCCTAGTCGGGTTTAACCCGTCCCGCCAACTAAACCCATCAAACAAACACTCTTTTTACAATATTTTCAATCTGGGTAAATTGCAAAAATGGTCCTTCACGTTCCACGAAATTGCAAAAATGGGACCGAGACAAAAAGTAGCGAAAAAAAGCCACCAACGTTCCACATTTTCGCAAAATCGCCACTGAGAGCCCTTTTCCGTTAATTTCAGCGTTAAGTGCCACGTATTTGAGGGTAGTATCGTCATTTTAACCCTTTCCCGCCAATAACTTAAGTTTCCAGTGTTTTGTTTTACAAATTTAGTCCTTTAGTGCAATACTTTATATACGGGTTTCAATTTCTTCCAAGGAGAACATTAATTTCACAGTAAAGATCTTGAGAATGGTTAAGCTTTGGCAAAATCGTGCACGCAGTACCCCGATACCTGATTTAGGAATCCTTTATAGTAAGAATACTCTGTTCCATTTTAATGTTTTCCATTTAAACTTGTTATTGTTGTCAGAAGTATTTGATGTTTTATGTGTTCCACAGATTTGAATGAAAAGGTGTTTTCTTTGCAAATCCATCACAATGGTGAATTCACCTCAAAACCAGGAAGAAGATATCTCTTTGGAGATACAGATTGGTTTGACGGAATTCACTCTGACGTTTTCTCCATGGAATTATTGGGCGAAATGTTAGAGGATTTAGGTTACTCGGATAGTACCCTTATGTTTACTCACTTTAGGATACCTGGGAGTCACTGGATGATGGTTTGCTACCACTAAAGTCTGACGAAGATGTGAAGACACTTCTGGAGTATGTTCCTATATTTACACAATTGGATTTGTATATTGAAACCGGTGTTTCAATTGTTGAGTGTGAGATGATGGATCGAATGATGACTAAGGGCAAGGGTGTGGTGATAGAAGAAATAGTGGATGATGATATGAATGAGGCTGCTGGAAAGGGTGTTGATGGTGAGACTGGAAACAGTGGGAAATTACTATTGTTAGAGTGGCATAAAGAGTGGCATAAGACAAGACAACCTGAGAAGGCTGGACCTGTTTTTGATACTGATTCTGACAGTGACTTCCCACCAACATTTTGTGCCCAAAAAATGATTGCAGGTCATACAAAAAGGATGAGTGATGAGTTTCAATTCAGAAGGTTATTGGGAGAGATTGACCAAGACTTGACTGTGGAGGATTCAAGTGAGGAGTCTACAGGTTTGCTCGATTTTTATGATCTCGATTTTGATGATGCGTATTATGCTGACGCAAGTGATGAAGAGGTTGAACAAGAATGGCATGGTGATCCATACCATTTAGTTGATGTACCTGAACCTGAAGAGTTGCATGCGATTGAAGAGCCTCAAGAGCCTGAAGAGATTAGTGACATGTTTGCTGAAATAGATCAAGCATTGGATGAACTTGATGACGTTGTTGCAGCTGGAGAAGGAATAGAGGTGTATGCTCTTTATGCTGAACCAATTAGTTTCAGTTTGCTTCCACTTGTGGATGTTGATGGTGATGATGGTGAACAAAGAGTTCGTGATGAGGATGTGATTCTACATGAGCATTGTGATGCAGTAGTTGGAGATGGTGAACAAAGAGTTTGTGATGTGGCTGTGATACCAGATGATCAGTGTGCTATAGTAATTGGAAATGGTGAACAAAGAGTTTCTGATGTGGCTGTGATACCAGATGGAAAAAATGGAGTTGGTCAAGATGGAGTGATCACAGAGGACAAGTTTGAAGATCAAGGAAGATCAATCAAGAGGCGAAGACTGATGGCTGACAAAAAACCCAAGGACGATGCTGACAAGAATCCCAAGGATGATGCTAAATAATGGTTATGCTTTTATGTTTAGGTCAATAAGTTGTTGTGATTCTGCTATGGTCTTTTAGTAGATTATTTATAACAATTTTACTTTATTAATGTTTATTTATCGGTTATGTTAGGAATACGTTTATTCCAATGAAGACTCGGTCACCCCGAGTATTGTAATAGCATAGTGTAGCTCGTAGTAATCATTAGTTTAGTGTAGTATTTGTGGAGTCAGGTCGGGTCTTACCCACTGTCAGCCCGGGTCTTACCCACTGTCAGCCCGGTCCACAGCCCGTTTAATAGGGCGTTGAGCATGTAACTATAAATACCCTCTCCCACCCAAGGGAGAGGGTTGGACCTTCATTTGCAATTCAATCTTTCTTTCATTTTTACAAAGGCTCCCATCCACTTTCTCTCACTAACTTTCTCTCACTAGAAATCTTCCATATTCGATCCATACACATATAATCTAAGCTTGTTATAACCTTAAGTGTATTACAATTGGTATCAAGAGCCATGGTTGTATCCTAGGATGAGTGGTACACATAAATTCGTGGCTTAGTTTATGAGGTCTTAGTGGTTCGAATAGTTTTAGTGGGTTTTCTCTCATTTTGATCTCGTAGTGTGTTTATCTCGTGGTTTTGTTTGTACTTTCTTAGTTAAAAAGGTCATACACATATTGTGTAGCTCTTGGTTTGGTTATATCATCAATCTAGTGGAAGATTTGATGAATTCGTGGTTAGTTTCTACCTAGCGAGTTGGCATATTCGTGGTAGAGAGTTGGCTGTTTTTATTAGCGAGTTGATAATAGAGATTTGGCGGTTTGCCATTTTTGGGTATAAAGCCAAATCGCTAGACAGCGACAGCCTTGTCTTATGTGTTTGGCGAGTTGACTGACCAGCGAGTTGATCTTTGTTAGCGAGTTGTGAACTGTGTAGCGAGTTGACTATGTGTAGCGAGTTGTGACGTATCCAGCGATTTGATCTTTATAGCGAGTTGGTGATTGGTAGCGGGTTGAGTCTGGGTAGCGATTTGCTTCTTTCCAGCGAGTTGTCCAAATAACGAGTTGAATATTTACTAGCGTGTTGTGCACTGCAGCGTGTTGGTGAAGTTAGCGAGTTGTTCCTGTAGCGACTTGGTCCTTTTTAGCGAGTTGTGTAGTATCTCCAGTGAGTTGTGTATTTTGGCGATTTGTCTATTCTAGCGAGTTGGTTAGACTTGATAGAGTGTTGTGCTAGTATGATTAGCGTGTTGGTTTATTTTCATTAAAAGTTTCTACAGTTGTGAAACTTGTGCACTATTGCGACTCAAGTTGTTACTACCATTTCCACAGTAACTTGACATTGTGGGACTAATCTTACGGCTTGACTAGTTACTTCTAAAGTAACCTGACGTTGTGAGTCTAATTCTACGATTTGTCTTGTTCCACTGTAGATCGGCTGTAATTTGACTTGTTGCAACGATACACGAAATACACCTCTGTTTAAAATACGTTATACCTTTCACAACATGGCAAGCACTTCCTCGGATGACATTCAGGCAGCTGGGTCTGATACACGTCCTCCTATGCTGGACAGGACGGACTATGAATCATGGGCACAAAGGATTCGTCTCTATTGCTTAGGCAAGGAAAACGGGGAAAACATCTTGAAGTCCATTGATGAAGGACCTTTTCACCCGGGTTTCACCAGAGACACGATTGAAGCTACTGATGAACTTCCAGCTGTAGTTGGTCCTAACAGACTTCGTACCTATAATGAGCTGACAAATGAAGAAAAGAAACGATATGATGTTGACATCAGAGCCTCGAACATCATAATTCAAGGACTTCGAAAAGATGTCTACAAACTCATCAACTACAACACAGACGCCAAAGCTGTCTGGGATAATGTGAAAATGCTTCTCGCAGGGTCTGAACTAACAAAGGAAGATCGTGAGTCTCAGTTATATGATGAATTTGAGCACTTTAAAATGAACCCTGGTGAAAGCATCACTGACTACTACGTCAGATTTCACAAGTTAGTCAATGACATGAGAATTATCAAGATGACAATGCCCAATATCCAGCTTAACTCAAAATTTGTGAACAACATGGCACCGGAATGGGATAGATTTGTCACAGCGGTTAAACTCAACAAAGGGCTCAGGGACACAAATCATGAACAACTCTATGCATACCTGCAACAACATGAGAAACATGCTGCATATGATAGGGTATTGAGGGAAAAGCTTAACCCTCCAGCTGCAAATGATTCACTTGCATTTGTCACAAATGTTCATCAGCTCAACCATTCTTCACAAGAACAATCTCAACCACAACAGCTCTCGTCCAGATCGACTGCAATGATCAGTCAATCATCTACACCTTTATCATCCACTTCTAACACCCAACTTGATTCTGGGTGCTCTCACACCGACATGATGATTGACAACCTCTCAAACCAAGTCTCTCTTCTTGTTCAACAATTCCGGGCTGTTCTTCCACCAACCAATAACCAACTCCGAACCTCTTCAAACCCTCGAAGTCAGGCAATTATTGAAGATGGTAGGGTTGTAGTGCAAAATGTGCCAGGGAGACAGACAGTGAATCAAAGGAATGCTGGTAGAGGGAATGGGCAGTACAGAGTTGGTAATGCACTTCAAGTCCAAGCTAGGCAGCCAAAGTGCTACAATTGTGGTGGATTGGGCCACATTGCTAGAAACTGCACTCAACCAAAGCGTCCACAGAACTCTGAGTACTTTAAGGACAAAATGCTGCTAATGCAGGCACAAGAGAATGGGACTGCTCTGAATGAAGAAGCACTACTCTTTCTGGCTGGTGATGATGGGAATACGTTCGATGCTGATGTAGATAATCAACCGGTTCAGGATTTGGCACTCAATGATCCGAACATATTCCAAGTGGAGGATTGTGATGCATTCGACTCTGATGTGGATGACGAACCTACCACACAGACAATCTTCATGGCCAATCTGTCTGCTGCTGCTTCTACTCCACAACAGCCTGGTTCCTCCATCACATCTGCTATCTCTGAGGTACCAACGCTGTCCAATCTAATTGATACCACCACTCCACAGGAGGCATGTAACTCGGTACAACTCAAGGATATTGACAATTCAGATACCACTGATATGGGAAATACTAACAATATCCCATATGAAAGGTATATGGTTGACAATAGCCTGACAGTTGTACCAAGTGATATGCCGTCCATTGAACAAGAGCTGCATGAGCACACTATATACAACCATGATGATTCTTTGATCACTAGATGTAACCTCCTTAAGGACCAGGTGGCTTTATATGAACAACGTGCTAAGTTTGAGCTTAATGAACGTGAACAGAAAATGGAACATCAATTGCGTGCGTACATATCTGAAAATAACTCCAAACAAGAAACGTTGAGAAAGAGTTAACGTCTTTGAAAAAACAATTGGATCAAACTGTTTCACAAAAACAGGAAATTCAAAAGGTTCTGACATCCAAAAAATTTGAACACAAAGAAAAGGAAGCAAGACTTCTTAATGATTTCTCAAAACTCAAAAACTTGAAAAACAAATTAGAAGATAAGTTGTACACGCAAAACCAAACCGTTCAATCTGCTCAAATGATGTACAATCATAGGAGGTTTAGAGATGAATTTAGTGTAAAGGATGCCTCTAAACCAAAAGTCAAATGTCTTAGAAATGGTATAGGTGCTCAACCTGCGTTATATGATGCAAACAATATGCTTGAACCTAACCATGCCCCTCCTGATGTGAGATCATATGACGAGATTAATGAGTGGGAAGATAGAACTAGGAAAAAAAATCACAGAGCATTTGAAGGACCCCCAGTGCATTGCTAACAATATTGTGTTTCACTATGACTATTTTGTAGATAATCATTCGGCCATTTTTGTTCCCCAAAAGAAAATTCTCCCAGAAAAGGTTTTTTGGAATATAGACATTGAGAAAATGAGAGCTGAAAGGCTTATAGGTAACACACGTACAGTTTTTAGGATTGCTGACCCCACTGTATATCCCATAAACACACCTAAGCACCTTGTGCCCTTCACTCTTCCCACGCAGTGTAATACTCTCATTGGTTTGTATGTATTAGGCCAACCGTTTAATGATTTTGAGCTAACTTGTAAAAAGAGAATTACACCAACAGGGATTACGGAAGGGGAAAAGGGTTTTGAGCAAACAAAACGATGTTACCTAACTGAAGTCATGCCATTTTTCAAACTTCTCAAAGAACACTTTGATTGCCTCAAAAAGACGATTAATAATGATGTCACTGAAATGAAAAAAACCTTTAATGAGGTGGAAAATGAGGGTAAACAATTGGCAATTGATCTTAAATATAGTGAAATAGACAGGAAAAACATTCTCATCATGAATGAGAACTTGATTGCTAACTGCATTGCACAGGATGTATTTTACACCGTGACCGATTCTGCCTTATCTGCGAAACAATTTCATGAGATGTCGGTCACGTTGCAAGTATTTCAGAATCGTGTGATTGAGTTTGAGGGGGAGAATTTGAGATTACATACCAAAATTCAAAATAATGACCATGATAACATGGTCAGGAAATTTTCGAAACTAGAAGTTGATTATCTTAAGTTGCAACTAAAATATCAACATCTAGAAGAAAGCACTAAAATTTCAAATGCCAAGACATCCTCGGATGCTCCTGACTTTGACACATGTTTTGAATTAGGCAAAAAGGATGAAACGATTCAAGCTCACTCAAACACGATTCGGAAGTTGAGGGCTCAAATTGCACAATTAAAGTCTAACATGGGTGAAAATACTAATCACCAAATGTCTCTAGATTCTCAAAAGTTTCAAAAACATGGCACCATTAATGATCTACAACATGAAAATGTGTGGCTTTGTGATGAATTGTCAAATGCTAAACAACGATACAAAGAATTATTTGAGTCAATTAAAACAACACGTGATCAAAACAATAAAAAGGTCACTTCTTTGTTAAACGAAATTGAGAACCTAAAGACTATGGTGAAAGGGAAAATGCCCGTTGAGTCATGTGACCATGCGAGCAACAATGTTCCTGTTTGTTCGAAATATTCGTGTGATGCTATGGATGTTGCTCTACCCCTTAGGAACAACAAGTTAGTTCATAGCAACTACCTTAGATATCTTAAGGAATGCCTTGTCATACTTAGAGAAACTGTTGAGGAAGATAGGATAACCAAACCGCTTGATGAAGTAGTTATTGATGCATGTTTTCTCACTAATAGAGCTCAGGAATTACTAGAATATGCTATTAGTACATGCCCCAAGAATGACAACAAGCTGCAAAGGTTATATGCAACACAGTCCAATGATAGAAACAAACATGTTGCAAGTGATATCCCTCAGACTTTGCCTCAATCCAACGTCATGATCACTAACAAACAAACAGTAACCAAGCTTACTAATGTTCCAATCATTGCTTCTACAGGAGTAAAAGGTGTGTTCAAAGCTAGCGGGCCACAGCCTAGGTGCAATACAAAGAATGATAGGGCTTTGCCGGCTAAGAGTGGACTTAAGAATAAAGTAGAAGAATCATCTAGGAACAATAAGAAATATCTGGGGAATGAAAAGAATCGTGTTGATTCAAACATTTGTTTAAACAATGATGTAATCGATTCGAATTCTTATGCTATCTGTAAAACATGTAATGAATGTTTAACTGTTGGTAATCATGATGTTTATGTTGTGCCTCTCTTTGAGTCTTCTATACAATCTTCGGTTAAGAATGTTTTGAATGATAATCATGATAGGCAGGTTTGGAAATGTACAGGAAAAGTGTTTACAAATATTGGATATCATTGGAGGCCTACTGGTAGGAAGTTCTCTCTAGGAGAAAAGTGCCCTTTAACTAGGCTCACTAACTCCAAGATAGCGCCAATTAAGAAATGGATACCCACTGGTAGAACATTCCCGTTAGAAGCACGTAGATCCACTTCTAGGTCTAGTGCATCACTTAATACGGATACCAACGGCATATCTGTGACTTATGATAATCATGTATTTGCATGTGCTAACCTAACGGACCTCAATGGCTTGCGGGGCTCCAGCTTTGTCAGTTATCCACCCTCGTCTGGTTTCAAATGCAGGTCGTACAAATTGTCCTCTGGTATTTGGACTCAGGCTGCTCAAAACATATGACCGGAGACCGCTCGCGGCTCAAGAATTTCGTGGAAAGGTTTATTGGTACGGTTAGATTCGGGAATGACCATTTTGGCAAAATAATGGGTTATGGTGATTATGTCTTTGGGGACAGTGTGATATCTAGTGTCTACTACGTGGAGGGTCTTGGACACAATTTTTCTATGTGGGCCAATTCTGTGATTCAGATCTTGAAGTTGCCTTCAGAAAACACACATGTTTTGTTAGAGAATTAGATGGTGTTGAACTACTCAAAGGAAGTCGGGGCACCAATCTTTATACCATCTCAATTGAAGACATGATGCGGTCCTCTCCCATTTGCTTACTCTCAAGAGCTTCCAAGAACAAATCCTGGTTGTGGCACCGTCGTTTAAATCACTTAAACTTCGGTACCATCAATGAACTCACTCGAAAAGATCTTGTTCGAGGCCTGCCAAGACTCAAATATGAAAAGGATCATCTTTGCTCTTCATGTCAAATGGGTAAGAGCAAGAAACATACCCACAAACCCAAAACCATCAACTCCATCATGGAAGTTCTACATACCATTCACATGGATCTTTGTGGACCAATGAGGGTTCAAAGTATCAATGGAAAGAAATATGTGCTTGTTGTTGTTGATGACTTCTCTCGCTTCACGTGGGTAAAGTTTCTACGATCAAAGGATGAAACTCCAGAGATCATCATCAAACTCATCAAGCAACTGCAAGTTCGACTCAACAAGACTGTTAGGTTCGTTCGCATTGACAATGGAACAGAGTTTGTGAACAAACATCTTAATCAGTTTTATGAAAGCATCGGCATCAGTCACCAGAAGAGCATTCCACGTACTCCACAACAAAATGGAGTTGTAGAAAGACGCAACCGCACCTTGGTTGAAGCCGCTAGGACTATGCTCATCTTTTCTAAAGCACCCATGTTTCTCTGGGCCGAGGCTATTGCAACAGCTTGCTACACACAGAATAGATCCTTGATACACCCTCTTCACAGCAAGACCCCATATGAACTGGTTCATGGCAGAAAACCAGACCTGTCGTTTCTACGGGTATTCGGTGCTCTGTGCTATCCAACAAATGACAATGAAGATCTGGGGAAACTCAAGGCCAAGGCTGACATTGGTTTTTTCGTAGGGTATGCTCCAGAAAGAAAAGGGATACCGAATCTACAACAAGCGTACCAGAGACATAATGGAAACCATCCACGTCACTTTTGATGAGCTAACCGAGCAACAGGCTCCTGGACACTCAAGTTCAGGACCTGGATCAAATCTTATATCTCCTGGACCCATTAGCTCCAGGATTATACAGAGTCCCATTTCAGCTACTCCGTTTGTACCTCCTTCAAGTGAAGATTGGATGAAACTGTTTGACCCTATGTTTGATGAATATTTTGAGCCTCATAACTTGGCGGCTCCTGAAGCTCCCGTCATTCCACTACCTGCTGGTGGAGGTAATGCACCACATCATGAGGCAGGGCCATCCATGTCTATATCACTGGGCCCAGAAGCTCCAACCATCAGTCATTCAGTCACTACTGCTAATAGTCAATCTTCATCTGCACAACAAGTAGCCTATGTAAATAATACTTCTGAAGTAAATCCTTTCGCTCCTCCTGAAGACGAACCGTTTGTAAATGTATTTGCTCCTGAATCCTCTAATGATACTACATCCTCAGAAGAAACCTACACAGAAACCTCAGTTCACTACCCTCAACCGCATGAGCATCTCAGAAAATGGACAAATGATCACCCGATCGACAACATCATTGGAAATCCTTCTCGTCCAGTCTCAACCCGTAAGCAATTAGCTACAGATGCCATATGGTGCTTCTTCAACTCCGTCCTCTCTAGAGTCGAACCCAAAGACTTCAAAGAAGCAATGACTAAGAACTCATGGTTTACTGCTATGGTAGATGAGATTCACGAGTTTGATCGACTTGAGGTATGGGAATTAGTACCTCCTCCAGAATGTGCTATGATCATTGCTCTCAAATGGATATTCAAAGTCAAGCTTGACGAGCATGGAGATGTCTTGAAGAACAAGGCGAGACTTGTAGCAAAAGGATACCAACAAGAAGAAGGAATAGACTTTGAAGAATCCTTCACTCCTGTTGCTAGAATAGAAGCTATAAGGATATTTCTTGCTAATGCTGCCAGTCAGAATATGGTAGTATATCAAATGGACGTGAAGACGGCTTTCTTAAATGGCAATCTTAAAGAGGAGGTGTATGTTAGCCAACCCGAAGGATTCGTGGATCCCGAACGTCCTAACCATGTGTATCGCTTGAAGAAGGCTCTCTATGGACTTAAGCAAGCTCCTAGAGCATGGTATGACACTCTGTCTAAGTTTCTTCTGGCTAACAAGTTCACCAAGGGAGTTGTCGATCCTACACTCTTCACCAGGAAAACAGGCAAAAACTACCTGCATGTTCAAATATACGTTGATGACATCATATTTGCCTCATCTGATCCTCAGGAGTGTGATCGTTTTTCACAAGAGATGAGCTCTCAATTTCAGATGTCCATGATGGGTCAAATGTCATTCTTTTTGGGTCTACAAGTCTCTCAAAACCCAAATGGAATTTTCATCAATCAATCCAAATATGCTTATGAAATTTTGAAGAAATTTGGATATGAATCATGTGACTCTGTTGATACTCCCATGATAGAAAGATCAAAACTTGATGAAGACAGTATCGGAACTCCTGTTGACCAAACCAAGTATCGAAGCATGATTGGTTCCTTGATGTATATCACCGCCAGCCGACCAGATCTCCTCTTTGCAGTATGTATGTGTGCTCGGTATCAATCTAAACCAACCAATAAGCACCTAGAAGCAGTTAAGAGGGTCTTTCGGTATCTTAAAGGAACAGTCCACTTGGGTCTATGTAACCTCTCGTAAATTTCCCATACGATTAGTAAATGCATACGAATACATAAAACGATGTTACAAGAAATTAGCACCATTTTACGGGTAACAAAATTTTTTTTTATGATATGGCTTGATGTTGAACCACTACGATAACTGTGATTGACCGTTTACCCAGGAACGATGCTTACACACAACCTAGGTTGCCTATAATTATTGCGAACGATAAATAATTATATAACGCGTTTATATTTAATAATACGTTTCGTCTAAATAACGTATACTATTTATATATTCCCTGAAACTACGAAACTTCCCGAGAACGCTCACTAATATTTTTGAACTTCGACACGATAATCGAGACACCCCAGGTGGGCCCCCAACACCCTTTGGGCCACGAATCCAATTACTAAACCAAACGGACTCCTTTATTTTTCTTTCTTTTGCTTGGGCCGACACCACCAGCAGCCCACAGGCCAAGCCCAAACGCACCCTTTTGTTATTTGGTTTTTGTTTCTGCCAGTCGTGACACTCCCAAACGCACCCTAGTATTTTACGATTTCTACACATAACGAACCAATTTTATTACACATTATGATTCGCCTAGTACCCAAGATACAGAAATGATAAATCTTACACCCTCACTCACTTGTTTACTACCCTAGAAATGACCAAAGCAAATCACCAAACGTTCCAAGGAGATAACTACAAAACGTGTCATAAACTTTCTTCCATGCCTCCCCTCCTCCCCTATAGCGAGTGAATGAACATTATGCATCCAAGGAAATGTCAGGAATGAATAGGGAAGATCTCACACAATCTAAGCTATGTAAACACTCGATTGGCCATTGTTGTGGCAACACTATTCGCCCTCACATGCATCTACCAACTCTTATGAGCCTATCTCGTTTCTACTCTTCAAAACTGCCTATATAAGACCTCCCATGCAACCTTGGACGTTACATGCACTTAAACACACCACTACACATAAAATACCAACGAGAAGAAGTAATGGAGGGACGAACGGATTGCTAGGAGAACCACATCTCACAACGAACCTAGGATGCAAAGCTTGGAGCCTCTTGGACCATTGGAACAACGTGAAGTGAACCACGGAGCCTTGTACCATTACACGAACCTTACACTTGTTTTTACGCCACCTTTGATAGGTGAGGTGAGACCTTGGAACCTTATTTCTATTTATATATATACGTATGTTTATGATATGCACATTCACTTGGAACTTATAAATCGTAAATCTTAAAAACAACATATACGTTTTATGTGTTATACTATTATTTGGTTATGTCATTAACGAGAACCTATAAAAGATTTGAACTTATAATAACGTATACACACTAAAAATCATACGATTCTAAGTCATATGGACATGCACGTAATATACTAAAACACTTAGAATTATTTTGAGTTTTATTGTTTTTGCGTATTGAGTTTTGACCGTGTACTTTGGCCTCGCCATTTTAAAAATCGACACACGACCCATTAATATTTTTGTACGAGCTAATTGGTTACTTGAAATAGAAACGAGAATGATAAATTGTACGACTTAACAACATCGTTTGATCACCTAACGAGACCCAAAGTATATCGCTATTAGGACTAGTTTTCAGAAACTTTAAAAACCTTACGTGGGCCTAAAAGCCCAAAAAGCTTATTCCAGCTTATTATGATAAGCTGAGTAAATAAGCTGTTTTGAAATATTTTTATAACTTAAAATGATGGATTTCTATAAACCTAGTGTTCCCCAAAACCCCTTGGATCATAAAACCTTAACGGACCCTTATTTTGGACTCGTTAAGCCCACTAAATGAAATAAGCTAATAATAAGCTAATAAGCTGTCGAATTAAGCTTTTCTAAATGTTCTGAGCTTATTGAAATAATAAAAATGTTAAGTTTTAAATTTGGAAATGTTTGGACCATTTTTGCAAATGTTCGAAGGTTAGGGACTAAAAATGTAAAGTTTGTAAACTTGGGTGAAAAGTATAAAAACTGTTTTTCTAAAGGGAATAAACTGTAAATATTTAATATTTGGACTAAGAATGTAAATATTTGATATTTGGACTAAAAATGTAAATATATATAATTTTTGGACTAACGGCGTAAATGTTTTCCGTTAAGGGTAAAAAGTGTAAAATTGAGAAACATGAGGGACTGAATAATAATATTGATTTTTAATAAAAAGTTTATACTTATATATATATATATATATATATATATATATATATATATATATATATATATATATATATATATATATATATTTGAATATATATTAAGACGATAAATAATAAACTTAACTTATATATATATATATATATATATATATATATATATATATATATATATATATATATATATATATATATATATATATATAATGCGGATGAAACTTATATAACGATAAATAAATTTAGACGAATAAAACAATACGTAACAATTATCTATTTTTATACGACGTAACACATCACGTATGCACTTTATCGAATTCTCATAATTAAGAATAAACGTTCGCAATAAAACGAGACTTAAGAACTGAAACGTGCCATATCTTATAGGTTGTGTGTGAAGTCGTTGCCTTGCATCGTTGAGACTACGTTTGTTCTACTATCCTACTAAGGTGAGTTCATAGCCCACACTTAACTGATTTCTGTGGGGGGGATACATGCTCAAAAACCGAACACAAGTCTTTTCCTGATCTTATTATTGCTTAAGTAGCTATTGCCAAAAGTCCCTCGATCATGAACCTTAATCACTTGAAAGGTGAACGTAAATAATTGTGAATAGATCTATTAGGAATTGACAATCCCCATTTGGTTGCTAGAGGAAAGTCACCAAATGCACGTTATTTGAATATAATAGGTTACTGGCAAATACCTATCTTGGGGGCTATATATTTTACATCATTATTATGAAAATATTGATGTCTGTTGAATCGTTGAGTGTCATGAGCTTAATGCAATAATGAATGTGATTTCTAACTTGTTTATTTGTATCGATATTACAATAAACATCTATCTCTTGTGTTCAAACTCTTAATTATAAACCTATGAATTTCACTCAACTTTTTGTTGACTTTTAGCATGTTTATCTCAGGTAACAAAAAGGAATGGATGGCAACGACACGAAGTGGGCAAATAAAGAAACGTTTATTTCTCTTTAAATAAAACTTGTTGTTGAATAACGAATTCTCTTGGAATTATGAATATTTGGTATTTTAAATAAAACTTAAAACGATCACTTGAATCGTTTTCTATAATTGTGACAAAAGATCCACAATATAATACCCCAAAAGTCTTCCGCTGACATTTTAAGTCTTCCGCTGTATTGATCGATTTTGGGGGTGTTATAGATTGGCATCAGAGCCACGGTTATAGTGAACCAAGTGTTTTTGGAACATTGGACTATAACTACACTTTAAACGGGACAAAATTTTCATAAAATACCATCCTACGCCCTTCGTGCCTACGCATCCCAGTAATTGGTAAAAAGTATTATTTACCTTATAGCATTTTAAATTGGTTATAATTATGCTTACATTTACTAATCGGGAAATTTATTACAGTGTCATGTCTTCGAACACCCACCCTATCAGCTTGTCCTCAAACTCAGGAACTGAAGATGTTACTTCAGCCTATGCTACCTCACCTATGCCTATGTCTCCTGCTACCGACAGATACATGCAAAGCCAGCAATTTCTGCCAGCATCTGACACAGAGGCTTCTCCTTTGGCAACATCTGGTCCGATTCGCCGATATAGGCAAATTAGACAACTTCAGCCGTATGAAGCAAGTACTGCTGTACCAGCACCAGCTCTTGTCATACCACCTGAATCAGTTGTGCCATCACCACCAGTAATACCACCACTACCAACTATCTTCTACAGCCAAACTACTACTGTGCCACTAACACCATCACCTATAGTATCACCTCCACTAGCATCACCACCAGCACCTTACCGAAGTGTCCCTCTATCACCTCACCGAAAGACTTACCCAATCCGCCCAACCACCTCAGAATCTAGTATTCACCGTAGCCGCCGAAGGACCCACAAGCGGGCAGATGCTCGTAAATGGTCTTTCTTATTGCCTATTATGCGATATTGGAGATCTCAAGAAGGAACACCAACAACAAGGCAACTTGGGGAAAGTTCTTACTCTACCTTCCGAATTCTGCCAGTCACTGGGGAACCCATACACCATACCATACCTTTGTTAGCTGTGAGAATGGTTCGCCACGAAGACCGACTTGATTCCATCGCTAGTATACTCAACAAGATTCCGCAGGAACTTCTAGAAACCTTTGAAGATGATATGAACAGTCTCATAATTGGTCATCTTGCAATAGAAGATAAGGTTGAAAAGTTGGATTCTTTATTTTGGGAATCAATGGAATTCATAGGAGCTCTATGTGGGGCTAACACTTCGACCGAAATAGCATTGGGGACTTTAGACCGAGAAATTGAGAGGATCAACACTGAAAACCTACGCCTTAGGCAAGCCCTGCTAGAAGCTCAAGAAAGGGAAAGGACTCGAGATCAAACCATGGAAACCATGTCCACTGCCATTCAAGAACTCCAAAACCGCCTAAACAAAGCCTTAGGAAAACCATGAGACCACCACCTTGTCAAGAAAAATCAATGTCCTACAAATAAGAATATCTTGTCATGTTTTGTAAACATTTGCACAAGTACCAATAAGTGTTGTAACACCTTGACATTGATTTATGGAAGTTTATTTTATCTTTATCTACGTTGCAAACTTTATACACTATATCGTAATATATTGGTTCATACAGGTCAAACTTATTCGTTATGTGTGTCATCCCAACATACGAAAATTTACGATGATCGAATCATTGTAACTACGACCTATATTTAACTATTCATTACTCGATATGTATTTTCAACGTGATAGGATTATTATAAATGTTCTAATAATATACCTTCTTTTATAGCAACATGGCTAGAACTAGGAGAACAACCACGAACGCCGCACCAGCAAACCCCGAAGTTATGACCCCGGCTGCAATCCAGCAAGCAATCGCTGACGGGGTTAATGCCGTTTTAGCTGAAATATGTCGAAGGACTTCCTAGGAGTATTGAAGAAAATGTCACCTCAGCAAATCCGCCAACCTTGGAAGCAGCAATGGAACTTGCTCAAAAACTTCTAGATCGAGAAGTGAAATGCAATGAACTTAAAAGGAAATTGGACGATAAAAGAACCACTCACCATCACAACAACAACCAGCAAAGCTACAACAGTCATCACCGCAACAACAACCAACGCAACAATAATCGGAACCACCAACCATATCACAACACTCGAAGCACTCAGCAGCAGAATCAAAGACAAGAAAAACCCCGAGTCTACACCGCTACGGAAGGTGTAGGGTACAACGAACAGAAACCCCTGTGCCAGCGATGCAAACTTCATCATGAGGGTCGTTGTACCATCCGATGTGACAAATGTCATAAAATCGGTCATCAAACCAGAAACTGTAGGATTCCTGCTACGGGAAGCAACACACTAGCTGTATCACCCACTTGTTTCGGATGCGGAGGAGTAGGACACATCCGGAGAGACTGCCCAAAAGGAAACGAACCAGCCAACGCCCAAGCTAGGGTATACCTACTCGGAGATGGAAACGGACCCGATGTAGTCACCGGTACGTTTCTACTAAACCATCATAATGCTAGAGTATTGTTTGATTCGGGCGCCGATAAGAGTTTTATATCAGATACGTTTGCCCCTTTACTTAATGTTACCCCCTCTAAGCTAAACACCACCTACGAAGTCGAAATGGCTGACGGAAATTTAATAGATACCAATACTATCATGAAAGATTGCACCCTAACCTTATCCGAAAAACCTTTTGCCATTGATCTTATGCCGGTTCAACTTGGTAGTTTTGACGCTATCGTCGGCATGGATTGGCTATCCCACCATCGTGCTAGGATCCACTGTGACGAAAAGGCCGTCCATATACCACTCAAGGATGAAACACTCATTGTCCAGGGCGACAAAAGCAAACCTCGATATGGAATTATCTCATGTATGCGAGTAATAAAATACATGAAATAAGGATGTCAAGTATTCATGGTTCAAGTTACGGAAAGTAAGTCATCCGAGAAGCAGTTTGATGACGTTCCTATCGTAATGGATTTTCCTGAAGTATTCCCTGAAGAATTACCTGGCATTCCACCCATACGTCAAGTAGAATTTCAGATTGAACTAGTGCCTGGAGCGGCACCAGTAGCTAAAGCACCTTATAGACTAGCACCATCTGAAATGGAAGAGTTGTCAGAACAACTAAAAGAATTATCGGATAAAGGATTTATTAGACCAAGCTCATCACCTTGGGGAGCTCCAATTTTATTCGTTAAGAAGAAGGATGGATCCTTTCGAATGTGCATCGATTACCGGGAGTTGAATAAACTTACGGTAAAGAATCGATACCCATTACCTCGAATTGATGATCTGTTTGATCAATTGCAAGGATCGAGTGTGTACTCAAAAATTGATCTGAGATCAGGATATCATCAGCTAAGAGTTCGAGAAGAAGATATTCCGAAAACTGCATTCAGAACGCGCTATGGTCACTACGAATTTCAAGTAATGTCGTTCGGCCTGACCAATGCACCAACAGTTTTCATGGATTTAATGAATCGAGTATGCAAACCTTACTTAGATAAGTTTGTAATAGTATTCATCGACGATATTTTGATCTACTCTCGCAACGAAGAAGAACACGCGGGACATTTACGAATCATTCTAGAACTGCTCAGGAAGGAAGAATTGTACGCTAAATTCTCTAAATGCGACTTTTGGATTCACACCGTACAGTTTTTAGGACACATCATCGATAGTCAAGGCATTCACGTAGACCCTGCAAATATTGAGGCTGTTAAAGGTTGGTCATCTCCTACAAACCCCACGGAGATTCGTCAATTTTTAGGTCTCGCAGGTTACTACCGAAGATTTATAGAAGGATTCTCCAAGATTGCAAAACCTTTGACTAAACTGACCCAAAAGAATGAGAAGTACATCTGGGAAGAAAAGGAAGAAGCAGCCTTCCAGTTGTTAAAACAAAAGCTTTGTGAAGCTCCAATATTAGGCCTCCTAGAAGGAAACGAGGATTTTATAGTATATTGCGACGCATCTTATCATGGACTAGGAGCGGTCTTGATGCAAAGAAGCAAAGTGATAGCTTACGCATCTCGGCAACTGAAGAAACATGAGGAAAACTACACGACTCATGACTTGGAGTTAGGAGCTGTAGTGTTTGCGCTCAAGTTGTGGAGACACTACTTATATGGCACCAAATGTACCGTGTACACCGACCACAAGAGTCTTCAACACATTTTGGATCAGAAGGATTTGAATATAAGGCAACGTCGCTGGCTAGAGTTGCTCAGCGATTATGATTGTGAAATCCGTTACCACCCAGGAAAGGCTAATGTAGTAGCAGATGCGTTAAGCCGAAAAGAACGATTGAAACCCCTTCGAGTTAGATCACTAGGGATGACTATCCACTCACCCCTTCCATCCCAAATCCTTACCGCGCAGAACGAAGCACTTAAAGAAGAAAACCAACCCAAAGAAAAGATTTATGGTATGCCCGGGAATAAAAATGGTTTCGTTAAGAAATCCGATGGAACACTGTGTTTCAAGGACAGAAGTTGGATCCCTATGATTGGAGGTATTCGTGAGCTCATCATGTACGAGTCCCACAAGTCAAAATACTCCATTCATCCAGGTTCCGACAAGATGTATCAGGATTTAAAGAGACTATATTGGTGGCCAAACATGAAAGCTGACATCGCAAAATATGTCGGTAAATGTTTGACATGTTCAAGGGTAAAGGCAGAACATCAGAAACCTTCAGGCTTACTTGTACAACCAGAACTTCCTATGTGGAAATGGGAACGAATCACTATGGACTTCATCACCAAACTCCCAAGAACCTCATCCGGATATGACACAATATGGGTTATTGTGGATCGTCTAACAAAATCCGCTCATTTTATACCCATCAAAGAAACCGATGAGATGAATACACTAGCTCAGATATATGTGAAGGAAATTGTCACTCGTCATGGAGTACCAATTTCGATTATCTCGGATCGAGATAGTCGTTTCACCTCTCACTTTTGGAAATCATTACAGAAAGCCTTAGGAACTAAACTAGATATGAGCACAGCGTACCACCCTCAAACTGATGGTCAAAGTGAAAGAACTATCCAAACCTTGGAAGATATGCTCTGAGCATGCGTTATTGACTTTGGAAAAGGTTGGGATAAGCACTTACCATTAGCAGAGTTTTCATACAACAATAGTTACCACACCAGCATAAAAGCAGCACCATTCGAAGCACTGTATGGTAGGAAGTGCAGATCGCCCGTCTGTTGGGCAACGCTTACAAGCAGCCCGAGATCGACAGAAAAGCTACGCAGACCTAAAAAGGAAACCCATGGAATTTCAAATAGGAGACAGAATTTTATTGAAAGTATCTCCCTGGAAGGGAATGGTACGATTTGGAAAGCATGGAAAGTTGAACCCCAGATACATCGGTCCGTTCAAAATCCTGGAAAGGATAGGACCCGTGGCTTATAGACTAGAACTACCCGAAGAACTTAGTCGGATTCACGACATCTTTCATGTGTCAAACCTTAAGAAGTGTTTATCCGATGAATCTCTCGTGATTCCATTGAAAGAGATTCGACTAGATGATAACCTTATCTTTACCGAGGAACCCATTGAAATTATGGATAGAGAAGTCAAACAACTAAAACAGAACCGTATCCCTATTGTCAAAGTTCGTTGGGACTCCAAGCGAGGACCGGAATATACCTGGGAGCGCGAGGATCAGATTCGCTCCAAGTACCCACATCTCTTCACCTAAGACACCCTTGGCCACTATCTTAGACTACAATTACGGGACGGAATTCCCTGTAAGAGGTAGGTAATGTAACCTCTCGTAAATTTCCCATACGATTAGTAAATGCATACGAATACATAAAACGATGTTACAAGAAATTAACACCATTTTACGGGTAACAATTTTTTTTTTATGATATGGCTTGATGTTGAACCACTACGATAACTGTGATTGACCGTTTACCCAGGAACGATGCTTACACACAACCTAGGTTGCCTATAATTATTGCGAACGATAAATAATTATATAACGCGTTTATATTTAATAATACGTTTCGTCTAAATAACGTATACTATTTATATATTCCCTGAAACTACGAAACTTCCCGAGAACGCTCACTAATATTTTTGAACTTCGACACGATAATCGAGACACCCCAGGTGGGCCCCCAACACCCTTTGGGCCATGAATCCAATTACTAAACCAAACGGACTCCTTTATTTTTCTTTCTTTTGCTTGGGCCGACACCACCAGCAGCCCACAGGCCAAGCCCAAACGCACCCTTTTGTTATTTGGTTTTTGTTTCTGCCAGTCGCGACACTCCCAAACGCACCCTAGTATTTTACGATTTCTACACATAGCGAACCAATTTTATTACACATTATGATTCGCCTAGTACCCAAGATACAGAAATGATAAATCTTACACCCTCACTCACTTGTTTACTACCCTAGAAATGACCAAAGCAAATCACCAAACGTTCCAAGGAGATAACTACAAAACGTGTCATAAACTTTCTTCTATGCCTCCCCTCCTCCCCTATAGCGAGTGAATGAACATTATGCATCCAAGGAAATGTCAGGAATGAATAGGGAAGATCTCACACAATCTAAGCTATGTAAACACTCGATTGGCCATTGTTGTGGCAACACTATTCGCCCTCACATGCATCTACCAACTCTTATGAGCCTATCTCGTTTCTACTCTTCAAAACTGCCTATATAAGACCTCCCATGCAACCTTGGACGTTACATGCACTTAAACACACCACTACACATAAAATATCAACGAGAAGAAGTAATGGAGGGACGAACGGATTGCTAGGAGAACCACATCTCACAACGAACCTAGGACGCAAAGCTTGGAGCCTCTTGGACCATTGGAACAACGTGAAGTGAACCACGGAGCCTTGTACCATTACACGAACCTTACACTTGTTTTTACGCCACCTTTGATAGGTGAGGTGAGACCTTGGAACCTTATTTCTATTTATATATATACATATGTTTATGATATGCACATTCACTTGGAACTTATAAATCGTAAATCTTAAAAACAACATATACGTTTTATGTGTTATACTATTATTTGGTTATGTCATTAACGAGAACCTATAAAAGATTTGAACTTATAATAACGTATACACACTAAAAATCATACGATTCTAAGTCATATGGACATGCACGTAATATACTAAAACACTTAGAATTATTTTGAGTTTTATTGTTTTTGCGTATTGAGTTTTGACCGTGTACTTTGGCCTCGCCATTTTAAAAATCGACACACGACCCATTAATATTTTTGTACGAGCTAATTGGTTACTTGAAATAGAAACGAGAATGATAAATTGTAAGACTTAACAACATCGTTTGATCACCTAACGAGACCCAAAGTATATCGCTATTAGGACTAGTTTTCAGAAACTTTAAAAACCTTACGTGGGCCTAAAAGCCCAAAAAGCTTATTCCAGCTTATTACGATAAGCTGAGTAAATAAGCTGTTTTGAAATATTTTTATAACTTAAAATGATGGATTTCTATAAACCTAGTGTTCCCCCAAACCCCTTGGATCATAAAACCTTAACGGGCCCTTATTTTGGACTCGTTAAGCCCACTAAATGAAATAAGCTAATAATAAGCTAATAAGCTGTCGAATTAAGCTTTTCTAAATGTTCTGAGCTTATTGAAATAATAAAAATATTAAGTTTTAAATTTGGAAATGTTTGGACCATTTTTGCAAATGTTCGAAGGTTAGGGACTAAAAATGTAAAGTTTGTAAACTTGGGTGAAAAGTATAAAAACTGTTTTTCTAAAGGGAATAAACTGTAAATATTTAATATTTGGACTAAGAATGTAAATATTTGATATTTGGACTAAAAATGTAAATATATATAATTTTTGGACTAACGGCGTAAATGTTTTCCGTTAAGGGTAAAAAGTGTAAAATTGAGAAACATGAGGGATTGAATAATAATATTGATTTTTAATAAAAAGTTTATACTTATATATATATATATATATATATATATATATATATATATATATATATATATATATATATATATTTGAATATATATTAAGACGATAAATAATAAACTTAACTTATATATATATATATATATATATATATATATATATATATATATATATATATATATAATGCGGATGAAACTTATATAACGATAAATAAATTTAGACGAATAAAACAATACGTAACAATTATCTATTTTTATACGACGTAACACATCACGTATGCACTTTATCGAATTCTCATAATTAAGAATAAACGTTCGCAATAAAACGAGACTTAAGAACTGAAACGTGCCATATCTTATAGGTTGTGTGTGAAGTCGTTGCCTTGCATCGTTGAGACTACGTTTGTTCTACTATCCTACTAAGGTGAGTTCATAGCCCACACTTAACTGATTTCTGTGGGGGGGGGATACATGCTCAAAAACCGAACACAAGTCTTTTCCTGATCTTATTATTGCTTAAGTAGCTATTGCCAAAAGTCCCTCAATCATGAACCTTAATCACTTGAAAGGTGAACGTAAATAATTGTGAATAGATCTATTAGGAATTGACAATCCCCATTTGGTTGCTAGAGGAAAGTCACCAAATGCATGTTATTTGAATATAATAGGTTACTGGCAAATACCTATCTTGGGGGCTATATATTTTACATCATTATTATGAAAATATTGATGTCTGTTGAATCGTTGAGTGTCATGAGCTTAATGCAATAATGAATGTGATTTCTAACTTGTTTATTTGTATCGATATTACAATAAACATCTATCTCTTGTGTTCAAACTCTTAATTATAAACCTATGAATTTCACTCAACTTTTGTTGACTTTTAGCATGTTTATCTCAGGTAACAAAAAGGAATGGATGGCAACGGCACGAAGTGGGCAAATAAAGAAACGTTTATTTCTCTTTAAATAAAACTTGTTGTTGAATAACGAATTCTCTTGGAATTATGAATATTTGGTATTTTAAATAAAACTTAAAACGATCACTTGAATCGTTTTCTATAATTGTGACAAAAGATCCACAATATAATACCCCAAAAGTCTTCCGCTGACATTTTAAGTCTTCCGCTGTATTGATCGATTTTGGGGGTGTTATAGTGGTGAGTGCTTATTCACTCACCTTTTCTTAGCCTAAAATGGACCAAATAAACCAAAAACTAACCAATAATGCCAAAGAAAGTGTGTTTTTGTGTTTGTGAATGTGCAGGAACGGATATTTAAGAAAAGACGAAAAATCACGAGAAAATGACAAAAACGGGCATGAGATTTGGAAAACTGAATAAAGCCGGAGCCGGGGAAGCTAGTGGTCTAAATGAAGTTCATATGGTCAAAAGAAGTCCTCAAAGTTTCAAGAATCACCAAATTGACCCTTTGAAGGAGTTTTGAGAATAATACACAAATGACCCCTCAAGATCATGGACTTGTCAATTTTGGTCCTTATGAGCATTTTTGAAGAAATAACAACTCAAGCCCTCCAAGTATTCAAGATACTACAAGAATGATCCTTGGATACTAGTATTGAAGATTGGCAGCTATAGTCCTTGTATTTTCAGAATACTACATGTTTAGTCCCTTGGTTGATATTAATACTACACACCGGATCCAAATTAAACAAACACAACCCCAACAAAAACCCCTAGCCCAAAACACATACCCATCACCCTGCTGGCCCAAAATAACATAAGCCCATACCCACCTCCCACTAATTTAACCCGGTCCACCCTTTTATTATTATCACCCGGTCAACAACCCACCCAAAGTCAAAATACAATAAAAAAATAACCTAAGGCGCCATTTACTGTGCTTCTCCTTCACCAGAGTTACCCTGCACCCTCCCACTTTTACCAAAGATGCTTAGTACGAGGTATGAGCTTCTGGAAGCTCTGACTTGTCAGAAGATGTCGACATCATTCCCTCCACATGGCACCTTTGAGCTCTCTGATTGGACGAAGCAATGTGGAAGTGAGATAAGGATCAACCAAACGGCTAAGAATGAGGTGGGATGACAACATTGTGGATTGAATCAAAATTGTATGGCCAAGAATTGTTTCTGGATCCTTCTAAACCCTAGATACCACCTCCCCTGCTCCAAGGATAAATACCCCCTCATTTCATACGTTTAGTGTGTGTAGTTTTATTGTAATGTTACTCTGTCATTTTTGTAACTTAATTTTAACGAAAGCTCAAAGTTTATTGTCTTATTTCATTTCCAGCCTAGTTAGCTTATTTACTTTTTAGCTTATAGCTTATCATTGTCTTTTTCTATCTTATTTATTTTAAATCAAGTTCTTTCCTTTTGTTATAAATATAGTTTTAATCTACTGATTTTCTAGTTTTTATTTTATTGTTATTTATTATCCAAAGAAAAAAAAATCAAAAAAATCTAAAAATCTTATAAAAACACAAAAATATGTTCTGTTTGATATTTCAAATTCATTTTAAGTTGTTGTTTTGTTGTTTGTTCAAGCTTATTTAAGCTCATATAGCTTATAGTAAGTCCTTGACTGTTTACATTTCTCAAAAACTCAAAAATCACAAAAAGTCAATAAAAGTCAAACTCAGCTTATTTCATTAAGCTGAGCTTATTGGTGGTAAGAGACAGCCAAAAAGGTGTCCCTTGGTCTGTCTTAAAGGCAGGCTAGCATAGTGAACCCCCTCTTTTTCATGCTGAGGGGGATTTGGTTTGTAAGTGTCCAGTTTTTAATTTTCAACTTTGTAGCTTATTGATAGTATGGCTTAGTCTCAGATTTGTAGTTTGCTTATAGCTTAATATAGCCTTATATTGCTTAATATTTGCTTTTTGATCATAATTGGTAGTTGTGGTGTGATTTGGCTTGGATACTGTTTCATATAAGCATAACCTGAGATTTTTGATTTTGTTATATATGGTGTTATTAGATCTGTGTTTCTGATGAATTTTATGTTATTGGATCATATGAAGTCTGTTTGGATTGTTTTGAAAGTGGTTTGTGGATTCTGTATTGGTTTCATTGTTGTGACAGAATACTAAAGGGGTGTTTGGTTATGTGTGGATTGCTGATATAAGCCTCAGTTAAGAGGGTGATAGTAGTCCAAACATCAAACTAGGGTAATAATAGAACTAGTTAAGGTATAAAATTGGTAGGCCATTTGGTAAAAGTCAAAATCACTTTATAAATCTCATACAGTTAAGCATATAGGAAATTTTAGGTTGCATATCATCTTAAGTAGTTGCATTAGTGTTGGTAGTAGCTTATTTCAATCACCTAATAGCTTATAATCATTTCAGTAGTCAAATTAGTATAATCAAAATCCATTTTAGTCAAACTTTCTGTTCCAATAAAAAGTCAATCAAGTTTGAACTCAGCTTTTTAGTCTAAAGTTTATGAGCTTCTGTAGCATTCAAAATTGATTGGAAATCCAATTGGTTTGTTATTTTGGAAAACTTAGCACTTAAATTTTACATATCAAAAAGAAAATCAACTGTTGGATCTCATTTACTTATTTGAAAAAGCTTTTGAATCAGACTGATTAGGACTAGTAGTGCCCTGCACCACTGGTTTGGATCAGACTTTTTGGGCACTTTTAAGTTAAGTAATTGGATCTAGGGGCTGTTTTTGAGGTTGTTTTGTATTCTCAGATTGCTAGTAGAGGTTTTGCCCCCTTAAGCTTGTACTCATTAGCTTATTTGCACTGCTTTTTGGTCCCATCTTATTGGGAGATTTTTGCTTAAATCTGTTTTCAAAGTGGGCTGCAAATCTGTGTTAGAGTTTACTAGTTTGAATTGCTGATTGTTCTGAGCTTATTAGAGTCCCTAGTACTTGTTTCAAGTGTTATTTGGTATTGGCTTATTCTGTTTGGCTTATTGCTAGTTCTAAATGCTTATTGTGACTCTTCTTGATAACTGCTTGTGTTCCTGTGCATCATAAGACCTTATTCTTGTTCTGATAAGCTCATTTGAGTATAAAAAAACATTTTGTGAAAGTTTGGTCAAAGTTTGGTCAATTGTGCTTATAAATAAGCACTTAAATAAGCTGTTTTTAAGCTAATAAGCACTTTCAGTGCTTATTTTCCAAGTTTTCTATTTTTCCTAAATTCAGAATATAATTTTAGATTTTCCCAGAAATTTTCATATTTTTCTGAACTATTTTGCTATTTTTCTTATTTAATTTTCATTTTTAATCACTTTTTATTAATTTTTAATTAATAGAAAATCCAAAAAAATCAGAAAAACCCCAGAAAAATCAAAAAATATTTTAGAAAATAGTTTTCAATTATTTTAGAATTTTAGAAATTAAATTTGCATTTTTCTTACTTTATTCACATTTTCTTTTAATTATTAAATAGTTTAATTAGTCTTTAATTCATAATAAATTATTAAAAAGTCTAAAAAAATATTTTTATTTTTCTTAAAATTTTCTTTTATCATTTTTAACTTTCTAAAATTATTTTGAAGTCCGTAGGATTAGTGTAGCATAAAACTCGCGTTTTATTTCGCGCGTTACGTTAATAATCGCGCGTGCATTCCCGTTTTTGCGTTTTAGACTTTGGTGCATTACTAGCTTGTACTCTTTGCATGTTTAATAATTATTAGTTGATATTTGAATTATTTGATCACTATTTGCCTTTTTCACCACTTTTCAAATCACGATTACACGAATCAATATTCTTGATCCCATTCACACCTTCACTTGGAAACGACTCGGGTGATTCGTATTTCTTGCGGATCACTCCGATACTATACTACTATTATATATAATTGGTTTGCACGAATCAATTTTTTGGCGCCGCTGCCGGGGAAGGCTTGAAGTGAATTTTTGAATATTGTTTTGAAAAATCGTGTTTTGTTAAGCCTTCTTCTATTTTTGTATATATATATATAAATATTGAAAAATCAGAAATACTTTTCCTAAAGTATTTCCAAAAATACCAAAAAAAAATAATAAAAGTTACAGCCTCGACTCGATCGAAAGAAAGGGCGTTGTAAACCAAATAAGTCTCCCAATATAACGAAAACGTAATTTAGTTGTTTATCGGACTATTTCAATTACTACAACCGAATAAGCGGGAAATACGGATAGCGTTGACATTAAATTGCAAGCTGAAGAGAGATCCATTCTTCTCTCCCGTCCCGTCGCGCGTGGTTTTGAAAGAAACGGTTTTCGATTAACGTTACGTTTTAAGAAAAGAAAAACAAAAAAAAAATAAAAAGTTTTTGAGAAAAAATAAAAAATTGAAAAATAAATAAAAACAAAAATATTTTCTTTTCTATTTTCTTTTTCTTTTTAATTTTGTTTTTGGTGTATGCACACCCGTTCTACTTCTGAGAATCTTACTTCTCCGCTCTCAAACCCCGAGCGGGTTTTACGACATACGAGTCGTGTTCATTTCCTCGACGACGAGGAGATGAACCATAACGAACAACACAACGGGCCCCCGCCGATGGGTGGTCCGCAGCACAATGTTGTCCCGCCGATGGGACAACAACCGGCATTTGATCCACGTCCGATGGAAGAACAACTCCAATCACCATTTAACGGTGTGAGGAGGGCAATTGTGATTCCGGACATCAATGCCAACTTTGAAATTAATCACGGATTACTCAACTTAATCACGGGTATATCATTCCACGGGTTTGATAACGAAGACCCCTATGCACACATCCGAAATTTCGCCGACATCGCTGAGACTATTAGGATGAATCAAGTCCCTCACGATGTGGTGAAATTGAAGTTGTTTCCTTTCTCCTTAAAAGGAGCAGCCCGGACTTGGCTGGAAAAGGAACCGCCGAACTCGATTCACACTTGGAATGACCTTGCTTCCAAGTTTGTGAATCATTTCTATCCTCCCTCTAAAACTTCTAATCTACGTTCCCAAATCTTTCGGTTCCAACAAGCTTTTGATGAGTCGTTTAGTGAAGCTTGGGACCGATTCAAAGATTTGATGGAAAAATGTCCGAACCATGGGTTCACACCCCTTCAGCAGATTGACACTTTCTATAATGGGTTGAGTCATGTTGACCAAGACTCACTCAACTCTGCTGCGGGTGGGAACTTGTTGGCTAGAAACACGAATGATGCCTTCATGATAATCGAGAACAAGGCTCGTGTGAGAATGTCTAGGAACAAACATCAAGTGTCTAATAATGAGAAAAATAATGATGAAATGAAAAATATGATATTGGCTTTAACAAAGAAATTCGATGCTATGTCTATTGAGAAACCGAACCATCAAGTCAAAATGGTGAGTCACGGTTGTGAGACTTGTGGTGGTCCACACCCGTATTATGAGTGTCCGTCGACCGGCTCTTATGCTCAAGAGAACGTGTACGCTGAAAACATGGGTGGCACCGGCTACCCACCTCTTCAAGGAGATCGAAATCTTCTCAGCTACCGTTCGAGCCATTTTCATGGACCACCCGGGTTTAATCAACCAAATCAAGTGAATCAAAACAATAATGTGCAAAACCGTAATCATCAGTTCAATCAAAATCAAAACCGAGGAAATAATGGTTTTCAAGGACAAAATCAAAATTTTCATCAAAATCAAAACCGGGGAAATTACAACCAAGGCCCGCCTCAAGGGAATAATTTTCAAAATAATGGGAATTTTCAGAATAATAATCATGGATACTTCAATCAAGGGAATCAGCATAATCATAATTTTCAAAACCGTGGGCAGAATTTCAGTAATCAAAATCAAAATGTGGTTCAAAATCCGTCGCCCACGGATGAGTTGATTAAACAATTGATTCAAAGTCAACAAGCGTTAATTGCTAAAAACGAGGAAACAACGAGGTTATTTGCAACACAAATCAATGATCTTAACAAGCGTTTAAATGATCGACCCTCGGGCTCTGGAACATTGCCGAGCAACACGATCGCTAACCCGAGGGGCGATGCTAAAGCGATCATCACAAGGAGTGGTTTTACTTATGATGGACCAACGGCTCCGACTACCTCTTCTTCTCTACCTCCCAAGGTAGTCGCCCGTGAACCCGAGGCGACAACGGATACGGAAATTCCTATTAATAATGGAAGGACCGACGACATCCAACCTCCGGTGGTCCCGACGTCCAAAGGAAAGGAAAAACTTGTTTATGATAATGAAAAAGAAACACCGGTTAAAACAAAGTTGCCATATCCGTCACGTCAAAACGAACAAAAGCACCGCGAGAAAGATAAAAACCAAATGGAAAAGTTTTATCAGGTTTTTCAAGAATTACACTTTGATATAACTCTCGCGGATGCTATACTTTTGATGCCCAAATTTGCCTCAATGCTTAAAGGACTTTTGAATAATAAGGAAAAGCTTTTTGAAATGTCAAGAACACAAATGAACGAGAATTGCTCGGCGGTCCTTCTTAAAAAGCTACCCGAAAAGCTTGAAGACCCCGGCAAGTTTCTTATACCGTGCAATTTTCCGGGTATGGTTCAATGCTTCGCCTTGGCCGATCTTGGTGCTAGCATTAACCTAATGCCATTGTCGATTTGGAAAAAGTTGTCTCTTCCTAACTTGACACCGACGCTTATGACCCTCGAGCTGGCCGACCGATCAAAGTCTCGTCCCATGGGCATAGCCGAGGATATTTTTGTCAATGTTGGGAAATTCCATTTCCCTGCAGATTTTGTGGTTGTTGATTTCGATGCCGATCCACGGGTTCCTCTCATTCTCGGGAGAGGATTCCTACGGACCGGTCGTGCCTTAATTGATGTTTACGACGAGGAGATTACTTTGCGTGTTGGAAACGAAGCCGTTACTTTTAACCTCGATCAAACCGCGAGATACTCCTCCGACTACGATGTTTCTTCCATCAATCGTATCGATATTATTGACGAAGCTACGAAGGAGTATTCTCAAGAACTTCTTGGTTTTACCGCCAATGCTTCGAGTGGCAATCCCACTCCTTCTTTTGAACCAATCGTCTCCGATTCTTCCCCTTCCCTCACTCCGTTTGAGGGAAGTGATCTCGCTTGGGAAGAAATCAATGCTTGTCTTTCAAATGAATCATTTTCACCGGAAATTGATAATATTAACTTTGATCCGGAGGTGGATATTTTATTAATTGAAAAGATGTTAAATGAAAAACCAATTGTTTCTTCCCCTCCGGTAGACTTAAAAATGGCAGACGTAAAAGAAGTAAAGCCGTCTATTGAGAATCCTCCGGAGCTCGAGCTCAAGGATTTACCTCCTCATCTCGAATACGCATACTTGGAAATTAATAATAAATTACCCGTAATAATTTTAAAAGATTTAAAAGATGAGGAGAAGACCCGACTCTTAGATGTGCTTAGGAAGCATAAAGGTGCGATTGCTTGGCAAATATCCGACATTAAGGGAATCGACCCTCGATTTTGCACTCATAAGATTATACTTGAAGATAATCACAAAGTGTCCATCCAACAACAATGACGGGTTAACCCACAAATCCACGAAGTGATCAAAGAGGAAGTTATAAAACTCCTTGACGCTGGAATGATTTATCCAATCTCGGATAGTTCATGGGTTAGCCTGATTCATTGTGTTCCAAAGAAGGGCGGAATCACTGTTGTGAAGAATGATGATAATGAGCTTATACCGACTAGACTTGTAACCGGATGGAGAGTTTGTATCGACTACCGCAAGTTAAATGATGCAACTCGTAAAGACCATTTCCCGCTTCCTTTTATGGACCAAATGCTTGAACGGTTAGCGGGAAATGAGTTCTATTGTTTCTTGGATTGCTTTTCTGGGTACTTTCAAATTCCCATTGATCCCCAGGATCAAGAAAAGACCACTTTTACTTGCCCGTATGGAACGTTTGCCTATCGTAAAATTCCCTTTGGCCTTTGTAATGCTCCAGGCACGTTTCAACGGTGCATGATGGCCATTTTCTCCGATATGATTGGAAAAACCATGGACGTATTCATGGACGACTACTCCGTCTATGGAAGTTCTTTCGACTCTTGCCTCTCCCATTTAGAGAATATGCTGAAACGGTGTGAAAACACCAACTTGGTTCTAAATTGGGAGAAGAGCCACTTCATGGTTAAAGAGGGCATAGTCCTCGGCCATAAGATCTCAAAATCTGGGATTGAGATAGATCGTGCAAAAGTCGATGTTATTGCTAAGCTACCTCATCCTAAGACCGTCAAAGGAATCCGAAGTTTCCTTGGTCATGCTGGCTTTTACCGACGTTTTATACAAGACTTCTCGAAAATTGCCCGGCCTCTGACCCACCTTTTAGAAAAGGATGCTCCGTTTAACTTCACAAATGAATGCATCGATGCATTTAATGTTTTAAAATTGAAGTTAACGGAGGCACCAATCTTAGTTGCCCCCGATTGGGACTTACCTTTTGAGTTAATGTGCGATGCTAGCGATTATGCCATTGGTGCAGTTCTGGGGCAACGTAAGAATAAGTACTTTCAACCTATACACTATGCAAGTAAGACCATGAATGACGCCCAACATCACTACACAACTACTGAAAAAGAGATGTTAGCGGTTGTCTATGCTTTTGAGAAATTCAGAACTTATTTGCTCCTTAAGAAATGCATAGTGTATACGGACCATTCAGACTTGAAATACCTAATGGCAAAGCAAGATGCTAAGCCACGCTTGATGCGGTGGGTTCTGTTGCTCCAAGAATTTAATGTCGAAATACGAGACAAAAAGGAGCTGAGAACCTTGCTGCAGATCACCTTTCACGACTTGAGAACCCCCATCAAAGTGTTCTCGAGAACAAGGAAATTAACGATGCTTTTCCTCTCGAGACACTTGGGAGTGTGACTAAACTTGACCAAAGTACCCCATGGTTCGCCGATTTTGCGAATTACCATGCGGGGAACTTCATCAAACAAGGGATGTCGTCCCAACAAAAGAAGAAATTCTTTAAAGATGTCCAACATTATTTTTGGGACGACCCCTACTTGTTCAAAGTCTGTGCGGATCAAGTGATCCGGCGGTGTGTTCACGGTACGGATGCCGTTGAAATACTTAAGGCATGTCATAGTGGACCCACGGGGGGACATCATGGTGCCAACTTCACCGCAAAGAAAGTGTTCGATTCCGGCTTCTATTGGCCGACGATATATCGGGATGCCCATGAATTGGTGAAAACATGTGATTCTTTCCAACGTCAAGGGAAAATCTCTTAAAAAGATGAAATGCCGCAAAATGCGAGTCAAGTTTGTGAGATTTTTGACGTTTGGGGCATCGATTTCATGGGTCCATTCCCGTCATCAAGAGGAAATAAGTATATTCTCGTGGCCGTCGATTACTTGTCCAAATGGGTTGAAGCGAAGGCGCTCCCCACTAATGACGCCCGAGTAGTTGTGAAATTCTTAAAAAGTCTCTTTGCCCGATTTGGCACACCTCGAGCCATCATAAGTGATCGTGGGACCCATTTTTGCAATGACCAATTCGCTAAAGTTATGCTTAAATATGGTGTCACACATCGTCTTTCCACGGCTTATCATCCACAAACGAGTGGTCAAGTGGAGGTGTCCAATCGTGGCCTCAAAAGGATTTTAGAAAGGACCGTAGGTGAACACCGTGCCTCATGGGCCGATAAGCTAGACGATGCTTTGTGGGTTTTCCGGACCGCTTACAAAACCCCAATCGGGTGTACTCCATATAAGTTGGTTTACGGGAAAGCTTGTCATTTGCCCATCGAACTTGAGCACAAGGCCTACTGGGCCTTAAAACATGCAAATTTTGACTTAAAAACCGCGGGTGATCACCGAAAAGTTCAATTGAATGAGTTAGTCGAGCTCCGTGATCAAGCTTACGAGAATTCTTTGATTTATAAAGAGAAAACAAAAAGACTTCATGATGCCAAGATCAAAGACCGCGTTTTTAACGTTGGTGATCAAGTGCTTCTTTTTAACTCTCGGTTAAAGATTTTCTCGGGTAAGCTTAAAACCCGTTGGTCTGGACCATTCACCATAACACAAGTATTCCCTTATGGAACTATTGAGTTGGCTTAACTTGATGGGCCCAACTTTAAGGTGAATGGTCACCGTTTGAAACACTAGTTCGGAGGGGACGTACCAACCATGGTAGTCCCGGATCTCCAAACTTTCCCCAAGGACGAATGAATTCGGGGATCGAGTCAAGCTACGTGACTCGGTAATCAAAAACAAAGCGCTTCGTGGGAGGCAACCCATGCTTATCCAATTTCATCTTCTTAATTTTCTAATTTCTAATAAATAACGTGAAGAGGGGGTACCTCTTCCAATCTCGTGTTTCGTGGTTGTTTGTGATGATTGTCCAGGATTGTCCCCGATTTATGATGACTCTCGTGCTCGTGGTTTTGTCTTTCTCTCCACTCGAGTCTCATTCATCGATGCTTTTGGAAATCCAATATCCGAAAATCTTATCGACTAACGTTTTCTTTGGCATACTTAATAAACGGCCCTAGATGTATGTTAGGATTACCTTTGCCCGTAAAAAATTGAGGACAATGTTTCATTCTAGTCCGGGGGGGGGGGGGGGGGGTGAAACTTCGATTCGATTTTGACCTTGCAGTTTTCACCATGTCATGTACTCTCGTAACTTCGTTTTTCCACCAAAAACCAAAAAAATTGAAAAATTTGAAAATTTCAAAAAAAATTTTGTAGAAAAGTGAATGAAAAAGTCATGAAAAAGCACAAAAATATGAGAAAAAGTTGAAAAAGTTGTGCAAAAACACAATAAAAGTATGAATAAGTGATTTGACACCTTGTTGACTTTCTTGCTGGCGAGAGTAGGAATAAATATTTTGACTTGACCGGGCGTGTTGAGCCCTAGCTTGTTCCCTTAACCAATGATAATCATAAAAGTTTGTGCTAGTCTTGTACACTAGGAGCTACTCTTTTGTCGGCTCCCGTACTTGGCTTTATACATGCACAACTTGAAAAGCTTTCGCTAGTCTTTTACATTAGGAGCTATTAAACGCAAATTCTTTTTAAGAGTTTGCAAGCTCCCGTTTTTGACTTTATATATGCGTGGCTGATTATTGGCTAAGCATCTGCTAATCTCATTATTTGAGATCTTAAATTTGCAGAGAACGAGAAATGATAGAGTTTACTTACAAGTATAATGCTAAACGTGGAGTAGTGGTTCTCTTTAGAGCTCATAGGAGGTACTCGTGGCTTTTTACTCCCATCAGATACGTCACACATATATAATAGATGTTCTAGGTTAATTAGTGATATTTAGGTTTGAATAATACTTAGTTATTTGTTTTCTTAAGAGAATTTTTGCTTTAGAAGTTGGGTACATATCAAGGAACACCAAAAATAAGAGCCAAAAAGTGAAAAATCAAAAGTCAAAAGTTGATTATGCATGTGGTTTTGGAGCTACCCTATAAGCTTCCATTGATGTTCAGAAAAAAGTCAAGAAAAGAAAAAAGTGAAAAATATGAGAAAAGTGAAAAAAAAGTGAGAAATGAAAAATATGAAAGTTGTAGTATTGTTGAATAAGAGTTATGTATGTATCAATAAGTTGTTGGCGCGTGAGGTGCATGTGATACGTGATTAGTAATCAGTCACATGAGGTGCACGTGATCGTACTCCGCAACTTATATTTCTGATATTGTATGTACCCCAAATTCCTTGATGTGGACCGAATTTCTATTGCAGTGGTTCTTAAGAGAAAATGAGTAACTATTTATCGTTTTAACTTAGGTGTCACTATCGGACTAAAAATTATTGAAACGAGAAAATATGAAGCGATTCATTTCTCAACAAAAATAAAATAATGAGATACAAAAACTTAGGACATGGGAGTAAGAAGTTCCCACGAGTAACTTTTATGAGTAGTATTAGCATTAAATTTGTAGATAAGCTGTGATCTCGTTTTTACGCTTAGTTTGGGAGCTCGTGAAAAATCAAGGATGACGATTTTTATCCGAATGGTCACTTCTTAAATAGAAGTGTTTCTACTCGTAGACCCTAAAAATTATTGCAAAAATAATGAAAGTTCAACAAACCGTCACAAGAATGAAGTGTGAAAAGTCCAAAAATAGAATAAAGTGGAATAAAGAAATAAATTTTGGAAAACGGAGCGTTTGCGGGATTAAATGATTTTATGACTTCTTTCGAACCTCCTTGCTACTTTACAAAGTTAGTAGAAAGAGTTATGAAATTTTTTATCTCGTAAGCGTGAATTGATCACATTGCGTGAGGACACGGCAATACTTTAGTCCGGGTGATTTTGGTGAGTGCTTATTCACTCACCTTTTCTTAGCCTAAAATGGACCAAATAAACCAAAAACTAACCAATAATGCCAAAGAAAGTGTGTTTTTGTGTTTGTGAATGTGCAGGAACGGATATTTAAGAAAAGACGAAAAATCACGAGAAAATGACAAAAACGGGCACGAGATTTGGAAAAGTGAATAAAGCCGGAGCCGGGGAAGCTAGTGGTCTAAATGAAGTTCATATGGTCAAAAGAAGTCCTCAAAGTTTCAAGAATCACCAAATTGACCCTTTGAAGGAGTTTTAAGAATAATACACAAATGACCCCTCAAGATCATGGACTTGTCAATTTTGGTCCTTATGAGCATTTTTGAAGAAATAACAACTCAAGCCCTCCAAGTATTCAAGATACTACAAGAATGATCCTTGGATACTAGTATTGAAGATTGGCAGCTATAGTCCTTGTATTTTCAGAATACTACATGTTTAGTCCCTTGGTTGATATTAATACTACACACCGGATCCAAATTAAACAAACACAACCCCAACAAAAACCCCTAGCCCAAAACACATACCCATCACCCTGCTGGCCCAAAAAAACATAAGCCCATACCCACCTCCCACTAATTTAACCCGGTCCACCCTTTTATTATTATCACCCGGTCAACAACCCACCCAAAGTCAAAATACAATAAAAAAATAACCTAAGGCGCCATTTACTGTGCTTCTCCTTCACCAGAGTTACCCTGCACCCTCCCACTTTTACCAAAGATGCTTAGTACGAGGTATGAGCTTCTGGAAGCTCTGACTTGTCAGAAGATGTCGACATCATTCCCTCCACATGGCACCTTTGAGCTCTCTGATTGGACGAAGCAATGTGGAAGTGAGACAAGGATCAACCAAACGGCTAAGAATGAGGTGGGATGACAACATTGTGGATTGAATCAAAATTGTATGGCCAAGAATTGTTTCTGGATCCTTCTAAACCCTAGATACCACCTCCCCTGCTCCAAGGATAAATACCCCCTCATTTCATACGTTTAGTGTGTGTAGTTTCATTGTAATGTTACTCTGTCATTTTTGTAACTTAATTTTAATGAAAGCTCAAAGTTTATTGTCTTATTTCATTTCCAGCCTAGTTAGCTTATTTACTTTTTAGCTTATAGCTTATCATTGTCTTTTTCTATCTTATTTCTTTTAAATCAAGTTCTTTCCTTTTGTTATAAATATAGTTTTAATCTACTGATTTTCTAGTTTTTATTTTATTGTTATTTATTATCCAAAGAAAAAAAAAATCAAAAAAATCTAAAAATCTTATAAAAACACAAAAATATGTTCTGTTTGATCTTTCAAATTCATTTTAAGTTGTTGTTTTGTTGTTTGTTCAAGCTTATTTAAGCTCATATAGCTTATAGTAAGTCCTTGACTGTTTACATTTCTCAAAAACTCAAAAATCACAAAAAGTCAATAAAAGTCAAACTCAGCTTATTTCATTAAGCTGAGCTTATTGGTGGTAAGAGACAGCTAAAAAGGTGTCCCTTGGTCTGTCTTAAAGGCAGGCTAGCATAGTGAACCCCCTCTTTTCATGCTGAGGGGGATTTGGTTTGTAAGTGTCCAGTTTTTAATTTTCAACTTTGTAGCTTATTGATAGTATGGCTTAGTCTCAGATTTGTAGTTTGCTTATAGCTTAATATAGCCTTATATTGCTTAATATTTGCTTTTTGATCATAATTGGTAGTTGTGGTGTGATTTGGCTTGGATACTGTTTCATATAAGCATAACCTGAGATTTTTGATTTTGTTATATATGGTGTTATTAGATCTGTGTTTCTGATGAATTTTATGTTATTGGATCATATGAAGTCTGTTTGGATTGTTTTGAAAGTGGTTTGTGGATTCTGTATTGGTTTCATTGTTGTGACAGAATACTAAAGGGGTGTTTGGTTATGTGTGGATTGCTGATATAAGCCTCAGTTAAGAGGGTGATAGTAGTCCAAACATCAAACTAGGGTAATAATAGAACTAGTTAAGGTATAAAATTGGTAGGCCATTTGGTAAAAGTCAAAATCACTTTATAAATCTCATACAGTTAAGCATATAGGAAATTTTAGGTTGCATATCATCTTAAGTAGTTGCATTAGTGTTGGTAGTAGCTTATTTCAATCACCTAATAGCTTATAATAATTTCAGTAGTCAAATTAGTATAATCAAAATCCATTTTAGTCAAACTTTCTGTTCCAATAAAAAGTCAATCAAGTTTGAACTCAGCTTTTTAGTCTAAAGTTTATGAGCTTCTGTAGCATTCAAAATTGATTGGAAATCCAATTGGTTTGTTATTTTGGAAAACTTAGCACTTAAATTTTACATATCAAAAAGAAAATCAACTGTTGGATCTCATTTACTTATTTGAAAAAGCTTTTGAATCAGACTGATTAGGACTAGTAGTGCCCTGCACCACTGGTTTGGATCAGACTTTTTGGGCACTTTTAAGTTAAGTAATTGGATCTAGGGGCTGTTTTTGAGGTTGTTTTGTATTCTCAGATTGCTAGTAGAGGTTTTGCCCCCTTAAGCTTGTACTCATTAGCTTATTTGCACTGCTTTTTGGTCCCATCTTATTGGGAGATTTTTGCTTAAATCTGTTTTCAAAGTGGGTTGCAAATCTGTGTTAGAGTTTACTAGTCTGAATTGCTGATTGTTCTGAGCTTATTAGAGTCCCTAGTACTTGTTTCAAGTGTTATTTGGTATTGGCTTATTCTGTTTGGCTTATTGCTAGTTCTAAGTGCTTATTGTGACTCTTCTTGATAACTGCTTGTGTTCCTGTGCATCATAAGACCTTATTCTTGTTCTGATAAGCTCATTTGAGTATAAAAAAACATTTTGTGAAAGTTTGGTCAACTGTGCTTATAAATAAGCACTTAAATAAGCTGTTTTTAAGCTAATAAGCACTTTCAGTGCTTATTTTCCAACTTTTCTATTTTTCCTAAATTCAGAATATAATTTTAGATTTTCCCAGAAATTTTCATATTTTTCTGAACTATTTTGCTATTTTTCTTATTTAATTTTCATTTTTAATCACTTTTTATTCATTTTTAATTAATAGAAAATCCAAAAAAATCAGAAAAACCCCAGAAAAATCAAAAAATATTTTAGAAAATAGTTTTCAATTATTTTAGAATTTTAGAAATTAAATTTGCATTTTTCTTACTTTATTCACATTTTCTTTTAATTATTAAATAGTTTAATTAGTCTTTAATTCATAATAAATTATTAAAAAGTCTAAAAAAATATTTTTATTTTTCTTAAAATTTTCTTTTATCATTTTTAACTTTCTAAAATTATTTTGAAGTCCGTAGGATTAGTGTAGCATAAAACTCGCGTTTTATTTCGCGCGTTACGTTAATAATCGCGCGTGCATTCCCGTTTTTGCGTTTTAGACTTTGGTGCATTACTAGCTTGTACTCTTTGCATGTTTAATAATTATTAGTTGATATTTGAATTATTTGATCACTATTTGCCTTTTTCACCACTTTTCAAATCACGATTACACGAATTAATATTCTTGATTCCATTCACACCTTCACTTGGAAACGACTCGGGTGATTCGTATTTCTTGCGGATCACTCCGATACTATACTACTATTATATATAATTGGTTTGCACGAATCATATAGTCTATGGTATCCCAAGAACACAGCTATGGCACTCACAGCTTACTCAGATGCCGATCATGCTGGGTGTAAAGATACCCGTCGAAGCACGTCAGGAGCTGCTCAATTCCTCGGGGATAAGTTGGTTAGTTGGTCTTCAAAGAGACAAATGTGTACTTCCATCTCTTCTACTGAGGCGGAGTACATTGCTATGTCTTCATGCTGTGCCCAAATTTTATGGATGAGATCACAACTATCAGACTATGGTTTCTCCTACAACAAAGTCCCCATGTATTGTGACAACCGAAGTGTAATTGGTCTCTGCTGCAACAATGTCCAACACTCCAGAACGAAACACATTGACATTCGACATCACTTCATCAGGGAGCATGTTGAGAAGGGAATTGTGGAACTGTACTTCGTTAGGACCGAGTTCCAGCTAGCTGACATCTTCACCAAAGCACTTCCCAGAGAACGCTTTGAATTCATTCTTCCTCGATTGGGACTGAAGAGTCTCACGCCAGAAGCTCTATCAGGTCTTCAGGAAGAACAGGAGGAGTAAAGGAGGTGCTTCACATATCCTTGTATATATTAAAAAAAAATAATAATAATAAAAAAAATTCTTCTTGCGACATGTCTCTTGTGTAATCAATATTATGTACGTCTCTAGAAATGTCATTCAACAATGACACGGAGTCATACATATGCTTGAGCAAGAGTTCTTTTAATGTTTTATTAATGCTTTCTAAAACATGTCGCTCCCCAAACTCTTTCTAAAATGGTTTGCAGTCATTTCAGGTTGTAACCCGGTCTTCATTATGGTTTGCTATTACTTCAGATAGCAACCCGGTCATCATACTGGGGAAAGTTCGTCGCCAAATAGACGTCTATTCCTAACAAAGGCATGAATTACTTTATATTCGTGCCTTTCCGATTTGATGTACGCTTAAGTGCATCATTTCTTGAAAAAGAAGAGAAGTCTTCTTTCTCAAACAAATACTTTCCTTTCAAAGATTCTTCGGGAAAGTATTTGATCCAAACTTGGTGGTACCATGGTTTTTGAAGATCAAAATACACTTAAAACAGTGTTTTAAAATATACCACTCAATCGATGCAAAAAGAATTTATCTTTTGTGCAAAATACGATTATTGAAAATGCGTCATCGATTGAGGGGGAGCATGATTTCAAAAACTATATGTCATCAAAACAAGATCTTTGTGCGTAAGGGCGTATTCGACATGTGATTGTTATGTGTTAGTATATGAATTTTTCATGAGTTTCTCGTTAAACTCTAAATCATTTATAAACTCATCACTTCTAACACATAACATTCTCCCTCAAGGTTTGAGGGGGAGCAAATGTATCATCTCAAAAATCAGTAATTCTTAAACATGACACATCTTTCTCCCAAAATCTTTTAACTTATTTAAATCACTTGGGATCACAAATCTCAATTGGTTTGAAATTTTTGATCGGGGGAGAAAAATGTGATTTAAATATGGAAATCTGATTAAAATGTGGTGTTGATTCAAAAAGAATGCTCTCCTATATGTGTTAACCCCTTTTGCATACCAATGCACATATTAAGGGGGAGCAAAGGGATCCGTGCATCTTGTGAGATCGAGACTCAGTCTTAACCAATGAATTGACGAAACAATGACCGTCATCAATCGAAAGGACTTGTCCTGGCTAGGTAATAACTTCAAGCTGGGTTAACCAGTGATGTAAGCGTGTCTCGAAGAGGACTTGTCTGAGTAGAGTGTACCGTTTCGAGAAACCTTTTGTGAACTTGACCAGGCCGGGTAATAATTTCAAGCTAGTCTAACTAGTGATGTAAGCGTGTCTCGAATGCCTGTTCATGTTTACTAAAGGTGGATCAATTCTAAAGTGCAACTCTTCCCGTCATGTGCAAATTTATCATCAAAACATCGGTGCACATGTTAAGGGGGAGCATTTGAAAATGGTAAAACTCTTAGTGTGTTAACAAAATGAATTTTCAATCATAAACACGTTGAGAGAATTTTCAATGATTTGGTGTATGGCAACATAGGATAGTCATGAAGTTATAAGGTGGCTAAGGTTAGGAAAACCGTCCTATGATCCGCCAGAACCGGAGGGATCTACCCATGGACAATACCGAATAGATAGTATTAGAAAGTCCGTAGGTATGATCATGAAAAAAGGAGAAATGTGAGAATGGAAAAAGAATGGGTTAAAGAATTAAAAATAAATGAAATGAGAAATGGTGAAAAGAAATAGCCCTCCAATTATTCAACCTTAGGGCAGAAACCGGGTTCAATTCATAATCTACTGATGGTTGCTAAGGCGACATTGGTATTGAAGACAAGACGTCATGGACCCAGTGACGCACTGCACTAAACCTTCTAGCCACTCAAGTTCTCTTAAAAGAACTTGTTTCATTCTCACGAGGAACCGGTGTAATCTATCGACTTATCTCTTAGAGATGGTTGATATTGAAGCAGGAGACCTCTTCCTAATCTCCGCATAGGAAAACCAAATGCACTTATTGAGTCTAGAGCCTCGAGATACATAAAAAGATCTCATAGGAACACGTGCTACTTCTACCCTGGGTGTTCAACATTAAGGACACCAGTGGTAAACTTATGAGTCCTACGCAGATCTTAGCAATCTGACAGAACATTTATGAGGGATGTTATTTATGTAACTCCCAATGATTGAATGGAAACTCCTGCCAGGGTCAACATCAAGCAGCCCTGAAAGCAGGCCACTTAGGTAATTCCGTGTGGATTACGCTAAGTGGTCCCGATGGTTACAAAAGGTCTACAGTCGTGGAGTGATCTCCATCGACTCACTTAATCGTTGATATACTACGGTATATTCTTAAAAGGCCCTCTGTGGGCTTTCGATTAGGAACGGTCTTGGTGAGGGTTAGAAGGAGTCTTCACACTATGCTGTTGACGATCTCTAATTCCAAACCTATAAGTACCGGAAGATTTGTTGCTAACTGTTTACTTGCAGGAATTTCGGACGGTTGCAGAAGTAGATTGTTGAAAAGATGCTGATCCATCAACACATGCTCACACTTCATCATCACATCCTTTGAAATCATGATCATTATTTGGGCCTCATTTATGCTTCCACAACTCTGATGCTGAAGATCATGATCCTAAAAAGTGTGAGCATGCCACTACAAAGACGATCAGATCACATGAAGAAGTTATTACTCTATGATGTCTTGCTGACACACATTTTGGATGATGCACTCGAAGTAGTTTTCAAAGATCATCCAACACATTCAACAAGTCATCTAGAGTCAGCTGCCCAAAAGCACAAAGATCTCAACTAAGAAGAATCATTATGCTACGAGCTACAGAGATATCTTCAAAGATTATATGCTACGATTCAGCGCTTATTTTTTGGGGTGACCTCCCTTAGGGGGAGATTGTTAGGAATACGTTTATTCCAATGAAGACTCGGTCACCCCGAGTATTGTAATAGCATAGTGTAGCTCATAGTAATCATTAGTTTAGTGTAGTATTTGTGGAGTCGGGTCGGGTCTTACCCACTGTCAGCCCGGTCCACAGCTCGTTTAATAGGGCGTTGAGCATGTAACTATAAATACCCTCTCCCACCCAAGGGAGAGGGTTGGACCTTCATTTGTAATTCAATCTAACTTTCATTTTTACAAAGGCTCCCATCCACTTTCTCTCACTAACCTTCTCTCACTAGAAATCTTCCATATTCGATCCATACACATATAATCTAAGCTTGTTATAACCTTAAGTGTATTACAGGTTATGTAATCTTAACTAGGTTCAATGGTTGCATAACATGTTATCAAATCTAATGGAAGCCAAAAAAACTAGGCAATTTTAGGATGTGTATGTTGGTAACCCAAACGTTTATCATTTATTACCCAAAACACGCCTAAAACACATTTTCACATGTACTTACCACGCCTATTTATAGCCTATACCCCGAGTAACTTCCTCATTCATCCAGTAAACAAACACAGTAAAACTTATTTGAATCAAATTTGCAAAAGAATGTCTCAATTTGTCCTTCTTGAGGAGCTTGCTAGGGCTGCTAACTCAACCGAGTTACCATACCAGATGACGGTCTTTTTTGCTAGGGAGACGGAGCGTGATATCAAGTATGCCAAAGATCTGTTTGTGGCATATCAAGAGTTGCTTGATATTGTCGTTCAAAGGAACAAGATGATGGCTGAAATGGAACTGGTGCGTCCCTCGTTGCAGATGTTCAAATGCTTGGAGTTCTTGAAGAAGCTTCAAAAGTCAGATGTTATCGAGCTTTTGGAGTTGAAGAAGAAGATGGCAGAAGCGAAGCTCAAGCTCTTCAACAAGCACGCATTTGTCAAGGGACTTTAGAGTTTCTTTCATGCTCATCTATGTTTTGAATGTTCCTTTAATGTTTCCCTCCTTTTTATCAATGTTATGTTTGAACTTTAATGAATTTTAATGATATATTATGTTTTGTTATGTTTCTATTATCAATTTGAATGAATGTTAATGTCATGTTATGTGTTTGTTGTGTTGATTTATTATGGTTTGCTTGTCAACCATTGGCCATTTTTGCAAAAGTCAACCATAATGTTATTTGCAAAAGTCAAACTTGATTGCCAATTTGGGTAATTTTGGGTATTTTTGTGCCTGCGCATTACCTTGAATGTGGTTACACGAATAGTCAATGGTTACACGGATAGTCAATTAGATCCAATTTGGGCAATTATCGGTCTTTTGGTGCATGTACAATCATGTGCTAAAGTCAAACATGATTGTCAAAATGGGCAAGTCTGGGTGTAAATATAACTACTGAATTACCATTCATTTACCATTCACAAGCATACCATTTACCATCAAAAGATCGGGGTACATACACAACTAAAACTAACAAACCAACAAACAAACAAACTAATTGCCAAAAAATGGCCAGACACCTTCATCAAAAGAAACATCCTCTAACAACGACGACACAAACCCATTCGCATCACCGGCATCATCCACAGGCGGCGGCAGGCCCTGGGTAGGCGGCAGCAGGCTCTGGGGAGGCGGCATCACACTCTGGTAGTCCTGGTACTCCGGGTGATCAAACGTTGTAAGATATGCCGAGGTGATGGTGGGGTTCATGGGGTTTTTTCTTTTTCTGTTTTTCCGGCTTCCACCTCCAACAGGGATGTCCCGGAGCACGCCGCCATGGGTCCAGTGTCTGCGGCAGCTACGGCAAAAGTGACGCGGCTGCGATGTGTTGTAGTTGTTGTAGTAGCAGAACTTTGTGTCTTCTGAATGACAACGTGGACATTGGAGTTGTTGTGGGGGATGTGTCACAGTTGTTGTGGTCACAAACGTTGACGTTTGATGGTGTGCGTTGGTGCTGGTGGTGGTCGTTGTCGTTATGGTGGTGGTTATCATGGTTGTGTTTTCTGACATTTGAGTTGAATGCATTCTTGTTGTGATTCTGCTACGGTCAATGCGAGTCGTGGTGGAGAAGATATGGGTTGTAGGGGGGTTTATGGGGGTAGATGTTTGAAAATAACTTTGCAAATTTAGCCATTGAGGTCTAATCACATTGATACCAAGCACAGAGGTGATTATGGCGGCAAATTTAATAAGTATGAACAGTGAAATGACGATACTACCCTCAAATACGTGGCACTTAACGCTGAAATTAACGGAAAATGGCTCTCAGTGGCGATTTTGCAAAAATGTGGAACGTTGGTGGCTTTTTTGCGCTACTTTTTGTCTCGGTCCCGTTTTTGCAATTTTGTGGAACGTGAAGGACCATTTTTGCAATTTACCCTTTCAATCTTGTGACTAATCCCTATATAATACGCAACTAGATCGAGTCCAACAACCGAACCCGAATCGGGTTCTAATCCGGTCCGAGACCAAATAAACAATAACAACACCAAGAATCATCTATCTATCGATTAAAACCAAACCGACAACCGTAAATGAAGCGGGCCTGACCCAACCCGAAACCAAAATCAATCAACAAACACTCTTTTAGTGAGATAACCAAATCATATTCGTGACCCCAAATGTCACATCCAAACCCGATCTAATACGATCTCTTCACCCTTGTTGATGGCGGTTGCGATGACGGTGGCCGGAGAAAGGCGGTAGCACCATGGTGGTGGCGGCGACCAGATGAGAGGAGGAGGGACTGTGAGAGGGGGTGGCTGGAAAGTTTATCAAAAATGGATTAGGGTTTTGAAACCTTATAATGAAACCTATATATAGTAGAAACCTTAGGTGCCAAACTATAAGTACAAGGACCAAAATTGAACTTTTAGTTATCTTTTATAAATTTGAGGTTCGGGAACCATTTAGGTTAGCAAACGGTTGATTTAATTCACGAAATTACACTATCGCGTTCAGAATTATTTTTCCAATAAAAACGAATATTCACACAACTAGTTTCTCGTAAATAATACAGAAATCAAATCAAGTTGTTTATTGAGTTTACGATTGTGCCGGTACGCGTTGAGCGAGGTTTTCACGATTCGCGAGATAACTTCACGTTTTTAAGTCAATTGAGCTCGGAAGAGTTCGTAAATGAAAAATAAGGACGATTCCTTATAAAGATACGTCTAGAAAAATTACGTGTTGTTACATCAAAGCATGTCATTAGGCCATAATACATATTCAAAACTTTGTACCAAGGTGTTACGGGTCAGCCTGAACAAACCCGCTCATTTTCATATGTACCAAAAAGTTTTCCGTTTGAACCTTAACGCTTTTGACCCATTACCAAATACACGTGACTTACCCATATCGCCACTTATTATCGTTACACAACCAGTATCATCTCCTTCAAAAGCAAGGACATGCCAAAACTTAACATAGTAGATTTCTATTCAGAACACTAAAGATTGAATACTACAAAAGTAGCATGTGAACGTTATACATGGTCAGTTAATTTAGAGGAATTCTAAAAGAGCTAACTATTCGTTGTTTTATTAATAATCCATTCAGTGAAGGAAGCTAATGGGTACCTGCCACTGTAACAGCTAATTGGGCTGCTGATCTTGAGTCGATGAGTTGGCTTGTGGTTGAGACATTCAAAAATATGGCTCTTTTAGATCCAGTCTACAGCTTGACATTTGCAGTATTCCTCCTTGTTCAGCACCCAGGCCCCACATTAGCTACACAACACATATAATAAACCGTCATTTAGTATTATAGTGTCGACTTAAGATTAAATGAGAAGAAATCTTAAAATAAGAAGGATGAGAAATAACTATAATCACATATGAGAGATGCATCAACTTGATATAGATGCATCCCTAATATTTTAGATGCACCGTTATATAATTTCTAACAAAAAATTAGATACATATACATATATTATATGCATTTCATCCAGTTAGACGAATATTATGTATTTTTCGTCCTCTACGGGTCAAATTTGTTGCTTGTATTACTTTGTATCGTTTTCACTTCAAAATCACTTTCCAAACTAATTGGGATGCATATAAATGAATAGAGATACATCCAATTCACATCAATGCATCTCAAATGTGTGGTTATAGTTATTTCTCATCTTTCATATCTTAAGTTTTCTTCTTACTAGATCCCACCCATGGGAGTGTTTATACATGAAGTATTTAGATAAACATACTCTGCTATTAGCAACAGTGGAACTAATTATCAAAGGGAAGATGAACTACCCATTTACAAATCTTTCTACGCAATCTAAACGGACAGGAACAAACACCTAACAAATCGCCTCTTTCTATAATCTATGCAAGATTTTATGTATCGATCTCTTAAGTATTGAGAATTGTAGAACAATCAAAAAACTGACAATAAGTATGTGACAAACCACTAATTTTTAGACTTAATTATACATTGCGTTATGAATAAAAATGAATAACTAAAAACTAGAAACCGGTTTAGTATATGTGATATTTTATTTTGGAATATTGTTACTTGATTTGTGAATTTTCCCCCGTAGAACATGAGTTTGAGCACAACGCGAGTCGGCACGAGCCTAGACCTAATAATGCACGAAATATTGATTTTTGACGCGTTAAATAAATATACACGTATTTATAGTCATTTTTAACAAAAAAAATATATTTAAAAATATCGGCGCAACTTAAAATGTCCCACGAGTATCCTTACTAGCCTAAAGGAGCTCGAGAGTCATATTACTAGAAGATTTACAAAAGTTACTAGTTAGCCCCTCGCGTTAAGTTTACCTTGCGCCCCTAAACTTAATGGGATTATACTGACGAGTACCAACCCTTTTTGTTAATTGGTGTGTTCGTTATGTGTGATTACTTGCACTACTACATATCTAGTCTCTAGCGACAGACATTTCCGTTGGAATTCAGTCGGTATAAGTGGTTTTCGACGGATTTGTGACGAAAACTGTGTCGCTGAATCTATGGTCGGTAATTAGTATCTGCCACAATTCTGTCGGAAACAGCGATAAAGAATATCTGTCGGAATTTTGTTGGTAATTTTCTGTCGGAAGTCTGTCAGAAAGTCATCGGTAATAATTCCATCAGAAATCCGTCGTTAAACTGTAGACGGTAAAGGGTCACATTTCCGTCAGAGATAGTTTCAGAATATCATCGGAAAAAAGTAAATAGCTGGACAGATTAAAGCTCACATTTAAGTAATCCTTTATATAAAATAGCTTTAATGAAACTGGTAAATACAAAGAATCATTCAAAATTAAACATATCTATAACGAAATGTCATCATTCAAATCAAACATGCAAGATGAAATTAGCGAATCTAATCCAAATATTCATAATGATATGAGAATATCCTACTCAGGGGACGCGGATTGTAACACTTCTTTAACATCAAGTTAATGTCGTTCAATTTTCATTGCCACTCCATGTCCCGAACTTCCTCATGAGCATTCGTAGCAATGCCCAATCCAATTCCTATATGAACCAACTTCAATGCAAGTGCGTCATTCACCTCATCTCTTGCTTGTGACGTGGTTCAGCCCAGTAGAACAGGAGTCATCTTTAGACCTTTTGCGTCATGATGTTCCATACATTGTCTTTATGTCATGCTTTTGAAGCTGATGTCCTCATCTTGTCGAAACACACCTAACTCACAGAAACATGCTTTTGCTGTATTCTTGTTATCTCCTATTATAACCACTAGTTATAATGCCCGCGCACGCGCGGGTTTTTTAAAATTTTTTGAATCATATATTTTTATTTATTAAAAAACAAATAATTTAATATTTATTTTGTTTGATTTATGATGTTTAATTATAGTTTTTTATTATTAAAGATAATTATTTAAAAATTTTAATCCTATTATTAGTTGCGTCTTATCTATATTTTTTGTATTTATCTTCTACTTGTGTTATGGATAAATATAAAATGTTACCTAATAAGAAAATAATCTTTTTTTTAAATAAAATTATTACTAAATAAGGTATGAATCCATTTCTTTGAAATAGAAAATTCCCAATAGGGGTTTTGTTTTATTATATAAAAGATTACTTGAATTCTAGCAGCTCTGCAGTAGTATTGTTATATCATTTTATGACCATTACTGTATACTATATAGATGTAGGTCACTGAGATACAAATGGAAACGTGAGATGTATTTACCTTTACAAGTAGCGACTTTTTCCCAATATTTGAGAACACAATAACCCCCATCAATTTCCTATCGCCATCAAATTCAAGAGTGATAATCTTGTGCCCAGTTTTAACCAACGCTTTTGAGAACAACCTTTATGTCACAGGATTATGAGTGAACAAGTTCGCACATATGCATAACCAAGTAAAAATGATACATAGAAGAGTGTCATTGTGGCATACCCATAAGGTCACTGGAAGTCTGGAACCTCTAGATGAACTACAATCCAAACCAGAAGGAAGTCCCATTTTCTCAACAAGAACCTGCACAGATACAGCCCATTGAGTTAGTTGGTACATGTGAAAATAGATCTAGTCGTTTTCGGTTAACCCACAAATATGTTTTGCCCAAAACTTGTGAAGAGTCATAAGTATGTATATATACATTTAGAGCCAAAGTCGCATTGCGTCAAACTAGAATAATTCACTAGCTAAAGTACGTGTATTCTTACGCGTCAACGGCATCATCCTATGACTTCCTTGGGAGGATTCACATCTGGTAATGTCTCTTTTTCTTTATTCACCCGAGGTGAAGAGGAAGAACTACTTAAGTCCTCGGGCTGGAAGAAACAGAGCAAAATTTTGAAATGAACTACAATAATTTCAACTATATTCACAAATTGCCAAATAGTTGCATAATTTCAACTAAAGTTACCTATATTCTGCTCAAGCAAAATGAAGGAGACTCAACTAAACTGAATTTGTTTGAGAGAGACGCATCCAGTCTTAGGCGTCTCTTTGTGTCTTTTCTACTCAATCCATGTTTCGTCTCTCTCATCAAAGATCAGCATCTACAATGAAAATAGCATGCATATAATTAGTACATAAGTGTTAGGCAAAAAATACCCAAGCAGGCCAAATGATGTTCCAAGTTCCAACATCCAAATAGTTTTTAAGTGCATTAGTAAAGAGTTTATTAAATTAATATATAAACTCCAAAACGAAAACTTATTGATATTATCTTTACCATTCTGAGCTTATGTTGAAGAATGGTAACGGATCCGACAGTATGTTCTTTCCAGGATCAATCAATGTAGCATTTTTAAAAACAGCGCTTAGATTAATTGGCCTAAACAAATTTCACATATGAATCTTGAAATAGTCACAGGAACAGGGCTTTATCTAGTTTTTAAATGTTCTTTCCATGTTATAAAGAGCAAATACCTAATTAGTTATGCATCATATGAAAGTATTTTAGTACTCTATCAGTAGAATAGTGAGGCAGATGCACGTACATGATTAAATATATTACAGGATATATCAACTACAGTCCTATAAAAATCGGCAATTTTTTTGCTATATTGGAATGTCAATGAAATTAGATGAATACCTCAACTGCATTGGAAGATGCATGCTAGAAATAAAATAAACAGATCATTCTTGTAACAGGTCGAAATGGATCGGGGTCGGGTCAAAACAGATCATTCTTGTGTCATACTGTATCATTCTTGTGTCATATTATGGATCAGAAACATTCATTCCTATTAACACTAAAGTGTCAAATATGAAAGCAAAAATCATATTATTAAATCTTTGAATTAAATAATTTAGGATTAAAAACACACTTTGGGCGACATTAGACCCATTTGACAACTCTCTTTTTTAGCTAATTACAATTTTTAACCAATTTGGAAGAATATTGTAAAAACAAAACGTAGGTTGATCCATTTAATAACTTGCCACCTCAAGCTACTTCTTATAATTTAACTCATCAAACAAGAAAAACACGAGAGTATATTTACCAGGTCAGTAATGGCAACACCAATTAATTCATCCTAATCTCCTGAATTGCCAATACATGTCGTGCACCCACATCCAACCGCGTTGAACCCTTGCTTGCTCGAATACATCTGGAACCCACTATACAAATACAGAAAAGTTAGATCCATGCTAGTTCTTTGTTCTTTATGATTATGGGAAAAGAACTGACGAATAAACTGTTAAAGTGGTTCTTGAAAAATATACCTTTTGAGCAAATATTTTGTAACAACTCCAGAGCATGGAGCAACGGTTCCTGGGTGATAACGATGAGGGTTCTTCACTCCGCCGGTTGTCGGAGTAGATTTTTTAGCAGCCCAATAATTCTCTCTCACTACACAAAACCTGGTTTTAATGCAAAATGCAAAGACATTTTTACTCAAACAAAGTTATTATCAAATGGACTATCTACTTTACAAAAGCCAAAAAAGAGGTCTGCCATTTTACCAGCGCAAAAGTACAAATTATTGATTGTGATTATTGTTGTTAAAAAGGGGTTTACCAACTGAAAGCAATCGCTCCCACCTTGGACACAGACTTAGAACTAGCCGTCACCATTCACAACCACAAGTTTTAATTGAAGGCCAGTACCTGCTAAGAGCCTGAGACAGCATACATTTTCCACAGACTATAGTTAATAAGTTAAGGAGTTTTAGCAAGCATCAGCAATGCAGGGAAAAAATGACATATTTGACACAGTATAATATATTTAAAAAAATTGCACAAAAGTGTTATGGGTCAATCCAGCCTACCCATTTCAACCCCCATCACCCGTTTACCTAACCAACAAGCCACCTGATCTGCCCGTTTACCCATCTTAACAAATGTATAATATAACACACCAAACAGTTATCTTGATTAATAGACAATTGTATGTTGAGTACATAACTGTATGTTGAGTACAAATTTCGGTTGCAGCAGCAGCGGCTGCAAGCTCCTTTTCGGTGAAGCTTTTACATGCGTAATCACAATCAAGATCAGAATGACATTTATAGCCCGATAATTTATCTTAAGAGGTTGTTTAGTTCATAGCTAAATCAAAACATAGATTCTCTAAATTAGAAGGCATTATTGTCATAAACATAATCATCTAACCACTGCATTATTCTATCACATATAACTGGGAACAATGGTTGCTGCATCATACCAGGCGGAGCAACTGGATTTCGTGTGTACCATGGTTGCAGGCGAGGTGGGCAGGCCAACCAACACGAGGGACAAGCTCTTAATAACCCTTCTACTTTAATTTGTGTTTCTAACCCTCTAATAATTACAATCTAACATGCATCTTAATTATAACAATAAAGATAATAAGCCAACACAATACACCACCAAAGAGGAATACAAACAAGTTGGCTACAGAAATAGCTTAGACGATATTATCACATTAGCAACGTATCTTTCTTTCTTATTCAAGATTACTAAAAATTATCAGCTCAAATTGTTGTTCAGCAGATGTTGTTGCTCAAAATAGCTTATTCAAGTTATGATGTATATGTGACCCAACCAACATTAAGGGACTAATAAGGGGGTGTTTGGTTTAGCTTATTTTCTAAACTAAATTACTTATCTACAAGCATGATTTTACTACACAATATCTAAAAGGTACATTAGCCAATAAACTAGAAACAATCAACGAACAAAACCACTAACTATAGCTCGAACAAAACTTATAGCTCGAGCAAAACTAATTTTGCTAATCCGTTTATCCGATTATTCAACTCCCAAGTCTCAGCCAAACACTCTGAAACTGTAACAACATAATCCATTCACAATTAGTTAAATGCATGGAATTAGTTAAATGTGATTTGGGTGTTTTGATATTTTAGGGGAAATCTAAAAATGTTTCTGGTTTTAGAGGGAAAAGCCAGAGCATAAGAGGGAACAAAAATAAATGACAATTTTAGGGGAATCTAAAAGTGTTTCCGAGAGATTAATTTTAGGGGAATCTAAAAGTGTTTCCGAGAGATTAATGACGAATATGCACGGTTGTCGATAGGGCGTCGGAAAGCTGTCGGTAGGTTAAGCAAATTTCCGGCAAAATTCTGACCAATATCTTATCACTCGGAAATCTGTCAGAAGTCGGTAGGAAAAGTAAAGTTCCAATTTTAGTTTATCATCCGTCGGTAATCCGACAAAGTACCGTTGGTAATTAGTGACGGAAAATTGACCGTCGGAAAATCCGTCGGTGAAAGTCAACTTTCTAGTAGTGTTGGGTCAACTTCTCGCTATACCATTGTTAATACAAAATAATAATAATAATAATAATAATAATAATAATAATAATAATAATAATAATAATAATAATAATAATAATAATAAAATAAAAAATAAAATCAGGTAACTAAATCAAATTTGTTGGAGAGTATTTGATTTAAGGTGAAAAAGAAAATATGGATTAGCGTTTTACATGTAGAAGGTTTAACATGTGAAAGATGTGGAAACTTCTCAACTCAAGTTAGCTCTTATCCTGATCACCCCACACTTTGTAGACATTGATATAGTTGCTAGTTAACCACTTCCTGCCTTTGTTGTAAAAATCGGTCCAGACGGCCGATTAATCCCCGCATAATCACTGATCGCTCACTAAGCGTCTTGATTTATTATAATCGGTCTATTTAATCGTTTTGATCAAAGATCGCTTAAAAATCGGTCAACAAACCGATTAATCGGACAAAATCGGTCTAATTGGATTAATTGGACAAAATTGCTTAAAAATCAGTCAACAAAATCGCTTAAAAATCAGTCAAAATCGCTTAAAAATTGGTCAACAAACTGATTAATCGGACAAAATCAGTCAAAGATCGCTTAAAAATAGTCAACAAACCGAGTAATATCTATGTTTGACTTTAAACTTTGAAGAATTATATATAATGTTTATATTTGAACACTTAAAATATTTGAACTTTGATGCATTATGCTTATCACATACATATAATATAATATAATATCTAAAATTATAATTTTGTGCATAAAAATTCCAATCTGATTAATCCCTGATTAATCCCCGCCTAGCCGATTAATCGCTAGGCCCTACCCGACCGCCTCACTATCGCCTAGCGATTTTTACAACCTTGCTTCCTGCTGCTAGGAACTTTACAAAATATACAAAAGCAAGTTAGAAAATGACACATGCGATAAAATAATAAATGAATATAAAACTTGTTCACATGTTCTTGTATATCACTAAATGGAAAGAAAACTTTTAGCCAATGTTCTATTGTAATTAACTGCAGATTAACAAAAAAATATCACTTCATGATTTTGTGCTCTTGTGGAGTTGCGATTTTCAAATTATGTTATGTTTCTATTTAATCCATTCTAGATATTTGTCCAAAAAGAAATCCTTGATCATCACTAACCATCAATACATGGCTCGTGTTTGTTAGTCAATTCATGTTTTTGGCAACTGATAAGGATTCATTACCGTCACTACATGTAATAAATAAGCATGTTAACATGTTTGATAAAGACGCGTCACTGGAATTGTTCTTAAAATTGGAAGCCACCTGTTTTGGATTGATGCTTGACGAGACATGTTACTCTATCACTTTATGTATCGTCCGCTCTTGTGTTGGTGTTTTGGCATGATTATCGTGTTTAAACCTCGGATAGATTTGATGTTAATTTCAGAATTGAGGGTTGTCTGTTTCAGCTCATTCAAGTGATTAATAATTAAATTTGTATATTATGTTAATATTTTTATTTAACAGTCTCTACGAAAATGGTTAAAATGGATACGTATGTAGAGTATAGATTCAATGATTACGCATAATACAAGTGACCATTAATTCGACCATGAGATGCAAGTGGAACCATATTCTCTCCATGTATAACTAGTAGGGTACCCGCGCGTTGCAGCAGCGGGTACCCTAAAATAAATATGAACGACACCAAATATCTAGTGGCGTGTCTGCATGTCCGTCACGGACAAATCATCAGTATATCAAATATTTAACGATATTTTATAAAGTGCAATAATTGAATAACATACATTTATTGATGAGACTAAAAATTCATATGATAAAGTCTTTTACAATATATGCATATACACCCTATTGAAAATCCTACACACATTTATATTTTACTCTACACGAAAAACTTCTCGATACACAACATTTGACGTGTACACACCATCTTGATCAAATTTTTTGGAAGCTTAATGTTTTGGAAGCATAATTAGATTGTATATTGTGGTTGAATAGTTGTATATTTTGGTGAAGGGGTGTTTTTAATAGTGTATTAATAGTATGGGTTAAATAGTGTTTTTTTTTTGTTTTATTTGTGCTTTAAATACTTGTAAATTATGCTTATTTACTTGTATTTACTTAAAAATCTATTTTTGGTAATCTTAAAAAATTAATATTAGAGAGGGTCAAAGATGTATTATAAGTAGTATAAATTACCTAACTCCCATATAATAATACTAACCAGTTAACCACATATTATCCACAACTTTTTATCATTCCCATATTTGTGTACATTCAATTAAATAAGACCATCACACACTAGCAGCCCTTAAAAACCTGTTGGCTACAAGTTGCATATCAAACTTTGAACAATTAAAAAAACCTGTTGGTGACAAGTTGCATATCAAACTTTGAACAATTCAATAAAAGGGAAGTTTCCTATATGCTATAGACAATTGGTGTGAACTTAGTACGTGTTTGGTGTGTACGTTTTAAGCATGAAAAATGGAATCAAAGAAATGACAAATGTTTGGAATGTGTGGTTCGGTTTGAAAATTAGTTATGACACCTTTGAATGAGGTATTTCATGATACCAGAGGTGGGGTTTGAGAGATAACTCATTCTCGTCTGAAAAGTTGAATAGTGCCACTACTCACATACATCTTTTCAGTTTATTTATTTCAATTGTTTATTTTATTTTTACCATTAATTATGTGGGCCACTTACTTTTTTATCACTCTTTTTTAGTTTTAAAATAATACAAATTATGATTCAATCCATATCTCATTTAACAAAACAAACGACATATAATACAGTCATACATTTTCTATTACTTTATCTCATACCAAATCTAAATCCTATTCCAAACCAACCTATAAATCAAACGGACCCTAATAGTACGTCAATAGTCTACTACAATAATAATGCAATTAGCCAATTACCACACTTGATGTGTGAACGTAAAGGTGGTTAATATAAGACATATAAGTGAAGGGGAGTTGAAGAAAAAATCCAATACACTTGATGGGCCAACCGAATATGATATTAAAGCTAGCTTCATTCAAATCTTTTTTGTATCTTTATGGTTACGTTTAGAAAACTTATACGTAACATTATCTCTTGAGTCAAGTTTTGTTAGCTAGAATATAAAATCAAAAAAGCATCCAAATGATTTTCAAAACACCAAAAGGGCACATCCAATAAACCAGTCAATTATGGCAACCAATTTGATTACTAGTCTTTAAAGAACATTTCTTGGTTCCTTGTATTATCACGCTTCCAGGAAGCTTAGACCGTTTGTGTACGTCAAATGCATTTCGTCACTGAAAGTTCAATGAATTTGGACTCCGGAATCATTTAGAGGTTGTTGAATGAAATCCCACCCGTCTTCACCCACAGAAGAAAGTTGTAAAGCCTGTAATTTGAACAAAAACAGTCAAGCTACCAAATTAAGAGATTGGCATTTCTAGAGGCCTGTATAGGCAATTGACTCATTTATCCATGTTAGGTTTTATATCTAACGAGTCAAACGGGTAAAATCAACAAGATTAACTACTAAAACAATACAAAGAAAGTAAGTTGCAAGTGTAATATCAACACACTGCATATTCAAAAGTTTGCCACAACAAGTTTTCCATTATGACCTGATCCCTTTTTAACTCATTACCAAACATGCACCATCCACCCATATTGCCACCTCTAATCATTGCACAACCCTTATCATCTCCTTCGGACTTGGGGGCAATGACAACTTAATGTTCAAGGCAACATTGTATAACTTGTAGTTATTAGAGTATGCTTTAGCGCTAGCAATCATTTCCCAAAAGGGCAACGACGGTGGTACATGTCAGTAGAAGATTTGCTTCCTGAAAGTTATGTTGATAAAGCATCATATTATGTGAAGGTGGATGTTTGGTTCGATTAAGGTCTATTTTCTAGTTACATACTAAACATGAACCGACCGTGAGATTCATTACTCAGAATTATACAAGGAGGAGTTGTCAAATAGTTCTAGCATAGCAACTACTCTCCGTAGTGAGAGTCATTGATCCAATACTGCCTCATCTGGCTGAAGATGTGTGTCAAAATCTCACTTTCGAATATAATATTGACAATGCTCACGTGAACAAATTTCTTTTTTATTAATCATAATGGCCCGCTGTAAGTGAACGGTGGCTTGCCTTTCCTGAGAAAGACAATGGTTTTGAGGGAAAAATACTCGAGGTAACCACAATAATGTCTTGCTGCTACCACCTTTGATATATTAATCTTTACATCGACCCTTTATGGGTGAACAAATATTATGAGACTGCACACGCATCTAATTTGAGAACAGAGGCAATAAGGCTTTGGAGACTGCCCGCACTGAACTCATTGGTTATAGTCTTGAGGCGAAGGTGTACCTCCCTCCCTCTAATGGTAACCTTGCTGCAAGATTAAGGAATATATGTGAAGCTAAAGTTGATGGTGACTCAGTGAATTGCATATTTATAACATCTCAGAGATATTCTGATTATTATTCTGTAGATGTAGCAAGATATATATGAGCATGTCTGAAGATTCTTAAAGATTAATGAGCAAAACTGTGGAGGTGGCAAAATGAGCGATTCTGGAAAAGAAGCTAATGGCTAAGCCGAAACATCTTTAGCGCAATTTTTTAGTAAATAGTTAGTCTCTCATTACAAAAAAAAATATATCATTTTATGTGACTTAGGATTTTTTACGCACTAAAAATACACTTTTGTTGACCTTTGACCCGTTTGATATCTTTCCTTTTAATATAAATTTTTGATTTTACCTATTTGACCTATTAGAGATAAAACATAATCGGAATAACCAATCTATAAGTAAATGAGTCGAATTGCCACTCTAGATTGAGATCATTGGCGGTACTGTAGATTGAGATCCTTTCAACTTTGTAGAGTGCACCAGCAGAAAAGATACCATACTGTGAAAACTTTTTTATTCAGTAATAAGGTTCAAAATGTGAAAATGTTACTGCTGGCTTTGCATGACTCAATTGGCTATGATGTTATCGGGAGAAGGTTCTCAACTCAAGTTGGCTCTTTTCCTTATCACCCCACTCTTTGCCGACTTTGCTATGATGTTATTGCTGGTCAACAACTCCTGTTGCTAGGAACTTTACGAAAGATACAAAACAGATTAGCAAATGACACACGGAATGACTAATCAATGAATATATTCTATTTTTAGTTGGCCAATTTAATAACAATTGTTGTGTATCACCAATTGAAAAGAAGACTTTTAGCCAATGTATATCACTTGTTCACTGTAATTAACTGCAGATTAGCTAAGAAAATATCACTTCATGATTTTGCTCTTGTGGCTTTTAATTAATGTTATGTTTCATTTCAACCGATTCTCGTTATTTGCTCAAAAAGAAATCCTTGATTGTTTCATAATCACCTAGTAAATGTTAAGCGAGCAGTTAACTTTTGGATCATGCAAATAATTACTGCAACCTTATCTGGGATTATTATCCAAGTTATGGTAGATATTATCGAAGTTATGGTGTTCATCTGAATAGTTCTATTGTTAAACCTTCATAAACAGTATTAGAACTTGGTTAGAAAAGCAGTTAGCATTGGTGGGAATTTCAACCCATTAACTAATGGACGGGTTGATTTGGTTATTTTTCATCTTTTACGGGTCGGGGGTATAATTAAAAGTTAAAAAGTGTTCATTATCGGCTCTTTCTTTTTATAACAAAGAACGTGGACAGGTTTACATTGAAGAATTCCTATCATGGGTCTAACTAATCATTGATACACGACTTTTGTTTTTTGATTAATTCATGTGTTGGTAAGTAATAAGGATTCATTATTATCACTACATGTAAATAAACATGGATGTAATATGTGTGATGAAATATGTCAAAGAAATGTGTCACTATGTATTTATCTGCTCTTGAGTTGTTTTTGCATGTTTATCTCGCTATCAAAGCCTCAAAGAGATTTTATGTTAATTTTTGTACGTCGTGTTAACTTTTTTATTTAATATTCACTACGAAAATGGTCATTAGTGGCAAAAATATGTAAAGTATCATATTGAATGTTTAAGCATGGTTTAAAGTGAGCATCACTTCATGAGCTGCAATTAGAACCATATTCTCCTCTTGTATAATCACCAAATAATCCTAACCACACAACATCCACATCCCTTATCTGTTATCTGTCAAAATTTTGTATAAACAATAATAAGTGGTTGCTGAGAAGGTGCATGCATATTATTTTGATGTTTGTTGTTTTGTTATGTATTACTACGTACTTTCAAACTTTGAATTATTCAACAAAATGGATGGTTCCTATACGCTATAAGCCTATAAACAATTTGTGTGATCTTAATAGTCAAAAAGTCAAGATGTCCACTACAATTATATTTGTACGTTATGTTATATTTTTATATTTAACATTCACTACGAAAATGGTCATTTAATTTTGTGGCACACAATATAATGGCAAAAGTATTTAAAGTATCATATTGAATGTTTATGCAATTAGAACCATATTCAGAATCCTGTGGTATAATCACCAAATAATCTTAACCACACAACATCCACATCCCTTATCTGTCAAAATTTTATATAAACAATAAATAAAGACCACTAGTCAGGAGCAGCCCTTAAGTAGTTGCTAAGAAGGCTCATGCATATTATATTGATATTTGTTGTTTTGTTATGCATTATTTTCAAAGTTTGAATTATTCAACAGGATGGTTCCTATTTGCTATAGACAATTTGTGTGAAGTCAATATGTCTGCTACATTTAATAATGCAAAAACCAGACCTCCATCCATTAAAGATAACAAGGAACCCACAGTGGTCCACATCTTGTATATATACAAACACAAACCGAACAGATTTATGCAAATCACCCAAACACTCCTTCACTTCTTTTTTTTAACAATCCACACACCCTTTTTTGTTCAGACAAACAAACAGATACTATACATACATGATGTCTTCAGTCAATCATGACGACTTTGCTCACTTAAAAATCCCCCTTGAAGATATACTATCCGCCACCGACAACTTCGCTGAAAAAAAATTCGCCGGAAAAGGTGGATTTGGAAATCATTACGTGGGAGAGCTCTTGTTTTCCGGTGAGTTGATTGATATCCTTGCTCATAGGTGGAATAAAGAATGGGATGGAAAAGAACAACAATTTTGGATGGAGATTTCGATGCTTTCTAGTCTCGCGCACAAAAATCTGGTTTCTTTAGTTGGGTTTTGTGATGAAAATGATGAAAAGATCATCATTTTCAACCTTGAGACAAGGTATAGTCTTGATAACTATTTAAGTGACGCGATGATGATGACATGGGTGCGAAGATTGGAGATATGCGTCGGTGTTGCAAATGCATTAAGCTACATTCATTACGATGAGCCACGTGATTTTAGCGTTATACATAGAAACATCGACAGTGAGACAATTCAATTAAGTGGTAATTGGGAACCCAGATTATCTGAATTTAGACTTTCCATGAAGATTGAAGCATCTCGGAGGCATGATTCATTCCATGTTGATAAAGTTTGGGATATGGAGGGGTATACAGACCCGACATCTATAGAGACAAAGAGTGCACACCACAAGTCAGATATTTACTCCTTTGGGATCGTAATGTTTGAACTACTCTGTGGTAGGAAAGCAGTAATCGACGACGACCAAGATAATAAGTATTTGGCTCCAGCAGTCATTCTCCATTATAGAGAGGAAAAACTAAATGAGATGATTTATTGGGATCTCCAGAAACAAATTGATCCACAGTCACTCAACGTTTTCGCTGAAACGGCGTATGCCTGCTTGAACGAAGAACAATCTCAACGCCCAAATATTGACGAGATTGTCACGAGACTTGAGAAAGCATTGGAATTGGCACGTGCAAATAAGCATGTAAGACCCTTTTTTTTTTCCCCTTTTATCCTTCTATCATATAATATCTGTTTGTTTTTATTTACCTTTATATCAACCAATATTATCAATTGTTGAAAAGGTTTCAAATGAATAGTATAATTAGGTTAAAATGGTCTCTTAACAGCTTTAGAGGAAGGATAATATAGTATTTTGCGTTATTATATTATATCTTGTATTAACTTAATAGGTACTATCTCATTAATGTATATCTCATGATTCTTTGAGTTGTCACTTTCTTACTAGTATTACCTTTGTTTTAATATCATATGATAAATTGGATTGGTGACATGAAAACTGGATATGCAATATGTTAAGTGTATCATGATATGTTAGTTTTGGTTGCCATCAATCCAATTTCTTTTTTTATGTTCCAAACATATTTAAATATTCAAAATTTATTTAGTAAAACAAACCAAAAAAAAAAAAAAAAAAAAAAAAAACGAGTATATATGGTTAACTTCAGTCATGTCAAAACAGTTAGCATCATTAAGATTATAAATTTTAGTAAAGCTCAACTAGAAAACATTTAAAAGGGAAATTAATAACCTCGATTAGAGCTTCATCGAGCATTTTTTTTTTCCAAGCTTAAGCTCGATCTATAAATTCATATTTTTTAGTTGATCATAGCTCGATTCAATTTTAAGTATTAAAATTGTAATAGTATTATTAAGGTAGTATGAGTTGAATAAGTATTTTGAGCTAACTCAACTAGATCGGATAATACGGTAATATTTTCGGTATTAGAGTTGAGATTGCATTATTAAATTATGTATTAATCGACTTGATATTGTGATCTCAACTCAACTTGATTACTAGGCAATATGCCAATATACGTAATTGTAAAACTATAAGTATCGATTCAATACGACAAACAAGTATCGATTCAAATAGAATCTAGTTGATATCAATTTTAACCAATTTAGTTATAAATTATAAGGTGACAAGAATTAAACTAATTTTGACATATTTTATATATTTTAAATGAAACACTAGCCAAATGTCTGGATCTCTTTATTAGACGTAAAATTAGTCTTATAAGTTAGTCATGCCAATATATACATAAATTTAAATAAAGAAGAGGTATAACTGATATTGTGTATTTGATATCTGGTCTTTTCCTCAGGGTGCGTTTGGTATGCCGGAATAAGAATGAAGGAACGAATTTTCATTCCATTAATAATGTTTGTTTAAAACTCTTGACTTTCAAACTAGAAATGATATACAAATATGTTCTATACTTGATAGTCACCAAATTGGTAGGATATGATAATTTCATTTCCGGACACACATTCTTCCTCACATTATTAACAAGATAATCACATATAATAAACAAACCAAAAAACAATATTGAATTTGATTACTTAACTTATATCTATTCCTATTTCACGTTATACCGAAACTCATACCAATTGTAATTAATGAGAGCCAACCAAACGAACCCTTAATTTGTTATACTTAAGATTCATCAAAACTAGTTTAAGAATGTTAAATAAACCTTTAATTAAAATTCTATACATTAGGTCATCCACATAAATACAGCTGTCAAGCAATTTCTATCTATGTCCATTTGATATACATGTAGCTAGTATGTAATGTAGTTGTGTAATTACTCCGTATTATTTTAGATTTCATTTTTTATTCTTACTACGTTACAACTTACAACTCTCTAAATTATCCAAAAAAATATATATAAATAATATTTTGGTTATCTTTTATTCTAATGCACATGTATTTTTTTTATTCTATTTTTTAGTTAATAACAAGTTCATACATTTAAATAAGTTCTTCCTTTTACAAACTAGCCATAAGTCTGGTACACGCATGAGATTTCGATATAAATGAAAGTTAGAGAATATTTGTGGTTACATATGTTATAATCATGTGCGTATATGAAGTTTACAATAAAAGTTAATGGGATTGTCTAACAAGTGCAGGGCATTGGTTAGGATGCATTAATCCATCCCGAACATTTCTTTTAAATTAAAATCTGCATTTAATATGCATTTATTAAACTTATAAATTATCGTAAGTAATTTTGAATTTTAATTTAATAAGCAAAAATTTCCTTATATAATCCTCTTAACCAATGCCTTGAGGGCACGGTTATACAAACCCGAAGTCAATTTAATTTCAAAATAAGATTATAAAGACTGTTCAATTTGGAAAATTGAAGTTCATGTCTCGTGTATTTATCTCTACGTCTCAATAACTCGTAGGTCAACTTGATTACATATACAACGTTGTTAGTATTATGATCAATATAGTAATAGTAATAGTAATTACTAGTATTACCATCAATATAGTAATAGTAATTACTAGTAAATAGTAAATGGTAAATAGTAAATAGTAAACATTAATTAGTAATTAGTAATTAGTAAATAGTAAATAGACAATAGTAAATAGTACAACAAGAATAGTAAATAGAAAATAGTAATATTAATAGTAATGATAGTAATAGTAACTGAAAACACCTAAACAAAACTCGATAAATTTTTTGCACAAATAGTATAACCAAACTGACATGTTATTAATCAAGTGTACTTATATACTTTTGTTTAAAACCAACTTCTGAAATTATGTTTTTTGGAAAGTAAGCTCAATTTCATTGATATGTGGCTCGTCTCAAATGGAGTTGCGGTTAATTTTATATGATTTTTAGAAAATGATCCGAAAACTGAAAATGTCATTTAGCCGGGGGCTAAATACAAGTCCATGTGTTTATGCCAAATTTCACCATAAAGTTTTTCAAACTACTCATGCATTATTGGTCTCTAATTCGAAAATTATTAACACGGTTGGTTCCTTGGTTTAACTTTCGTTATATATTGTCATTATATTATAGCTTTATAAATGTCATTTTACCTAATCTATTTGTTCGTAGGTTAAAATATAATAAATAAAAAGAGTATCAATAATTGTTTATAAAAATTGTTCACATGTTTGATCACGTATTTCTTTTGAATTTATCTCATAAGCAACTTTACTAAGCTTTAAATACGTGGAGTAAAAATCTGTAACCTATTGGTATGTTATAAATGTTTTACAAACTAGTTTGCAGAATTAAGGGTACGCACCACCAAATTGACTACAAAAACTAAGAGCATCTACTATGATAAACCTTTTAAAAGGTTTATAAAATTGCCACATCATGAAATGTCATTAATTTACAAACCTTTTCATACTATAAACCTATTCCCACTATAGATAAAACTTCTAATAGGTTTATAAAATTGTCAACTCATGTAATGTATTAATTTATAAACCTCTTCAAAATTCTAGACCTTTTCATGTCACCTAGACTTAAAATGGTTCTTCACTATGGTATACAAATTTTTGAACCTCTTCATAATTTCTTGAACCTATTCTTAAACCACCATAGTGGATGCTCTAAGCATCAATAAATTTAAGAAAATTGTAGCAGGCATTGAACCTATAGAAATCAAAATGGCCAAATAATGAAAAAGATTATAATTTCAAGTCTTACTTGTGACAAACTTGTATTAAAGTGTATGACATGCACTATTTTCCTTTCGAAAAGAGTAATGATAAATAAGCCTATTAAATATACCTGCAAATAGCCCTACTCCATTTATAAAAGGGCGTGATATTCGGAACCCACCCCCCACCCCCTAAAATACAAAGGGGACCCTCTCCATTTTTGAGTTTTTTATTTTTTTTTATTTTTTATTTTTATTATTATTATTTTTTGTTTATATCAAAAAAACTATAAACCTGAAAGTACACGATAGAAAATATAAAGTTTAATAAGTCAAACGGTTAAAACTATTAGAAATACGGAACAAAAACTGACAAAGAAATGTATTGTACCGGAAACAAGGGGGAGACAAAAGAAATCTTTGACCAAACTCCCCCCCCCCCCCCCCCCCCCCCCCCCTAGTCACATCATAGGTGGTCCTAATAGTATGACCTATTTACAAATGGGGGGTGATTTGCATACTTTATAAAATGATTGAGACACTCTATTTTACTGTGTTTAGACATTCATACGCTAACAGTTATGTCTAACTTGACACTCCATAGTTCCTTTTCTCTGTATTTAAAAAATGGAACAAACAAAAACTTTTTCAATCATGTTCATATTTCAAGATTTATTTGGAGCATTCATAAATATCCTCCATATTTAGAAGATCAATTTCCTTCTCCGAACATATTTTAGTACAACTTTATAAATAAAGTAACGTAGATAATTTAGTTACTGGTTGGAATATGCTAAATTAGCAAAAAGATTTTAGAGTTAAAGTTTCAAAGTGTCTTGGAGAATGCAATTTTTTGAATGATAGGATACAAGTAAAAGATGCTATATTACTTTAAAATTACTTTCTTCAAAAGTATATGACTGAAAATGGCCTTAATAAATAAACATGAAGAGAAACCTAGCTCATTTTTAGATTGAGTTTCGCTATTGGAACCATTCAACCCGAAAATTTGTATTTTAACAACGATTAGAGCACCAAGTGTGGCGGCTCAAGCCAAAGAGTCACCTTAACATTTTCCCTTTTCACTTCATTAATCACTTACACACCAAAATACTCCCTCACTAATCACTCAAGCCAAACCTCCACTTTTGAGATCCACCATACCTAAAAAAATAAAATAATAAATAAATAATAATAAATAAATAAAAATAAATAAATAAAAAAGTTCTCTTTAATGCAAGCCAAGCCCGTTGGGGAATAGTGACTTGGCCTTGGCTCAAGCCAAAGCCTTGCGACATGTGTTTAGCACATGGGGTTAGTGACCACATACTAATAAATGGATTCCTCTTGCATTCTCATGATATACAACACTTCTAGAATTCACAAATGGAATTGGTAGAAGGCAACAATAAACTCAGAATTCATATGAAGTTAGAAATAAACTCGAAAGGATTATTGTTAGTTTTGGCGGGAAAGTTAGTTAGATGGAATGGAAGAGATAACAGAATCAAGAAAGGAGAATTTTATTCAATCAAAGCGTAATTACAAATGAGATACAAGCAAAGTATTTAAAGAGAAGGTTTAGGCGGGAAATTCTGTTGGTGGGAGTGAAAGGTAGTATGTGGAGAATGTCACGTGCACCTCACATGTCCAGTTAACTGTGCATGTGCCCCTCACGTGCCAACTAACTATCCAAACACTCCTACTCGTGACAATCCTTCCCCCTTAAACAGTTCTTGTCCTCAAGAACTCACATCAAACAGTGGAAAACGTTTGATTAGGTCTTCCAATGGCTCCCATGTTGCATCATCTTCACTTCCATTAGCCCATTGGATAAGACCATAAACTGCTGCTGCATTGTTCTTCTTAACAAGCTTTCTGTCCAATACAGCAAGTGGTGGAATAACTAGTGATCCAACCTCATCACAATGTGGTAATATAGCATCTTGGTTGTCTGGCACTTCACCTCTACACTTCTTGAGCTGAGATACATGGAACACATCATGTATTTTGGACTGCTCAGGTAGTAACAATCTATAAGCCACCTGCCCCACCTTTTCACACACTTTGAAAGGACCATAGTACTTTGGTGAGAACTTATTCTGCTTTCCTTGTCGAATGGTGACTTGTCTGTGTGGTTGTAACTTTAGCCAAACCCAATCATCAAGCTCAAAGGTCCTCTCACTTCTGCTCCTGTCTGCTTGTTGCTTCATTCTGTTTTGAGATCTCTGTAAATGGAACTTGAGTATGTTAATAGCCTCTTCTCTTGCTCTTAAAGACCTGTCCACTGCCTCAACTCTGCTCTCACCACCCAAATATGGTACATGTAATGGTGGTGCTTGACCATATAAGACCTCAAAAGGTGTGGTATTAATAGAAGAGTGGTAATTTGAATTGTACCATAATTCTGCCATAACCAACCATTTTGACCACTCTTTAGGTTGCTCCCCAACCATACACCTCAAGTAACCTTCAAGACATCTATTCACAACCTCAGATTGACCATCAGTTTGAGGATGATATGATGTAGACATTAAGAGTTTAACTTGTAACAACTTAAAGAGCTCCTTCCAAAATCTACTCATGAAAATTTTGTCTCTGTCAGACACTATGTTCTCAGGTAACCCATGTAGCCTGTAAACTGAATCCAAAAATGTTTGAGCTACTTGTGCAGCAGTGTAAGGATGAGACAGAGCAATAAAATGGGCATATTTACTTAATCTGTCCACAACAACCAGAATTGTGTCCTTGCCATGAGATTTTGGTAGTGCTTCAATGAAATCCAATGAAATACTTCTCCATACTCCTTGTGGAATTGGTAATGGCTGTAACAATCCAGGGTAGGATGCCAAATCAGGTTTGTTTCTTTGACAAATCAAACACTCCCTGACCATCTGTTTAACTTCCCTTCTCAAACCTTTCCAATAGAACAAAGACACTACCTTTTGAGTAGTTGGTTGTATGCCTGAATGACCACCAATAACACCCTCATGAATATGCTTAAGTAACTCAGTCCTCAGTTGCTTGTCATTTCCCACCACCAGTCTATTCTTCCTGAACAATTGTCCACTATTCCAAACATAATGCTTCTTAGCAGTTTGACCATTCTGCAACTTATGTATAATATCTTGAACTTGAGCATCATTTTCCCAACTTTTAACAATCTTGTCATATAAATCAGTAGTAACAGTAGAGACAGCAATAGACAATAATTCACTTTGACCATCAAGCCTAGAAAGAGCATCAGCTGCAACATTGTCACTTCCTTTTTTGTACACCACTTCATAGTCAAATCCCATTAACTTTGGTAACCATTTCATCTGAGTTGGTGTAGTCATCCTTTGATCCAACAAATATTTGAGGCTGAAGTGGTCAGTTTTAATCACAAAATGTCTATCCAACAAGTACCCCCCTCCACTTCTCCAAAGCTAGAATAACTGCTAAAAACTCTTTTTCATAAGTAGAAAGAGATTGATGCTTTTGAGAAAGTGACTTACTAAGATAGGCTATTGGATGACCATCTTGCAACAAGACTGCTCCCAATCCTACTCCTGAAGCATCTGTTTCTATCACAAATGGTTTTGAAAAATTGGGTAAACTGAGAACTGGAGCTTTGATCATAGCTTCTTTCAACTGTTGGAATGCTGCTTGTGCTTGTTCATTCCAAGTATAACCATTCTTCTTCAATAACTGAGTCAAAGGCCTGCTCAAAGTAGCATAATTCTTTATAAATCTTCTATAGTAACCAGTCAAACCAAGGAAGCCTCTGAGTTGTTTAATATTCTTTGGTTGTGGCCAAGTTTCCATAGCTTTGATCTTAGAAGGTTCTGTTGCTACTCCCTGAGCTGAAATCACATGGCCTAAATACTCCACTTGGCTTGTACCAAACACACACTTACTCTGCTTGGCATACAGCTTGTGATATCTCATAGTTTCTAAAATTTGAGTCAAATGTTGCACATGATCACTCAAACTTTTGCTATATACCAGGATATCATCAAAGAACACCAATGTAAACTTTCTCAAAAAAGGTTTAAAGACTTCATTCATTAAAGCCTGGAATGTAGATGGAGCATTGGTTAATCCAAATGGCATTACCAAAAACTCATAGTGACCTTCATGAGTTTTGAAAGCTGTTTTTGCCACATCATCTTCAAACATTCTTATCTGATGATAACCTGATCTCAAATCAAGTTTAGAAAATATAGTAGCTCCATGTAATTCATCAATCAACTCCTCTATTAATGGAATAGGAAACTTATCTTTAATGGTGTTTTTATTGAGTTGTTTGTAGTCAATGCACATCCTCCATGTGTTATCCTTCTTTTTGACCATAACTACTGGTGAAGCAAATGGACTATGACTTGGCTTGATCACCCCACCTTCCAAAAGTTCTTTAACCATAGCTTCAATAGCATCTTTCTGTGTAGGAGGATGTCTATAAGGTCTAATGTTCACTGGTGGAGTACCTTCAATGAGTGGAATTCTGTGATCATGAGACCTCTGTGGTGGCAACTCTTTTGGTATTTCAAAGACATCAGCATAATGATCAATTACAGGCTGCAACTCTTCTTCAATTGTTTTTGACCCATCCTGCTCCATGGAACACAATTCTACACCAGTGTGTCACACCCCCAAAATCGGGTCCAGCGGAAGCATACGTGTAGCTGGGGTGTAACTCAATTGGTATTACAACACAAGTTCAAAAATGGTTTTCACTTCAATCATTTAGAATAAAATAGTTAAGTCAAAAATGTTAAATTTACATCGTTAAAAGTAGTGCGGAAGTAGGCCCTTAAAATAGTTTGAAACGGTCCCCATATAAATAATCAGAGTCTTCTATGACCATGCCATGCCCTGCCAAAACCTCCTGTAGCGTGCCATAGGTTAAAACCTGAAAATACATGCTAAAGTGTCAACACGAGGTTGGTGAGTTCATAGAGTTGTTTAACAAATAAAGTATATAGAAAATGATCGCCCAGCAAAGGCATTGTAAATCCACTCAGTTGCAAGTCCCGCCATAAGAGACTTGTAACCTGTGTGTTTACAACCCACTGCCAAATGTAATAAAGTCTACGTGAACAAGTGTAATACTGGTATCCAAATTCCCAGATAAATATAGCAAAACGGCTATATAAATAATTCAGTCAATGAGGCCATATGATAAATCAGTCAAGCGGGAAAACCCGTAATAAGGTTGATGCAAAGGCATCTTAATTCAGTCACGTAAGGAAACATTAATATTACGTTTGACATTCAATCAAGTGGGGAATACCACAATATTACGTTTGACATCACAGCCAAGTGGGGAATACCACAATACGTTTGACATCACAGCCAAGTGGGGAATACCACAATATTACGTTTGACATCACAGCCAAGTGGGGAATACCACAATATTACAAGGAGGTCATATGATAATTCAGTCAAGTAGGAAAACAGCAATATTACGTTTGACATCACAGCCAAGTGGGGAATACCACAATACGTTTGACATCACAGCCAAGTGGGGAATACCACAATATTACAGGGAACATATAGGAACAATTGGTGACCATGAGGTCATATAAACAAGGATAATCAATCCCATGAAATACAGGAAAATCAAACATACCAATGAATGCAGGTGATCAAATGTATATTTAGATAAAGCTGGAAATATTTGAGTAATCAACCAGGTAAATCAAGTAGTGCGTTTTAAGTAAAACGAGCATGTATTCTCCCCCAAAGAGTTTACAAAGCAATTAAAATAGTAGGGGCTATGACTCACCTGGAGCGATAGCTACGACGACAAAAGTGGATACACTGAAATGAGGCACGATCTCTAACCGCAACCTAATATGAGTAATAACGATCTACCTTAGATCATGACATAACGAAATGAATGCACGTGCACATGATGCCTATACCACTCGTAACTTGGAAATACTAGTTATCGTCATAGTAAAATAGTTTCCATACTTAGGAAAAATAAGTCCAAATATAGGAGTATATAACTTGTCGTATTATCTCGTATGAAAATGTTAGTGTTAAATTCCTTGTATCGAAAACCTTGAAATAACATCGTTAAGTCTTATAAGTATTCTCTTGGATCATACGTATCCATTGGATAAGAAAATAGTCGTTAGTAATGTTTCTAGAAAATATACCATTTAGTACGTACGTTATTATTTTCTAGTAGTGACAAAATATATATATAGTTTTGACGATGTTAAAACGCGTATAACTTGGTCGTTTTAAGCTCATTTTACTCGTTCTTTATATCCACGGAATCGTGGGACAAAATACTAACATATTTTTGCTAAGTCGGGATGGCTAGATTTAGTTTTACGCCTCGAATTTGCCCGTGAGTACTGTTCATCAGCAAGCAGTTTTTCAGAAAACTAGTTTTCGTCGTTAAATTCGGAAAATCATATCTCCTTCGTTATTAACTCGTTTTAATCCGTTCTTTCGCCCACGGCTTCGTTTTTGAAAGTATTTTCTAAATCTTTGGTCAAAAATTAACCACCATCTACTGATTTTCCCACGAATTAAAAATAGGGACAGTAGGTATTTCTATTGTTTCAAAAATCATTTCTAAGGTTCCAATCTAGTTCCAACTTCCACCAAACCACTTTCAATCACCACAAAACTAATCTAATCCTACCATACACCTTCTTAGGGTGTCATGGGTTCCTAAACATCACAAATCAAGTAGATCTAACAAGGATCTAACCAAAAATCATTTCTAGGGCTTGTATGATCAAAAGTTATAAGTTTGTAAAATAAAGTGGTATAAGCTATCAAATGCATAAGATCTTGTATAAAAACCATATGAACATAATAAGAACTTGATAAAATTAGGAAAATAAGTTTGACATACTTACTTGAAAGATTTGATGATTTTTGAGCAAGAAAACTTAATAATCTTGAGGTTTTTATTTCAAAACCTTAACTAGATTAATACTATGACTTGTTTTAACACTTGATTCTTGAAAAACTATGGATTCTTCCTTGATCTATGTTCTTGGCCGATTGGATGAGCAAGAGAGAAGAGAGAAAAGTTTTTCTTGTAACTAAAGTTGTATGTGTGACTTTTTGAGGTTTTAATCTAGTAAAATAATTCAAAGACAAAAAGGTACAAGTAATTAATTAGTTAGTAGCATTATTTTCTAGTGTGTAAGTGATTGATATGGAGGGTGGAAGAAAAGTAGGGATTGTGTAAGTAAATGTTGGGTATTAGTTGGTATTATGTGTTAGTTTGTAGTTTTTAAGGTGTACCGGGTACCGGGTTAACCAAAAATAAATTTTAACGGAGTTAACCGGGATAAAATAAAGTTATAAAAATTATAAAAATAGGTTGGGTATAATTATTGGGTGTTTAGATAATTGTTGTTTAATTTCTACGAAAACCGTCGTAATTTTTGTAAACTTACGTTAATAATTAAAATAAATCTCCAAAATGCCGGGTAAATTAATATTATAATTTTTATATTATTAAAATGAATATAAAAATATATTGGAATCATAGTCGGGAGTGTCGGACGCGTTAGTCACATTTATAGTTCGCGTATTAGTGTTTATTTAAAATAAACATACGTAATTCGTTAATTATATTAAAAATATAATTTGAATACCCTACGAGTGGAATAGTATACAAGTGACATAATGATAATACGCAGACCATTTCTAGTCTATATGAGATGTCCCACATGATAAAGCATGAATTCGCTCCTGAACCAATACGGTTACGCGAATTTTGAATACCCGTAAACTAAGTTTACGATGACATGAGTAATGCACGTGAATAGTGGTTTTCTTCCGGAAATGAATAGTGTCAAGTGAATAGTAAAATTTCTGAATGTTTCTTGGAATGTCAAATTGACCTCAAAAACGATGAATAGTGATTGATGAATAGTAATTGATGAATAGTAACTTGTGAATAGTAAATTGTCGAGGTTTGGAAAAATGACCGGAAATTACGAGTTGTGACACAGTGTTTGGGTAAACACATAACATCATCATTTCTGCTTGGTCAGATTGTTCTAACATCTTTAATTGCTTTCTTCCATCCACCCAATGAACTGGAACCTTAGCAGTACCTCTTAAAATCACTCTCCTATTATTATGCATGAACTCCATTCTCAATTCTTTAAAATTCCACTTCCTTATATCACCCAAAGTTGACAACCATTGTACTCCCAACACCATCTCACAACTTCCAAGAGGTAGAAGCATCACATCAGTAGTGAACACTTCTCCATTCATTTTCCACTGAAAATCTTTACAAACACCCATACTCATAAGTTTCTTACCCCCTGCTACTGATACAGTCATTGGTTTTGTTTGAATCACTTTACAACCCATTCTTTTAGCCATAGCAACATCCAAAAAATTGTGAGTTGATCCTGTGTCCACCAATATATGTATCTTATATCTATTTGCCACAATACCAACTACCCTCATGGTCTTAAAAGAATTTTCACCAGTAAAAGCATTCAAAGAAATGTGAGGCTGTAACTCTTCCTCAGCACTCACTTCCACTAATTCATCAATGGCATCAACAAATTCCTCAACTGAATCATCTTCTTCTTCATTCATAGGTGAAACCACAAGTGAAAACAATTGACCTTCACACTTATGACCAGGCACAAATTTCTTATCACAATAGAAACATAAGTTCTTGGCCCTCTTTTCTTCATACTCTTTTTGAGTCAATCTCTTAAAACCAGTTTTATTTTCACCACCAATTGGGGTTCTTGTGGTTGCAGGCAAATTCATGGGTCTATTAACTGGTCTAGGTAAAATTCCATCATCCCTATTAGCATAACCACTTCTGACATTAGAAGGATAAGAATTATACCTTGATTTTGTAGCCAAAAGAGTAGCTTCTTGCATCTTAGCCATTGAGAACAGATCAGCCAGACTCAATGGTTTAAACATTCTAACAGGCATACTAATTTCATCTTTTAGACCCCCAATGAACAGACTCATGGCAAGAGATTCAGTCAAATTCATCCTATTCAACAGATCTTCAAACTTGTCTTGATAGACTTGTACTGTACTAGTCTGCTTCAAATTTTTGAGTTCCACCATAGGATCTTCAAACACATTACCAAATCTCTTCAAAGCCTGCTCAGCATACCCATCCCAATCACATCCATCCCCATAGTTTTTCAAGAACTGCTGATGCCACACCAAAGCCCTATTAGACAAATGCATTGCTGCCAACTCCACTTTCATATCTTCTTGAACATCATCAATTTTAAAGAAATGTTTGCATCTAAACAACCAACTTTTAACATCATCACCATTGAATCTTGGAAACTCAATCTTGGACATCCTTCTATATTGAGCCATTCCATTGCCATTTCTGCCATTACTGTTCTGACCATGACTAGTACCTTCACCAGATCTCATTCTTTGCATATCTTGATGCATTTGATCCATCCTTCTTTGCATTTCCAGTATTGTATTTTGAAGTGACTCCATGGTTGCTTCTTGACTTCTTGATATATTTCTTGTTTCCACCATTTCACCAGTAAAATCACCACTCATCAACAATGATTTCTCACTGACCAATTGGGGTAATTACTACTGGTCTGTTCTGGGTTAATCAATCCAACTGCTGCTTGCCAGCTTGTTCAAGATAAGAAAATTTAACGAGAATATCGGCTTATCTTGTGGCCGTACAGATGATTGACACTAACCAAAGGTAAACAGAACAGTGAAATCAGTGGTGGCTGATTTCTTGACCGGAAATCTCTTATTTTGATCGGAATTCACCGGAGAAGATGACCGGAAATCAAGAGTTTGCCAGGATGATAAGCTCTGATACCAATTGATATACAACACTTCTAGAATTCACAAATGGAATTGGTAGAAGGCAACAATAAACTCAGAATTCATATGAAGTTAGAAATAAACTCGAAAGGATTATTGTTAGTTTTGGCGGGAAAGTTAGTTAGATGGAATGGAAGAGATAACAGAATTAAGAAAGGAGAATTTTATTCAATCAAAGCGTAATTACAAATGAGATACAAGCAAAGTATTTAAAGAGAAGGTTTAGGCGGGAAATTCTGTTGGTGGGAGTGAAAGGTAGTATGTGAAGAATGTCACGTGCACCTCACATGTCCAGTTAACTGTGCATGTGCCCCTCACGTGCCAACTAACTATCCAAACACTCCTACTCGTGACATCTCACTAATTGGCATACATAAAAAGTAATGTAGAAGGGCATATAAATAAGCTGAGAAGGGCACATATAAATAAGTTTACCAAATATATAGTGTCATTGGACATTCTAGTATCATCGTACTAAATTATACATTGCATTTTCAATCTCCAACCTCTAGGGAGTTGGAGTAGTTTGCATTAGTTCTGTGGTTCCAAAGCTTCATTTGATGCTTGGTGACCTAATCGGTTAAATCATCGATCAGAATTGTAATCAATCTAATATAGTCATTCAGCATTCAGAAATAAGCGAAATCAGGTAATTTTATTTACCTAGTTGACTCAATCAGCACAACTCTAATCATCTATAATCATTTAGCAATCAGCAACAAGCACAATCATCACATTTCTATACATCTAGATTTGAGCAGTTTCAAAGAACTTAAGCAGAATCAAACAGTTCAAATAAACAGATTTTTTTATACCAAGTCGAATACCTAGTGTGGATATGAATGCAATGTCGTGTCACATCTGTAGAATACTTACTTGCACATGTTACAAGTAAAAGGGATAAAATGCATGTAATACCTTATGATCATGATGAGGAGAAATGGTAGTTGGTCTTTTGGTGTTGAAAGTTTATAAAAGGTGTACCTGCAACAACGTAAAAAGATTAATACTTTTTTCCGGTGAAAAAGTGAAAATATATATAGCAAAATATCTGCAAGGCAATCCTAAATCCAAAATGCATGCTTAGTGGAAACCACACAAATACGGCAGAACATTAGTACTAAGCAAGACTCTATCCTATATGCTACTACAAGAAACATTAACTATCAATTCCTTCCTGCTTATTGACTTCATACTTCTAAATTCCATAACTACCTTTGTCATAACTTTTGACCAAGACCAAGTAGTCCCATCTTAGCCAAATGATTAAATCCTATTCTGCAATATTTTCCAATTTCTGCACAATACTTTCCAACATACTCATGTGTCTTAGTGCTCTCAGGTTTCATTCACAGGTTGGACAATCATCTTGATATTCAACTTGTCAACCATTGCATACATCTCAAACTTTGTTTGCAGTATACACACCTAGTAAACTGCAGCAGCTAGAATTAATCTTCTTAGAATGTCTATGAGAATCAAGTTCACTCTTACACAAAGCACACACCACAGTTTTTCCTAGATACCCATAAACATCACTTCCTAAACTTTTCAGGTAATGTCGAAACCTAGTGAACACGACAACATTAAGAACCAAAAAATTTCAAGCTAATAAGACCAAGTACGTACTTCCTAAACTATAAATGGATCTTATTTCAGTTATTATCCACAAACATAATAACTATAAAGTACATGATATATACAGTTTTAGACTCAATATAACATTGACGGCAAAATGTATAGCTCAAGATGTCTTAGAAAAAGGTTCAGGAATTTCATCGAACAGTTTGTAGGCGTCGTTATGCACTTGGATAAACTGCCTTTTTGTAACTCACGTTTTTACATGACTACTGTACAGATAATGTATTCGCCCATGGATGATCTTGCTCACCTCAAAATCGCCCTTGAAAGCTTACTATTCGCCACCAATAATTTTGATGACGAAAATATCATTGAAGAAACTGAAGTAGATAAGAGATACAAGGGGACAATCTGGTGGTCCGGTGAGTTGATTGAAATTGATGCTCGGAGATTTAATAAAGATGAATGGAATGTTGTATATGAACAACTGTTTTGGATGGAGATTTCAATGCTTTCAAATCTCAAGCATAAAAATCTGATTTCTTTAGTTGGGTTTTGTGATGAGAATGATGAGAAGATCATCATTTACAAGCATGAGACGGCCACAAGTCTTGACCAATATCTAAGTGATCCGATGTCGTTGACTTGGGTGCGAAGATTGGAGATATCTGTCGGTATTGCGCAAGCATTGAGCTACATTCATTATGACGAGCAACGCGACTTTAGCGTAATACATCGGTTCATTACCAGTGGCGAAGTTGTATTAAATGACGACCAGGAACCCAAGTTACGTGGTTTTGAATTTTCCATGAAGATTAATGCATCTCGGAGGCACAACTCTTTCCATACTAGTACACCTTTGTATGTGGATGGGTATGGAGACCCAACGTATATTGAGACTAAAAGTGTGAGCTACAAATCAGATATATACTCCTTTGGGATTGTTTTATTTGAACTACTGTGTGGCAGAGAATCAATAATTGATAACAAAGATGATAATCTTTTGGCACCGCTAGCCATTATCCATTATCGAGAGAAAAAGCTCGATAATATAATTGATCCGGAACTATGGAAACAAATAGACTTGCACTCATTCAACATGTTCGCAGAAATAGCGTATGAGTGTTTGGACGAAGAACGATCGCGACGCCCAAATATAGATGACATTGTCCCAAGACTCGAGAAAGCTTTGAAACTATCACGTGAAAGCAGGCCGGTAAGACCTTTATATTGCCATATTATGTATTCCCTTTTCATTATATTAGTTTCAACCAATTTAAATACAAGTAAAACATTATGAGATGACAAAAACAAACCAATTTTAACATATTCAATCACTTTTGGTAAAAGAAAGACATATCTCTATTGTATGGAAAGAGACACATTTGCTAAAAAAAAAAACTTTCAAAGCGAAAAATGTGAAATTGCAATCTGCCTTACTCCCTATTTCTTTTAATATTGTACTAATTTATATCCATGTATTTTCCTTTCATAACTACTTATAAATTAAAAGTTTGACCCAATGAACAATAAATATCCACTTCATACACGAATCACTTAACATCAATTTTGCAATTATAATTACTTGCCGTTTTAAATTTTCGCCATTATATATGGGTACTCATCTAGTCTATAGAAGTGGTATAATTCATATTTAACACTTCATTTTTTATTCATATTATTTTCTACTTGTCTTTAATCTCTTATGCGTTTGGTATCCTCCAATCGGAATGGAAGAATGAATATCATTCCGATTCAAAGTGTTTGGTATCCCGGAATGACTATCAAAAGTAGAAATGATATACAAATCTATTTCATACTTGATAGGCACTAAAAGTATAGTATATGATTGTTTCATTCCCGGGCCCACCACTTCCCCTCACATAATTTATACTTACACTTTTATCTAATTATCCTACCAAACAACATTTATGAGATTGATACCTCAACTTATAGTTATTCCTATTCCACTCCTATATCAAATCCATACCGATTATCATTCCGGACAACAAACCAAATGGCACCTAGTTTTGGTCAATTGTTGATTTACCCATTTAACTTTTTCTTGCAATGTTTTTATTTTTAACTTTCTTTGACCATTAAAAAAGACCACTTAACTTTCAGTGATCGTTTGATAAAAACCTTAACTTTTTTTAGCAACGTTTTTATCGTTGATATTATTTAATCATTTGATACAACCCCTTAACTTGGAATAATAACATTGACAATGTTTTTATATTTGACATTGAATGACCTATTATATTTATTATCCATTTCAACACATAATACGTCTCGTTTTGCGGTTTTTAGTCATTAGGTTATCGGTTTTCATTCTGTTTAAATCTAGGGGATGGGTAAGTTTGTTTTCACCATTATGACTTGTTATTCCTTGAAACGGGTATGTATATTTGACATTCAACATCGATATAGTATAATTGAAAAAAAAAATGCAGCTTCGAAGAATCGTATCAATCCCTTTAATACAATCACAAAAACAAAATTGATAACTTAAGCACCAAAAATCACAAAATCCAACGTAACATGGGTCGTGTCGGGTAGCCAAAGTAATAGGTCATTTAATGTTATTGATAAAAACATTGTCAATAACATTATCAATGTTGGCTGAAGATTTGTATTAAACGGTTATCCAAAATTAGGGGTTAAATAAAATGGTTAAACTATATTAAGGATAAATCGTTGCTAAAAATTGTTTTTTTTTTTTTTTTTTTTGGTGGGGTGGGGGGGGGGGGGGGGGGGGGATACAATCATTGAAACTTGGTCTCTAAAATAACTATCTCAAAGTTTAATCGAATTTCGTAGTACCTTTACTTGAAGTTATTATTACATAATTTTAAAAAAATAATAATAATAAATTAGGTAATGAACAAAATTGTCATTATGCAATACGTAACAAAGAAAAAACAATGATAATTATATTTTTTTTTCTTAATTATTATCAAAGAATAGTTATTCTAGTGCAATAAGTAATGTAATATAGGATATCACATGGGATTAAAAGAATGATTAAAAAAGGGACGTTCTGTGGATATCACCAATTATAATAATATACTGATGATGCATGACTTGCTGTTAACCTGTGTATTAATTGAATATCGTCATCTCACATCCTTTTGCAACCCAATTAAACTCTGCTTGTTTTTGTAATAGATTCACTCTCCGCCCAACCACCTTGCTCACCTAAGAATCCCCCTTGAAGATATTTTATCCGCCACCAACTACTTTGCTGAAGAAAATGTCATAGGAGAAGGTGGATTTGGAAAGAGATACAAGGGAGAGCTCTCTTGGTCCGGTGAGTTGATAGATATCACTGCTCAGAGATTAATTAATAAAGAATGGGATGAAAAAGAACAACAGTTTTGGACGGAGATTTCGATGCTATCTAGTCTCAAGCATAAGAATCTTGTTTCTATTGTTGGGTTTTGTAATGAAGTTGGTGCAGAGACCATCATTTACAAGGAAGTGTCTGGGAGCAGGCTCGAAACCTATCTAAGTGACACGATGTTGTTGACATGGGTGAAAAGATTGGAGATATGTGTCGGTATTGCGCATGCATTGAGTTACATTCATTATGACGAGCCCCGTGATTTTAGCATTATACACCGGAACATCAGCAGTTACACCATTCTATTAGATGACTGGGAACCTAAATTAGGGGAGTTTCAGCTTTCCATGAAGATAAAAGCATCTGAAAGGTACCATTCATTTCATACTGATTCAGTTTGGTCTACAAAGGGGTATACAGACCCAATGTGTTTCGAGACCAACATTGTGAACCACAAGTCAGATATATATTCCTTTGGGATAGTATTGTTTGAACTACTGTGCGGGAGGAAATCAGTAATTGACAATCAAGATAATAAGTATTTGGCTCCAGTGGCGATTTTTCATTATAGAGAGGAAATACTCGATGGTATCATTGATCTGGACCTTTGGAAACAAATGGATCCGCTATCCTTGAACATTTTTGCGGAAACAGCGTATGACTGCTTGAATGAAGAACGATCCAAACGCCCGAATGTAGATGAGATTGTCACAAGACTTGAGAAAGCTTTGGAACTCCAATTGGAACGTGAAAATGTTGTAAGTATTTTTTTTTCTCTTTATCTTTCTATCTTAGTAACTACTCTATAATAAAACGAGTAACAATTATTCACTTATTGCTGTATTTGTTGACATTGATGTTAAAGGAACTCTCAATAGTTGTGGCGGAAGCTGAAGGTACATCATCCAGTCAGGAGGAGGTAATTAACTTTTTTAAGTTTTGTTGTGAGTCACTGAATCTTTAAAAGAGGGAAAATGTCAAAACAAGATAAAGGATACAGAAAGACGCGAGTAAATACACTCCATGTACATGTCACTTACGTAAACTATTATATATCTTAAACGTGGTGGTTGTGATCGAGTTATGGTTAAATTAAGGTTCAAGTTATACATGCATTATAATTAAGTAGAGAAATAACATTCAGATATAAGAATATCTTTCCCATTTGACCAAAAATCACATTGCCAACAATTTTTGCAAAATCTAACTTCTCTTTCAATTCAGAATGATACACAAGATCCCCTCTTATACTTACTCGGCTTCTCACCATATTTTCTAGCTCTTTAATAAATGTTAAAAATGAATGATTAACCTTACTGAAGTGTTCCACACTGAAAATATGCACACTTCATAATGTTGTCTTCTTTGGTACATATAGGGATCAGCGAGTCACTTTACATCCACATGCGTTGAATCCAATTCCAGCAAAAAGACAATGTCTTCCCTAAAACACCTTTCTCACTCACAACTCAGCATTGAAGATATAAAATCCGCCACCAACAACTTTGCTCCTGAGAATACGATCAAAAATGAAAAATTTAAATGGGTTTACCAAGGGCGTATGTGGCATTCCGGACAGTTCATCGATATTGTTGCACGTGAATATTTTTATAACAGCAAACAGTTTAGGATGGAGAATTCGATGCTTTCTAGTCTCAGTCATATGAATCTAGTTTCTGTTATTGGGTTTTGTGAAAAGAGTTATTGTTCTATGATTACGGTATACAAGAAGGTGGTCAACGGAAGTCTCAACAAATATCTAAGTGATGTGACCCTCACATGGATGCAAAGGTTGAAGATATGTCTGGGCGTTGCAAATGCATTGAGCTACATCCATTATGATGTTGGGCGCGATTTTAGTGTCATACATTGCAACATTAGGAGCTCGAAAATTTTACTTGATGACGAATGGGAACCAAAGTTATCTGGTTTTGAACTTTCGATGATAAATACAGTACCTCGGAGGCACCGTCTTCTTCTTACTCGTGATATTGTTAAGAATGTATACCTGGACCCAAAATATAATAAGACTGGTGGTGTGACCCACAAGTCAGATGTGTATTCGTTCGGTGTTGTGTTATACGAAGTCATGTGCGGAAGGAGTGCAGTTCTTCCAGATGAAGAGTTGGGAGAGGGGTTATTAAGTCAACTGAAAAAATCTCATTTGGATGAAATGATCAACCCGCATTTACGAAAACAGATGGACCCAGAATCATTCAAAATCTTCTCAGAGATAGCGGATTACTGCACACAGAAGAAACGGGCGAAGCGTCCGCATATAGATCAGGTTGTCAAAAGACTTGAGAAAGTTTTGGAACATCAGTGGAGGCATGAAAATCCAGTTGACCGCACATCATTCAATCGCTTGAAGGTAATTAATTTTCTTGAACTTTTAATTTTTGGCCGACTAAGGATTATCCTAATTAGTAAACAAGAGTTACTTATATTATTAACTGTTGTTGCCTAGTTTAACGTATAACCACTATATCCTCATTATACCAGTTTTCGTAAAAAAAGATAATAGTTTTGGTAACCAATGCCCACTGGGCAGAGGTTAATGTCTAATGAATAAACACAATATTTCCTAATTAACAATAAATTACGTTAAATATGCATTAAATGCACATTAAATAAACTATAAATTACTATATTTTAGCTTAATTTTCACTTAAATGAATATGAATTTAATGCCATTTTTATGTTAATTGGGAAAGTTCGTGTTCATTTATTAGACACAAACCTCTGCCGAGTAGGCATTGGTTAGCAAAACTCAAAAGATAATAATGTAAAAAAGTGTATGCATGTGGTTTTGATATTAAATTATTATGTTTTTTTAACATTGCATTTTATATTTCAAAGATTAATATTGAATTAAAACTAAAAATATTATATAAAACTAAATTTTGTAATGAATGAGATATTTTCCATCCGGCCATTGCAGCTAGCTTAAAGCTACGAAATAAAGTTTGTATTAATAATATGTTCTTCCAATAAAAAAAATGTTAACAATACTAAAGAAAATGATGTAAAAATACAGACTTTAATGGTTTAAGGGTTAAATTGCTATATTGGTAAACTTAAGGTATGAAAGTATAAATTTTATTGGTTTTGGGGGCTATTTTGGGTTATTAGTAACATTAAGTAGTACAATATTAAAATATGCAATTTAATGAGGATAGGGGATATTTGGTAAACATGAGGCGTAAAAACACGTCTGAAAACGGACGAAGACATATGAAAAATGGACGAAAACGAAAGAAAACGGACAAAAACGTATTAAAACAAACGAAAACGTATGAAAACTGACGAAAACATATGAAACAAACGAAAATGTAAGAAAACATATGAAAACGTATGAAAACAGACGTTAATGGACGAAAATGTAAGAAAGCGGACGAAAACGGACAAAAACGTATGAAAACGAACGAAAACGGGAGAAAATATATGAAAACGGGCGAAAACAAATAAAAACGTATGAAAACGAACGAAAACATATGAAAACAGACGAAAATGTATGAAAGCAAAAAAAAAAAAGTTTATTAGGAAAAAACGTGAATTAGAACAAAAAAAGAAAAAAAAAAAAGAAAAAAGAAAAATAGAAGCGTGGAAAAAAACACGAAAAAAGAAAGAAACAAAAAAAAAGAAAAAGAAACAAAAAATACAATGAAGCGTGAAAAAAAAAAGACACAAAAAAAAGAAAGAAAAAAAAAAGAATAATAAAAAAGACAAAAAGACAAAGAAAAAAAAAACATGGACTTAGGTTTCAATATTTAATCTTAGGTTAATCCCACCATTAAATCAAACTAGATAGATGGTGGAGATTTGTCCCTTAGTATGCACCAAAATAAGAGTATGCATTTGAATTTTCCTCTCTTACACCAAGAGTGTTTTTTTGGCTTAGTTTGATAATTTCCTCTAATTTTAAACCACTATATTAAAAGTGGGTCAATTCACCTACTTTGGGTTACATCCATCGGTAAACAAAATACAATGATCAAACCTGTAAACTACGTTACTTGTATTACTAAATCGCCACTCAAACCTGTAAACTAGGTTAATAGAATCATAAAGCTTAAATTATATTGGGGAGTTTTACCGAACTTTTGGTGTTTATATGAAAATCTAAGACAATCTTTGATTACGTTTGTGTTGGTTATTTAGTGTTTGCAAGTGTTCCCAGATTAGGGTTAAGATAATCAATGAGTACCGGATATTCACTTGAAATCGTGTTATCACTTTCCAATAGAAACTATTCGACCCTATGCCTGGGTTACACGAATATCTCTATGGGATAAGACCAAGTGATGTTCTTGTTTTAGGCACAAATCAAAAACGGAAACGTATTCAAGTGTTTAGGGTTTGTGTTGTATCGTATCTATGCAGAATGTTATGACCTCTATTTATAATAGAGAATACTCAAACCCTAACCCATGGAATTATGTATAATTAACGGCCCATTAATTATATCATAATACTTTCCATAATAGAAGGAATCAGTGGTTAAAAACGAGCAGCATAATAAACTGATGCCAGCAGCAGAATCAAACTAGCAGCAGATTCCCACTAGTAGCAGAATCTACTGTCAGCAGAATCCACTAGCAGCAGATACATACTAACAGCAGAATCAGATCAGCAGAAACAAATTCACACTAGCATAACCACTATTGAGTCAGGGGATTCAGTGACCAAATGGGTATACACTCCGTACCTCCAAACCCATTACCAGGTGTGAATTAATCCTTTAAGTGCACTAAATTTTCCAACAATCCTCCCCAAATTTAGTTCACTTCCTATGCATGAAAATTAAACACAAAACAAAACATATGCATAAATGAAAATATCTTGAAGATTGAATTCTCATCTTAGTACATTATACGTTTAAATATTCGAGAATCAGGGTGTTCCAAAGAATTGAACCTTCAACCCATTTGAATACCTGAAGATAAATACACATACATTTACAAACACTTAAATAATCCTGACACTATACAAGTCATGTGTCAATATCCAATTCATAAATGTATTATGGAAAGTATTATGATATAATTAATATTAGGAGGTTCCTGAGTACGAAAGTACATAACATTTTGAAACATGCCATATTTACTCAATCGTTATCTTCATTTTCAATTTTGACACACATCTTCTTTTCATAAGACAAATCCTTAGATATTAATTTTATTGAGGATATCATTTTCCTACTAGGTACTTTAAACAAATCAACTATTGCTTTTGAACGTTCTCATATTTTCTAAATGTTAATCAATTATAAACACTTTTTATTTTTTTTATCCAATACTTACTAGCATTAATGAGGTGCATAACTACGTAATATTGTAGGAGAACTTTGAACACTTGAAGATTGGACTAGATCTTATCAACGAAGCTACCAAGAATTTTGACGATGCATACTGCATCGGGTCAGGCGGCTTCGGTAAAGTGTACAAAGCAGATGTTGAACATTTTGATAGCAGTAATTCCTCATCAATTGAAGGTGTGAATGAATGCGATTTACCTAGAAAACGAAGCACGGTAGCCATAAAGCGCATTAACAATCAAGAAGGAGAACAAGGGTTCATTACAGAAATTGAAAGTTTAACTAGTTGTAAGCATGAGAATATAATCTCTCTTCTTGGTTTTTGTTATGAAGGTAACGGTGCAATGATCCTGGTTTATGAGCATGCTTCGAAAGGAAGTCTTGAAAGCTATTTGGGAAACAACGATAAGATGACTAATTTTAATTGGTTGCAACGTCTAAATATATGTCTTGATATTGCACATGGTTTGAATTACATTCACAACAACACATATCATGGCAAACGAAAGATGATCCACCGTGACATCAAGAGCGATAATATTCTATTGGGAGATAATTGGAAGGCAAAGATTGCGGATTTTGGGCTCTCCAAATTCCACCCAGCACATCAAGCAGCCAGCACTATCTATACCAATATGATTGCTGGTACATATGTGTATTTGGATCCAGAATATCAGAAGGAAGGTAGATTAAATAAGAAATCAGACATTTACTCGTTTGGAGTAGTGTTGCTTGAGATCTTGACCGGGAGGTTGGCCTATGATTCTGTATACACCAAAGTGAATGAGAAGGGAATTGCACCCATTGCAAGAGATCATTTTGAAAGAGGAACAATAATGCAAATTGTTGATCACAAGATAAAGGAGGAGATCGATGAACATGTCTTTTCTTTAAGCAAAGGACCCGATAAAGAGTCTTTGGACATATTCTTAGAAATCGCATTTGGATGTGTGGCAGAAACTCAAGCGCAACGTCCAAAAATAGAAGTTGTCATCAAAGAACTCAAAAAAGCTTTAAACTGTCAGGTAAGACACACCGAAAATTTTCGATAGCAGGTAGTAATTTCAGTTTATTTTTTACTTATCAAATTAACTTACTGACCCATGATTCACAGGAGAACCATAAGGACAATCTTAAACTGTCACTTGAAGACGTAAAGTCAGCCACGCAAGAGTTCAGTCAAGACAATATCATTGGACATGGAGATTTTGGGAATGTTTACAGAGGAGTAGTTACTCACGTTCATGGACATAATATCATTGCAGCAAAGCGGTTGGATAGGAAGTCTGTTGCAAAAGATGTTGAATTTGTAACAGAGCTGGAAATCCTTATGGAGTATAGACATGAAAATGTCATTGGTCTTGTAGGCTACTGTGATGAAGAGGATGAAAAGATTATTGTCTATGAGTATGCATCCAGAGGTAGTCTTGATAAGTACTTGAGCGATGATAGTCTTACGTGGGTGATGCGGCTTAAAATATGCATCAATATTGCAATTGGGTTGGAGTTTCTTCATGGAACTGTTTCAAGTCCAGAAATGGTAATACATAGGGACATCAGCAGCAACAACATTCTACTATTTGATGATTGGAAAGCAAAAATTACCGGTTTTGGGATTTCCTTAGTATTCCCAACAAATAAGAATGTAGACTATGTCATCGATAATGTTACAGGCAAAATTGGCTATCATGACCCACTATACTCGAAAACAGGCTTCTTAACCAAAGAGTCTGATATATTCTCGTTGGGTGCGATCTTATTTGACATCTTGTGTGGGAAACTATCATCCGAAATGCTAGATGACGAGTATTTTAATTTACCCTTTTTGGCTAAACACCACTATCATGTAGGAAAACTTGATAAATTAGTGTTCGAGGGTATCAAAGAACAAATTGTGCCACAATCATATATTACCTTTACAAAGATTGCCCTTCAATGCTTACATCACCGAAGAGAAAGACGACCAACAGCTGATGAAGTGGTCATACAACTCAAGAAATCATTGGAATTTCAGGTAAGATTTTATAGTTTGACAAAATTGGTTAACTTTTGATTCATATATATCTAAACTATGGCGTTTAATGGTTTTATAAACTGTATGAAACATGAGTTTATTAATTGATTAATGCATATACAGGAGGACTATGAGAAATGGGAGCCCAAATTGCCTAAGGACTATCAAGAAATAATCCTGATGTCAAAGTGCCCGGAAGTCTATTCTACTAAAAAGAAAGAGGAACTTTACAACATTTTTTCTAAGGGAGTCCCCCTTCAACAAGACAAAGTGGTAATCAGTTCATCTTGTATCTCGTTTGTTTGATGTTTTTCCAAATTTTTATATATCTTTTCCTTTTTGAGGGATAATTCAATACCACACATGCATTTACACATCATAAAAATTGAACCTGATTTAAGTTTTGTTATATATCAGTTGTTGTCATTCGATGGTAATGGAGAAAGAAATAAAATGGTATCAGCGGCAATGTTTTCTTACATAAACAGTTGTCCACATGAGTGGAAATTTCTTCAAGAATCAAGGTTATTCTCTTTACCTCTCTAAATTTATCATGCAGTTCATAAGTGATAACCTTACATACGCACTGCTATTAGATGTATATATTTCTGTTTCTTTGAAAAAATGTAGTTACTTTACCGGTTTATGCATGCTAAGCTAATTACGGTAGCATAATAATTAGTTTACAGCCTACCTGTGTATTTTGAACTTGCGTTGTGGTTCTTTTTTCTTGAGTGTTGTGTATTATATACTAGAAAATTTTGCCAAGAAAGCTACTTTTTTCGCTCGTCAAAAGGTCTGGAAGTTAAGGAGTTGACAAATTCTTAAATTTTAATTAAAAAAATCTTATTTTTATGAACTAGATTTCATAGTCCTTCTGATGAGCGAGAGAGTTACAAATGCTCCAGATTGACAAGTGTGATGTTTTATGTTACCTTTCTTGTCAATCTAATATGTATACTAATTCACGGGTATATAAACCCGAGAGCACAAACTTGAGATTCGTTGTTGCTTAGGCTCACGGAGATGGTAGAATTATGACATAAGGTATGTTTTTTTCTCGGCTAACTGTGTTAGTCTCATATTTGGTATATGGGTATTATGTTTGATAAAATCTGCTGTTTCAGTCCGTAGCTTATTTTTTTTCCCAATAGGTGGTAGAGCTATGTCCCTATTTTGGGTATTATGACTGATTTTGCTAGCATCTTGCTACTCTATTTTATTATATTTTTACCAATAAAAAACCGATGATTTTGAGGACAAAAGCATTGCTTTTCATTAGTCATTTATAGCTTGAATATCTGTAATATGTGCAGGTTTGAGAGAGTAGTGGAGATGTTCGATATTTCCAAATTGAACATTGAAATAAAGACAAACGCTCAACTTTTATCTCCAAATGTTGTTTATGGAGTCTATTTAGTCTTCAAACTCAGTGATTCAAGCCAATTCTCAAGTAAACCGACGTATGTTAACCTAAAGTATAGAAACGGACTCGAAAGTCTACATGCATATTTCGCAACATGGAGAAACAAGGAGTGGATGATGATTGAGTTGTACCAATTCCTGAATCCGAATGAGGATGTCGTTTTTGAGTTTCTACTTGAGAGCTTTTCACTGTACTATTGTGGAGAAAGTACAGTTTATGTTGAAGGCATTGAATTTAGAGCAATTGACAAAGTAAGAATGAAACTGTATCCTGTGGTTCCATTTTTAATTCGTTTGTTTATATTATATAAAGGATTTGGATGCATGCCAAAAAACAAAGAATCAACATAAACCATGTCCTTTGCTGCATATTTAACATGGTTTGTGAACAGGTGCAACATGAAGATATCAGAAAATTGAAGGAATTCCAACAAGTCCTGAAATCAAACTTGAATATGGATCAGGTGCAACAATTGCCAACTAACTTTGAAGAAATATTCAAGATACGCGGAAACTACGATGAGTTGTTCTGGTTGGGTGAAGTCGACGAAAAGAAACTTCTTGTGCTTTCGGCAAAGGCATCTTTATACAAATTTTCTGATGTGGATCTGTTTACTTCAATACCAACAGCCCAGTCCAGGTTTTCTTTATATTTGAACTAAGTTTGTTACAGTTTCCTTTAACCGTTGAAATTTTTTTTAATTGTATACTCAAAACGTCTCTCGAAAACTATGTTTGATAATTCGAGGTCCAAATCTTCTGTGTTGTATAGTACGTACTAAGTGAATATGGGCGACAAAAAAATTAATTACTTCTTGAATATGGTATTTTGTATCTTCATGTTTTTTTGTTTTTGTTTTGTTTCTATGACGTAGGTAATAATATTATATATTGTACATGCAGATTTCGAGAGGTGCTTGAGCTTTTACCACAACAAGTATTTTATATTAATTGCACGATTAGAAGTCAAATGTTGTCGCCGGGTATGGAATATGCTTGTTACCTTGTATTCAAGCTTTCAGAAGAATGTCAGGGGCTGCATAATCCGGTTAGAGCAAAAGATTTACTCCGCAGAGAAAACAAAGTGGCCGAATATTTCTATTTTATTACCCCAAGCCCACTGAATATAAATGATATTACTCGGGTTCCACAAGAAAGAGAAGATGGATGGATGGAGATTCAAGTGTGGAAGTTTAACTCAGCTCATGAATTCAAGGATGACTCTCTTTCTATGAATATGAAATTTACAAGCCATGAAGGAACTATGTCTGGACTCATTGTATGTGGACTCGAGTTTAGACCACTGTAAAAAAATCATCTGCCATATTTAGTCTATTTGAAGAAACGTATCATATTGTTGGATTTTTCAAATTGGGTTTAGTGGTTTTTTTATTAATCTTAGTTGAGCTGCACACCAAGTATTTGATGAAAATGTGTGACTGAAAAATGGTGTGAATTTGTTATGTTAGTGTGACCCATTTGATAACTTGTTGGTTAGAATTGTTTTTTATGAAACAGATTCGAATAAATTAGTAGCATTTGGTGTTATGAAATGGGATTTTTTTAGACCGTTTATCGCTTAAGAGATAAGTAGTGATTAAGAAGTTGGTAATTTTATAATGATTGTGGACTTTAAGGTTTATATGTGTTTATTGGCTTTATAAGAGTTGGGTTTTAGCTGGGGAAGAGTGAAAAATGGTCATTTTTACATCGAGTGTATGTGTTTTGATATGTATAACGCAATGGTGTTTTGGGCATCTCTTTAACAATCTTGTTATCATTTTTACACCATTATAGTTATCATCTCAATATGTTTAATCTAATCTCTGTTCCAAATTATTGAAAGTTGAGTTTTACATATCATTTGCTTGTTGGGTACTTATGTTTATAGTATTCACTGGTCTTATCCTACAAAAATTGTACAGGTTATGTCACTGAAAAGTTGCTCATCATTGACAAAATCATCTTCTTTTAGCATCACTGATTTTCGACGCTGCTCTTCCATTGATCTCTCGTCGCTCTTCATCTTACATATTTCTTTAGGAATCCTAGAAGTGCCTTCTGTACGTACTCAGTCAACACGAAGGTCTTGTGGACTTGTGATGGCTGCCAAGAAAGAAGCCAAAGGTATTTACTTGGTTAATTCATTTATAACATGATAGTACACGAGGATACCCCGACGTAAACATAAAAAATGTGACTAGCAAGCCTATAGCCTAGCGGTTATGTGAGGCACCCCTATCATCTCACCTACAATACTAGGGACATGCGTGTGTGAGTTAGTTGCCATAAGAAAAAGATCAAACTGTCATATGATAATTTCATAATGAGCTGCATTCGGATCATATGAGTTTTACCTGAATAACATATTCCATTGTATAATTAGGAACAAAGTAAAGAGATGGAAAGTACAAGCATACTGTTCAAGAATGTGACCATTGAACATAAAAGATTAAAAGATACTACCCCGTGTTAGCATCAATGGCAAATATGTTGGCTTATTTTGTAATGTTAACATCAAATGCAGTTCCATGTAAAGCTGCCAAGTCAAACCATTGTAACAATAGTTCTGTTGCCTTTGATAACCTGCATTTTGATGCGAAGAATACCGCAAAGGATAAGACATCCAACATTAAGTAGCTTAGTAAAGGCACTGATCATAATTCTTTGTGATAAGAGAGGATTCACATGCTAGCTAATAAGCTTTTGAGCATAGTCAGCCATTTCCGATGCTTTCACAGCATCAACATGTTTTGCACCAGCCTAAACAAGAGAAGGAATAAAGAGATGAACTGTGTCATTAGTCGATATGTGTGGTGCATCATATTGTTCGATGAAATTATGTGATAGTGTCATGGTGTTTGGCTGTGGGTTATAAAAGTGATTATGTGATAAATTGAGTTGCATACCAACTGTTAATGTCTGCTGTAAATTTATCATGTTAATGAGACCCTTTATTATCGCAGAATTCATCTAAATTAAATGTCATCATTTTCTATATTTAGAGCACAAGTATCCATATGATTAGTGAACAAAAAAGCATATGATTTTTTGGGCAGCTGGACAATGGTTTGCTTCCGTTGACAGATTCAGAGAGGCTGCAGTGAATGTAATTAGTAAACTTGTATGATCTTTATCTCAGGTATTCTGAAATCAAAATCTCTCACTTCCAAAGTTCATATAATTTTAACTCCCTTTGTATTAACCGCGTCCGAACAGTATAAAAAGCCAAACAGGATGAGAACAGAGATTATCTAACTTAATGATGGCTACAGATTTTGTTTCTATACATGCTTGCCATTGCCTTTAAATTTCTATAAATTAAATTACTGATGGATCAAACTTAATGGTCATTATATATGTTGCAATTTAGAATATAATTTTCATCTTATGTTTAGTACTTTTGGTCAATGTGCCAAGTATGAGGGCAATCATTTCCCAAAAGGGCAGTGATACATGTCAGTAGAAGAATTGTATAGTGATAAAGCATCAGATTATGTGAATGGGACTGATACGATGGATGTTCGGTTCAACTCATGTCTATTATTAGTTCATGTTAAATATGAATAGTTCTTGTATAATGACATATTAAACATACATAAATTGCAGGATCTTCATGGGCTGCTGTTTTAGAAAGTAGAGATGGCCTCAATTATCCTGCAGATTATATATTGAAGGTACTTGACCAGCATCGGGGTTGGTTTCAAACTTTTTTATTGACAAGTATGGCTACCCATGTATTTGTGCTTGATGATAGGGCTTTAAAATGAGTAAATTTTTGGGTAAAACGGCCGGATTCAGAATATATAAAGCTTTGGAGACTGCTCGCACTGCAAACTCATTGGTTCCAGTTTGTAGGCGAAGGTGGACTTCCATTCCTGTGTGATAACCTTTCTGTAAGATTAAGGAATATGTGTGAAGGTAAACTTGATGCTTTCTCACTGAATATCATATTCATTGTGGAAAAATGGGCGTGTTCTGGTAAAAAGCTAATGGCTGACCCGAAACATTTTTACTCCAATTTTTTAACAAGTGTCTCTAATAGTATTGCATAAAAAATATATCATTTTATGTGACTAGGGAAATTTTCGGCACTAAAAATACACTATGGGTGACCTTTGACCCGTTTGATCTTTCCTTTTAGGCAATTTTTTTATTTTACCTTTGACCCGTTTTTCCGAACCTGAATACCCCATATATAAGTAAATAGGTCGGATTGCCACACTAGCATACGGTGCTGAACTACACATCATTGCTTGCATTTATATGTTATATTTCGTGGATATTTGTTTTTAAGTTCTTTGGCGATACTGTAGGTTGAGATCCTGTCTATTTGTAGATGTTATATGGATTGGTGTTTAACGTGAAGGTTCAACAGGTGAAGGATGCTGGAACTTCACAACTCAAGTTATGTTTCATTTCAGCCAATTCTAGATATTTGTCCAAAAAGAAGTCTTTGATCATCAGTAATCATTAATACATGGCTTGTGTGTTTGTTAATTAATCCATGTTTTCGCAACTGATAAGGATTCAGGGAGCGTTTGGTTTGGATGTGGGTATTAGTATGGGCATGGGAATGGGTATGATTCAAGAGAGAGAAAACCCATCCTTTATAATGGGTATGAAGTATACCTATATTCATGGGTATGGTTGCCAATTTTAAAATCCAAACCTTGTAACCAAACAATTTTTAAAGGATGGATACCCATCCCTCATTCCGATACCCATAAAACAAACGCACCCTCATTATCGTGACTACATGTAATAAATAAGCATATGGCCTGTTTGATGAAATGCGTTACTCAAAATTGTTTTAAAAATTGGAAGCCATATTCTCAACCCTTATCATTGTCAAATTTTTATATTATTCAATTAAATAAAACCACTAGGCAAGATGCAGCACATCATATTGATGTTTGTTGTATCGTTACTTATTATTTTCAAACTTTGAATTATTCAATAAAAAGGGACGTTTAATCTACTACAATTATAATGCAACTACCACACTTTTGGTTAATAAAATGATATTAGAGTTCATTTATTCAGATCTTTTTTATATCTTATGGTTACGTATGAAAACTTATAAGTTACGTTATCTCTTGAGTCAAGTTTTGATCCCTATAATATAAAACCAGATTTTTGTCAATTACCATCGAAATATTTCATTGGCGTGAAAGTCAACTTCCTCCTCAAGCTAAAATATTTCTTGGTGCCTTGTATAATACTAGAAAGGTGCCCGCGCGATGCGGGGGCTGATTGTTGGGGTGAAGAGGAGGGAGGTGGGGTGGTGGAAAATGGTTGTTGGGGTGGTTGTTGAGGTGGTTATAAATTGTTGGGGTGGTTGTTGAAATGGTTATAAATTGTTGGGGTGATTGTTAGGGGTGGTTGTTTCCTTAATTAGTAAGTAAAAGTCTGAATTTTTAAGTCTTTCTAATTATAAAATAGTCTCAAATACATTATATAGTAGTATAGATATCCAATGCATTTCGTCACCGAGAAGAAAGTTGCAAGTTGTGTAATTAAATTGAGTTGCACACCAACTGTTTGATATAATGTCTGCTTTAATAGTGCTGTAAATTGATCATGTTAATGAGACCCTTTGAGACTTGTTGCTAGTTAGAATTGTTCTGTGGACTTAAATCTCATTTAAGAAAATGGCCTTATTTGTTACAAAACTAATGAGTGCTACAAATATATAAATGATAACATATCCGAAAACAACCTATATAACCAACTACTGCATTTATATAACTAATGAGTACAAGAGTCAATGTTATTTACCTTTTAAGATCTTGAAGCATTAATGAGTTTATTTGGTTTGGTAGTGGAGAAGTAAAGTAGTTGTTAGCCGACCGTTAGGTGTAAAAGTTGTAATTCAAAATTCAACCTTTTGGAATGGTTTTTAAGAAGCGTTCCTAAAGGGACAACACATTTCATACACTTAGCTTTTGGAATGGTTTTCAAGAAAGCGTTCCAAAAAGGAGGACATTTTGGCACTCTTTTGGAAAGAAACGTTCCAAACAAATAGTTCCGGAACTCTTTCTTAAAAAACGCTCCAAATGGTTATATTTTGGAACGTTTGCAAGTAGTGGCGTGTTTCATTGGTTCTTTTTAGAATAGTTTATGGTAGAACCGTTCTCAAAGGTTGTCAAAACAAAATTTTCTGTAAGTAGTTAGCGGTTGTATATTAATGTTTCAGTTGGTAATTCATATTATTTTCTTTCAGGAACCGGTATTTGTTTTTTGTTATTTATGATTTTCAAACTCTGAAACATTCAATGAAAGCGAGGTTGACTATACGCTAGAGATGATTTGTTTAATCTTACTGTATGTTTAGCGAAATGAGCTGGAGCACTGAGGCTGAGGCAGAGGCTGAGGCAGAGGCTGAGCCTGAGGCTTATATTATAATTCAAAAGCTGAAGTTTATATTTTTATTAACTGAAGCTTATTGATGTAAAATCGCATAAAATACATATAACTAAATTCAGATATATTTCTCGTTTTGCGTGAATAATTCGCTATATTTTGAAAGCCTAAAGGGTATATAAGTAATTTGACTAGCTATACTGCTATAATCCTGTGTCACAAACAAATCTTATTTTATGAACTAATTTATTTTAAAATTTTAAGCCTCTATAAACTTTTATAAGCCTCGCGCCAAACATAACCTAATGTGCAAAGTCAATAGTCTTTACAATAATGCAAAAACAGACCTCCATGGCTACATCCATTAAACATAACACAAGAACACCATACACATCCACATCTATCTACCCAGTGACATAAATATCCTACGACATCAATATTGATATATAAAAGGACAAAATTGATTTCAATTGCATATTCATTATCAAAAGAGATAAGATTGAATTAAAAGTCGCAAAGGCAGTTTATTTTGCATACTCTAATTTTGGTGCATACCAAGGGACAATTCCCCACCATCCATCTAGCTTGATCTAATGGTGGGGATTAACCTAAAATTAAATTGGGAAACATAAGTCCATGTTTTTTTTTTCTTTTTTTCTTTGTCTTTTTATCATTTTTATTATTCATTTTTTTTTCTTTCTTTCCTTTCTTTTTCCTTTCTTTTTTTTTGTCTATTTTTACACGCTTCATAGTTTTTTTTTTTTTTTTTTTTTTTTTCTAATTCACGTTTTTTTTCTTCTAATAAACGTTTTTTTTTGCTTTCATACATTTTTGTCTGTTTTCATATGTTTTCGTCCGTTTTCATTTGTTTTTGCATGTTTTCGCCCGTTTTCATATATTTTCGCCCGTTTTCTTACGTTTTCGCCCGTTTACTTCATATTTCATACGTTTTTGCCCCTTTTCATACGTTTTCGTCCGCTTTCTTACGTTTTCACCCATTAACGTCTGTTTTCATATGTTTTCTTACATTTTCGTTCGTATTCATATGTTTTCGTACGTTTTCATGCGTTTCGTTTGTTTTCATACGTTTTCGTTCGTTTTAATACATTTTCGTCCGTTTTCTTTCGTTTTCGTCCATTTTTCATACGTCTTCGTCCATTTTCAGACGTGTTTTTACGCTTTCATACGTTTTCGTATGTTTTCATACATATTCGTCCATTTTCTTATGTTTTCGTTCGTTTTCATACGGTTTCGTCCATTTTTCAAACGTTTTTGTCCTTTTCATACATGTTTTTACACTTTCATACGTTTTCTTCCATTATATGAAAACTAAGACTATTTAAGTTAAACTTGGATATACTGACCGGGAGGGCGAGTTGAAAGTAAGGCTTTAAATGATAAACTAGCAGGGTACTTTCGCGTAGCAGCGACGGGTACCATGCAATTAGAATTTACAACGAGAAATATTTTCAAAGTTCTATATTTTCTGATACGATAACATTACAGATGAAGACAATTTTAACTTTTAATAATTTTAAGCAATAACAAGTTAACCCATATAAAAATTATAGATTACCCACGTGATGTTGTGGCAAAAACGACACCGAATTTTAAAAATCATTTAAATCATGTGAAGAAAATTTAGTTCTATAAAAATACACCTTATAAGTTTTTTTTTGGCACTTAATTGAATTTTTAACAATGTTTATTATATTTATCCCACATAAGTAGAAGATAAAAGTAAGAGTATTTATAAAGATTAAAAAAACCATAATATTCAAAAAATCATGTGGAGTAACTTTAAAGATTATAATTATTATTATATAAATATATGTAATAAATATAAAATCAAATAATTAGCATTTAGCACTTTGCACTTTTACATCATTTGCTTTGAAAAAATCGCCTGATTTTTATAAAACACAGTTTTCTCAGTAAGTTTAATCAAAATTATAAAAGGCCTACATGTTGGTCATCAAGGCACTCTTGTGATTTATTAGTATTTTTCGAACATGTTAATTTAGTATGCATTTTGAAAATCTATTGATTTAATAATATCTTTACATTGAAAAAGAGAATATGTTTGTGTTATATAGTAGGGTACATGCGCATTGTGGCGGCAAGTACCATGTGATTAAAGTGTACGCACCAATAAAATAACAATGATGAACTAATTAACCTAATAAAACAAGAAGAAAATGATCCCAATCAGACCCAGTTCACTCGTTTTTACCGGTTTCGACGGCCCTATTAGGTTTGTTTTCAAATGACTTTTATTAGCTAGCTGAACCGGTGTTGACTCTGGTTCCCATTTAAACCTGTTGAATCGATTGGTCTGGTCCGGTTTTTAAAACCATAAGTACCATCGACTTGTTTGCATATAAATTGTATGAAGCCTTGTGTGTTTTATTAGTTTGTATAATATGCATAATACCATGTATTTGTCATTTTAGGGGTGTTTTATTAATAAAATTAAATAGGTAGTTATAGTTATAAAAGTTTTTTTCTTTTTTTTTTCTTTTTTTTTTAAATATATATATTAAATTACAATGTATTTTTTAAATCATTTTTTAAAGCATATCTAGAAAAAGTATTTTAAAGTATTATAACTAATGCTATTATAGCTATAATTATTAAATTTTTCCATAATAAGTAAGTGTGTTAGTGATAATGTGTAAATTTAGAGATTTAAGTATTCCAAACAAATACCGGTGAAAATATTTGATGAGTGTCTAAATACTCATCATTTTATACTAATCTGAGCTGCCAAAACATACAAAAACACTCAAATATGCATCAAAATACTTAAAATATCTTAGAAGTGTGTTTTATATGTTCCAAATGCAAAAATATGCAAAAACAGATGAAAAACGTACAAAGTTTGCATAATTGGCAGTTTCAGTCCCTCAAGTTTCATAAATTGTCAAAACTAGTCCCTGAAGGTTTCAAATAGAATAAAAGTCAACTTAAGTCCTTGGGAAACCAAAATTATTCACAAATAATCCCTGGATGAAAGTTTACACAAAATGGCAACTTTTACCCCTCAAGTTTCAAAATTGGCAAAATTAGTCCATGGGTATTCAAAAAGTGAAATCTAACAAATATTACCCTTGAACTATTCATGAATGATAATTTGGAACATTTTGATAAACTTTTGGAAATGTTACAGTTTAACCCTTCAACTTTCAAAAAATTACAAGTTTGGTCCCTGGAGTTTATGGAATTTACAGAAATGGTCCCTAGGGTTTAAAATATTGGAAAATATACTTTTGGTCCTTGTGTTATGTTTTATTGGCAGGTTTGGTCCTCAAAGGAAGTTTGGAAATGTGGCATGATCAGCCCCTCAAGTTTCTGAAATTTACACCTTTGGTCCTATGGTTATATTACAAACGGACCCTTTATATTATAAACCAAATCCAATCCAACAAACACAAACCCCAGCCCATTCCTACCTTGGCCCAACAAACAAAACCAGCCCACCCTTAATATTATACCAGGTTTGACCTGGTCAAACCCCGCCTAAACCACCACCACTATTCCCTCTCCCTCTCCATACCACTGAGTCACCAAACCACCCTCCAACTCCCTGGTTTCACCACCCCAACTTGCCCCACCTTTCACACCATGTCCCCTCCACCTCCACAACATCCCAAGTAGCATTAATTGCTCCCAAAACCGCCTCAAGCAACCTCAAAGACTTTTGGCGCCAAAAGTAATTTTGAAGGCTAGGATCATCTCTGCTTAATCAACGGCCGAGATAAGTGATGGGATTTATTGTGTGATCACCAAGGAGTTCAGAGGGTATAAAAAGAAGAGAAGGAGCAGAGGAATACTCACTTTTGGGATAGCCATAGTCACGTAGTGTAATGTAGTTTATTGCTCTCTTTAAATTATTGTCATTTACAGTTTTAATTAGTGTAATGATCCTCAAATTAGTGTAATGGAACTCATTCTCAGTTTAAATTTCAAGTTATCTTTACATTTCAAAGTTTTTATTTTATTGTCATTTAAATTCCAAGTCATTTAATTTCATGTTGATTATTGTTGTTTATTGGACTCCATAAGCTCATATAAGCTCCTGACAAAGCCTTGAAAGCTTTTAGAAACCTTTAATCAGTTATAGTCTTTAAAAAATCAAAAATAGATAAAAAATAGAGAAAATAGAAAATTAAATCAAAAATCTGTGTGCTTTGTGATTCAAGCTTGGAGCAGGGTATTAATTGGATGACTCTGGTTTAGAAGCCTCATGGGAGGCTATAGGATGTGACAATGGTCATTGGTTTCTTGGTTCTCAGCTTGACACACTTGTAAGCTACTTTTTACAATTTTTGCATATTATTGCTTAAGTTACTTATCTGTTTCAATTTCCATATTTTCATGTTTAATTGTTGTTTGTTAATGATAATATAGCTTAATCTTAGTTGTTTATGTTTTGGAATTGATTATGGCTTGAAAATCCATTTTGACTGTCATTTTCATGATTTTTGAGAATCATAGGTATAGACTTGTGTGACTACTTGGGTATGCTGAAAAAGGTCCAATTTGACATCTTGGATCCTCTGGATTTGATGGATTAGGTTAATACAGTCCTATGTAATGAAAAGTTCAAATTAGTCCAATTTAAAGGTTGTTTGGATTGGATAGTTACACTGAGTTAAGGGTTGTTTATGTAGTTGTTCTTGTTTGATGTGCTGCATATGTGATCTAAATAACTCAGTGAAATGTTAATCAAAGGGTATAGCATGGTAGAAAGTCAATTTGACACATTGATGATCTCATTATGAGTACTGTGAGATTGTGTGATCTAATAACCTTGCATATGTGTTTAAATGTTGTTAATCTTTGTTAGTTTCATGTTCTTATAGCTTAATATTACATGTTTAGTCATTAAATTCATATCAAAGTTGATCAAAGTCAACTTTGTTCATAAATTCAAAAAGTCAAAATTACCTAAAATTTGTTTTTGAATTAAATAGATAATTTTGTGTAGGACTTAATATTAGATTTTAGAACTTGTGCTTGTAGTATGTTTTAGTTTTGTTGCTCATCTTTATGTATGATTTTTGTCAATTTTTAGTTTAGCTGTTTAATAGCTTAAATTAATGCTTATTGTAGCTTGTTTTTGCCCTGTATCAGGTTCACAAGTCCATTTTCACAAGCTTGTAGCTTGTTGGATATTGGACTTGTGCCTGTGTTTGTTGTTGTTAAGTGAAGCCCTTATGGCCTTTATGTTATGTGTGTGCTTATTTTCATGTTTGTAGCTTAATTAGGTAGCTTATCAACACCAACTCTTTGTTCACCTTACTCCCTTCACTGAAGCAAACAGTGAAGGTGAGTTGTTTTCATAAGCCCATAACAAGTTCCTCACTGAGCTTAAGAGTGTGAGCTTGGCTTTTCACAAAGCCAAGCAAGTCAGCTTATAGTCTCAGTGCTTGTTGAGCTCTTATGAGCTTATTAGATAAGTAAATGAGAGCTTGTTGTTTGCCCACTCACAACATACCCCTGAGCATTCAGTGGTATTACACCATTTCCACAAGCTTCTCAAAAGCTCATTAGTGATCACAAGCTTGTGTGGCTTGGCTTTTTAGGAAGCTTAGCAACCCAGCTTTAGGATCCTACACTTAAAATTCATCTTGTAGCTTATTAACCAGGGCTGCAAGTAGCTTTAACTTATCACAAAAAATGAAAAGTATACTGAGTCCTCAGTATACTTACTCAAACCTAGCCTATTTCATAAGCTCACAAAAAGCTTAATACTTGGACCCAGATTATGTGGTTTAGCTTTTTGGGAAGCTTAACCACCAGACCATAGGATCCAGTGCTTAAAATCCATGTTGCAGCTCATTTACTAGGGCTGCAACTAGCTTTTTGTTTGTCCCATTATTCTTATTACACTGGAAGTCAGTGTAATAAGGCCTTTTTCATGAGCCCTCAAAAAGCTCATCAGTGGACCCCACTTGATGAGCCTTAGCTTTTTGGAAACCTCACCAGACACACTTGCTACCCCAGTTCACCATTTGGCCTTTTGAGCTTATTTAATAAGCTAAAATTGCCCAAACATTTGACTGCAGGGGTGTTTGGGACTGCAGTGTATTGGTATTAGCGTATTAGCTTATTGGCTTATTCAAGCTTATTGACTGCAGGGGTGTTTAAACTATACTATTTTTAATAATTAATATAGTTTAAATATGTTTTAGTAAATAATAAGTAATATATTTTTAAAACTGCTTATTTATAATTTTTATAAACTTTTTATATTTTTTATGGATTCCTATGATGGTTAAGTATATCTATAAAAAGTTTTATAATTTTATAAATCAGTTTAGTATGTATAATAATTAAATTAGTATTAATTAGTTTAATTAAGTAATATTAGTTTTTAATTAAGTTTTCTTATTTTGATTAATAATATATAGTTTTTATATTTTTATTAACTTCTTATACTTATTTTAGAATTATGTAAAAAGTTTTAGATTTTTGTTTAGTCATTTAGTATTTATAATAATCAATAATAGTATTTAGTAATTAGTTAATAGTAAATAATTAATAATAAATAGAATAATTGTATAATAAATATATTTTTAGTTTCAAAAATTATTTTATATTATTTTAAACTTTTCTAAGTTTTAATTTTATTTTGCTAAGCATTTTTTAGATTTTTCTTATTTTTAGGTAATTATTAAATAATTATAAATAGTTTTTAATTAATAGTAATTATATAAGTACTTGTAAAAATCATTTTAATTCATAAACAATTTTCTTATATTATTAGGATCACAAAAATATAAATTTCACATTTGTGGGATTTGTATTGATCAGTTTTCAGTTTTATTTTAGTACATAGACGTTTAATTTAATTTAAACGTACATTTTTATTACTTTTCACATTTTTAGGTTTTTAGGTTTTCTTAATATTTAATTAAGTTTGTAATTAATAAATAAATATTTTAAGTTTGTTTAATTTGCATTTAAGCCGCTAAGGCATGCAAATCCATCTTTTGTTATAATTCCCACTTTGTTTTTGTACGTTTACGTTTATTTAAATCTAAACGTACGTTTGTTTATCCTTTTACATTTTAGGGTTTCTGATTGTACGTTTTTACTGAAATAGCTGTGACAAGAGCTATTTACTATTCACATTGCTAGTGTTAGTCAGTCAGATTCCTGTTTTTATATTTAATTTCACCTAAACACAGATTCGTTGTATTACAGATTTCACACCTCGTTGGGACTTAACGACCTAGGAATATGCTATACTCCTCGTTCACAATTGCTTTTCCTCCCGGGCTGCTCAGGGCCTTTGTTACGGTTGACCGTTCACAAGCGATTGGCTTGTGTGATAAAACCTGACGGTTCAGGAGGAATCAATATTTCCCCGGGCCGTTCTCCCAACGAAGGTTGAATGGAATCATGATTTTGGTTCGTGATTCGTGAAGTGAATGTTAATAAAAGTGATAATTTGGAATTTTCACTACAATATATGAATTAATAACTAAAAACAACAAATAAAGCTATAACGTAAAAGATAATAAGGCTAGAACGAATTCTAAACTAAAAACGCGAAAACTAATTAAAATCTAAGTACAAGTGCAAAATAAAACGCGAAATCTAAATTCTACTAATCTTACGGGCATGAAAATACTTTTCCTACGTTCTAAACGATAAAAGAAAATTTTAGGAAAAAAAAAGAAAAATATTTTTTTTTGACTTTTTATTTATTTAATATGATTTAAAAACCAAGTAAGAGAAATTAAATGCTTAAAAATAGTAACCCTTTATGAAAAATTATGAAATTTTTATAAAAAGTCTATTATTGGGAAAGAAAGCTAGGAAAAATATGAAAAATGAAAAAGCTAATCAAATAAGAAAGGAATTAAGCTAATAGTTCTATAAAGCTAAGAAGAGAACAAATGTATAAAGGAATTAATTGTGCACTAGATGTTGAGAAAATCCCAAGGGTGCCAGTGGTTGTGATGTTATGTGTGAACTGAATGGGTTGGGTTCGAATCCCACCCATGTCAGTTTTTGGAAAACATTTTATTTTTGTTATTTTCTTTTTACAATCTGTTAATAAGCTAAAAACATAAGATTTTTTGTGAAAACAAGATTATTGAAATACGAAATTAAGCTAAGAAAAACACTGCAACACTGCATAGTTAAGAAAAGCTTAAAATTAAACAAAGAGAAAATAGCAAAAGCTATACCTATAAAACTGAAAGCTAACTAAATCAGTAAGCTAGTCTAACAAAATGAAACTAATTCAAGCTTATACTAAGGACTAATTAAGAACAACAGAATTCAAGCAAAAGTAATCTAAAAATAAAGAGAAAAAGAACTAAGAAAATAGTGGATTGGGGCAAGAGGCAGTTGCAGACTTTAAAAATGCTAATAGGACAATTCCTAAATAAGCAACATAGGTCTAAAAAGCTAGATAAAATAAGCACATAAACTAAGGTATAAGTTAAAAGGGAAATGAGGCTGCTAAGCAATGACAGATTAAAGGGGACAAGTTTCAGCAACAATAAAAGCAAACAAATCATAAGCTCAAATTTCCAGGAAGATTAGAAACGCAATCAAACAATCATCAAGTTCAATAATAAGCTGAGACAAATGAAAATGAGCAAGCATAGAACCAAAGTTCCAATTTCCAGGAAGATTAGAGCTAAAATGAAAAGGTGAGCTGTTGGGACAATAATGGTGCGAGCAGGGCACCCAACAAGCCAAACAGTCAGCCTAGAGCTAAATTTTACCCTATCAAATAAGCTTCAATTAGTAAAATTCTTTTTGAAAACTGAGAACAAACTTCTAAATACTACAGTAAACCAACTTATAACAATTTCCAATTAGATTTGAGCTAGAAAAACTTAACTGATATAAAGGTCTATAGAAACAGTTAATGAACTTTTAGTGCAGCTAGATAAAATGACCAAATGACTAAAGCATTCTAAGCTACCTATGTAGAATTGATATCAAGTAAACATGAACTGATTTCAGCAACTATTTTGCTCTAAACCTAATCTTCACTATATGATTACTAGTAAACTGATAAAAGTTCTAAATCTAAGGATACAAATGCAAATCCTTATAAACTAACTAGAAAAAGGTAAAAATCAATCCTAAACTACTAATATGATCAAATGACAGCTAAATCAAATTCAAATGGTGACCTACACTTAGTTTGACTGTCAAAAGTCAACTATCCCAAACATCCCTTTTGCTAAACTAATTTTTGATTTAGACTAATGAAAATCTATTTAAGCTAAAATTCTGAAAGATAGACATGAAACAAATTATATTAAGTCCTAAGAAGCAGAAGTTGGTAGAAAATAAGCATCTAAATAAGCTATCCTAGACTATGCTAATATTTTGGATTTTTCTTAGCTTAAAAGCATAATAGTGAACTAATGAACCTAATCCTACAATGAAGCAACAAAAAGCTAAATCCAACAGAAGCAAGCAAATAAAAGCAGAAATTGAGCTAATAAGCAGTAAGATAAGCAGATAAGCAGTTAATTAAGCTAAAAAAAGAATTAAAATGGAACTTACTTTTATTCCTTGGCTAATTCTGAACTTTGAATCTAAAAGCTAAATAAGCTCAGACAAGCTATTGAAGAGCTTGTTGAACTTATGGATTGAAAACTTGAAAGTAATTATTGACAGGAATTTAAATCAACTAAGATTTCATTAAATTTGAGAACTGAATTACAAAACCTTGAAAACAGAATTTGAAAGATTGAAATAAGCTAAAACAAGCTACTGTATAAGCTACTACAAAAGCTAAGCTACACTACACTAAATTAACACTACTCCTAACTAGCTAACCAGCTCAAATGTGGTGAGGTGAGGAGTATATATAGCCATGAGCTGAGGAGAGATGAAGGTTTCATCAGAAGGTTCAGGAAGCTCGAATTATGTCCCTTAGATCAATATGTGCTTCTTCAAATCAGTAAGAGCCCTTGGATTAAATCTGATGATGTGTTCTGTCCAATCAGAGACCTTGGTTTGTACATGCTGGCAATCCTCAGGTACTTATACTCTCTAACATGTGACTTAGCTTCTAGAAGAGGTATCCAATGATTGGATTGATGTGGCTTAGCCAATCCCATGCTCCCTTTTGTCCACGTTGCCCTGATCATGAAGTAATTATCACTCTATCATGCTTCTGCTCACATGAGCTAGCTTCTAGAAGAGTTAATTGAAGAGTAATTATTGTGAGGATGGGTAATTGATGTGAGGTAAAATTAGGGTTCATGAATATAGGAGGAAGGGAGATGTACGGGGTGTAATTTGGGGGGCGGTAAAACATTTTTTATCATTATTGTGATAGGTTTGACCCTGGGTAAAAATGTTGACCGAGGGTATGTTGGGCTTGGGGGTTGGGTTAGGCTTGTAGGTTTATTATTTGGACTTGGCCTTTATATATAATACTTGGATTTGAAATTTCAGCTTTTGTGATAAGGACCATTCATGTAAAAACTGAACCATGGAGGACTAAAACTGACATTTCTAAAATTTGTGATCCAAGGGCCTTAGTTGTAACGTTCTGAATCTTTAAGGACCAATATTATCACTTCTTCAAAAATATCATCAAAGGACCATTTCTGGCAATTGCTGAAACTTCAGGGGCTGAAAGTGAACATTTCTTCAAAGTTCTTCGAGGGACTATTCTTGAAACTTTAAGCATTCCTAAGAACTTTCATTGACTTTCTGAGCTCATTGAATCGTTAGCTTTGACTTTTTGACTTCATTCCACTCTCGTGCTCGTTTTTGCCGGTTTTCGTTTGATTTTTGTCCTTTTATGAAATATCCGTACCTGCACATTAACAATCACAAAAACACACTTTCTTTGGCAATTTAGGTTAGTTTTTGGATTATTTAGTCTAAATTTGGATAGAAAAAGGTGAGTAAATAAGCACTCACCAAAATCCCCGGACTAAAGTATTGTCGTGCCCTCACGCAATGTGATCAAATCATGCTTTTGGGATAAATAATTTCACAACTCTTCCTACTAACGTTTTAAAGTAGCAAGGAGGTTCAAAAGAAGTTACAAAATCATTTATTCCCGAAAACGCCCCGTTTTCCAATTTTTATTCTTTTTACTACTTATCACTACTATTTTTGGATTTTCTCACTTTTATTCTTGTGACGGTTTGTTGAACTTTCATTATTTTGTAATAATTTTTAGCGTCAAAGAGTAGAAACATTTCTCATTGAGAAATGACCATACGGATAAAAATCGTCATCCTTGATTTTTCACAAGCCCCCAAACTAAGCGTACAAACGAGATCACAGCTTATCTACAAGTTAGATGCTAACACTACTCATAAAAAGTTACTTGTGGAAACCTCTTACTTCCATTTTCTTAATGTATCTAGATTTTTTATTTTTGTTGAGAAATGAATTGCTTCATATTTTCTCGTTTCAATAACTTTTTAGTCCGATAGAGATACCAAATTTAAACGCTAAGTAGTTTTTCATTTTCTCTCAAGAACCATTGCTTTAGAAATTCGGTCCACATCAGGGAATTGGGTACATATGAACTCATATATAAGGTGCGGAGTACTACACGTGCACCTAATGTGACTAATTCAGAATTATCCAGATGCACCTCACGCGCCAACAACTTTTATAATACTTAAGCTTTTATTTGATACAATACTTTCATTTTTCATTTATTTCATTTTTTACTTTCATTTTTCTTTCTTTTTCAACAACAATGGAACTTATTGGGTAGCTCCAAAACCATATACATATCAACTTTTTACTTTTGACTTTATTTTTGATTTTTACTTTGATGTGTCCTTGATATGTACCCAACTTCTAAAGCAAAGATTTTTTATGAAAATAAAGAACTAAATATTGCCCAAACCTAAATACCACTAATTAACCTAGAACATCTATTATATATCAGTGAACCAATTTTACGGGAGCAAAAAGCCACAAGTACCTTTCATGAGCTCTAAAGAGAACCAACTACTCCACGTTTAGCATCTAACTTCTAAATAAACTCTATCATTTCTCGCTCTTCGCAATTTAAGATCTCAAATAATGAAACCCGCGAATACTTAGCCGATAATCAGCCACACATATATAAAGTCAGATACGGAAACTTGCAAATTCTAAGAAAAGAATTCACGTTTTCTAGTTCCTTATATAAAAGACTAGCGAAAGCTTTTAAGCGGTGCATGTATAAAGTCAAGTACGGGAACTTGCAGATTCTTAAGAAAGAATTCGCATTTTATAGCTCCTGATGTACAAAACTAGCACAAGCTTATGTGATTATCATTGGTTAAGGGAACAAGCTAGGGCTCAACACGCCCGGTCAAGTCAAAATATTTATTCTTACTCTCACCAGCTGGAAAGTCAACAAGTTGTCAAAACACTTATTCAAAACTTATTATATTTTTCCACAATTTTTCAATTTTTCTCATTTTTTTGCACTTTTTTTTACAACATTTTCATTAATTTTTCTTCAAAATTTTTCAAATTTTCAATTTTTTCAATTTTTTTACGAAAAACGGAGTTGCAAGAGTAAACGAAAAAGTGAAAATGCTAGGTCAAATCGAATCGAAGATTCACCTCCCCCGGACTAGAATGACACATTGTCCTTAATGTTTTAAGGGTAAAGGCAATCCTAACAAAATCTAAGGTCGTTTATTAATTATGCCAAAGAAAACGTTAGTCGATAAGATTTTTCGGATATAGGATTTCTAAAAGTATCGATGAATGAGACTCGAGTGGAGAGAAAACAGCAAGCATGAGAGTCATCATAAATCGGGGACAATCTTGGACAATCATTCACAAACAACCACGAAACACAAGAATGGAAGAGGTCACCACCTCCTCACATTATTTGTTAGAAATAAGAAAAATAAGAAGATGAAATGATAAGCATGGGTTGCCTCCCACGAAGCGCTTGTTTATTATCGAGTCGTATAGCTTAGACTCGCCCCGAATTTACTTAATCTTGGAGGAGAGGAACGAACACCCGGCAAGAAAAATGGAGATGCCGGGGTCAAAGACAGTATCCTCACTCCCGGTGGAGTGGAAAAGTGAAGAAATGAGGGGATAAGTAAAGAATGGGTGAAACACTCGGATGATAAAAGCATAGTCAGATTCTGAATCATGGGCGGGTTGGGTCGGTAAAATATCAAGCACATGAACATTATGTTCAGAAATCTCATCCACCACTCCAAAAATATCTTTATCCGTATCTGATTCAAAATCTAAATCCGGTGGTTTCGCGGGTAGACGAGAAGAAGGTAAATCGAAGAGAAATGAGTCAGCTTAAGAAAATAAATCATCATCATGTATTTCTTTAATAAGAACATTTTTTCGAAGGTCATTCTCGTCATTCACAATACCCAGTGGTATCGAGTCATCCACAGCAAGAAATAGATCGACATCCTCTAAAAGAGAGTCACGTGACGGATTATCGGAAATAGCACTCAAAATAAGTTAAGAATCGATCTCAAAGTCAAAACGCTCATAATCCGGAAGAGAGATATCAACATGAATAGTGGGATTGCCACTACTCGTCTCTTCAAATCGAAAAATTTCAAACTCGAGTAAGAAATCACTATCCATAACGGGGATAGGAGAAGAAGTCGGAGGATCATTCAATGCTTCGTTCTTAGAAATGAGAAGATTGATATTCAATAATTTTTCACGAAGTACATCATCTTGTATTTCTGTTTCAACTTCTTCATCATTCTCTTCTTTTAAGCTGACGAGCTCAGAAGGTAACTCTTCAACATATTCGATGTCTCCATAAGATAAAGAATCATCATCATCAGAATCGGAGAACATCTCAACATGATCATTCGGATTGTCAAGAGGAGGTAATTCACAATCCTCAGCCGTATCAAAATCATGTTTCTCAAATTCAGGTAAAGAATCCTTGAGCTCGGGCTCCAAAGGATCTGACGGCGTAACAATCTCAGTCGAAATAGGATCATCATTGAAAAGAGAAGTTCCGACATCTTCCAAAATGGGGTCACTTCCCTCAACTGGTGTGAGAGAAGGATGGGAAGAGTCGGGAATGATCGATTCGATACATGAAGTGGAATTAATCGTAGAATTTTCTTCTTTATAAGGCTCATTTTCATCACTCTTAATGGTATTAACTTGTTCTCTTATAGGAATTACCTCCTTAAAAAGATCTATTGTATTTAGACACAGCTCGGTAAAGTCATTTTGAGCAGTCATCATTTTAATGATCATATCGTATTGTTCTTGTGACGAATTAGGTGAATTTTGAAATGATTCATTTTTGAAATTTCGATAACACGGATCTTGCTCATAAGAGTTTTGAGGAGTAAGATTGAAATCATTTTGAGGATAATTGGAAAAGTTCGGATTAAAATCATAAGTGTAAGAATTTGCAAGTTCTGAAGCACAAAACGAACAAAATCCATCGATTATATTTCTTCCACACCTTTTGCAAGAACACCGGGAACAATAAGTCAATGTCTGATCTAACGAATCTCCACAACATTGCAATAACGTTGATCGAACGAGGATAAATCGGGCCGAGGTGGGTAGTCGGAAAAATTTGGCAAGTTGTTGTACAAATTCGGATTAGGATCATAGGCGAACGAATTACTTAAACCGCAAAACAAACAACTTCTATTCCGAATATCATTACCACACCGTTCACACGTACACCAACGACACAGTAACCCGAAAATTGGTTCACCACAACTGACGCAAGGAATAGAAGATTCCATCAGAATTAATCATAAGAGGGAGAAAGAGATAGAATTAAACGGTTTAGAAGGTAAGAGAAGAAGAATTATACGGATAAGAGGATACGAAGATTATTTTTGGTTTTTTATGTCGGGAAAAACAAAAGAAAAAAAAAGTGAAAATCAATTTTGAAAAAGAAAATATTTTTGGGTTTTTGTAATTAGAAAATATTTACAAAAGAAAACGGTAACTTCACGAGGAAGGGTCTTCAAAACACGAATCATTGAATGAGAATCAACAATTACTTCAAACCTTCCCTGACAGCGGCGCCATTTGATAATATGTAAATTTAGAGGTTTAAGTATTCCGAAGAAATACCGGTGAAAGTATTTCCCCCGGTCATTCTCCCAACGAAGGTTGAATGGATTCGTGGTTCTCGATTCGTGAAACGTGTAATGATTGTAATAAAAGTGATAATTTGGAAATTTCACTACAATATATGAATTAATAACTAAAAACAACAAATAAAGCTATAACGTAAAAGATAATAAGGCTAGAACGAATTCTAAACTAAAGACGTGAAAACTAATTAAAGTCTACGTACAAGCACAAAATAAAACGCGAAATCTAAATTCTACTAATCCTACGGGCATGAAAATACTTTTCCTACGTTCTAAACGATAAAAGGAAATTTTAGGAAAAAAAAAGAAAAATATTTTTTTTGACTTTTTATTTATTTAATATGATTTAAAACCCAATTAGATTTAGAAATTTTTATAAAAATTAAGAAATTTTTATAAAAATTCTATTATTGGGAAAGAAAGCTAGGAAAAATATGAAAAATGAAAAAGCTAATCAAATAAGCAAGGAATTAAGCTAATAGTTCTATAAAATTAAGAAGAGAACAAATGTATAAAGGAATTAATTGTGCACTATATGTTGAGAAAATCCCAAGGGTGCAAGTGGTTGTGATGTTATGTGTGAATTGAATGGGTTGGGTTCGAATCCCACCCATGTTAGTTTTTGGAAAACATTTTATTTTTGTTATTTTCTTTTTACAATCTGTCAATAAGCCAAAAACATAAGATTTTTGTGAAAACAAGATTATTGAAATACGAAATTAAGCTAAGAAAAACACTGCAACACTGCACAGTTAAGAAAAGCTTAAAATTAAATAAAGAGAAAATAGCAAAAGCTATACCTATAAAACTGAAAGCTAACTAAATCAATAAGCTAGTCTAACAAAATGAAACTAATTCAAGCTTATACTACGGACTACTTAAGAACAGGAGAATTCAAACAAAAATAATCTAAAAATAAAGAGAAAAGAACTAAGAAAATGGTGGATTGGGGCAAGAGGCAGTTGCAGACTTTAAAAATGCTAATAGGACAATTCCTAAATAAGCAACATAGGACTAAAAAGCTAGATAAAATAAGCACATAAACTAAGGTATAAGCTAAAAGGGAAATGAGGCTGCTAAGCAATGACAGATTAAAGGGGACAAGTTTCAGCAACAATAAAAGCTAACAAATCATAAGTTCAAACTCTAAAAACCTATAGCTTAATCAAAACTCTTAGTGGGAGAAAATTAGTGGAATAAAGAGCTAATAAGAACCTTAATATAAAGCTGCCAAAGAGCCTACTCAGCTATTCTGAGTAGATTTTTAAAGAGAAAAAGTTCTAACTCCTAACTTACACACAATAGAAACGCAATCAAACAATCATCAAGTTCAATAATAAACTGAGACAAATGAAAATAAGCAAGCATAGAACCAAACTTCAAATTTCCAGGAAGATTAGAGCTAAAATGAAGAGGTGAGCTGTTGGGACAATAATGGTGCGAGAAGGGCACCCAACATGCCAAACAATCAGCCTAGAGCTAAATTTTACCCTATAAAATAAGGGGTCATTTAAGCCAAAATTGGAATTTATTTGATCAAATATTGCCCTAAATCGTTCCTTTTGTGATTTTAGGTACTTTGGGAGTGAATTCTGGAAAAGGAAGCATTTTGGACGTTTTTGGAGCATAAAGTGAAGAAAACGGAAAAGTCTTAATTTTCCTTGCTGGAAACAGTACCTGACGGCATCAAGAAGGATTTGATGACGGCGTCAGGAGCAAAATGGATGACGGCCCAGAGAAAACGTGACGGCGTCAGAACAAGGGCGTCAAGAGTAAATGTGGTAACGGCCTAGAACAAGATTACACATGACGGCGTCAGATCTGGATCTAGGCAATCCGAGAAGATTTTTGGCGGCGAGATGACGGCGTCAGAATTTTACTCTTGACGCCGTCACCTCGTGAAATCTATAAATACTTTTCTAATTTTCATTCATTGAGAGAGGAACTTGTGTGGAGAATTTTAGGGCCGATCTTTATAAACCCTAGCTCGTTTGTAATAGTATTTTCAAGGGTTTTCACCCCTTGAAACCCTTCATGTTCAATTGAGATAAGTTTTCTTTTAATTCATTCAATACGTCTATGTGTTGTTTGAATATATCTTACGCTTGTCTTGATTTTAACATGCTAGGCTTGATCTTTTGTGTGTTTGCTTAGATGTAATGAAACCTAGATGTTGATTATAGGTTGATTGCTTGTTTATAGTTGTAATGGATGAATGATTTCAATGTTAGGCTTAAGAAAACTGGCAGATCTCCATTGTGTAACTTGCTTGAACGTCTTAAGAAACATGAACCGATGTGTACTAGGTTTTTATGGTTGTATTTAATGCATGAGCGAATTCTAGTGATCCCATGTTAGGAGCTTCTTGCAGGCTTGACATAGGAGTGAAGTAGGAGCTTATAGAATTGGGGAAGGAATTATGCCACCCCATGATTGGTATTAAGGAATATAACCCGTCATCCACGCAACTGTAATAACTAATTAACCTGTAAAAGATATCTAGGGAGTAGTGAAATTTAAGTAAACACAATTCTCCCATATATTGTTCACACCACTAGTTTAATTAGTTTTATTTTCATTTTTGTTATTTTATTTTGATTGCATCTTAGTTATTGGGTTAGTTGACTAGCAACTAACCCAGCCCATCCTTCCAATACCCGAGATTTTTAATTGCTTTCATAAAATATAAAAATACAAAAAGAATCATCCCTCACCTCTAGACCTAGTTTTTAGGCTTTCTAATCCTAGCGACACTATTCCTGAGTTGAACGATCAATCCCCCGGTACTTGTCACTATACTATACTACAACGATCAGGTACACTGCCTGGTGGGGGTTGTAAGCTTCTCGAGATCCTTCGAGAGGTAAAGCCTGGTGCAATTCCCATGCATCAGCTTCAATTAGTAAAATTCTTTTTGAAAACTGAGAACAAACTTCCAAATACTACAGCAAACCAACTTATAACAATTTCCAATTAGATTTAAACTAGAAAAACTTAACTGATATAAAGGTCTATAGAAACAATTAATGAACTTTTAGTGCAGCTAGATAAAATGACCAAATGACTAAAGCATTCTAAGCTACCTATGTAGAATTGATATCAAGTAAACATGAACTGATTTCAGCAACTATTTTGCTCTAAAACTAATCTTTACTATATGATTACTAGTAAACTGATAAAAGTTCTAAATCTAAGGTTACAAATGCAAATCCTTATAAACTAACTAGAAAAAGGTAAAAATCAATCCTAAACTACTAATATGATCAAATGACAGCTAAATCAAATTCAAATGGTGACCTACACTTAGTTTGACTATCAAAATTCAACTATCCCAAATATCCCTTTTGCTAAACTAATTTTTGATTTAGACTAATGAAAATCTATTTAAGCTAAAATTCTGAAAGATAGACATGAAACAAATTATATTAAGTCCTAAGAAGCAGAAGTTGGCAGAAAATAAGCATCTAAATAAGCTATTCTAGACTATGCTAGTATTTTGGATTTTTCTTAGTTTAAAAGAATAATAGTGAACTAATGAACCTAATCCTACAATGAAGCAACAAAAAGCTAAATCCAACAGAAGCAAACAAATAAAAGCAGAAATTGATCTACTAAGTAGTAAGATAAGCCGATAAGCAGTTAATTAAGCTAAAAAAAAGAATTAAAAGGGAACTTACTTTTATTCCTTGGCTAATTCTAAACTTCGAATCTAAAAGCTAAATAAGCTCAGACAAGCTATTGAAGAGCTTGTTGAACTTATGGATTGAAAACTTCAAAGTAATTATTGACATGAATTTAAATCAACTGAGATTTCATTAAATTTGAGAACTGAATTACAAAACCTTGAAAACAGAATTTGAAAGATTGAAATAAGCTAAAACAAGCTACTGTATAAGCTACTACATAAGCTAAGCTACACTACACTAAATTAACACTACTCCCAACTAGCTAACCAGCCTAAATGTGGTGAGGTGAGGAGTATATATAGTGATGAGACGAAATATGTACCGCTTTTAGGGTGTCATTTAAGCCCAAATTCGAGATTATTTGATCAAATATTGCCCTAAATCGTTCCTTTTGTTATTTTAGGTTCTTTTGAGGAGAAATCTGGAAAAGGAAGCATTTTGGACGTTTTTGGAGCGAAAAATTGAAGAAAACGACAAAGTCTCCAAAATCATGCTCAAGACTGTACCTGACGGCGTCAAGATTTACTAGTGACGGCGTTAAGGCTTGGCAAAAGAGGTGGATATGACAAATACACGTGACGCGCCAGAACAGTTTCCAAAAGAGGCGTGATGGCGTCACCCTTTAGGGTCGCCAAGGCCGTCACGTATTATTACAAAGAGAGACGACTCAGAGATCACCAAGAGTGACGGCGTGAGAAGTGGATCTAGGCAATACGATTGTTATTTTGGCGGCGAGTTGACGAAGTCACAAGCATAACGTGACGCCGTTAGAAGGAAAAATCTATAAATACTTTTCTAATTTTCATTCATTAGTGTGGAACTTTTTGTTGAGCTTTGTGTGCAAAAAACCCTAGACTTTTTTACTGTATTTTCAAGGGTTCAAACCCTTGTTTCATCCATGCTTAATTGAAGATAAGTTTTCCAATAATCATTCATTATGCCTACACAATCTATAAAAAGTTCTAAATGAATCGTCAATAGTACCTGCCAATCCTAAGGACGATCGTCCCTCAGATGGTGTCTTAGGTAGTTTCCAATCTTTACCACTTTTATCTTACTAATGTCCATGAACACTCACTATCGTTGACCACCTTCCTGAAGAACGTACATCTTAAAGCTACACCTCTCACTTGAACAACTTGGCAAATACCATCTTCTTCTTCAACGAACAAATTGATAATCAAAACGACAATCTATCCTAAGTAGACGACGCGAACCATGAAACCGGTCGAACTAAAACGTATATCAACGAACTCAAAAGGGGTACGAATAACCGACTAGCGAAGTAAAGAACATCAGAATCAAAGCTAGAAAAACACAATGAGAAATTTTCCCCCAATAAAAGTAGACACGGATAAAATGTTCATGAAAACCCATACAAAGAAAATATAAAATACACGTACCCATAAAACATCCACAAGCGTACCTCAACGAAAGAAACACTCGATGAACCTAATACATAATAAGTTTGGTAAATGAGAACCATAGACAGTTTTTACTCCCGTACTCGACCTTTCCAAAAACAAACGAACACCGTTTTTCACAAGACATATCTTAAACTTATACATTTTTTTATAAAGTATATATAAACCATTTTATGTAAGACATCAACATAACCATTTTTTTTCACACTTCATTTTCACCATAAAAATAATAGTTTCCAACAAATGACCTTGAAATACCCAAAATGAATTTTAAAATACCATAAGGACTCCAACACAACCCCTTTATTGGATGCGAAAAACACAGAAGAATCACATAATCAAAATAATCATCAAACGAATCTCATACCAGTGAACACTCACGCAAATACATTGCAAACCAAATGATGAACTTACAGACTCATTCGTACAACGATCAAACCAAAATCATAGAAAAACACCGATACTAACAGGTCACAAAACATGTCACGAAATCCAATTGGTGTGCAAATGAAGGATTAAACATCCGCACCAACTCGTCACGAATCAACAATACTCGAAGAACAATATAATATTCCTTAGAGAAATGAATACAAGGAATAACCAAGAAAATGAACCATTATCCAACAAAAATGAATTCGATTACCCAACACCTATCACGACGTCGAATAGAAAGAATATGGCATCTGTACCATCATGGTACGAATAGGAATGCCAACCAAAGAATTAGGTATACAAACGGAGTGTCTAGCAAACGAATCAACTTAAATACCATAACATAAGTACCCACCGATAATTGAGGTATCAACATATGATAGGTAGGATGGAATCTTACCACCTACACACCCCAACATATAATGGTTGCCCAAACGGTTAAGAGAATACTTCTCTAACCATACAACCTTTACCGACATGATATCACATACCATCTACCACAATATATAACAACAAACATCAATCAATGCAATAATGGTCACAAGTCCACATGTGTGATACCCTTTTAATTATGTTCGCGACCATAGTTATAAGCCTATTCCACATGCATACTTACTTCCAAAACCACACATCTCAATGATAACGCACATATACCACACAGCAGCTAATACACCATGCAATCCATGCCATCATACTTGCAAGTCCACTTGTGTTGTGATGCATGTATAATTATGTTGGCCACCATAATTATCTATGCCCCCTTTCACAAGTGTACTCCCTCATATAACAACACATCATGCAAACAATCATGCAAGCAAAAACAAAAGACGTCGCAAACAATCATCTCACATGGAACAATTCCAACGATCACGTAAACTCTATAATCAAAATCACTTGGATAAGGTCGATCCAATATCCAAGAGTAATCACGCTCCAACATGGCTCAAGACGGCAAAAGACAATATACGAATTCCAAAACATAACACAAAACAAAATACGTCGCACAATGGCACAAACTCCATTCTCGCACTTATCTCCCTACTCAGATCAATTCAATTTACTACTCGCTGTGGACTCTAGATCCGAATCCACACCATTCCATCCTAACTCCCCTTCATCTTTACTCAACCCCTCATTCCCATTTCCTATACGTTGAGAAAATCGAAAACATACAAAACCATCTCTATTCTTTTCTTCTAATTCCGTATGATTCACAAGTGCATACAAATCACGAGGTTTAGACTAAACCACCTCTCCTTCCTATGTGAAGTGAGGACACTACCAAGGGTATTTGGTAATGGCTCCATCTCCAAAAGTTACCGTGGTTCTAAACCTCTCCACTTCCTCTCCACCAACGTTTCCCATAAACGTCCTCTCCTTGTCCGAACATGGATACATGCTATCGGGAACTCGAATTATGCGGTTAGTCCGCTTCATCCTACCACTTCTCTCGCATCCGATAGTGACAACGGTAGTCCAACGAAGCATCTTACGCGCGGAAGACGATATAATAAAGTCGATATATACAATACTACGTATAGGGGATAGAATAGACGTCCGAAACTCAATAAAACATCTCATAAATATAGGAAAATAGACATATAAAATTACTATACTTACACATAGATCCTAAATGCAACTATATGAAGGACTCCTATGTTATAGTCTAGGTTCAACCACCTGCTTCTCTATAACCAAGGCTCTGATACCAATCTGTCACACCCCGCCACAGCGGAAACGCGAGGGCGTAACTTCATAGATATCATCAAAACACATGGTGTCTATATAGAGAATAACTACATGCAATAAAATGGCAAGGTATAGACACAAAGTGTCATAACAATACCCGAAAGGAAACAATATGATAAATTCCAAACGCACAGATAAACCACTTCCAATGCAACTAAGGTCTCGTCTAATCACTTCCTTCTATCATAGCCTTAGAATACTCACCTGAAAATGATGCTTAAAATGTCAACATAATGTTGGTGAGATTCATAGGTTTAAGACACACATACACTCTCAAGGCAACTAGTTCACTATGATTATAAAACATAGCTGGATAAATATTTATAGTTATCATACAAGCTACATGTGTTCATAAACCAACCATCACACAAAAGCCAACCATCTGGCGGAACGTGCCCGGCCACCGATCTAAATTCAAAACATCCGGGCCGGAACGTGACCCCCGCTCCAAATAATGGGTAATTTATACCCTCCGATCGGACCACACAGAACAATAGTGAGTAGGAGTACTACTCTCCAATTAGGTCGTATAGGTAAGCACCCTCCTAATTGGACCACACAACATCACCACATAACATTAACCACATAGCATTATCATTCACATATAGCATACATACGATAACATTATAAGTCAAGGCTCTTTGACACACACATAATCACAGTAATTCAAACCATTTAAGACAAGCATCAGTCCCATCCCAAGTTTAAAACAAAGTAAAAAGTATGGGACTATGAACTCACCTCAAACCTTGCAGCTTCCACAAAAACAAATCACAATCTATATCACACAAAAATAAATCCACATTACACATGGTCAAGATAAAAGCTATAACCCATGTAATACACATATGATGGATGTCTAAGACTCATATGACCCACCATGGATCTCCTATACACCATACTAACCATTACCATAACCTAACACTCACTAAAACCCTTGCACTATTAAAATCAGAAAACGCAGAATTTTAGGGTACATTCGCCCACATGAAATCATGACAATTAAAGCACAACAACTCACACCAAAAATTTACCATGGTCTCTCATAAGCATACAAGCTAATTCCAGAAGGCTATTGACCAATAACACACACAAGTACTCAAAAGAAAATCAAACTCGTCAACTATCCAAATTTGGATCTGAACGCACACCAAAAAGTTTTAATTAGAATAAAATACTTCTACAACTTTTTATCGTGAATCATTTTCGTGGTTGTCTAAGATAACCTAAAAATTAATTATTCCAGAAGGGCTAATGTAAATACCACTTTTTCACCCACAATTCACTATCAAACTTTTACCCAAATTATGTCCCGGTTTAACAGCTTTGACACCTTAACAAAGAAAAATCAAAAGACTAACTTCCAGACCTTGAAATCAATCGTGGCTGCACTTTTTGGAAAGCTCTTTCATTAAACTTCAATTTAGATTTAAATTTCGTGATTTAACTCATCACCATCTGTTAAATACATTCGAATCTTTACAGCACTACTTTTCTGTCCAAACCATAACTCAATAACTAGCATGTTTTACGCTCAATTATCTTCACCAATCATCATAATATTATCATTAATTTATCCCAACATGTTTTAATTAGTTAATTTACAGAAGTTTACAAACCCTAGATTCCATCATAATCAATATTACATGAATCATAACAATAACTAATTAATTACATGAAAACTAGTATTAAAAATATACCTTTATCTTGATTTTAGCTTCAAAAACAAAACCCTAAATTTTTCTCCTTCTTTTACTCTCTTGATCGATCATAATTTGCAGAAAATAAGGGTTATGGGTCGTTTGTATGATTGTAAGGGTAAGGGTTGGGCTTGTTTGAGTTGGACTAGGATTCCTTATTGCCGGGAATTGTATTTGTGCTCAAATTGGGTTTCCTTTTTCCCCCTTATCCCCTAAATCGACCGCCCCTTTATATATATATATATATATATATATATATATATATATATATATATATATATATATATATATATATATATATATATATATATATATTTTATTAAATTTATTTGTTACACTCAAAACCTCATACTTTTCATATTTTATAACAACCCGTAACGATAACTAACGTCTTACGCGATAAACCTAAATTTTACGACAAACCGGAAAAATTGTCATTTTCAAAACAAAGTTTCCAAAAATAGAATTTCACACTCTTTTTGAAATATAACTCATAAAAACAAACTCCTCGTAACTCACTAACGCTCAAACACTTGAACGAAGACTTGTTACGCAAAAACATAAAAACACCAAAACTACACAAGTCATTTCTACACCACAAAGGCGATCAAAATGAACTTTCCCAAATTCCATACTTTCCAATTCACAATAAAACCATTTACGCAAAGGGATTTAGTGCTAAAACTCACCTATATCACTTCAAACACCTAAGACACACCAAAAAAATGTCAACCGAGTCAAGACTATCAGTAAAACTGACCTGCTAAAACCACGGTTGTTACACTAGCAGGGTACCCGCGCGATGCGGCAGCGGGTACCCTGTGACTATATTTTCAGGTAATGTAATGTATGAGGCCATATATTTTTTAATGATTAATTTACAAATAACCATAATTTTAAGTTTGGATCAATTGGAAAACCCATTGCATCTTAACCTAGAAGTCAATGGTTCGATGCTCACTCCTTACAAAAGGCAGGAAGTCCTTTCCTATCTTAGATAGAACTGAAAGCAGTCTCTCTACCTTAGGTAGGGGTAAGGCTGTCTACATCTCAATCTCCCCATATATCATGGAAGACGGTATCGGGACCCATAAAAAATAAAAAGGCAGTAGTATAATTTCATTTACTATTAACCGAAGCTACCACAAACAGAAATCTTGATTCTTTGTTTCAGCACAATCACCTTTAAATTTTCTGACCTACATGCGACCTTTTAGGCATAGTAAGGCGACCAACATTTATATTTTTATTTTTATTTCAAAAAAATCCATCTTTTTTACACTATATATCCTCTACATTTTCATTTTTAAAATACACTATTCACATGAACCAAATATCAAAATTAGCCCAAAATAAACTATACCATACAAATAATATACGTCTCAATTACCAAGGTAATTAGTCTAAAACCATTTTCAGCCTAAACAAACTTTAATCAAGGCCCATGATAAAACTACCAAATAATTTGTGATATCATTTGGCCAACCCAATTAACAACCAAACAGATATATAACCAAAATGTGAGGACTTATAAATTCGTTTACAAAACATAAGTTACCTCATTTCTGCCCTAATTTCCCTCACAAAAATACGCAGCTATGATTTGCAGCCACACAAACAGCACCTACTCTTCCTTTCTTTCTTATCTTGATAACTGAACATAACCAACAATCTCTGTTTGCAAGAAAATCAGACCCTTTTCTTGAATATCAAACGAAAACTCTCACTAAGGTTTTATGTTGTGTTGACCGTGATGGTGGTTTTGGGATGGGGTTAGAACTGAGGTAGATGTAGATGTTGGGTTTTATTGTTGTTGTATACTTTCTGTTCGTGTACCATAGATGGAATAAGTTTGATGTTTGTTTTGGCTTCATTGATGATTGTTCTTTTATCTTCGTTATTGTTTTGATTTGTAACGGTACATTTTTTTTCTTCTTTTATGGAATGCATTAATCGGTCGAGGGGGTGACTGGGTTGTGAATTTTGGAGCCGTCCGACCTTGTGGTTGCATTGGCGGCGACTCAGTCAGCGCAGGGGGACCGATCTGGTTGACCGACCATTGTGCCCAGCCTAATGGCCTTATTTTTAAGTACTTGGCTTACTAACTTGATTAGCTTATACATTATGGTTAAATGATTGTATATTTTGGTGAAGGGGTGAGTTAATTAGTGTATTAATTATATGTTTTGAATAGATTGTTGACCTTAAAATCATTGTACTTTACGTACTTGTGCTTTATGTTTTATGATTTGTATTTACTTAAAAGCTATTGTACATTGTGCTTAAATGGTTGTAATTTTTGGTGAAGGGTGTTTTTAATAGCATTAATGTTGTTTGGTAGAATTTTGGTCTTAAAATAACACCACGTTGTTTTTTGTTGTACAATATACTTACATTGTTGAATTCTGAAATTTGGTTACATTAAAGTGTTGTAAACCATGCATTATTTCTTGTAAATCTAAAATTTTTGGAGAAAGTGTGCTTCAAGCATTATATGTAGTACTAGCAGGGTACCCGCGCGTTGCAGCGGTGGGTACCCTGAAATAATATGTTCATGTTAATCATGTATTTTAGTTAATAATGTTCTTTTTGACCATAAATTTACTGATATCAAGAATTTCATGTGACGTATTTCAACTTTAACTAAGGAATTTATTTCGTCTTTTTAGGTCTTTTTTAAAGCCATTCGTATAACCTGAGCCTGTTTGGCCCACGCTCGTTTAGCCCGTGCCCGTTCGGTCTCGTGGCTGTTTGGCCCGTGCCCGTTCAGGCTCGAGTTTATTTGGCCCGTGCCCGTTCGGGTTCGAGCCCATTTGGCCCGTTGTCCGTTCGGGCTTGAAAATTTGTATAATGTGCTTTATTATTTGTATTAGTAACTTGTAATGCATGAATTGTGTTTAAGTTGATCGTACAATATGCTTGATAACTTGTATTTCTTATGTAAAGGGTTTTTTAATAATTGCATTAATTGTATTAATTGACAATCATTATAAACAACTTATCAACATTATATACGTATGATAAAAATCTATAGCATACTTATTGTCTTACTCTATTTTTCAATGGGCCGTCAGAGAATTGGCCTATTGGGCTTTAGGGAAACAAAATTTTTGAAAATAAAATTAATATTTAGGGTATACATTTCATTTCGCCGCTCTCTATCAAAACAATAATTTTCTCTTTCATTCTCTTTTTTTCATTTTCTCTGTCATTCTCATGACTGTCTCTCACTTTCTTTTGCCAATTGTTTGCAACGGAGCAAGATTTTGGATAGAGGATTATGCAAGGTTTTTCTATACGATAACAAGAAGTAAATGATTTTTGGTGATAAATGTGGGTGTTTTGGTTATTTACCCCCAAATCCAATATCACGTTTACAAAAAAACATGTGGGGTGCTGCTTTTACAAAACTGCATTTTGAGCATCTGAAAACGCAGAAAATCGATTTTTAGTTCTTTCTATCCAAACACTCATTTTAGATTAAACGCGTTCTAAAAACGCAATAATCAGATAATGGGCCAGTAATTTTCATAATGATTTGATTCTCATGATTTTGATTTTTCGAATATTGAAAGAAAAGATTAACTTGTCACAGATCTATGATGGGTCGGAATTAAATATGGATGGGTTTTTAACTTTTAATAGAGAGTTGTACATTGTGTTTAAATGATTGTAATATTGGGTGTAGGGGTGTTTTTAATGCTATTAATGTATAATTCATAGGATTTTGGTCTGAATTTCGTTCTGTGCTAATTTTTGTTTTACACAATGCTTTGGTTGTTGTAGTTATGAAAATTGATTGATTTAAAGTGTTGTAAACCATGCATCATTTTTTGTACATCTGAATTTTTGGAGAGAGAGTCATTCCTCCATTATAAGTAGTATAGATAGATGATAAAGGGCTAGCAATTAGGTAACCGTCCCCCTTGATAATCTGCGCATTCAATATATGTTTTCTTGTGGTAAAAATGTACAGGTTTTTAAGAAGAAAATATAGAAAAAAGGTCGGTGAAAAATTTATATGACTGGTTAAACGAATCATCAAGACTAGACGGGTTTTTGTTAATTGATTGAGTTGCACATCAGTTCTTTGGGAAAAATGTTTGCTTCAATAGTGCTATAAATTGTTGTTAAGAGATCTCTAATACTTTTTGTTGGTTAGAATTGTTCCTATATATGAAAATGGCACTTCATTTCGTGTAGATTTGGTTTTTAATTGAGCGATATCCGAAAAACTAGCGGCACCCTTGAAACCTCTTTAGGAGCATCCAATGTCATGACTCATGAGCATGCAAAATATTTTACATAGTGTTTATATTTTAGTTATCCGTAGCATGGTACCCGCACAGAGCAACGGCTTCGAAGGCGAATGTTGTTTAACGATTTAATTATAGGTACCCGTCGTCGAATGTTGTTCAACGAATGTTGCTCGGAGGCAAATTGAATTGAATTTTAGTTTTTCTTTTTGAATGAGTAAGATTAAAATGCTACCAGAAAAATATGTGCTTGATATTGCCTATTAAAAGAACCAATAAAAAAAATTCAAATAAACAACAAATTTGTAAAGCTCGTGTAAACAATCAAAAAAGCTGTATATGTTGTCTATGTATTTGGTTATGCAATAAATGTTGTTTATGTATATGTATTTGGTTGGAATATTTGGCTTTCACCTAAGAGACCCGGGTTCAAATCTTACCACTAATTTTTTAAATCTTACACAATTCCATAATTAGTAAGTGCTGAATCTTAAATTTTAAGCTTTCCATAAATAGAATGTCCAAAATGCTTTATATATATATATATATATATATATATATATATATATATAAGTATAGATTAGTAGTAAGAGAAAAGTTCAATATGAAACAACATTTATCTAAAGAACAAATAATAAGATCTCAACCATCCATCTATTTTAAATCTAAATGTCTAGATTAATCATTATTTTAATATAATTAATTATTGAAGGTACTTTTGTAATATCAATCCAAACAAAACACAGGCACCCTTGACCTCCTCATTTTCAAGTCCACACTCTTATTTGATGAATGGACCAGTCACCATCAATTAACGCCGCAGTAGCAACAACCATAACCAACCGTCGCCGTGATAACGCCGTTAAAGAGCTCCGTTCATTCTTAACGGAAAAAGATGACGTCATCACCACCACCATAAACTGTCATCGATTTGTCATATCATCATAAATCGGTGAAGCAGAGATGATGGCAGAGGCGGCAAGACGTAGATCCGGTGAAGCAGAGATGATGGCAGAGGCTGCGAGACGAAGATCCAGTGAAGCATATATGATGGTCGGAGGTGGTGATGGTCAGATGCGGAGCCCAAGGTGGGCCAAGGTGGGCCCGCGCTCCCCACCGGAAAATTTTACAGTTTAAAGTTTTCAAAGTTTTGAGATTTTTTTTAACTTGCCCCCCATAAGATGTGTCTGACTTCTCTATATTGAAAGTGAAATCGTTATTTCATCAGTTTTATGGAGGCAAAGTAGGTTTATTTGATGAAAAAGATGAAGCTATTAAAGAATATGAAAGAGGTAGGTTTAACTATTTAAGATGATGAAGCACAGTGGATGTAATATAAAAGAGGTAGAAGTACAATCTTTTTGACTTTATCTTTGGTTAGTCACGTGGGGTGAACAAGAATGTTTATTATTATTATTATTATTTTATTTTTTTTTCTTTTTATATATATATATATATATATATATATATATATATATATATATATATATATATATATAAATATAGAATCTAGATCAAATAAGATCAATCTTAAAGTTGTAAAAATAAGATCCAACTAAAATCTGACAAGTGACACTCTCGTTAAAATAAAATTAAATATTTTATTGAGTGCAACTAAAATTGTTAAAGTTCCCCGGCAGCGGCGCCAAAAGTTGATTGGCTCTGAACGGTCAACCTAAACTGACCAGGGATGGTCAGCAAGGTCAAACAGCCTAGAGTCAATGCTCCGCGGAAGTATAAGGTTTCCCCGGGTCGTTATGTCCCGACGAGGTGTGAATGGCTAACAAACGGTCATTTGATCGGGTGAAATTGGACAGGAAAAGGTTTGTGAGTGATTGAACTATAGAATCTACAAGAGAATAGCTTAAAGAAGCTATATGAATAAGACGGGAAGCTAAGAAAAACCAGAAACGATTTAAACTTAATAACGCGTACGTTACGTTTAAATAAAACGTAAACGTACAAAATAAAAAGTGAAAACGAAAATCTGAAAACACCCAGGGGGTGAAAATGAACTTTTTACAAATTAAAAGATAAAAGAAAATTTAAAATGAAAATAAAGTTATTAAAATGATTATTTTAATATTTAAATTCTATTTAATTAATTAAAACTATTTTAAACCTAATTTAATAATAAACTAAAAAAAAATAAAAGTTACAAAATAAACTAAAAACTTACAAAAATATTTTCTAAACCTTAAAAAGAACTTGAAGAAAGTATAAAAAATAAAAATAAAAATTTTTGTCTTTTTGTGAATTTTCTATTAATTAATTACTAATTAATTACTAATTATCTAATTAACTATTTTAAATTAAGAAAATTACTAAATGAACAGTAAAAATTCTAATAAAATTTCTAGAATTACTTTATAACATATAAAAGCTATAAAAAATATAAAAACTTGATTTTACTTAATAAAAACTAATTATGCTATTTTAAACTTAATATTAATTAATAATTAATAAAACTAAAATTAATTCTAATAAATACTTAATGACAAAATAAAAATCTGAAAAAATTATTATAAATACTTTAATATATGAGGAATTTAATAAAAATATAAAAAAGCTAAGTACTTAATAAAAATTTAAAAATGAAAATTAAAATTAAATTATATTAAATAGAAACTATCACTTAATTTTAAATTTGTTTTTCTTGGATTTTCTTTTACAAACTTATTATACTACTGAAAACAAGAAATTTTTACAAAAACAACTTTCTTGTAGCTTAAAAAATAAGCAAAGCAAGTGCTTATGTGGTGACAGTTGACTTTGGTCAACTGTCAAGGGAAAATGGTAATGTGGACTACTAGGGGGGCCCACAAAGGATGATTCAAGTGTAATTAAGCTAAGTAAACTGGAATAAGCTGGAAAAATAAAGAAATGAGCTCTTAATAAGCTAGATAAGCTAATTCCAAAACCAAACTGTGAACAGATTTGGGACAAGGTTTAGTTACTAAACCAGGTGGGTCCCACAGGGTTTCAGGTCAAAGAATTGGTCAAACCTGATACCCTGGTAGGAGGGGAGTGGAAAGGTACCAAATTTGGTGGCTGTGGACAACCATGGTGGCCTAAAGATCACCACAAAGTGGGTGGTGGTGGACTGAGGTCTGTGGTGCAGGGGAGGTCAGTCCCCCTGCAGCCCACTTTGATGGCTTACAAAAGCTACAAGTAAATTCCAAAAAATAAGGGAACTATGTGATTCTCAAGTTAAGCTGATACACAACAGATTAAAACAAGTTTCAAGCCTAGAGATCAAACACAAAATTCATTAAAATTGCTAGACTTTTTGTAAAAATCTGAGATATGCTATTTTGACTTTTTGAGTGGAACTTGAAAATTGACTTTGTTGAACTTTAGATTGATCACTACTGATTTGGAAATATGTAATAAGCAATTATGAACCTATTATAAGCTAGAAGTACAAACTATAAGCTAACTTGAGAGCTTATGGCTCCTATCTTCCACACAGTTAACTGTGGGAAGCCAAAAACCAAGATTTTGACTTTTAGGATGAAAGTGACCAAATTTCTGAGTTTATTTAGTCCAAATGTAGTCTAAGGGATTTAGTTATGCAAAGAAACAAGCTCATAAACCACTGGAATAGCTCAAACAAAGCAGAACCAAACACCCCTACTAGTAACTATGGGTTGAGTTTTACTCTACCACAAGCTTGTTACAACTGAGAAACTAAAGCTATGATCTAAAACATGCTACATTAAGTATTAAACAACAAAAAGTAACAACTAAAAGTAACCAAAAAGAAGCAATCCACAGAAGCATGCTCATAAAATTAAAAATGGACATTAAGCTGAGATTTAATGATTATACCTTAAGTCAGTGAACTAAAGCTCAATTGAGCTTATCAACAAGCTTCTTAACCAATAACCTCCAACAACTCACCCCTGAGTCAGCTTACCACAATCATGAACTTAGGGTTGACTTTTGTTGACCTGAGTATTTTTGATGGCAAAATGGTGCTTTGAACTAAACTATGCTCACAAAAAGCTGTGAGCAGCTTAACTAAGCTTAGTGACCAAGTTTTAATGCTTAAGAAAGTTATTTAGAGCACAACTGAAATTGAGTTTAACTAATAAAATTCGATTATGAGTATTTGCAATAAGAAACTTAAATTACTTTGATTAAAAGTTTACATTTGATCTTGAACAAGAAATTACAAAGCTGACATTAAAAGTTTACATTAAATTGAACTATATTAAACCTAAATTAAACTAAAACTAAAAATTAACTACTACACTAGATAACTTTTTCTGCTGCTCTCTTTCTTTTCTTTTATAACCCTTGGAGACTTCCTTGGACTTTCCCACATTGCTTTATGGCCATTGGATTAGCTTCTTTGATCCCAACCGTTCAAATTGTTTTTGGCGGCAAATTGGGTTTGGCAGGTTATGGGGTTTGGTTTGGTGCAATTAATGAGGAGGGGGGTTGGCGTGTTGTAGGTGAAAGATATTAATGATAGTGGGTGAGGTTTGGTGAGGAGGGGGGGCATGAACCTGAAGATTAGGGTGTGTTAGGGAAGAAGATGAATAGTAAGCTGGGTGTTTGGGGGTTTGACCAGGGTCAACATACGGGGTGTTAGTTTAGGGAGGTGGGCCAGAATTTTTGGTGGGCTTGGGGTGTACATGGACTGGATCAGATCAGGTGGTGGGTTTGGATTAGTATTAACATAAAGGGTGCATTTGGTTAAGCATGATAAATCACAAGGACCATTTTTGTAATTTAGCAAAAGTAAAGGGACTGAAAATGTAAAATTCCCAAAGTAGTCACAAGGGACCATTCATGCATAACTTCAATAAACCAAGAACCAAAAATGTAATTTTCCAAAATAAAACGCCCGGGGACCAAATTTGTCATTTTTCAAAAATCCAGGGACTAATCATGAAATTTCCTCAAAGTTTTCACCCAAGGGTTAAAAATGATTTTTGTGAATTCCCAAGGACCAAATTTGATTTTTCATTCAAAATTATCCCACCAGGGACTGAATCTGCCAAAATCTGAAACTCCGGGGACTAATTTCGTAAATTTCCAAAACTTTCCAATTTTTCACCAAAGGACTAAATATGACATTTTATGATTTCAAAATGACCTTTGGTGATAATTTTCCATATTTTGAATATCCAGGGACTAGATTTGTAATTTTATGAAAGTTGAGGGACTGAAACTGCCAATTTTGCAAACTTTATACGTTTTTCATCAGTTTTTGCTTATTTTGCATCTAAAACATATAAAACACAATTTTGGAATATTTTCAGTATTTTGATGCATTACTGAGTGTTTTTGTATGTTTTGCAGTTCAGATTAGACCAAAAATGATGAGTGTTTGAGCACTCATCAGAGGCAAAGTAGGTTTATTTGTTGAAAAAGATGAAGCTATTAAAGAATATGAAAGAGGTAGGTTTAACTATTTAAGATGATGAAGCACAGTGGATGTAATATAAAAGAGGTAGAAGTACAATCTTTTTGACTTTATCTTTGGTTAGTCACGTGGGGTGAACAAGAATGTTTATTATTATTATTATTATTTTATTTTATTTCTTTATATATATATATATATATATATATATATATATATATATATATATATATATATATATATATATATATATATATATATATATAGAATCTAGATCAAATAAGATCAATCTTAAAGTTGTAAAAATAAGATCCAACTAAAATCTGACAAGTGACACTCTCGTTAAAATAAAATTAAATATTTTATTGAGTGCAACTAAAATTGTTAAAGTTCCGATGGTTTTCTTTTTTAAATTGACGAAACCAAGGTGATACACTTTGATTCGACATGTAATGTATCAGGTTAAAGTGATACACTTTGATTCGACATGTAAATTTATAGTTGTGTATCACTAATCCAAACTCATGTATCAGTTGATTATTAGTTGCTAAATGTTAATTCGTATTAATACTTTATTTTTTGTGCATTATTGCCAATGTAGTTATTTATAAAATGGTTTATGTGATTTTTTAAACTAGATCTTATTTTTACAACTTTAAGTTTGATCTCACATTAACCCTCTCCTATATATATATATATATATATATATATATATATATATATATATATATATATATATATATATATATATATATATATATATATATATATATATATATATATATAGTGTATCTTTATTTTCAGAACCCTGTTAAGTGCGGGAACTTCGAGAACTCCAATTTTGCGTTAGAAAACATGCATGTTCATATAAAACATGTATGTTTTCTTACATACACCTTAATACACATACCTGCGTAACATACATGTTCATATAAAACCCTGTTAAGTACAACATATCAATGCAAAATGGTTTTATATGAACATGTATGTTACGCAGGTATTTGTATTAAAGTGTATGTAAGAAAACATACATGTTTTATATGAACATGCATGTTTTCTAATGCAAAATTGGAGTTCTCGCAGTTCCCGCACTTAACAGGGTTCTGAAAATAAAGCCCCTATATATATATATATATATATATATATATATATATATATATATATATATATATCTTTTTCTTTTTCTAACGCTTTATTCCCACCAGAACATTTCTTTGTGCATAAATTATTATTCTTGGCCTATGCATTTTTTTCTTCTTAAACTCAACATCTACCTATATAAAAAAGAAGTTTGATACTTTAATATTATTAGGTATAAGTTTGACTTCCTTGATAGTAATGTATTGTGAGATGATCTGATTAATGTAATTGTCACTGCAAATTCATAAAAAATACTTGTAACACCTCCAATTTATGGATGCAGCGGAATTCAAACTGGGTGTTACTCAACGGCACAATAGTCACAATTATAGAAAACGAACTCTAATTGAGTCATTTTAAAAGATTTATCATTCAAATTATATAAATATCAGAGATTACAAAATGAGGTCCCAGATAGTTCCATGTTTACAAATTACATTAAATGAGTTTTTGAATGATAATAAATTTTATAGCCCTCTTGAATATCTTTGCCCTTCCGTGCCATCCTTGATCATCATGGACCTGAAATACATGCTTAAGAGGTCAACACAAAGGTTGAGTGATATTCATAGCGTTTGTTTAATGGTTGAAAACAATATGTTGGTAGTATGAGTTAATTAGACTCATACTCATGGTTGGAAAACAAAACAGGTAGGCTACGTTATTATACGCCCATTAAATGTATTATAGACTAAGCTTATGACACCAAAACGTTAACGGGTACCAATATCAATCGGCGGAGTTATCCTGGTAGGTACTTTGCTAACATACCTAATTCTCAAATATTAGTGCATTTGTTTGAACTTAGTCAACACAAATGGGATTCGTCAATCCCAATAGGCCTATTCACAATATTCGCGCTCACTATTACTAGTGATTAAATGGTTCATAATAAGGGATATTGGTTTTAGCAAGGATAGTACTTAGTGATAATAAAACAATCAGGCAAGCATACAATTGAAAAACATTGTGTTCGGTTTAAAATAGCATGTATTCCCTCCAAGGGTTTGTAAAATAATTAAGTAATGGAAAATGGGGCTATGAACTCACCGTGAGTTGGATGATGTATTATGAGAATGATGGATATGTTGTGAGAACTTCTACGAGCAACCTAGAATAATTGTTGCAACTTAGGTTTGGAATAATGTCTAAGAATATGAAGAATTGCCTATATATGTCTTGCATTTAGTCCATGATGTAGTACTTAGTATAGTGTAAGTCTTTGAACAGAAATGGTTCATGAAACATGTATAGTTTATATATCGTTTACTACCGGTCAGGCCGACATAATTCAAAAGTCATGTAGTAAACGTTCGAGGAGCCAGGAAACTTTAATTCGTAAATCCACAACTCATCTCGACGGCTTACTTAATGAACTCCTCACATGAGGCTCCATACTATTGTAGTATTTAATAAAATATATATATATATATATAAGTTTTGATCCGAAAAGTTACATGTCCAATATTTGAATAAACTTAGGAAAGTTTATTTTTACATGAAGATTGTTATTAGGATGAGTTTCTTAATCTTGTATGACAATTACTTGTAAGATCTCATGGTTCTTTAGGTGAAGTAAATCCAAATTGTATGTTTAAGCTATCGCCTAGGTAAGTTTATATGGTCATTTAGTCATGGCCTTGCCATGACCTTTGGTCATTGTGCCATGGTCTTGAGACTCAACCTTGGCTTTATCCATGGTTGTAGTCTTGAATTTAGGTCATTAGACCTCTTGGTCTTATTAAACCATAACCATTATTTAGTAACTTTGGTATACAAAAATAACTGTTAAGAAACTGAAGAAAATCCCATTCGTTATTGGTTTTCTGGATACGTGCACCTGATTTTTTTTGAAGAAAACGTGATTCCGGACAACTTTCGTGCTTTAACTTTTTCAGGAAACGGACCAGAAGGGGCTTTTTTTGCGTGTTTTATGTTCTGTCACAGAAGGTATTTTGGCAGTTTTGCCGCAAAGTTTTGGTAACTTCAAATGGTCATAACTTTTTACTCATGTACTCATTTTAAGTGGTTCAAGTTGCTATGGTTTTCTTGTTAAGTCCTCTACTACAATATATAATTGTCCAATATCATAATTATACCATTTTGGTCAGATTTTACCATGAAAGTTACTAGTTTACTTATTTAACTAACATAAGTTAACATATATATACCAATACTTGTTTTACTCATTTTTATACATCATGGCATAATAATAAGACAACATATAGCATGAATGATATGTAAATAGCATGAATATAATATTTAACAAGAATTATGTTAGGGTTTTACTTACAATTTTTGGCTTTCAATTAAGAAAGGAAGTTAACATGTAAGGTAAGGACATTGATAGACTTAAGCTTCACCCTACTTCACTTCATGCATTCTTTCTACCCTTGTATTCTTGAAAGAGAGATAATGAAAGTTGAGGTGACTTGAGTAGATTCAAACTCAAGAGAAATCACCAAAGTTTCTAGGGTTTGGAAGTAGTTTGATGAATCAAAACCAAACTAGAGTTTCTATGTTGTTGTAGCACTTGATACTTGCATGAAATTGGAAGTAAATGAGCTAACGTTATGGTGTTTGTGTGTGTGATGTGTGGCGTACAAAGAAGAGGAGAGGAGGGGCTTTTATAGGAGCTTGAGGAGGTTACAATCTTGACTTGTCAAACCTTGGAGACCAAGTTGAACACATGTAAACATCTTAAGACCTTAAGCTTGAGATCAAGCCACATGAGGGGTGACTCCCCTACCCTATGGCGGTTCAAGATGGATAAGGGGGAGTGAGTTGGCTTGTGATGATATTATCCTAGTTATATTGATAGTTTTGACTCCGTAAAATGCTTACCGTAAATGATTAAGCCTCAAAACGTAAAACCGGGTATCGTAAAAATGTGAAACTTGGAAAATCATTAAGCATGTCAATATACTCCATAATAAAATATAAAATGAGTGGTAGGTTCCATTGGGGTGCTAAAACCCTGCTAAAATTGGAAACACGGGTCTAAAACGCGTAATACGTAAAACGTACGAATATTGTGTAAAATTGAGAAAAGTAAAATGTTACTTTTCTAATATGATAAAAATGATTTAAAACGACTTATAATGTCTAGACTGGGCTCAGTCTAGTGTCGGTTGGTATTTAATGTCTTTTAGACATAAAACCGTAAGCCTAAAAATCAAGAAATGATTTTTGGTCAAAGAAGGAGGGAAAAATATGTTGACTTATTCCATAAATGTGAATACTCAAATCGTCTTAGAAACGCGGTGCAGGTATAGGCTAAGGTTACGGCTAAGTAAAAACGCTTAAAAAAGAAAATTCCTGTTTTTCACGGCCGAGGTTTATTTGGTCATATTTTTCTCAGTCATGATTAATTCTCAAATAAATCATGAGTGTATCAAACATTTTTCTGATGCGGGGAAAATTAACGCGGTCGAGTTTCGTTGTGCGTAGAATTTTTGAATGACGTTTTACCCTAAAACGTGTATTTCCTTAATAACTTTCGCGAAAATGATTTGATGAGTGTCAAACTTTTAATTTGCCATGGAAATGATTCATCACACGAGAATATGAATTAAAAATCAAATTTCGAGAAAATGAATAGTAAAATTGAATAGTAAAAATGAATAGTGAAATTTTCGAGAATAGTAATTAACCTTAAAATGTGAATTGTTACAATACTCCCTTGTGATTTCATACAGAATCCCATGAGATTCACAATGAATCCCATATGGGATGCACCAAAGAATCCCATGGGATTCACAATGAATCCCATGGGATGCACCAAAGAATCCCATGGGATTCATACTGAATCCTTTGTGATTTATCGTCTTTTTACGAATCCAGTGGGATTTCTTTACGAATCCCGTGAGATTTTTCTGGACGAAAATTTTGAAAAAAAAATCGTCTTTTTACGAATCCCATGGGATTTTTACGAATCTCGTGGGATTTTTCTGGACTGAAATTTTGAAAAAAAAAAAAAAAAAAAAAAAAAAAAAAAACCATCTTTTTACGAATCCTGTGGGATTTTTCTGGACGGAAATTTTGAAAAAAAAAATTGTCTTTTTACGAATCCCATGGGATTTTTTACGAATCCCGTGGGATTTTTCTGGACGGAATTTTGAAAAAAAAGTTCGTCAAAAGTATATAACAATGCATATCTATAGAAAGATAATTTTTTTTCTTGTCGCGATGGTGTATTTTTCGTAGCTTGAAGATTTACCGTTTGCAAGTTATGTTAGTTTTTTAAAAAAAAGTGGAAAGTGGGTTTTTATATTAAACGAGATAAAATGCCGATTTTACCCTTCCATTGTTATTTTTTGATTTGATATTAGCTATTAGATGAAAGGTGAATGGATGGTTGAGATTAACTTATTTGTTTTTTAAGGATACTTGTTTTGCATAGATGTCACCTCGTAGTAGTAATCAAAATGATCAATGTTGATACAAAAGTTGGGCGTACCTGGTTATTGGGCTCTTGCTCTCGTACCAATTCGCTTCTTAGCACTTGTTACCTGCGTACTAAGAAAATAAAACAACACCGTTAGGCTTATCGAGGGATTGTCTCCCCCGATTAGACTCCGGCGTGAGAGTAGGTAATCATCTCGTAGAGAGTTTAGGGTTTTTGTATATCGTACCTTGAATGGGAATCGTGTGATTCTATATATAGGGGCTGAAACCGCGTAGGTTTCCTGCTCCTCACTCTTCGCACTCGTGGTGCTTATCTGAGGAAAGGATATCTATTCTATGAATAGATAATCCTTATCGTGTAACTAATGGGTCTAGTTGGGCTTTTGGTCTCGTGGACCCAAAGCTAATGATACTGCGGCCCAAACCATTGTCACGGCAGCCCACTTGTGGTGGGCTTAGGCGCTAGTAGCGTATATTATTTGGACTCGCGGCCCAAATATAGACTATACGTCATCATGTCCCCCAGTCTAGTGTGCGCGACTCGTAGTCGTGGATGCTAGACTTAATATCAGCAGCGGTAAGCGTGGCGGGAGATCAAGTAAATATTACCGCCTATTTTTAAGTGCAATGCACCTAACTAAAAAAAGTATTTCAAATGGATACCTCGAAAATCGGGGGTGGTGTCCACATAGCCCTCGTAATTCGGGAAAAAGTGCATGTACCCGTTCAGCTCCTAGCCATACGTTTTCTGTGAGTGGATTCCACGTGGAGAGAAACTAGGGTTTTTACCACTCCCTATATAAGAGTCACCGCCCCACTTTTTACAATCATGCAGTAAAACACACACTTATCACTATTCACCTTCCTTGAGAGATTTTTGCAAAGAAAATATTTCATTTTCATAGGTAATTTGTGTGCGTCTCACTTATTATTCTGATGAAGATGGTTGCTCAATTGGAGGATTTTCGCTCTGCGATGTCCATTGAGGATGTTACTGAATTCACGTCTGACTATTTCGTGCCTCTGGATGTCCATCCAGAGGCTCCGGATGTGGACGCGTGTATAGCCGATTTTCCAGAAGGGAAAATAGGGCTATACACGAAATTCTTTGAGTACGCGAATTACCGCGTACCCATATCTATATTCCTGAGCAATTTGCTCAATCATTATCGCCTTCACATCTCTCAGCTGCACTGTATAGGTGCGGCTAAGGTGTCGAATTTTGAAGTAAACTGCCGTTTAATTGCGATAGAACCGACCGTGGCCTTGTTCCGCTCCTTTTACCACACGACGTGGTCAAATGGTTGGGTTTCTTTTGCGAAGCGCCAGGGGGCGCTTCAGTGTTATACGGAGAAAGTTGACGCTCTAAAGAATTGGAGGGAGTACTTCTTTTGGGTTGATGACGTGGTCTTTCCCTTTCCCTATGAGTTTTATACTCAGGATTCATTACCAAGGGATGGGCGCCCCACACCCGGTTCCTACAGGTTGGCTGACGCGCAGACTCTAGATGCCAACCGACTGGCCATTAACCCCTATCCGGAGGAGTTTTTGGTACATATGGGGTTGAGCCGCGCTTATTTTGGCGCTGCGGATGAGGTTCCTACTTTCTTAAGTGAGGATGGCCGGGGTGGGTGTTCATCCCTTATACTTCAAGCTTTGTAAGTTTCTTTTTGTATGCGCGCTTTAAGTAACTAATCCGTTTTTTCTTTCTTGCTTTATTGATGTGCGCAGAGATGGATTTGTTTGTTGTGGTTAAGCTGGACAAGCCGAAGCTGGTAACTATAGGTGTGCGCCCCCTGAGGGAAGGGGAGCAGCCCCTACTGGAGGCGACGGAGGGGAACTTGACCGTCCTGCCTGAGGCGGTCCCTGAGAACACGCCACCGCTCCAAGTGACGCCCGTCCAGAGCGTGGCGCCTGATGCGGAGGTGGCGCCCACTGTGGAGGTGGTGCCTAATGTGGAGGTGGCGCATGAGGAGGCGCAATCGGGGTCGTCTGACAGTATAAAGATCCTTAAACCTGAGGAAGTGCTGAAGGAGGAAGTTGCGCAAAATATTAAGCGCAAGGGAGAGGCCGGGGGCAGTGGCACCAGGAAGAGGCGTCGTCACGTGATTGGGGACGCGGAGTCCAATGCGGAAGACACATCTACTTCCGGCGCGGGGTTGAAGGTTGCTGAGGCTTCTCCGTTTCTGTAAGTGTCTGCGTGTAGGACCTTAGATCTATCAACTTTAACACAAATATAAGCACTAGAAGAAGGAAATATGGTGACTTGATGAATATGTGTGGCGTTAGATTATATGAAAAAGAGTAATAAGATGAAGTGAACTTTTATTAAAAACACACACAATACACACACAAGCACACACCTCAAATGAGCCTTTGAGGTGTTTAAATAGTACTAGACATGAGATGCCCTATGGGCTTTCTATGGGCTTGGGCTTGGACTTGGTTACATGGTTGGATAACTAGGCTTATGAAACATAGCATATAATATATTAGCTTCCCAAGTCCAAGGCCCAATGACTAAACTATTACTAATCTTAACAAACGACACAAAGTTACAATATGAGAATGACCGTCACTTCTATATAAATATTTTTAATGCTAACAATCTCCCCCTAAGGGGTGGTCATTCGAATGATGCTCCACGTGAGTGGGTCTTCCGTGTTCTTTGTCTTTAACTTTGTGTGTTGTTGTAGAATAGTCTTTAGTCTTTGTTCCTTCATGCTTTGTGATCTTTTGATAACTGATTTTTCATCGTTCTTTGTTCTTTTGAGATGTGGAGTTATCTGCCTTTCGTCACTTCTGCGTCTGTGGTGGTTGTTTGCCATTCCAACATGCTCATACATCTTTGGACTTCGATATTCATATGCACGTAGTTCCCTTTCTTTCACTTTGATCCTTAGTCTTTATACTTTGTAGATTCTTCTTTTTGGCGTAGAATCTTTCTTTGAACTTTGTGTTGTATAGATCTTTGAGGGAGCTTTCTTTAACTTCCAGATGTATGTATGAGCACGTGGAATCTGTCGCCACGGAGATGAAGTGTCCCTGTGTTGATCCCAGTTGAGCTTATAAGATCTTATATAGAAGTTAACTTAAACAAATACTTAAGCTTAAACGCGGAATATAAAAGCTTAACTTAAGAAGATTAAGAATTCTCTTTCAACACTTCAATATTATTAATACGAGCACTCAATAATGCTAGGGTTTTACAACCTTGAAGTGAATAATAATACGTACATAATCTAACCCTAGGATCCTCCTTTTATAGGACAAGGAGTCCTACTAGGTTTACAATACCTTTCTCTACAAGATAAGAATAATCTAAATAGATAAACTATACAAAGAATCTATTCCATAATTATCCTATCGTATACAATGTTAATCCATTCAGCAGTAGTTTCACCAAGCAGCAGATTGTCTTCAGTAGCAGAGTCATTAACACTAGCAGCAGTTTCATTGTAGCAGCAGTATTACTCAGCAGCAGAGTCTCGTAGCAGCAGTATCACTTGGTCAAACCCAACAATCCTCCCCTAAACTTAATATTTATTTCTAAATATTCAAGTTTCTTCAAAGCTCAATTAATCACTTGGAGGATGCTTCCAAACACTTCAGCTCTTGAGAATTCAGTTGATCAAATATCTTCTTATACTTGGATAGCAAATTGAATGCTTGATCATCAGAACCATAGTCTTTCTGCAGCTTAAGTGTTTTATCACTATTAACCATCTGATTAACAATATTCCAGTATCTTACCACTGGATAATCCATTTCTGCTAGCATATACAAAGTAATTGGACCAATATCCAACACATGAACTCCAGAGTCTTGAAAAAGTCTCCATCTTCTTACTTTGTATTCTACTATTTCAGTCCATTCAGAATCATCCATTGAAGGTTCAAACATAAGTTTAAGAGCTCTCCACAAAACATTATCAGAAGAAGTTAAGACATGATCAATTTGATCTATCTCATACTTTTTACCATCAAATTTCTTAGCTCCAAACTTTGCCTTGTATAATTTCCACAAGTCTTCAACATCCTCTCTATCAAAGTAATGTAACATTTGTTGAAATCTAAGAAATCTGTGAGACTTACCATCAGATCTCTGGACATCATGAAATGTTCCAATGTTAGTATCATACCCTGTAGTTACTTTGACAATTGGATATTTGACTCCTAATGGTTTAGCATCCACAACTTCAGGATCTTCCATTTTGCCAACCACAGTATAAACCTTCAATTGTTCTTTCAAATGCTCTGGAGGAATATGATCAAAATCATGTTTAAATTCATTACCTTCAGGCATAGAACTGCTTCCTTCTCCAATCTTTCTCTTCTTCTTGGCAATTGATTTTTGAACAACACCTTTTCTTTTATCACCTTGCACAGAAGAAGTAATCTTTGCTGCATCACCCTCAAGCTGTTTAACAACATTAGCTTCTTGAATTTGCTCTGCTTCAACTATCTTTTCAGGTACCAACTTCTTGTTCATTTGAGCAATGTGTTCTAAATCCTCAGCACATCCAATAGCATAAAAAGTATCTGTTCTCTTCTTTGTTTGTTGATACAAGTCAAAAATTTCTTTATCAGAATAAGCTTTCAACTGCACCAATGTCCATCCACCCATATTCTTTAGATACCTTTCATATTCTTTCCTTTGCTGTTTAACAGTTGGACCTTTGAATACTTTAACCTTTCTTCTAGCAGCAGCATTCTCTTTTCTCTTCTTAGAAGCAAATTCACTATACCAAGATTGCATATTAAAATTTGGAACTTCATTTTCTTCAATCTTGATAAGCTTATTTAGTTCAATATCAGCAGCAATTCTGATCTTTTCATCATCCCATTCATTATACATTCTTAAGCCTTCAGCCTCCTTCTCAGCCAGCTCTTGATCTTCCAAGTTAATCAACTCTTGTGCTTTAACAGCAGCAGCTTCATCATGTTCAACTTGCAATGGCTTAGGCCAAGAATCAAAAGGTACATCAGTAAAATCAACCCCTTTATATATCCACCTTTGAACATCAACTTGCTTGCCTTTACCCTTATCTGTAGAAGATGATATGATTGTCTTCTTTTGAGTAGCAGCAGGTTCTCTTATTGTTATTCCTTTTTGAGGTTTTCTTGTTGCTGATGTTGTGTTTGTTGTTGTGATAGGTTGTGATAATGATTGAGTTGGTAATTGTGGTGTATGGGTGTCAGCAGTAGTCTTCTTACTTAGCAAGACCATTGCCTCTGCAGCAGCATTGTCCATAGATCCAGCAGCAGAGTCTTGAACTTCAGCAGTATTCACTATTCCACTAGCAGCAAAATCATCAACATTCTTAGCAGCAGAAACATGAACAGCAGTAGAGTCAGCAATAGCAGCATTTTCCACTGAATCTTCCAAAGTCTTTAACACATTACCCATCAACCCTGTTGCCTTCACTAGTTGTTCAGACTCCAAAGTTTTAAGAGTATCTACCACCTTTTCTTGTGTAGCAACCACTTTTTCCATAACAACTTCATTCCCAGACTTATCAGCAACCACAAAGTCTTCATCATTCTGAGGACTATCCACATCCATATCTTCAATCACTGGAACCTCCCCTGAAACTATTCCAGCATCCATATCTTGAACATTATCAACTTTTTCAAGATTTTCCTCCCCTGAATCCATGACATTCTCTTTCCTCCCCTGTTTGGAAGCATCCTCTTCCAAATGAGTAGATGGTTCAGAAGAACTTACAACCTGATTAGCCCCCACTTTCTTCAATCTTTTCAAGGAGGTTGAAGATCTTGACTTCTTTAAGTTCTTAATCTGTTTTCTCATTTTGATGATAACTTTGTCTTGACCAGCAACAACATCAGATAGATTAAGAACCTTTTCTTCCAAAGATTTACATGTCAACCCCAAAGTGGTACAAGTAGCCGTCAATTCTTTTATAAGTTGCATTGTAGTCTCATCACTTCGACCTGTATTACCTGGTCCGAGAGGTAAATCCCTGACATTGTCATCATGTACAAGTGGATCCGTCAATTCATGAGTCACTGGCCTGTCCTCATCACTTCGACCTGTGTAACCTGGTCCGAGAGGTGAATCTTGGGACAAAAACTCAGTATCAAACCTAGTTTGATCATCTGAGCCCCCTATGTATTCCATTTGGCTAGGGTTACCATCCTGAGAAGCAAACTCATAAGAGTCCTTTTCTCTAGATGTTGCCTTGGTTTGGGTCTTAATGATGTTATCACTATCCTGCTCTGCTGCTAAGCTAGAAGCAGTAGTGACAGCCCTTGCCAACATGTCCTCTCCATCACCTAGGACAGCCTCATCTGGTACAGCCATACTAACACTATCCTGAGGTAGATTAGTGTTCTTTTGGATTTTCCTACGGGTATATTGTTTTGTAAGTTGTGTAACAGATGTAGTAACATTGGGTGTGTGATGGGAATCAGTGGGATTTCCTGATCCTTCACCCTGGTTGTTGTGCACAATTTGTTCCATAAAAGAAGTTAGATTTGTATGTGCACCAGAAAAACCTTTGCCATGCTTAATCAAAAAGGTAAAAGTCCTTGAAGCCAATTTTGGAGCATCATATTCAGCAGTATGGCTTCTTGGTTTAGAAATTTGTTTTTCAATAAAGATTTGAAGAAATCTTGGATATAGCAAATAAGAACCATCTTCAACACCTTTAAACAACCCAGCCAAAATCATTTTTGAAAAATTAAATGGTTGACCTTTGCACAGACATATCATTGCAGAAGCAATGGTAGTACTGAACTCATGCCACCCAGATGTTTTAGGACTCAAACAATGAAGGAATAGATGTATCAAAAACTTGTATTGAGGACAGAGGAGAGCTTTTTGAAATTTTAAATTTGAATGTTTCCCCTCATATCCCAATTCTTTTAAACCAGCAAAAATAGCATCATTGTTAAGACAAGTGGTCTCTGTCTCATCATCTAAGAGAAGAGATTCCCTTATAGATGATTCAGTTACACGAATCTTTTCCCCATCTACAAAAGCACTGACATGTTTTTCCCCATTCATAGTTTTGATTTTGGCAGTAAACCAAAACTGTTTGATGTAGGAAACAAATATAGTAGGGTTCACAGTGAGTGCATACCTAAGAGAAGTAGCATTCAAAAACTTTACCATGTCTGTGAAACCTTCAGGAACCAACTCTTCATTCAAAATGACCACACTATTGTGTTGCTCAACCCAGGTACGTGATAGCTCCATGAATTAGGTTTAGAGAATTTGGGGATTTGTGATTAGTGGAATGATTAGGTGTAAGGTTTTGTGATAACTTCAATTGAGAACATATGAAAACCAATTATGAAGATCAATTAGGTTTTAAACTGATGGATGAAAGTTACACATAACATCCTCTTACTTACAATCATAGCAGCAGAACCGTATCATTCACAACTAGCAGCAGAGTGATAGAACTAGCAGCAGAGTGAACTAGAGCTAGCAGCAGAGTTGACTATGGACCTTGGTCAAATATACATAACAATTAATGCACATATCACTCCGTAATCCCTATAAAACCGGCGAGATCTTTTCCCCAAATTATGCAATCAAACCCTAATCTCTTTCAAAAAACGCCTCATTCACAATCAATACTATCCATCTTTACAATCAAATCTTCACACAATGAAATCAACACCCGAAATAATCAATATCTCTTCTGATTCATCATCAGAGGATGAATCCCCAATGGAACCCTATGTTCCATCTTTTCGTCCTCCACGATTTGGTTGGAGAACCAAAGAACAAGCACGCAAGAGGAAGCATGATCTTCCAAGCACCTCAAGGGGTAAACAACCTATGTCCCCTAAAGCTCCAGCATCATCAGAATCATCAGAAGATCAAGCTTGGACGTTTGTGCAACCGCCTCCTCCAGTGCATCATTATCAATCTCCTTTTATCTTCACATCATCAGATGAAGATGAGGAAGAACCAGCAACCAATCCACCTACCACACCTGAGAGGCCACAATCCTCAAGGCCAAGGCCACAATCTTCAAGGGCGAGGCCACAACCATCACCTGGTCTTTCTCTTGGACCAACAAGACAAAACCCTCCTCTCCCAAAGGATCGAGAGGTTGTGCTTGGGCTTCCATGCCCTAGGAAGTGATGAAGATGTAGGTGTTAGGTTATGATGTCTGCTTTTGTATTTTGTCTTTTGATGTTTGATCTTTGTACTTGTTGAATGAATGAATGATATGAACTTTCTTGTTTCAATTTCTTGCAAATCACCATTCGTATACCTGCAAAATGTTAGACCAAACACCACAAAGCAAACAACCAACATATGTACTAGCAGTAGAGTGAGAAAATCAATGAGCAGCATAGTACATTATATCTCAAACATATACATAGTAACAAGCAGCAGAGTAACAAACAGCACATACATTACAAACTTTAACAAAAACACAGAGATAAGTTTTTCAAAGATTAATCATACCAATGTTTGCAATTAAAAATTGAAACCTCCCCACATCAAACTGTTTAGTGAGAAGATCAGCAACATTGTTATCAGTATGAATTTTAACAATTTGAATCAACTTCTTTTCATAACAATCCCTTATAAAATGATGCCTTATCTCAATATGTTTTGTTTTAGAATGAAACACTGGATTTTTAATTATGCAGAGTGTGCTGTTGTTATCAATATGGATTTTAGTATTCATGAAATTGTATCCATAATCCAATAATTGATTCTGCATCCATAAAACTTGGCCACAACAACTTGAAGCAGCCACATACTCAGCTTCTGTTGTTGAATTTGCCACCACTGTTTGCTTCTTGCATTGCCATGACACCAACCCGCTTCCAAGGAATTGACAACCCCCTGTTGTAGACTTTCTATCCAAAGAAGCTCCAGCATAGTCACTATCTGAGTAGGATACCAAATCAAATGGTGAATCCTTAGGATACCAAAGGCCCAATTTAGGTTGATGCCTTAGATATCTAAAAATTCTCTTCACTGCATTGAGATGTGATTCCTTGGGACACACTTGAAATCTTGCACAGGCACAAACTGCAAACATGATATCAGGCCTTGATGCTGTAAGATACATCAATGATCCAATCATAGACCTGTACAAGTGTATATCCACTTCCTTTCCATGTTCATCCTTCAGCAATGGTTTATCTTTTTCCATGGTAGTCTTGGCAGGCTTAGCATCCACAAAGCCAAACTTCTTCAAAATGTCATTGACATACTTATCCTGACTGATAAAGATGCCATTTTCTTTCTGTGTAACTTGCAGACCTAAGAAGAAGGTGAGTTCTCCCATTGAACTCATAGCAAACTTGTCCTTCATAAGCTTCTCAAAACTAACACACATAGCTTTGTTTGTAGACCCAAAGATGATGTCATCAACATAGATTTGAACCAGCAAAATATCATCCTTTTGTCTTTTGAGAAACAAAGTTTTATCAATCTTTCCCCTGCTGAACCCAGAGTCTAGCAAGTATGTTGACAAAGTGTCATACCAAGCTCTAGGAGCTTGATGTAGGCCATACATTGCTCTATTTACCTTGTAAACTTTGTCAGGATGATCAGGGTCTTCAAAGCCTGGTGGTTGAGACACATAAACCTCTTCTGTAATGGTCCCATACAGAAAAGCACTTTTCACATCCATTTGATACACTACAAAATCTTTGTATGAAGCATAAGCCAAGAATAGTCTAATTGCTTCTATTCTTGCCACTGGAGCAAATACCTCATCATAATCAAGGCCTTCTTGTTGTGTGTATCCCTGTGCTACTAACCTAGCCTTATTTCTTATGACAATTCCTCTCTCATCTCTTTTGCATCTGAAAACCCATTTTGTGCCAATCACTCTTTTTCCATTTGGCAGTTCAACCAAAGTCCAAACTTCTTGCAGCTTAAATTGTAGAAGCTCATCTTGCATTGCTTCCACCCAACTTGCTTCTTGTAAGGCTTTGTAAGTATTTTTGGGTTCAACTTGAGAAAGAAAACATGCAAACAGGCAATTTTGAAGATCTTTATGACTATTTCTTTGATGCAGAGATCTGGCAAAGAAACTTTGATGTTGAGGATCTTTCAAGGCTTTAGTCATTTGCCTAGTTTGAATAGATGATTTTGGATCACTTAAGATCTGTTCTTTTGGATGATCCTTGTGTAATCTTGTGGTAGTTGTAGGACTAATAGGAATATTGAGTTCCAAATTAGTAAAATCTGCAGCAGCTCCAAATAACTGACCATCAAGTACATCATCATCTGTGTCATAATAAATATTCTCAAGATCAGGCATATTTGGATCATCAGGATAGATAGTATCATTAATAGATCTACCCTGAGTGTCCAAATTAGGAGACAAAGAAGTAGCAGTAGAGTTAGTGGGCTTAGAAGCAGAATGTGGTGAAGCAGTAGTTGTATCTTTTGGCCTAGCAGTAGAGTCATCTGAGTCAGCAGTAAAGTCTTCTGGCTGTTTAGGAGAGACATCAACAACTACCTTGGGAACTTCAGGAGTTTCTTTTTCTACTTCATTAGGTATGACAATACCTTCTTCAGTTTCCTTAGGTTTTTCATGAGAAGCAACATCATCTTGAGAGCTTTGTTCCTTCTGAAGAGGTACAAAGGTTGGACCAATCTTCAATTTCTCAATCACAACAAACTCTTCCTGTGGTTTATCAACATTGGCAATGACAGGAACATAGTTCATTGTTTTAGCAAGAATGTCAACATCAAATAACCATTCTGGTCCTTTCCCTGCAGAATTGTATGTGTTTTCACTAAACTTGATATGCAGATTCTCCTCCACATGTTTGGTTCTCTTATTATATACCCTGAAGGCTTTACTATTTACAGAATAACCAACCAAGTTTCCTTCATCAGCTTTTTCATCAAATTTGCCTAGCTGATCCTTTGTGTTTAAAATAGTAACAGGACATCCAAATGGTTTGAGAAAATCAATCATTGGTTTCTTTCCATGAAATAGCTCATATGGGGTTTTGTTATGAGGCTTGACTACCTTACTTCTGTTTTGCACAAAACATGCAGTATTCACAGCTTCAGCCCAAAAAGGTACAGGTAGTTTAGAATCAGATAGCATGGTTCTTGCAGCCTCAATAAGTGTCCTGTTTCTTCTTTCTGCAACACCATTTTGTTGTGGAGTTCTTGCAATACTGTACTGTCTAAGAATTCCTTTTCCCACACAGAATTGATTCATCTCACTGTTCTTGAACTCAGTACCATTGTCACATCTGATAATCTTTACCTTGTGATTGTGCAGGTTTTCAACTCTAGTAATGAAAGCTTTGAGTATTCCTGGGGTTTCATCTTTGGTTGAAAGAAAGAATACCCAAGTAAACCTGCTAAAATCATCAGTGACAACCAAACAATAAGACTTCTTATTCAGACTTTTTACAAATACAGGCCCAAATAAATCCATGTGTAGCAAGTGTAGTGGTTCAGTATTTGTGTTAACAGTCTTGGACTTGAAAGAAACTCTGTGTTGTTTACCCTTTTGACATGCAACACAAGTTTCACAATTCTCAAAAATCTTTGTAGGCATACCCCTCACAAGATTTCCTTTTACCAATTTGTTCATAGTCTTGTAGTTCAGATGTCCCAATCTTCTATGCCATAATTTGGACTCATCAATAGTGGCCTTTGCAATTAGACAAGTTAGAGCCCTCTTAGGAATAATATTCTTAATATGGTCACTGTATATATTTTCCTTTCTAGGGACCTTCAATAACACAGATTTGTCATCTGGTAATTGAAAATCAGGAGAAAGAATCATACACTCAGTGTCTGTAAAAAGAACAAAATTCTTTTTGTCACACATTTGTGAGACACTAAAAAGGTTAAACTTAAGTCCTTTCACAAGGAGCACCCTCTCAAAGTCCAAATTTCCAGTTCTCAGTGTTCCTATTCCAACAATCTTTCCACCTTTTGGATCATTCCCAAAAGCTACATAACCACCATCAAAAGCCTCAAGATCTTCAAGTTGAGACTCATCTCCAGTCATGTGTCCAGAACATCCACTGTCAACAATAACCATATCCTTAAGCTCATCCAGTAGATTGACCTGCACATGAAAAATAGAGAAATCAGTTTCTCTTGATGACCCAAGCCATTACTGACTTGGATCTGCCCTGTGCATCAGTATAATCAAATTTCTTTAAATCACTTGATGCACTACTATTCTTGGAAACAGTATTTGAAACATTAGATTTTGGTTTCCAAGTCCAGCAAGCTGAGGCCTTAACAGCATAAAAGTGATTACCAACAACTGTATTTGGAAGATGTTTTGGCTCAGAAGTAGAAAGTTTTGTACTAGCAGTAGTTTGCTTGCTAGCAGCAGAGTGCATACTAGCAGCAGAATGCTTACTAGCAGTAGAGCCACTAGTAAAACTAGTTGTTGATTTGAAAACACCATTTGGTTTAGCAGCATAAATAGATCTAGTAGCACCAGATCTCAACAAAACAGCTCTAGGAACCATGTTTCTATTTGAATGTGGGTGAGTTTGTTTTGTGACATATTTGTGATTCACCCTTGAATATTGATTCCAAACAGGTCTTTGGTGTTCAGGACATCTACCAATCAAATGGTCAAAGCTACCACACTTATAACAAGCCTTCTTTTGTAATTTAAACTGGTTACCTAATCTCTGTGAAACTAGGTTGTTGAAGTTTCTTTGGTTACCTCTAGGCTTATTATCAAAACTTCTCAATTGTTCTCTAGGCACCTCATTGTACTCTACCATTCTCCTAGCAAACTTATTTCCTAACACAGGCTTGACAAACTTAATCTGTTCTACCTTAGGTTTAACCTGAGTAGGAATCTCTTCCTTTTTAACTGTAAGTTTTGGTTGAACCTGTTCTTCTTCACTTTCACTATCAGAATACCAATCTTCTATAATAGGAGCTTCAGGAAATTTTCTAGCCTCAACCTTAGGTGTCTCATTAACACTTGTGCTACTTTCACCTACAGGTTTTTCAATATTCAGCTCACTAATGAAGGATAGCTCTTTTCCTGGTGGAGCAAAAGCACTTTTGGCTGGAGGAGCCACTTCATTATATCCAATTCCACTACCTTTTCTCATCAAATTATTCTCAATAGATTTGTGAACTAAATCAGAAGCATATTGTTGTTTTTGTACTCTTACTACATGTTTATCTTTTTCAGCAAGAGCTTGTTCTTTTTCTTTTTCAGCTTCTTCTAACTTATTTTTAAGAACTTCTACTTCACTATTTTTCTTAAAAATTTCTATATCTCTGAGATTAAGTTGTTCGACATATTCCTTTTCACACTCTTTGAGATATTCTAACCTTCTCTCAACATTTTGAATACCTACTTTATAACCTAAGTTATCAAGTTTTAGATGTTCAACTTCTTTATTTAAACTCTCATTCCTAGCCTTAAGAACTTCTATAGTGTCAGAACAAGATTTAAAAGAACATCCAGATGATTCAGAATCATTAGATACCTCAGAGTCAGAGCCTGATGATGAACCATATGCCATAAGTGCAAAGTTATGCACTTTGGGTTGAACAGCAGCAACCAAAGAGAAATTTGGTTCTTCTTCAGCCATATCACTCCAGTCATATTCTCCCAGCCCATCACAAGCTACCATTGCAGACTTTGATTCTTCAGTCTTCTTTGGAACTTCAGCATTCTTCTTTGGAGATCTACACTCTCTAGCAAAGTGTCCCTTCCTGTTGCAATTGTAGCATTCAATCTTAGACTTGTCAAACCCTGGACTCTCCTTAGCCTTGTATTTGACTTCTCTCCCAGTCTTTTTCCAGAACTTTCTTGCTCTTAAAGTCAACATAGCCATTTGCCATTTGAGATCAATTTCTTCAAGATCATCTGGATCAATATGATCCAAATCTTGATTTATGACATGTGATCTTATAGTAGTTGTAAGCTCAGCCAAGAATGCACATAAAGCAACATCACTGGTAGAAATCTTGTCATTTGAACTAGCAGCAGATACATCAGCAGTAGATACACCATAAGCAGTAGAATGCGTTTCTTGTGTCTCTTTGGATTTTGAGGACACAAAAGCAAGATTTTGTGTACTAGAAGATGAAGTAGAAGAAGTAGCCAATTCAGATTCATACACCCTTAAATTGTTGTAGAGGCTCTCCAACTTCATAGTTTCAAAGTCAGGCTTATTCCTCCACACCACTGTATGCATACTCCATTCAGGTGCAAGACTTCTTAGGAACTTGAGATTTACATCTTCCTGTGGAACAACATAACCAACAAGCTTTAGATGACTAACAAGTTGATTTAGCCTGTTGTATGTGCCAATTATCTTTTCTCCAGATTCAGAAGTAAAATTTTCAAACTGATGCTTCAACATATTCTTCCTGGACTTCTTAGTAGCATCATTCCCTCCAAACCTGAATTCTACTGCATCCATCAATGCTTTTCCTGTTTCACAATCATCAAAGTCCATTTGAAATTCATTAGGTATTCCCATTAAGAGAATACTATGGGCCTTGATTTCCAGCTTCCTTGTTGCATTAGCTTCAGCAGACTTAATAGGTATCTCCTTGCCATCAGCACTCTTCTCTGGTTCAGAATCACCATTAACAATCACATTCCACATATTGAAGTCGATCATGCGAATGTATTGTCTGATCCTCCTCTTCCATAGCTCATACTCAGAAGGATTGAGCATGGGAACCCTTGAAGCAGTCACCATATGAGTTTCATCACCCATCTTATGCAAACGATTTGGAACAGCAAACTTTTAATGAAACAAAATCTTCTTGATTATAACTTCTAGATCACAAGCTCTGATACCACTTGTTGATCCCAGTTGAGCTTATAAGATCTTATATAGAAGTTAACTTAAACAAATACTTAAGCTTAAACGCGGAATATAAAAGCTTAACTTAAGAAGATTAAGAATTCTCTTTCAACACTTCAATATTATTAATACGAGCACTCAATAATGCTAGGGTTTTACAACCTTGAAGTGAATAATAATACGTACATAATCTAACCCTAGGATCCTCCTTTTATAGGACAAGGAGTCCTACTAGGTTTACAATACCTTTCTCTACAAGATAAGAATAATCTAAATAGATAAACTATACAAAGAATCTATTCCATAATTATCCTATCGTATACAATGTTAATCCATTCAGCAGTAGTTTCACCAAGCAGCAGATTGTCTTCAGCAGCAGAGTCATTAACACTAGCAGCAGTTTCATTGTAGCAGCAGTATTACTCAGCAGCAGAGTCTCGTAGCAGCAGTATCACTTGGTCAAACCCAACACCCTGCATATAAACAGTTAGCAATAAAACATCCGGTACTTACAGATAAGAATTAGAGATCGTCAACAGCATAGTGTGAAGACTCCTTCTAACCCTTACCAAGGTCGTTCCCATGTCAGATACTCTCGAGAGAGCTTACAAGACCTACTTAGTAGCTCAATGACTGGGTGAGTCGCTGGGGATCACTCCACGACTGTAGACCGTTTGAAACCACCGCGAACACTAAGCGTAACCCATAAAGAATTACCGAAGTGACCTGCTGTCAGGGCTGCTTGATGTTGACCCTGGCAGGAATTTCCATTCAATCATTGAGAATCAGAAAAGTGAATCCTCTCATAAATGTTCTGGCAGATTGCTAAGATCTACGTAGGACTCTTAAGTTTACATCTGGCGTCCTTAATGATGAACAACCAGTGTAGAAATATCATGTGTTCCTATGAGATCTTTTGATGAATCTCGGGGCTCTAGACTCGATAAGTGCACATTTGGTTTCCTATGAGGAGATTAGGGAGAGGTCTCCTGCTTCAATATCAACCATCTCTAAGAGACAGGTCGATAGATTACCCCGGTTCCCCGTGAGAATGAAACAAGTACCTTTTAAGAGATACCCGAGTGGTTAAGAAGGTTTAGTGCAGTGCGTCACTGGGTCCATGACGTCTTTGTCTTCAATACCGGTGTCACCTTGGTAACAGCCAGTAGCATATGAGTTGAACCCGGTGTCTGCCCTAAGGTTGAACATATGGAGGGCTATTTCTTTTCACCCTTTTTCATAACTTTTCTTTTTAATTCTTCAACCCCTTCTTTCTCCTTTCTCATTTTCTCCTTTTTCAATCATACCTAAGGACTTCTAATTCTAATCTATTGGAATTGTCCTTGGGTAGATCCCTCTGGCTCTGGCGGATCATAGGACGGTTTTTCCTAACCTTAGTAACCTTATAACTCCATGACTATCCTATAATTGCCATGAAACCATTTATGAAAAATCTCTCAAAGTGTTTATAATAATAAAACACATTGTTGACACTTCGAGAGTTTAGCATTTCTTTTGAAGGACTCCCCCTTCACATGTGCTCATGAATATTTAAGAAATTTGCACATGCGAGAGGAGTTTGCACTTTTTGAATTGATCCACTTTCAGCGAACATGACCGATTCGAGACACGCTTACATCACTAGTTAGACTAGCTTGAAATTATTACCCGTCCTGGTCAAGTCCAAAGAAAGTCTCTCGATACGGTACATTCTACTCAGACAAGTCCTATTCGAGACACGCTTACATCACTAGTTAGACTAGCTTGAAATTATTACCCGTCCAGGACAAGTCTTTTCGATTACTGACATTTTAAGCTTCGTCAATTCATTGGTACTTTCTGAGTCGAGCTCTTTTGAGATTCAGTCACAAACTTTAAACATCTTTGATCACATTTTAATCATGTCTTCTCCCCCTCAAAAATAGCATAGCGTGATATTTTTGATATCAACTGATTAAGAAAAAGCTTTTGGAGAGAAAGACAGATTCTATTTTGCATGAAATCGGAACATTTTAGTTTTTAATACTCCCCCTTTATGATAGCTCATTTAAAATCAATTAAGGGTTTAGAGGGAGTTTTCTTGAGCACTAATTTTGAGAAATCTTTTGAACAATCTTGAAAAAGTGCTCAAGAATTCTATTTTGAAAACGAGTTTTTGCTTGAAATCTTTTTCGTTTGTTTAGACTCGAACTTTTTGAAAAAGAGTTCGTCATTGAACGTACGAGTCCTTGATTTGAAAATAATCAGAAGTCATCATTAGGGTCCGGGTTTCGTACTGAAGTATACGAAAGCCATTGTGAAGAAAATTTTGAGAAACGACATGTTTTAGAACAACATTTTAAAGAACTCCCGCTTAAGCATCTGTACATATCCGTATCATTGTTGAATGACATTTCTAGAAACGTACAGAATATTGATTTATACGAGAGACATGTCGTGAGAAGAATATTTTTGGATTTTTGATTTTATATTGTTTTTGTATTTTTTGAAATTTTATATTTTTGTATTTTGTTTTTGTTGGTTTTTCAAATTTTGTATTTTGTTTTTTCAAAAAATATTTACAGCGAAGCGATTTTGAAAACATTTTTCAAGAAGATTCGAGAAGACGTTCTAGCTCCTCAGGAGTTAGGCTTCGCATGCCAATTCGTCGAACTAAATAGTCAAACCTTTCTTTTGGAAGGGCTTTAGTGAATAGATCGGCGAGTTGGTAATCAGTCTTAACGAAAAATAATTCAACAGTACCCTCTTCCACGTGTTCTTTGATGAAATGGTAGCGGACTTTGATATGCTTCGTCTTAGAGTGATGTACGGGATTGCACGAGATGGCTATGGCACTTTTTGAGTCACAATACATAGGTATTCTGTCAAAAGTAAAGCCATAATCTGTGAGCTGTGTCCGCATCCAAAGAACTTGGGCACAACACGCAGATAGAGACACATACTCGGCTTCGGCGGTTGATAGCGCAGTACAATCCTGTTTCTTTGACGACCAGCTTACTAGCTTTTCACCCAAAAATTGTGCTCCACCTGATGTACTCTTTGCTGTAACTTGATCACCAGCATTGTCTGCATCTGAAAATGCTGTTAGATTAAACCCCGAATCCTTCGGATACCAAAGTCCCATGTTAATGGTGCTTCGTAGGTACCGAAAGATCCGTTTAACCTCTTTGAGGTGAAGTTCGGTAGGCTTTGCCTGAAACCGTGCTAATAAACATACAACAAATTGAATATCGGGTCGGCTAGCAGTTAGGTACATGAGAGAACCGATCATGCTCCGATATTTCTTCGGATCGATAGGTTTCCCAAACAAATCAGCACCTATTTTTGGTGAAGTGACCATTGGTGTACCAACAGAATCACAATTTTCCATTCCATGTTTTTTCAAAATCTCTATTCAATATTTAGCTTGATTGATAAAAATACCACGAGGGGATTGATGTATTTGTAAACCAAGAAAAAATTTTAGTTCCCCCATCATGGACATTTCAAATTTGCTTTTCATGAGATTTTCAAAATGTTTTGAATGGTTAGGATTGGTTGATCCAAAAATTATGTCGTCCACGTAAATTTGAACGATCAAAATGTCATCTTTGAATTTTTTGATAAACAAGGTGTCATCAACCGTTCCTTTTGTGAAATTGTTTTTGAGCAAGAAAGATGATAGTTCGTCATACCACGCTCTTGGAGCTTGTTTTAAACCATAGATGGCTTTCTTAAGCTTGTAGACGTAGTCTGGATGATCTTTGTCGATGAATCCCTCTGGCTGACTCACATACACTTCTTCTTTCAGAGTTCCATTCAAGAAGGCTGTCTTAATGTCCATCTGATAGACTGTGATGTTTTTGTGAGCTGCATAGGCTAAGAAAATCCGGACTGCTTCAAGTCTAGCTACAGGCGCGAATGATTCTTCGAAATCTATCCCTTCTTCTTGTGGATATCCTTTAGCCACGAGACGAGCTTTGTTGCGAATAACAGTCATTTCCTCATCCAGTTTGTTCTTCCACAACCACTTGAGATCAAGAACTCGTTTATCAAGTGGTCGTTCAACAAGTTCCCAACTATCATGTAACAGGTATTGAAGAAATTCCTCCTGCATCGCTTCAATCCATGGGTTTTCTGCCATTGCTTCCCGAATGTTCTTAGGTACTTTGGTGCTTATTGAGCAAATGTAAATGCACAATTCGAGATCGGTGGCAAGTTGTCTCCTCGTCTGAACTGGCATTGAAGGATCACCAATAATATGTACTAACGGATGGTCTTTTGTCCATTGAAACGTAGAAGGGTACCTTGGGTGTAACGAATGTGTGTTAGATGGTTCTTGTAACCTTGAAGAAGATTCAGCAGAGTCTGTTGCAAACGGGTTTTCAAATACTTCTTCTAACGCAACATCGTTTGAATTATTTGTTGGTTCTTCTTGAAAATTTGTGTTTTGATTTTGCTCATCAACTCTTGGTATTTCAGTGTCAAGTACTGGAGTTGCTTGATTAGATGTAGATGATGTTGATGTAGTTGGTGCTTCAGCTTCGATTGTGGTAGATGCATCCTGTGGTGGTGGTGGTGGTTGATGGTTTTGAGCGGGTGCAGCGGAATGTTGTTGAGATGCATTTGTCGAAGGTCCACCATAATATTCATCAAACATTAACTCGAAGAAATTTTCCAGTTCTTGTTCTGAAGGTTTATCCGTGTTTGTTGACTGAGCTCCTTGAGGTACGAGTCCTGAACTGATGTGTCCAGAAGTCTGCTGGTTTGGTGCGGGTCCTAATCCGTTTTGATTAGAAGCCATTGGATTAAGTGCGGGTTCTAGAGCGTATCTCTCAGAAGCCATTTGTGAAATCTCGTCAAACTTCACATTCATCGTCTCCATTATCTTTTTCGTTCTTCTATTATACACCCTGAATGCCCTCGAGTTTTCTGAATATCCAATGAAGATTCCAATATCACCCTTAGCTTTTAACTTCCCTAAATCTTCTCTGTCATTCGTCGGATAGCACAACGCGCCAAACACGTGAAGGTAAGAGATGTCAGGTTTACGATTGTTCACTAGCTCATATGGGGTTTTATTGAATCTTGGATGTACTAGGGATCGGTTTTGAGTAAAACAAGCAGTGGCAACAGCATCAGCCCATAAGAATAGTGGTGCACTAGAAAAAATTAGCATTGTGCGAGCAGCTTCCACAAGAGTTCGATTTCTTCTTTCAACTACCCCATTCTGCTGTGGAGTTCTAACAGATGATGTTTGGTGTGTGATTCCAACATCTTCAAAATAGGTTCTTAACTCCTGATTTGTGAATTCTGTGCCATTATCTATTCTTACAATCCTTACTGGAGCTTGAAGTAGAACTTGAATACGCTTCAGAAAGGTGATGATGATGCCTGGTGCTTCGTCTTTTGATCTCAAAAACTTTACCCATGTATATCTTGAATAATCATCAATGATAACAAGAATATACTTTTTCCCATTAATGCTTTCAACTCTCATTGGGCCACATAAGTCCATGTGCAACATATGTAACCTTGCTTCCGAACTAGGTACGGTTTTGGGTTTATATGATGCTCTTTTGCTTTTTCCTTGTTCGCATGATGGACAAAGGTGTTCCTTGGTGTATTTGAACTTAGGAAGTCCGGTGACGATGTTGTCTTTGGCTAACTTGTTGACGGTGTCGAAATTGAGATGGGATAAACGTCTATGCCACAGCCAGGACTTAGTTTCGGTTGCCCTTGTCATAAGACAAATTGGTGATGTAGAAGCCATTTGGTTGATGTCGATAGCATACAAGTTTGTACCACGATTACCAGTTAAGAGATCATCACCAACCAAATTTCTTATAAAAACCGTGTTTCTCCTGAATGCAACTTCTAAATCTGCATCACAAAACTGCCCGACTGAAAACAAGTTGTGTCCCAACCCTTCGACGTAGTAAACCCGAGTGATTAAAATATTCCCAAACCGAAGATCTCCATAACCCTGAATAGCTGCTACATGATCATTTCCAAAGCGTACAGTTCCCATGAATTTCCAGACGAAATTGATCAGCAGCTTTAAATTCCCGGTCATGTGCTTGGAGCAACCCGAGTCGACGATCCAAAGACATATTTCGATAACCTGCCAAGAACAGAAGAGTTTGGATTTGGAAACCGTTTTGAATTTGGTTCCGTGGGGTTAGGAGTAAAATCAGAATCACACTCATAGACAGTTGCTACTTGTTTAGCTTGAGTTATTTCTAATTTGCCGTTCTGAAGAGTGAACTCTCTACCCGTTGGTATCCACATACAAAACTTAAGGTAGTTCCTAGGCATTCGACTACTAGTGGTAGACCTAAAGTGTGCAACTAATCTTTCTATGGATCTAGATCTAGCACTAGGTGTTTTTGGAACATTCTTCTGTTCAGGCGTAACATTCACATTCTTAGAAACACATTCATCATGAACATCATTAATTAAACATTTCTTGCATATTAAACAAACTGAGTCATTACATGCATTAGAACCAGTACTTTCGACATTACATTCAGATGAATCATGTTTCTTATTACAAAGCGATAAATTCCTAGGGTGTTCTTCTACTTCTTCAACTTTATTCTTGCTACTACTCGTAGAAACAGGCGAGACTCTATTGTTCCTTGTATTGCTCCTAGGCTTTAGTCTGCTGCTCCTAGAGGTGCATTCTAATCCTGTAGAAGGTAAGGCACACACATTAGGATTTAGATTGTTGTCCTTTTTAGCATCACTAGACTCTTTAGAATTATCCTTTTTGCACGCATTTGTCTTAGAAGTGGAGGCAGACGCATTAGTGGGACTAATCCTAAAAAGGCCAGGTGCTATCACTTTTGGTGTTTCGACAACCGCTTTTCCTTTATCAACAATCTTACATTTTCACTTTTCTTGGGCAAGGGTGTTGGAGTGACTGGTTTTGTCAAATTCTTTTTCTCATCGACTTTTTGAGCAAACCTTGAAATTGACATCTTTGGTTTTTGAACCGTGTTTGAAACATTTGGTTTCTCCGAAGTCGACGGTTTTGCAAACTTAGTTTCCTCACCCTTTCCTTTTTGACTTTCAAGCTGAGCCCTCAAAAGATCATTTTGCTCTTTCATGTTCTTTAAGGCACGCTCATACGACAATTTGTCATACTTGCATTCTTCCTTTTTTCGATCAAGTTGTTTAAAATATGACACATTTTCTTTTTCAAGCTTTATAAGAGCATTTTCATATTTTGAAACAATTTCGGAGGTCTCAGCTCGCAGTCTTTCATCGTCTTGAACAGAGTATGTTTGTAAAATGATGGACATAATGTCAGTGGTCATAACAGCTTCGAAGAGAGAATCATTTAGGTTTTCCAAAACATTCATGTTTTCACGAGTATCATTAACTTCGTTTACCAGGGATTTGTGGTCCTTGACAAAGTCGGCCGTTTCTTTTAAGAAAGCTTGTTCAAAATGGATTACCCTCGCACTGATGTTATTCAGTGGGATAGTAATTTCGTTTTCAAAAACTGTTTTCTGCTCAATATGAAAACTAGAATGCCAGTTGTTAATATTGATTGTAGTTTTAGAAGCAACAATATTTTGAAGTTCTTGAATTCTCTTTTTAACGTCATCCAAAATTTCTCTAGCCTCACTTGTATTAAAAGTGTTGTTAGAAGAAATTTGTTCCATTTTTGAAAGAGATTTGGAAACAATTACTTTCTTAGAAAACATTTTTGAGAATGGTCGTTTTATGGAAAACATAGATGGTTCTTTTTGTGGAACAAAAGTAATTCCCGAAAGTTTGTTCAATTTGTTGTAATCAATGGGTTTCAAATCCTTTTGTTTCATTTTAGTAATGCTCTCTTCGACATGTTCTATCGTTAGCACAGAATCCCGAACTACGGGAGGATCATGTTTGGTGTAAATCACATTACCATTATACAGAACATTCTGTTCTTGCTGAGCTTTCTTGAGATTACTGGGGGTGTTGTTACCAAGAGCCACTTTATGTTTCGTATGGTAAACCGGATTAGTTTGATTTGAAATCATTTTCATTGTTTGACTTGACTGACCCGATTTAACCACTATATCTTCTAAATGAGCAAGCATGTGTTCTGACTCTACGATTTCGGCCAAAAGTTTGTCTTCTTTCTTTGCAAAGTCCTTTTTCAACTCATCCCTTTCTTTTTCAAGATTGGTATAAGCTGTTTTTTGTTTAGAAAGTTGGTTTTGTAAATCAGAAATTTCCGCGTTTAAAGATTTTATCTTTTTGAAAGAATTAACATCAAGTGTATCAAACTTGAGTTGCAATTGTTTTTCCCTTGAAACGGAATTTTGATAACCAGTTTCTAATTCAGACAATCTTTTGTTATGAAATTCAAAAGCTTTAACGTTTTCTTTGTAACTCTCAAGCTCAGCGGTCAATTTGACATTTGCGGCCTTAACATCGCGATTGACCTTTTTCACATTCTCAATTTCAATACGACAATTATTCAATAATGATTCAAACAAAGCACGTGTTTCCTCATCATTCTCAGCATGCTGTGAAACGAAGCCTCCATTATGATTCACATCTGGAGTTGCTGAAGGAGTATTGCTACTACTTGGCGTGTCCAGGTATGTATCATAAGTGGGTGCTAGCTTCTCAGAATGCTGTTCCTCATGAGGAGACATATCAAATATATCATTATTGTGACATGTGTTGAAGTTGGATACCTCAGATGGTGCATTGGTGTCATAAACAGGAAGTGTGTCAGAATCTGTGCCATACTTAGCTTCCTGAAGATTCGCCATGAATATGCAGTTCGCATCGATATCCTCTCTATCTTCCATGTCATCCATAAGAGCCATAAAATCATTCTCCTCTGCGTTCAACTGGAATCCTGCCTCTGCCTTTTGTGCCAACATCACTGCTTTCTGTAAGTACGCTAGATCTTTCTTGTTCGGCTTAGTAGGACAGTTCCTTGCCATATGACCTACACCCTGACAGTTGAAACACTTAACCGGATTACCCTGATTCCCATTTCCCAAATTCCTAACTACTGGAGCTGCAACATTTCTATTCTGATTACCCATTGCCTGATTACCAACATTCTGACCCCTCTGATTTCCAACAAACTGACCCAACTGCTTCCCTGCATACTGACCATACTGGTTTCCTGCATTCTGATTCCCTGCATTCAGCATATTCTGATTCCCCATGTTAATTCCAGTAGCATATCCTTGCTGATTCCCATAAACTCCAACCATTTGGCCTCCATTACCCATATTGAAACTCGGCTGAGCAATCTGCTTGTTGCGAGTGTTCGATGAAATCCTTTGGTTGTTGGTAGTTGGTGTAGAATAGCGTCCTTGGAATGCCTTTGACAGAAAAGCAAACGCTTGGGTTAATGCAGCAGTAGCTTCATCATTTTCAGTGAATTCTGGTTCTGGGAATTGTTGGTATTGCTGTTGTGGAATAACGTGTTGTTGTTGCTGTGGGTAGAACTGTTGTTGGTAGACCGGTGTTGGTTGTTGAATGTATGATGGTTGCATGTAGTTGTGAGTGGAAGATGACGATGATTGTTGTGTGTTCACTGGTAGCGGTGTTGGTGTAGTAGCAATTAATGCAAGAGGATCATGATTCTTTGCCAATCTTTCTTTCCTTACTTCATTAGCCTCAGCTTGGTTTTGCTTCAAAAAGTCATAGAGTTGATCATAGTTCACCTTATGTAAATCCTTTGTTTGATTGACAATTGTAACATAACGACCCCATTCTTCTGGAAGGTTATTGATGAATTTGATGTTTGTTGCAATTGTTCGAGGTGTCAACTTGTTTCTGATTAACTCATTCATCAAAGTGCAAAACCTTGTGTAGTAGGATTCAATCTGTTCACCTTTAGTGGATGTGAAATTCTCCCATTCAGTAAGAAGTTTGTTCTCAACATCCTGTTGTCCAATCTCTATTCCATGACATATCCTCCTAACACGTTCCCACATAGCATAAGCAGTTTCACAGCTGTCGACCGCAACAAAGATCTCCCGTGGTAATCCAAGTTGGATTAAATGCATTGCCATATCATCAGCGGCGATCTGCCTCTTGTCTTCCTCTGTGTAATCTGCTTCTGTTTGTTCACGCACGAATGGTTGAGTAGGAGGTGTTGCATTTGGATTACCTTCAATTTGAACTTGTCGTGGCTTGAATGGACCATTTGTAATGGAGTTGATCATTAATTTACCATCAGGCTTTGTTTTGATGTAACGAAGCATGCGGCTTGTCCATGGGAGATATCCACCTTTTTCGAGCATCGGAGGTCGGTTTTCCACACCGGCTGCATGAATATCTTGCTGAGTAGCCATTGATGAAGTGTAGATGGATAAAGTTGATTATCGGATCGTTTCAACGAAGTAGGAGTTGTGTTTAGTGTAAGTTGATGCAAGTTTTTATGGTGAAAATTTTGATCTGGAACCTTAAAACCTCAATAACTTCCGTTCAGAGTGGATTTGGGCCTCGAAGCTTGGCTTGAATGATCTTTAGATGATTCAACGTGTCCTTCTTCTCGGTCTCGCGGTCGTTTTGACAGCTGATTCGTCGAAAACGGAGTTACGGTTCAAAAGTTATGGCCGTTTGAAGTTTGGTTGTCAAAAAGTCAAAATCTTACGCGTAAAGCTTGATTTTACGCGTAAACCTTGAATAATCTTACGCGTAAAATGTTATGCGTAACCTTTAAGTTATGCGTAAGATCTAAGTTATGCGTAAACAATATTGTTTATGCGTAGACTTTGATTTTACGCGTAAACTTAGAGTTTATGCGTAAGAATGTTACGCGTAAGGTTTTTTCAACCAATTTGATCTCTCAAACTTATCCAAGCTTGAAAGATATCCCGTGTCGAAGTATTCCACAAACTTATCCAAGTCAGGGAAGTACTGAGTCACCGTAGCACGAAGAGAGGACCTGTGATAAAGCTTATGCGTAGAACACTGAAACTTACGCGTAAGATTAAATCTTATGCGTAAGATCTGACTTATGCGTAGAAATGGAACTTACGCGTAGGATTTAGCGCGTAGACTTACAAGTTAAGCGTAGGAACAGGGTTTTGACCAATGTTACGCGTAAGAAAAGGGTTTTGACCTTAGTTACGCGTAAGAAAAGGGTTTTAGGCCAAAGTTTATGCGTAAAAAGGACAGAAAGTACTGTTCACAGCTGTAGATTCGTACTATTCACCCAAGTTACGCGTAAAGTGACCAGAAAGCTTGAAAAATCCGATTTTTTCAACCAAAAACACTTTTTCCACTTGTTTCTTTTGATCAAATCTTTCCCAAAACACTTAGAAACACTAAAACTTCAATAAAGACAACAACTTTAACACCAAAACTTGTAAAAATCAAACCTTTTTTGAAGAAAAAGTACACAAATGAATGAAAAGTGTAACTTTTTAACAAAAAACTTGATAAAAACACTCCTAAATCATTGTTAGGCGATTGATACCACTTGTAGGACCTTAGATCTATCAACTTTAACACAAATATAAGCACTAGAAGAAGGAAAGATGGTGACTTGATGAATATGTGTGGCGTTAGATTATATGAAAAAGAGTAATAAGATGAAGAGAACTTTTATTAAAAACACACACAATACACACACAAGCACACACCTCAAATGAGCCTTTGAGGTGTTTAAATAGTACTAGACATGAGATGCCCTATGGGCTTTCTATGGGCTTGGGCTTGGACTTGGTTACATGGTTGGATAACTAGGCTTATGAAACATAGCATATAACATATTAGCTTCCCAAGTCCAAGGCCCAATGACTAAACTATTACTAATCTTAACAAACGACACAAAGTTACAATATGAGAATGACCATCACTTCTATATAAATATTTTTAATGCTAACACTGCGCCTTTATCATCTCTCTTTTCTTTTACATATATGATTTTTTGTATCATATTACTTGTTGTAATATTTACTAACTATTTTTTGTAGGGGTGATGCTGCGAAGAATGATGGGGTCTTCGCTGATGAAGTTTCCTCTCCATAGAATGAAAACAGGGAGGGGAAAGCCAAGGTTGTTGAAGGTGGAGCGGCGCAGCAACTGATGGATGAGCTGGCTGCGACTGCTGCGCGCCAAGCTGAGTTGGTGGCTCAGCTAAAAGAGAGGTATGCCGGGGAGAGCAGTGCTCTTGCCCAGAAGGATGAGGAGTTGGTGAGGCTCCGTGCGCAGTTGGCTAATGCACAAGTAGAGTTGGAGGCCTCGCGGGCGCATGCTGAAAAGGTAACCCATGAGAAGCTGTCCGCCATGGCTGAGGTGGTGAAGGCGCGCGGAGAGCTGCACCATTACAAGTCTGACTTGACCTTTGTTGTGCGTTTCTTGGAGGAGAATAAGGTGGAGCACTACGCCAGCATCGCCAAGTTTAGGGAGGAAATGTTGAAGGTTATCCAGGCGCAAGAGGATAAGCTTCGCGGCCTCAGTATTAAGTATGACGAGGAGTTATATCCTCACTTGATGTCTACCATCGCTGAGCGAAGGTATTTTTGTTTACTTGTCTTCATAATAACTTTATCGCCGTGCTTTTTACTTACACAAATTGTCTTTGTGAATGCAGGTGGTTGATTAGCCATGGGCTGCCCCTGGCAGCTATGGGCACGCTAGAGTCCCCAGAGGTAGTGGACACCTTTGGGAAGGTGGTGCATTGCGCGATGGCGCGTGGCAGATCCCAGGATATGGAGGATCTCCACGAGGCCAAGTTGCTGAAGAAGGACTTGGCGGAAGTTCCTGGGTACAGCCCTACAGCTTATGATGAATTGCTGCAAGCAATGGCGGGGTTGAAAGTTCTGGAGTTGCCGCACATTGGGAGGTTGGAGCGCGATCAAGATGACCCTATAGATGTACTGATGGCGGGTTTGACCTTGCAGCGCCATCTTGGGGATAATGCGGAAGGGGAATCAGATTACTATCAGAAACCTGATGTTTCGCAGCTTCAAGTTCCTGTGTTCGCGCGGCCTCGCGACATCCTCAAACCCTTTGCTCTTGAGAGGGAGATTCCTTTGAAGGAAGTGCTAGAGCGACATGAGCAGAGGGTTGCTGTGAAGAAGGGTATTAAGGGTAAGGTAGTGATGTGTGGCATTGGCGCTGCACACATCCCTAGGTCAGATGGTGTGCCTGTCAGCGTTCCAATCGTGTCTATGCAGGATGCCTTAACTTTGAGGAAGCTGCAGGAAGCGGGGAGTTCCGCCGCCCCAGAGGAGAGTCCTGAGCATCGCCATAGCATATAGGCTTGTTGTATGTTATGTTTTTGCCTTGTAATTTTTGTAAATAACTTATGAATAATATTTTGTTCGTGACTTAAAATATACTTGCATTGTTTGCCAGAAATTATTTAACCAAGTGTTATAAGTGCGTGACTTTAAGAGATACTTGCATTGTTTGCGAAGCTTTTGGTATTTGACCAAGCATTTTGGCTCGTTATTTGCTAAGCTTGTACAGTGTACTTAGTATGTGCGCATCCGTCGTGGGGTGCAAACGCGAAACTTACCTTGACGTCTCAAGAGTAAGGCGCTTAGCAAGGATACGTGATCCTTTGTTGATGGGTTTGCAGCCCTCTTACTCAACAAGTGAATTAGTAGGTTAACTTATCCTTTATGCCTTCGTGGGTCTTTAAGTTGTGCATGCACGCCATGTAGGCAATAAAAATGTAAAATAACAATATTGACATTTATTATATATGCAATAAAGTAAAATGCGCTATGGAGTTAGCTAAAAACCATAACATTTTATTGATACTTGCAAGTTTTTAAAATAAGAAAAATACGATTCCTAGGAAATAAAAAGAACAAACACTTATTGGTCATCACGTAGGATGCAAGGGTGTCTGTGTAAGGGTCGTAGCCTAGAAGTAACATTTTTTAAGATTGCAGATGTTCCAGGTGCGCGCTAGGTCTTGGCCTTCCATATCGCGCAGTCTGTATGCGCCGTTGCCGAGCGCGTCTGTGACCTCGTAGGGTCCTTCCCATTTAGGTCCTAGCTTGCCTGTGTCTGAATGAAGTGTGTTTGACCTTTGCATCATAATACTTCTTCATTTTTGCCTTAGCCTTTGCTTCACGTATAGCTGCGCGTTCGCGTCTTTCTTCCAGTACGTCTAAGTATATGCGTCGTTCCTCGTCGTTTGTTGTGACGTTGACCTCTGCTGTGCGTATAGTTGCCATTCCTATCTCAGCTGGTATGACGGCTTCTGTTCCATAGACTAGGGAAAATGGCGTGTCGCCAGTACTGGTTTTGATTGTTGTGCGATGCGCCCACAAGACATGCGAGAGCTCATCTATCCACCTTCCTTTGTGTTTGTCAAGGCGTGCTTTAATTCCTTCGCCTAGACTGCGGTTTGCGCGCTCAACTAGGCCATTGGTTTGTGGATGTTTGACTGAAGCAAAGTGTTGTGTGATGTTCAATTGTGCGCACCAATCTTTGAATGGGTTATCACAGAATTGTTTTTCATTGTCTGATATGATCACTCCCGGTAGTCCGAAGCGACAGACAATGTTGTCCCAGACAAAGCGTTTGACTTGGTTTCCCGTGATGTTCACCACCGCTTTTGCTTCGATCCACTTCGTAAAGTAGTCTATGGCTACGATGAGGAATTTTACTCCTCCAGCTGCGACAGGGAAAGGTCCTGCGATGTCAATACCCCATTTGTAAAATGGTCATGGCGAGGTAATTGGTGTTAGCTCTTGTTGTGGTCGGCGCGGAATTGGCCTATGTACTTGGCAGTTGCTGCATTTTCTTATCAGATAGCGTGCATCGCGATGCATTGTTGGCCAATAGTATCCTGACCTTAGAGCGCTTGCTACCACGGATCGCGGCCCTGAATGCATACTACATGATCCAGCGTGAATCTCGCGGAGTACGTAGTCTGCTTGAAGAGGTCCAACACATCTGAGCCATGGCTGTAAGAAAGACCGTCGATAGAGTACGTTGTCGCGTAATTCAAATCGTTGCGCTGTGCGCCGTACTCTTCGAGCGTCTTTATGATCTTGGGGTAGGGTTCCCTTGCTAATAAATTCAATGATAGGTGTCATCCATGTAGGATCTTGTTCCTCTATCACCGTTGATATCTCCATTTCCAAGATTGACTTGTTTTTTAGGGTTTCTACCAATACCTGTTTTGAGAGGTGTACGAAACTTGTGGATGCGATCTTGCTGAGTGCGTCCGCCTTCCTGTTATCTCCTTTAGGTACCTGTTTTATTGTGAACCTATCAAAGTTCTTGCACTACTAGAATACTGAGCAACAACGACGAAAATTAGCGACTGAATTAGTCTGACACAATAAATTGGTTCACAGTGACGGATTAGGGATAGATTAGCTACAAAATTGTCTTTGATAAATTAGCGACAAATTAATGAAAAATCAGTAACAAAATTAGAGACGAATGACGCATGTGTCACAATTCTATCACTAAACGTAATCATATAGAGATGGAGTTAGCGACGAATTTAGGCTGCAACTATTAGCGACAGAATTCTGACGACATAACGACGATTTTTTTTTAATTGTCTCAAATATGTCGCTAAGTTTTTCACCTAGCTACTACTGATTAGCGATGGACCTTGTAGGGTCGTTGACTGATTAATGTTAATTAATATTATTAGATAATATGCGGAATAAAATTAACACGTAAACCATAGCCACGGATCCATGCATATATGTTACAATAAAAAAAAATTAATCTAACACTAATAGTTAAAACGTGCGTACCTTTGGCTTGCTCGGCATGATGATCAATCTTCAGAATACCTGTACAAGGACGCAGCAGGTATCCACCAGTATTGGTCACGTTTGGATTTGCTAGACGGTTCAATGTTCGACACGGTTTATTTTTCGTGAACAAAACCGATTGACCAAGGGTTTATAAAACACTTGGATTGATTACCTTGGTCGACCAAGGGTGTCAAAAAACCCTTTGGTGTTCGGGCGTCGCCTAATGAACAACAAGGAGGGATGGGAGAGTTTTAGAGTTGTGTGTGAATTATAAGTAACCCTTGAATCCCCTTTGTATTTATAGATAACAAAGGAGGATTTTAGAAAAACTTAGATTGCACTCCAAGTTAGACAAAACGTCAAACTTATCCTTTTAGGGGGAGTCGACCGTTCGTCCCACCACATACCCTCTGGGTATGTGGTTTTTCCTCTTTTACTCCTTTGAATGTTTACACTTAAGTATTAATTAATTTAACACTCTCGGCTCTTTACATATTTATTAACTTAGTTACTATTTTCTTTTATTAGTGATGTACCGGTGTGAACCTTTAGTGCCTTAATTACTGGTTGTGATTTCTCGTATATATTAGTGATATACTGAATACAAAATGTTCGTATTTCAGGTGATGTGGTTTGCTACTATATATGCAACATGGGTTCGACCGTTCATTTTTTTCAGCTTTATTTTGTTATGCACAAATATAGTTTAGTAAACGGTTATGCTTTGAAATGATACAATGTTTAAAATATTGAAAAACTTAGGATATATCTTTGATTTTGTATATGGTCCGTAAAACACTCAAAATAAATAACTAGAATATAAATAGTCTCACAACAATAACAACATCACTACAACAAATGAGCCTAATGCAACACCTTACAAGCAACACTTGTAAAAGATGTTGCCTTTTTGACAACATTGATAATAAAGCAACATTTTTAAAATAAGTGTTGCATATTAATATCAAAACCAACACTTTTTCTCAAGTGTTGCAAATCTTATAGTATAATGCAGCAGTTTAAAAGAATGTTGCAATTGCTAATGCTAAAAAACATCACTTAATAAAAAGTGATTACACATTTTATAAATAATTGCAACACATTAATAAAACGTTGCTTTTGTTAATGAGCAAGACACCACTCAGACTATAGTATCCACTTTATATATAAAAAAAAACAATTTAGAGATTTGAAGCATATGTTAAGAAAAAAGACAATTTAGAGATAAATGTTGTGAGATAATGGCATCACATTTTGTTTGATTCAACAAAAACTTATACTCCACAAAAACTTATACTATGAAGCCATCTTCCACATAATTAAGAGACCGACGTAAGTAAAATTGTAGTATATCATATGATATAAGTTACAGAAAGATAAATAGATAATAAGTCATTTTCTACCCACAAAATACATGATTATTTAGTTAAATGCTATTTATAATACATCATTATATATAGAGTCATCATCAACACAACAGATTTATAGATGTACCACAAGGAAATATAATTTTATTTGATCAGTACTAGTTTACTAAAAATGTGATGTGAAATCTTCCATTAAATAACAGAAACAATAAGCAAAATCTGTATGTGACTCATACAAAAACACAGAACATGTGATAACCTGACAAACCCGAATCACCCAACCCGAAATAACACGACCCGATAACAACCTGAACCCCGTAACTAGATTCTTAATCGGGTCCGGTTGCGGGTTACTTTTTAAAAATACAAAACCTGATTCAACCTGACCCGATAAACCCGATAACATCCCTATTTGCAGCTTCCCATATTTTTGTTACCATCCCTCCTGTTAGGCTGTTGTGTCAAGCAAGACTCAAGAGATGCTACACTTGTTCATGGAAAATCATATATTAAACTTATATACTTTATTCAAAACTACCAACCAGCAAATGAAGCCCTACGAAACTACATACAATTAGATGGTTATTTTTTATGCAAGCTAATATATAAATGCCCTCAGAATTAGACTATAAGAGCCGAGAAAACATATAATATCTTATGACTATGCTGAAATTCATCAATTAAGCCAAATCAATCCTCAGCATTCATTAGATATATACAAGAAACGTAGACATACATGGACATAACAAATAGTTTTTGTTGCTAATATTCCATCTAGACATTTCATCGAGCACTTTCTATGCACAATAAACAAAAGCAAACAAACAATCGACAGTAGCGAGTCCAAATAACCAGTTGAATTAACTAGAAAGTTACAAAGAAAAACAAATGGTTTTATAATTACCACCCTTTGCACATTAGTATAACGGAACAATAAAGAAAATTGTGACATGAAATTCTATAATCCCGCAACAAAGAAGGGTAAAGGAGACATATTGTTGTAGCATGAAGTCAAAAAGAGAGAGTGGGAAACAGAAATAAGGGAAAACGTGTGTTACATGAGGAACTAGGCGGGAAAAGCTAGCGGGAAATGAAAATTCTTTCCCCCCAATTTACCATGTCATTACAAGCTTAAAAGTGGAGGTTTGATTTTCATCAAATACTTGCTGTGTTTGAACTTTTAATTGCGTGAACATATATGAATTTGAGAATTAGTATGATGTTAGTCTACAAAAGAAAAAGAAAACGTGGTTGCGATAATTTCACAAAAAGAAAAACACATATATTTAAGAAATATATTAGGATAAAATCATTTTGAATTTAAAACACTAATTTTAATTATCTTATAACATTTATACAACAAATCTTTTCATATGTTTTAAGTAAGACTTAAATCCACAATCATTTAGTTGATGAGTTTCTCACACAACATGTGATGCCATTATCTCACAACATTTATAAAACGTCTCTAGTTGGCTATGGAACGGGCCAACAGTGGGTAAAGACCCGACCCGACTCCATGTTGATACGATATCTAATCTAAAACGATTAAGCCTACGAGCTACTTAATGCTAATAGATACTCGGGGTGACCGAGTCTTTCATGTGAATATTTATATTCCTAACAGAAAAACTGAAATAAAGCACAATGCACAGGGGTAATCCCTGATACATGCTCACCACGGGACCCATAATTCGACCACGATCCCTCAAACATTCTTACTTGCAGAGTACTTTGAGGGACTCATCGCGACCGAATTTCTTTATTTGCAGCTCCCAGAAGTGACCAAGAACTACATGCGAGAACAACAAACGCAAATAAAACAACAGTCCATCAAACAAAAATCTCATGAGTAAACCATACAAAGTCAAAAACTTACTGAGTTTAGGAGCAGGACATCCAAAAGAGGCATTTACCCTCAACAACTTGGGGCAATGCCGCACAGTTGGACATCCCATCAAAGGCTGTCATGGCAATGCCGCACAGTTGGACATCCCATCAAAGGCTGGTTCATGACAGCAGGTGGTTATTCCTCCAAGGCAAGGAGAAGAGCAGCCTTAGTCCCTAATCCATGGGAGGTTACTTAAGTGACCACCAACCTGCGCTTCCAGACATCAAATGCTAGTTTATGCCAACTGATGGCGACCGGGAGTGCGGTGTAACATATAAGTCTCCCGTAAAGATTAATACTCTTATTAAAATACCACATTACTTAAAAGTACAATGATTTATTCATATTGTACAACCAATTGAAAACATATCTACCAAATTAAATACAACCAATTAAAACACAAACCGGATTGACACGTGATGCTTCAAACACGGCGGGTTGTCCCAGTTTAATTTGACCCATTTTTGACCCAACCTAGCAAGTTGACCCATTTTTCTTTACTATCTATAAAGGAAAAGGGTCAAAGGTGAAAGTGGAAAAGTCAAGAAAAGTGAAATGTGAAATGTTGAAAAATGTATATAAAGAAATATTGAAATGCATTTAATACTCTTATTAAAATACCCCATTACTTAAAAGTACAATGATTTATTCACATTGTATAACCAATTAAAAACATATCTACCAAATTAAATACAACCAATTAAAACACAAACCGGGTTGACACGTGATGCTTCAAACACGGCGGGTTATCCCAGTTTAATTTGACCCATTTTCGACCCAACCTAGCAAGTTGACCCATTTTTCGATAGGACCGGTTGAACCACCCGGGTCGAACCGGGTTTCAAAACATTATCCATTACTTAAAAGTACAATGATTTATTCACATTGTACAACTCATTAAAAACATATCTATCAAATTAATTACAACCAATTAAAACAAAAACCGGGTTGACCCGGGACGCTTCAAACCCGGACGGGATGACCCAGTTTAATTTGCCCCGTTTTCGACCCAACCTAGCAAGTTGAGCCCGTTTAAATCGACCCACTTTTCGACCGGAACGGTTCAATCGGTTGAACCACCGGGGTCGAACCGGGTTTCAAAGCATTATGTTAAATTCCCAAATCTTCAAACTTTTATTATTTTTCGTTTATAACCTATAAACTTTTTTTATCAATAAAATATCTGTCGCTATAAAATCCCGTTGCTATGCACGGGTACTCGTCTAGTTATACAAACGCATCTACAAAATAAGCTAAACAAAACAATCTTTAAATCAATATTTTGTAATGAAATACAATAATAGCTTTAAGTTAATCTTGAGCTTGAAAACTAATCGAGGTTTAAGCTAAAAGTCGAGGTTTGTTTGAGCTAGCATAACTTGAGTTCGAGTGGAGCTCAAGTTTACCATTTAACAAGTTAAGTTAAAGTAACTCACAAATAGCTCTTTCATTTACGCCTTTACTTATATCGATTATTATTCTGCATGTACTTATACCTAACTTGAAGCTAAGCCATTCAAGACATGTTGTTTTGGATTTGGTTATGTCGTGAAAAATGTGGAAAAAAAAACCTAGTTAGCATTTAAAAACCCAATGAGACAACTCTTTTGCAAAATTGCGAAGACCAAAACTCTCTTGTTTGCATGTTAATGTTAAGAAGTAACCTAATAATCCGATTGACATGAACCCGGCCAACCTGTTTGTTTATAGGGCTGATTGTGGGTTAAAATTTCCTTATTTAAAAATCAGATAAACAAGAAATGCCAATTGACATAGTAGTTGTGATTCATGATAATAAGAACACTAATTAAGTGTTACAATAATAAAAATTATAAAAGTAATCATAAAGATAGATAGGGGTGTAAAAAAAAGCCGACCCAACCCGAATCCGATTAAGCATATTCTTTTGGGTCAATCCGAGTAACCCGAATACTAAATATGGTCGGGTATCCGGTTAAAAATATTTGGCTAACTCGGGTTCGGGTCTACCCGATTGACCCTAATAATTTTTTTTTTTTTTTTTTTTTTTTAATGTATCTATTTGAGCTAGTACAAATAAGCAGTTTTTTTTTATTTTATTCATATTTGGGTTGATCTGAACCCGATCAAAATTAACCGGAACCTGATTTAACCAAATTTAAATAAGTTCGGGTTCAAATATGTTATTTTAGCCTTGACCTGACGGTGACCCAATCCAAATTAACCCGAATCCGACCAACCCGACCCGATTAACGCACCTAATTTAAATTATATATATATATATACTAAAAGGGAGTGAGAAACACTGTAGCAACAGTGTTTGCTACAGTTGTTATAACAGTGTTTTTGTGAGACTCGGGTACTGTAGCAGCAGTACTGTAGCACTACAGTTCATCCGTTTTTTTTTTTTTTTTTTTTTTTTTTTTGGCAGTTTTTAAAATCTTAACCAAATCCAAATACAACCTCAAGTAATCAAACCAATCAACAATAACAATAGAAATAAAACAACCCCACCACCGAGTTGACTCGGTGGTGCTGGTGAGTCGGCTGCCGAGACAAGGGGAGGGGGAAAGAGCAATTTTAAACCAAAATTCAAACCCATTTTTATTATAAAACTTTTTAAAAATTCGGATTAAATAAAATGAAAATTAGGGTTTTGATAAAAATGGTTTTTATTTAAAAAGAAGATGAGAAAAAGAAGGGAGATGGTGGTGGTGTGTGGTGGCAGCGGCGGTGGTGGGGGAATGGTGTGTTCGGGTCACTTTGGCGGCGCGTGTGTGGTACGGATGGAACGAGAAAAGCCCGATCTACGCGTTGGTCAAATAAAATTTTTTTAGCCGGAATATTTACCGGTGACCGGAAATATTTTCCGGCAAAGTGGGAGGGTGGTGGCCGACGGCCGGATTCAAAAGAGAGGGGAGAGAAAGATTTTAGAGAGAGAGAGAGTAGTGTGTGTGTTGGTGTTGACATGAAATAAAATATAAGATTTTTGGTTTTTATATTAAATGGGGAGGGGTTAAATGAAAATTGAAAAGTGAGGGTGGGTTTGGTAACTTAGGGCCGGAGGGGGTATTATTGCCATCTTGGCAATACTTTTTGCGGAAATGGTTCGGGGATCATTTGACGTATCAAACGGACTCGAAAAATTACGAAACTTGCGCCATTGTTTACGAAATCATTTTTCCTATGGAAACGAGTATAAATTTACAATACTTTCAAGACTTCAATAAATATCAATATATTTGGCAAATGCGATACGTTTCGAGTTAACATTCCCGCAGCAACGCGCGGGTACCCCGCTCGTTAGTAATAATAATAACAAAGTTAAAGCAATAGGGACCCTTTATTTTATCATATACAGTAGTATACTTTATCATATCTTTCAACAGCATATGTAGAGAAACAAGTGGGAAGGACCCGCTGCGTTGCAGCGGGAATTTTCGGGAATTTTTTGCGATAATCATTTACGGTGAATGTTTGGGCGGGGTTTCTTGTTATAAGATCGTGGTATGTTTTTAGTTGTCAGTGTCAGTGTGTTATATATTAAACTTCAACATTTTTTATAAACCCGTACGTACGTCCAAAGCATATCAATATTGAGTTTATTTTGTTCGTTATATAGAGGTTTTTTTGCCAGTATTTTTTTTTATTTAAGAAATTGCTAGATATCTATATAAAAAAATCGTAAATATCAAGAAGTTTACAGTGTGTTTTATAAGTTACCATTTTATTTTTTTTTATTAATGATTTGTTTGTACGAACAAATATTTTTTTTATATTTCAATTGAAGGGGCTGATGGGCTGTACGTCGAACTAAAAGTAGCCCGTTAATAGGCTCCTGCTTTACTAAATATAATAATGCAATTTGGAATGTGGTCCTTTGCGAAATGTAATATATAGAGAATACAGTTATTCACCATCTAATGCATTTCATGAAAAATTTTGGCGGCTTGTGTGAAGTTATTTGGCGCTCCTTGATATGTGGGGATCGTGGAGCAGCTTCTACAGAATATTGAAGTTGCGGTTTATTAGATACAAATCATACAATAGACTTTCAAGGAAACAACCGGAGAAGGTATGTTAATACACCATTCACTATTTTAGTTCATAATTTGTGTTAATTAGTCTATTAACCATTTAATATTATGTTAGAGTTCTTGATTCATTGAGTTTGATTGCATGATTATAGTCAATTAGGTTAATTTTTCCCTTTTGTTTTATGTTAGTAATTTAGAGTTCTTTAAATTAGCACGGCTAACAGTAATTGTGTGGGTACTATTTCAAAGATCAATTAAGATAGAGTTACTTTATGTTTGTATGTCCTGAATTGAAACTATTTTAAGTATGAGTTGACTAATCAATTCTAAACCAAAATCAAGTTGATTTAGTCCGATTCAGTCTTGATTTGATCCTCTTCGACTGCAACCCATATGAACCCCTTATGAAATATAGGGTATACATGTCCTGTTAAAAGATTAATATTAGTATGTTAGTTTGGGAAATACAACAAGCTTAATCAACTAGAACATCTATCTACAGTTTTAATACCAAAGTAACACATGCTAGCTACAACAATTTTATTGATTATTGAATGAAAACAGCTAAAAAGGTAACTTTGCTATGATGTGTCTCATGTGAAGTACACATATTAAGAACCGCAACAGTGAATAGTAGATTTGATGTTCAATACATGTTACCGCTTCACAATAACGGTTATTATGATGCCACTTTCATGTTCAGTACATGTTGTTGCTTCTTTAGTGATGTACACTAATAATTGGGCTGTTCTGGTTTGCACATCTCGCTTCTGATAAATTTTTCTGTCAATTTATGTTTATATGGTTACACTTTACTGACTGTTTATTGTTTCGTTTACGTTGATACAGAAATAGAAGAACATATTTAAAAATAGAAATTGTTAGTGTTAGGATATCTAACTGCAACTGCTTGATATAATTATTGCGTTATCTATACTTTAGTTTTAAAAGTTTAGGATCTGTTTATTTTGAAAGTCAATGTGATTGTTTGTTTCTGAATAAGCTGTCTCGAAGTAAGCAGTTTGAAAATGCATAGAGGTGTTTGAGATTTCTTATCAAAATTGTTTATATTCAACACAATGGAAAGCAAGAAACTGATACACGCACGTGCTATATGATTTTGCAATCTCATCATCATTAAAAATAAGTAGAACAATATTTACGTAAGAGAAAAGACCAGAAGCTTTACAACTTACAAGTATTATTTTGTATTCTTCTTATATCTTACAAAATTTTTTTGGATTTATAGGAACAACAACACAAACGCCCCCCAACTGCTGCTGAACTATTTGAGCTCACACACATGAAGAAAGGAGCATTCATTACGTCAAAATCAGATAGAGTGGCGGTATTTATTCTTACTTCCATAGTTACTAATTCTTGAACTTAGTTTTTTGCCTAAATCTTTCTCAGTTTCTCTCAATTCTTTTTAATCCAATTCTCACTTTCTCAATAACACATCACAATCGACTAATTGAGTATGAACTTATCACGGTATCATTTACGTGTTTAATTAGAATAAATCAGGTTAATAGCTGAATTAAAGAGGTGTTTGGGACTTTTTTGACAGCTGAATTAAAGGGGTGTTTGCCACTGATTTCCACTGAATCAAGGGTGTTTGGTAGCATTGAATTCAACACTTTTAATATTGTAGTTTTAAGCTTTATTGAATATTATAGTTTTAAGATAACAGTTTATATTTATAGTGTTATATGTAATGTGTGTTTTTATATAAATGGATTTACATTAAACACATTGTGTTTCGTGACTATCTACAGGCTGCGTATAATGGCGCACTGGTGGATAACTATTGATCAGATCCTTGCTAACCATCCCATCTATGATGATGACCTATGGCAACAATGTGCTACAAATGGTGGAGTGTTTGGGTGGGGTTCAATGTCAGATCCACAGTACACGATGACTAGTACATCAAGTACTACAAGATCTACTGGTGCTCCTTCCTTATGATCTAAAGACATTCAGGTGTGTTTCTTTCTTTTATATCCAGAGTATCACATTTCCTTATTTTAGTACATGTTTCAAAAAAACTAATATTTGAATTTGTTGTGTTCAAGAACTATCATGATAGCATTCTTGGAGAGTTAAAGGAAGAATTGAAGGAAGAAATGAGAGTCGATCTCAAGGAAGAAATGAAGAATGAACTCAATGAAGAAATATGCGAAGATCTCAAAGAAGAAATGCGTGAAGAGCTTACGGGAGAAATGCGTGCTAAAATTCGAGATATGCTTGTTGAGTATGGTATCAAGAGTCATGTTACCCGCCAACCAGAAATAAAACAAGGTAATGCAAGTGGCCATACATTTTGAACATCAACCATTATACCTAAAATTCTTTTGTTGTTTCATCATCTCTTTTTTGTTAATTAATTCCTAAAACTGACTTTAGTTATGCAGCTTCTTGCATTTGAGTACCACATAGGCTTTATTATTCTCTCATGAGACTCTATTTGATATATAACCATGGATGTCTGTCATTAGAGGTAACTGCTATTTAAAGTTAAACTAAATATCATATACTATCGGTTTGTTGTCACCAATAAGACATAACTGAAGCACTTTTATCCCTGAGATGTCTTGTCATTAGAGGTAATTGCTAATTCAAGTTAGTTCCTTTATCTAATTAGGCTGATAAGGCTTCATCATTGGTTGAGTTGCATCTTATAGCCCTACTAGCTATTGTATTGATGCATAGTTGTTTGTGGTTTGTGATATTGTTATATTACTGTTTCTTCAATGGTGTTAGTTTTCTTCTATGCTGTGAACTGCTGTTTGATAGTCATCATGTTTCGCTAGTTGACTGATCACACTCATTTAATCATTTTGATGTAGTTTACTTGTGACATTTTGGCTTTTGGAGCATTAATAATGCACCCAATTAGTGTGGAATCCAGAATTTTTGCAAACCTTTTGCAGCTCTCGTTTGATGTCGATGGACATTTACTCTCACATTGGGTTGTCGGCTAATGATAATATAAATGATATTCATGGGTTGTGTATGAGCACACCCAAATCCACTCATGGGGTTCTCAAGGTTCTTTCTGTTGATGAACTAGGTGTTGATGTAACCATATTTTTGAACATTCAAGATGCCAGATAAGAGCATTCAAAATCCTCACGGCCCCTTAAAAGTTGTGAATTTCAGGAACAAGACGTGTGTAGCAAGTCTCATGAGAACAAAAAAACAACTCAAGCTTCGGAAAAGTGTCTTAGCAACGCTGCAACATTTTCTTCTTCAAATAAGAACTCGTCTTTAAAAGATGCCACCGCGAGTGAATTGTCAACACAGGATGACAATGATAGATCTTTTGATCCATCTGGCTTCCGCTCCACATCTATGCCTGTAAGTATTCATTGTTGCTCTGAATCTTGAATTTTGTTAGAGCCTTAGAGGTGACCATTTAGGACCTTCTCCAACTTATGCACCAAGACAGCAAATTTGGTGTTTAGATATAAAATTCCTTTCCAACCAAGACACCAAAGATTTGGTGTAGTTTTTTGTTCCACTATTTGGTGCGACACGATCTTACCATACAAAAATTTTAAAAATTACTATGTTGGCTAAAAAAATTCAAACTAAAAAGTAACAAGCTAACTAAAGGTATTCAGTATGTATTTAACTCTATGATAAAACAACTTATTAGAAATAGGTATGAAGTAAAAATAAATCAACTAGTATTATAAAGCTTGGAGTTATGATATTTGTAAACACTGTAGTGAAGCCAAAACTGTAAAAAGATTGTACACTAAATTTTGTGCACAGGTAATTTGGAAAAATAGCTAGAATGGAAAAAGGTTAAAAGGGTCATATGTGGTGAATGGGTTGAAGTGTAATTTTTATTTAACTCTTTTATTCTCTAACAGACCCATGTGAAGCCCGTATCTGCCATGAAAGGAAGCCGTGAGAAACGTGGAGTTGCTCCAGCAGTGAAGTAGGCTCCAGATGTGTACGACCCAATTCCTACTTTAGTATCACTACACTTTGAAGAGCTTTAAATCTATTTAGGTCCTCTTAACTTTTATGTAAGACAAAATCTTTAGTTTAGACTTCCTTTTATGCTGTCGATAATCAGATGTTAGATTTCTTTCGAATCTGCTTGTTATTTGATTCGGATATGGATTTTAAGACTATCATCACTGTGCTATTTGTTTGTGTGACATCTTGGACAAATGGAAAATAAATTGTATCGTTTAAATTGACGGATTACCGACATATTCTATCCTCAAAAGATATTTAAATCGCGACAAATTAGAGACGAAATTGTTCAAACAAGCTACGAGATTTAAGCAACAAATTGTTAGTGACAGTTTTGAGACAAAACTTTTAGTGGTGGATTAACGACCCATATTTCCATCTCTACTAGCGATGGAATAACAACAAAATGGCTGGCCGATTATTAGCAGTGCATTAGTGACCGCTTCGTCATTACTGTTAGTGACAGAGAGTTTGTCGCTAAGCCGTCACTTGATGGTCGAATCAAATTTAATTTAGGTAACTTTAAAAAGGCTCTAGCGAGGGTCTGGAGACCGATAGTTTGTCGCAAAAACTCTAAAATTTTGTCGCTAAATTTGTCACTAAAATTTTGCGAGGCCCTTTTTTGTGACGGAATATATCTGTTACAATTCTGTCGTTGAAGGGCTTTAGTGACAGAATAGCGATGCAAACTTCCGTTGTTGATGCCAGATTTTCTAGTAGTAAGGATTTTGTCTTTTCCAGGTATTGGATCATGTGTTCGTCCTTGGCTTCATATTCACCCAGCACGTGGTTAGCGACTAGTCGCGAATCTACATTTTCTTCTAGGTTGCGAACACCCATTTGGATTGCGATGCGTAGCCCTGCTAATAGGGCTTCGTATTCCGCCTCATTGTTTGTGGCTGTGAATTCAAAGCGTAGCGCATAGGTGAATTCCATACCTTCTGGATTTGTAAGAATAAGGCCTGCGCCTGATCCATCTACACACGAAGACCCATCTGTGAACAGGATCCAGGGTTCCTGCAAATCTGTTTTAGTTGCGGATGTCGGGCTGTCGCTGTCTGGCTTTTCTACGATGAAATCGGCTAAGACTTGTCCTTTGATTGCAGTGCGCGGTCTGTATGAGATGTTATACTTGGTGCGTGGGAATCGCAACATGCTTTACCTCTCGAGGGATCTCGAGAAGCTTACAACCCCCACCAGGCAGTGTACCTGATCGTTGTAGTATAGTATAGTGACAAGTACCGGGGGATTGATCGTTCAGCTTAGGAATAGTGTCGCTAGGATTAGAAAGCCTAATTACTAGTTCTAAAGGTGAGGGATGATTATTTTTGTATTTTTATATTTTATGGAAAGCAAGTAAAATCTCGGGTTTTGGAAGAGTGGGCGGAATTAGTTGCTATTCAACTAACCCAAAACTAAGATAAAATACTGAAAATGAATATAAACTAATTTATACTAAAGTTGTGAGCAGTAATTGGAGAAATTGTGTTTACTTAGACTTCACTACTCCCTAGATATCTTTTACACGTTAATTACTTGTTATAATTGTATGGATGACGGATTGTATTCCTTAATACCATTCATGGGGTGGCATACATAACTCCCCAATTCTATGAGCTCTTATCTCCTCCTACACCACGACCCAGCACAACTATAGGGATTGTAAACAGTGGCTCATGCATTAAATACAACCAATAAAGATCTAGTACGCCTCGGTTCATGTTTCTTAAGACGTTCAAGCATGTTACCATTTGGAGATCTGCCAGTTTTCTTAAGCCTAACATATAAAATCATTCATCCAAGACAAGAATAAACAAGTAATCAACACATAATCAATATCTAGGTTTCATTAGATCTAAGCAAACACAAAAGAGATCTAGCCTAGCATAATGGAATTGAGACAAGAACAAGATGTAGACAACCAACACATAGACATATTGATTGAATTAGAAGAACACTTATCTCAATTACAATGCAAGGTATCAAGGGTTTGGAACCCTTGAAAAGCCTGTAAAATTTGCACCAAATTCGTCTTTAGGGTTTCACCAAAACTTCTCCCTTTTAATGTGAAAAACTAGAAAACTATATATAGGAAAACAGGGGTGACGGCGTCAAGAGCAAGGGTGTGACGCTGTCATCTCGCCGCCAAATACTTCCTCGGACGGCCTTGATCTACTTCTGACGCCGTCATCAACCACGGTATTTTATTCTTGGGACTTTGACGCCGTCAAGAGCAACTCTCGACGCCTTCATGCACTGTTCCCAGCATAGAAATTTGAGACTTTGCCGTTTTCTTCACTTTTATGCTCCAAAAACGTCCGAAATGGCTTCTTTTCCAGAATTCACTCTCCAAGTACCTAAAATCACAAAAGGAACGATTTAGGTCAATATTTGATCAAATAAAGTCGGATTCGGGCTTAAATGACCCCCTAAAAACGGATCATTTTTCGCCTCATCATATACCCTTACACTTGAGATTTGCTTGTCCTCAAGCAAATGCGCTTTTATTCTACTCAAATGACAAGTTAGGGGTCATTTAACACTAATATAAAAGTAATTACAACAAATAATCGCTCCAACAAAGACCAATAGACAAGCACGGAGGTCATACACAAGCATCTCACAAATAGTGTTTAGATACTCACATCTCTCAGGTGTAATAAAGTAATATAACATTATGGAAATGGAAGATATCTCTCACTACCTGTCATAGCAAAATAGATTACCATAGGCTTGGGAAAGGATCAAACCTCCACCACATGGCGTAAGCACCTAGGATAAACTATCAAAGAGGTCTTTTAAAGGGTTGTAACGTTAGGTATAGGGATATGAATTACACGGTTTTGTTGGATAAAGGGAGTTTTACTGGTGGCGAGTTAACAATCTTGGTTAATTACATGTACAAGATGGCGTTGCTAAGCCAAGACTAGACTCGACTTAAGCTAACAAATGAAAAATAACTAAAAACATAAAATGAACATAGAATGAAACGGGATGGTAGTCCGTATGTTTTTTCTCTTTTTCTTTCTTTTTTTTTCTTTTTCTTAATTTTTCCGATTTTTTTTTTTTTTTTATTATTATTATTTTTTTTTTTTTTGCATACACTCTTACCCTACCATCCAAAATAATACATCATAGGGAATGAGCATTCCCCTTACACTTGAATCTTTACATACTTTACATTTAAACTAATCTAATGACTCGAATTAAGAAAATCAAAACACTTGGAGCACTTTTAAGATTAACGTACATATGGGGTAATAATATTATATTCTTCCCCATTACTCCATAAAATAAGTACTTACCCATGAGTCCCAATCGTCCCAAAACAATATGTACAAGGATATGACTCGACTTAGCAACCATGTAATCAATTAGAAAGTTAACTTAGGGTTTAACAAATAACAATAATGCACTAAAAATGAGCGCATACACGGAAGGCAAAGGCGATTTGGTTGTACATTTAAGTGGGGTGTAACAAATCCTTCCTTTAAGTAAGATGCTTAAAGTTAGAAACGAAAAGATAGGCTCGGAGGGGTATACTAGGGGTATCGTGTACTAAAAATGAGTACAACACTAAGGGTGTGGGAAAAATTAGTTGACTTAACTAGCCAAGTAATATGACTTAAATGGTCAAGTAATTATGATACGGGTTTAACACAAGGGTGATCCTAATGCCTCTTATCATGTAGTAAATCCTACCACACGAATGTAGTCTCACTAGCGGTCTCGGGATGCATCACTAACGCAAGTTCTAGAATCTAAATGCTACCGGTACACTCATAAGCACTAATAATAAATGCTTTTCCTATCAAATCTAAAGGCGAACCTCACATTTTTGGGTGGAAAATTTTTCTGAATATACGGTTATGTGCTAGTCATACAACCTCCTATCCATGAGACGCTTGCTATGGCTAAAGTTTCACTCCTAAATGTTGTAAAAAAATTTAAATTTGGCGCTAAAATTGCACTAACAAGTAGTTCTCATAGTTTTATTACACATCTACTATCAAACAAAACAAACTCAAGCGAAAGTGCATATGTAAGGTATCATCTTTTTACCCTCCCCTTACACTTAAGATGAACATTGTCCCCAATGTTCAAGTAAAGAATGTAAAAGTGAAAAAGTAAAGAGAATGAAATCAAATACTCCCCTGATTCGCTCGGTATGGATTATAGGTTGGCCAGGTTAAATCTTCCTCCAAGAAAATGAACAATCAAAGCTTCCCCTCCAGAATATAAATCATCTCCTTGTCATACATAACCTATAAATCCTGACAACAATAGACAAGACAACCTCGCGTAAAATCGGCGGCATCCTATATAAGTTTCTAAATCCTAGAAAACAAGATAAGATATAATGCTTGTGGAATGAAGTTTGCAGATTTCCTGGAGATTATAAAACTTAATAATTCACAAAAACCATAAGACTCCGTTAGAAAAAACAAATCCGGTAAAATTTCCAGATTTTAACTCCTGACGCCGTCAAGAGTAATACTCTGACGCCGTCAGAATGGACCTGCAGAAATTCTTATGTTAAGTTTCCGGAAAATTTCTGGAAAAACTTGGTCCTACTTTCTGGAAAATCCTGCAAAACTTCATTATGACTCGATACAAGCATTTGACTCTAACAAATACGAATATACATGTTCATTTAATATTGTGGAGAATCATGATCGGTTTGTTTCTTAAAAACATATTTGGGGTTTCCCCTTACACTTATCTTTTGCAAAAATACTTTTAAGTTGGAATTAAGACTAGACCAAACAACATAGTAAAGTATTTCCACATTTTAATTTAGAAACATGATCAACCAACAATAAAAATAAAACATGCATACGGAAGCAAATAACAATCAAACAAATAAAATCACACAAAACATGGGTTGCCTCCCAAGAAGCGCTTTTCTTTATTTACGAGTCTTGTAGCTAGACTCAAGGTCATGGGTTACTACGTGATCTCATCATTGGTTCCACTCTCCGATTGTAGATATTCCTTGTAGAAACCAATCACCTTTGTCTCAATCACCCCCATAATCATTTGGGTAAATTCTTCATCGACTTTATACTTTGGTCCAAGGGCCAAGCAATCTTTGTAGTAAAGAGTCCTTTTTTCCCATACATAGTCCATGCCCTTTTTCTTATCCTTCTCATCAATATCCTCAAAAGCACCAACGTTGTCCTTATCAAAACGAGATATAAAGTGAAATTCTTTCATCCTATTGGGCATCCTATAAGTGATACTATCGGTGTTACTTGCAAATCGGATCGTGCCTTCTACCTCATCATATTCTAACTTAGACTCCTCAACAAATGGTTTGCCAAACACAACATTGGATAATCGACAATCAATAACATTAGCAAGATCCTCCACAATCATAAATTCGGTGACAAAAGTGAAACTTCCAACAAAGACACGTAAACCTTTAACTCTCCCGACAAAGTTACAAACTCCACCGGGGTACTTGGGATCCCTTCTAGGTTCAAGTCTTGTTTCCACTATATCATTATAAACCGTTGAGGACATAATGTTGATTGGAGATTTGAAGTCAATGTAAGCATTGCTAATGTGCCTATATCCAATCATACATGGTATTTTAGCATTCTTAGGATCGCCTCTCTTGATCTTAGGTTCAATTATGGTGAAAGGAGATCGCGGGTTATCAATAAGATTATTATAATATGCAATCTCCTCCTTAGTGGGGTATAGATTAAAGTAGTCGTTAAGCTTCGGATCCATTTCCTCCTCTTCTAGTCTCTCAACAATATTCACAAAGTCATTAGGCCCTAGGTCCTTATTTGAATACAAGGCGGTTGCTAGGTCACTAAATGTATGTTCGAGTTCAATCTTAAATCAACCTATTAAGCTCTATAAGCTCCCTAATCTCACTCTCAATTCGTTCACGTAACACAGCCACTTCACTAGGGGAAAGGGGTGGATTCGCGTTTTCCATAATGGTCAACGGAATAGTCAATGAGTTTAATTTACTAACAAAGGCACAAAGAAATTAGATAGACTAAAGAAAACCTAAAAATAAAAATAAAATCTCACTAGAAAGGAATCTAGCAAGTAGACCTAATAAAAAGAAATCCTAACCTAGACAATAACTATTCCCCGGCAGCGGCGCCAAAAACTTGGTGCGTGGGAATCGCAACAGGCTTTACCTCTCGAGGGATCTCGAGAAGCTTACAACCCCCACCAGGCAGTGTACCTGATCGTTGTAGTATAGTATAGTGACAAGTACCGGGGGATTGATCGTTCAGCTTAGGAATAGTGTCGCTAGGATTAGAAAGCCTAATTACTAGTTCTAAAGGTGAGGGATGATTATTTTTGTATTTTTATATTTTATGGAAAGCAAGTAAAATCTCGGGTTTTGGAAGAGTGGGCGGAATTAGTTGCTATTCAACTAACCCAAAACTAAGATAAAATACTGAAAATGAAAATAAACTAATTTATACTAAAGTTGTGAGCAGTAATTGGAGAAATTGTGTTTACTTAGACTTCACTACTCCCTAGATATCTTTTACACGTTAATTACTTGTTATAATTGTATGGATGACGGATTGTATTCCTTAATACCATTCATGGGGTGGCATATATAACTCCCTAATTCTATGAGCTCTTATCTCCTCCTACACCATGACCCATGATTCCTCCCGAACCGTCAGTTATTTGTCACACAAGCCAACCACTTGTGAATGGTCAACCGTAACATCTAAATGGAGCCCGGGAGGAACTAGCAAAGTTAATCCGTGGAGTTAAGTACAGAAATAGTACGTGAGTACAGAAAAGTACATCCCCGGGTCGTTATGTCCCAACGAGGTGTGAACGTGATACTACAATGACTTGTAATGTGTTGAAATAATATGTATATAGAAAAATGGGAATCTGAATGACTAACACTGGAATGTGAATAGTACTAGCTCTGTCACAGCTACATGTTTGAGAAACGTGCAATCAGAAACCCTAAAATGATAAAGTATTTACAAATGTACGTTTAAGTTTAAATAAACGTAAACGTAACGTATAAAACAAAACATTCCCAAAGAGGGAATTTGCATGCCTTAACGGCTTAAATGCAAATTAAAAGAAAATAAAATAAATAACTATATTTACAAACTTATTATAAATAATATTTACAAGTGTTATATAATTATTATTAATTAAAACTACTTATTTACTATTTATTAATTTACATAAAAATAAGAAAATATAAAATAAACCTAAATAAATAAAACAAAAACATAGAAAAGTTTAAACTAATATAAAAGAAATTTTAAAACTAAAAAAAAATATATTTATTATACAAGTATTCTATTTATTATTAATTATTTACTATTATTTAATTACTAATATTATTATTTAATTATACTCAATAAGCAAACAAAAATCTAAAACTTTTTACATAATTCTAAAATACTTATAAGAAGCTAAGAAAAATATAAAAACTATATTTTATATACAGAAATAAGAAAACTTAATTAAAAACTATTATTACTTATATAAACTAATTAAAATAAATTAATTATTATACATACTAAACTAATTTATAAAATTATGAAACTTTTTATAAATGTACTTAATCATCTCAGGAACCCATAAAAAATATAAAAAGTTTATAAAAATTATAAATAAGCCGTTTTAAAAATATATTACTAATTATATCCTAAAACCTAAGTAAACTATATTAATTATTATAAATACTATATGAACAGTAAAAAATGTGAAAAAAAATACAGAAAGTATAAAATAGTATGAAGGTGCTAGGAAAAATAAGTTGGGGCCACCAGCTTATTCCAATAAGTTGTTATAAGCTTAACAGTCCAAATAAGCTTAAACACAAAAACAAGGTTAAGTATATTGTGTGTGTAGAGATATTCGGAACTGGTGCCCCAGAGCAATTGGAAGGGGTGTGGGTTATAATGCATGTATACTAGCGAGAGGTCCTGAGTTCGAATCCACCCACACCCATTTTTGGTTTTTATTTTATTTTTTTTATTTTCTTTTTGCAAATCTAATAAGTAACTAATAATAAGCAATTTTAATAAAGCAACTTTTTTCAAAACTAAGAAATAAGCTCTGATAGAGCTTATTTCTTACTCAGATGGCTTTTTAAGCATTAAGCTTCTTAAATAGAAGCTATCACTGTGGTTAAAGCTTGTTTTGGTTTTTCTTTTTATAAAACTATGTATATACAGATATTATACATGTATGAAGAAAATGGAAAGCTTATGAACAAAGAAATAAGCAGTTTAGGAGCTTATGAGCTTATTCAGTTAAGCAAAAAGCTCACAGTGGCTCATAAGCTCTAAACTAGCTTGAAAAATGAAAAGAAAGAAAAAGAAAGGTGAAAATATGTTTAATGGACAATATGTACAAGGATTGATGCACTGGACTTGACAAATAAGCTCAGATAAGCAAATAAGCAAATACAGTTAAGCACAAATCCAAACAACCCTGCATGCTATTTAAATGGCAAAATAAGCTCAGAGAATAAGCTGAATAAGCAAAATAAAAAGTTGGAGTAGCAAGGTGTGCTGGTTGGGTTTCCAAAAAGCTCAAGCTCAAGCTGTGGGGTCCACAGCTGAGCTTTTGAGGAGCTTGTTAAAAAGGCACCATTTCACTGAGTATGCTGATTTCTCAGCATACTTAGAAACATGGGACAATCTCTAAGCTAGGATCAAGCTTATCAAATAAGCTTGAAATTGAAAATAAGAAGCTGGGCCTTGTATTTTGGTGGATTGGCTTCTCAAAAAGCCAATTCACAATGATTGGGGCCCACTAAGTAGCTTATTGTAAGCTTATGAAGTATGGTGAGTTGACTGGGTTCCAGCAACTAAGAAAAGTGGACAAGTCTAAAAGCCACTTGCAGCCCTAGCAAATGGGCTGCAAGGTGAAAATTGAGCATAGGATCATGTAGTATGGTAGTCAAGCTCCACAAGGAACTAGAATACACAAGCTCAGGATCATAATTGAGCTTTCTAAGAGCTTATGTAATAGGGGTGGTTGACTGATTACTCAGTCATCTCAGAACATGGTGCAAACATAAGCTCAAACATAACTTGCCAAATGAGCTGATAAGAGCTCAACCAACATTGAACCTTAAAGTTTGATGGATTGGCATCTCAAAGATCCAATCCACATAAGCTAAGGTTCAATGGGGAACTTTTTACAAGCATTTGAAAAACACTCAACCACACAGTTTGCTACTGTATGGTGAGGTGTTAGTGACAAAAAGGTGGGTTGATTAAGCTACTTAATAAGCTAGAAATTGAAAGATAAGCATGAACAGAACAAACATGCTACAAAGGCATCACAAAAGTGCCAAGCTCACAAGCTTGTGTCAACTCCACAAGCTTTTGCAAGCTTGTGGTTTTGACAGTTCACTTGTGAGACAGGGCAAAAAGCACTAGAAATAAGGACAAAATTAAGCACCTAAACATGCATAAATTAAATTAGCAAAAATATAATAAGCAATACAAGCAACAACACTACAACATCCTAAAAGATCTTAATCAGAAACTAATTAATAAACACACAGGAAAATTAGACATTTATTCAAAAACTAGAAAAACTGAAAATTTGACTTTTTAAGGTTTATGATCAAAGTTGACTTTGATCAACTTTGATCTGAATTTAATGACTAAATAAGACATATTAAGTTACAAGAACATGAAATGAACAAGTACAAACAACTTTTACACAGATTTGGTGAGTATGGACATGCAAATCATCACAGTGAACAAATGAGTGGACCAAATTGTTGATATTGACTTTTATATAAGTATGCAATAGGTTTGATGGACTGTCAATCCTCAAAGAACTTAGTATACCATATATCCATCAAAAATAACAACTTAGACCTATCTAAACACCCTTGAATCAGTTATGCCAAACACATCTTATATATAACTAAATTTAACTTATCATTACATAAGACTATCTATACCAATTTTATCAAATCCACAGGCTTTCATCTGTTAAATTAGAACCTTTAAAGCTTAAACAAGTAGTCACACAAGGTTTAAACCATGATTATCAAAAATCAAGCATATGACAGTTGAAATGCAATTTTAAGCCAAATCAAATTCTAAAACATAAACAACTAATATAAAGCTATAATATCATTAACAAACAACAAATAAACACAGAAAAGAAGAAATTAACACAGATTAAAAGCTATAACTAAGAAAATGCAAAATTGAGAAAAATTGCTTACATGGTGAAATCAAGCTGAGACTTTGGGAACCAAGGACCAAACCATAACCTATAACCTCCCATGAGGCACTACTACCATGGTCATCCATAATTTGCCATGCTCCAAGCTGTATCACCCAAGAACACATATTTTTGATTTTCCATTGTATTTTCTCTATTTTTAGTGATTTTTGATTTTATAAAGACTAAGCTGATTTGAGGTATCTAAAAGCTTTCATTAGCTTTTTCAGGAGCTTATGTGACTTATAAGAGTCCAAATGATCAACAATAATCAAACAAGAAATGTAAATAACATGAAATTAAAGATGACTTGAAAACTTGAATTATAAAAGTAACTTGCATTAACACTGAAAATTAAGGTTCCATTACACTAATTGAGTATCATTACACCAATTAAAGCTTTTAAAAGACAATAATTAAAAGGAAAGCAGTAAAAATTACACTAAGATTAAGCTATTCTAAGGTGACAATGGCATAAGGCCAAGGTGAGCATTCCTCTGCTTCTCTTGCTCTTTTTATAGCCTCTGAAGTACTTGGAGGTCACTCAATAAGTCCCACTTCATCTGAGCCATTGAATCTCTGTAATTCATCTCAACCTTCAAAATTTCTTTTGGCGCCAAAAGCTTACACGTGGATTTAAGGCGGTTTGAGTGTAATTAAAGTATTGTGGAGTGTCAGGGACAAGTTGGGAAGCTTTTTGAGCTTGGGGGTCAAGTAGGAGGAAAAACAGGGGAGGGTTGAGTGTTTGGAGGGAAAAAGAGGTGGGGAAGCATTTATTGAAGGGTGGCTATAGGCACAGAGGTGGTGGATGTAGTAGGTGAGTAGAGTGGTGAGGTGGAGTAGATAGGTGGAGGGTGAGAGGTGGCAAAACCACCCTGGTTTTGGGTGAAGCAGGGGTGGGAGAGATGGGTGAACAGTGTGTGTGGTTTTGGCGGTATTGGGAGGGTCAAACGGTCAACCCCCGTTTATATTATTAAGGGTGTTGGGCTGGTTTGTTTTGGGCTTGGGTAAAAGGTAAGGGTGGGCTTGTTTGTGTTTATGTTTGATATTAAGGATCCGGTTTGGTTTTTAGTGTTAACAAAACCCAAGGACCAATTGTGTAAATCTGCCAAAATTGTGGGGTTGACTTTGCCAACTTTCCAAACATCTTTAGAGGGACCAAACCTGCAACAAACATTAACACAAGGACCAAAATTGTATAATTTAGCATTTTAAAACTTATAAGGACCATTTGTGTAATTTTTGGATTTTGAGGGACTGAAAATGTAAATTCCCCAAAAGTTATCAATTTGTTCCAAATTGTAATTTATGCATAGTACAAGGGTATTATTTGTAAATTTTCAAGTTTTGAATACCCAGAGACCATTTTTGCCAATTTTGAAACTTGAGGGGTAAAAATTGCCAGTTTGTGTAAACTTTTATCCAGGGATCATTTGTGAATATTTTTGGTTTCCCAAGGACTAAAGTTGACTTTTTACTTATTTAAAACCTTCAGGGACTAGTTTTGCCAAATTGTGAAACTTGAGGGACTGAAACTGCCAATTATGCAAACTTTGTACGTTTTTCATCTGTTTTTGCATATTTTGCATTTGAAACATATAAAACACACTTCTAAGATATTTTAGGTATTTTGATGCATATTTGAGTGTTTTTGGATGTTTTGACAGTTCAGATTGGTATAAAATGATGAGTATTTAGACACGCATCAACCCAGCACAACTATAGGGATTGTAAACAGTGGCTCATGCATTAAATACAACCAATAAAGACCTAGTACGCCTCGGTTCATGCTTCTTAAGACGTTCAAGCATGTTACCATTTGGAGATCTGCCAGTTTTCTTAAGCCTAACATATAAAATCATTCATCCAAGACAAGAATAAACAAGTAATCAACACATAATCAATATCTAGGTTTCATTAGATCTAAGCAAACACAAAAGAGATCTAGCCTAGCATAATGGAATTGAGATAAGAACAAGATATAGACAACCAACACATAGACATATTGATTGAATTAGAAGAACACTTATCTCAATTACAATGCAAGGTATCAAGGGTTTGGAACCCTTGAAAAACCTGTAAAAGTTGCACCAAATTCGTCTTTAGGGTTTCACCAAAACTTCTCCCTTTTAATGTGAAAAACTAGAAAACTATATATAGGAAAACAGGGGTGACGGCGTCAAGAGCAAGGGTGTGACGCCGTCATCTCGTCGCCAAATACTTCCTCGGACGGCCTTGATCTACTTCTGACGCCCTGTGTGACGCCGTCATCAACCACGGTATTTTATTCTTGGGACTTTGACGCCGTCAAGAGCAACTCTTGACGCCTTCATGCACTGTTCCCAGCATAAAAATTTGAGACTTTGCCGTTTTCTTCACTTTTATGCTCCAAAAACGTTCGAAATGGCTTCTTTTCCAGAATTCACTCTCCAAGTACCTAAAATCACAAAAGGAACGATTTAGGGCAATATTTGATCAAATAAAGTCGGATTCGGGCTTAAATGACCCCCTAAAAATGGATCATTTTTCGCCTCATCAATACTCACTTAGCAGTACACTCCATTTTTGTAAGCGTCCAGATGCGTCTGGTTTAGAGATAACTTGTTTGATTGGCTGATCAGTGATTACAGCTATTGGGTGCGCTTGGAAGTATCTGCGCAACCTTTTGGCTGCAAATACTAGGGCCAAGACCAGTTTTTCCATAGCGCTATAGTTGGTCTCTGTTTTCTTTAGGGCTTTGCTTACAAAGTATATGGGTGTCTGGACGGAGTTCCTGTCTGTTAATAGTACTGCGCTGACTGCTCCATGGGTTGCCGATAAGTACATTATTAGTTCCTCCCCTGGTCGTGGTGCGACAAGTTTGGGAAGAGATGCCAGATGATTTTTAAGTTGTTGGAAAGCTTCCTCTGCTTCGTTAGTCCAACGAAAGTCTCCCTTTTTTGTGCACTTCGTGAGTGTTTTAAAGAGCGGGAGAGATTTGTCTGCTGACTTAGATAAGAAACAGTTTAGCCCTGCTAACTTTCCATTTAGTGACTGGACTTCTTTGAGTGTGCGCGGGGAGGGGAGGTCAATAACAGCCTTTGTATTTTCTGGGCAAGGCTTAATTCCATCGGGTTCTATCAAGTATCCAAGGAACATGCCCTCAGTTGCGCCAAAGGTGCACTTCTTGGGATTCAACTTCATGTTTATTCGCCCCAAGGTTCTGAATGTTTCCTCGATGTCGCGCACCAATTCGTCCTCTGTATGGCTTTTGATGACAAGGTCGTCAACATAGACTTCCAAGTTGCGGCCTACTTGTTTTTCGAAAGCTGTTTCCACCAGTCGTTGGTATGTCGCGCCTGCGTTCTTCAGGCCAAAAGGCATTTTTGTGTAGCAGTACACTCCTTGACTGGTGTGGAAAGCTGTTTTTTCTTCATCTTCCACTGCCATCTGGATCTGATGATACCCTTTATATGCATCTAGGAAGCATTTGAAAGGGTATCCGCACAAGGATTCGACCTTCCAGTCTATCTCTGGCAGTGGATAGCAGTCCTGTGGACATGCTTTGTTGAGGTCCGTGAAGTCTACGCACATCCTCCAACTGCCATCGCTCTTCTTTACCATAACTGGGTTAGAAAGCCAGTCGTGGTAGTATACTTCGCGCATGATGCCTGCGTCTACGAGTTTATGTACTTCTTCCAGAATGGCCTTTGCACGATCTGGGGCTTGGCCGCGCTTCTTTTGTCGTATTGGAGGGTATCCTTGTCGGATTTGTAGCTTATGCTCTGTGATGGAGCGCGGTACTCCCGTCATATGTTTTGGCTCCCATGCAAAGATGTCTAGGTTCTTTTGCAAGAGTGCGCATACAGCTGCTTTACCTTTGTTAGATAAAGATCCTCCATTCGAAACTTGTTGCTCCGGATAATCTGGATGAATAGCGACTTTTAAATTTGGCGTTTTTTCTGTGCGCTGTTCTGGAACAGTCTCTGCTTCAGTTGTTACTGCGATGCATTCTCTCGGTGGTACTGTTGTGTTATAGAGAGTGACTACTCCTCCTTCCACTGGGAATTTAAGCATTCTGTGCGCTGTGGATGGTACTGCGCGCATGGATGATATTCCTGGTCTTCCAATGATACCATTGTATGGTGAAGGAGACTTTATTATCATAAAGTTTATCTATGTTGCGGTTGATTGTTGTTCATCTCCTACGACCACCAACAATCATAACTGCCCCATGGGCCAAATCTTTTCTCCTGTGAATCCTGTTAATGATGTTGTAGCTGGTATCAATTTACTTTGGATTTCAGGTCACAGTCTTTTGAAACAGTGATCGTACAGGATATCTGCGGATGCTCCTCCATCAATGTACATGCGGTGGATGTCATGTCCGCCTGTATGTATTTCAATGGTTAGAGGCTCCACGACTGCGTTGTCCGCAGCTATAGTAGGGAAGGATATTTCTTTTTTTGGAGAGAATTTTTGGCTGACTTTTTGCTTTATCTTGCGTTGCCATGATTGTATCATGTATATAGTATCAGCTTTTTCCTTTGGGGGTTCTTTCTTACCCCCATTTCTCTGTTTATCTTTTCCCTCTTTGATGTTCTTTACGAGGTGGTCCATCCTGCCTTCTCTCACTAGCTTTTCAATTAGTTGTTTTAGTTGGACGCACTCGTTAGTTGTATGGCATTTTTTGCCGTGATACTCGCAGTATCCGCTACCCAGACGCTTTTCTTCTGCGGTGCGCATTGGTGGTGGTTTTGGGAAGTTCGCACCTTCTGTTACAAATATCTCTCTCGGAGTTTTTGTAAGAGGGGTATATTTGTCATTGTCTCTTCCATTTCGATAATTCCTGCTGCGGTTGTTATTCTGATCATTGGATTGTCTCCGCGGCTGTTCTTGCTGCCTATAGTTTGAATAACTCTTTTTGCTATCCGCAGCGGCTGCTTCCCCTTGTATAAAGGATCTAATGCGCTTTGTTAGCTCATCAAAAGTCTGTGGAACTTTGTCATTCAACTTTCGGATGAGTTCTGGGTTATTAATCCCATTCATGAACCCTGAAATTTTTAGAATTTCAGGACATGTTTTGACTTGTATGCACTCATCCTTGAAACGTTCCATAAAAGCGCTGGTTGATTCACCTTGACGCTGCTTCACTCTTGCTAGTTCCACAGGGTTTTTAGCGCACTTCTTTCGTTGAGTGAAGTTAAGGCGGAATGCTTTCCTTAATTCCTTAAATCCACCAATGCTCCTACGTGGGAGTTTGCTAAACCATGTGCGCGCGTTTCCTACTAACGTTGAGTTAAACATGTGGCACCACACAGGCTGAGGCCAGTTTTCGATAGTAGCGGCTGATTCGAAAATTTTTAGGTGATCATCCGGATCACCTGTTCCATCATATGTTTTCACATTAGTGGGCATGCGCCTACGTTTGCGGTCTGAGTAATCGCTGATGCGCCGTGTAAACGCATCGATCTTCTGGCGTCGCCATGGGAGAGACATATCTTCATTCTCTTCCTCGCGGCGTTTTCCTCTTGACTTCCAGTGTCCTGTTTCTTTATCCTCGTTGTCCAAGGAGTCACTGGAGGAAGGGTACTCTCTTTTTCGGCGCTTGCGCCGGCTTCTTTCAGAAGAAGGGCTCGAGGGATCTCTGCTTGGGGATCTTTTTCTCCCCAATCTATCTTGAATCCTCCTACTCCCAGGTTTGGAAGATCCTTGGCTTGGCGAATGTTGAGGCCCTAATCGATCTTGTATTCCCCGACTGCCAAGTCTGGAGTGAACATTGGTGCGCCTCTCGCTGTCTCCTGAGTATTATGAATCAGATATCGTACCCAACCTATCATGGATAGTGGTACGTTCTGCGCGTCTTCCTTGTGGGTGACGCAATGGTGATGGTTCGCGTTCAGGACCGAAATTGAGTCGGGCTTGTAGGTTCGCGCTTGCCCTTCTTGTTGCTTCTTCTTGCATGAGGGCGGTTAGGGTTTCATAATTTTGGGATACAAAGTTTCCCAAAGTTAGATCGGGTGCATCCTCAGTTGTTGCAAGAATTTCTGCCTCAGTATTAGGCACCCTGTTTCGGTCAGGTGCGCCTGGTGGCGCAGTGTTGTTCACTGTGGGTGTAGCTTGATGAGGAGTGGTGAAGAGGGTGCGCTGGAGTTCCTCAACGCTTGGGACCACTGGTATGACTTGGGTAGTCCTTATAGGAAATTCTACTGCTAGACGAGGTGGGGTTGTTCCTGCCTCGTGGTGACCAGGTGTGCTGGTTGTACCTGCAACTTGTCTTGAGGTCGGATCTTGTTGATTCTTCCTCTGATGGTCACGCTTTTCTGACTGCGGAGTCCGCTGGCTTGAATTCTTATGTTTCGTCATTCTAGTTCTTAGTAGGGTCCCACGGATGGCGCCACTTGTTGATACAAAAGTTGGGCGTACCTGGTTATTGGGCTCTTGCTCTCGTACCAATTCGCTTCTTAGCACTTGTTACCTGCGTACTAAGAAAATAAAACAACACCGTTAGGCCTATCGAGGGATTGTCTCCCCCGATTAGACTCCGGCGTGAGAGTAAGTAATCGATTTAGGGTTCTCGTAGAGAGTTTAGGGTTTTTGTATATCGTACCTTGAATGGGAATCGTGTGATTCTATATATAGGGGCTGAAACCGCGTAGGTTTCTTGCTCCTCACTCTTCGCACTCGTGGTGCTTATTCGAGGAAAGGATATCTATTCTATGAATAGATAATCCTTATCGTGTAACTAATGGGTCTAGTTGGGCTTTTGGTCTCGTGGACCCAAAGCTAATGATACTGCGGCCCAAACCATTGTCATGCCAGCCCACTTGTAGTGGGCTTAGGCGCTAGTAGCGTATATTATTTAGACTCGCGGCCCAAATATAGACTATACGTCATCAATCAAATAACTTAATACTCATAGAGTATAATAAGGTCCCAACGTTTTATTGCGTATCATACGCTTATATTGTTTCTTTCCCTTTGTTACATATTAGTGGTTATTGTATTCACAAAATCTCTCGAAAGCTTTTTCATGTTATTATCTTTATCATATCATCTCAATATCTCTGTGTGCATTTTTTTCAAGTCACCAACATTAATATTCATTGGTTTGTCCATGTAATCTCTATTTGAATTTTTGAAAGTCGGGTTACATATTATTTATTGACATTTCATAGTAGTTGCTGAGAAGTTTCCCATCATATTTTATTTTTCCAGTTGTGATGTATTAATCTCTTCAGTTACAAATTCACATTAGTTTCATTCAGTGTTTCTGTGTTTTTGAAAGGGAAGTTTCCTATAAGCTAGATATTTTGTGTAATGGTCAAAAAGTCAATAGTCTACTACAATTAATATTACAACTACCAGGCCTCCATCCATTAAATATACACGGAACACACACTTATTCATCTCTTCTAGGGCTGGCATAACAGGTCACATGAACCTGTTAAGACACGAACCTGTTAAGACACGAACCTGTTAAGGTTAAACACGAACACGACCTGTTAACTAATCGTGTCATTTTTCTCAAACACGAACACGACACGAAAATTAACAGGTCACCTGTTAACAAACCTGTTAACATGCATATTAGGATTTTAGGGTTTCTTTCTTTCTTTATTTATTTATTTATTTTTGCGAACCTGTTAACAAACCTGTTAACATGCATAACAGGTCACCCGAAAAACAAAATAAATTGATATTGAATTATTGATATGGATCTGAACAACAACAAATCCATCAAGAACAAGCAACAACAACAACAGAAACATCAAGAACATCAGTACATCACCAACATCCAAACATCAAAAAAAATCCAAACAACAGCAAAAAAAAATCCAAACATCAAGAAAAAAAAAATCCATCTAACCTATTCTAATATTTCTTTTACAAAAAAAAAAAGAACATCAGTACATCACCATTCACCAACAAGCAACAACTAACCTATTCTAATATTTCTTTTACAAATCCACCATCAAAAAAAATCCAAACAGCAGCAGTTGTACATAAAAAAAATCCAAACGACCTGTTAACAAATCCACGTACATCACGACCCTAATCGATTCTTTCTTTTACGAATCCACCATCACGGACCCTAATCGATTCTTTCTTTTACGAATCCACCATCACGGCCCCTAATCGATTCTTTCTTTTACGAGGATGATGGCGCGTACATCACGAGGATGATGGTGCGTAACAGCAGCAGCTGATGGCGCGTAACAGCAGCAGCTGATGGGAGAGTGTGTGAGCGCGTGTGGTAGATATTCGTATAGAGGGGAGCAAGAGGATGATGGTGGTGGTCGCGGTGTGGTAAATATTCGTGTGGTAGATATTCGTATAGAGGGTGGCGGCTGGAAAAGTGAGGAGAGGCAGGAAGAGGAACCCTAGGAGAGGGATGAGAACAAATGAAATATTTGTGTGAGGATTAATATATATATATAGTATAATATTAACAGGTCACTAACAGGTCTTAACAGGTCTGACCTGTTAAGACACGAATATTAACAGGTCTTAACAGGTCTGACCTGTTAAGACACGAAACCTGTTAAGGTCAAACACGAAACCTGTTAAGAACAGGTCGTGTCGTGTCGTGTTAACAGGTTTCGTGTCAAAATTGCCAGCCCTAATCTCTTCTATATATAGAAACACAAACCGAACATATTCATGTATATCACCCAAACACTCCTTCATTTCTTTTTGTAACAACCCACGCATCCCTTTTTGTTCAGAAGGTACATACATGATGTAAGTTTTGCAAAGCAATGCTAATACAACTAAAGTTAAGGTTTTTCTAGGTGACCAAATAGACCACATTTGCTATGTTCTCTAGTCCCTCGTTAATTCGCTTACATATATGTTGTAAGTTTTGCAATCATATTTAGTACCATGTAAAGTATTTGATGAAAATGTTTCACATATTACTAGCATGGTACTCACGCGTTGCGACGGTGAGTACCCTGAAATAAAATGTTCCGGTAAATTATGTATTCTAATTTATTATTTTCTTTATGACAACAAATTTATGAATATCAAAAATTACGTGTGACGTGTTTCAACTCTTTAAGTAATGACAGTGTTTTTTATTATACGATTGTGATAATAAATATTTTATTGAACAATGTTTTTTCGTCGTTCAAAATATCTATTTGATTTATATAAAACTAAGTTTTATGGATACAGGTGTTAAAAAAATATGTGAAACCGACAAAATGAACTAACCCGCTCAATCCGAAACCGAAAAAAACGATTACTATGAAATGGATAAACCCTCTTATCACGGTACGATTTCGGTTTTTAGTTTTAAATATAAGCGATTACCCGAATCGAACCGTCTTTTATATACATGTAGTTTTAAAAAAATTGAGGCTAGATTATAAATATGTACAGTAGTATAAAATATAGAGAAATATATTCTGTAATTTTAGCTTTATTATTTGTATTTCTTAAATTGTAGTTTTAGTGTTTGAATATTTTGTATAATATGCTTTTATTATTTGTATTATTTAATTATTAGTTTAATTATTTCAATAACATTTAATGCATGAATTGTGTTTAAATAGGGGGTGTTTTAATAACTCAATTAATTGTTTTCATTTACCATATTAATTGCTCACGTAAAACTAATAAAGAGAGTGTTTTGTGTTGTAAAGTGTTGTACCGTAAGCTTTTAAATTTGCAAGTCTTAAAATTAAGATTAAGAAGAGAGTACTTTGTGTATTGTACAATAATCTTTTAGACTTGTAAATCTTAAATTTAAGATTAAGGAGAAAGATTCTTATTATATGTAGTATAGATATTGATATAGATTGTGGGTTAAAGTAATTAACTAACTATCATTTATCATTTAATTACTTTAACCCACAATCTATATGATTAAATTTGTTCCTTTATAATTAGTTGACTAAAAGTTTATTTTGAAAGTACACCGTAACCTTTTGTCCAAGACAATAAGCGATGGGGAAAATACTTTATTACATATTGGAAAATATTTTATTACAAGTTAGTGACAAGTTTTATGAATTTCTATTATGTACCATTTTCTAAGACTTTTTGTAATTTTCTTTTTCTTGTAATTAAATATATATCCATAACAGTTACATTATGTAACTTAATAGTGACAAGTATCATTTATGAATAAAAATAGTTATCGACGAAGATGACCATTATGAATTATTTACAATTATAATAAAATATAAAAACAGTTATCGAAATCGACCCGGTCGAATCACCGGGCACCAGGTCAACCGGTTCGACCGGTTGGACCGCCGGGTCAACCCGGTTTTCAATTTATTATTAATTTATTTTTTTGACCGGGTCAACCGGTTCGACCTCCGGGTCAACCGGTTCGACCACCGGGTCAACCCGGGTTTTTATTAAATTTTTTTGAAAAAATGAAACCCGGTCGGGTTTCAAGAACCGGGTTGACCCGGGTCACTAAAAACCCGGCGGGTCACACCGGTTAACCCGGTTTTAGAAACCCGGGTTGTTTTGACCCGTTTTTTTGGCCGGAACCGGTCGAACCGGTTAACCCGGCCGGGTCGACCCGGGTTTCAAAACCTTGCTGTTATGTCACAACTGTGCATGCATGAAGGTTTAAAACGTATATGAAGAATAAAAGGGAGAATATGAATATGGATGGTTAACGTAATCCAAACCCATATTGTTCGACCCGCCATCCGCACAAAAGCTTATTTGTTAATCACCAATTTTACATAAACAACTTGCTACGCTAACACAAGAATCCGTTTTAGCAACACCAAATTGTTTTTGGTTAGTTTTCATTATAGCATTCTAACCAAATTATATTAAATAGGTACGTGGAAGAAAAAAAATAGCCAGAGTCACCAAAGTCACCTACAACTCGCATATGAGAAAATCCAGAAAAACTGTATTAATCATACTCAACTGTAAATAACAACTTACAATAGTTTATATAGAAAAGCAATAAAACCCTAACAAATTAAAAAAAATAAATAAATAACGAGCCTAAACTAGTACAGACCTACATGTCTTATTAAACAAAAGAAACCTACTTTACTTTGTTTCTTTAGTTGTTAATTAACCATTCAATCCAAAATTATGGTTATAGCTCTCTTACCAACTAGAAATGAGAAGGTATTTTAAATTCATATCAATCATACTCAACTGAAACTAACAACTTATATAGTAATAAACCCTAACAACTAAGAAAAACAATTAGCAGACCTAAACCAGTACAGACCCCAGGCCTTTTTAAGCTAACTGTTACCCGTTACCTCTTTTTGGCAGGAAAAAAAAATTGCAACTTCTCGGCATTCTTCATTTGGGCTGTAGACATAACAAGAAACATATGGTTCAACGCTTGAAGATGAGATATTGCGAGCGTAATCAAAATTGCATGTGTGTTACCACCATTTTACCATAAAGATAAAAAAAACAATAGCGCTGCTTTTAAGTATAAACCCAAACCTAGCCAAAAAGTTTATATATACGAAGCCATAATTAGTCACGATGTCACATATTTTAGTCACCATGATTGAATCTTTTGGGATAAATCTAAAATAGTCTTAACATACATTGTGCACAATATCTGTACGAAGCAAATCTACATAATTTCCAAAAAGACATTCCTTTTCAGTACAAAAAATTAAAAATATATATACCTGCTGCGGCACATGAGATCACATAAGATTATGTTTAATACCATATATATTGTGTCATTGAACACTCTAGTATCATCTGTTACATTATACACTACACTTTCATTCTCGAATCTTTAGTTAGTTGGAGTAGTTTAGATTAGTTTTACGGTACCAGAGCTTCAATTGATACTTGGTGACCCAATCGATTCAATCAACATAACTGCAATCAATCAAATATAATTATTCAGCAATAAGTGAAATCAAGCCATTTTTTTCACCTAGTTGACTCAATCACCACAAGTCTAATCACCTATAATCATTAAACAATAAAAAAGAAGTAGAATCATCACGTTTCAATATATCCAGATTCAAGCAGTTTCACAAAGACTTAGCAGAATGGCACAGTACAAATAAGCAGTTTTTTTTTTTTTTTTATTATTATTACTATTATTTTTTTTTGGTTCCAATTCGAATACCTAGTGTGGATACGAATGCAATATCGTGTCTGATCTGTAGAATACTTACTTCCACCTGTTACAAGTAAAAGGGATAAAAATGCCTATAATACCTTAGGAACATGTTTCATACTTCTAATTTCCATCACTGCCTTTGTCATAACCAGGACGAAGTAGTCCCATCCTAGACCAAATATTTCCAACGTAGTCATGTGTCTGATCAGTTCTCTCCAATTTCATTCACAGGTTGGAAAGTCATCTTGAAATTCAACTTGTCAACCATTACATACGTCTCAAACTTTTTCTGCATTATAAATCTTGTATACTCTAGCAGCTAGAATTAATCTTCTTAGAATGTCTATAAGAATTAAGTTCACTCTTACACAAAGAACAGGCCATAGCTTTTCCTGGATACCACTTTATCTTGAGTATTCCAATCCACTTTATCACCTTCTACCCTTGAATCTTTGGGTTTAAGACAAAGTCTGTACATACTTACGCCATTTGACTATGGACCAAATGCTTTAATAACACCTCAGGAGCAAATATTGACCCCATTATCCAAGACTATATCTCAACATAAAATCACTAACAAACATCAATTCCTTAATTTTTCAGATAATGTCGAAACCTATTGAATAATAAAGACAACATGAAGAACTAAAACATTTCAATTTAATAAGACCATGCGCTTCCTAAACTATAAAAGGATCTTATTTCAGTTATAATCCACATAACTATAAAGTACATGATATACAATTTTAGACTCAATATAACATTGAAGGTAAAATATATAGCTCAACATATCTTTAGGAAGGTTCAGAAATTTCATCGAAAGTTTGTAGGCATTATACACTTCATTTATCTCCCTTTTTGTGTTGACTTGTGTATTAACTGACCATCGTTTTTACAGATAATGTCTTCACCGAAAGACGAGTTTGCTCATCTAAGAATCCCCCTTGAAAGTATATTATCCACCACCAGCAACTTTGCTGATGAAAATGAAATCGGCACAGGTGGAATTGGAAACCGTTACAAGGGACAGCTTTTGTGGTCGGGCGAATTGATTGATATCACTGCTCAGAGGTTAAATAAAGACTTGCAGGATGGAGAACAGATGTTTTGGACAGAGATTTCAATGCTTTCTAGTCTCAAGCATAAAAATCTGATTTCATTAATTGGGTTTTGTGATGAGAATGATGAGAAGGTCATCATTACCAGGTACGATACCAGGGGAATGCTCAGCGAATATCTAAGTGATCCGATGTTGTTGACATGGGTGCGAAGATTGGAGATATCTGTGGGTGTTGCGCATGCATTGAGCTACATTCATTATGACGAGCCACGCAACTTTAGCGTAATACATCGTAGCATATGCAGTGCCACTGTTCGGTTAAATGATGATTGGGAACCCAAGTTATCTGATTTTCAAGGTTCCATGAAGATTAAAGCTTCTGAGAGGCACTATTCATTTCATACTAATAAACTTTGGTACTTTAATGGGTATGGAGACCCAACATATATTGAGACTAAAAGGGTTAACCATAAGTCAGATATCTACTCCTTTGGGATAGTATTGTTTGAACTACTATGTGGTCGGGAATCAGTAAGTGATCATCCAGATAATAAGTACTTAGCTTCCGTGGCTGTTACCCATTATAGGGAGAAGAAACTCAATGAAATAATTGATTGGGATATATGGAATCATATGGACTCTCAATCATTTAACATTTTCGCGGGAACAACGTATGATTGCTTGAACGAAGAACGATTGCAGTGCCCAAATATCGATGAGATTGTCAAAAGACTTGAGAAAGCGTTGGAACTTCAACTTGAACATCAAAAAACGGTAACACGGTTTTTCCTCTTCCATCTTTCTATAGTAATAAGTACTGATACTATTTATTTGTTTGAGTCTCCTAATTAAATACTTAAAAATGAGTTTTGGGGTGTGACACTATAATTAACTAACTAGCATTGATAAAATCAACATGCAGGTGGAGCAGACGGCCTGGATTACTTTAACCCATAATACTATGTAAAACATTTTCATCAAATACATTATATGCTAAATATCATTGCAAAACTTATATCATATATGTAACCGAATGAGGGATTAAAGAACAAAGCAAATATGGTCTCTTTGGTCACCTTGAGAAACCTTAACTTGAGTTGTATTAGTATTGCATGGCATATATGGGTGAGTAATATGAAGCAAGGTCCAACAATGATTCCAGAGGCCCACTAATTATGTATAATCAGTTTTATAGGGTCTAGCTAAACTGTAAACTGATGGAGTGAAGGTGTATACACTCCTATTAGATAAGTTGACTATGACTTTTATGTGTCAGGAGACTTAATATGATTTGTTAGTCAACAGAAGTAAAGTTAGCAGTCAAACCTAAAGTTAAATGTATTATGTAAATGGTTTTAGAAAGTTTAATGTCCCCTAAGTCTAAGAGAAGATAACTTAAGGAACCTAAATTGTTAAATTTGTCCAATTCAGTGTTTGTTATCCTTATGATGTACAATATTTGAAAGTCAACATAAATTCACCTTTGCACTATAAAAAAAAGATTAAATTTGTCGCTTTATAATTAGTTGACTAAAAATATATAGTGTCATTGAACACTCTAGTATCATCTGTTACATTATACACTACACTTTCACTCTCGAATCTTTAGTTAGTTGGAGTAGTTTAGATCAGTATTACAGTACCAGAGCTTCAATTGATACTTGGTGACCCAATCGATTCAATCAACACAAATGCAATCAATCAAATATAATTATTCAGCTAGCAATCAGTGAAATCAAGCCATTTTTCTTTTACCCAGTTTTCTTTTACCCAGTTAACTCAATCTCCACAAGTCTAATCATCTATAATCATTAAGCAATAAAAAAGAAGCAGAATCATTACGTTTCAATACATCTAGATTCAAGCAGTTTCAAAAAGACTTAGCAGAATGGAACACTTCAAATAAGCAGTTTTTTTTTTTTTTTTTTTTTTTTTTTTATTTTTTTTTTTTTTTTTTTTTTGGTACCAATTCGAATACCTAGTGTGGATACGTATGCAATATCGTGTCTGATCCATAGAATACTTACTTGCGCCTGTTACAAGTAAAAGGGATAAGAATGCCTATAATACCTTAGGAACATGTTTCATACTTGTAATTTCCATCACTGCCTTTTTCATAACCAAGACGAAGTAGTTCCATCCTAGACCAAATATTTCCAACATATTCATGTGTCTGATCAGTTCTCACCAATTTCATTCATAGGTTGGACAGTCATCTTGAAATTCAACTTGTCAACCATTGCATACGTCTCAAGCTTTTTCTGCATTATACACATCTTGTATAATCTAGCAGCAAGAATTAATCTTCTTAGAATTTCTATAAGAATTAAATTCACTCTTGCACAAAGAATATGCCATATCTTTTCCTGGATACCAATTTATCTTGAGCATTCCAATCCACTTTATCACCGTCTAACCTTGAATCTTTGGGTTTGTGTCAAAGTCTGTACATACGCCATCTGACTATGGACCAAATGCTTTAATAACACCTCAGGAGCAAATACTAACTGCATTATCCAAGACTATATCTCAACATAAAATCACTAAAAGACGTCACTTCCTAAACTCTTCAGGTAATGTTGAAACCTAATGAATAATTAAGACAACATGAAGAACTAAAACAATTCAATTTAATAAGACCATGCACTTCCTAAACTATAAAAGGATCTTATTTCAATTATTATCCACATAACATTGAAGGTAAAATATATAGCTCAACATGTCTCTAGGAATGTTCAGAAATTTCATCGAAAGTTTGTAGGCATTATACACTTCATTTATCTCCCTTTTTGTGTTGACTTGTGTATTAACTGACCATCGTTTTTACAGATAATGTCTTCACCGAAAGACGAGTTTGCTCATCTAAGAATCCCCCTTGAAAGTATATTATCCACCACCAGCAACTTTGCTGACGAAAATGAAATCGGCACAGGTGGAATTGGAAACCGTTACAAGGGACAGCTTTTGTGGTCGGGCGAGTTGATTGATATCACTGCTCAGAGGTTAAATAAAGACTTGCAGGATGGAGAACAGATGTTTTGGACAGAGATTTCAATGCTTTATAGTCTCAAGCATAAAAATCTGATTTCATTAATTGGGTTTTGTGATGAGAATGATGAGAAGGTCATTATTACCAGGTACGATACCAGGGGAATGCTCAGCGGATATCTAAGTGATCCGATGTTGTTGACATGGGTGCGAAGATTGGAGATATCTGTGGGTGTTGCGCATGCATTGAGCTACATTCATTATGACGAGCCACGCAACTTTAGCGTAATACACCGTAGCTTATGCAGTGCCACTGTTCGGTTAAATGATGATTGGGAACCCAAGTTATCTGATTTTCAAGGTTCCATGAAGATTAAAGCTTCTGAGAGGCACCATTCATTTCATACTAATGAACTTTGGTACTTTGATGGGTATGGAGACCCAACATATATTGAGACTAAAATTGTCAACCACAAGTCAGACATGTACTCCTTTGGGATAGTACTGTTTGAACTACTGTGTGGTCGGGAATCCCTAAGTGATTATCCAGATAATGAGTACTTAGCTTCCGTGGCTGTTACCCATTATAGGGAGAAGAAACTCAATGAAATAATTGATTGGGATATATGGAATCATATGGACTCTCAATCATTTAACATTTTCGCGGGAACAGCGTATGATTGCTTGAACGAAGAACGATTGCAGCGCCCAAATATCGATGAGATTGTCAAAAGACTTGAGAAAGCGTTGGAACTTCAACTTGAACATCAAAAAACGGTAACACGGTTTTTCCTCTTCCATCTTTCTATAGTAATAAGTACTGATACTATTTATTTGTTTGAGTCTCCTAATTAAATACTTAAAAATGAGTTTTGGGGTGTGACACTATAATTAACTAACTAGCATTGATAAAATCAACATGCAGGTGGAGCAGACGGCCTGGATTACTTTAACCCATAATACTATGTAAAACATTTTCATCAAATACATTATATGCTAAATATCATTGCAAAACTTATATCATATATGTAACCGAATGAGGGATTAAAGAACAAAGCAAATATGGTCTCTTTGGTCACCTTGAGAAACCTTAACTTGAGTTGTATTAGTATTGCATGGCATATATGGGTGAGTAATATGAAGCAAGGTCCAACAATGATTCCAGAGGCCCACTAATTATGTATAATCAGTTTTATAGGGTCTAGCTAAACTGTAAACTGATGGAGTGAAGGTGTATACACTCCTATTAGATAAGTTGACTATGACTTTTATGTGTCAGGAGACTTAATATGATTTGTTAGTCAACAGAAGTAAAGTTAGCAGTCAAACCTAAAGTTAAATGTATTATGTAAATGGTTTTAGAAAGTTTAATGTCCCCTAAGTCTAAGAGAAGATAACTTAAGGAACCTAAATTGTTAAATTTGTCCAATTCAGTGTTTGTTATCCTTATGATGTACAATATTTGAAAGTCAACATAAATTCACCTTTGCACTATAAAAAAAAGATTAAATTTGTCGCTTTATAATTAGTTGACTAAAAATATATAGTGTCATTGAACACTCTAGTATCATCTGTTACATTATACACTACACTTTCACTCTCGAATCTTTAGTTAGTTGGAGTAGTTTAGATCAGTATTACAGTACCAGAGCTTCAATTGATACTTGGTGACCCAATCGATTCAATCAACACAAATGCAATCAATCAAATATAATTATTCAGCTAGCAATCAGTGAAATCAAGCCATTTTTCTTTTACCCAGTTAACTCAATCTCCACAAGTCTAATCATCTATAATCATTAAGCAATAAAAAAGAAGCAGAATCATTACGTTTCAATACATCTAGATTCAAGCAGTTTCAAAAAGACTTAGCAGAATGGAACACTTCAAATAAGCAGTTTTTTTTTTTTTTTTTTTTTTTTTTTTTTTTTTTTTTTTTTTTTTTTTTTTTTGTACCAATTCGAATACCTAGTGTGGATACGTATGCAATATCGTGTCTGATCCATAGAATACTTACTTGCGCCTGTTACAAGTAAAAGGGATAAGAATGCCTATAATACCTTAGGAACATGTTTCATACTTGTAATTTCCATCACTGCCTTTTTCATAACCAAGACGAAGTAGTTCCATCCTAGACCAAATATTTCCAACATATTCATGTGTCTGATCAGTTCTCACCAATTTCATTCATAGGTTGGACAGTCATCTTGAAATTCAACTTGTCAACCATTGCATACGTCTCAAGCTTTTTCTGCATTATACACATCTTGTATAATCTAGCAGCAAGAATTAATCTTCTTAGAATTTCTATAAGAATTAAATTCACTCTTGCACAAAGAATATGCCATATCTTTTCCTGGATACCAATTTATCTTGAGCATTCCAATCCACTTTATCACCGTCTAACCTTGAATCTTTGGGTTTGTGTCAAAGTCTGTACATACGCCATCTGACTATGGACCAAATGCTTTAATAACACCTCAGGAGCAAATACTAACTGCATTATCCAAGACTATATCTCAACATAAAATCACTAAAAGACGTCACTTCCTAAACTCTTCAGGTAATGTTGAAACCTAATGAATAATTAAGACAACATGAAGAACTAAAACAATTCAATTTAATAAGACCATGCACTTCCTAAACTATAAAAGGATCTTATTTCAATTATTATCCACATAACATTGAAGGTAAAATATATAGCTCAACATGTCTCTAGGAATGTTCAGAAATTTCATCGAAAGTTTGTAGGCATTATACACTTCATTTATCTCCCTTTTTGTGTTGACTTGTGTATTAACTGACCATCGTTTTTACAGATAATGTCTTCACCGAAAGACGAGTTTGCTCATCTAAGAATCCCCCTTGAAAGTATATTATCCACCACCAGCAACTTTGCTGACGAAAATGAAATCGGCACAGGTGGAATTGGAAACCGTTACAAGGGACAGCTTTTGTGGTCGGGCGAGTTGATTGATATCACTGCTCAGAGGTTAAATAAAGACTTGCAGGATGGAGAACAGATGTTTTGGACAGAGATTTCAATGCTTTATAGTCTCAATCATAAAAATCTGATTTCATTAATTGGGTTTTGTGATGAGAATGATGAGAAGGTCATTATTACCAGGTACGATACCAGGGGAATGCTCAGCGGATATCTAAGTGATCCGATGTTGTTGACATGGGTGCGAAGATTGGAGATATCTGTGGGTGTTGCGCATGCATTGAGCTACATTCATTATGACGAGCCACGCAACTTTAGCGTAATACACCGTAGCTTATGCAGTGCCACTGTTCGGTTAAATGATGATTGGGAACCCAAGTTATCTGATTTTCAAGGTTCCATGAAGATTAAAGCTTCTGAGAGGCACCATTCATTTCATACTAATGAACTTTGGTACTTTGATGGGTATGGAGACCCAACATATATTGAGACTAAAATTGTCAACCACAAGTCAGACATGTACTCCTTTGGGATAGTACTGTTTGAACTACTGTGTGGTCGGGAATCCCTAAGTGATTATCCAGATAATGAGTACTTAGCTTCCGTGGCTGTTACTCATTATAAGGAGAAGAAACTCCATGAAATAATTGATTGGAATATATGGAATCAAATGGACTCTCAATCATTTAACATTTTCGCAGAAACAGCGTATGATTGCTTGAATGAAGAACGATTGCAGCGCCCAAATAGTGATGAGATTGTCAAAAGACTTGAGAAAGCGTTGGAACTTCAACTCGAACATCAAAAAGCGGTAACAAGCTAAGGTTTTTCCTCTTTTGTCTTTCTATCATACTAGGTACTACTATTTATTTGTTTGAATGTATACATCTTCACTCCATCAGTTTACAGTTTAGCTAGACCCTATAAAGCTGATTATACAAAATTAGTGGCCCTTTGGAATCATTCCTGGACCTTGCTTCATATAACTCACCCATATATGCAATGCAATGCTAATACAACTCAAGTTAAGGTTTCTCAAGGTGACCAAAGAGACCATATTTGCTATGTTCTTTAATCCCTCATTCTGTTACATATATGATGTAAGTTTTGCAATCATATTTAGCATCTACTAAAGCTATCGCTTTATGCCCCCACATTTTTAAGGCCCCCGATCTTCTAAATCACTATCATGTATAAAGTCATTACATATATTCTTAGCAGCGCCTTTAGGGCCCCGGCATTTTTTAAGCCGAAACCACATCTACATTTATCTTTGTTCTTTAGGCCCAAAGTTTATTAGATACCAAGTCCATCATTTTAGTTTTATGAAAATGATCAAGATTGTCTTTTGGGGCAATGAAAAACAATTAGTTAAGCTCATTTTAGTAATTTTTAGGCCCTCGGTTTACTAAAATACATGATACAAGTTAGAATTTGAGGCCACATCTAGTTTTATTTTTATTATTTAGGCATACGGACAATCAAATACCAAGTCCATCATTTTGGTTTTATAAAATGGACCAAGATCATCTTTTAAGGTAATGGAAAAAAATGAACTAACCTCAATTTTGTAATTCAATTCTTAAAGACCGGAGTAATAGATAGGGTTATAAATTAACGAAAAGCTCGACGATCTATTTGTGAATTCTCTTTTGATCATGTATTTTTTTTTGTACTTTTTGTTTAATGTGTTAATAAATGAATATGAAGAAACCTTTTTCTTATACAATGAGCACAAGCATAAATTTTCTTTCGCTTAATTGTTTTAAGTATTCATGTAGGGTTTGTTTGATTAACTGTTCACAAAAAAACACATACAAGCGCACTCGTTTTGTTCAATTATGTCATCTTAGCCCTGCTTCTAGATCACGGAAACAATGATGTTTAGTTTTTTTACTTGTCATTTTGTCTTTCAATTATCAACCGGCTCTTAATTTACTAAGCGTTCTTGGTTTTTCTAGATAGACGTTATATAGACAATTTTACTAAAATCATAGCAAATAATAAAAGGCCCCATTTTTAAACTTTGCTTTAGGCCTCGGTAATGATTGAACCGCCCCTGAGCATATAATGTATTTGATGAAAATGTTTTACATAGTATTATGGGTTAAAGTAATCCACGGACTCTCCTTAACCTGCATGTTGATTTTATCAGTGCTAGTTAGTTAATTAGTGTCACACCCCAAAACTCGTTTTTAGGTATTTAATTAGGAGAATCCCATTAGATAAGTTGACTATGACTTTTATGTGTCACAAGACTTAATATGATTGGTTAGTCAACGGAAGTAAAGTTAATAGTCAAACCTAAATTTATATGTATTATGTAAATGGTTTTAGAAAGTTTAATGTGCCCTAAGTCTAAGAGAAGATAACTTAAGGAACCTAAATTGCCAAACTGGCAAACTTATATCTAGGACTAATTATCTAGAAATCCTAGATAATTCCCCTAGCTTCCACACTTTTCTCATTTTATTGAGAATGTGTGTGTGTGTGTGTCTTGAGTTTTCAAGAGGAGGCAAGAACAAGAGGTTTTCTAATTATCTTTTGGATGATGCATTATGTGTGTTTATGCAAGGAGGAAGTCCCTAGAAATGATCTCCCACAAATAGGTAAGCTTATTATTGATGAATTAGAAGTTACGATTTATATAGTGTAATCGGGGATTTTATCATATGATCAAGATATGATCATATGATGATTAGAATTGATGAAGCGTAAGCTATGGGTTGTATAAACCTTGTTATAGTGTTTCCTTTATGTATTTGAAGTGGTTATGGTTTATGATGATTTTGGCTTAAGAAGCAAACAAGGATGATGGTGGTGAGTTATTGATATATATAGCTTTGTTTAAAGTAAGTAACCAAGTTATAATATGTTATGATATATGAATAATTGATTATATTAGGTGTATTGATTGTTAAATGGCAAGAGGTAAGGAATATAAGACTTGAAAGTGGTGTGGAATCTAGGCTAGTTAAGCTCTAGCGAATGAATGTTCTTGGTTTAGTAATGAGACTAATCAAGGTATGTATCTGATTATGAATTATGTTGTGATGATATGATTATTTTGGTTATGAGGCTTTGTATGCAAGTGTTGGAAGAGTAGTGTGGAGAGTAAGTTACTAACTGTGTGTATGGTTAAGTGAAATAGACATGATGTATATATATGCATTTGATTATGTCATGTGTGATAATGTATTATTGTGAGTTACTTACTAAGTGAAAGCTTACGGTTTAGTTTTTAACCGTTTTTGTAGGTACTTATGTGAAGAAAGTAAAGGATTAAGATTGGGCACGGGTTGGAAGTGATTGATTATGCGTGTACACGTAATTAAGATGTCGAGCTCAATCTTGGTTGAACCCCCGAGTTGAAGTATATGTGTTCAAACGATTGTTTTGAAGTGTCAAGTCCAGGTCTTGTATTTGAATAATGGTTATGAAAGTTATCTAAGTGTTTGGGTATAAAAGTTGTATTGAGAGTGAGTTAAAATGGGTGTTTAGAAAACTTGGTGAAGTATGTATTCATGGTCCTTTTAGACCATGTATGTTTATGAAAACTTATTTACACGTTGTTTTAATGAATTCTGGAAAGTTTGGCAAAATATCGTGTCCGGGAAGATGGTTTTCCGGAAAATGTAATGTCTTGACATTAGCAGGTCCGTAGCTGTGCGGCCAGGGATCCAGCCACGCGGATGAGGTTTCGGCCGTCAGCGGCTGCAGGAGATTTGCCATATTTTTTCAGTTTTCTAAAACTCATATAAAAAAACGTAATCTCGTAGAGTCACGCCACTTATCATTTAAAGGGAATTGAGTCTATTTTCTATTAAAAATACTTTGAGGTGTCTGATTTGGCATATTAAAAATGCATCGAGTCAAAAGACACTTCCTGCTTAAGTAAACTTAACTGGGAAAATCTCACCTGTTTACGCATTTTCTTAAGGAGTTGATTTGTCTCAGTTTCAAACACAGTTCCAACAAATGGAGCTTATAGACTTATGTGAGTAGATTCCTTTTGTGGCTTTCTGGAACTGCTTAAACTCTTCCAAACAAGCTAACCTAAACACCCACTAAACATATACTATGCTGAAAACAACTTATTTCACATAAAGGGTAAATTGGTAACTCTTAATCGACAAAAAGTAAGTACTTTAAAATAAGCAATATTTGATAACAACTCATTCCACATTAAATAAGCTAATAAGCATAAAACCTCTTCTTTTCTTTTTGGGTAACCTTGGTGCCAACCTTTTTTGACCGACTGATTCAAGGAGCTTGTGCTCATAACCACATAGACTTAAACCGAGCAAAAAAAAGTATTAACGATGCTCCTTACGTTATTTATCCAAACGCTTTAAACTTCTTACTTATCTAAAAGTTGCATAAAAAAAGTTATCCCAAACATCCCCATAGCTTCCAATAACACATTTCCAAACACCCACCAAGACTAATCAATCAACTATGCAAGTAAACCCTTAAAGCCATAAATTTGCATCCTATGAACATTATATCATACCACCAAATTCTGCATTACAAGAATTCATGCACATGGAAATTAATTTTTTTTTAATAACCATGGTTTACGACATTTTAACTGACTAATACATGATGTTCGAACTCACGACCACACAAACTCAAACCTTCTAAAGCGCTATATACGGAGGAATGGAATTAATGTTTCATATATAAAAGGGCATATTTTTTTTAAATGCACATAGAAAATGAAATATAACTACAAAAATGTATGTTATTTATGAAGTTAGAAATGTGAACTTACAATAATTCAATTACTTTTGAGTAACCCACCAGTGGTTTTGAGAACTAGCATAATACCTATGCGTTGCATCGGGGAAGTTTTATATCACATAATTTATTATTTACATAACACATGCATAAACTAAAAACTTCATTGTCAAAAAACTTTAAAACATCATTCAAACATTAACACTGCTAACCATCGGACTAACCAATTCAGACTTTCCACCAACACAATTACTTTCTAAAACAAACGGAGGTATGTTGAAATGTCTTTCAAGATTTTCAAGATGCGTAAAATTATCCGAACATATTCGTCTTCATGAAAATCAAATGTAGCATCCGCATTATCATAAGAGAGAGGATCAACACTTGAGAGACAAACCTATGAAAAAAGAATTAAAGAAGTTTAACCGTCAATGTCACACATAAAAACAACATAAACCGACAATATCTTATACTAATAACTTACGAACATTATCATTCCCTATAGGAAAACTTGTATTATACAACTGATAACATCAAATAGTTCTGATATTTTATTGTTAATTTCCCCTTATTATGCTCATCTTTTATGCCATTTTACTAGGATATATACTGTTATTCGTTTATATTTTATTTTCTGGACAAAGATGAGCATTGGAACGAAAGGACGCGGATTTGGAAGGTTATTTATGAAAATATTATTAATACTGAAAAATAAAGAAAACAAAGAACAAAGATAGGTTTCCGAGTCCTCAGACCGATTCTATTCTCTCCCCTAAAACTGATGACTCCTAACCCTATTTAAACTTGTGTATTCTTGATAAGCAAGAAACATTTATTATAAGGAAACTAAATAAATAACTAAAGCTAAATAAACAGTAGACTTCCAGCAACTTTAATAGTTAACCCTCAACCCCGTTAATTATTCTAAAGTTCGTATCATTACTTCCCCCCCCCCCCAAAACACACCTTGTCCTCAAGGTGTGGCATTTAAATTTTATCTTAATCTATCTTGGAGCCATGATCCCAAGATTTGAAATTAAGGTCTGGTTCATCTGCTTCATCACTCTTATCGACCAACATTACTTGCAAAGTGCGACTCGCGCATCGATGACCAGGTGTGTATTTCTCATCACACTGGAAACATAGTCCTTTAGCTTTCCTCTCTTGTATTTCTAACTTGGTCATTCTTCGGAAGTTATCACCCTTAGTGCTAGTTTGTCCAACTATCGCAGTCGCACCCTTAGATAGCATAACACCCTCGTATAACTGGTTGTCTTCAATTGTTACAGCCAACTCCATAGCATGGTTCAAACTTTCGGGATTCATGACCCTAACTGCTGCCCTAAGTGCAGGTTTAAGCCCTTTTATATAGGTGGCTTCCATGACAGTTTCTAGAACCCCAACCAGTTGGCAAGCCAATTTTTCAAACAAAGCAACATACGCTCGAGCCGATTCCTCTTGAGTTATTGCCAAGAATTGCTCATACAAATCTCCTTCGTGTGATTGTTGGAACCGAATCAACAAACGCCTTTTAAAGCCATTCCACGAATGGAATGGAGTTCGTCCCTCACTCCATCTATACCAAGATAGTGTCGCGCCCTTCATACATAAAGCTGCTACTCGTAGTTGTTCTTGTTGCGGAATTCCTTGAATTTTAAAATACCGTTCAACTCTATATATCCATCCATATGCATCTTCACCTTCAAACAACGGCATCTTCAACTTTCTCATTCGATGCTCAAATCCGGGATACGCGAATCTGTCTCCACCTTGATTTGTTCCAGCCCCCCGATGCTTTATTTCTCCTGTATTATGTGTTCCCATCATGTGTTGCATCTCCGTATCCGTCGCTTGCGGGTCCACCCCAAATTCCCATCCAAAACCTGTAGATTGCATTCCTTTAACAAAGGGTGCACCAGAAGTCCGTGGCTTAAATTGCTCATCATTCAAGTCACTCGTTTTCCTTTTGGTCGATCCGTCCACATCCTGATAGTCTGGCCGCAAGTTTTTTCCAATAGTAGTGCTAGATTCACCATTAGAATTATGCAATTCCAACCCAATATCATCATAACCCCGTCATACAGGTGGTACATACGGGTTCGGCTTTGTAGCTAGCTTTGTGGGATCAGGAACTTCAAAAGTTGATGTTAAAGTTGATGTTTGCTTCGTTGGATCAGGAAATTCAAAAGTTGATGCTTGCGTTGGAACCCTACCTAAGATCAATTGTTTCAATTCCTCAAATTTTCTGATCAACTTCTGATTTTAGAAGTCCAATTCCCCCATCTAACTTTCCAATACCTTCGTCAAACTTCTTCTCCAAAGCATCCATTCTTTCTTTCACTTCTGCCTTATACACGATGAATTCAGCATCCAGTTCTACAACTTTTTTGAGAGTCATGACTTCTGATGAACAGTAAATTCGAAAAAAAATTGGTCCAAAACCTTGCTCTGATACCAATTTGATACAAACCAAACTAATAATATTATTAATACTGAAAAATAAAGAAAACAAAGATCAAAGATTGGCTTCCTAGTCCTCAGACCGGTTCTATTCCCTCTCCTAAAACTGATGACTCCTAACCCTATTTAAACTTGTGTATTCTTGATAAGCAAGAAAACATTTATTATAAGGAAACTAAATAAATAACTAAAGCTAAATAAACACTAGACTTCCAGCAACTTTAATAGTTAACCCTCAAACCCCGTTAATTATTCTGAAGTTCGTATCATTACTTCCCCCCCCCCCCCAAAACACACCTTGTCCTCAAGGTGTGGCATTTATATTTTATCTTAATCTATCTTGGAGCCATGATCCCAAGATTTGAAATTAAGGTCTGGTTCATCTGCCTCATCACTCTCATCGACCAACATTACTTGCAAAGTGCGACTCGCGCATCGATGACCAGGTGTGTATTTCTCATCACACCGGAAACATAGTCCTTTAGCTTTCCTCTTTTGTATTTCTAACTCGGTCATTCTTCGGAAGTTATCACCCTTAGTGCTAGTTTGTCCAACTATCGCAGCCGCACCCTTAGATTGAATAACACCCTCGTATAACTGGTTATCTTCAATTGTTACAGCCAACTCCATATCATGGTTCAAACTTTCGGGATTCATGACCCTAACTGCTGCCCTAAGTGCAGGTTTAAGCCCTTTTATAAAGGTGGCTTCCATGACAGTTTCTAGAACCCCAATCAGTTGGCAAGCCAATTATTCAAACAAAGCAACATACGCTCGAGCCGATTCCTCTTGAGTTATTGCCAAGAATTGATCATACAAATTTCCTTCGTGTGATTGTTGGAACCGAATCAACAAACACCTTTTAAATCTATCCCATGAATGGAATGGAGTTCGTCCCTCACTCCATCTATACCAAGATAGTGCCGCGCCCTCCATACATAAAGCTGCTGCTCGTAGTTGTTCTTGTTGCGGAATTCCTTGAATTTCAAAATACCATTCAACTCTATATATCCATCCATATGCATCTTCACCTTCAAACAACAGCATCTTCAACTTTCTCATTCGATGCTCAAATCCAAGACACGTGAATCTGTCTCCACCTTGATTCGTTCCAGCCCCCTGATGCTTTATTTCTCCTATATGATGTGTTCCCATCATGTGTTGCATCTCCATATCCGTTGCTTGGAGGTCCACCCCAAATTCCCATCCAAAACCTGTAGATTGCATTCCTTTAACAAATGGTGCACCAGAAGTACGCGGCTTAAATTGCTCATCATTCAAGTCACTCATTTTCCTTTTGCTCGATCCGTCCACATCCCAATAGTCTGGCCGCAAGTTTTTTCCAATAGTAGTGCTAGATTCACCATTAGAATTATGCAATTCCATCCCAATATCATCATAACCCCGTCATGCTGGTGGTACATACAAGTTCGGCTTTGTAGCTAACTTTGTGGGATCAGGAACTTCAAAAGTTGATTTTAAAGTTGATGTTTGCTTCGTTGGATCAGGAAATTCAAAAGTTGATGCTTGCGTTGGAACCCTACCTAAGATCAACTGTTTCAATTCCTCAAATTTCTGATCAACCTTTGGTTTTAGAAGTCCAATTCCCCAATCTAACTTTCCAATACCTTCGTCAAACTTCTTCTACAAAGCATCCATTCTTTCTTTTGCTTCTGCCTTATACACGATGAATTCAGCATCCAGTTCTGCAACTTTTTTGAAAGTCATGACTTCTGATGAACAGTGATTCTTGATGAACAGTAAATTCAAAAAAAAAATTGGTCCGAAACCTTGCTCTGATGCCAATTTTTTTTAAAAGATATTTTTCCGGATATTCTAATTTAGACTTTAAAGAGAAATTAACAAAGCGTGTTTTAATCTCTCTGGTGAAAATCACAAAACCCTTACAACCCTATCCTCTAATCGATTTCAATCCAAATCGTTCTAATTTCTTTGTTGCTTGCATCGATCTGTTAAGGAGAGTGATAATCATTTGTGGTTATTCATTATCTTGATTCAGATTCGGTGTTGGTTACACAGATCTTAGACTTTGGTGATTTTCGTTTTTTAGGGTTTCAAAAACTTGATCTTGGAGAATCTCTAAGACTGATCGATCAATTACAGATCGATTATTATTACTTTCAGATAGTCATTTTGGGTTTTGCTTTTACGATTTGTTATTGTACCTGCTATCTTTTACGACTTCTAATAATTCCTGGTACGATTACGTGATGGGAGGTTAGTATTCTGGTTCGATTTGCTATAAACCCTAATCGCTTAGATTAGGGTTTTCTCTCTTTCTCGTGGTAGTGCTTGTGGCTGGATTCTTGGTTGCTATTAGTTTACGTTGGTATTGTGGTTTTGAGAGATGAACAAGGGTTTTTTTACTTCTAAAACTTTGAATAAGGGTACGTCTAATGTACGTCATGTTTTTGTTGATGAGTTAACTGCTAGTATGAACCGATTGATGAAACATGATGAGGGTATGTCGAGTGATGGTACTTTGGGTACACCTCAAGTTCGACAAGCTGCTAGGGTTTTGGAGAACCCTAGTCTTGAACCTGGTACGATTGAAACTAACTTGGTTGGGAGCAAACATGACCTGGTGGAGCCGGTTTCACTTGGTAATATTCAAACGGCCACTACTAGTTTTGGTGAGTTGAGTACACCCTCAACGATGAACCCTAGTAGTGTTAGTTTGAATGTGGATGATGCACCTGATTGTTCTAAGAATGGTACTCAGAAATTGGAGCCGATTTCACTTACGAAAGATACATCACATGGTGACGACTTGGAGCCGGTTACAAGTGCTGAAACTGTGAAGCACTTGATTGATAATGCGCATAAGAATTTTGATGAAGCCATGAATAAAATTCAAAGTGAGATTGGAGCTAATGAAGTTAATCTTACAATTACTCCTCCTTCGTTTGGGACAAATGTGAATATAAATAAGAGTGAAACTTCTGTTCCTAATGCTCACAAGGTTGATACTACAAATGGTACTAGAGTGAAATCGGTTTCTTACACGGGTGCTACTTCTAATGAACCTCTGAAACATGTTTCTCACTTTCGTAGGTTAGAATGTAGCAAGAAAGGGCTGATGTTGATCTTTCTGTTTCAATGAATGTTGTGGAAGAGGTGAATATCAGATTTGAGAATACGCTTTATGGGTATTTTCTTGGTCAACGCCTTGCGTTTCCTGTTGTTGATTATTATGTTCGCAATGCGTGGGCTAAGTTTGGTATACAAAAGGTAATGATGAATGCAAAGGGATTCTTTTTCTTTAAGTTCAATTCGAGTAAGCGACAAAAGGGATTGGCTAGTCCAGGAGCAAACGGCTCTTGGTAAAGACATATCAAATCCGTTGACGGCTGGCAATTTGCCCAAAATTGTATGGTTCATCAACTCCCCGAAAACAAATGAGTTGGCTAGCCCGCAAGATTATGGCTTGTGGTAAAGGCCGTGGAAAATCCATAATTGGTAATCAGCTCACCAAGATGTTGACTATTCCATCAAGAGCTGGCTAGTCCAGAAGCAAACGGCTTTTGGTAAAGACTACTCAAATCCGTTGACAGCTGGTGGTTTGCTCAAAATCACACGGTTATCAGGTGTGCCACAGTTCTTACACCTGGCTACTCCAGAAGTGATGGCTTTTGGTAAAGAGTTTTTCAAATCCATCATGTTTTCAAAACAGTATTGCTAGGGACTAGCAATAGTTTAGTGTGGGGGATTGATGAGTGCTCAAACACTCATCATTTTTGGTCTAATATGAACTGCAAAACATACAAAAACACTCAGTAATGCATCAAAATACTGAAAATATTCCAAAATTGTGTTTTATATGTTTTAGATGCAAAACGAGTAAAAACAAATGAAAAACGTACAAAGTTTGCAAAATTGGCAGTTTCAGTCCCCCAACTTTCATAAAATTACAAAACTAGTCCCTGGATATTCAAAATATGGAAAATTATCACCAAAGGTCATTTTGAAATCATAAAATGTGATATTTAGTCCTTTGGTGAAAAATTGGAAAGTTTTGGAAATTTACAGTTTAAGTCCCTGGAGTTTCAAACATTGGCAGAAAAGGTCCCTGGTGGGATATTTTTGATAGAAAAATCAATTTTGATCCTTGGGAATTCACAAAAATCATTTTTAACCCTTGGATGAAAGTTTTGAGGAAATTACAAGTTTGGTCCCTCATGTTTGGAAAATTTACAAATTTGGTCCCCGGGTGTTTTAAAATGGAAAACTTTGTTTATGATCCTTGTGTTTTTGGTTCTTGGCATTATTGGACCTTATGAGTACTTTTTGAAAATTACATTTTCAGTCCCTTGCAATTTTCAGTTTTGCAAAAATGGTCCTTGTGGTTTTTGTAAAATAAACAAACAACCTAACAATACAAACCAAACCACCCATAAGCCTGATCCACCAAGCACTTCCCCAGGCCCAAAGATAAAAGCCCACCTCCCTAAACTAACTACCCCGTACGTTGACCACAGTCAAACCCAATCCCAGGCCACTGTTCACCCATCCTCCTCACCCCATTTCCCGCGACTGTGTTCCCTCCCCCTCCTCCAAAGTCCTCACCAAACCTCACCTTTTCATTTAATAACATCACCCACACCTTACCTTCCCCCCTCCTCAATAAATGCTCACCAAATCCACTCACAACTGCCCAATCCCTTTTTGCCGCCAAAAACAGTTTGAATGGTGGAGATGGATAGTAGCCAATCCAATGGTCAGAAAGAGGTGGGAAAGTCAGAGACACACCAGGGCTTATAAAAGAGAAAAGAAAATGAAGAATTAATAGTTAGTTTTTAGGTTTTAGAATAGTTGTAGTGTAGGTTTTATGTCGAAGTAGTTTAATTATATATTTTTATTGTAATTTCTTATTGAAAACCCTTGTATTAAGCATTGTTAGTCTGTTTGAAACTCAAATTAGTTATAAATTTCAATCTTTCAGTTCCACAGTTACTTTGCACTTTGCAAGCCAAATTCCAAATTCTTGGTCAATAGTTATAAGTTGTGGTTTCTCATTTATTTTAAGCTCAGTTCAACTCATTTATAAGCCTTATCAGGTTGTATCAGTATCTAAACAAGTGTAGTTTAAAAATCAAAAATTCTCAAAGAAAAATCACAAAAATAAATAATAAATAAAAACTCAGAGAAGAAAGGGATTCAGGCTTGAAGCATGCTTCATTTTGGATATATTTTTGGTTTAGAACTCATGGTGAGTAATAGGAATGGAGTTTGAGACCTGTGTATCTCCTTTCCTTGCTGTGGACCAAGTGTGAGCATTTTTTCTTATTTCATTGCATAATTTGTGTTTGTGACCCATTGTGTTCATTTGTGATTTTTCATGGTTTGTTTTACTTCATTATAGCTTATTAGATACATTTAGCTTGATAGATTAGACTATTGTTCAAGTTTCATTCAGTTTCTTTCATATCTAGAATTTAAGGGGGTGTTTGGATCAGTACTGTGCACCCTCTTTTAGTTGCTGTGTTGCTATGGTTTTAGTGTAGATATACTACATTAGTTGTATTTAGGTCTTATAAACCTCCAAAACTCAGATTCATGTGGTAAAAGTCAAAATCACCACACATCTTTCTTATCAGTTACTGTTGGGTCAGTGGGTGACCCAAACTCACCCATTTGGTTTAAATATTGTGCACCACTCTTAATTTGATCTTCAAACAACTTATCACAACTTATTTTGCATGTAGGATCAGTTAGTTTTTAGCAAAAGTCAAAAGTGTAGACATCAGATTTTTCCAAAAGTTCATGTAATTGTTTTGATTTGTGTACTTGCTTTTAAGTTGTGAAATTTGTTGGAATTTGTAGTCTACCAGTTCTGTTTCAAGGATCAACTCTTCCCTGATTTTTAAGAATTTTGTGTGGGGCCCACCTTCTCTCCAAAGACACTTGCAGGGCAAGGTCTGCCCTGCTGCACAGAACCACCACTCACCACCACCACTTTGTGGTGGTGTTCTGACCACCTCAGTGGGCCCAAGGCCACCATTATTGCTCACTTCCACCCCCCTCCTACCAGGGTTGGGTTTTTGACCCATGGTTTGACCTTGGAAGCCCTGGGCCCCACTTGAAATCACCAAAGAAAGCTGTCCCACTTTTCAGTTGCAATGCAAGTTTCAAGAGCTTATTTATAGCTTATTAGCTTATTCTGAGTACCCCTTTGCTTTTTCCAGCTTATACATGTTCCATTAACTCATTTAAGCCAGAAACACCCATTGTGGGTCCCACTTGTGGTCATTTAGCTTATTTTGCCATTTGGGTCAACAAAAGTCAACTGTCTTGACTTATAAGCTTGTTCCAGCTTATTTTTAAGTTTTCAAAAAGTTTGTTTTTATAAAAGTTTGTTGTTTTTAAGTATTTAATAGATTTGTAAAAGAAAAACCAAGAAAAACCAATTTAAAATTAAGTGATAGTTTCTATTTAATATAATTTAATTTTAATTTTCATTTTTAAATTTTTATTAAGTACTTGTCATTTTTATATTTTTATTAATTATATCTTATATTAAAGTATTTATAATAAATTTTTCAGATTTTTATTTTACCATTTGGTATTTATTAGAATTAACTTTAGTTTTATTAATTATTAATTAATATTAAGTTTAAAATAGCATAATTAGTTTTTATTAGTAAAATCAAGTTTTTATATTTTTTATAGCTTTTATATGTTATAAAGTAATTTTATAAATTTTATTAGAATTTTTACTGTTCATTTTATATTTTTCTTAATTTAAAATAGTTTAATTAGATAATTAGTAATTAATAAGTAATTAATTAATAGAAAAATCACAAAAGGACAAAAATAGTTATTTTTATTTTTAAAACTTATTTTTAGTTATTTTAAAGTTTTAGAAATTTTATTTTCACCTTTTTAGTATTTAAATAATATTATATTGTATTTTAGTATTTTAAATATTAATAATAAGTAATAAATAGTTTTTAATTAATATTAAATAATTAAATAGTGTAAAAATTTATTTTATTTTTCTAAAAATTTTCTTTTAGTTTTAAGTTTGTAAAAAAAGTCATTTTCACCCCCTGGGTGTTTTCAGATTCACGTTTTCACTTTTTATTTTGTACGTCTACGTTTTATTTAAACGTAACGTACGCGTTTTTAAATTTTAAACGTTTCTAGTTTTTGTAACTTTCCCGTCTTATCCATATAGCTTATTTAAGCTATTTCTTCGTATATTCCTTAGTTTAATCTCACTCAAACCCTTATCCATCCAGATTCACCCGATCAAATAACCGTTTGATTGCCATTCACACCTCGTCGGGACTTAACGACCCGGGAAAACACTGTATTCCTCGGAGCATTGACTCTAGGCTGTTTGACTTTGTTGACCATTCCTTGGTCAATATAAGTTAGGTGGTTTGGAGCCAATCAAATTTTGGCGCCGCTACCGGGGAGGTTGTGTGCGTTTCTAAACGGTTTTTCTGATTAGTGTCTTTGGAATTCGTTCCATTGTACATTTATCCATCCTTTGTTCATATTTTCCCGTTATCAAAACAAAACCGTTCCCGAAAACTTTTTAAACTCAGTTTTCAACGAACACAAAAACACCAAAACATTTTCTTTATCATTTGTACAAAATGTATTTTCAAAAACCCAAAAATATTCACCTTAACCCTCTCACATCTTTGATTCTTCATCCCTACCCCTCCCAAACCATTTGATTCTTTCTATGTCTCACCCACACCTTCTGGTTTGCCAATGGTGTGGTAATCCTCATAATGGTGGCGATTGCCCCAGTTGTGGCATGGTAGAGTCGGGAAACGGGTCTGTCTATAACCAAGATCCTTATTCCTACCATGACACGACTGATTCATTCCATCAGTTACCACACCATCAGTCTCAGCAGTTTAACTGTTGTGAGTACTGTGGTGGTTCACACTACAGTTATGATTGTCAATCGGGAAACACGCTTGTCTATGAGCAGTTTCCTGGTAACGATTATAACTCTAGCACTTCTCACCCACATCCACAACAGTTTTACTATTGTGATTACTGTGGAGGTCCACACTCTAGCTCGGATTGTCAAACAAGGAATCCATTTCCTTGTAACAATTACGACTATTCGTTTTCGGACCCACCTCCACAGTACGATATGATTCACACAACTCCTCAAGAAACCGAGCAAGACCTTTTACTGAAGGCTCTTGATATTTTAAAAGAACTTAAGGAGGAGTTGGTTACTACACCGTTTCAAGACTCTCGTGAGAAATCTATGGCAGAATTACTTGCTGAAAAACGAGAGGCTAGAAACGAATTGAGTATGGAGGAATTACTTGTCTTAGAACAAGCAGCTAAAACACGTGCTATATTTCGCAATGCTGCTCTTCTCGACAATGATGATGATGATGTTACCCTTGATATTTCTCAATTTTGTGAGGGTTCATCAAGTTCATTTGTTGTGATTCCTTCCTCGGAAAATCAGGGAGAAAAGAGTATGCAAGAATTGCTAGCAGAAGAACACATGAAAAATATAGAATCTATGTGTGCTAGTCTTTCTTATCTCCCTCAGTCTGCTGTTATCACACCCGAAGTTCACACTCACTCTCTGAACATGGGGGATGAGCATCTTAGCACTATTCCTGCAAAGGAATCGGACGAATTCATAAAGTCTAGTGTTGAGATCCTTGTCCCAATCCCGAGAGAGTCACAGGGAACTTTGGATGATATGTGTGATATTCCTTCCCCTATTGAGTGTCCTAAAGATCAATTTGAGACTTTCTCAGATTTTAGCGATGATTGCACATCTTATGGAGACATCGAGTATGTTGAGGCATCAGTTCCACAAACTGATGCTGATCATCTTCTTGAGGAGTTCGCTGATGAACTTACTCACATCAATCCACTTTCCTTGGAAAGTGATGATGGTCTCCTCGACTTTGAAGCCGATCTGGGAGAAATTGAAAGTCTCCTATATCATGATCCGTCACTCACTTCTTATCCCAGCAGTCCAATAGAGAATAATATTCACTTTGTTCCCGAAACATTCAATACTACTCTCACCAATCCTCTATTTGAATTCAATTCTGAATTCACTTTGATTTCTGATAATCCGCTCTTTGGTATTCAGAATGAGGATTGTGATGAGTCTATTCCGGAACACAAGTTCACTGATTCACATCTTGTGAATGATTCTCTTCATGAGGAGTTCTCCGGTGAACTCGCTCATCAGTTTGATATCCCGGGGGGAGATGCTCTCAATTATGAGAATTTGCAAATTCCCACCCACCCTCCCGGGTTGTTTACGAGCTTACCCTTTGAAATCCAAACTCAGGCTATTGAGCCTCCTCTCGAGGAAGAAGATCAAATCATGCTTTTTATCATGGTTTTCTTCCTTTTCTTCACCTATACGGTGACTTCTCCTGTTCTTCACTCCTTCGGGAATGAAGACATTATATTTGATCCCGGCATTTTCATGTATCATTATCTTGAGCCGGGATTATATCTCATCGGTGTGGAACTTTCACGTGCTTCAAATGTTTATCCAAACATCTTGAATGAAAGTCCGATTGAGATTGTCTCTTCCACATCATGCTTCCCCAAGGACAAATGAATTCGGGGTCGAGTCAAGCTAGCGACTCGGTAAACAAAAACAATAGCATGCTTATAGGGTTTTCACCCTAAGTGTGGGGGAGTCCCCCATGCTATGGTTACAAAAGAGTGAAAATACAAAATGGTGTTTTCCACGCTTAGCCTGTAATGTTGCCCTTTTACGTTCAAAATGTCGGCATAATACCCGGGATTTTGAATATTGAGGACAATATTCATGATAAGTGTGGGGGGGTATTCGCTATGCTAGCGAATTTTATCACATTTTACTATATAATACCCCCGTTTTAGCCAAAAATTTCAAAAATTTTAAAAAATTTTCACTGGTGCTTCAAAATTTTTGGTAATCAGTCCGCCTTGTCTAAGCGACAAAAGGGATTGGCTAGTCCAGGAGCAAACGGCTCTTGGTAAAGACATATCAAATCCGTTGACGGCTGGCAATTTGCCCAAAATTGTATGGTTCATCAACTCCCCGAAAACAAATGAGTTGGCTAGCCCGCAAGATTATGGCTTGTGGTAAAGGCCGTGGAAAATCCATAATTGGTAATCAGCTCACCAAGATGTTGACTATTCCATCAAGAGCTGGCTAGTCCAGAAGCAAACGGCTTTTGGTAAAGACTACTCAAATCCGTTGACAGCTGGTGGTTTGCTCAAAATCACACGGTTATCAGGTGTGCCACAGTTCTTACACCTGGCTACTCCAGAAGTGATGGCTTTTGGTAAAGAGTTTTTCAAATCCATCATGTTTTCAAAATAGTATTGCTAGGGACTAGCAATAGTTTAGTGTGGGGGATTGATGAGTGCTCAAACACTCATCATTTTTGGTCTAATATGAACTGCAAAACATACAAAAACACTCAGTAATGCATCAAAATACTGAAAATATTCCAAAATTGTGTTTTATATGTTTTAGATGCAAAACGAGTAAAAACAAATGAAAAACGTACAAAGTTTGCAAAATTGGCAGTTTCAGTCCCCCAACTTTCATAAAATTACAAAACTAGTCCCTGGATATTCAAAATATGGAAAATTATCACCAAAGGTCATTTTGAAATCATAAAATGTGATATTTAGTCCTTTGGTGAAAAATTGGAAAGTTTTGGAAATTTACAGTTTAAGTCCCTGGAGTTTCAAACATTGGCAGAAAAGGTCCCTGGTGGGATATTTTTGATAGAAAAATCAATTTTGATCCTTGGGAATTCACAAAAATCATTTTTAACCCTTGGATGAAAGTTTTGAGGAAATTACAAGTTTGGTCCCTCATGTTTGGAAAATTTACAAATTTGGTCCCCGGGTGTTTTAAAATGGAAAACTTTGTTTATGATCCTTGTGTTTTTGGTTCTTGGCATTATTGGACCTTATGAGTACTTTTTGAAAATTACATTTTCAGTCCCTTGCAATTTTCAGTTTTGCAAAAATGGTCCTTGTGGTTTTTGTAAAATAAACAAACAACCTAACAATACAAACCAAACCACCCATAAGCCTGATCCACCAAGCACTTCCCCAGGCCCAAAGATAAAAGCCCACCTCCCTAAACTAACTACCCCGTACGTTGACCACAGTCAAACCCAATCCCAGGCCACTGTTCACCCATCCTCCTCACCCCATTTCCCGCGACTGTGTTCCCTCCCCCTCCTCCAAAGTCCTCACCAAACCTCACCTTTTCATTTAATAACATCACCCACACCTTACCTTCCCCCCTCCTCAATAAATGCTCACCAAATCCACTCACAACTGCCCAATCCCTTTTTGCCGCCAAAAACAGTTTGAATGGTGGAGATGGATAGTAGCCAATCCAATGGTCAGAAAGAGGTGGGAAAGTCAGAGACACACCAGGGCTTATAAAAGAGAAAAGAAAATGAAGAATTAATAGTTAGTTTTTAGGTTTTAGAATAGTTGTAGTGTAGGTTTTATGTCGAAGTAGTTTAATTATATATTTTTATTGTAATTTCTTATTGAAAACCCTTGTATTAAGCATTGTTAGTCTGTTTGAAACTCAAATTAGTTATAAATTTCAATCTTTCAGTTCCACAGTTACTTTGCACTTTGCAAGCCAAATTCCAAATTCTTGGTCAATAGTTATAAGTTGTGGTTTCTCATTTATTTTAAGCTCAGTTCAACTCATTTATAAGCCTTATCAGGTTGTATCAGTATCTAAACAAGTGTAGTTTAAAAATCAAAAATTCTCAAAGAAAAATCACAAAAATAAATAATAAATAAAAACTCAGAGAAGAAAGGGATTCAGGCTTGAAGCATGCTTCATTTTGGATATATTTTTGGTTTAGAACTCATGGTGAGTAATAGGAATGGAGTTTGAGACCTGTGTATCTCCTTTCCTTGCTGTGGACCAAGTGTGAGCATTTTTTCTTATTTCATTGCATAATTTGTGTTTGTGACCCATTGTGTTCATTTGTGATTTTTCATGGTTTGTTTTACTTCATTATAGCTTATTAGATACATTTAGCTTGATAGATTAGACTATTGTTCAAGTTTCATTCAGTTTCTTTCATATCTAGAATTTAAGGGGGTGTTTGGATCAGTACTGTGCACCCTCTTTTAGTTGCTGTGTTGCTATGGTTTTAGTGTAGATATACTACATTAGTTGTATTTAGGTCTTATAAACCTCCAAAACTCAGATTCATGTGGTAAAAGTCAAAATCACCACACATCTTTCTTATCAGTTACTGTTGGGTCAGTGGGTGACCCAAACTCACCCATTTGGTTTAAATATTGTGCACCACTCTTAATTTGATCTTCAAACAACTTATCACAACTTATTTTGCATGTAGGATCAGTTAGTTTTTAGCAAAAGTCAAAAGTGTAGACATCAGATTTTTCCAAAAGTTCATGTAATTGTTTTGATTTGTGTACTTGCTTTTAAGTTGTGAAATTTGTTGGAATTTGTAGTCTACCAGTTCTGTTTCAAGGATCAACTCTTCCCTGATTTTTAAGAATTTTGTGTGGGGCCCACCTTCTCTCCAAAGACACTTGCAGGGCAAGGTCTGCCCTGCTGCACAGAACCACCACTCACCACCACCACTTTGTGGTGGTGTTCTGACCACCTCAGTGGGCCCAAGGCCACCATTATTGCTCACTTCCACCCCCCTCCTACCAGGGTTGGGTTTTTGACCCATGGTTTGACCTTGGAAGCCCTGGGCCCCACTTGAAATCACCAAAGAAAGCTGTCCCACTTTTCAGTTGCAATGCAAGTTTCAAGAGCTTATTTATAGCTTATTAGCTTATTCTGAGTACCCCTTTGCTTTTTCCAGCTTATACATGTTCCATTAACTCATTTAAGCCAGAAACACCCATTGTGGGTCCCACTTGTGGTCATTTAGCTTATTTTGCCATTTGGGTCAACAAAAGTCAACTGTCTTGACTTATAAGCTTGTTCCAGCTTATTTTTAAGTTTTCAAAAAGTTTGTTTTTATAAAAGTTTGTTGTTTTTAAGTATTTAATAGATTTGTAAAAGAAAAACCAAGAAAAACCAATTTAAAATTAAGTGATAGTTTCTATTTAATATAATTTAATTTTAATTTTCATTTTTAAATTTTTATTAAGTACTTGTCATTTTTATATTTTTATTAATTATATCTTATATTAAAGTATTTATAATAAATTTTTCAGATTTTTATTTTACCATTTGGTATTTATTAGAATTAACTTTAGTTTTATTAATTATTAATTAATATTAAGTTTAAAATAGCATAATTAGTTTTTATTAAGTAAAATCAAGTTTTTATATTTTTTATAGCTTTTATATGTTATAAAGTAATTTTAGAAATTTTATTAGAATTTTTACTGTTCATTTTATATTTTTCTTAATTTAAAATAGTTTAATTAGATAATTAGTAATTAATAAGTAATTAATTAATAGAAAAATCACAAAAGGACAAAAATAGTTATTTTTATTTTTAAAACTTATTTTTTGTTATTTTAAAGTTTTAGAAATTTTATTTTCACCTTTTTAGTATTTAAATAATATTATATTGTATTTTAGTATTTTAAATATTAATAATAAGTAATAAATAGTTTTTAATTAATATTAAATAATTAAATAGTGTAAAAATTTATTTTATTTTTCTAAAAATTTTCTTTTAGTTTTAAGTTTGTAAAAAAAGTCATTTTCACCCCCTGGGTGTTTTCAGATTCACGTTTTCACTTTTTATTTTGTACGTCTACGTTTTATTTAAACGTAACGTACGCGTTTTTAAGTTTTAAACGTTTCTAGTTTTTGTAACTTTCCCGTCTTATCCATATAGCTTATTTAAGATATTTCTTCGTATATTCCTTAGTTTAATCTCACTCAAACCCTTATCCATCCAGATTCACCCGATCAAATAACCGTTTGATTGCCATTCACACCTCGTCGGGACTTAACGACCCGGGAAAACACTGTATTCCTCGGAGCATTGACTCTAGGCTGTTTGACTTTGTTGACCATTCCTTGGTCAATATAAGTTAGGTGGTTTGGAGCCAATCACTATGTTTTCTGATGATGGTCTTAGTCTTATTGCTACATAGATTAGTACACCTAAAAGGTTAGATGCTTTTACCAGCCAAATGTGTAAGGATTCGTGGGGCCATAGTAGTTTTGCTAGATGCATGATTGAAGTAAAGTCAGATGAGGTACTTCGGGATAGCCTCATTGTTGAGATACCTTTACTTGATGGTACGGGGTCAACTATTGAGAAGATTCGGGTTGAATACGAGTGGAAACCACCACAGTGTGATAAGTGTAAGGTTTTTGGTTATACTCTTACTGATTGTCCTCAAATTGTTGTGCCTTCTGTTCAGATGCCTGTTAATGATGGTTTCAAGACTGTCAATAACAAGAAGAAAGGAAAGCAAGGGGCTCAAACACTTCCGGGTCAGGGAGGGTTTACTATACCAGTTGTGGGTAAGCAGTTTCAGTATCAACCCAAAAAGACCTCTACGGAACCTAAGAAAGTGGATGGCAATAAGAAAAATGTTTCTAGTATGGCTAGTTCAAGTGGAATGAAGACAGTTACTGTCACTAAGAAGATTGCTTCTGATGTGGCTAGTATAAGTGAAATGAAGATCACTACATCCAATCAGTTTGATGCGCTTAATATGGATGATACGGATGGTTTTGGTATTCCTACTAATAATACCAACAAGGATGTGGATGCTGGCCGTACAATGGAAGTTAATGAGGATTAGTCGATTAAGACTGGTGCTACATCACAAGAACTACTTATGAGTGATTCAATGGGAACAAAGGAAGTTTGTTCTACTCCTATAGTTGAGAAAATTAGTAAGCTTGAAAAGCTACTTATCGATGGGAAAGCTACTCTTGTGGATGATGATGTCATCCTATTCCGTCTACCTTTGTCACTAAGAGGGCTAACCCATTTTCAAAGGTGGGTGAGGTTGTGGTTTCTGATAGTGATGATGATTAGGTTCTTAACACATTCGATGAATCAGCAAATCTTTTTGGTGGTGGTCAGGAGCGTGAAGATGAGTTTGATGACTATGATGATTATTCGAAGCAAATTTATGATCTTCCAGGGAATTTGGATTCTCTTAATGCCATTTATGTCTTTAATCTCCAAGGTCGTAGAAAGTAGTTTATATTTTTGTCAGAGTCTCTTAATATCATGTGGTTAGTGGTTTTGTTTTCTTGTTTAGAAAATAGGAAGTATCTTGTTATGTAAGTTTTTCGCCTATGTAACGGGCTGAGATATGGGATTCACCCATATCCGTTGTACTTAAATGCTTTTTGGAGTAATATATTTACCGGGTCGTTGACCTTTTACCCAAAAATATTTATGAAAATATTTGAAGTATGCTAAAATTTCACTAACTACGGCATAGAGGCCCTCTCTACCTATGTCGTAATTACCATTTACACTGAAGACTGAAGTCAACGCTGACCAAGACTGATGACGCTCGAATTATATATATTTTATATAGCGTTATTTGCTAATTTCTTAATGATTTATGTGGACTTTCGATACTTAAATACATGAGAATACATTTCAGGTCCGATTGACAAAGAACTTCAAGAATCAAGATAAATTTAAGCCAAGTCTATGCTAAAGCAACATGTAGCCTATCAAAGTCGAAAGAGCGCCGCTCTTATAAAGGTGGATGTAATTTTTTTTTAATTAATTCTAACTATGGTCGATCCTATAATGACTCGGGTCATAGAGAGTTTAAAGAGATGAGCCCCATGTTGCAATAGATCTTGCTCCTGAGAGGAAAATATGTGACTAATTCTAAAGAGAGACTTTAAAAAGAAAAAATACAATAAAAATACCGATTGAATTAAGAAGTGTGGATTATGACTAAACTAAATCATGAAGGACTCAATCATAGGATAAATTAAGAATTTTGGTGTGTTGTTTCAGATTAAGCATCAACAAATTTAAAAGTAGTCTATAAATATTGTCTTTGAACATTTTGATCGATGACATATGCACTGACATTTCGATACATCTTATATTAAGTGATGGATAATTAATTGTCTTTATTTGATTGTCTACAATTAATTATAAACAAATTCTGTATTAAAAAAAGGTGTGAAAATGATGGAGTTTGAAATTTTCAGAATTCAGAGCTAAATTAACATGGGAACAACATGATATTCTTCCAATTCACGTACATCCAAAATTGAAATCTATAAATAAATTATGAGGCTAAATTTTATTTCATTTTTATGAGTTTGATAGCTTTTCAGTATCTGTACGTAATAAAAAAAATGAAGTTTCATCATCGTCACTTCATAAATGAATACTATTTCATTTTTATTTGATGGTCTACAATTAATTATAAACAATGTATATAATTAATTAAATTAGTTTGCTTATGAATAGTAAAATATGATCACAAATGTTTAGATGTGTTTGTTTTGTTTTTTAATTTTTATGTTAATAACTTAAGTTTTAAACTTTCATAAATGGTTAAATTTACTACTATTTTCTATTGGAGTTAATTGCATTTTTGGTCCCTGTGGTATTTCCAAATTGCAAATTTGGTCCCTAAAACATTAATTGAAAGTGCACTGGACGTCCCCATTTTGAGTTTTTGGTTGCATTTTTGGTCCCTGTGGTATGGCCAAATTGCATATTTAGTCCCTAAAACTTTAACGTCGTCTGGGTGAGGACCAATGATTTGCCAAATAACTTCCATATAGGTAGAAAAAAAATAGATAAAAGGCATGTGGGACTACCGGATGAAGGCACATCAGAAATTCAGTCAAATTAAACCTTTTTTTACAATGGAAATCAATACTAATATGCACTCTTTTCAAAATTCGTAGACAAATACCCTTTGGAAGAATGCGGATTTTATGAATCGTCAAACTAGTATAAACGAATCCTGCTTGTGCAAGATGGTATTTCTAGTTTTTCTAATTAATTAGCAATTGTGCAAATGATATAATTACCAAATGGCCTTCGGCCTAGTGGAACCCGTGACAAATGTCTTTCTAAACAAATATGATGTGAACAACTTGATCAAGTCTACTAATAGTTATTTTAAGTATTTGTGCAATTAAGCATTGTAATTAAATATGTTTACACGCTATTGTTTCATTGGATGCCTTGAATCTAGCCTGTATTGTCTTTTTATTCTAATTTGTATGACTATGATCAGCAGTGGTCAATAATAGTTAAAGTGTAATTATCCCAGCTCATTTTCCAATTTAATTAGTAGAAAACATGTAATAGTTAAAGTGTCATCATCCTAGCTCATTTTCCAATTTAACAAGTAGACAATATGTTAGAATAATAGTGCGTAATATTTTGGATATAAGTTTAGGGGGTTATCTGTAGTTTAGCTCAAACTTAGCGAGGTTATATTTCTACCAACACTTATCTTAACAATCTTTAGTCAGTTTATAATATATAAATGCATAGCTTATTAAACGTATTGAATCTAATTAGTAAAGCTGCAATAATCATTTTGGTAAGATGTTATTAAGTTTGTATTGCTTTTGTAAGCAGGGCGGAGCCATGTTAAGACTACCGGGTGAGTTGCCTCTAACAAACCACTCATAGACACAAAAAATCATGTAGGAAAAAAATCAAATTGGTAGAAAAAAAAGGTGAGTGCCCTCAACTTGTTAATCCGAGTGCCCTTGACAATCAATGAGAATTAAAATCACAGTGTCAACTAAGCTCAAATGCCCATAAAACACATTTTCCGGTGGCTTTGTATGGTCGGAAAATGTGAAAAAGAGAACGTGAGGTGATGAACAAGAAGGAAAGTGAGAGTGCAAGCATTGGGAGTGGGTAAGAAAAGTCAAAAACTACTTTTGATATAGTACTACTCCATAGTATTTAATTATATTCTTTGGCTCCTTTTGTTTAAGAGCTTTGCTATAACCTGCTACTAAATCCTTCTACACACACAACAATATTAAATTGGTTTTTCACTCATTCTCTCTATGCATATAAATCACTAGTTCTGACATTTGTCAAAATCATGTGAGTAGGCAGTTTTGTAGGATAATTTAGTAGGATGATTTAGAATTTTTGTTTGTTTTAATACATTAACGTGTTTCTCCAATGTAATCTTTGTGTAAGTTTAATATAACTATTGAAGTTATGCTTTATAGTTACTCTGCAGTAACTTAGATTTTATGATTTTGGTAGCATTTGTAACATAATTTTGTTAAAGTTATACGGAGTAGGCTTTTTTTTTATTGCTCATATTCCTTAAAATGCATTAGTTATAAACCGCTTTAATACAATATGCAATGGTTGTTATTTTATTTATTTATTTATTTATTTTTAGTTCTATGGATATGATGTACAATCTACATTAGTTAATTCTAACATAAAATTATAAAAGTTACCAACCATAAGTTATTTGACACCTATATCTATTATTTAGTGTTAATTGCAATAAAGCACCATTGTTTTTCCCTTTAAATAAAACCCAACCCGACCCAACTTCAAGTTACACTGAAAAAGTACATTTCTTAATGGGTTTTTTTTCATTCCTCGATGGCCCCCGAAGATCACTTTTCATGGCTCCGCCACTGTTTGTAAGTGTAAATTTTGTTATGAATAGCCTAAGACGAATATCCTCATCTTCGATCAATAAACTTAATAAACATTATAGAAAGACAAGCGTATGAAGACACACATATAGTTAGATGATTTTTTTTTAATTATTATTTGGTATCTCTTGAATCAATTTCAAATTGCATATCTAAACACCCTCTTACTAGTTATTGTGACGTTACGAGACTTTTAGGTGACGGTGAGGATGCATATCCAAACACCCTCTTATTTGTTATTGTGGCGTTATGCAATAATAGTGCGGCTTATGAATGAATTAATAGTGCATTTTTAGATCAAAAGACACAAGACATGGGCCTTCCTTTACATGAGTTTGCAAAGGGTCAAGCAGGTCTAGCAAATGGTTTTACTGATGCTTGGAGAAGCCTTCTTGCAAAATTCGAAAGTCTCGCCGCCTCATAATACAGAGCATTAAGCTCAAAGCATAATAGATGTCTGGAGCTTTCTTGCCATAATGTGACCATGTATTAAAGACCTACCATGGCATTTGAGGTAATCATTTCAGGTCTCTATTTTTTAGTAAATTAGTATTTCAAGTTTTGAACACGATCATTAATGTTCTACCCGATATAACAATTTATGTGATCTTTAACTTAGTATTACTCTCAATGTATTGGGCTAAATCATGGAAGTATCCCATTTGACCTTAAGTAGAATTATCAAAGCTATCAAAGATGGGTGTGTTAAAAGCAAGGTTTTGAAACCCGGGTCGACCCGGCCGGGTTAACCGGTTCGACCGGTTCCGGCCGAAAAAACGGGGCAAAACAACCCGGGTTTCTAAAACCGGGTTAACCGGTTTGACCCGCCGGGTTTTGAGTGACCCGGGTCAACCTGGTTCTCAAAACCCGACCGGGTTTCATTTTTACAAAATATTTTAATAAAAACCCGGGTTGACCCGGTGGTCGACCCGGTCAAAAAAATAAAAAATAATAAATTGAAAACCGGGTTGACCTGGCGGTCCAACCAGTCGAACCGGTTGACCCGGTGCCCGGTGACTCGACCGGGTCGATTTCGAACCCGGTTTTCAAAACATTTAAAAGTATTACCCAAAGAGCACACAATTTAAAGTAATTTTCAGGAAATTCTTTCTTTTTCCTTTTGTTAATCAATGATTATAACTACTTTGAGCCTCCATTTCAATAATATCACATGCAATGGGTTCATTGTGTATGTCAATATTCTTGGTGATAAGTTTATTTCTTTGATAATTTATTGTATCTTTGGATACAGGATTATTATGGAGTTGATAAAATGGAGAAACAAATGTATTTCACTTTTATATAGTACTTTTTTTAGTGGGCTAATTACATTAAAATGTATCTAACTTGCTATTTTTTGTAGTTCTTTGTAGCCTCTAATTTTTTTGCAAATCCATGGAGTCATCTTTTGAATTCAGTAAGTTTCATGTATCGGGTGACCAGTGTTTACTTTTTGACCTTTTTACCCTTCAATATACACACTCCTATTTAATTGTGGAGAGGTATATCCATCAAATAATACACACAACTGGTCACCCGGTACATCAGACGGAATTCAAAAGTAAACTACACGGAATTACAAAAATATAGTAGGCAACAGAACTACAAAAAGTGTCAAGTTAAATACATTTTCGTGTAATTAGCTTTTTTTTAATTGTACTTTTATATTTTATTTTTTTATACACTTTAGTAGCAGCCTCTGGCATTACTTCACAGGTTGCCTTCTTAGAGCACAAGGTGCAGATGGCGAAGGGGGGCTCGCCGTCCGATGTGGCACTTCCAACGGCGAGCCGTTGCTCGCCGCCACACCGTTTGGGCCTCGCCGTTCTTCGCCGATGGCAATCTCGTCGTGGCCACGGCGAAGGTAAGTTTCTGACAGGCTGCAGGTTAACGTTTGGATTTGGTTGTTTTATTTGTGAGAAAAAGAAATATGGTTATGGTTTTAGTGTGTGTTTGTGTGTGTTTTGGTTGGAGAAGAAAAAGAAAAAGCAGCAGTTTTTTTTTTTTTTTTTTTTTTTTTTTTTTTTTTTTTTTTTTTTTTTTGATACAAAAGGAATGGGTATGGTTTTAATGTGTTTTGGATTTTTTTTTTTTTTTTTTTTGTTACACTGTTGAGTTGTTTTTTTTTGTTTTTTTTTTTTTTTTTTTTTGATGAAATAAAATTAATGTGTTGTGTTATTTTTAAGTATTTGTGAAAAGAATTTAATTTTTTTAATAAAATGAATAAAAAAATAAGTGTGTAAGAGGTGGGGCCCGAATGGGGAAGTTGAGGTTTGTTGTTTGGTGAAGGGGGGTTTGTTGTTGTTAGTTGAAGTTGAGGTGTTTTGGTGATGTGGCATGGTGGGGCCCGAATGAGGAGGCAAATGCTTGTTGCTGCACCTTGTGCTCTTAAGTGTTATAAGCTTTTGTATTTCACTTTACCCAAAAATAAAAATGGAGATCAACAAATGTAAGGAATAACAAAAGTACGTGAGCATTCCATCTACATCCACTCGTCAATGCCGTTTTTTAGCTTGTTTCTGTATTTGTTTTTTTAGCCTAATTGTTGTTACTTGTGATGAGACGTTTTTAGTATTTTAGTGTAATTTTACTGTCAAGAATACATAATGTCACTATTGTAATTATCCATATTCTTTTACGTTATCAGATTGATGATTTGAGTTCTTAAATACTTCAATAGCACTTTGATAAAAGTAGGAAATCAATTTACGCTTGAATGGCTCAAATTTTAAAGTCTTAAAATGAGTGTTAACGTGATCTTTATACATCAAAACTTTACAAAAACAATCAATTATGTCATATCCAAAAACCTTTGATTATTTGTTTATTACTACACAAGAATATTAGTTTACTAATAATAAAATGAAGGTGGCCCGATCATTGGGCAGGTCATGCGACAATTTTGCCTTTTTACGTTACTATAAGATTGAATTCAGTGGTAAAAAAGAGACGAAATAAAGGCGTATTAACCAACAGACACATCGCCTCTTACAAATCTACCACCTGAAGTCGGGTCAGCCTGCACTCTTCCTGATCCATCAAAACAGAAAGACTAGAACATTCCCGCGACCCCTGCTAAAAAAGACTATTGCAGACTCCCACAATGGCTACCATGAAAAAGGAAGTCACCACCCAAACAAGCACTCAAGGCCCAGGGAAAAAGACTAAAACACTGCCACTTAAATGTAACTGTGTGTTGTTAGCTGGTTTATGTATATATCTACTATTCAATCCCTTATTTGAAACCAGCTCATAGAAGTTATTGACAACCACTTGGGATGCTCTTGCTAGATCTTTGTAATTAAGAAAACATGTGCTTTTACTACATCTATGTATATTGAAAAATGTATGCAAAGCTATAAATTTAATATATGATATGTTTGTAAGTCTTCACATGTTCATTGTACACTTATGGGTTGAGTGAAAATACTTGAATCATCACAGTCTAATCAGGACATATGGATTAAATGAAGATAGTTGAATAACTAGGCAATCCCAAAACCCTTCCTAGCAGGGGCGGTGTTGAGAACGTAAAAAAAAAATAAATAAATAAATAAAATAAAATAAAAAATTAGGCCCGGCACGAAAAAAAAAATGCCCCTATATTATACTACTTCCGTCCCATATTTATAGTCCATCTTTCCTTTTTCGGTTGTCCCAAATTAATTGTCCACTTCTATAAATAGATAAGGAATATAAATCAACTTTACCATACTACCCTCATTTGTGGTTATTATTACAAACTTTAAAGAAGTTGGAAATTAATTAGTTAAGGGTAAAACTGTCTTTATGCAAAAAGTAAGAGAGAGAAAGCTGTAAAGATGATACTTTTCTAAAACTGTGTGTTTTTTGTCTATGGACAATAATTTTGGGACGGAGGTAGTAATATTTATAGACCATAATCAAGTACGAAAAGGCAAAAATACGAACAAATGATTAATATGGTTTATTTTTAGTACCCCTTAGTGGGTATAAAAAAATTTAGTGCCCTTTAGTGGGTATAACAAATGATTAGTAGGTTGGGCCTATTACATATAATGGGTATAAAAAAATTTAGTGCCCTTTAGTGGGTTGGGCCCAGCTCAATTGCTGATGATGCGCCGGCCCAAAACCGCCCTTGCTTCCTAGTACTCCTTGTTATGTTTAAGCCTAGTACTCCTTGTTATGTTTAAGTGTAGATGTTTTGTTTTTTTTTCTGTTAAAGCCAATCTAACACGTGTTATGACAAAAAATGATTAAATAAAGAAATATTGATTAAATGAGACATGTCCATGTAAAAGAAGCAACTAGCTCTTACATATGACATATCCGGGGTCTACAATTCACACTCTGTCGGCCAAATATTGATTATGCATTTTCTGTCCACTTTGTCGGCCAAAAGTCTGATATTTTTAATAAGACTATGTTTATTGGTGACCTAAAGTCACAATCGGTCACAAGAGATTGCCAATTTGTGGTCACTTGGTGACCTAAAGTCACAACCGATTGTCACATGTCAATTTGTGATTGGTTGAAAGGGGAGAATCGGTTGTGACCCCAACCCACAACCCACACCAAAGGTCACCAATAAACATAGTCTAAGGGTTGTGTTAACCACACCATCTGGCCCACCTTTTGTCCCCTTGTCCCCTCTCTTGTCCCCCATTTAATTTCAGTACAACACAGTTTTTTGTTAGTTTTTGTTCCGTATTTCTGACAGTTTTAAGCGTTTGACTTATTAAAATTTATATTTTTTGTTCCGCACTTTCAGGTTTATAGTTTTTTGATATAAACAAAATTATAAAAGTAAAAAAAATATATCAAAAAAATAATAAAAAAAGAGGGTGTGGCTAACATTTTTGGAGAGGGTAGGAATAACTACCCTTTTAATAAACACAAAGGCTCCTTCATCATTGGTCAAGTGTCGTCCACGTTGTATTACTTTATGCTAGCACCTTTCAAAAAAAATTACTTTATGCTAGCAATAAAGTTTTGTTGGAGTACAGCTACATGCACATTTAATTACTTTTAGAAAGTATTTGGTTAGAGAATTTGAAATTTCAGAATTTTAAATTCTAAAAAATTTCAAATTCTTAATAATTTCAAATTTCGGAATTTTAGAAAATTTAAAATTCTTAATGATTTAAAATTTCGGAATTTAAAATAACTTTGCGTGTTTGGTTGACAGAAATTTAAAAATATATTTTTTTATTTTTTTAATATAAATTTCATAAATATTTTATTTAAAAGTTTATAAAAAAATTATAAAAAAATTTTATAAAAAAAGTTAATAAAAATTTTTATAAAAAAAGTTTATAAAAAATTTACAAAAAAAGTTTATAAAAAAATTATAAAAAAAAGTTTATAAAAAAAAGTTTATGAAAAAAGTTTATAAATAAAATTCAAAAAAAAAGTTTATAAAAAATTCATAAAAAATTTATAAAAAAAAGGTTTATACAAAATTTATAAAAAAAGCTTATAAAAGTTTATAAATAAAATTTATAAAAAAAAAATATTAAAAAAATTATAAAAAATCATAAATATTCTATTTAAAAGTTTTAAAAAAACAATAAGAAAAAAAGTTTTATAAAAAAATTCTAAGGAAAAGAAAATTCTTCACTTTGTTAAGCCATTTTAATTTCCCTTATTTTTGCAATTTTCATGGAATTTTAAATTCCCCCATTTGTGTTACCAGACACAATATTTAGGGAAAATTAAAATGCAAATGACCTTAATTTCCCCCAATATGCCCCAACCAAACGGCACCTTAGCTTTTTATGGATAGGGAGAGTTTATACAGACTCTCCAATAAGGGGGTTTCGTAAGGTCCTATGCAGTGCGCGTTTATACGGTATGCATCGCGGTTTGTATATTTTGACCAATACACTATTTTGTCAAATCATAAAAAGATATTAATAATGTGGAAAACTAGAAGGGGGGTTCAATAGTTTTCCCTTCTTTTTCATTTTATAAAAACTTTGTTTCAAAATGTTGATTCAAATTTATTCAATTGTTTGTTTGGAAAACTTCAATTAGAGTTTAGTAAGAAAACAACATATAATCAATATGATCAATTATATATGTAAGCTTTTCCAAAAGCTTAGTTTTATGAATGAAGCTTTGGTCGATCTTTATGTGAATATGTTTTCCTTTTAAAATCTTAAAACGTTTTGTATCAAATTATCTATCAAGTTAAACTTAATATCAGAAGTGTGAATAATAATCTATTTGACCATATCATGCAATTATATACACAATCACAATATTAACTACTATGTTCAACACAATCAATCATCACAACTATATAAGCAACAACTAAGACATGTAGGCAAGCATAGAAGTAAAGCGATAAATGCAAGAACAAATGATAAGAGATAAGAGAAAGGAAATGCAAACTGGACACGATGATTTATAGTGGTTCGGCTACAAGGACACCTTCCTTGTTCCTACTCCACTCCCCGAGTCACCTACTCGAGAGTTTTCTTCACTACTCAACAAGCTCCCTTTTGGCGGAGAAAACCGTACACAACTTTTGCTTACACCATTTAACGACACTAAGCTAAATATCGAGTTCTAATAGTAGCTAGAACCAATCTCACAACACAACTTCGATCACTACACAACTTCTACAAAACTTCACGACTTCACGACTTCATCACAACTTCTTCTAAACTTCTTCACGGCTTCACAACTTCTTCACGTCTTCACGACTTCACAACTTCTTCTAAACTCCACTACTTAATCACACACCTACATCTTCACAACTACATGTCTTCTCCACACTACTACTTCCTTCCACTACTTCTTACTCACTCATTAAATCACTACTAAGTAAGATCATCTTGATCTACTTATTACATATACATAACTCACAACTTCACATAAGCACTAACTAGATCCTAATACATCTTTGGCTTTATGATAGGGAGGATTCTTCTCTTGCACTTTGAGTGATGAGAAATTGGATCACTTGAAACAAAGATTAATAATCTTATGATCAAAGGGTTTTAGAAGGATGTTTAGAGAGAGTTGGATATGAAAATTTTTGTGCAAAAGGTAAGAAAAATTCCAGGTTTGAGGTGGTATTTATAGGGAAAAATTTCTGACCAAATCTGACAGGGGAGCGTGGCCGGTCCCCTTAATTGTGTGCCGGTCCCCTTAAAATTAAGGGGGGCGCCCTTTATAATTAAGGGGGCCGCCCTACTGAAACGGCCAGATTTTCTGTCTTTTAGTGGGGAAAGTTTATTTGGTGAAAAACTAACTAATTTTGGTTAAAAGTTTGAAATCATATATTACCAAAAGTGTTTTTCAAAAATATATAATATGTTTATATAATTAAATAAACTTTGTATTAGTTAATTAAATACCCCTTTGATCATGAGATGTATTAAACACTTGTTTATCCATACCTTAAGTGATTGTTGAAGCATACTTGAGACGTTGAGATGTCGAGGCTTGTTGACGTAAGAATGCATAGAAGAATTGTGATCACAAGTAACTTAAGCACTTTACGTTATATGTTGTAACTTACATCTTTGTCATCATCAAAACATGAAGAGGATGTTTAGATTAAATATCGTAATATTCATGCCAACAAATAACATAATCCCTTACTTTTATATAATAAGGTTACATTGGGCCCGCTACATGGTCATTGTAGCAATGCCCATAAAAAAAACAAACGCCTCTTAATTACAAAAGCTCAATACAACAAGAACTTATTTCAAATTACACGAGACAGCATGGCCCGTGCGATGCACGAGCTTCAATTACAATGAAGTAGCATTAGTCTTGCAACGGTTAATTAGATGTGCTAAAATTAGTCCCGAAACGTGAAATGTTAAACTAAAAAATTCGCTTTATTAAGCTTTTACAAATAAAAATGTTTCATATGAGAGATACTCAAAATTATGTTTGACCATTAGTACACGTGGGTGTAAGTAGTAAGTGCACGTTTGATTTGCTTAATTAGCGATTCTCGGCTTTGAGGTTCTTCGATTTGATCATCCTTCCATGCTGATACTCTACTAACGGATACCATCAAATCGTTGATGTTGCTTTCCCATTTCCTTGAACTATGTAGTGCGAGATTTTAAGTAATTTCTTTTATCCCTATAAAGTTTAGCGCGTCATTTATGATATAAATCTTTGTGCCATATTCCACTATATACTCGTGAAACTTACCTTATAGAACCGGTCAAACAAAGAAGCATGGTCACAAACATTCGATTTATAAGTTAGGAATCGCTATTTTGTATAGCATTTAAAGCGTATCAGATTTCAAATTTTGACGAACATTGTAGTACTTTACGTGATGAGTGACCATATATAATAGTATCAAACAATTAATAAATATTCCTTCTCCCGTCATTTAGTATTCTAACCGCATGAAAACCATAACAACTTAAATTTGTCTTATAAAGTATAAAAGCACATCGGTTTGATCTAATTGTTGTTAATTTGCGACACTAATTTATAAGTTGTGATATTGTTACCACAACTTAAGTCAGCATGCCATGAAAATTGTTGGTACCTTTACTTCGTCACTTTTAATTGAGATCGAGTCAAAAAACTCAAAATGATATTCAGACCCGTGCGATTTACTTTATAAAAGTAATGGCATTCAGACCTGTACGTTGCACCGATTTTTTTCCTCGATAAACTATTGAACTCTTGCTTATATCTTAAACTTAACTTTTTAAATTGTTATTCTAACTTACAAATGACTTCGAGCAAAAATTATGTAGTTCTTTTTATATTCATTCTTTAAGGTGATAATCGTAAAAAAATATTTATTTGTTTTTCTTTTTATTTAAGGTTGAAATTTACAAATGTAAATTGTTAGTATTTTGTGCTTCTTTTATTTGCATCGGGTCCAAGCTAATCATATATTCACTAGCAGGGTCTCCGCGCGATGCAGCTGCGGGCAACCTGTAATTTATTTTTTTCGGCTAATAATTTATTTTGTTTGTACGTTTTTTGGCAATTGTTTTACTGATTAGTTTTTTATCGCAAAAGTTTGATTAAATTTTGCTTAGTTTGTATTATTATTATTATTATTATTATTATTATTATTATTATTATTATTATTATTATTATTATTATTATTATTATTATAGCAGTTTGCTTGTTTTGTACAATATGTGAACACTTTTTAGTTTACTATGTTCTTTTTGAAAATAAATTTACGGATATCAAAAATTTCGTTTAGCTCGTGTCTGTTCAGGCTCGAGCCCGTTTGACACGTGCTCGTTCGGGCTCGAGCCCATTGCCTGTTTGGGCTTGAATATTTGTATAATATGCTTTATTATTTGTATTAGTGACATTTAATGCAGGAATTGTGTTTAAGTTGGTTGTACAATATGCTTGATAATTTGTATTTTTTATGTAAGGGGTGTTTTAATAAGTGCATTAATTGTATTTATTAACCAGTTAATTAATTGTATTTAATGTAAATAATGATTTATTTATTGTATTTAATGTTAGTATTAATTGTATGCTGGAATTAAATATGAAGGGAATTTCTATAAGTAGCATTTGTGTTTGAATCACTTGTACTTTAAACTTATTAATTTGTAAGGCTTAATTTTAAGTATTCTAATATTAGAAGGCCTTCCTCCATTATAATATAGTATGATATTTAACTTTACATTGAAAATATTTGGTAATAATTTTTATCTTTTAATAAATAAGGTTGTTGTAGCAATACAAATAGATGGTTCCAATATGCTTAGAGCTCAAGGATGTGGCACAATATAATATAGATGGTTCCAATATGCTTAGAGCTCAAGGATGTGACACATCCTGGGACGGACCCAGGATTTTTGAGAGGGTGTTGCACAAAATATTATTTATGACCATGAGTACTAAAGTAGTCCGGTGAAGAATTTATTAGGTAAAATTTGGTGTTGCACGAGCCCAGAAAAGTCATATTTTATATAAAAAAAAATTACACTTCGTGAACTAAAATTGGGTGTGACCCGTGCCACACCCGGCTCCCATGTGCGTCCGTCCCTGGACACATCCATTCCATAAATTCTTCGAAATACGTTATCTAACATTGTCATACGCACATTTGATATCTTTATATATAAAAATTGTGTTATATAAGAAACTCTTGGGCCACTTAGCACCATCTATTAAAACCCTTACGCCATCTTCTAGTGATCATGAAGGAGCACTCCACCGAAAAACAACTACAACAACCTAGCAGTCTTTATAGTTTATGTACTTAATAATTCTTTACTAAAAAAACCTTAAATCTCACAAAGAAATTATTTGCTTCCCAACTAAATTCCACGGTTACCTTTATTCATGTAGAACTTCTAAGACAATCTCAACAATCATCGGTTAAAATATTGCAAATAAATAATTAAAAAGGTTCACAAAGACGATGGAATTACGCTACACAATGTAACTAAGTTTTACTAATAAGTTGTTGCCTTGTTGGTGGGCCAAATACAAAAAAATAAAATAAAATATATATATATATATATATATATATATATATATATATATATATATATATATATATATATATATATATATATATAATAAAAAATTCAAGTTTTTCAATTGTGCATATATCACCAAACATTCCAGGAGCTGTTGGGTTGGCTTTGGCCCATTCTATCATATACGTAGCTCCATCCCATGAAACACACTCAATACCCTAATATTTGTCTCTCAAAACATCACGCCGCCATCTCTATCTCACCAAATCGATCAAAGTAATCTTCTAATCCTTTCCAACTGAAAACGTAGTGATCATCCCTTATCTTTGTTCATAACCACAATACTTTTTTGTCCTTTTTAATTTCATTCGAACCATTCAAGAATAAACTCGGCTTCAAGATCTTTTATAAAGGTCTCGGGTAAGATGATGTTTCTGTTTATGTTCGAGTCTTCCATTTAAGATCAGTGATGGGTTTGTGTTCAACTAAAAAAACAAATTAAATCTTCAAAAGATTTGTGAAAAAGTTGAACACATCTGAGATATTGGCTTTTCCTTTTTATTTTCAAAAGTTGTTTGTGTTGTTGCAGAGATGATAATGGGATTAGGCTAGTGGTTTTGGTTGTTTGTTGATGTGATTTCTTATGTCCATCTTCCTTTTTTTTCCTTTGACTTTTGTTGGACCGATGAAGATGTAACATATCCGAGGTCATATGATTGTGGGATTAGGCTGCTGGACTGAGGTTAATCAACTCTTTGGTTCCTTTGACTTGTGGGATTTTAAAATCGGTAATGTTGTGAGCTTACTGGATTGTGCTATTTATACTTCAAAGAAGAAGATGAAAGAGTTAAACAATAAATAGACTAATCTTTTGGTTTTCTTATTTTAATGGGGAGGTTATGCAACCCTTTTGTCTTTGAGGTTGATTTATGAAACCAATTCTTTAAGCTGCTAAGCGTTTGATTGTTGATGACATTCATTAATTTACACATCCGAGCTGCTAAACCTGGTTGTACCGTACATATTTTTTTTCACAATTACTTAACCACATTTTGTAGTTATTTGGTATGCAACTTCATGTTTGTATGGTACTTAAGGTTGTGCACAACCCTCTTGCACATTAAATTAAGAGGGATAAACTTTAAGTATAATAGATTATTATTATTATTATTATTATTATTATTATTATTATTATTATTATTATTATTATTATTATTATTAACCTTGTATATATTTATGTATCATTAAAAGCTCTTAAAAAGCTTCAAAATAAGCTCCGCATACACTAAATTCATTAGCTTAAACAACATATTTGAGTTTCTTAACTTGTGACATAAATGCTCACATTCAATATAAGGAACTCAATATATATATATATATATATATATATATATATATATATATATATATATATATATATATATATATATATATATATATATATATATATATATATATATATATAGGGGGGCTTTATTTTCAGAACTCTGTTAAGTGCGGGAACTGCGAGAACCCACTTATGTACTCCTAATAAAGGATAGTGTGCAACATTTTAATGCAAAATGGCATTTTTGCAATTAAGGGAAACTACATTTCCTGAAAACATTAATGAAAAGGGTATAAAAGGTATTCTAGTTTATACCATCTCATTAATTGCATGAAAAAAAATCGGGATTTCTTCACATATCAACCAGCTTCTGATAACAAACCGATCTTCATTATTTAATTTCAAAACATACACTAATTTCACACACAACCCTAAACCCCCAAATTTCATACGAGCTGCTCTAATCAAAATCAAACAAATTAAAATTAAAATCAACCAAACACGTAACTATAACATCAATGGAAGGTATGATCATCAATGTAATTTGTATGTATTTTTTTAATTTCTTTTATTGTTGATGGTTTTATGATTCGATGGTTCTCTATGAATGCATGTCTATTAATCTATTATGTTGATTGTTTGATTGTGGATTGATTTAGTGATGTAATTTTAGTTAACATTTGGTTTTTAGTTTTTTTTAGTTCATTTTTTCTTTTTTGGTAGAGGAAACAGTCAAGTTAATGTAAAATACGTGATCTCATTTTGATTATTTTTGTATGTTCTCATTGCTTTTTTAACTGATTAAAGATGAATCAAGGATGAATCTTGTAATTTTGTTATTGTGACATAAATGTTTTTGGTACATGGTTGTTTGTTGATTGGATATATGAGACTAGAAACAGGGGTGTATGGGTTAAAATGTGGTGTTTAGATATATGAAACAATAAATTTTATGGTTAATGATTCGATTTTTTTCTGTTAATGCATTCGTGTGTGTGTGTGTGTGTGTATGTGTGTGTTTTTTTTATGTTTATTGAATCGAATTGTAATTGGTAATGCATGTATGTTTTGATTATAAATTTTTGCCATGTTTCAATGCTGAGAGGCTTGATTAATGAAACCTAAATATAGTTTATATAGTATGATAAGTAATTTGTTTGATTAAAGAAAAATATTTAATGAGTTTTAGTTTTTTTTTTTTTTTTTGTTAAAGAATAATGTTAAAACAATAGTTAGAATGTTGTCTGTTTGCTTTTTTACTGATTGATTAAGGATGAAAATGGTGTTGGTATTAGTAGTACATACATGTTTTCATGTTAAAAATAGTTCATATGTTTATGTTTGTATTTAGATGTTTGATGAGATGCATATTTGTTTGTATTCAAGTGTTGGTAGTAGCAGTACATACATGTTTTCGTGTTAAAAGTAGTTCAGATGTTTATGTTTGTATTCAGATGTTTGATGAGATGCATATCTGATTTCTTGTCGCACTTTCGTACTTGTAAGATAGATAAGATCAATAAACTGATTTGTGGTGCCTAATTGTTATAGGATTAAGGAGAAGTGAAAGATCGAAGGGTAAAAGGCCAGTGGTTGAAGAGAATACAATTGAAGAAGCAATTGATGTAGACTATGAATCAAGTGATCTTACTGTTTTAGATCATTTAAGCAGGGAACAAACTTGGCATATGTGTTCAATAGAGTGTTATATATCATAGTTGCACATATACTCCTTCTTACTTCTTTGTAAAAATAATTTACATTTAATAGTAAATATATATGTAAAAATATTATTTACATTGTAACAATAATTTACTAAACATATATTTGGCCTTTAAAACATATATGTTTTGGGATTAAAAACATACATGTTTCTATTCGTATACTAATACATATACAAAACATACGTGTTTTGTATTTTAAAACATATATGTTTTGGGCTTTAAAACATACATGTTTCTATTCTTTACAATAATTTACTAAACATATATTTGGGTTTTAAAAATATATATGTTTTGGGATTTAATACATACATGTTTCGGGATTTAAAACATGCATGTTTCTATTTACATTGTAAAAATATTTTACTAAACATATATTTGGGTTTTAAAACATATATGTTTCGGGAGTGAAAACATACAAGTTTCTATTCGTATACTAATACATATACAAAATATACATATTTTAAACATGTATGTTTATTAGATAAATTGTGCGGTTAATAGAAACATGTATGTTAAAACATAGACGCTTAAAACATACATGTGTTCAAACATACATGTTTAAAACTTTTAAAACTCATACATGTAGAAACCATAAAATTTATTAATTGAATTTCCTGATAACCCAAATAACGTCACCAATAATGCTACCATTTTTCAGACTAGAAAACATAAACTAAACCCAAAAATTTTCATTCAAATGCCACCAATTGGTACTTTGCTTGTTTGACAGCAACATTTGCTGCTTGAATCTCGTACAACTCTGCACGAATCTTATTCTTATGTATGTTGAGGTCCGAAAGTAGTATCCGCACAGCATACTTTCTCCTCAAAACGTCCCAACTGAATAATCTGCGTTGTACTCGCATATTCAAGTCCGCACTACCACCTACCTTTAATAATGCCCATGTAAGACTCCATGTGGCGCATCACGAATACACCACAATCGTTTGGCCAATTGTCAGTTTGCCTATCATCATCATTCAATATTTCTTTTGCTTTCCCATGCTTTACTGATTCCATGTATTTGCCAAAATTTTGGTTCTGTGATCATAAACATTTACTTTCAGTATACTAGAAAACATGAAAGAATGAGGCAAAAAGAAACTCGTATGAAAACAAGTCAGAACGAGGCAGTAAGTAACTCGTATGTCAGCGTACTAATCTATTTAGTAAAAATCTACTTCCCAATATTTTGGCGACTCTCATGTCTAAAGTATTTGTTACAATGATCCTTTTAGCCGTTCCGTCTATATTTGTCATCTTTTTTTATCAAACACTATCACCGCCTAGCATTTCACATTTATGCACAATACGAATTTATGCTCACCATTACTAAATGGTACTTATAAAACTTGCATTTTTTATATAAACCAAAATAACATATCACACAAATTTTTTCCTACAAAAAATATATTCAGAATGTGTTATCCCTACTAAATATATAACATGCAAACACTGAAACATGTTATATCTAATTCAAATGTAAAGATCATTACCTGTTTATCTAACTCAATTCATTTACTGGTACTGTGCCATTTACATACACACATATATATATACTAACCAAACACAATTGTTCTCAACACACTTTATAACATCCAGGCTTTTTAATTGAAAATTCCAAAAAAAAACTAGTCCCAACTACAAACCACAAACACCCCTGTCCATATACCAAACCACCAGTTTAACAATGATAATACATTAACAATTATACAGGACAAAGGAATAATAATTAAAAAAAAAATAAAAAATAAAATAAACCAATGTTCTCGTCTTGATCATGTTGCGCATTGTCCATATCAACTTCATGTTCTGCCAAAACAAATGTAGGATTATTCTCTTGTTGATGATAGTTAAGATCTGAATAAGTAAAAATCTGCACCCTCTTCTTGAACAATACGAACCATGTTTTATGTTATGAATCAGTAAATACAATTAATTATGTGTTTGATAAGATTTTTTAAATGAATTAGGGTTTCAATTACACAAACTGAATGGATGGAAGATTGATATATGAATAATAAAGTATAAATTTGAAAACCGTATAGTTTCCATGTTTTTAGCCAAATTTGAATGATCGGATTTAATGTCATTTAAGGTAAATTACTTTAATGCCCCTGCGAATTAGTTATAATAAATTAATACAAAAATAATTAACTAAATTCTGATTGGACTATATGGGTTCTCGCAGTTCTCGCACTTAACAGGGTTCTGAAAATAAAGATACACTATATATATATATATATATATATATATATATATATATATATATATATATATATATATATATAGTGAAGCGTTCAAATGAGAAGGGTTTTTTTTGTGAGAAGGTGAGAAGGGATCCTAGCCCTCCATCCAACCCCCTTTTTTTTAGATCTAATGGCATAGATTTAATTACAATTTTACTCTAACTTAACACTAAACAAAGGTGGAGGGGCTTTTTTGTAATTTTTCATCCAAATAATAGGGGTCTCAGTAAACTTTCGTCATTTAACACACACTAACTTAAAAAATCCTAATTCTCTCTCACTTAACCACCACCTCCTCCAATCTCCACCAAAGGCAACAACACAAACCGCCATTGGACGACCAATCACCGCCACAGAAACACCTTCATGTCACCACTCTCGATCATCTCCTTGAGCTAATGGTTGTCTGATTTTGTAATTTGAAGTTTATCAGGTTAAAATTGGTTCTTCAAAAGGTTAACTTCTTACACTCTCATCATTCACTTGTTTGTAATCGGTGTTAATTTGACCATTGCTTGTAATATTTGTTCATGTAATACTTTTATTGATCTCATTGCAGCTAGTTCATTCAAATTTATAATGCATACTAACTGTTTGATGAAATGCCTGAACCAATATTGCACAAGCTATGAACTTTATTTGCTGATTCAGGTTGATTAATTTAGTAGTATTGATGATTTAGTTTTCTTATTTATAGAATTAGTTTTCGCTCGACAAAGGTATATGTGAACGACAAAGCTATAAACTTTATTTGTTGATTCAGGACTGTTAAGTTAGAAAGCATGGTAAAGTGGCTATTTACGGTCAATCATTTTTCATTTGTGGTATTATGTTCTGTTTCCGCGAATGTTGCATCTTTCGCTAATTGAATTTTTACCATTTGGTTTGAGTTGAACTATGTGCCCATTGCTTTATAATGCACGTTAGGTGTTTGATGAAATGTGTAATTTTTCTTCACATGTGCAATTTTTTTTAATACATATTAGGTGTTTGATGAAATGTGTATTTTTTCTTCACATGTGCAATTTTTTTTAATGCATATTAGGTGTTTGATGAAATGTGTAATTTTTCTTCACATGTGCAATTTCTTTTAATGCATATTAGGTGTTTGATGAAATGTGTAAATTTTCTTCACGAGTGAAGAATATCGAGATTAACGTTTTTTTTTTTGATTATTTTAGTATACTAAAAGTTTCTTCACTAGTGAAGAATATCGAGATTAGCGGTTTTTTTTTTTTTTATTATTTTAGTATACTAAAAGTTTCTTCACGAGTGAAGAATATCTAGATTAGCGTTTTTTTGATTATTTAAGTATACTAAAAGCTTCTTCACGAGTGAAGAATATCGAGATTAGCGTTTTTTTTATTATTGAAGTATACTAAAAGCTTCTTCACGAGTGAAGAATATCGAGATTAGCGTTTTTTTGATTATTTAAGTATACTAAAAGTTTCTTCACGAGTGAAGAATATCTAGATTAGCGTTTTTTTGATTATTTAAGTATACTAAAAGCTTCTTCACGAGTGAAGAATATCGAGATTAGCGTTTTTTTTTATTATTGAAGTATACTAAAAGCTTCTTCACGAGTGAAGAATATCGAGATTAGCGTTTTTTTGATTATTTAAGTATACTAAAAGTTTCTTCACGAGTGAAGAATATCGAGATTAGCGTTTTTTTTATTATTGAAGTATACTAAAAGCTTCTTCACGAGTGAAGAATATCGAGATTAGCTTTTTTTTTATTATTTAAGTATACTAAAAGCTTCTTCACGAGTGAAGAATATCGAGATTAGCGTTTTTTTTTTTTTTTTTTTTTTTTTTTTTTTTTTTTTTTTTTTATTGAAGTATACTAAAAGTTTCTTCACGAGTGAAGAATATCGAGATTAGCCTTTTTTTGATTATTTTAGTATACTAAAAGTTTCTTCACGAGTGAAGAATATCGAGATTAGCGTTTTTTTTTAATTATTTAAGTATACTAAAAGCTTCTTCACGAGTTAAGAATATCGAGATTAGCGTTTTTTTTTATTATTGAAGTATACTAAAAGTTTCTTCACGAGTGAAGAATATCGAGATTAGCGTTTTTTTGACTATTTTAGTATACTAAAAGTTTCTTCACGAGTGAAGAATATCGAGATTAGCGTTTTTTTTATTATTTAAGTATACTAAAAGTTTCTTCACGAGTGAAAAATATCAAGATTAGCGTTTTTTTGATTATTTTAGTATACTTAAAGTTTCTTCTGTTGTCGTATGTTTCTTCTGTGATGTTGTTTCAACCGTTGGAAACAATTTATTCAAATATTGGGATCTTCTCAGGTCCCAAATCCACCGTTTGGAAACTGTAAAAGGTTTGATTTCTTTTTTGTTGATAATGTCAAATAGTTTCTATAAATGTTTAACTAAATGTTAATACTTTTTATCTTTCAGATGTAAAATTTCAGTTCGGTCCTCTCTTTGTTTGTGTCCTTGTGAAGTGCGTAAGGTTGCTTGGTTCTGAGTCTGGGACATTTACTTTGCCTGAGAAATCAGTGATATCCATGTATGTTAGCAACACCTTAAGATATCTCTTGCAAACTCAGGTATGTAATGTTATATATAGTTTAGGCATGTATGAGAATATTCGTTTGATATCAGAAGCCGGTGTGCTAATTTTCATGCATGACATGCAGGTAGAAGCTGGATTGTTATCTTCTCTGATACGCCTTACATTATCCGACAGACTCGAGAATATTGATGATGATTCCCATGAGTGGAGGGCATTGAAAAGTTTGTTGCACTTTTCAAGGAGCGTCACAGATAAAGAAAGTTGCATGCATTCTCCAATTGATAGAAAACGGGCCCTTAATGATGATGATTCATTTGTCAATCGTCTTGGTGAATTTACAAGTCTAGCAGAAAGTGAGCGCAATCTTGGGATAACCATAGCCTTTTCATCGTCAATGCTATCTGTTTCACCTGATCTAATACTGCAGCCTGCAGCATTTCCCAGCAATTATATCTATTTCAAAGAACCTGGGCGGTGTTCCTTTTTCTATTCTACTGTCTATCTGTTTCCTTGAAAGGGGTTTTCTTAACAATGTTTGCAAGTCTTGGCCCGAATTGTCGTTTTTGGGTTTAGAACGTGTAGTCGCTGCAGTCAATGATCAAAGCAATGGGGATTACTCTAGCTTGGATTCAAAAAAATTTGAAGCACTATCTTACTTTTTGAATAAGATTCTGTTTTCTGTGCTATTTCCAGCTATTATAAGTACTTTGTACTTAACAGAGTCAGCCAAACTTCAGGACTTGCTGCTGGCTAAGCTGTCAATTCAACGAGATATCTGATAATTTTGTCTGCTCTTTTCGTCTTGTCTTTTTCTGGTTGCATCGCATACGATCTTCTTACCGTGATGAACAAGCGGAAGAGCTTGTGAAGATTTCTGAAATCTGTTTTGTTCTCATTAAGAGCATGTTGGCACACCCTTCGGCCAGTCAGTATGTCCAAGAAATTGCTGAAACCATTTTCTGCCATCCTGCAGTCATTGGTGTTGTAGAGAGCCCATTATCTGTGAACAGCGTGCTAAAAGACTATTTTTGAGCACCCAGTAGATGATTTTCTTTGTTCAGCAAAAGAAGGAGTTCATAGAATGGACTATCATCTCTTGCAAGTTCTAGAAATATATTGTAACCAGTTCTCCTTAAATGAGCGGGTTACCGGGGCTTTCAAGTGCGTCATACAGAAGTTGGTTCTGATGCTAAAAGACAGGTTTGACCAGCTCATAGAATCCAAAGATCTACTTCCCCTGATCCCAACATTATTTGCTATTTACACTTTGGTTTGGTTTATATCCCCTCAGGAGCTACTTGAATTGGCTTATATGTTCTCCAGAATCGACCTTTCATCTGTTCATAAATCTTCAAAATTTTTTGCCCTTTCTGTTGCATTAAATATTGCTGGTTGTGCATTCGACTTCATGCGAGAAACTGATGTTACACTGTTTGAGAAAGTGTATTTTCATGTAGTCGAGATTGCCTCTTGTTCTGAACTACTTGCCGTAGATCTTTGTTTGCTGAAACCCGTCAAGAGTTTTAATAAACGTAGTGGTCGCACTTCTCAATCTCTTCCACAATCCATGGTTATGTCTAGGGTAGTAGCAAGCATGCCCATGAATCTGCTTTCAAAATGCCTCAAGAAGCCTAGCACGGTTAAGGGTCAACTATTGTTTCATTTGACCGAGTTGAGTCTTACTCATCTATCTTTCTTCGGACTTACTTTTATGGAGATGGTGAACAAATCTTCAGCTGGCAAAAAGAGGAAGGCTGGTGCACGTGATGACGACTTGGTGATGCTTCTGCCAACTGCTCTATCATTCTTGAGTTTCATTTCCATAAGATATAGGGACAAGTGTTACAAGCATGTTGGAAACATACACTCATTATATTGGGATATATTATCCGATGGATTTTCTAACTTGAAGAATTTTGTTACTAGAGACTTATTTCATGTAACACTAGACAAATCTGTGCCTTCAACTGTAGAAGAGCTTTGTGTTTGTTTTGACACAAGTCTTCTTGGAAGGTCAGTTGCTGTCATGCAACAGCATCTTGTGTCAAGCGGGGCCACTGTCAAATGGAGCAAAAGATTGAAGTTATTTGATTCTTTAATTCCATCTGGGACTGATAACCTTCTGGACTGTAATGCTCTCGAAATTGATCATTACTCCATTGATCAATCTTTGAACATTATTATGAGGGTTGTCACAAAGGTACGTCTCTACAAGATGTTATTATTTGCTAAGGGGGAAAGTGAACTTTCTTCTTTGGAAGTAATGTCTAACAAAGAACAGTTGAGAAGTGTACTGCTCATAAATACGTTGATATCCACATGGCGGTTAATTGTCAAAAAGTTTTCTTTGAAGTAAACTTCTCAATCTGACGTTGAAGGCACAAAGTTCTCATTGTTCCGACTTTTGGAAATCTTCCTTTCAAAGATTTTTGTTGAAGTTATTACAGAGATGCATAAGAATTCTGATACGGGATCAAATTCTGCTGTTAAACTTGAACAACTTGCAAAATCTTGTCTTCTTCACAGATTTGAGGATTCTGCAACACTCAGCATGCTTCAAAATTTTTTGACTTTTGAAGTTGAAGATAAATCATTTCAAATTCTTCAGCTTTTGTTGGCTCATTCTTAATTTGCACCCACCATTCAATCTGCCACCAAATCTTCCAGTTCTATACAATTTGGTATCATATTTTGACCCATGTCAAGTATTCTGAGATCACTTCTTTTGCCAGTCCGGATCAAAAGTCACCCCCATTTGAGCTGTACATGAAACAGTTAAAACTTGTTAAATTGTTTGGGGTGTTATGCCATTTAAGGGCTTGGTTTGCAAAAGATATTGGGATAAATACTAAAGAATTGATGTTCTTGCTTCTGTCATCTTATGGTGCTACCGTAAGTGAAAAAAACATGGAGATTTATAAAATCATGCAAGAACTTGAGCGCGTGGAAGAGTCTAGCAAAAGTTATATTGGTGACATGGATTATTTGTGGGGAGCTACTGCTACAAGAGTGAGGAAAGTACGTGAGACAGAGCATGTTCTTTCGTCTGCTGACGCCGATGTCATTGAAAAGCACCGAAAAAGTCAATTCAGAGAATCTTCCAATTACTAAGATTCTTGATCAGGCTAATTTCCCTGAATGTGAGTTTTTCTTTCTTTATCATCTGTCGAAAAAAGTGAACAACTTTTTATTTAAATAACATGAGCACGTAGTTTTAATCATTTGGAAAAATCTATATGACATGTTTGTAGCAGGTAGAGTCGTGTTTAGTTTATGTAAGTAAAGTCACGTAGTTGGATTTGTTTTAGTTTTATTTTTATTTTTTTTGAACGATTTTTAGTTGCTTACTTAGAATTGAATTTGGATGGTCATGGTGGTTTTGACTTCTTTTTCACGAAAGTTGTGACTTCTAGATCAACTTCGCTGTTGTAAACTTTACATATGTTCAGTTTGCATCTTGTAATATAGCATTTATCTATGTTCACAGATTGGGGTAATTAAGTGACTGATAGGTGATGAACAAACATTTCCTGGAATGAATTTGTATCAAGAGTCAAGACTGGGAAATTGTTTACGCATTCTGACTCCCATTACATATTAATTTATATACATGTTATGCATTACTATATTGCGCAAGTTCAAAGTTGTCGCTTAGTAACAAACGGATTTTTTTGGTTCAGCTATTATGAAGAGGCTTTGTGTTTGTGCTATAGCCAATAATTGGATATGCGTTGTTAGCAATGCAAGCATTAATAGCTATAGCACAACTAAAACATCATGTCAGTTAGGTCTGGTATATAGAATCTAGTTTTATGATGGTTAAAGTTAGGTCTGGTATATAGAATCTAGTTTTCTGATGGTTAAATAATACTTTGAAGAATGGTCAAGGTTTAATACATTCTACACCGTAATCTAGTAAGTGAATATATTGTATGGTCCTAGTCTTAATGACGCTTTTAACATGCTTCTAAGTTTATTTGTTGTTTCGCTTCATCATCAAAATGATTTCCATGAAAAATAACGAGAACTTTTACGATGGTGTTGATCTTATATTGTAATTCTCATGTGCATTTCTGTTGTGGCAGGTCATTGGGCGTGATAATGTATGCTATTTCCATGATTTGATTAAGGAGATGACTAGCTGGGGATACCAAGAAGGAAAACGCTATTTGGATTTGGATATGATTTCCGACAGAGTAACAGGTAATTTCTATATGAATATTTACTAAAGTGTGTACATTACTGTGGTTGAGGATGCATATAGAAGCTGTAGGCGCTTGTGCCTTCTAGGCATTTTAATTTTGTCTTATATAACTAACTTTGGTTTCATGCCAACGTCTGTAGATCATATACACTTAGTGTAGCCTTTAATCACTTTAGGTAGTCACCGAGTATCTTGGTTTCATGAGGGTTGAAGCTCTTGAAATTTTGTCGTGTGTCAGTGATGAAATTTTGTCTGTAGATCATTTAGACTTAAGCTGTTGAAATTTTGTCATGTGGCAGTGATGAAGTTATTGCTGCTGTTGTGGAAGCTTTCGTTGGGTCCTAATCTGAACTTCTGTTTTATAGTGTACATAATGTAAGGTGTTAGTATCTCATGATGATCCTCATGTTGTATACTATACAGTATACACTATAGAGCACAAGTTTAGAGTTTAGACAAACACTTCCCGATGGAAATTTACAAAAAATTAACAATGATAGGATCAGATCTCACATGACTCTAAAAAAGGATTTGCATCAACTTCAAACAGTTGTGCAGTTGAGATACTTAGGTACTTTTCCTTGAGTGATTGGTGGCTATCTTACTCAGAAATGATCAACAACTATTAGTAAAATGAAAATCCAGTAGTTTCTAGGGATGTGCAGTTGAGCTACTTAGGTACTTTTCCTTGAGTGATTGGTGGCTATCTTTATGATGTGACTCTTATGTGTATTAGTTTGTTGTAATTATAACAACCTTAACTTACAAACTGACTTGCACCATTGTTGTATGGACGAAACATGATGCATGCTATTTACACTTTCTATCTTGATATCTCTGCCTCCATAAATGTCAATGATTCAATCAGCATAAGTGATTCCATCAATATTCTAAATAAGCTAACTCAGTTGATAAAGGTTATGATTCACCTGCTACTTGTTAGGATGCATTTCATATTCATTTTTCTCTTCAGAGCAACAATCTTTGTACACACGATAAACAATCACTTATATGTATAATGCATACTATTTGGAAAAGTCTTGATACAAACAATTTTTTCTTCATAATGTTATATAAGTTGTAGTTTTCATCATCTTTGTTCATTAATTCATGGGTTTCGTTGACAATGCTATATACTTGGTTATGTTTTAGTCATTGCTTCACGGTTTCATGTGTTGAATTAAAACTTGGACTTGATAGAAGCTATATCTTCTGAAATCTCATATATTGTAAATGACTTGTATGAAAGAACAATAGTGAAATAAAGGACCACGATTGGCATTTTGTTGGAGCGTGCTTTGAATAATGTGTTACACAACTTATAGTGTGGTGGATATTTCAGACTTAAAGAAACAATGGATCGTCTTGCTGCAAAGTTGGAAGCAATTTATACTGCTTCAGGGGAAAAAAAGATAAACGTAATTACTCATTCAATGGGTGGACTTCTTGTCAAATGCTTCATGAGTCTCCACAATGATGTATGTTACCGTCTTCCTTTTGTATTGTTTTTCATGATTCGCTTTCATTGTATTTTATTAAAAGCAAAGCCGCTGTATATAAAATAATGTTTTGCATATATTTGAGAAATATGTAAAGAGTTGGATAGCAATTGCTGCACCATTTCAGTGTAAGTTACTTAACTGATGGAGTCATTTTGAAATTTTGCAAAATATTGGAACTTCTGAATAGTTTCAGATGTATTTACAATATTAGAAATGGCAATTATGACACATGTACGTATGAGTTGGTCGATTTGGGTTGGATACTAAATGAGTTGCAAGTCCGTCAAATTTATTTTAAACCGTGCAATCTCCTTAATCTTTTTTATCAATGATCTAGTCATCTAGGTCAATTATTGTAAATGTATAATAGTTTTTGTAATTGTAAAGAGTGGACCACTGTGGGTCAACCCAGCACTATCTGACCCGTTTCAAACCACCCTAAAATATGCCCCGTTTATCTGTTACCTAGTTACCCAGCCTGCCCAACCTTAAATAACCGTCTATTAAATACCAATATCTCCTATTTTTGCATTTCTTGTATAAAATATACGCTAATAAGATCAAATATTCAATCCTTTCTCATTGTTTTCACGTGTGAAGATATTTCTTACAAGATTTAAATAATTGTCTATTAAACATCAATATCTCATATTTTTGCACTTATAGTATAAAAAATACAAATTTTTACATATATTTTTTCTTCATTTGTGATAAAATATCTTCACTAGTAAATACACGTACATTTATATATGAATTTTTTTTTCTTCACGTGTGAATAAACTTTTTTTCACATGTAAATACATGTATATCTATACATGAGCATATATTCTTTTCGCGTTTGAATAAACTTTATTCAATAGTAAATACACTTAAATTTATATATGAACACATATTTTTCTTCGCTTGTGAATACACTAATAAGTACACGTATATTTATTCATGAGCATATATATTTTTTTCACGTGTGAATAAACACTAGTAAATAAAGGTACATTTATACATGAGCATATATTATATTTCTTCGCGTGTGAATACACGACACTAGTAACTACATGCACATTTACACATGACAACGTACTTTTTAAGCTCTTTGGAAGAATTTTTGAAAAATAAAAGGCTTTATAGAGACCTTGCAATGAATACATTAGAAAGTAAAGAATAGTTCACTAATTGCCAGTGTGTTACTAGTTCTACATATATAAATATACATGTATTTACATGTGAAAAAAGTTTATTCACACGTGAAGAAAAAAATATACTTTTTTTCACATGTAAATACAAGTATATTTTTATACGCTAATAAGATCAAATATTCAATCCTTTCTCATAGTTTTCACGTGTGAAGATATTCTTACAAGATTTAAATACACGTACATTTATAGTGAGATGGTGAGGGTGGTTGTCTATGACACAAGAATGCACATAGCAGAAAAGATATGCACTCGATAAGATACAGTAGAAAAAAAATCACAAGGTGTGCACCAGAATATCAATCACTAAGCCTTTTCATACTCTTACGCAAAGAAACAACAAATCTTATTAATCACTGTAAAATGTATATTGTGAGGCCAACACAACTCGGGCCTCATTAAACATACAACAATTTCAAATGAACTAAATCAAAAGTACTTGACATGTATAGTAGAGAGAAAAGATGCCTCAATTTCACCAACTAATTTGGTTTTAAGGTTCAATAATAACGCAACACGACAATAATGATAGCACAACCCCTAAGAACTGACACAAGAAAAATGGCTCTACCACATTTAACTGGGAGACAGTAAATTGTAACTTTCAGAATTGCCAATCTAGTTAAAATCAGGCTTCTCTGGGTAGGTGCATCCTTATCGTTGGATGATCACACTAGATGCATAGCAAACGGCTCTCAAACATTACTTGATGGGCTTCTCTTTAACCAATTGAGACAAAAATCCTCCAACGAATGCATCACCTGCTCCATTAGTATCAACAAGTTTCTCCTTTGGCAAGTAAATGACGGTATATTTTGAAACTTTTCCATCCTGAGCAACTACAACGGGATCCGCACCCTAGGTAATTACAGTAATCCTCTTGTGTGTTCCTGATGCTTTTGGCAATTGAGAGATCTTGATTGCAATCTCCTCCACGTCATCAGTCTGAAAGAAGAGCAATTAATTTTTATTTAAACATTTGACATATTTTTCAGTATATACTTGTATCTATTGTTTCAACTGCTAAACGAATCTTACCTCCCAACCATGAACCTTAGAGAATGTTCTTGCTTCGGTTTCATTTCCAAAAACATAATCCACATACTTGCATTGTAAAATACATAAGTATGAGAAATTTTCCAAGTGTGAAAAGTAACTTGATAGGGCAAATGTCATAATTAAACTTACGGTAAAGCTTTCTCTTGAGCATCCTTAAAGAATTCACAGATGAATGGGGCAGAGATCATTGTGAAAACCTACAGGTCTTGAGAAAGTCAGAAACAAGATCTTGGTTGGTTGCAAAAGTTACTAAAGGAAGCTTATAAACCATATGATCTTTAAATATTTTATTATTACCTTGTTGGTTGCAGCTGCATGCCCAGCAACAAGCTGAATTGATTCAGGGGACACTGTAAGGAAAAAGCCAGCAATGTAGATGTACTTGGCCTTCTCAACTATCCAAAATGGCTAGTCTTAGCGAACTTTAACAATGCAAGAAAACACATGAATCCTAGAAATGTAAAGTCACGAATCATTACCAAGTGTCCAGTTCTCGGGGCTTTTCAAGTGCTCTGACTTGTAGCAGTTAGCAGCAGACAAGTTGGCAATAAGTGATCTGGTCAAAATGCAACAGGTATAATCAGATAAACAATGTCAAGAATTGCAACTGCGCAACAAGTGACTTTCGGATGAAAAAATATCTACCAACCTCTCGCCACCAATAACACAGACAGCACATGTACCAGTTAGTGCGGTTTCATCCTCATAATAGTGCACCTAATAAACATCATCAATATAACAATAGGTAATTCATTCACTGTAACAAATAAAAAACAAAAAGACTGCAAACAAATGAAAACAGCTAAGACTAGTACGTTAAGTCCAGCCTTCTTTGAGTTCTTAATCACTTCAAGTCTAATGAAAACATCATCAATATGAAGTACTTATATTTTATTCTATACCAGACCAGATGATGAAGGGTAGCTTATAAGATTTTTCCCAAAACAATTGCAATTCCTCACTAAACTTCATTAGACTTGAAGAGATTAAGATTACTATAGCATGTTCGATCCTTACTGGTGAATCTTAGCTGATTAAATTTTACAGTAAATAAATATAAGCATTTGATACTAGTAATTGCAAGTAGTACTTGTTATATAAAAGAGAACCTGTTGGACATAATTGGCATGCATAAAAACGAGGATACAAAAGAGAGTGATGGCAATGAAGAGATAAATGTATTCCAGTGATGCTCTTATTCTCGGCGTCAATACAGTGATCCTCTTATGCTAAAAGCCTAAAAGGTAATAGCATATGACAAAAAAGGTCTATTGGTCATAGAGATGGTCTACTAGAGGTAAAATGAGAACGTCCATCCACAACCTTCTTATCCAAACTAAACATTCTGCTGCAAGATGACATAAAATTTCGAGCATAATCAAATGTATGAAACCCGATAAGATCAGCATTTAATAGACCCCCTCAAAATCTTGCTATCAATAGGTATACTCTTGAATAATTCCCATAATTGAAGTTGTGAAGGACAAACCTGATTTTGTAAGGATAAAATTCCCGTCTCAAAAAAGTTGGAAAAAAATACTTCTGATTACCTTATGGTTTTAATAGCCGGGGGAAGCGCCAGATGCTTCACCAGGGCAGACCATGATATGATTGAAGATGATTTAAAGCATTTGAAGCGGGTGTTTGCAACTTATGGGGAAGGCCTGATAACAGAAGACGTGGTGGAAAAAGAGGCCGAGACGGTTGAAGGAGTGGTTGCCTTGATGGAAAAGTCAACAGAGCAATTGGTGGAGGACTTTACTGTGGTGGCTTGTGAAGCTAGTGGTATGGGAGTGAGCTCAGAACAACCACAAACACTGCCTATGCCTCCCACAACCGGGAGGTGGAGCAGCAGTGACCCTAACACTATGTTACGTATTTTGTGCCATAGAAAAGATCGTGTTGCAAACTTATTTTGTGCATATGAAATCAACTAAGTTCGATGACGAGGTGATGAAAAGAAAGTACAACTGAAGGTGGAGATCCACATGTTGTAGTTTTTTGGCTTATCGGGGGAGGAGAGCTTCGGGTTTTGAGAGAGCTTGTACTAACCCTTTGGTCTTTCACTATTTGTAGCATATTAGGCAAATAATATTTGATGAAATGTGCAATATATGTATATACACTTTCATAATTCTCATCTGTAATTTAAGTCTACAACAAATCAACTAATTGTGCAGATTATTTATTTACTAAGACATAAAATATATTTAAATCTTATTATTTATTTACTAGTTGTTTGTGTAAGTCCTGACGCACCCATTTGCTACCTCTACTCCCGACCGTGAAGAGACATGGGATTCTACAAGTTCTGGTTACGTTAGTGCATGTTTATGAGCATTTAGGTCAGTTACCCCACCAGACTTTATTAGACAGCTTTAGGCCTCTGATGCATCATGCATATAAAGGTAAATATAACAAGAATTATCCATGAGGCCGAGTTAGGCCTTAATCCATTAACCACTATAACACAAACTTCAATTGGATTGATCGACTGTACAGTGAATTATCAGGTGTGATGAGGCTCCAAAGAAAGCCATATTTACTAGATAGTTTAAAAGCCATTGGCCATGACTCAAATTTCATGTCTACTCCTCCTGATTTCTTAGATAACACACAAGAATGCATGTTGGAGTTTCAACTCAACTATACAATATCTTTTCCATCTGGTGAGATTGGTTAACTAGGTTCTTATAGTTGGCAAATGGGGTGAGTCTAGTAATGTGTACCAAATAAGTCTAGGAAAGTAGCATTACAGCATTATTAACATTAACTAGGACTGCATCAAAAAATTCAGATTATTCAATCATTCTATTTGCATTTACATTGAATACTATAGCATGAATAATAAAACTGGTGCTCACTTACCAGCAGAACGATGAAACTGATAAACGGTCACACAAAGCCAAACTTTTCTGAGATGGTATCACACCCATGTTGTACCTGCATCAACACATGTTAAATGTATTTATACAACTGAAGAAATATCAACAGATATTTGCACATAATCCATGTTGATAGGCTGATGATAGATTATTGTGCTGAAAAACATCCCTGAGTTATTTACTATTAAGTAAAGAAATATTAACAGATATTTTTCACGTTGATAATAAAATGATACATTATCGAGCCTAAAAAAACTTCTAACTTCTTAATATGTAAAATGTGTGTCAGATGAAACCATGCCTGTGCTATGTGCTTATGCAAATAATATCTCTCCTGAAAAAATCTTCACTTAATAGAAACTTTATTAGCTTAAAATGTTTATTGTTTGATGTCTGTCTTTTTTTCAAGTCATATGTTTGTCTTTGAGTCACTTGATATAGTCAGGGTTTGTTCAGCAGTGGTCGATTTCCAGCATTTTCTGTGCATGTTTGAGGCTATTTGGTGTCATGAATGGTGGTGCAATCTTTTGTATTAGTACTTGTACTAACATTGTTTTTCCCTAGTCATCTTTCTGTGCTGGTCTGCATAATAGTGTTCTGGCAACGGAGGGCTGAGAATCTTTCTGTTTAGAACCCGTCTTATTTTTTAGTTGTATGTTTTCTTCGAGGCCACCAATATAGTCAGTTTGTTCACCAGTGCTGGATTTCCAGATTTTAATGTGCATCGTTCAGGCTAAGTTAGTGTGGTGGATGCTGGTGCATATTCTTTGTATTAGTACTGATGGGCTCAATGTTTTTTCCGGTCTTCTTTCTGTGTTGGTTCACATCTAAGCATTCTGGCCAAAGGAGTACTGTTGTTTTCAAGCTATATTTTTCAAATTGATTTGCATTTCGAAAAGAAATCTAACTAAACAGAATCCAATCATACTAAAACTCCAAAAGCTGCTTAATGAGATTGTCGATCTTTCTGAAACATCATGTCTGCGTATTCAACGAGTCTAACAGAAGATGATTGTCTGTTGATATAATAAGCTTAACCATCTTATGTATCTTAACAATTTTATTTCTAATGACCCATTACAATCTATATAGTTTAAGTATTTGTTTACCTGAATGAAACATTGGACATTGTATAAGCAAAGAACTAAAAAGCTACGCATGCTGAAACAGGCACCATGTCATTCAAGAACCTTGTTTCGGGTTTGGCATAGCTTACGTAAGACAAATGCTTTGGACCAACACTGCTAAGCAGTCTATTTTCCTTTATAGCCTAGTTTGTCAAAAACTTGTATGTAAACAGTTATCTCTTTTCAGGGGTGGGTCTAAAGTCTAAACTTTGGAACAAGTACAAAAGGCAAAAAGAACTGCTCAAACAAGTGAATATAGACAATGCCAGTTATGCAATTCATTTGTATGGGTAAAAAAAAGTTAAAATAAAACATGACCACACAGGCAGACTTTGCACCTAAGCTAGAAAGCTGTCAAAAGTATTTTAGACCTATGTGGTGAAGATGAAGTTTCTGAATCAACGATTTGTGCTAGGTATAAAGTTACAGAATGTTCACCTACTTCCTCCTTTCTCAGGTATCTATTTCCTATTTTATTGTCATTGGTTTTTTAAAACAGCTAAACATAAAGAAGTAAGCTAAAAGGTCATGCTATTCAAATGCCTACAGATATTCGAGCGAAAGCTTTTGTGTTTTGTTTTAAAGGTTTAATCATATAAAACAAGAACATTACAAACGGTCAATCAAATATGGCATACCTGAGCCGTTGATCGAGGACCATAAATAGAACTAGAGCGTTTGCTGTCAAGCACAGTGAAGTAAACTTCATCTCTTGAAAGCAAGAGATTCGCACAGTAGCTCTCAAGTCTCAACAGGTTCCGCAATGCCAAATATCATCTGTAAGAATGTAAAAAGGTCAATGGAGAGACAATGAAACATCAAATATCACATTCAAAGAAACATACCTCTGCCAATTCTCCGGCTGTTACTGACTTGTTCCCTTCAAGAAGCTCAAGCCAAGCAAACTCAAGGAGTGAGGGATCCTGCAATAAATTACGTAAGTATATCTGCAAGTCATAGCAAGCGTGTCTGATCTTTATGAAATTGCACACGGTGGGTCTCAGCAGAAACACGTCCTTCTGGAATTTGCAACTGTTTACTTTGTTTGCTTTTCCCATCCACTAGTATTCCAAACACACAACTGCATAGAGAGTAAAATGTATTACCAACCATGACACCACTTCATTAAGCATAGGTAAATGTAGTTTACTAAATCAGGGATACAATAAGAAATATGATTAGATAAGCAGTTTCGATAAGCAATCCCAAATGCCCTTAAAACTGTTTATCAGATATTCTGATGTATCAAAATGCATTAAGCATACTCGGATTCAGGTACATTTAAGTCCATAAGCTTATAACACAAATAAAGTAAGGGTGTATGACATTGCTTATTCAAAATGTTCATTTGCTTATTACTCTTTAAATTAACCAGTTTGAAACAGGCAACTCAGAAATCCTTAATCAAAACAGCTTATATCACCAACAAATTTTCTGATAAACAATCACAAAATATGAAGATAACTAGTTTGGGATTGCTTATTAAAACCGCTAATCTCCTTATTTTTTAAAAAATAAGAAATATGATATCAACCACTCCAAATTGCTTATCCAAAACAGCTTATGTCACTCACAAATCATCAGATAAGTTGTTTCAATAACCAATCCCATATTACTAAACTTTTCACGCGCGAAGAAAAATATATCCTATATTTTCACGCACGAAGAAAAATATATCCTATATTTTCACTCCAAATTGCTTATCCAAAACAGATTATGTCACTCACAAATCATGATTAATCTTACTGATTATAGTTTTTGAAGATACTATTATTAAACTTTTCACACGCGAAGAAAAATATATCCTATATTTTCACGCACGAAGATCCTATTACTTAACTTTTCACGAGCGAAGAAAAATGTCTCCTATATCTTCACACGCGAAGAAAAATGTCTCCTATATCTTCACACGCGAAGAAAAATATTCCCTATATTGTCACGCGCGAAGATGCTATTACTAAACTTTTCACGTGCGAAGAAAAATATCTCCTATATTTTCACGCGCGAAGATACTCTTAATAAACTTAATCATTACTATATTCTACTTTACGCAAATCAATTAAGTCACCTATAACAATCAAGACCTAATTAGTAATCTATATATTCACATGTGACAAATTTACAATTAAAACAATGATAATAACTTCAAATGCACAATAATTTACAATTCAACAATAAAATTTTATCAAAAAAAAAAAAAAAAAAAAAAAAAAAATAGCAGTTACTTGAATTTATGAGTAATCTGATTTGAAAAGATTGTCTTCTTCACCTATCTCAGCTTCAGTTTTGTTGCTTAAGCTTTTAATTGATGTTTTACGGTGGCGGTTATGGCGGTGGTTTCAATGGTGGTGATGGCGGTGGTTTGAACGGTGGTAATGGCGGTGGTTTGAATTGGTGTTAATGGCGGTGGTTTGAATTGGTGTTAATGGCGGTGGTTTGACCGGTGGTTATGGCGGTGGTTACGGCGGTGGTTAGAACAATGGTTATGGCAGTGGTGGTTATGAAGGCAGTTGGGGATTGGGAGAGAATGTACTCTCTTTCACCTCCAACTATGAGAATGTATGTGTTTTTTTTTTAATATGTGAGGCGTGGGGATTGTAATTCCAAAAATACCCTTGTTTAGTATATAGTTAGTGCAAATTGTAAATTAATTTCAGCTATTAGATCTAAAAAAAGGAGAGACTAGATGGATGGCTAGGATCTCTTCTCGCGTTTTCACAAAAAATGGACTTCTCACAAGAATGGCCCCCTATATATATATATATATATATATATAGATACTAAAAACCATCACCATTTAACGTAAGTAAAAGATAAGAACACCATTTAACATAGATTTTCTCGAAGAAATATATTTTCTTTTCAAGCATTACCCAAATGACCGCATGACCAACCACCGACCTATATATCTTACTAATTAGACCACATTTTACCATTAGCCCAAACTTTTTTTTTTTTTTTAATCTCAGCCCATTGTCCAAAAACTCTTTGTAGTAAAAGTTTGAACAAATCACCCTGAAAATTGAAGTTTTTAACCATTTGACTCAGTTCTCTGCTTTTTAGTCTACTTTAGATCGTTTTCATGTTAAATCCACGGTAAATCTTCTAACAAATTATTTTTAATTATTTTCTTTGATGTTCTTTTTCTTTTTCTTCAAAAAAATTTGGATTATTATCGTAAAAATACAATTTTTGTAATCCAGTTGCACTAGTTATCCATAAAAAATTAAGGGTCCGCTTAGTTCGAAGTGGGGAAAGGGAAAGGGAAAAGGTAAGAGAAAGGGAATGCAAAGGAATGAGTGAGATGGGTAATGAATACCTTACCCCCCCCTCCCAATTTACTATATAATGGTTGATTACCCACTACGGGGTAATCAATACCTTTGCACTCCTTAACCAAGCAACATAATTTGAGAGCGGTGGGCCCTTTTGAATTCCTTACTCATTCCCCACCCCCTTAACCCCCCACCAAGCACCCCCTAAGTTATCAGCAAGAAATATTGCGGGTTAACCCGTACATAACTTGTTCAGCCAAAACCCGTGTTAATTGTTACATAACTCACCCATTTTTTTTTTCACATTTTATACTAAATAAAATTTTTACCATGTATACATCATTAATATTAACTTGAAGGTATGAGAAAGCTAAATCAAGCAGAAATGACTCTGAGTGTTCCGTATGTTACAGTTCGTTTTTTTGTTAGCAAGTACACCCGATCTCATTAGAGTTAGAAGGAACTCTACTGTCAGTTTAGAATATTCATGTGTGTAGTTCCATACATGATCTTTTTAGGTCGTTCGTTGTTGTAGTTATGTTGATGCAGGCGACATAAATGGAGATGACACCCTATATTTGTTCTTAAAGTAAAACTGTTTATAAAATATAAAGTAACTTGTTTTTAGAGGCTCAACTGCTATGAAAAATATTTATTTCACAAGACCCAACTGCTATTTTTCACTTTCATAGAAGTGAAGTTTTTTTTATTGCTTAAGTTTTAGTCCGTTATTCATTGTCACAAGTTAGAAATATAAAATCTTACATGTTGAATTAAATAACACATTAACAAAAATCGTATGTTTTTATTTATTATCGTATTGTATTTTGTATCTTTATTTGAATTAATAGAATTTGTTTTGTTTGAAAAAATGAAAGAGAAAATAAAATTGAGAGCGGGTGGGGCTCAAATGGCTAAGTTGTGTTTAGTTGTGAGTGAAGGAGTATTTTGAATTGTGACTGTGTGACAACTGGCAAATTAGGGAGTTATTTTGAAAACCCGCATTACATTAAAGTTCGTTTATAAATTATATTTGGAATTTTATTCATAACGAACTTGAAAAACCAATATTTTGGTTGATTATATCTAAAATTTTTATGGAATCGAGTTTGGTTTATCGATGTGATGAGAAATTATTTCGAGATTTTATTTGGCACTACGTTGACTCCGGCACTAGGATAACCTAACAGAAATTTTATGTCTTGAGTCTACGGATTCGACTATATATATATATATATTTATTTATGGAACGTCTCGTGAGATATTAAATGTTTGAAACGAGTTTCGGGTTTTGGTCCGTATAATTTACACCTAGCCACTTTACCCTAAAATGTAATAATACTTTTACTTCTATTATTGTTACTAGTATTATTATTATTAGAAGAAAGGAATAAAAAAAAGGGATAAAAAGAGTAGCAATAAAACTCGTCCTTGTGGCTCCCTGGTTAACACAAACAAACACACCACTCCTATTTATCTCTCTCTTTCCCTCACCTCTATTCTTTCTTACAAACCCTAGCCGCCACCTATTTGGCCGGCCACCACCATCACACCGCCGACCCCACGACCAAACCACCACCACCATATTGCTCATCTCATCAAGATCTCTCTTTTGAGGTACCTCACGCGCGTAACAAACAACCTTAAAACCCTCGATTTTACCACCACCGTCACTTTAACATCACAAATCTTGTGAATACTTGTTGGGTTATTGAAGAAATGCATTATTGGAGCCGTTTTGAAGGTGAGTGGCCACGATTTTCATATCGTGTGCCTCGAATTTTGATTTAATCCGTGGCTACACGGGTTGTTTTTGTGGGATTCGAAATTTTATGAAATGGGAAATGATATTTTTGATATTGAAATGAGTTTGGTATCCGGGTTTGGTGTCTATCTTTTGAGGTCGAAGTGAAACCGAGAGATTTGGCTCTCGGCTTGGTGATTATTTCGAGCCCATGTGGTTCCCTTTGTGGTTTTAATCTCGTGGTCTTTTTAGCGAGAGTAGTAGTTTTTTTTGGAGTATGGTTTTGGCTTGGATTGATGACCTTTAGATGTTGTTGTTGTTCTTGTATGACCGCGACCCCAAGGGTCCGTTTGGGACAGCCTTGGTACGCTCCAAGTGAATTTGGGTCGTGACCCAAGCGGCCTTGGTGTCGAGTCTTGTGACTCCTTGTTGTGCCGAGACCCAAGTGGGTCATTTGGTTCGGGTTTTGGCTTGGTAAACTAACCCGGAAATTTGTGTAACTTGATGTTTCCTATTGTGGCTCATGTTGATGTTTTTATTATTGTGGTGATATTATGAATTGGTCGAATACTTTGGTTGGGTCAAGACCATTGTGGTCTCGACAATGGATATAATGTGATCATTGAGGAGTTGTTGTCGAATGGTAAAAGTGAGGACCGATTGTGAGACGGTCACTTAGTTTGACGGAGATAGGTTAGTCGGGTGCCGTAGTCGGACCCTATTGTTGTAGCACGTGATATGGGTATTGTTTGGACGGAGTTTGATTGATTGATTATGATTTGGTTATTTCTATTTTGGACTTGGACAATGAGCCGAGAGTGATGACTCGGACATGTGACCATTTCGTATGACTCGATAAATATTTATAATTAAACGCAAATAATAAAACTTGTAATAGTATTATTAGTAATATAAACGTTTATATAAATATATAGACGTGAATAACGTATATATAAATATATAAATGCGTATATTAATAGTAACAAGATCACGAGTAATATTATAACAATAACGTGACTATAAATATTATACTATGAGAATAGTGTAATATTATTGGGAGCGTTATTATGATTAAGCGACTATAAATAACGACGAGATCTTTAATATTGGATAATTATTAAATAAAATATGCCTTTAAATAAATGAGGAAAACTATCGAGTTATACGGGGTCGTGGTCACTTGAGTCCAAGTGGATTATTATTTGTGACGTTTGTGTTGTCACGGATATATGACGATTAGTACATTCATTTTCGATAACTACGTAACTTATTTAATCGACGGGTTAAATAAGAGCTATTTAGTTGTTTAAATTGAGTATACTAATGGGCATCGTATCCTACGACGCCCATAGGTTGTGGTATGTGTACGAGAATAATAAGTTGCTAAGTATCTCGTGAGATTGCCAAATTGACGAATTTGGTAAGCTTAACGGTATAATTAGTGAATTTATTAAACTTTGATATATACCATATAGTACTTTACGTGCAATGTGTGGCCTAGGATTCGGGTATAATCTTATAATAGTATATTAAGTAAATAAATATGGGGGATTACCAAATCGACGGATTTGATAAACTTCGATGATTTATTTAAATAATATATTGGGCTAATATTAGACCTATAGATTGTTTTATTATCCTTCTTGTTGTGACTTCTTGGTTTGAGCTGTGTCGACCCACCACCCATATGGATACCAAACGCCAAACGCCAAACGCCAAACTCCAAACTAATACGAGATTTATAGGAGAAATGGATTTTCGGAAGTATAATGGAATACGTTCGGGTTTGGGAATATTTGATTTTGAGGAAATGATTTCTGAATGAGTTGACATTGTTAGGTCGTGCCGAGTCCGTAGTTGCCGTCTTTTGAGTTACTATACCTCTTACTTCTACCGATTTCATATTGCTGATTTCTGGACTTGAGGTGAGTCATAGCCCCACTTTTTATTCTTGAACTATGTTTTCAATACTTGGGGTGAGAAACGTGCAAATTATTTTATGTGGACTATTAGCGCTTCTATATTCTTTCTAAAACTTGCTATGCGTAGGGACTAGGATGTATTGTCAGCTTTAGTCACATATATTCTGTGTGTACTATTCAAGGTTGGCTTATTTGGTTATTGGTGGATTGCCAGCTTTAGTCACATATATTTTGTGTGTACTATTCAAGGTTGGCTTATTTGGTTATTGTTTGGAATTGTCGGCTTTAGTCACACGGTTCGTGTGTACTATTCAAGGTTGGCTTATTTAGAGACTGTAGCGTGCACCTATAGGTTTTTAATACTTCGGAGGTTATCCGAGTATTTATTGGTATTGCAGGGGTTACCCGAATATCTATGTTAGAACGGAGGGTATCCGTGTGTTATGTTGGAGCGGAGGGTATCCGCAGGCTTTTAGTGAATCCTTAGTCTAGCTAGCAAGCGTTTTGCGTATATGTCCACTATATTGTTAGATGAATTTAAACCTATGATCTCACCAGCGAAAGCTGACTTTTAGCACGTTTTCTCAGGAAATTAAGTGATGCTCTATGGATGCTTGGATTGGAGGCTTGGCAATGGCACCGGTTATGGATCTATTTTCTAAAACTCTGATAAACTATTGTGGACCTATGTTTACTTCTTTTGGGCCTTACTTTGGAAAATCCTTGGGATAAATGTAAACTTTAAAACCCGTTTTGGTTGTGTTTTTCTTATGTTTACTTTATCTCGTTCTTTCATGACTGTGAATGGATACCAATCCCCGTAGCACCCCGAAAGCTTGTGAGTCTTCCGCTGTATCAAATTTTGGGGGTGTTACAGAATGTTGAAATGATGTAGCACCCCGTGGGGTCAAACGGCTAAAAAATGTTAGGCATGACACCCGATCCTCTTATACTTTTGGAAAGGGAATGAAAATGACAGGTTTAGAATTTTTCAAAATTTTATAGCTAAAATAACATGTCTATGGAAGAACATGGTTTTCTTATCAAATCAGGGATACCATTTGAGTCTAGAATTTGGGAGGGGTTGTTGCCCAGGTTTGAATACTGCAAGGGACTAGAATTTGGGATTTTCCTCTTAGGCAAATCGGGAATAGGAGTGAGGTTATCCCCTAAGGAGAGGCTCACGGTTGATATCTCTGCCTGAGGATGCGGCACTAACTTGAGCAAACAACTAACAACTAACCCGCCATTCAAAAAAAAAAAAAAAAAAAAAAAAGATGTCGTTATCTTTAAAAAAAAAAAAAAAAAAAAAAAAAAAAAAATCATCGTCACCACTTCATAAATAACAAAAGAACTGTTAGGAACTTTACAAAAGATACAAAACCATTAACATCTAATGACACATAATGAATATATTCCATCGATAATCGGCCAAATTTATAATATTTATTAACAATTAATTATCAACTTGTTTACATGCATGTTCTTTTATTTGACTTAAATGAAAAGATGACTTTTAAGCAAATGCTCTACTTTAATTCGTAGTTAACCGCACATTTAGTGATTTGTTGAAATGAAAATTAACCAAGAAAATATCACTTCATGATCTTGTGTTCTTGCGATTTTCAGTTTATGTTGATGTTTTATTTCAACCAATTCCAGTTATTTGACCCAAATGAAATCCTTGATCATTCTGACTAATCATCGATACATGACTTTTGTTTATTGATCAATTCATGTGTTGGTAAGTGATAATTAAGGATTCATTATTATCACTACATGTAAATAAAACATGAATGTAACGCGTCTGATGAAATGTGTCACTTTATGTATTTATCTGCTTGAGTGTTTTTTGCATGTTTATCTACTTAAGCCTCAAAGAGATTTTATTAATAATGAAATTTGTATGTTATGTTAATACTTTTATTTAACATTCACTACGAAAATGGTCATTAGTGGCACACAATATAACGGCAAAAGTATGTAGAGTATCATATTGAATGTTTATGCATGGTTTAAGTGAGCATCACTTCATGAGCTGCAATTAGAACCATATTCTTCCTCTTGTATAATCACTAAATAATCCTAACCACACAACATCCACATTCCTTATCTGTCAAAATTTTATATAAACAATAAATAAAGACCATTTGTCACAAGCAGCCTTTAAGTAGTTGCTGAGAAGATGCATGCGTATTATATTGATTTTTGTTGTTTTGTTATGCATTATTTTCAAACTTTGAATTATTCAACAAAAGGGATGGGTTTATTTGCTATAGACAATTTGTGTGATCTTAATAGTCAAAAAGTGTCTACTACATTTAATAATGCAAAAACCAGACATCCATCCATTAAAGATAACAACGAACCCACACACTTATCCAGTTATCCACATCTTGTACCGAACACATCTTCTGTATATCACCCAAACATTCCTTCGCTTCTATTTTGTAACAACCCAAACACCCTTTTTTGTTCAGACAAACAAACTGATACATACATCATGTCTTCAGTCAATCATGACGAGTTTGCTCACTTAAAATTCCCCCTTGAAGATATACTATCCGCCACCAACAACTTTGATGACGAAAATCTCCTCGGAGAAGATGCATCTGGAAAGGGTTACAAAGGACAGCTCTTGTGGTCCGGTGAGTTAATTAATATCTACGCTGGGAGGTTAAATAAAGAACGGTTTGATGGAGACCAACAGTTTTGGATGGAGCTTTCCATGCTTTCTAGTCTCAAGCACAAGAATCTGGTTTCTCTTGTTGGGTTTTGTGATGAGAATGATGAGAAAATCATCATTATCAAGTACGAGTTCACGAGAAATCTGACAGGCTATCTAACTGACCCGTTCGTGTTGACATGGGTGCGAAGGTTGGAGATATGTGTTGGTGTTGCGCATGCATTGAGCTACATTTATTATGACGAGTCACGCGATTTTAGTGTAATACAGTACAACATCGACAGTTCATCTATTCTATTAAAAGATGACCGGGAACCCAAGTTATTTTGTGATTTTACACGTTCCATGAAGATCAAAGCATCTGAAAGGCACAATTCTTTCAATACTGATAAAGTATGGAGTACGGATGGGTATACAGACCCAACATATATTGAGACAAAAAGTGCAAACCACAAGTCGGATATGTACTCCTTTGGGATAGTAATGTTTGAACTACTGTGTGGTGGGAAAGCAATAATCAACGACGACCAAGACAATAAGTACTTAGCTTCGGTGGCCGTTACCCATTATAGGGATAAGAAACTCGATGAAATAATTGATTGGGATCTACAAAAACAAATTGACCCACAGTCACTCAACGTTTTTACGGAAATAGCATACGACTGCTTGAACGAAGAACGATCTCAACGGCCGAATATAGATGAGATTGTCACGAGACTTGAGAAAGCATTGGAATTGGCACGTGTAAATAAGCATGTAAGACCCTTTTCTTCCCTTTTATCCTTCTATCATATAATATCTGTTTCTTTTTATAACCAAATTTTTTGCACAAATAGTATAACCAAATTGACATGTTACTAATCAAGTGTACTTATATACTTTTGTTAAAAACCAACTTCTAAAATTATTTTTTTTGGAAAGTAAGCTCAAATACCTTTTCATTGATATGTGGCTCGTCTCAAACGAAGTTGTGGTTAATTTTATATGATTTTTAGAAAATAATCCGAAAACTGAAAATGTCATTTAGCTAGCCGCGGGTTAAATGCAAGTCCATGTGTTTATGCCAAATTTCACATTAAAGTTTTTCAAACTATTCATGCATTATTGGTCTCTAATTCGAAAATTATTAACACTGTTGGTTCCTTGGTTTAACTTTCGTTATATATTGTCATTATATTATAGCTTTATAAATGTCATTTTACCTAGTCTATTTGTTCGTACGATAAAATATAATAAATAAAAAGAGTATCAATAATTGTTTACAAAAATTGTTCACATGTTTGATTACGTATTTCTTTTGAATTTATCTCATAAGCAACTTTACTAAGCTTTAAATACGTGAAGTGAAAAATCTGTAACCTATTGGTATGGTATAGTCGTTTTACAAACTAGTTTGCAGAATTAATGTACGCACCACCAAATTGTACTACAAACATATGAACTAAGCATCAATACATTTAAGAAAATTGTAGCAGGCATTGAACCTATAGAAATCAAAATGGCCAAATAATAAAAAAGATTATAATTTCAAGTCTTACTTGTGACAAAAATGTATTATGCACTATTTTCCTCCTTTCGAAAAGAGTAATGATAAATAAGCCTATTAAATATACCTGCGAATAGCCTTACTCCATTTGTAAAGGGGCGTGATATTCGGACCCCCTAAAATACAAAGGATACCCCTCTCCTTTTTTGAGTTTTTATTTTTTACTTTATTTTATTATTATTATTATTATTATTATTATTATTATTATTATTATTATATCAAAAAACTATAAACCTAAAAGTATACAACAGAAAATATAAAATTTAATAAATAAAACTTTTAAAACTATCAGAAATCTAGTAGTGATCGTAGAATGCATTTTTTACTTATCTAATGTGAATATTAACTAACGTCCTTGGATTACATATGATTAATGTGATCGTAACCTATAAGCATCATATAAATAGTATTAATTATATTGTTACATATGATAATTTGAATATTTTTAGAGTGAAGTATAAAGATACGCAATATACTTTCTCAAAAGAAATGAAATACGTAACATACTAAATTTATTATTTGTATCACTAAAATACTTTTAAATTTTGAACAATATACGCAATGTTGACCGAATGGTGACCAGTTTGACCGGTTAATGTAAGTTTTGTAAGTATTAACCGGTCAAACACGTAACGAGTCGGTCAACATTGCTTTGACACTCCATAGTACCTTTTATCTCTATTTAAAAAATGGAACAAACAAAAACTTTTTCAATCATGTTCATATTTCAAGATTTATTTGGAGCATTCATAAATATCCTCCATATTTAGAAGATCAATATCCTTCTCCGAACATATTTTAGCACAACTTTATAAATAAAGTAACGTAGATAATTGAGTTACTGGTTGGAAATATGCTAAATTAGCAAACAGATTTTAGAGTTAAAGAGCCTGTTTGGTACACAGCTTTTTTGGAGCTACAAGCTTTTTGTTACAAAAATAATTTCTTCCGAAACAAGTAGCTCCGTTTAGATACATCAACTTCAAGCTTTTATTTTCAACAAGTAGCTCCAAAATAAAAAGCTGATTCATGAAGCTTTTATTTCAAACAAATAGCTCCTATTTGTTTGAAATAAAAGCTCGAAGTTAATATATCCAAACGGAGCTATTATTTTATAAGAGATTATTTTTGTAAAAAAAAGATAACAGCTCCTCTAAAAAGCCCTTACCAAACAAGTCCAAAGTTTCAAAGTGTCTTGGAGAATGCAATATTTTGAATGATAGGATACAAGTAAAAGATGCTATATTATTTTAAAATTACTTTCTTCAAAAGTATATGACAGAAAATGGCCTTCAAAAAATAAACATGAAGAGAAACCTAGCTCATTTTTAGATTGAGTTTCGCTATTGGGACCATTCAACCCGAAAATTTGTATTTTAACAACGATTAGAGCACCAATTAGTGTGGTGGCTCAAGCCAAAGAGTCACCTTAACGTTTTCCCTTTTCACTTCACTTATCACTTACACACCAAAATATTCCCTTTCTAATCACTGAAGCCAAACCTCCACTTTTAAGACCCACTAAACCTAATTACTCTCTCCGTCCCATATTAAGTGTCTACAATGGAATTTTTGGATGTTCTAAATTAAGTGTCCATATTGTATTTCAACCAATGAGATGAGACTTTAGTTGGTAAAAATGATATTTGATTGGTGGAGAGTGTAGTTAATGGAATTTTCTAAAACTTTGTACATGATGTAAGCAGACACTTAATATGGGACGGATGGAGTAAAACACAAAAAAAAACAATTAAAATATATATATATATATATATATATATATATAATATGCAAGCTAAGCCCTTGGGGGAATGGTAACTTGGCCTTGGCTCAAGCCAAAGCCTTGCCACATGTGTTTAGCACATGGGGTTAGTAACCACATACTAGTATAATAGTTTAATAAATGGTTTCCCTTTGCATTCTCACTAATTTGGCATACATAAAAAGTAATGTAGAAGGGCATATAAATAAGTTGAGAGGGCCGGGTGTGGTCACATTCCACCAATGCCAAACCAACGTGGCAAGGCATCTAAATAAGCTGAGAAGGGCATATAAATAAGTTTACCAAATATATAGTGTCATTGGACACTCTAGTATCATCGTACTAAATTATACATTGCATTTTCAATCTCCAATATCTAGGTAGTTAGAGTAGTTTGCATTAGTTCTGTGTTTCCAAAGCTTCGTTTGACGCTTGGTGACCTAATCGATTAAATCATCGATCAGAATTGTAATCAATCTAATATAGTCATTCAACATTCAGAAATAAGCGAAATCAGGCAATTTTATTTACCTAGTTGACTCAATCAGCACACCTCTAATCATCTATAATATCATTCAGCAATCAGCAACAAGCACAATCATCACATTCTAAGCAATTTCAAAGAACTTAAGCCGTATAAAACAGTTCAAATAAACAGATTTTTTATACCAATTCGAATACCTCTAGTGTGCATATGAATGCAATATCGTGTCACATCTTTAGAATACTTACTTGAGCATGTTACAAGTAAAAGGGATAAAATGCATGTAATACCTTAGGAACATGATGAGTATAAATGGTTGGTCTTTTGGTGTTGAAAGTATAAAAAAGGTGTACCTGCAACAACGTAAAAAGATTAATACTTTCTTCCGGTGAAAAAGTGAAAATATATATAACAAAATATCTACAAGGCAATCCTAAATCGAAAATACACGCTTAAAGGAAACCACACAAATACGGCAGAACATGATACTAAACAAGACTCTATCCTGTATGCTACTACAAGAAACATAAACTATCAATTCCTTCCTGCTTATTGACTTCATACTTCTAAATTCCATAACTACCTTTGTCATAACTTTTGACCAAGACCAAGTAGTCCCATCTTAGCCAAAAGATAGACCAAATGATTAACTCCTATTCTGCAATATTTTCCCAATTTCTGCACAATACTTTCCAACATACTCATGTATCTTAGTGCTCTCCGGTTTCATTCACAGGTTGGACAATCATCTTGATATTCAACTTGTCAACCATTGCATACATCTCAAACTTTCTTTGCAGTATACACCTTGTAGTAAACTGTAGCAGCTAGAATTAATCTTCTTAGAATGTCTATGAGAATCAAGTTCACACTTACACAAAGCACACACCATAGTTTTTCCTAGATACCACTTTATCACCTTTTACCCATAAACATGCAGACAAAGAACATGTAATTACCCCAAATGGAGGAGCTCTGCTCACCACTCTGCAAAGTGCCACCTTCTAATTCTGGACTAAAATGCTTTAAAAACACATTTCCAAGACTATATATATCTCAACATGAAATCACTAACAAACATCACTTCCTAAACTTTTCAGGTAATGTCGAAACCTAGTGAACACGACAACATTAAGAACCAAAAAATTTCAAGTTAATAAGACCAAGTACTTCCTAAAGTATAAATGGATCTTATTTCAGTTATTATCCACAAGCATAATAACTATAAAGTACATGATATATACAGTTTTAGACTCGATATAAGATCAATATAACATTGAAGGCAAAATGTATAGCTCAACATGTCTTAGAAAAAGGTTTAGGAGTTTCGTTGAACAGTTTGTAAGAGTTATTATGCACTTCGATAAACTTCCTTTTTGTAACTCACGTTTTTACATGACTATTGTACAGATAATGTATTCGCCCATGGATGATCTTGCTCACCTCAAAATCCCCCTTGAAAATATTCTATCCGCCACCAATAATTTTGATGACGAAAATATCATTGAAGAAACTGGATTAGATAAGAGATACAAGGGGACAATCTGGTGGTCCGGTGAGTTGATTGAAATTGATGCTCGGAGGTTTAATAAATATGAATGGAATGATGTAACTGAACAACTGTTTTGGAAGGAGATTTCAATGCTTTCAAGTCTCAAGCATAAAAATCTGATTTCTTTAGTTGGGTTTTGTGATGAAAATGATGAGAAGATCAATATTTACAGGAATGAGATGGCCAGGGGAAGTCTCAGGCTGCATCTAAGTGACCCGATGTTGTTGACATGGGTGCGAAGATTGGAGACATCTGTCGGTCTTGCGCATGCATTGAGCTACATTCATTATGACGAGCAACACGACTTTAGCGTAATACATCGGTTCATTACCAGTGGCAAAGTTGTATTAAATGACGGCTGGGAACCCAAGTTACGTGGTTTTGAATTTTCCATGAAGATTAATGCATCTCAGAGGCACAATTCTTTCCATACTAATACACCTCTGTATGTGGATGGGTATGGAGACCCAACGTATATTGAGACCAAAAGTGTGAGCCTAAAATCAGATATTTACTCATTTGGGATAGTATTGTTTGAACTACTATGTGGTAGAGAATCAAAAATCGACAATGACAATAATAAGTATTTGGCTTCGGTGGCTGTTACCCATTATAGAGAGAAAAGACTCAATGAAATAATTGATTGGGAGCTATGGAATCAAATGGACTCTCAATCATTCAACATTTTCGCGGAAACAGCGTATGACTGCTTGAAGGACGAACGATCGCAACGCCCAAATATTGATGAGATTGTCAAGAGACTTGAGAAAGCGTTGGAACTTCAAAAAGTGGTAAGACGGTTTTTCCTCTTCTATATTTCTATAATAATAAGTATCAGTATCCATTTGTTTGAGTGTATACATTTTCACTCCATCCGTTTATTGTTTAGCTAGAGCCTACAAAACTGATTATACATAATTAGTGGCCCTTTGATAGGACTTTCACCATTATATGCAATGCTAACCAAACTCAAGTTAAGGTTAAGGTGACCAAAGAGACCATCCCCCCCCCCCCCCCCCCCCCCCTCCCCCCCAAAAAAAAAAGCCTGATGACCCTTATTATTTTTCGTTTATAACTCATAAACTTCTTTTTATCACGAAAACTATCTGCCATTATAAAATTCCGTTGCTATAAACGGGTACTGGTCTACTTTAAAAAATGGAACAAACAAAAACTTTTTCAATCATGTTCATATTTCAAGATTTATTCGGAGCGTTCATAAACATCCTCCATATTTAGAAGATCAATATCTTCTCCGAACATATTTTAGTACAACTTTATAAATACTGCATGCACCATAGTTTTTCCTAGGTACCACTTTACCACCTTCTACCTAGGGGTGGCAATTTCTGACCCGACACGAAATCCGACCTGAAACCGACACGAAAATTAACAGGTTCGGGTTGAGCTAAATAGATTGTGGGTCAGGTTTGGGTCGACATATCTAACCCGTTTATTAAACAGGTCAGGTTCAGGTTGGGAATAAAATAAACGGGTCGACCCGCCAACCCGTTTAAGTTTTTTTTCTTAATTAAAAATGATTTATATTTAATTATACGGGTTAAATGGGTTAAACGGGTCGACTACTAACCTGTTTAACCCATTTAACTCATGTAATATGCTAACTTTTATATATAAAACGGATTAAATGAGTCAACGTGAAACCCATTTAACATATTCAACCCATGTAACGTATTTAACCTGTCAACCTAAGTTTATATACGGGTTAAATGGGTCAGATTCGGGTTACGTGTAAACATGTTAGGGTTGACATAGCTGACCCGATGATTTAAATGGGTTAGGTTCGGGTTGGGGGTTTCTGACCTGACAACCCGAACCCGCTAACCCGAACCCGGCCCGAACTGTCACCCCTACTTCAACCCATAAACATGCGGACAATGAACATGTAATTACCCCTCTCACCACTATGCACAGTGCCACCATCTAATTTTGGACTAAAATGCTTTAAAAACACATCAGGAGCAAAATAGTAACTACATTATCCAAGACTATATATATCTCAACATGAAATCACTAACAAACATCACTTCCTAAACTTTTCAGGTAATGTCGAAACCTAGTGAACACGACAACATTAAGAACCAAAAAATTTCAAGCTAATAAGACCAAGTACTTCCTAAACTATAAATGGATCTTATTTCACTTATTATCCACAAACATAATTACTATAAAGTACATGATATATACAGTTTTAGACTCAATATAAGATCAATATAACATTGACGGCAAAATGTATAGCTCAAGATGTCTTAGAAAAAGGTTTAGGAATTTCATCGAACAGTTTGTAGGCGTTATTATGCACTTCGATAAACTGCCTTTTTGTAACTCACGTTTTTACATGACTATTGTACAGATAATGTGTTCGCCCATGGATGATCTTGCTCACCTCAAAATCCCCCTTGAAAATATATTATCCGCCACCAACAACTTTGCAGACGAAAATATCATTGGAGAAAGTGGGCTAGGTAAGAGATACAAGGGACAACTCTTGTGGTCCGGTGAGTTGATTGATATCCGTGCTCGGAGTTTTAATAAAGATGAATGGAATGATCAAATTGAACAACGGTTTTGGAAGGAGATTTCCATGCTTTCTACTCTCGAGCATAAAAATCTGGTTTCTTTAGTTGGGTTTTGTGATGAAAATGGTGAGAAAATCATCATTTACAGGAATGAGATGACCAGGGGAATGCTCATGGAACATCTAAGTGACCCGATGTCATTGACTTGGGTGCGAAGATTGGAGATATCCGTCGGTCTTGCGCATGCATTGAGCTACATTCATCATGACGAGTCACGCGATTTCAGCGTAATACACCGGCTCATTAGCAGTGGCAAAGTTCTATTAAATGACGACTGGGAACCCAAGTTATTTGATTTTGCTTTTTCCATGAAGATTAAAGCATCTCAGAGGCACCATTCTTTCCACACAAATACACCTCTGTATATGAATGGGTATGGAGACCCAACATATATTGAGACTAAAAGTGTGAGCCACAAATCAGATATATACTCCTTTGGGATAGTTTTATTTGAACTACTGTGTGGCAGGGAATCAATAATTGATAACAAAGATGATAATCTTTTGGCTCCGCTAGCCATTACCCATTATCGAGAGAAAGAGCTGGATGATATAGTTGATCAGGAAATATGGAAACAAATAGACTTGCATTCATTCAACATGTATGCAGAAATAGCGTATGAGTGTTTGGACGAAGAACGATCGCGACGCCCAAATATAGATGACATTGTCCAAAGACTTGAGAAAGCTTTGAAACTAGCACGTGAAAACAGGCCGGTAAGACCTTTATATTGCCATATTATGTATTCCCTTTTCATTATATTAGTTAAAACCAATTTAAATACTAGTAAAACATTATGAGATGACAAAAACAAACCAATTTTACATATTCAATCACTTTTGGTAAAACAAAAACATATCTCTTGGTAAAACAAAGACATATCTCTATTGTATGGAAAGAGACACATTTGCTAAAAAAAAACTTTCAAAGCGAAAAATGTGAAATTGCAATCTGCCTTACTCCCTATTTCTTTTAATATTGTAATTTATATCCATGTATTTTCCTTTCATAACTACTTATAAATTAAAAGTTTGACCCAATGAACAATAAATATCCACTTCATGCACGAATCACTTAACATCAATTTTGCAATTATAATTACTTGTCGTTTCAAATTTTCACCGCTATATACGGGTACTCATCTTGTCTATATAAGTGGTTTAATTCGTATTTAACACTTTATTTTTTATTCATATTATTTTCTACTTTATAGTATGGCTGTAAATTTTAGGATCAATTGTCTTTAATCTCTTAAGTTTTGGTCAATTATTGATTTACCCATTTAACTTTTTCTTGTAACGTTCTTATTTTCAACTTTCTTTGACCACTAAAAAAGACCACTTAACTTTCAGTGATCGTTTGATAAAAACCTTAAATTTTTTAGCAACGTTTTTATCGTTAATATTATTTAATCATTTGATACAACCCCTTAATTTTGAATAATCATTTAACAAAATCTTTCAATTAACATTGACAATTTTTTATCCTTTACATTGAATGACCTATTATATATATTACCCGTTTCGGCACTTGATACGTCTCATTTTGTGGTTTTTAGTTATTATGTTATCTATTTTTCTTCTGTTTAAATCTAGGGGATAGGTTAGTTTGTTTTCACCATTATGACTTGTTATTCCTTGAAACGGGTATGTATAGTTGACATTCAACATCGATATATAACTGAAAAAAATTGCGGCTTTGAAGAATCGTATCAATCCCTTTAATCCAATCACAAAAACAAAATTGATAACTTAAGCACCAAAAATCACAAAATGTGATGGGACGTGTCGGGTAGCCAAAGTAATAGGTCATTTAATGTTATAGATAAAAACATTTTCAATAACATTATCCATGTTGGTTGAAGGTTTTTACTAAACGGTTATCCAAAATTAGGGGTTAAATAAAATGGTTAAACTATATTAAGGATAAATCGTTACTAAAAAATGAGTTTTTTTTGTCATACGATCATTGAAACTTCAGTGGTCTCTAAAATAACTACCTCAAAGTTTAATCGAATTTCATACTACGTAGTACCTTTACATGAAGTTTTTCAGAACCCTGTTAAGTGCGAGAACTCTAATTTTACATTAGAAAACATGCATGTTCATATAAAACATGTATGTTTTCTTACATACACCTTAATACACATACATGCGTAACATACATGTTCATATAAAACCCTGTTAAGTGCAATATATCAATACAAAATGGTTTTATATGAACATGTATGTTACGCAGGTATGTGTATTAAGGTGTACGCATGTAAGAAAACATACATGTTTTATATGAACATGCATGTTTTCTAATGCAAAATTAGAGTTCTCGCAGTTCCCGCACTTAATAGGGTTCTGAAAATAAAGCCCCTATATATATATATATATATATACACACACACACACATATATATATATATATATATATATATATATATATATATATATATATATATAATAAATTAGGTAATGAACAAAATTGTCATTATGCAATACAGTAGGTAAGAAAGAAAAAACAATGATAATTATATTTTTTCTTAATTATTATCAAAGAATAGTTATTCTAGTGCAATAAGAAACTAGTTATAATACCCGCGCACGCGCGGATTTTTTTAATTTTTTTAATGATATATTTTTATTTCTTAAAAAATAAATAATTTAATCTTTTTTTTTGTTTGATTTATGATTTTTAATTATATTTATTTATTATTAAAGATAATCATTTAAAAAATTTAATCATGTTGTTATAATTTAATCTTTTTTTGTTTGATCTATGATTTTTAATTATATTTATTTATTATTAAAGATAATCATTTAAAAAGTTTAATCATGTTGTTAGTTGCATCTTATCTATATTTTTTGTATATATCTTTTACTTGTGTAGTATTGCATTTTATCTATATTTTTTGTATTTATCTTCTACTTGTGTAGTATATCAACAAAATAAATTTTTAAAATTTTAAATTAAAAATAATAATTAAAATATTACCTAATAAGGAAATATTCTTTTCGACGAAATACGAAAGTATCCACGGGTTTTGTTTTATTATATAAAAGATGTAATATATAGGATATCACATGGGATTTAAAAAAAATGATTAAAAAAGGGACGTTCGGTGGATATCGCCAATTATACATATATATTGATGATGCATGACTTGCTGTTAATTTGTGTATTAATTGAATATCGTCATCTCGCATCTTTTTGTAACCCAATTAAACTCTGCTTGTTTTTGTAATAGATTCACTCTCCGCCCAACCACCTTGCTCACCTAAGAATCCCCCTTGAAGATATAGAATCCGCCACCAACTACTTTGCTGAAGAAAATGTTGTAGGCAGAGGTGGATTTGGAAAAATATACAAGGGACAGCTCTCTTGGTCCGGTGAGTTGATATATATCACTGCTCTAAGGTTAATTAATAAAGAATGGGATGATGAAAAAGAACAACAGTTTTGGACGGAGATATCGATGCTATCTAGTCTCAAGCATAAGAATCTTGTTTCTATTGTTGGGTTTTGTAATGAAGTTGGTGCAGAGACCATCATTTACAAGTACTACTCCAAGGGAAGGCTCGACAACTATCTAAGTGACCCGGTGTTGTTGACATGTGTGAAGAGATTAGAGATATCTGTTGGTATTGCGCAAGCATTGAGTTACATTCATTATGACGAGCCACGCAATTTTAGCGTTATACACCGGAACATCAATAGTGAAACAATTCGACTGAATGATGACTGGGAACCTAAGTTATCTGAATTCCAGCATTCCATGAAGATTAAAGAAACTGAAAGGCACCATTCTTTTCATACTGATTCGGTTTGGTCTACAAAGGGGTATACAGACCCAACATGTTTAGAGACTAGCAGTGTGGACCACAAGTCAGATATATACTCCTTAGGGATAGTATTGTTTGAACTATTGTGCGGTAGGAAATCAGAAAGTGACGGTCAAGATAATAAATATTTGGCTCCAGTGGCAATTTTTCATTATAGAGAGAAAACACTCGATGATATAATCGATCCGGATCTATTGAAACAAATGGATCCGGAGTCATTCACCATTTTCGCGGAAACGGCGTATGAGTGCTTGAATGAAGAACAGTCGCATCGCCCAAATATGGATCAGATTGTCGCAAGACTTGAGAAAGCATTGGAACTCCAAATGGCAGGCGAAAATATGATTGTAAGTTTTTTTTTTTTTTTTTTTTTTTTTAATTTTATTATTATTATTATTATTATTATTATTATTATTATTATTATTATTATTATTATTATTATTATTATTATTATTATTATTATTATTTCTATTCAAATCTGTATATAGTAATAACTATTCTATTCAGAATAAGTTAATATTGAGATAATTAATAAGGATAGTCTACTTATTACTGTATTTATGATACTAAAGGAACACTTGGTAGCTGCGGCCAAAGTTGAAGGTACATCATCAAGTCAAGAGAAGGTAATTTTTCTTAGAAGTATTTTTGTATTTCACTGATGGACAATTTAACCAAGAATTGAGATTTTCTTATATATGTTAAAAGGTTGAAGCTAACGATAGGCCACATTGTGTCCAAAGTAAAGTAAAAATCTCATTTGCCAACTATTGTTCCATAATTTAGCTATTCTCGAGAGAAATACAAAAGATTCCCTCTTTTCGTATCTCTCAAGTCTCAACATTAAATTAACCTCATTATATAACTCTGCACACATGCTAATGTTGTCATGTTTGGATATAGGTATCAGTGACCTCCATATCCACGGGCGTTGAATCTCATGTCAGCAAAAAATCAGTGTCTTCCCTCAAAGATCTTTCTCACCTAAAACTCAGCTTTCAAGATATAGCACCTACAACAACCAGTAGTCATAATTTCATCAGGAATTTTAGGTTCGGAAGGATGTTCAAAGGCCGTCTCTTGCATTCCGAACAGCTCATCGATGTTATTGCAAAGTGGTTCCCTCCTGGATTTGTAAAAGATAATAGCAAAAATTTCTGGACCGAGATTTCAGTGCTTTCAAGTCTGAAACACAAGAATCTAGTGTCTCTTATTGGGTACCATGATGAGGGAGACAATAAGACGATCATTTACAAGAATGAGGCGAACGGAAGTCTCAAAAAGTACCTAAGTGACCAGACCCTCACATGGATGCAAAGGTTGAAGATATGTGTTGGTTTTGCAAATGCATTGAGTTACATCCATTACGATGCTGAACGCGATTTCAGTGTCATACATTGCAACATCAAGAGCTCAAAAATTTTACTAGATGACAAATGGGAACCCAAGTTATCTGGTTTTGAACTTGCATTGAAAAATACAGTAGCTCGGAGGCACCGTCTTCTTCTTGCTCGTGATATTATTGAAAATGTATACCTGGACCCAAAATATAAAAAGACCAGTGGTATGACCCACAAGTCGGATGTGTATTCGTTCGGTGTTGTATTATTCGAAGTCTTGTGCGGGAGGCCTGCAGTTATCTCAGATGAAGAGTTGGGAGAGGGGTTATTAAGTCAACTGAAAAAATCTCAATTGGAAGAAATGATCAATCCGCATTTACGAAAACAGATGGACCCAGAAGCATTTAAAATCTTCTCAGAGACAGCATATTACTGCATACAAGAGGAACGGGCAAAGCGTCCGTATATAGACCAGGTTGTCAAAAGACTTGAGAAAGCTTTGGAACATCAGAGGAGGCATGAAAATCCAGTTGACCACACATCATTCAATCACTTGAAGGTAATTAATTTCCTTAAACTTTTAATTTTAGGACGATTAAGGATTATCCTAATTAGTAAACAAGAGTTACTTATATTATTAAGTGTTGTTGCCTAGTTTAACGTATAACCACTATATATCCTCATTATACCATTTTCCATACAAAAAGATAATAGCGTAAAAAAGTGTATGCATGTGGTTTTGATATAAATTAATCTTTAAATTTTATTATGTTTTTTTTAAATTGCATTTTATATTTCAAAGATTAATATTGAATTAAAACTAAAAAAATTATATAAAACTAAATTTTATAATGAACGAGATATTTTCCATCCGGCCATTGCAGCTTAAAGCTACGAAATAAAGTTTTTATTAATAATATGTTCTTCCAATAAAAAAAATGTTAACAATACTAAAGAAAATGATGTAAAAATACAGATGTTAATGGTTTAAGGGTTACTTTGCTATATTTCTAAACTTAAAGTATGAAAGTATAAATTTTATTGGTTTTGGGGGCTATTTTGGGTTATTAGTAACATTAAGTACTATTAAAATATGTAATTTAATGAGGATAGGGGATATTTTGTAAACATGAGGGTGTTTTTTAAAGTTAGGGGTGTTACGCATATTTGGGTTTGAGGGGGGGGGGGGGGGGGGGGGGCCTGTATAACCGGCCAAGTCCCGAATCCCGAGAGAAACGGGTTGGGAGTCGGTTTGGATTTTGCAGATATTCGGTTTCGGAACGGGTCGATTTCGGGTTTCGGGCTTTGTCGGTTTCGGGTCGGGACAGGTCGATTCCGGCCCGACGCTCACCCCTATTCTGGAGTACGAAAGTACATAACATTTTGAAACATGCCATATTTACTCAATCATAATCTTCATTTTCAATTTTGACACACGTCTTCTTTTCATAAGACAAATCCTTAGATATTAATTTTATTGAGGATACCATTTTCCTACTAGTTACTTGAAACAAATCAACTGTTGCTTTTGAACGTTCTCATATTTTCTAAATGTTAATCAATTATAAACACTTTTTATTTTATTTCATCCAATCCTTACTAGCATTTATGAGGTGCATAACTACGTAATGTTGCAGGAGAAGAACTTTGAACACTTGAAGATTGGACTAGATCTTATAAACGAAGCTACCAAGAATTTTGACGACGCATACTGCATCGGGTCAGGCGGCTTCGGTAAAGTGTACAAAGCAGATCTTGAACATTTTGATAGCAGTAATTCCTCATCGATTGAAGGTGTGAATGAATGTGATTTACCCAGAAAACGAAGCACGGTAGCCATAAAGCGCATTAAAAATCAAGAAGGAGAACAAGGGTTCATTACAGAAATTGAAACTTTAACTAGTTGTAAGCATGAGAATATAATCTCTCTTCTTGGTTTTTGTTATGAAGGTAACGGTGCAATGATCCTGGTTTATGAGCATGCTTCGAAAGGAAGTCTTGAAAGCTATTTGGGAAACAGCGATAAGATGACTAATTTTAATTGGCTGCAACGTCTAAATATATGTCTAGATATTGCACATGGTTTGAATTACATTCACAACAACACAGATCATGGCAAACAAAAGATGATTCACCGCGACATCAAGAGTGATAATATTCTGTTGGGAGATAATTGGAAGGCAAAGATTGCGGATTTTGGACTCTCCAAATTCCACCCTGCAGGTCAAGTGGCCAGCACTATCTATACTGATATGATTGCTGGTACATATGTGTATTTGGATCCAGAATATCAGAAGGAAGGTAGATTAAATAAGAAATCAGACATTTACTCGTTTGGAGTAGTGTTGCTTGAGATCTTGACCGGGAGGTTGGCCTATGATTCTGTATACACCAAGGTGAATGAGAAGGGAATTACGCCCATTGCAAGAGATCATTTTGAAAAGGGAACAGTAATGGAAATTGTTGATCACAAGATAAAGGAGGAGATTGATGAACATGTATTTTCATTAAGTAAGGGACCCAATAAAGAGTCTTTGGACATATATTTAAAAATCGCATTTGGATGTGTAGCAGAAACTCAAGCGCAACGTCCAACAATAGAAGTTGTCATCAACGATCTCAAAAAAGCATTACACTCTCAGGTAAGTCGATATTTTAAAAGAAATCTTACTAATTTCTTCATACTGTTGATAGTAATATGTGACATTTCATACGTATACTTTGTGTAAACAACATTTTCTCAAACTTTTACTCAAAATTCGATCTTACCGTTGAAGTTTTTCTTTGAACGTGAGTTTTGTGATTTATTTGTTTTGATCTTAAAATTTATTTAACTTAGTAATTTAACTTTATGACGTGCTACTGACTCACTAGTAAACCTCCAGACTCTTATCTTCAATGAACATATGTTTTTTTCCTTTAATTTGGAAGTTGCAACAACCAACCTTGATTTACAACCATAAAGTTTACAAGAACTTGGACATTGAGAACCTAAAATGCAAAATAAAAATTCGAACGAATTCTAGATGGAAAGTAGTCTCATTTTGTTTTTAACTTAACAAATCGAGTAACTGTCCAATAATTCTCAGGAGAACCACAAGGACAACCTCAAACTATCACTTGAAGACATAAAGTTGGCCACGAAAGGCTTCAGTCATGACAATATCATTGGGCATGGAGATTCTGGGAATGTATACAAGGGAGCTACTCATAGTACCCGTGCAGATAACATCATTGCTGCAAAGCGGTTGGATAAGAAGTCCGGTCAAGGAGATGTTGAAGTTTTGACAGAGCTGGCAGCTAAATTTATGGCAGAGTTAGACATCCTTATGGAATATAAACATTTAAATGTCATTGGTCTTGTAGGCTACTGTGATGAAGAGGATGAAAAAGTTATTGTATATGAATATGCATCAAGAGGTAGTCTTGATAAGTACTTGACCGATGATAGTCTTACATGGGTGATGCGGCTAAAAATATGCATCGATATTGCAATTGGGTTGGAGTTTCTTCATGGAACTGTTTCAAGTCCAGAAATGGTAATACATAGGGACATTAGCAGTAGCAACATTCTACTCTTTGATGACTGGAAAGCAAAAATTTCCGGTTTTGGGCTTTCCTTAGTATGCCCAACAAATCAGAATGTAGACTATGTCATCGACAATGTTACAGGCACAATCGGCTATCGTGACCCACTGCACTCAACAACAGGCTTCTTAACTAAAGAGTCTGATATATTCTCACTGGGTGCGGTTTTATTTGACATATTGTGTGGGAAACTATCATCCGAAAAGCTAGATGATGAGTATCTTTATTTACCCTTTTTGGCTAAACACCACTATCATGTAGGAAAACTTGATAAGTTAGTGTTCGAGGGTATCAAAGAACAAATTGTGCCACAGTCATATATTACCTTTACAAGGATTGCCTTTCAATGCTTACATCACAGGAGAGAAAGACGACCAACACCTCATGAAGTGGTCATACAACTCAAGAAATCATTGGAATTTCAGGTAAGTTTCTATATTTTGACAAAATTGGCCAACTTCTGATTAATATATATCTAAACTATGGCCTTTAACTATTTTATAAACTGTAAGAAAGTAACTGTGTGAAGCATGAGTTTATTAATTGATTAATGTATATACAGGAGGATTATGTGAAATGGGAGCCCAAATTGCCTAAAGACTACAAAGAAATAATCCAGATGTCAAAGTGCCCTGAAATCTATTCTACCATCAAGAAAGAGGATCTTTACAACATTTTTTCCAAGGGAATCCTCCTTCAACAAGACAAAGTGGTAATCAGTTAATCTTGTATCTCGTTTATTTGGTGTTTTCCAGTTTTCTATATATCTTTTCCTTTTTGAGAGATAATTTGAGATCACACATGCGTTTATACATGATAAAAATTGAGTCTGGTTTATATTTTATTTTATGTAACAGTTGCTGTCATTCGATGGTTATGGAGACAGAAATAAAATGGTATCAGCGGCAATGTTTTCTTACATAAACAGTTGTCCACATGAGTGGAAATCTCTTCAAGAATCAAGGTTATTCTCTTTACCTCTCTAAATTTATCAGTACATAAATGATAAGCGTACATATGCATTGTTGTTACTTTACCGGTTTATGCATGACAAGCTATTTACAGTAGCATAATAATTAGTTTACAGCCTTCCTATGTATTTTGAACTTGCATCGTGGTTCTTTTTCTTGCAGTCTTGTGTATTATATAACAGAAAAAATTTCCAACAAAGGTACTTTTGTCGCTCGTCAAAAGGTCTGGAAATTAAGGATTTGACAAATTCTTAAATTTTTATAAAAAAAAAATTATCTTGTTTTCATGAACTGGATTTCTTAGTCATTCTTTATGCTTTATGCTACCTTTCTTGTCAATTTAATCTGTATAATAATATTAAAGGGTAAATTTAATCTGTATAATACTATTAAAGGGTAAATAAACCCGAGTGTAACAACATCAAATTCTTTGTTGCTTCGACTCCTACATGAAGATGGTAGATATCTAACAAGGTTTCAGTGCTTTCTCGACTTGTTATAATAGTCACATATTTGGTATATGGGTATTATGTTTGATACCACCTGTTATTTGAAATTTTGTAGCTGGATTTTTCTTTTCAACAGGTGGTAGAGCTATACCCCTATTTTGGGTCCTCTGTTCTAATGACTGTGTTCTAATAAATATTTGTAATATGCATGTGTAGGTTTGAGACAGTAGTGGAGATGTTTGATATTTCCAAATTGAACATCGAAATAAAGACAAACGCTCAACTTTTATCTCCAAATGTTGTTTATGGAGTTTATTTAGTCTTCAAACTCAGTGATTCTAGACAATGCTCAAGTAAACCGATGTATGTTAACCTAAAGTATAGAAACGGGCTTGAAAGTCTACATGCATATTTCGCAACATGGAGACACAAGGAGTGGATGATGATTGAGTTGTACCAATTCCTGAATCAGGATGAGGATATTGTCTTTGATTTTCTACTTGAGAGCTTTTCATCGTACCATTGTGGAGATGGTGCAGTTTATGTTGAAGGCATTGAATTTAGAGCCATTGATGAAGTAAGTTTGATTTTCTTACTCTTTTGTTTACATTATATAAAGAGGTCGGATGCATGCCAAAAAATAAACTAAAACCATGTTCTATATTGCATATTTAACATGGTTTGTATACAGGTGAATCATGAAGAAATTGGGAAACTGAAGGAAGTCCAACAATTCTTAAAATCAGACTTCAATGTGGGTCAGGTGCAACAATTGCCAACTAACTTTGAAGAAATATTCAAGATATGCAGAAACTATGACGAGTTGTTCTGGTTAGGTGAGGTCAACAAAAAGAAACTTCTTGTGCTTTCGGCAAAGGCAATTTTATACAAATTCTCTAATGTGGATCTTTTTACTTCAAAACCATCAGCCGAGTGCAGGTTTGCTTCTTATATTATAGCCATTTTTTTACAGTTTCCTTTAACTAGAGGCGGCAATTCCTGACACTACATGAAACACGACCAGAGATTGATACATAAATAAACGGACTATAGTCGGGTGTTAACAGGTTTGGGGGGGTTGGGTTAGGCTAAATAGGTCAAACCTGTCAACCCATTCAACCTATTTAATCAGTGTAACTCTAAATCGCCAACCGGGTTAGATAAACGGGTTAAATGGATCATGTTCAAGTTATGTTTAATCAAATTGGGGTTCACAAGTTTGACCCAATTACTTAAACGTGTCATGTTTGGGTTGGGGAATAACCTGAATCCCACACGAATTGCCAGCCCTACCTTTAACCACTAAACTTTTTTTATTGCACATCCCAAAGATGTCACAAAAAAACTAGATTTTCTAACCCAGTGTATTTTTTTATTTTATTTTTATTTGTAGTTGAGAATTAAAATTTCGTGAATAAATGGTTGAGAAAAGTTTCACTTCTTGGATGTAGTTTCCTGTCTTTATATATAAGTTGGTTCTTAATCTATCCTACATACAGATTTCAAGAGGTGATTGAGCTTTTACCACAACAAGTATTTCATCTTAATTGCACGATCAAAAGTCAAATGTTGTCACAAGATACAGATTACGCGTGTTACCTTGTGTTCAAGCTTTCAGAAAAATGTCAGGGGCTGCATTGTCCAGTAAAAGTACGAGACATACTGCACAAAAAAAACAATGAGGTTGAATTTGTTTATTTTATAACCCCCAACGCATTGAACATAAATGGTAACACTCGGGTTCCAAAACAAAGGGAAGACGGATGGATGGAGATTCAAGTGTGGAAATTTAACTCGGCTCATGAATTCAAGGATGACTCCCTTTCTTTTGATATGAAATTTACAAGTCATGAAGGACCTATGTCTGGCCTCATTGTATGTGGCATTGAGTTCCGACCAATGTATTTTAGGAACAGCGATGATATTCAAAGGCAAGGAGAAAAGAAGAGAATGCTACAAGATGAAGCCCAAAACCCACACATTCAGCCTAAAAAAGAGGAGACGGCGACATAATTATGAAACTGTTAGATCACTAGGGTTTAGAATCAATTAATAGTCTATAGGAGAAGCTTTACTTAGAAGATCTTTTCTCATGTGAAAGAAAGATGTATTTGTAGTTAGCTTAATAGAGGCTTATTGCCCCGTACTAGTTTAGGAAGAAATTATAAAACTAGGATGATATATGAAAACGTGGCAAAATGTAGGATGATTTGCATTTTTTATTTTTCTCAATTATCTCTAGTTCTTTTCTCTGTTATGTAGAACCATAATCACTATTGCTTCTAATGTTCAAGTATCGAAGTCTTAAACACAATAAATACTGAAACATAATGTTCAATGGATTCATACACAAATCAAACAACAATCCTCTAATTGAAACAACATATAATTCTTATTATTCATTAAATGGTTTCATAACCTCAATCAAGAATGAATTAGCTTAACAAATCCAATTTTGTCTTTTTCCAATTCATTCCCTTAGATTGAGTTGCATATGAATTTGAAGCTATGATGTATGCCAGATCTAGATCTTTTATCGTTGTGTTTGTTACGTTCATCATTCTTGATGATCTTGATTGTCAATCACAAATTTGTTACATTAGCTATTCAAATACAGAGCCACCTGTCGTCCACGTGCCAACAACCCATTACCATATTTTCCCGCCCATTTTACTAATTTAAATATTTGCTATTCATTTTATTGTAATTCAGTTTTGTAATAATTCTCTTTCTCTTGTAAACTCACAAACACCTTCATCTATCAATATAACAAATCATTAGCTACGAATACATCTTCTTAATCTTTGAATTCCAGTCAATCATTTAGCTATCATTACAACCATTAAGTTGGTTCAAGTGATATGTTACATTTCGTATCCGAGCAACATCCTGCTACCTTCCCACCATTAATAACTGAATCTTGATTCTGTTATTCTGTTACACCACTAGTTCTGTTGATTCTTGATCAACCACCATACAACCATCAATTTCGGTCATTCTTGGTCACCATTCCAATCCAAAACACGTCATCAATTTAAATTTTTGTTTTCTAATCCAAAATACATTAGTTAGGTAATTGTATGGTGAAATAGTCTGTTAGTATTCATAAGCGTGGTTTATTTGAGTCATTCTTGAAAACAGTTGTTTTAGTTAATCACGGTGAGTACAAGAACCACAACTATGGAGGTTCATGAGGATGAAGCCACGAGAAAATTGGGTGTCTGATCATGCTAAGGGTGTAGTTGATGGACTGAATGATAAATTGGAAAGTCTAACAACTAGCATTCAAGATATGGTGTTGCAACAACAGTATTTGGTTACAGAATTCAATAGGATGAAAGGAGGAGAAGGTTGCAGCAGATTTAGCAGAATGGGTAAATTGGAGTTCCCAAAGTTCTATGAAGATGATTTTCAAGGGTGGATGTTTAGAGTAAAGGAGTTCTTTATGTTGGTTTTTAATATTATGTCATACATAATTAAACACAATAAACATCAAAGAAACATGCGGAAGCGTAAGATCATATAACACATAATTAATTAACCAAATATAAAACGTATGCGTACCTTTTAGCAATTCTTCAACAATCAACTTTATGAACCCTAATTAGGGTTTACGTGGATTATAAGAATTGTCCCTTACCGCTTTACAATTCAATCCAAGATACTAACAATAGTGTGTTAGTACCACGTTCTTATACACACGTACTAATATCAAGTTAATGTTATGCTAGTAAATAAAAACACAAACGATTTTTTTTAGCAAACAAAAATTCGATCGACCCTTTTGGAGGGTTTGATCTGATTGGCCACAAGAAAACAAGAGGAGAGAAAAAGGGTTTTGGTATTGTGTGTGCACAAAAGGTACAAAACAATGACCCTAGCCTTTGTATATAGTATGCAAAACTTGGAAGACAAGTTGGAGTAGGATTGGGTTTACCCCAATCCCACCGATCGGCCATATCACCCCAAAGGGGTTTCCGAAACCTTCTTTCCTCTACTTTCATCTATAGTCCTTTTCTTTTCTGCTTAACAGTCGTTAGTCCATTGTCGTTAATTACTTAACGTCCGTTATGTCGTTTTGTGTATTTAATAATTAAATATAACCTTTTATATTAAATTATTAATCATTAACTCTTCATACGTAAAGTGTGCAATCCCATGGTCTCGAGTTCGATCCTAACATACACTACTAATTTATGTCCATAAAACTAACACTTTAGTACTGATAAAATGTGCAAGAAGAGGATAAGGTCAAGATTTTGTCAATTCATGTGTATGATAGAGCTTTGGCTTGGCATTTGCATTTCATAAGAAACAATAGAGAGAATGTAACTTGGGCGGTGTATGAGGAAACCATTTTGAAAAGATTTGGGGCTGTGAATGATGATCCAATGGCAGTATTGAAAAATCTCATGTATGAAACCACTATGAAAGAGTACCAAAGTAAGTTTGAATTATTATTGACTCAGGTTACTATCACTGAGGCACAGTCTGTTAGTATGTACATTTTTTGTTTACCACCTATAGTTGAGATGAATGTGAGGATGTTTACGCCAAGATCACTAATTGATGCATTTAGTTTGTCAAATTAGCAATAAGTTGCTTGGAATTTGACTAAACATAGAAATACTCATATTCTGCAATCCAAAACCCGTTACAAGTTCATATAATCATAGGAGTACACTTTTTAATGCAAGAAACACTACCACAACTTTGGCTTTGCCTGCACCTAATATTCAATCTGTGGTTAAGCAAAATTTCACTCCTAGAAAGAAACTTAGTCAAAAAGAGTTAGATAAGAGGGCTAAGAACTTACGTATCTATTGTGATAAAAAAATATGTGCCTGGGCATAAGTGCAGTGAGCAGATGTTTACTTTGGAATTGTTAGGTGAATTGGATAGAGGTAATGAAAGAGATCATGAGGAGGAAACTTTGGAAGAGGAATTGGTTGACTGCCAGAAAATAAGAGGTGAATGTAGTGAAAATGCTTCTCAATTTGCCCCAAAGATCTCACTATATGCTTTATCTCGTGTTCCTACTTTTAATACTATGAAAATCAAAGGCCTAGTTTTGAATCAATTGTTGCACATCTTGATAGATTCTGGTAGTACTCATGATTTCTTAGACATACACACTGCAAAAAGGCTTGGTTATAAAATCAAAAGTACATGTCCCTTACAAGTCTCAGTGGCAGGTGGTGGAACCAAACTAGTGAGTCAGTACATGGTTCCACCTTTCAAATGGGTAATTCAAGGGGTGACTTTTCAGACTGATAAGATGTTATTGCCTCTTGTGGGTGTGCAATGGTTATGGGAATCCAGTGGTTGTCCATTCTTTGGACAATTCATTGGAATTTCCAGTATTTAAAGATGCAATTTAGTTATGGAGGGCGAAAAGTTTGTTTAAGGGGAACTAAACAGTCTGAGGTATCATGGGTGAGTAGAAAGCAACAATCCAAATGTAACACCCCTAAAAAATCGTAGCGGAAGACTGTGTCACTTCGGGTGCTACTTCATAATACAAAGTACAAGTTATAGAAAACGACCTCTAAATGAGATGTTTGGAAAAGTTACCATTCGATTAATGAATTCAAAGTTACAAACATGAGATTCCAAAGTATGATACATAAATGTATACAAAATGTTTTGAATGGTGAATGATAAAAGCGTAAGTCTTCAGAATATGCAGCTTGACTCTATGTTCCATGCACTAGCTATCGCCTTACTAACCTAAGATAAAGCTAAAATGTCAACACAATGGTTGGTGAGTTCATAGAGTTTGTTTTAAAACAGTTGAAAAGTCTTTAAAGAATGTTCACACAGTAAAGGCATTGTGAATCCACTCAGTTGCAAATCCCACCCATACAACACTTGCAACCTGTGTGTTCACAACCCACTGCTAAAAGATAGTATGATTAAGACATATGTGTATACGATATATGCATGACTTAATGTAAAGAATAACAACCAACTGAACCTCTTGACAAGAATAAACAAGAATACATTATAGCTGGATTATATTCACCCAAGGCCAAGAATTTGTGGCAAAGGGTGGGGGCATCAGCCCGATAGTACTATCAATACCTCTCCATCGGCTCCATCCAGGAGTTAAACAGTTGTTAAAGAATATAGCGCATAGAATAGGTTTAACACATTAAGGCACATATCGTAATAAAACTACACATCATGTTCAAAAGTATAAAGTGAAAGCAAGTAGTTTAAGCATGTATCTCCCCAAAAGAGTTAAAACAAGTATGAAAAGAGTAAGAGTGGGGCTGTGACTCACAGTACTATGTAAAAGTTTAGATTACTTGAGAAAGTAAATAAAAATAGTTGAGCATGTATCTCCCCCAAAAGTAATTCAAAACGTATAAAAGTAGGGGCTATGAAACTCACCTTGAACTAATGATATCAAAACGTATAACGGGATAGATGGATTAAGCCAGAAAGTCTCTAAGAGCAACCTATAATAGAATGTTGTGACTTAGGTTTAGAGTAATGTCTAAGAATACGAAGAATTGCCTATATATGTCTTGCATATAGTTCATGATGTAGTACTTAGTATATAGTGTAAGTCGTTGAATAAAAATGGTTTATGAAACATGTATAGTTTGTATATCATTTACTACCGTTCTGGCCGTCATAATTCAGAGGTCATGTAGTAAATGTTCGAGGAGCTAGGACACTTTAATTCGTAAATCCAGCAACTCGTCGATCCGTTTAGCCAAATGGACCCCTCACATGAAGCTCCCTAGTGTTGTAGTATTTGATAGAAAATATAAGGTTTTTTTTTTTTTTTTTTTTTTTTTTTTTTTTTTTTTTTTTTTTTTTTTTAATCTTTAAAAGTTCTATGTCCGAATAGATGAATAAATTTAGGAAAGTTTATTTTAAATGAAAATTGTTATTATCAATGAGTTTATTAAGCCTAGGGTGGAAATTACTTGCAAAGTCTAATGGTCATTTGATGGAGTAGATCCAAATTGGTTGGTTATGTTACAACTAACACTTTAGTTCATGTTTTCGACTTAGAAAGCCATAAGGTCTTTAGCCGTGACTTTGCCGTGGCTTTGGTCATGGCTACCATGGTCTTGAGAGTCATCCTTGGCCTTAGCCATGGTTTTGGTCTCGGCTTTAAGGTCATTAGACCTCTTGGTTTTACTTAGCCATAACAAATACATGGTCATTTGTGCATTAAAAAGGGCTGTCAAGAATTTGAAGAAAAATATCACTCGTTATGCGTTTTCAGGGTTCGAGCTTCTTTATTCCTGAACGAAAATGTCGTTCTGGACAACTTTCGTGTTTTAACTTTTTGATGAAACGGACCAGAAGGCCTCGAAAAAATATCGTAATTTGATCAGAATGCAAATTGGCAGATTCGGGTTTTTGTTTAGCTAATTTCTTTTGATCATATCTTTTGACTCGTGTGTCCGTTTTGGGTGATTCAAATTGCTATGTTTTCCTTTTAAAACCCTCTTTAACAGTAGTTAAGTGTCTAATATCATGGTTATACTATTTTTGTCGAATTTCACAATATATGTCACTAGTTTTCTTGTTTATGTCTATTTAGCTAACATATGCTTCCTTTAACTTGTTTTAATGGTTTTATACATCATGAACATAACACAAAGACCATATATAGAATGAATGAAACATAATAAGCATGAAAATGATATTGAGCAAGAAAGTGTATTAGGGTTTCTTACAACTTTTGGCTTTCTAAAGAAAGGAAGTTAAGTATGAAACTAGGACACTAAACCTATGATTGCAAACCCTTCACCACAACTCTTGCAAACCCTTGCTAACCTTTAGATAACCCTTGTGAAAAGCATTTAACCTCAGCCCCTAACACCTTTTGTAGCTCCTAATTCAACCATGGAATCACCAATTAAACACTTGCTTCATGTAGAGAATAACTAGGCCTTCAACTTTGGTGTGTAACTTATAACTTGGAAATCAAAGGATCAAGGTTTATAGATTATGTGTGTCATTTGGATTATGAAGAAAGGAATGGATTATCTTGCTTTTATAGTGTAAATGAGGAGGTTAGGAAGGTGCCTAGGAAGGTTCATTGAGGAGGTTAGTTTTAAAGACTTTTCAAAGCTTACATAGCAAGCTTATACACATGGACTCATCCTAGGGCACAAGGCATAAGATCAAGACACACAAGGGGTGAATCCCCCCCTAAGTGGAGGTTCAAAGGCTTAGGATAAGATGACTTGGTTGGTTTTGGTATTATCCTACTTATGAAGCTAGTTTTGGTTCCAATAATTGCAAACCGTAAGTTGTTAGGCCACGAAACGTAAAACCGGGAATCGTAAAAATATGAAACTTGAAAGAATGACTAAACTCATCAATATACTCATTATTATCTTATAAAAATGAGTGATAAGTTTAATGGATCGCGAAAACGCTGATAACGCTGGAAACATAGATTTAAAACACGTAATACGTAAAATGTACAAAAGTTGTGTAAAATTGAGAATAGAAAAATGTAATTTTTCTAATAGGATTATAATGAATTAAAATGGCCTATAATGTCTAGCTTGGGCTTAGTATGGTGACGTTTGGTGTTAAATATTATTTAAACTTAAAACCGTAAGTGTTAAAAATTAAGGAATGATTTACAAAATCAAGGAATGATTTTATGGTCAAAGGAGGGAAAAATACGTTGACTTTTCCAAAAATATAAAAACTTCTAAGCATCTTAGTAAATGTGGTGCAGGTATAGGCTAAGGTTGCGGATAAGTAAAAGTGCTTAAAACGAAATTTTCTGTTTCGTACGGCACAGGGTCTATTTGGTAACATTTTATTTAATTATCAAAAAATTTCTAATTGATCATTAGTGTACTAAACGTTTATCTGATGCGGGGAAAATTGACGCAGTTGGTTTTCGTTGTGCGTAGGGTTTTTAAACTAAGTTTAGACCAAAACGTTAGTTTCTTAATAACTTTTGCGAAAGTGACCTGATGAGCGTCAAACTTTTATTTTATCATGGAAATAATTTATCTCACGAGAATATGAAATTTCAGAAATGAATAGTGAATAGTGAATAGTGAATAGTAAAAAATGAATAGTAATAGTGAATAGTAAAATGAATAGTAATCCGAAAATGTGAATTGTTACACCAAACAAATGTCTCTGTCTGCAAATGGTCAACTTCCTTCCATTTGTAGTATATGGCTTTCTGCTAACTTGAATGTGATGAGCTGTCAAGAAACTCAGTTAGAAGACATGGACCTTACCTTGAAAGACTTGTTGGAAGAATATGAAGATGTGTTGCAAGTGCTAACTTGTTTACCTCCTCAAAGAAGTTTTGACCATGCAATTCCATTGAAAGATAATACCACCACAATGAAAATTAGACCCTATAGGTACCCTACAGCTCAAAAGGATACTACTGAAAAGATGGTTAAATAATTGCTAGATGTTGGTGTGATAAGGCCAAGTCACAATCCTCTCTCTCCCATAGTAATGGTAAAAAAATAATGATGGGTCATGGAGGATGTGCATTGATTATAGACAGTTGAACAAGAATACAATCAAGGATAAGTTTCCCATTCCTGTGATTGAAGAGCTGACTGATGAATTGCAGGGTGCTAAGGTCTTTCTAAACTTGATCTCAGGCTGGCTATCACCAAATTAGAATGTGTAAAGAAGATATTTACGAAACAGCTTTCAAGTCACATGAAGGACACTATGAGTTTGTAGTAATGCTCTTTGGACTGACAAATGCTCCTTCAACCTTTCAAGGACTGATGAATACAATTTTCAAATCATTTTTTGGTAAAATGCATTTTTGGTACCTGTGGTTTGGCCAAATTGCATGTTTGGTCCTTATCTTTTCGAAAGTGCAGCGAAAGTCCTTATTTTGAACTTTGGATTGCAAATACATTCCCCCCGGTCGATGTGCAATGACCAAATTACCCTTGTCTTCTTCCTTTTCTATCAGGGGTAATTTGGTCATTTCACGTCGATCGAGGACTGTATTTGCAATCCAAAGTTTAAAATAGGGACGTTCGCTGCACTTTCAAAAAGATAGACACCAAACATGCAATTTGGCCAAACCATAGGTGTTGATACAAAAGTTGGGCGTACCTGGTTATTGGGCTTTGCTCTTATATCAATTCGTTTCTTAGTACTTCGTTACCTGCGCACTAAGAAAATAAACAACACCGTTAGGCTTATCGAGGGATTGTCTCCCCCGATTAGACTCCGGCGTGAGAGTAAGTAATCGATTTGAGGTTCTCTTAAAGAGTTAGGGTTGTATCTCGTACCTTGAGTGAGAATCGTATGATTCTATATATAGGGCTAAGAAACCGTGTTTCTTGCTCCTTACTCTTCGCACACGTGGTGCTTATCCGAGGTAAGGATATCTATTCCTTGAATAGATAATCCTTATCGTGTACCCGGTGGGTTAGATTGGGCCTTTGGGCTTCATGAGCCCAAAGCGTTAACACTGCGGCCCATACCATTGTTATGGTAGCCCATTCGTGGTGGGCTTAGGTATAAGTAATGTCTATCATTTGGGCTTGTGGCCCAAATATAGGCTATACGTCATCAATAGGCACCAAAAATGCAATTTACTCATCTTTTTTTAAGAAAGTTCACATTGTTTTTTCTTTTTTTTCTATTACGTAGTATTATTTTATGATATACTAGTATATAGCCCATCAGTGGTGAAACATGTGGAGCATCTTAAATTGGTGTTGCAGGTTATGAGAGAACACACTTTATTTGCTAAAAGAAGTAAATGTGTGTTGGGCACAAGTAAAGTTGAGTATCTAGGGCATATAATCTTTCCATCAGGAGTTGCTACAAACCCTAAGAAGATCAAAGCAATGCAAAATTGGCCATTGCCCACAAATCTCAAACAAATATGGGGTTTTATTGGGTTAACAGTTTATTATAAAAGGTTTGTGCAGAATTATGCCACTATCAGTCATCCTCTTACTACGCTCCTTAGGAAGAATGCTTTCTAGTGGTTTCCTCAAGCTCAAGTAGCCTTTGAATAGTTGAAGTAAGCTATGGTTAAGTTGCCTGAGTTTGCATTGCCAAATTTTGAAGAGGAGTTTGTTATTGAAACTAATGTATGTAGATTTGGTATATAAGATGTTCTGAAACAAAAGGGACATCATATAGCTTATCTTAGTAAAACATTAACCCCTAAATACCAGTCACTCTCTACCTATGAAAAAGATTACTTGTTATGGTTTTGGCGTTGCAGAAGTGGAGAGGTTACCTATTGGATAGGCATTTCAAAATCAAAATTGATCACTTCAGCTTGAAGTATGTATTAGACCAAAGAATTACCACCCCTTTTCAGTCCAAGTGGTTACCCAAATTACTTGGTTTTGATTTTGAAATTAAGTATAAAAAGGAAAAAGAAAATTTCGTTGGTGATGCTTTGTCTAGAGTGGAAAGAACAAGTGAGTTGTTTAAGTTGTTATCAGCTACTACCTCAAATAATTTAGTTGATGCAGTGGTCTTGACATGGACTTCTGATCCTCATTTGAAAAAAAGTGATAGAAGGCTTGTATGGTGGTTATGTCACAAATATTACGTATACATGGAATGCGGATGAGCTAAGAAGGAATGGCAAATGGGTAGTTGGTGACAATGTTGAGCTAAGACAATCATTGATTGCTTAGTTCCATGGATCCGCAATTGGAGGCCATTCTGGTGTGTTTGCTACTACTCAAGGACTCACAACTTATTTTTACTAGAAATGATAGAGGAAAATGGTTAAAGAATATGTTAGAAACTATGATGTGTGCCAAAGGAACAAAGCTGATGTCTGCTTATCCAGGTCTTCTTCAACCTTTACCTATTCCATTTCCATCTCAAGTATGGCAGGACATTTCAATGGACTTTATTGAACCATTGCCCCCTTCTAAAGGGAAGAGTGTTATTTTGGTGGGGGTTGATAGGCTCAACAAATATGCCCATTTCCTCCTACCAACACACCCTTACACAACCAAAAAATAGCTCAAATCTTTTTGGACAACATTTACAAACTGCATGGAATGCCCAAATCTATTTTTAGTGATAGAGATAAGATATTCATGAGCCTATTTTGGAAGTCCTTGTTTCAGATGTTACATGTGAAGCTCAATATGTCCTCTGCCTACCACCCACAAAGTGATGGACAAACTGAGATTGTTAACAAATGTTTGGAAAGCTATCTGAGGTGTATGACAGGTGAAAAACCTAAGGATTGGGTGCACTAGCTGCCTTTGGCTGAGTATTGGTACAACACTTCCTTCCACACTACAATTAATACCACCCCTTATGAAGTTCTTTATGGACATACTCCTCCATTACTTATTCCCTATGTTGCTAAAGATAGTGCAGTACAAATAGTAGACAGAACTTTGCAAACAAGAGAGCAAACCATTTCCTTGTTGAAGTTTAATTTGAAGAAAGCTCATGATACAATGAAATCACAAGCTAACAAGAGAATATCTAAAAGAATTTTTGAAGTGGTTGATCGGGTTTATCTCAAGTTGCAGTCTTACAAACAATTGACAGTAAGAAAGGGTAGGAAACACAAGTTGTCTTCCAAATTCTTTAGACCATTTTAGATAGTAGCTAAAGTTGGACAGGTTGCATACAAGCTTCAGTTTCCCTCTACTGCTTTGGTACACCCTGTGTTTCATGTTTCACAACTCAAAAAATGCCATTCTTCAAATGCTACTATTGGACAATTTCCTAAGCTTGATCCCGATGGACTCTTGGCTGCTTCACCAGTTAAGTAGTTGGACAGAAAAATGGTTGAGAGTAATAACGGGATGGTGGTATATGGTCTGGTTGAATGGAGCAATGGTGAGGAAGAATATGCTACTTGGGAGAAATCGGAAGATGTACTTCAAAGGTTCCCTGATTTTGTTTTAGATCCTTAAGGACAATGATTCTTTAAGGGGGGATGGAATGTTACATTAGTTATGCAAATATAGAGCCACGTGCCTTCCACGTGCCAACAACCCATTACCATATTTTCCCGCCCATTTAACTAGTTTAAATATTCCTTATTCATTTCATTATAATTTGGTTTTATAATGATTTTTTCTCTTGTAAACTCACAAACGCCTTCATCTATCAATATAACAAATCATTAGCTACAAATTCATCTTCTTAATCTTTGAATTCTAGTTAATCATTTATCTACCATTTACGATCATTAAGTTGGTTCAAGTGATATGTTACAAGATCCCACTGTTAGTGAATAAGGTCTATAGGCCCGGCCCACTTGTTTTGGACCGTTTGATAGTTAGGGTTTTGTTATTGTCTTTTCTATTTAATATATTGTAATGTTTTAGTTATAGTTGAATCTGATAATATACAGTTTTCAGTATTCTCTTTATTTCTACACCAACTTGATCTAATTTAATAGAATTATGTGGTTTTGAAAATTACAATAGGAATGGAAAAGAAGGTTGGTTATATGGGAGATGGTTTTTTTTTTTTTTTTTTTTTTTTTTTTTTTTTTTTTTTTTTTTTCAGTCGTTGACGCATTTACGGAGGTGTGGCAACATCATATTCCTTTGTTTTTAGTTTTAGCCCAAAACTATTATAATTCACCTCTGCTTTCTTTAAGTTTATTTATTTTCAGTTTTGACACGTAAACTTTTATGTTTATTTTTTGGTTGGACGATTTTTAATGAAGTTTGATTGAATGTGATTCAATTTTGACTTTAGTTAGCCATTCACATCGCATGATTTTGTCACATGGCAAAATTGAGTGACCTGATTGGTTCAATATTTTTCCTAATAAGATTGTTTTAGCAAAATTGCTCTAAAATGATGTAATTCTTTTATAATATAAAAGACTTAAATAATAAAAAAACCTACCAAACTTCTAAAACTTTAAAATTTGTCCATTATATGTTGTGATAAGTTTAATGCAATTTATAAAATGACAATATCTTATATTATAAGAGAATGTACAAAATTTGAAATCAAATATTTGAACTGTTTCAATTGGACCAACAAGAGAACTTAATTTTGTCATGTAGGAAAATTAAAGTCATCTAAGTGGAGGACAATAGAAAGACAAAAATGAAAATTTGGGTCAAACACATCTAAATTTCGTCCGAGAATAAAAATATGTATAAAAACACATGCATTGACTTTGTAAAAAATAAAACTAAAAAAGGAATAAATAATGAATAAAACTCTAATAGTTAAATTTTAAATAAATTATATGGACTTAAGCACCTTATCAAATTTCATTGTTTTTATAACTTTATAAATCTAATAAATAATCCTTAAATTTTATACCCCTTAGACTTTATATTCAAAAAAACATATATATTGTTTTTATTTATTAATATTATTTATAAATTACAAAAGGAAAGCACGAGTTACTATGATATGTTAATGAATGCACGAGATCTTACATATATAAATGACTCATGTTATTCCTCTTTATAAGATAAAGTAATGATGTCGTGAAATGTCTTTTTCTTTTTACTATTCATATTCAATAACGACTCATGTTATTACTCTTTATAAGTTTAACACACGTGTACACGGGTTTAGAAATTAAATATGGCTAAAATCATTAATAACAGTAATATAAATGTTAAAATAAAGGCATGATCACACAGGTTACTGTAAGATGAAAATAAATATATGATATTGTACATATAGGAATGATGCATGCAATTCCTCTTTAAAGTTTAAATAAGGATATTCGGAAAAAAAAAAAAAAAAAAAGAAAAAAAGAAAAAAAAATCAAGGGTCATTGTGTGCTATTAAAACATGCATAATGTCTAAAACATGATATCAATAATTTAATTTAAACAACATAAACCTAAACACTATTATGATATCAATAATTTAATTGAAACAAGAACTATTAAATTACTATTATGCTCAATGTTGAAAAATAAAGACTTTTTTTTTCATTTAATGACAAATTTTTAGTTTTTAAAGTAGTGTTGAAATCTTTTAAAGTAGTGTTGAAATGTTTGACTCAAATATTTTTTATACGAAATATTTAACTAATAATTTTCCCCTTCGCGGATGCTCTGATAAAAAAAGAAAAAGTGGGTCATCCTACTTTTAGAAAAAAATAACAAAGTAAGCAAGTCATCTTACAATTAGCCACTTTTTCATATATAATCTAGTTTTTTGGCCCGTTTGGTTTGTGGGTTTTTTGGGTGAGGTTTGGCTTCACTCCCAATTTTAAATGTTTGGTATGCATCGTTAGAAATTAAAAAAGTGTAATCATTGCAATAAACTCAATGTTGAGAGGCTTGGTGGGTTTTAGTTAGAGCATCTGCTATGCAGGGGTTTATAGATGATTTTTTATTATTTAGAAAACCTTTTGGAAGACTTTTACCATTGCAACAAAAGCTTTACAAATAGCTTTTAGGAGAAAGACTTGGCACACACCAACCGGTTGATAGAAAAGGTTTTAGGGTGCGTTTGGTATACCGATATGAATTGCAATGGGAATGATTTTGATAGTAGTGGTGGACCCCTCGGTATGAAAGATCTATACCTTACCCTTTTGAGGTATATGGAGTATAGAACATTTCTATCATTCATTATCATAGTTGTAGACCACTTCAATTTAAACAAACACTTTTAATCGCTTTCATAGTCATAGTCTCATTCGCATAATTGGATACCAAACGCACCCTTAGTTATTTTTATTAATTGTATACTTTTTGAAAAGCTTTTGGAAAGGTTTGTTACATTTGAGAGGTTTTATGGAAATGACTTTTTCAAAAGCAAAATTTATTAAAATATTAATGAGATTAATGTTTATGAGGCAAAAAGTCATTAAAGACTTTTACCATTGGTGATGCTCTTACAAAATCAATCTCTCACGCACACTTTTATTTTCTTACTCAATTTCTCTCTCTCTCACAAATATACTTTTTTTCTATTATTTTAAATAATATTTTTTTATTATAATTTTATTATAAAATACATTTAATAAATATAATTTATCTTTTAATATTCAAATCCTAAGGCACAGAGTATAAACAAACAGCCCAAATTTTGTGAAAAAAAAAAAAAAAAAAAAAAAAGTACAAAACAGCTACCCCAAACACCTGGTAAGTCAATCCAACACAAACACAAACATGTCATCATCATCATCGTACAACCACCAAGACTTCATAAAGAACCACCTAATCCCATCAATAACCAAAAACAAAACATGCTCCATATGTCTAAACAACAAAATATCAAACCCATCTTTGATACCCATTTGCTTACACGCTTACTGCACTGATTGCATTCTTAAATGGAGTGAGTTTAAGAGGGTCTGTTCACTTTGTAAAGCCAAGTTTAGTTCCTTGTTTGTTGAGATTGATGTTGAGGCTTTAAGTTATCGGACACTTCATTTGTCGAAAGATGTTAAGGGATCGAGTAGTAATGTGGGTGGTGGGTTGAGGTTTAGAAGAATGGGTCTTATGGCTCAAAGAAGGTACAACTTTTTTTATTTAATTTGATCAAATGAGAAGTAATCTTATTATGAGAAAGATGAGAAGTAACTATAATAGCATATTTGAGATGCACCAACTTAAGTTAGATGCATCCCTAATATCTTAGGGTGTGTTTGACTAAGCTTATATGATCGGCTTACGAGCTTATTAGCTTCTATGTGTTAATAAGCTTAAACTAAGTGTTTGGCTAAGCTTGTATGAGTGGGCTTATGAGCTTATGAGGGTTTTGATAAGCCCAAACTTTGTGGCTTATTTGAAAAGAGATGGGCTTAAATAAGGATTTTAAATAAAAAGTCTTTTATACCTTCATTTAATAATTACAATAATTTAATGTTGATGTACTTTTTTGTCATTTTACTTCTTACATTGATAAGCTAAGCCAAACACTTAATAATGGCTTATGATATATAAGTCATAAGCCGCTTATATAACATAAGCATAAGCCCAATTCATAAGCTTAGCCATACACCCCCTTACATGAATCATGATGTGTTTTCTAGCTTTTAATCAGATGTATATACACATTATTTCATGATTTATATGTTATTTTGTTGCTCTACATGTGACCGAATCATATAAATCAATTTGCACCATTTTCACTTTAAAATAACTTTCGAAACTCAGGGAGTGCATCCAAATGAATAGAGATGTATCTAATTCAATTCGTTGCATCTCAAATATGTGGTTATAGTCACTTCTCGGTTCTCACCACTTCTTATTTTAATTTGCTTCTTACTGATTGCTTCCCTTAATTTGCATACCAACTATTACAAACTTTTAATTTATCCTATTGTGTGTATCATAAAGTTCGATACATTCTAAATGATTATCATTCAAATGTTTCAAACTTTAAAGGCAGTGGCGGAACTTGAACTTTTTTTTTTTTTTTTTTTTTTTGGGGGGGGGGGGGGGGGGGGGGGGTGTTGGGGATCGGAGATTTGTTTGTAACCTCAACTAAATTACCCCAAAAACCTATAATATTTACACTAGGTGCCGCAAATTTTTGGGGGGCCGGGACCCTCCCCTGCCCCTACATAGTTCCGCCCCTGTTTAAAGGGTAACCTATCTCCGGCCGCCCTACCATCTTTTAAAAACGTGGGGCCAAGATATGAACCCGTGACCTCCACCTTTAAGTTGCAATGTTGCATGTCCCCGGCCATTGCAGGGACTTTTCAAGATAACATTGACAGTAAACTTGACCTAAACTGTATCCAACTTTAGCCATAAGGAGAGGATAAATTGAAAGTTTTGACATTTAATAGGAAAAAAATTAGTTTGGTACATACTAAAGGATTAAGTGTCGATTTTAGACCATTATCCCTTTATAAAACTTTACTGTTATCTTAAGGGGTGTTTGTTTTAGCATATATCATGGGTATATGGATTTAATTAAAGTTCCACTCAGTTTTATTAGCTTAAGGGATTATCAGCATTAGCTTGAGTTGATAATAAGCTGTTCTGGATTGTGTCAAATATGCTTATCAGCTTAAATAAGCTGTATTTGATGTCTAATTAGTTGTTTTTTTGCAAATAAGTGTAATCTGTATACAGTATGTTAGATTGTCACCTAAAGGAGTGAATTTTGGCTGCTAATAAGGAAATCCAAACGCCCCCTCACTTAGTATGCTAGATTGAAACGTAAAGGAATGAAATTTGACAATTTTTTATGGATCAAATAGTTTTTCAAAGCTGTACAGTTTTCTATCAAATAAGACTTCAATGGAACTCTGGAGATACGCCGTCTACACTCTAATTGTTATTTTCTAGTATGTATGTCATAAAATGGTGTATAGTATGTCATGTCAAACATGTAACTGCCGGCGAACAGAACTTGTGCTTTCGAAGTAATTATTGTCAAAGACATCCTTAATACAAGTATATCTATTGCTAGTAAACAGTAGGCTGTCTTTGCTTCTTAGATATGTCTATAAGGTGATTCTATGCAGAAAATTTCATTGTTATCTCACTTCTTTTTACTGTCAGGGCTATTGGGATATCAAGACAAGAACTAAATGCCGTTAACAGAAGAACAAGGCCATTACTGAGGCAGAGGTCATTTGAGCAGACCGATATTCTGCAGTGGTGTGCAAAGTATACAATATGTACACTTGCACTTCAGTGATTGGTTTAGCTAATTTGACATGTGTATTATCAGCTATGATGTATTTTATAGTTCTGATGACGTACCTTGTCCTAGCAGAAGGCCCCTTGAGCTGGTGCACACCTTAATCATTTTCACTTTCTTATTGATGAATTGTAATATGATTATATGAACAATTGTAAATGGTAATATGTATTAAGATCATGGGTTTTTCTGAAGTAGACGATATATGTAGGCTTCTCTAGATTCTGATATATATCTTTTTTTTTTGGTGCAAAAGGTGAATTATATTAATACTCAAACTTTGTACATCATAATACTACAAACTGAATTGGGCATACCCAATCACAGAATACAACAAGAAATACAAACTACACAATGCTACATCCGATATCTCATACAACTCTGTTTAAGACAACCAAACAGATAAGCTAAATCTCAGCTTCCTCCAAGCAGCAAGATAAGCATTCACCTTTTAAGCACCTTTACCATCTAGCTACATTTCCATCTTTCTTTCCCACCAAGTCACTCAACCTGCCACCACAGTGAACTTAGAAGGAGAAGATAATGGCTTCACTAGGAACCCAATCACTCAATCCAGTCAAGGGCTCTTCCACAATCCCTACGTTTCCCTCTTTACAAAAGGCTTCAGGACTATGGAAACACTCACCTTGAGGGAGAACAACCTAACCTCCTATGGCAATGTATTGGGTGGACCAAGCAGGTTCATCTTTCACTCCTCGCTATTCCATCCATCATACACTGCCCACCGAAACCATATACCCTTCACAATGAATTGCCTATATTATGGTACATTCATATGATTTAGACCTCTCACTAAACCATCAATAACTAATTAGATCCTTCCCAAGGCCAATCTAAACATATTATTGGGGTAATAGTGAGTACAGTCACATCATTAGAACTCCAAGCACTAGAACAATCCATTGTTATGGTTTGTCATAGAAAAAACTTTGACTTTTTAAAGAATTAGAAGTCAAAGTATTGAAACAGCCTGTCATAACCTCTTTATCCAAACACTCTTTTATCCAATCACACCTTTTTTTCTCTAAACTGTATTCATCTGTATGTCCCATTCTTTACTAACTATAGCTACTGCAGTTGTCTTTTTTACTTTAAGACTGAGCAATTGTAATTTGATACTTTCCTCAATTCCATTAATCAAACTTTGACTATTCCTTTGACTTTGATTGAATAATCTTTGATTCTGATATATATCTTAAAGTCATTTTTTTATACTTTTAGGATTCAATAGGAAGAAACACTCACAAAGGAAAGGTTACTACAGAGAATAGAAACATGGATACACAGGAAACTACATGCTGTTCTTGGTGATCCGAACCCAGCTGCACTTGTCCATTTGGTGACCTCCCTCTTTTCCTCGAGCCTTGAAGAAGGAACTTCAAGACCTAGTGGTGAAAAAATCAACTATCTTGAACGTTTGCATCCATTTCTGTCCGAACGGACTATTACATTCTGGCATGAACTCAGGTAGGTTATCTCTATCTATCACTAATTTATACTTTCATTATATTATGAAAAAGTTAAATTAATTCATAACAAGCATCCCAAAATGGGTTGATGCAGTTAGCTTCTTTAATCTGTAACGGGTCAATTGTAAAAAGGGAAAATGGCACAAAAAGGTATTCAAGTTAGGGGTCATTTTCAATCAAGGTTTCCCACTTTGTTTTGGCATAAAAAGGCTCCCAACTTTTTTTTTTTTTTTTTTTTTTTTGGCCAATTTGGGTATTTTCGTTAAATATTTAATGATCATCCGTTATGTTTTACATTTCAAGTCCACCGCCATTGCCACAACCACCAATCATCGTGGCCACCACCCCGTGGTTCCTATGCCGTGATAACCCTGACAACACCACCACTACCAAGCAACCCCTCCACCACCAATCCACCCACCATCACTGCAAAACACCAACCCCACCCACCACTAGAAACCGCCAACCTCAACAACCACCACCAACCCATCCACCATCACCGATGGCGATTGTGGCTGGGTATGGTGGTGATAGCGGGAGTGGGTTTGGTTGGTAATGATAACGGTATTGGTTAAGGGGTGACAGTGGTGTTGATGATAGTGCTTGGCGACGTTGGGTAAAACGATGATGGGTGGGGTTGGTGGTAGTGGTGATTGGTGGTGGTATTGGTTGGTGGGCGGGGTTGGTGGTGGCGACGATGGTCAGTGGTGATGGTGGTAGGGTTGGTGGTGGTCGGGGCGGGTGGTGGTTTGCGGCAGAGGTGGGTGGGGTTTGTCATGGAGGCGATGTTTGGTAGTGATAGTAATGGAGACGATGATTGGTGGTGGTGGCAGCAGCGGTGAACATGAAATGTAAAACTTAACGGATGATCGTTAAATATTTAACGAAAATACGTAAATTGGCTAAAAAAAAAGAAAGAAAAACAAAGTTTGGTACCTTTTTATGCCACAAAAAAAAGTGTGATACCTTGATTGGAAATAACCCTTAAGTTGAATACCTTTTTGTAGGGATGAGCATTTCGACCCGAATCCCGGAACCGTACCGTCTCGAAATGGTACCGGGACTACGAAATAAGGTGAAAAAAAATTGGGACCACTAATTCGGTACGGGACCGGTACCAAATGGGGAAATTCTCGAAAAAAAACGGGGAAAACCCGATTTTCTAGTACCGGTATCGGTACCGGTACTGGTATCCGAATCCTGTTCGGTATGGTACCAGTACCACTAATTTATGCTCGGGAAAAAATCGGTACCACTAATTAGATACAGGATCGTACGAGACTGGTACCGTGCTCATCTACCTTTTTGTGTCATTTGCACTTGTAGAAAAAGTTAAGCTTACAGGAACAGGTCGAATGTTTGCCAAAATGTAATTTCAATATGTCAAACCTCACTAATCATCTCGAAGAAAAATTTAGAATGTTCAAAATTACTATACTTTTTGTAGTATTTGGGACCCATATAATTTTCTCTTTTGCAGAAAGTACATTGAACGTGGAAACATATGACACGGTTGTTGAATATGTCAAATGGTGAAATCGACTATGAGGGGTGGAAACGAGCCGAGCTGCTCGTGAAAAGCTCGGGATCGGATCAATAAAAAGCTCAAACGAGCCGAGCCTAAACGAGCCTGAGTTCGAGTACAATGTTTCCAAGTGTCCATTTTGGTATGTAGATGTTTTATATTATATTTTTTATTTTTTGGATAACTTTTTATCTTTTTCAAAAAAGACAAAACAGTCGTACAAAAAAAAATTTGGCTGTCAGCCGCACAAAAAGTACAACCGTCAGTTTAGAAAAAAAAAGTCAACCATGGTCCCACTTTAATTTTTATGAAAAAACAAAACTTGGCAAAAAGATAGTGGACACTTGGTAACAAAGTAGTGGAGTCGCACAAAATACATCCACCTACCAAATAGGACACTTGGCAAAAAAGTCGGACAGATAATGTAGCAGTCGTACAAAAACAAAATTGAAGAAAATGGAATATTTGTCTCTTTTAGGAATTTTCAAAGTTAGACTGTCTTTGGAAATGGCCCTTGTATATTTTAAGGGAAGTTTCCAATATGCTAGAAATAATTTGTGGAATTTTAATATTGAAAAGTCAAATAGTTTCTTTTAGGAATTTTCAAAGTTAGACCGTCTGAAGTTGGAAATGGCCCTTGTTTATTTTAAGGGAAGTTTCCAATATGCTGGAAATAATTTGTGGAATTTTAATATTGAAAAGTCAAATAGTTTCTTTTACAATAATGCAAAAAAGAGAGACCTACACATGATACAAAGACTTTAATAAAACAATAAATTTGCCAAAATATCCCACAGACATAAATATTGATATATAAAAGAGCTTAATAGATTATAATCACATATTCATTATCAAAAAATAGAAGAAAATGTTAGTGTGATATCTGACACTTGTTGGTTAGAATTGTTGCTATAAGAAGATGGCGCTTTTTTTTTTTTTTTTTTTTTTTTTTTGGTGGAAGGGGGATGATTTGGTTTTTAATTGAGCGGATTAATTAAGAGCATCAAATGTCATGATCATGCAAAATAATTTACATATTATTTATAGAGTAAACTGCAAAAATGGTCCCTGTGGTTTTCTGAGAATGCAAAATTAGTCACTGTGGTTGGCTAATTGCAGGCGGCCTCCCTGTGGGGGTAAACTTCACATCATTTTGGTCCCTGGTTTTAACTGGCGTTAAATAATTTCGTTAGAAGTTACACATTTAGCCCCTGTGGCCCATGACCATTGCAGCGTGCATCCTTCTTTCGTCCCTTTTACGTTTTCATCCGTTTTACGCGTTTTCGTCCGTTTTCGCGTGTTTTCGTCTGTTTTTTATGCTTTACTCTGTCTTTTTTTTTTTTTACTTTTTCGTCTGTTTATTGACATTTTCGTCATTTTTTTACATTTTTGTCCGTTTTTATGTTTTCGTCCGTCTCATTACGTTTTTGTCCGTATTTTTACGTTTTTGTCTATTTTTTTTTACGTTTTCGTCCGTTTTTTTACGATTTCATCCGTTTTTTCTGTCTTTTTTTTTTTTTACTTTTCGTCTGTTTATTGACGTTTTCGTCTGTTTTTTTACATTTTCGTCTGTTTTTTATGTTTTCGTCCGTTTCATTACGTTTTTGTCCGTATTTTTACGTTTTCGTCTATTTTTTTAACATTTTCGTCCGTTTTTTTACGATTTCATCCGTTTTTTTTAAGTTTTCGTCCGTTTCTTTACGTTTTGCTCCGTATTTTTACGCTTTCGTCTGTTTTTTTTACGTTTTCATCTATTTTTTATGTTTTCATCTGTTTTTTTTACGTTTTCGTCTATTTTTTTTTATGTTTTCGTCTGTTTTTTTACGTTTTCGTCTGTTTTTTTACGTTTTCATCTATTTTTTTTTTTTATTTTTTCGTCTGTTTTTTACATTTTCATCTGTATTTTTACGTTTTCCTCTATTATTTTACGCTTTAGTCCGGTTTATTACGTTTTCGTCCATTTTTTTTACGATTTCATCTGCTTTTTTACGTTTTCTTATGTTTTTTTCTTTTATTTTTTCGTTTTCGTCCATTTCATTATGTTCCCGTTCCTTGTTGTTCTTCTTGTTCTTCATTGCCATTCATCATGAAACAGACAAAAACATAAAAAAAAAATGGACGAAAACGTAAAAAACAGACAAAAACGAAAAAACAAAAGAAAAAAACAGTAAGAAAACATAAGAAAACAAACGAAAACGTAAAAAAACTGATGAAATCGTAAAAAAATGGACGAAAACATAATAAACCGGACTAAAGCGTAAAATAATAGATGAAAACGTAAAAAAACAGACGAAAACGTAAAAAAACAGACGAAAAAAAAAATAGATGAAAACGTAAAAAAACAAACGAAAACGTAAAAAAACAGACGAAAACGTAAAAAAACAGACAAAAACATAAAAAAATAGATGAAAACGTAAAAAAAAACAGACGAAAGCGTAAAAATACGGAGCAAAACGTAAAGAAACGGATGAAAACTTAAAAAAAACGGATGAAATCGTAAAAAAAACGGACGAAAACGTAAAAAAAAATAGACGAAAACGTAAAAATACGGACGAAAACATAAAAAACGGACGAAAATGTAAAAAAACAGACGAAAAAGTAAAAAAAGAAGACAGAGTAAACCATAAAACACAGACAAAAATACGCGAAAACGGACGAAAACGCAAAAGGGACGAAAGAAGGATGCACGCTGCAATGGTCATGGGCCACAGGGGCTAAATGTGTAAATTCTAACGGAATTATTTAACGCCAGTTAAAATCAGGGACCAAAATGATGTGAAGTTTACCCCCACAGGGAGGCCGCCTGCAATTAGCCAACCACAGTGACTAATTTTGCAATCTCAAGAAACCACAGGGACCATTTTTGCAGTTTACTCTTATTTATATTTTAATCAACATTAGTACTTAGTAGTAATCAAGATGACCAAATAACTGAATACTCATAGAGTATAAAAGGTTCCAATGTCTTTATTGCGTTATGAGAATTGGGTTGTGTGCCAACTGTTTATATTATTTCTTTCATTTATTATATATTAATCGTGAATAAGAAAATCTCAAGAAAGCATTTTAATGTTATTATCTTTATCGTATCATCTCAATATCTCCGTGTTCATTTTTTTCAAATCACCAGCATTAATAATATGATTTGTTCATATAGTCTCTATTCGAATATTTGAAATCATATTATTTATTGACATTTCATATTATTTATGATTTTATTAAAACTTTAAAGGGAAGTTTCCTAGAGACAATGTAATGGTCAAAAAGTCAAAAGTCTACTACAGTAGTACATGCAAACACCAGACCTCCATACATTAAAGATAACATAACAACCCACAGGCTTATCCACATCTTCTTTATATACAAACACAAACCGAACATATTTATGTATATCACCCAAACACCCCATTCACTTCTTTTTGTAACAACCCACACACCCTTTTTTTTGTTCAGATAAACAAACATGATGTCTTCAGTCAATCATGACGAGTTTGCTCACTTAAAAGTTCCCCTTGAAAGCATACTATCCGCCACCAACAACTTTGATGAAGAAAATATCGTTGTAGAAGATGCATCTGGAAAGTGTTACGAGGGACAGCTCTTGTGGTATGGTGAGTTAATTAATATCTTAGCTCAGAGGTTAAATAAAGAAAGGGATGAAGAAAAAGAACAAGAGTTTTGGATGGATGTATCCATGCTTTCTAGTCTCAAACATAAGAATCTGGTTTCTCTTGTTGGGTTTTGTGATGAGAATGATGAGAAAATCATCATTATCAATTTCGAGTTCACGAGAAATCTGACAGACTATCTAAGTGTCCCGTTCGTGTTGACATGGGTGCGAAGGTTGGAGATATGTGTTGGTGTTGCGCATGCATTGAGCTACATTTATTATGACGAGTCACGCGATTTTAGTGTAATACAGTGCAACATCAACAGTTCATCTATTCTATTAAATGATGATGACTGGGAACCCAAGTTAGTATGGGAGTTTACACGTTCCATGAAGATCAAAGCATCTGAAAGGCACAATTCTTTCAATACTGATAAAGTATGGAGTACGGATGGGTATACAGACCCAACGTATATAGAGACAAAAAGTGCAAACCACAAGTCGGATATGTACTCCTTTGGGATAGTACTGTTTGAACTACTCTGTGGTAGGGAAGCAGTAATCGATGACGACCAAGATAATAAGTACTTGGCTTCAGTGGCCGTTACCCATTATAGGGAGAAGAAACTCGATGAAATAATTGATTGGGATCTAAAAAAACAAATTGACCCACAGTCACTCAACGTTTTTGCGGAAATAGCATACGACTGCTTGAACGAAGAACGATCTCAACGGCCGAATATAGATGAGATTGTCCTGAGACTTGAGAAAGCATTGGAATTGGCACGTGTAAATAAGCATGTAAGACCTTTTTTTTTCCCCTTTTATCCTTCTATTATATAATATCTGTTTGTTTTTATTTATCTTTATTTAGTATGGTATTTTGCGTTATTATATTATATCTTGTATTAACTTAATAGGTACTCTCATTAATGTATATCTCATGATTCTTTGAGTTGTCACTTTCTTACTAGTATTACCTTTGTTTTAATATCATATGATAAATTGGATTGGTGACATGAAAACTGGATATGCAATATGTTAAGTGTATCATGATATGTTAGTTTTGGTTGCCATCAATCCAATTTCTTTTTTTATGTTCCAAACATATTTAAATATTCAAAATTTATTTAGTAAAAAAAAAAAAAAAAAAAAAAAAAAAAACGAGTATATATGGTTAACTTCAGTCATGTCAAAACAGTTAGCATCATTAAGATTATAAATTTTAGTAAAGCTCAACTAGAAAACATTTAAAAGGGAAATTAATAACCTCGATTAGAGCTTCATCGAGCATTTTTTTTTTTTTTTTTCCAAGCTTAAGCTCGATCTATAAATTCATATTTTTTAGTTGATCATAGCTCGATTCAATTTTAAGTATTAAAATTGTAATAGTATTATTAAGGTAGTATGAGTTGAATAAGTATTTTGAGCCAACTCAACTAGATCGGATAATACGGTAATATTTTCGGTATTAGAGTTGAGATTGCATTATTAAATTATGTATTAATCGACTTGATATTGTGATCTCAACTCAACTTGATTACTAGGCAATATGCCAATATACGTAATTGTAAAACTATAAGTATCGATTCAATACGACAAACAAGTATCGATTCAAATAGAATCTAGTTGATATCAATTTTAACCAATTTAGTTATAAATTATAAGGTGACAAGAATTAAACTAATTTTGACATATTTTATATATTTTAAATGAAACACTAGTGGTGAAATTTTAGTTTTACCATTCTGAATCCTTTTGATCAAGGAAAATGATTCTTACGCCTAACTCATATGCCTAACGCTATAACTAAACAATCTATTGTGTGACACATGGATTGCACAAGTTCTTCTTTTTCATATCACCACTGATCTAGCCAAATGTCTGGATCTCTTTATTAGACGTAAAATTAGTCTTATAAGTTAGTCATGCCAATATATACATAAATTTAAATAAAGAAGAGGTATAACTGATATTGTGTATTTGATATCTGGTCTTTTCCTTAGGGTGCGTTTGGTATGCCGGAATAAGAATGAAGGAACGAATTTTCATTCCATTAATAATGTTTGTTTAAAACTCTTGACTTTCAAACTAGAAATGATATACAAATATGTTCTATACTTGATAGTCACCAAATTGGTAGGATATGATAATTTCTTTTCCGGACACACATTCTTCCTCAAATTATTAACAAGATAATCACATATAATAAACAAACCAAAAAACAATATTGAATTTGATTACTTAACTTATATCTATTCCTATTTCACGTTATACCGAAACTCATACCAATTGTGATTCATGAGAGCCAACCAAACGAACCCTTAATTTGTTATACTTAAGATTCATCAAAACTAGTTTAAGAATGTTAAATAAACTTTTAATTAAAATTCTATACATTAGGTCATCCACATAAATACAGCTGTCAAGCAATTTCTATCTATGTCCATTTGATATACATGTAGCTAGTATGTAATGTAGTTGTGTAATTACTCCGTGTTATTTTAGATTTCATTTTTTATTCTTACTACGTTACAACTTACAACTCTCTAAATTATCCAAAAAATATATATATAAATAATATTTTGGTTATCTTTTATTCTAATGCACATGTATTTTTTTTTATTCTATTTTTTAGTTAATAACAAGTTCATACATTTAAATAAGTTCTTCCTTTTACAAACTAGCCATAAGTCTGGTACACGCATGAGATTTCGATATAAATGAAAGTTAGAGAATATTTGTGGTTACATATGTTATAATCATGTGCATATATGAAGTTTACAATAAAAGTTAATGGGATTGTCTAACAAGTGCAGGGCATTGGTTAGGGTGCATTAATCCATCCCGAACATTTCTTTTAAATTAAAATCTGCATTTAATACGCATTTATTAAACTTATAAATTATCGTAAGTAATTTTGAATTTTAATTTAATAAGCAAAAATTTCCTTATATAATCATCTTAACCAATGCCTTGAGGGCACGGTTATACAAACCCGAAGTCAATTTAATTTCAAAATAAGATTATAAAGATTGTTCAATTTGGAAAATTGAAGTTCATGTCTCGTGTATTTATCTCTACGTCTCAATAACTCGTAGGTCAACTTGATTACATATACAACGTTGTTAGTATTATGATCAATATAGTAATAGTAATAGTAATCATAGCTGTTAAGATCCCGATCTAGCTCTTAAGATCTTCCGATCTTACGATCTCGTTAAGAAAAAACGAGTCGATCCTTCGTAGGATCTTAAATAGCATAGGATCTTAAGTATGATCTCGATCTTAGCATAAGATCGTAATATCTTGATCCGATTCGATTCTACTTCCCTTAATTTAACTAACTAATAAACTATAAATAAATGAATTTTGTTAAATTAAAACAATATAGCAAGTGTTAATTATTGTAAATGTCTAATAAGATCAAGATATATAGATTTTTTGATTAAAAGATTCAGCGTCCATAATTAGCAATGAGATATTTTTGTATTTTAGAGTATTAGGCTTCACATTCTCATATTACTATAACTTCCAGAACTCTTTTTTCTTCTCTAATTTGTTATACAATCATCTTTAAATACGAATTATATTAGAAAAATAAGATTTTTAGACATTTAAGTAGGATCGTAGGATCTCGATCCGATCCTACGATCTCGATCTTGCAAAGACAAAAACGATCTCACGTGGGATCGCGATCTTGATAGCCTTGATAGTAATTACTAGTATTACCATCAATATAGTAATAGTAATTACTAGTAAATAGTAAATGGTAAATAGTAAATAGTAAACATTAATTAGTAATTAGTAAATAGTAAATAGACAATAGTAAATAGACAATAGTAAATAGTACAACAAGAATAGTAAATAGAAAATAGTAATATTAATAGTAATGTTAATAGTAACAATAATAGTAATAGTAACTGAAAACACCTAAACAAAACTCGATAAATTTTTTGCACAAATAGTATAACCAAACTGACATGTTATTAATCAAGTGTACTTATATACTTTTGTTTAAAACCAACTTCTGAAATTATGTTTTTTGGAAAGTAAGCTCAATTTCATTGATATGTGGCTCGTCTCAAATGGAGTTGCGGTTAATTTTATATGATTTTTAGAAAATGATCCGAAAACTGAAAATGTCATTTAGCCGGGGGCTAAATACAAGTCCATGTGTTTATGCCAAATTTCACCTTAAAGTTTTTCAAACTACTCATGCATTATTGGTCTCTAATTCGAAAATTATTAACACGGTTGGTTCCTTGGTTTAACTTTCGTTATATATTGTCATTATATTATAGCTTTATAAATGTCATTTTACCTAATCTATTTGTTCGTAGGTTAAAATATAATAAATAAAAAGAGTATCAATAATTGTTTATAAAAATTGTTCACATGTTTGATCACGTATTTCTTTTGAATTTATCTCATAAGCAACTTTACTAAGCTTTAAATACGTGGAGTAAAAATCTGTAACCTATTGGTATGTTATAAATGTTTTACAAACTAGTTTGCAGAATTAAGGGTACGCACCACCAAATTGACTACAAAAACTAAGAGCATCTACTATGATAAACCTTTTAAAAGGTTTATAAAATTGCCACATCATGAAATGTCATTAATTTACAAACCTTTTCATACTATAAACCTATTCCCACTATAGATAAAACTTCTAATAGGTTTATAAAATTGTCAACTCATGTAATGTATTAATTTATAAACCCCTTCAAAATTCTAGACCTTTTCATGTCACCTAGACTTAAAATGGTTCTTCACTATGGTATACAAATTTTTGAACCTCTTCATAATTTCTTGAACTTATTCTTAAACCACCATAGTGGATGCTCTAAGCATCAATAAATTTAAGAAAATTGTAGCAGGCATTGAACCTATAGAAACAAAATGGCCAAATAATGAAAAAGATTATAATTTCAAGTCTTACTTGTGACAAACTTGTATTAAAGTGTATGACATGCACTATTTTCCTTTCGAAAAGAGTAATGATAAATAAGCCTATTAAATATACCTGCAAATAGCCCTACTCCATTTATAAAAGGGCGTGATATTCGGAACCCACCCCCACCCCCTAAAATACAAAGGGGACCCTCTCCATTTTTGAGTTTTTTATTTTTTTTTATTTTTTATTTTTATTATTATTATTTTTTGTTTATATCAAAAAACTATAAACCTGAAAGTACACGATAGAAAATATAAAGTTTAATAAGTCAAACGGTTAAAACTATTAGAAATACGGAACAAAAACTGACAAAGAAATGTATTGTACCGGAAACAAGGGGGAGACAAAAGAAATCTTTGACCAAACTCCCCCCCCCCCCCCCCCCCCCCCCAGTCACATCATAGGTGGTCCTAATAGTATGACCTATTTACAAATGGGGGGTGATTTGCATACTTTATAAAATGATTGAGGCACTCTATTTTACTGTGTTTAGACATTCATACGCTAACAGTTATGTCTAACTTGACACTCCATAGTTCCTTTTCTCTGTATTTAAAAAATGGAACAAACAAAAACTTTTTCAATCATGTTCATATTTCAAGATTTATTTGGAGCATTCATAAATATCCTCCATATTTAGAAGATCAATTTCCTTCTCCGAACATATTTTAGTACAACTTTATAAATAAAGTAACGTAGATAATTTAGTTACTGGTTGGAATATGCTAAATTAGCAAAAAGATTTTAGAGTTAAAGTTTCAAAGTGTCTTGGAGAATGCAATTTTTTGAATGATAGGATACAAGTAAAAGATGCTATATTACTTTAAAATTACTTTCTTCAAAAGTATATGACTGAAAATGGCCTTAATAAATAAACATGAAGAGAAACGACCTAGCTCATTTTTAGATTGAGTTTCGCTATTGGAACCATTCAACCCGAAAATTTGTATTTTAACAACGATTAGAGCACCAAGTGTGGCGGCTCAAGCCAAAGAGTCACCTTAACATTTTCCCTTTTCACTTCATTAATCACTTACACACCAAAATACTCCCTCACTAATCACTCAAGCCAAACCTCCACTTTTGAGATCCACCATACCTAAAAAAATAAAATAATAAATAAATAATAATAAATAAATAAATAAGTTCTCTTTAATGCAAGCCAAGCCCGTTGGGGAATAGTGACTTGGCCTTGGCTCAAGCCAAAGCCTTGCGACATGTGTTTAGCACATGGGGTTAGTGACCACATACTAATAAATGGATTCCCCTTGCATTCTCACTAATTGGCATACATAAAAAGTAATGTAGAAGGGCATATAAATAAGCTGAGAAGGGCACATATAAATAAGTTTACCAAATATATAGTGTCATTGGACATTCTAGTATCATCATCGTACTAAATTATACATTGCATTTTCAATCTCCAACCTCTAGGGAGTTGGAGTAGTTTGCATTAGTTCTGTGGTTCCAAAGCTTCATTTGATGCTTGGTGACCTAATCGGTTAAATCATCGATCAGAATTGTAATCAATCTAATATAGTCATTCAGCATTCAGAAATAAGCGAAATCAGGTAATTTTATTTACCTAGTTGACTCAATCAGCACAACTCTAATCATCTATAATCATTTAGCAATCAGCAACAAGCACAATCATCACATTTCTATACATCTAGATTTGAGCAGTTTCAAAGAACTTAAGCAGAATCAAACAGTTCAAATAAACAGATTTTTTTATACCAATTCGAATACCTAGTGTGGATATGAATGCAATGTCGTGTCACATCTGTAGAATACTTACTTGCACATGTTACAAGTAAAAGGGATAAAATGCATGTAATACCTTATGATCATGATGAGGAGAAATGGTAGTTGGTCTTTTGGTGTTGAAAGTTTATAAAAGGTGTACCTGCAACAACGTAAAAAGATTAATACTTTTTTCCGGTGAAAAAGTGAAAATATATATAGCAAAATATCTGCAAGGCAATCCTAAATCCAAAATGCACGCTTAATGGAAACCACACAAATACGGCAGAACATTAGTACTAAGCAAGACTCTATCCTATAGGCTACTACAAGAAACATTAACTATCAATTCCTTCCTGCTTATTGACTTCATACTTCTAAATTCCATAACTACCTTTGTCATAACTTTTGACCAAGACCAAGTAGTCCCATCTTAGCCAAATGATTAAATCCTATTCTGCAATATTTTCCAATTTCTGCACAATACTTTCCAACATACTCATGTGTCTTAGTGCTCTCAGGTTTCATTCACAGGTTGGACAATCATCTTGATATTCAACTTGTCAACCATTGCATACATCTCAAACTTTGTTTGCAGTATACACACCCAGTAAACTGCAGCAGCACACACCACAGTTTTTCCTAGATACCCATAAACATCCCATCCTAAACTTTTCAGGTAATGTCGAAACCTAGTGAACACGACAACATTAAGAACCAAAAAATTTCAAGCTAATAAGACCAAGTACGTACTTCCTAAACTATAAATGGATCTTATTTCAGTTATTATCCACAAACATAATAACTATAAAGTACATGATATATACAGTTTTAGACTCAATATAAGATCAATATAACATTGACGGAAAAATGTATAGCTCAAGATGTCTTATAAAAAGGTTCAGGAATTTCATCGAACAGTTTGTAGGCGTCGTTATGCACTTGGATAAACTGCCTTTTTGTAACTCACGTTTTTACATGACTACTGTACAGATAATGTATTCGCCCATGGATGATCTTGCTCACCTCAAAATCGCCCTTGAAAGCTTACTATTCGCCACCAATAATTTTGATGACGAAAATATCATTGAAGAAACTGAAGTAGATAAGAGATACAAGGGGACAATCTGGTGGTCCGGTGAGTTGATTGAAATTGATGCTCGGAGATTTAATAAAGATGAATGGAATGTTGTATATGAACAACTGTTTTGGATGGAGATTTCAATGCTTTCAAATCTCAAGCATAAAAATCTGATTTCTTTAGTTGGGTTTTGTGATGAGAATGATGAGAAGATCATCATTTACAAGCATGAGACGGCCACAAGTCTTGACCAATATCTAAGTGATCCGATGTCGTTGACTTGGGTGCGAAGATTGGAGATATCTGTCGGTATTGCGCATGCATTGAGCTACATTCATTATGATGAGTCACGTGATTTTAGCGTAATACACCACAACATATGCAGTGGATCGATTTATTTAAATGATGACTGGGAACCCAAGTTATCTGGTTTTGAAATTTCCATGAAGAATAATGCATCTCGGAGGCACAACTCTTTCCATACTAGTACACCTTTGTATGTGGATGGGTATGGAGACCCAACTTATATTGAGACTAAACGTGTGAGTCACAAATCAGATATATACTCCTTTGGGATAGTTTTATTTGAACTATTGTGTGGCAGAGAATCAATAATTGATAACAAAGATGATAATCTTTTGGCACCGCTAGCCATTATCCATTATCGAGAGAAAAAGCTCGATAATATAATTGATCCGGAACTATGGAAACAAATAGACTTGCACTCATTCAACATGTTCGCAGAAATAGCGTATGAGTGTTTGGACGAAGAACGATCGCGACGCCCAAATATAGATGACATTGTCCCAAGACTCGAGAAAGCTTTGAAACTATCACGTGAAAGCAGGCTGGTAAGACCTTTATATTGCCATATTATGTATTCCCTTTTCATTATATTAGTTTCAACCAATTTAAATACAAGTAAAACATCATGAGATGACAAAAACAAACCAATTTTAACATATTCAATAACTTTTGGTAAAACAAAGACATATCTCTATTGTATGGAAAGAGACACATTTGCTAAAAAAAAACTTTCAAAGCGAAAAATGTGAAATTGCAATCTGCCTTACTCCCTATTTCTTTTAATATTGTACTAATTTATATCCATGTATTTTCCTTTCATAACTACTTATAAATTAAAAGTTTGACCCAATGAACAATAAATATCCACTTCATACACGAATCACTTAACATCAATTTTGCAATTATAATTACTTGCCGTTTTAAATTTTTGCCACTATATATGGGTACTCATCTAGTCTATAGAAGTGGTATAATTCATATTTAACACTTCATTTTTTATTCATATTATTTTCTATTTGTCTTTAATCTCTTATGCGTTTGGTATCCTCCAATCGGAATGGAAGAATGAATATCATTCCGATTCAAAGTGTTTGGTATCCCGGAATGACTATCAAAAGTAGAAATGATATACAAATCTATTTCATACTTGATAGGCACTAAAAGTATAGTATATGATTGTTTCATTCCCGGGCTCACCACTTCCCCTCACATAATTTATACTTACACTTTTATCTAATTATCCTGCCAAACAACATTTATGAGATTGATACCTCAACTTATAGTTATTCCTATTCCACTCCTATATCAAATCCATACCGATTATCATTTCGGACAACAAACCAAATGGCACCTAGTTTTGGTCAATTATTGATTTACCCATTTAACTTTTTCTTGCAATGTTTTTATTTTTAACTTTCTTTGACCATTAAAAAAGACCACTTAACTTTCAGTGATCGTTTGATAAAAACCTTAACTTTTTTTAGCAACGTTTTTATCGTTAATATTATTTAATCATTTGATACAACCCCTTAACTTGGAATAATCATTTAACAAAATCTTTCAACTAACATTGACAATGTTTTTATATTTGACATTGAATGACCTATTATATTTATTATCCATTTCGACACATAATACGTCTCGTTTTGCCGTTTTTAGTCATTAGGTTATCGGTTTTCATTCTGTTTAAATCAAGGGGATGGGTAAGTTTGTTTTCACCATTATGACTTGTTATTCCTTGAAACGGGTATGTATATTTGACATTCAACATCGATATAGTATAATTGAAAAAAAAAATGCAGCTTCGAAGAATCGTATCAATCCCTTTAATACAATCACAAAAAAAAATTTGATAACTTAAGCACCAAAAATCACAAAATCCAACGTAACATGGGTCGTGTCGGGTAGCCAAAGTAATAGGTCATTTAATGTTATTGATAAAAACATTGTCAATAACATTATCAATGTTGGTTGAAGATTTGTATTAAACGGTTATCCAAAATTAGGGGTTAAATAAAATGGTTAAACTATATTAAGGATAAATCGTTGCTAAAAATTGTTTTTTTTTTTTTTTTTTTTTTGGGGGGGGGGGGGGGGGGGGTGGGGGATACAATCATTGAAACTTGGTCTCTAAAATAACTATCTCAAAGTTTAATCGAATTTCGTAGTACCTTTACTTGAAGTTATTATTACATAATTTAAAAAAATAATAATAATAATAAATTAGGTAATGAACAAAATTGTCATTATGCAATACGTAACAAAGAAAAAACAATGATAATTATATTTTTTTTTCTTAATTATTATCAAAGAATAGTTATTCTAGTGCAATAAGTAATGTAATATAGGATATCACATGGGATTAAAAGAATGATTAAAAAAGGGACGTTCTGTGGATATCACCAATTATAATAATATACTGATGATGCATGACTTGCTGTTAACTTGTGTATTAATTGAATATCGTCATCTCACATCCTTTTGTAAACCAATTAAACTCTGCTTGTTTTTGTAATAGATACACTCTCCGCCCAACCACCTTGCACACCTAAGAATCCCCCTTGAAGATATATTATCCGCGACCAACCACTTTGCTGACAAAAATGTCATAGGCACAGGTGGATTTGGAAAGAGATACAAGGGACAGCTCTCTTGGTCTGGTGAGTTGATTAATGTCATTGCTCAGAGGATGTCTAATAAAGAATGGGATGATGAAAAAGAACAACAGTTTTGGACTGAGATTTCGATGCTATCTGGACTCAAGCATAAGAATCTTGTTTCTATTGTTGGGTTTTGTAATGAAGTTGGTGCAGACACCATAATTTACAAGGAAGTGTCTGGGAGCAGGCTCGAAACCTATCTAAGTGACTCGATGTTGTTGACATGGGTGAAAAGATTGGAGATATGTGTCGGTATTGCGCATGCATTGAGTTACATTCATTATGACGAGCCCCGCGATTTTAGCATTATACACCGGAACATCAGCAGTTACACCATTCTATTAGATGACTGGGAACCTAAATTATGGGAGTTTCAGCTTTCCATGAAGATAAAAGCATCTGAAAGGTACCATTCATTTCATACTGATTCAGTTTGGTCTACCAAGGGGTATACAGACCCAATGTGTTTCGAGACCAACATTGTGAACCACAAGTCAGATATCTATTCCTTTGGGATAGTATTGTTTGAACTACTGTGCGGGAGGAAATCAGTAATTGACAATCAAGATAATAAGTATTTGGCTCCAGTGGCGATTTTTCATTATAGAGAGAAAATACTCGATGGTATCATTGATCCGGATCTTTGGAAACAAATGGATCCGCTATCCTTGAACATTTTTGCGGAAACAGCGTATGACTGCTTGAATGAAGAACGATCCAAACGCCCGAATGTAGATGAGATTGTCACAAGACTTGAGAAAGCTTTGGAACTCCAATTGGAACATGAAAATGTTGTAAGACTATTTTTTTTCTCTTTATCTTTCTATGTTAGTAACTGCTCTATAATAAACGAGTAACAATTATTCACTTATTGCTGTATTTGTTGACATTGATGTTAAAGGAACTCTCAATAGTTGTGGCGGAAGCTGAAGGTACATCATCCAGTCAGGAGGAGGTAATTAACTTTTTTAAGTTTTGTTGTGAGTCACTGAATCTTTAAAAGAGGGAAAATGTCAAAACAAGATAAAGGATACAGAAAGACGCGAGTAAATACACTCCATGTACATGTCACTTACGTAAACTATTATATATCTTAAACGTGGTGGTTGTGATCGAGTTATGGTTAAATTAAGGTTCAAGTTATACATGCATTATAATTAAGTAGAGAAATAACATTCAGATATAAGAATATCTTTCCCATTTGACCAAAAATCACATTGCCAACAATTTTTGCAAAATCTAACTTCTCTTTCAGAATGATACACAAGATCCCCTCTTATACTTACTCGGCTTCTCACCATATTTTCTAGCTCTTTAATAAATGTTAAAAATGAATGATTAACCTTACTGAAGTGTTCCACACTGAAAATATGCACACTTCATAATGTTGTCTTCTTTGGTACATATAGGGATCAGCGAGTCACTTTACATCCACATGCGTTGAATCCAATTCCAGCAAAAAGACAATGTCTTCCCTAAAACACCTTTCTCACTCACAACTCAGCATTGAAGATATAAAATCCGCAACCAACAACTTTGCTCCTGAGAATACGATCAAAAATGAAAAATTTAAATGGGTTTACCAAGGGCGTATGTTGCATTCCGGACAGTTCATCGATATTGTTGCACGTGAATATCTTTATAAGAGCAAACAGTTTAGGATGGAGAATTTGATGCTTTCTAGTCTCAGTCATATGAATCTAGTTTCTGTTATTGGGTTTTGTGAAAAGAATTATTGTTCTATGATTACGGTATACAAGAAGGTGGCCAACGGAAGTCTCAACAAATATCTAAGTGACGAGACCCTCACATGGATGCAAAGGTTGAAGATATGTCTGGGCGTTGCAAATGCATTGAGCTACATCCATTACGATGTTGGGCGCGATTTTAGTGTCATACATTGCAACATTAGGAGCTCAAAAATTTTACTTGATGACGAATGGGAACCAAAGTTATCTGGTTTTGAACTTTCGATGATAAATACAGTACCTCGGAGGCACCGTCTTCTTCTTACTCGTGATATTGTTAAGAATGTATACCTGGACCCAAAATATAATAAGACTGGTGGTGTGACCCACAAGTCAGATGTGTATTCGTTCGGTGTTGTGTTATACGAAGTCATGTGCGGAAGGAGTGCAGTTCTTCCAGATGAAGAGTTGGGAGAGGGGTTATTAAGTCAACTGAAAAAATCTCATTTGGATGAAATGATCAACCCGCATTTACGAAAACAGATGGACCCAGAATCATTCAAAATCTTCTCAGAGATAGCGGATTACTGCACACAAAAGGAACGGGCGAAGCGTCCGCATATAGATCAGGTTGTCAAAAGACTTGAGAAAGTTTTGGAACATCAGTGGAGGCATGAAAATCCAGTTGACCGCACATCATTCAATCGCTTGAAGGTAATTAATTTCCTTGAACTTTTAATTTTAGGCCGACTAAGGATTATCCTAATTAGTAAACAAGAGTTACTTATATTATTAATTGTTGTTGCCTAGTTTAACGTATAACCACTATATCCTCATTATACCAGTTTTCGTAAAAAAAGATAATAGTTTTGGTAACCAATGCCCCATTATGATAGTATACCAGCCACCTGTTCTCGAATTGGCAGAGGTTAATGTCTAATGAATAAACACAACATTTCCTAATTAACAATAAATTACGTTCAATATGCATTAAATGCACATTAAATAAACTATAAATTACTATATTTTAACTTGATTTTCACTTAAATGAATATGAATTTAATGCCATTTTTATGTTAATCGGGAAAGTTCGTGTTCATTTATTAGACACAAACCTCTGCCCAGTGGGCATTGGTTAGCAAAACTCAAAAGATAATAGTGTAAAAAAGTGTATGCATGTGGTTTTGATATTAAATTATTATGTTTTTTTAACATTGCATTTTATATTTCAAAGATTAATATTGAATTAAAACTAAAAATATTATATAAAACTAAATTTTGTAATGAACGAGATATTTTCCATCCGGCCATTGCAGCTAGCTTAAAGCTACGAAATAAAGTTTGTATTAATAATATGTTCTTCCAATAAAAAATGTTAACAATACTAAAGAAAATGATGTAAAAACACATATTTTAATGGTTTAAGGGTTAAATTGCTATATTGGTAAACTTAAGGTATGAAAGTATAAATTTTATTGGTTTTGGGGGCTATTTTGGGTTATTAGTAACATTAAGTAGTACAGTATTCAAATATGCAATTTAATGAGGATAGGGGATATTTGGTAAACATGAGGTGTAAAAACACGTCTGAAAACGGACGAAGACATATGAAAAATGGACGAAAACAAAAGAAAACAGACAAAAACGTATTAAAACGAACGAAAACGTATGAAAACTGACGAAAACGTATGAAACAAACGAAAATGTAAGAAAACATATGAAAACAGACGTTAACGGGCGAAAACGTAAGAAAGCGGACGAAAACGTATGAAAACGTATGAAAACGAACGAAAACGTAGGAAAACGGGAGAAAATATATGAAAACGGGCGAAAACAAATAAAAACGTATGAAAACGAACGAAAACATATGAAAACAGACGAAAATGTATGAAAGCCAAAAAAACGTTTATTAGGAAAAAAAACGTGAATTAGAACAAAAAAAGAAAAAAAAAAGAAAAAAGAAAAATAGAAGCGTGGAAAAAACACGAAAAAAGAAAGAAACAAAAAAAAAAGAAACAAAAAATACAATGAAGCGTGAAAAAAAAAGACACAAAAAAAGGAAAAAAAAAAGGAATAATAAAAAAGACAAAAAGACAAAGAAAACAAAAAAAAAACTTGGACTTAGGTTTCAATATTTAATCTTAGGTTAATCCCACCATTAAATCAAACTAGATGGATGGTGGGGATTTGTCCCTTAGTATGCACCAAAATAAGAGTATGCATTTGAATTTTCCTCTCTTAGACCAAGAGTGTTTTTTTGGCGTAGTTTGATAATTTCCTCTAATTTTAAACCACTATATTAAAAGTGGGTCAATTCGCCTACTTTGGGTTACATCCATTGGTAAACAAAATACAATGATCAAACCTGTAAACTAGGTTACTTGTATTACTAAATCGCCACTCAAACTTGTAAACTAGGTTAATAGAATCATAAAGCTTAAATTATATTGGGGAGTTTTACCGAACTTTTGGTGCTTATCTGAAAATCTAAGACAATCTTTGATTACGTTTGTGTTGGTTATTTAGTGTTTGCAAGTGTTCCCAGATTAGGGTTAAGATAATCAATGAGTACCGGATATTCACTTGATCCAATAGAAACTATTCGACCCTATGCCTGGATTACACGAATATCTCTATGGGATAAGACCAAGTGATGTTCTTGTTTTAGGCACAAATCAAGAACAGAAACGTATTCAAGTGTTTAGGGTTTGTGTTGTATCTTATCTATGCAGAATGTTATGACCTCTATTTATAATAGAGAATACTCAAAACCCTAGCCGATGGAATTATGTATAATTAACGGCCCATTAATTATATCATAATACTTTCCATAATAGAAGGAATCAGTGGTTAAAAACGAGCAGCAGAATCACACTAGCAGCAGATTCCCACTAGTAGCAGAATCTACTGTCAGCAGAATCCACTAGCAGCAGATACATACTAACAGCAGAATCAATACTAGCAGCAGAATCAGATCAGCAGAAACAGATTCACACTAGTATAACCACTATTGAGTCAGGGGATTCAGTGACCAAATAGGTGTACACTCCGTACCTTCAAACCCATTACCAGGTGTGAATTAATTCCTCAAGTGCACTAAATTTTCCAACAATCCTCCCCAAATTTAGTTCACTTCCTATGCATGAAAATTAAACACAAAACAAAACATATGCATAAATGAAAATATCTTGAAGATTGAATTCTCATCTTAGTACATTATACGTTCAAATATTCGAGAATCAGGGTGTTCCAAAGAATTGAACCCTTCAACCCATTTGAATGCCTAAAGATAAATACACATACATTTACAAACACTTAAATAATTCTGACACTATACAAGTCATGTGTCCATATTCAATTCATAAATGTATTAGGAAAAGTATTATGATATAATTAATATTAGGGGGGGGGGGGGGGGTTTCCTGAGTACGAAAGTACATAACATTTTGAAACATGCCATATTTACTCAATCATAATCTTCATTTTCAATTTTGACACCCATCTTCTTTTCATAAGACAAATCCTTAGATATTAATTTTATTGAGGATATCATTTTCCTACTAGTTACTTTAAACAAATCAACTATTGCTTTTGAACGTTCTCATATTTTCTAAATGTTAATCAATTATAAACACTTTTTATTTTATTTTATCCAATACTTACTAGCATTAATGAGGTGCATAACTACGTAATATTGTAGGAGAACTTTGAACACTTGAAGATTGGACTAGATCTTATCAACGAAGCTACCAAGAATTTTGACGATGCATACTGCATCGGGTCAGGCGGCTTCGGTAAAGTGTACAAAGCAGATGTTGAACATTTTGATAGCAGTAATTCCTCATCAATTGAAGGTGTGAATGAATGCGATTTACCCAGAAAACGAAGCACGGTAGCCATAAAGCGCATTAACAATCAAGAAGGAGAACAAGGGTTCATTACAGAAATTGAAAGTTTAACTAGTTGTAAGCATGAGAATATAATCTCTCTTCTTGGTTTTTGTTATGAAGGTAACGGTGCAATGATCCTGGTTTATGAGCATGCTTCGAAAGGAAGTCTTGAAAGCTATTTGGGAAACAGCGATAAGATGACTAATTTTAATTGGTTGCAACGTCTAAATATATGTCTTGATATTGCACATGGTTTGAATTACATTCACAACAACACATATCATGGCAAACGAAAGATGATCCACCGTGACATCAAGAGCGATAATATTCTGTTGGGAGATAATTGGAAGGCAAAGATTGCGGATTTTGGGCTCTCCAAATTCCACCCAGCACATCAAGCAGCCAGCACTATCTATACCAATATGATTGCTGGTACATATGTGTATTTGGATCCAGAATATCAGAAGGAAGGTAGATTAAATAAGAAATCAGACATTTACTCGTTTGGAGTAGTGTTGCTTGAGATCTTGACCGGGAGGTTGGCCTATGATTCTGTATACACCAAAGTGAATGAGAAGGGAATTGCACCCATTGCAAGAGATCATTTTGAAAGAGGAACAATAATGCAAATTGTTGATCACAAGATAAAGGAGGAGATCGATGAACATGTCTTTTCTTTAAGCAAAGGACCCGATAAAGAGTCTTTGGACATATTCTTAGAAATCGCATTTGGATGTGTGGCAGAAACTCAAGCGCTACGTCCAAAAATAGAAGTTGTCATCAAAGAACTCAAAAAAGCTTTAAACTGTCAGGTAAGACACACCGAAAATTTTCGATAGCAGGTAGTAATTTCAGTTTATTTTTTACTTATCAAATTAACTTACTGACCCATGATTCACAGGAGAACCATAAGGACAATCTTAAACTGTCACTTGAAGACGTAAAGTCAGCCACACAAGAGTTCAGTCAAGACAATATCATTGGACATGGAGATTTTGGGAATGTTTACAGAGGAGTAGTTACTCACGCTCATGGACATAATATCATTGCAGCAAAGCGGTTGGATAGGAAGTCTGTTGCAAAAGATGCTGAATTTGTAACAGAGCTGGAAATCCTTATGGAGTATAGACATGAAAATGCCATTGGTCTTGTAGGCTACTGTGATGAAGAGGATGAAAAGATTATTGTCTATGAGTATGCATCCAGAGGTAGTCTTGATAAGTACTTGAGCGATGATAGTCTTACGTGGGTGATGCGGCTTAAAATATGCATCGATATTGCAATTGGGTTGGAGTTTCTTCATGGAACTGTTTCAAGTCCAGAAATGGTAATACATAGGGACATCAGCAGCAACAACATTCTACTATTTGATGACTGGAAAGCAAAAATTACCGGTTTTGGGATTTCCTTAGTATTCCCAACAAATAAGAATGTAGACTATGTCATCGACAATGTTACAGGCAAAATTGGCTATCATGACCCACTGTACTCGAAAACAGGCTTCTTAACCAAAGAGTCTGATATATTCTCGTTGGGTGCGGTCTTATTTGACATATTGTGTGGGAAACTATCATCCGAAATGCTAGATGACGAGTATTTTTATTTACCTTTTTTGGCTAAACACCACTATCATGTAGGAAAACTTGATAAATTAGTGTTCGAGGGTATCAAAGAACAAATTGTGCCACAATCATATATTACCTTTACAAAGATTGCCCTTCAATGCTTACATCACCGAAGAGAAAGACGACCAACAGCTGATGAAGTGGTCATACAACTCAAGAAATCATTGGAATTTCAGGTAAGATTTTATAGTTTGACAAAATTGGTTAACTTTTGATTCATATATATCTAAACTATGGCGTTTAATGGTTTTATAAACTGTATGAAACATGAGTTATTAATTGATTAATGCATATACAGGAGGACTATGAGAAATGGGAGCCCAAATTGCCTAAGGACTATCAAGAAATAATCCTGATGTCAAAGTGCCCGGAAGTCTATTCTATTAAAAAGAAAGAGGAACTTTACAACATTTTTTCTAAGGGAGTCCTCCTTCAACAAGACAAAGTGGTAATCAGTTAATCTTGTATCTCGTTTATTTGGTGTTTTTCCAATTTTCTATATATCTTTTCGTTTTTGAGGGATAATTCAATACCACACATGCATTTACACATCATAAAAATTGAACCTGATTTAAGTTTTGTTATATATCAGTTGTTGTCATTCGATGGTAATGGAGAAAGAAATAAAATGGTATCAGCGGCAATGTTTTCTTACATAAACAGTTGTCCACATGAGTGGAAATCTCTTCAAGAATCAAGGTTATTCTCTTTACCTCTCTAAATTTATCAGTTCATAAGTGATAACCTTACATACGCACTGCTATTAGATGTATATATTTCTGTTTCTTTGAAAAAATGTAGTTACTTTACCGGTTTATGCATGATAAGCTAATTACGGTAGCATAATAATTAGTTTACAGCCTACCTGTGTATTTTGAACTTGCGTTGTGGTTCTTTTTTCTTGAGTGTTGTGTATTATATAATAGAAAATTTTGCCAAGAAAGCTACTTTTTTCGCTCGTCAAAAGGTCTGGAAGTTAAGGAGTTGACAAATTCTTAAATTTTAATTAAAAAAAATCTTATTTTTATGAATTAGATTTCATAGTCCTTCTGATGAGCGAGAGAGTTACAAATGCTCCAGATTGACAAGTGTGATGTTTTATGTTACCTTTCTTGTCAATCTAATATGTATACTAATTCACGGGTATATAAACCCGAGAGCACAAACTTGAGATTCGTTGTTGCTTAGGCTCACGGAGATGGTAGAATTCTGACATAAGGTATGTTTTTTCTCGGCTAACTGTGTTAGTCTCATATTTGGTATATGGGTATTATGTTTGATAAAATCTGCTGTTTCAGTCCGTAGCTTATTTTTTTTTCCCAATAGGTGGTAGAGCTATGTCCCTATTTTGGGTATTATGACTGATTTTGCTAGCATCTTGCTACTCTATTTTATTATATTTTTACCTATAATAAACCGATGATTTTGAGGACAAAAGCATTGCTTTTCATTAGTCATTTATAGCTTGAATATCTGTAATATGTGCAGGTTTGAGAGAGTAGTGGAGATGTTAGATATTTCCAACTTGAACATCGAAATCAAGACAAGAGCTCAATTTTTATCTCCTAACGTTGTTTATGGGGTCTATTTAGTCTTCAAACTTAGTTATTCAAGAAAATTTTCAAGTAAACCAATGTGTGTTAACCTAAAGTATAGAAAGGGACTCGAAAGTCTACATGCATATTTCGCAACATGGAGAGACAAGGACTGGATGATGATTGAGTTGTACCAATTCTTGAATCAAAAGGAAGATGTTGTTTCTGAGTTACTACTTGAGAGCTTTTCATTACACTATTGTGGAGAAAGTGTGGTTTATGTTGAAGGCATTGAATTTCGAGCAATTGACAAAGCAAGTTTAAAATTAAATCCCCTGGTTTCATTATATACTCTTTTGTTTATATTATACAAAGAGGTCGGATGCATGCCAAAAAAAAAAAAAAAAAAAAAAAAAAAAAACACCATGTTCTATGTTGCATATTTAATGTGGTTTGCACACAGGTGAAACATGAAGAAATCGGAAAATTAAAGGAAGTCCAACAAGTCTTGAAATCAAACTTCAATGTGGATCAAGTGCAACAGTTGCCAACTAACTTTGAAGAAATATTCAAGATATGCAAAAACTACGATGAGTTGTTTTGGTTGGGCGAAGTCGACGAAAAGAAACTTCTTGTGCTTTCGGCAAAGGCAGCTTTATACAAATTCTCTAATGTGGATCTCTTTACTTCAAAACCATCAGCCCAGTCCAGGTTTGCTTCTTATATTATTACTACTTTTGTTACAGTTTCTTTTAGCTAGGGGAGGCAATTCCTGACGCTACATGAAACACGACCAGAGAGCAATACAGAGATAAACGGGTTACGGTTGGGTGTAAACAAGTTTCGGGCCATTTTCGGTTTGGGTGGGATAAACGGGTCGACTTGCCAACACATTTAACCTAATTAACCAGTGTAACTCGCTAATCCGCCAACCCAATTAGATAAGGAGATTAAATGAACCGTGTTTAGCCGTTCGAAAAAAAAAATAAATAAATAAATAAAAAAAAAGAACCGTGTTTAGAAAATCTATTTAATTACAAGTCTGACCCAATTATTTAAACAGGTCATGTTCGGGTTGGGGTATCCTGACTCACCAACCCGAACCCCACATGGATTGTCTGCCCTACCTTTGACCGCTAAACTTTTTTTGATTGTACATCTAAATATGTAGATGTCACAGAAAAAAACTAGATTTCAAGCTCATTGTTTTTTGTTTTATGGTTAACAATTAAAGATTCTTGAATAAATGGCTGACAAACGTTTACTTATCCGATTTAGTTTTCTGTCTATATATATTACTTCGTCCTTAATCCATCCTACATGCAGATTTCAAGAGGTGATTGAGCTTTTACCAAAACAAGTATTTCATCTCAATTGCACAATCAAAAGTCAAATGTTGTCACCAGATACAGAATACGTGTGTTACCTTGTATTCAAGCTTTCAGAAAAATGCGAGGGGCTGCATTGTCCAGTAGAAGTACGAGACGTTCTCCACAAGGAAAACAAAGAGGCTGAATTTGTTTATTTTATAACCCCAAGCCCGTTGAACATAAATGGTATCACTCGGGTTCCAAAACAAAGAGAAGATGGATGGATGGAGATTGAAGTGTGGAAGTTTAACTCAGCTCATGAATTCAAGGATGACTCTCTTTCTATGAATATGAAATTTACAAGCCATGAAGGAACTATGTCTGGCCTCATCATATGTGGCCTCGAGTTTAGGCCACTGTAAATGAACCATCTGCCATATTTAGTCTATTTGAAGAAACGTATCATATTGTTGGATTTTCAAATTGGGTTTAGTGGTTTTTTATTAATTTTAGTTGAGCTGCGCACCAAGTATTTGATTAAATGTGTGAGTGAAAAATGGTGTGAATTTGTTATGTTAGTGTGACTCATTTGATAACTTGTTGGTTAGAATTGTTTTTACGAAACAGATTCGAATAAATTAGTAGCATTTGGTGTTATGAAATGGGATTTTTCTTAGACTGTTTATCGTTTAAGAGATTAGTAGTGATTAAAAAGTTGGTAATTCTATAATGGTTATGGACTTTAAGGTTTATATGTGTTTATTCGCTTTATAAGAATTGAGTTTTAGCTGGAGAAGAGTGTAAAATGGTCATTTCTACGTCGAGTGTATGTGTTTTGATATGCATAAACGCAATGGTGTTTTGGGCATCTCTTTAAAAATCTTGTTATCAGCTCTTCGAATGTTACTGTACACCAATACAATTATTAACTCAATATGTTTAATCTAATCTCTTTTCTAATTATTGAAGGTTGAGTTTTATATATCATTTTCTTGTTGGGTACTTATGTTTATAGTATTCACTGATCTTATCCTACAAAAACTGTTCAGGTTATGTCACTGAAAAGTTGCTCATCATTGACAAAATCATCTTCTTTTAGCATCATTGATTTTCGACGCTGCTCCTCCATTGATCTCTAGTCGCTCTTCATCTTATTTCTTTATGAATCCTAGAAGTGCCTTCTGTACTCAGTCAACACGAAGGTCTCGTGGACCTGTGATGGCTGCCAAGAAAGAATCCAAACGTACGTACTTGATTAAATTGTCACTTACAGACCTGTAGCCTATAATATGGTGAGTTTACAAACCTATAAGAGCCTGATAGAGAGGTTTCCTACGTGAAGATTATATATGTTTCAGTGAGTTTTAATTTATAATGTGAGGTTAAAAGAGGGTTCGAAACTTCGAATATCGTTATCAAACTAGTACAAAAGAGTTTTACAGAAAATAATAAAAACAAGAAAAGACATTTGTCAATATACTTTTTAACGACATTGATATTATAGCACCTAATGCTTTTAGAAACTAACTATAAGGTCTTAGTAAACTCGTGTGGTGTTCCTCTCAGGTATTCTTAATTCAATATTTCTCGCTTCAAAAGCTCGTATAATCTATTATTTTTAAGATTTTTTATTAGTTCCATGTTCATATAACATTAGTACCAGAACAAGTTATGAACAGAGAAAATCTAACTAACTTAATGGCAGCTACATTTATGTTTCTTTACATGCTCGTCACTCGTCAGTACTGTTTTATTTCTGTTCAATAAATTACTGCATGATCAAGTTTAATGGGCATTATCGATGAAGCAATTTGGAATATTCCTGTTCATCTTATGTTCGGTACTTTAGGTCAATGTGTCAAGTATGAAGGGAAGGCAAGGCAATCATTTCCTAAAAGGGCAGTGGTACAAGTCAGTAGAAAATATACTTCCTGCAAAATATTGTAATAAAGCATCAGGTTATATGAAGGGAACTGATATGATGGATGTTTGGTTCGATTTATGTGTATTTACAAGTTATATGTTGAACATGAAAGTTCTTGTATCAGTAATATGCAACTGGACATGTTCTATATTAGAAAGTAGAGATGGCCTGATTTATCCTGCAGATTTTATATCTTGAAGGTACCGATCAGAATCAGGGTTCGTTATCCAAGCTAGTGTTCCAACCAAAGGTGAAAGGTATCTTGACCATTGATACATTCCTAATCTAACTAATTGCGTAATTATTGTTATTTTGATAAATATGGTAAGAAATGTTCCATATGCTGAGTTATGACCCATCATTTGTGCTGAATGATAGGGGTTAAAGAATGAGTAAATCTTTGGGTAATGTCGTTGATCCACGTTCAGTAATTGAATGAGGGAAGAATCAAGAGGCTAGTCATCACAGTAATTATTAATCATAATCTTTCAATACTAAATCAACTTTTTTTATACTTTTCGCTCTACAAAGCACCTTTAAGCCAAGTATATGGAACTCGTTTGAATCCCTGAATCCAAATGGTCAATATCTGAACTCATTTGAATCCCTGGAACCGAAATTTTGACCCAGTTAGTAATATTTGAGTTCGATCTGATTTTTCTGCTAGGTGAATTGAGTACTTGTAGCTGGTGCAGTCTCTGATCATTATTGTGCTGTAAATATTTGGTGTAATGGGTAATTTTGTACCCCCTAGCATATCGACATTCTTGTTGGTGCTCCATTAACAGAAGCTCCAGTTTTCTATCTTACCAAAAATCCGATATGATAGGTTATGTTTCGTAAATAGTCTAAGTATTGAACCACAAAATTCATGGAACTTTTAAAAAATTTATGAAATCCATCAATACAAAACAATGTTGACTTGTTGCCTAACCCATTCATTTTGCAATGCACGAGTACATGTACTCAAGTCAATAATATCAACGGGTAAATTTGAGAGTGGCCCAGTCGCTCAGAGTGTGGGTTTTTCTAGACCCACTTTGATTGGTTTCTTGAAATGGCATGAGCGACTAACGACCTTAACAAAAATGGCAAGTGCCTAATCATTGTTTGTAAGGCACAAGTAGGGCTCCTTTTGAGCTACTTATCACTAGCGACTTGTAAAAGTTTAAGCGACTTTTAATAAAATTATTTTAATCTTTTTTCCCTTTCCCAACACTTACCATCACCACCACACAACCATCACCATCACCCTCCACCAAGTTACAGTGTAAAACACATCTTTTGCAATGCAATTAGCCAGCAAGTTTTCATTCATAATGAGAATGTTTTTCCTGTCAATTTCACTGTATTTGAGATCAATAGCTAATTGGTTACTCTCATTTTCTACTTCTTTAAAAACCTTTTTCATTTGAGTCACATCATCATTAATGGTATTTTTAAGGCCCTCAAAGTGTTCTTTTAGAAGTTTGAAAAATGGCATGACTTCAGTAAGGTAACACTGTTTTGTTTGCTCAAAACCCCTTTCCCCTTCAGTAATCCCTGTTGGTGTAATTCTCATTTTACATGTTTTCTCAAAGTCATTAAACAATTGACCTAGAACATACAACCCAATTAGAGTATTACACTGTGTGGGGAGAGTAAATGGTACAAGGTGCCTGGGTGTATTCAGGGGATAAATAGTTGGGTCAGCAATTCTAAAGATAGTGCGTGTGTTACCCACAATTCTTTCAGCTTTCATTTTCTCAATGTCAATATTCCAAAAAACTTTGTCATGAAGGATTCTCTTTTGGGGAACAAAAATGGCTGAATGATTGTTATTCGCATAGTCATAGTGAAACACAATATTATTAGCAATGCACTTAGGATCCTTTAATCATTCAGCAAGTTTTATCCTAGTTCTATCCTCCACCTCATCAATCTCATCATAGGATCTCACATCAGGAGGGGCATGGTTAGGTTCAAGCATAGTGTTTGCATCATATAATGCAGGTTGAGCACCTATACCATTTCTATGGAATTTTGCTTTAGGCTTAGAGGCATCCTGTTCACTAAATTCATCACTAAGTTTCCTATGGTTTTGCATCATTTGAGCAGATTGAATGGTTTGGCCTTGTGTGTACAACTTATCTTCCAATTTATTTTTCAACATTTTGAGTTTTGAGAAATCATTTAGAAGTTTAGTTTCTTTATCTTTGTATTCGAGTTTGATTGAAGTCAAACCTTTTTGAAATTCTTGTTTTTGTTTAACAGTTTGATCCAATTGTTTTTTCAAAGAAACTAACTCCCTTTTCAATGTTTCTTGTTTTGAATTGTTTTCAGATATGTAAGTACGCATTTGCCATTCCATTTTCTGCTCACGTTCATTAAGCTCAAATTTAGCACGCTGTTCATATATATTCACTTGATCCTTAAGGATGTTAACTCTAGTGATCAAGGAATCATCAGGGTTGTATATCGTGTGCTCATGTAACTCATGTTCACAAGGATCAACAGACGGCGTGTCACTTGGTACAACTGCAAGTCTATTGTCATTCACATACATTTCATATGGGATATTATTGGTATTTCCCATATCAGTGGTGTCTGTGTTGATATTCTTGAGTTGTACAGAGTCACATTCCCCCTGTGAATTTGTAAGAGTATTCAGATCAGGATTAAGTGACGTTGGTACCTCAGAAATAGCAGATGTGATGGAGGAGTCAGAATGCTGAGGAGAGGATGCAGCTGCAGATAGATTAGCCATGAAGATGGTTTGAGCTGTAGGTTCGTCATCTACATCTGAGTCAAATGCATCACATTCTTCAACTTGAAAGATATTCAGATCATTTAGAGCCATGTCCTGAACAGGCTGATCATCCACATCAGCATCAAACGCGTTCCCGTCATTATCAGCTAGAAAGAGCAGAACACATTCCCATTCTCTTGTGCCTGCATTAGCAACATCTTGTCCTTGAAGTACTTAGAGTTTTGAGGACGCTTTGGGAGAGTGCAATTCCTAGCTATATGGCCCAACCCTCCGCAGTTATAACACTTAGGCTGCTTAGCTTGTATTTGAAGAGCATTCCCAACTCTGTACTGCCCATTTTCTCTACCAGCATTTCTTTGATAGAAATTTTGTCTTCCCTGCACATTCTACACTACCACCCTACCATCTTTCTATGACTGCCTGATTACGTGGATTAGACGAGGTCCTAAGTTGGTTATTAGTTGATGGAAGTGCAGCCCTGAACTGTTGGACCAGTAAGGAAACGTGGTTGGAGAGATTATCAATCATCATGTCAGTGTGAGAATACCCAGAATCCAGTTGTGTGTTCAAAGCAGATGGTGAGGGAGTTGATGATTGACCATTTGTTGGTGTAGACCTGGAAGACGGTTGTAATGGTTGAGATTGATCATTTGAAGTTTGGGTAAGTTGTTGAACATTAGAGACAAAGGCAAGAGATTCATTTGATGTTAACAGATTAAGCTTTTCTCGCATTAACCGATCATAAGCAGCATGTTTCTCATGTTGTTGGAGATATGCATAGAGTTGTTCATGATTAGTATGCCTGAGACCTTTGTTGAGATTAACGGCTGTAACAATCCTATCCCATTCTGGTGCCATGTTATTTACGAATTTGGAATTAAGCTGAATGTTGGGCATTGTCATCTTGATGACTCTCATATCATTGACCAGCTTGTGAAATCTGACGTAATAATCAGTGATGCTTTCACCTGGGTTCATTTTGAAATGCTCAAATTCATCGTATAACTGAGACTCCCGATCTTCTTTGGTTAACTCAGACCCCGCAAGAAGCATTTTCACATTATCCCAGACAGCCTTGGCTTCAGTTTTGTAGTTGATAAGTTTGTAGACATCTTTAGGAAGCCCTTGAATGACAATATTCGATGCTCTGATGTCGGCATCATAGCGTTTCTTTTCTTCATCTGACAGCTCATTGTAAGTGCGAGGTCTATCTGGACCAACTACAGCCAGTTGTTGATCAGTTGCTGCGACCGTGTCTCTAGTAGTACCCATTTGGAAGAGTCCCTCATCGATGGATTTCAAAATGTTGACTCCATTTTCCTTACCCAAACAATAGAGACGAATCCTTTGTGCCCATGATTCATAGTCAGTTTTGTCCAACATCGGAGGTCGGGGGTCGGACCCAGCAGCTTGAATGTCATCTGAGGATGTCGACATCACAAAATCTTCAAACGGACAAAAGAAATCGGATGATATTTTCAGCAGATTAAGCTAAGAGAAAGATACCAGATGAATGACAGTTTGCATCAAGTGTTGAGTTGTGACAAGTCAAGTTGCAATCTATCCAATTGAGATTAGTCAAGTCGTAAGGATTAACTTACAACGTCAGATCACAATTAGACCAATTGAAACGACTAAAGTTACAACAATTCAGGAATTGCAAAATGATTGTCCTATCTCATGAATCTCACCCCTTAGTAAATTGCTAAAAAGGAGAAAACCGCAACTGAAACTACCAAACCGCAGGAATAATGAACCGCAGGATAGTTAACCACAATGAAAGATGACCACAAGTCACTAACCGCAGAAAGTAGCAAACCGCAGAATATTCAAACCGCAAGTGACGCTAACCACAAAGAACTAATCGCAACCTACTTAACCGCAGAAAGCTAAACACAATGAACTAATCGCATACCACTTAACCGCAGCACGCTAAACACAGTGAACTAATCGCAGACCACTTAATCGCAGAGACAAAAGTTCAAAACTTTTACTTTCCTTGCGATTTGTTTGTATTCCCAAAATAGTAAACGTAGGCAAACTAACCACAGAGATCAGGAACTAAACGCAGGCAAGCAATGCAACAGTGGAACTAACCGCAACTATGAAATACGCCTAAAATCTAATCCAAACTTCAAATAGATTAAAGATATGGTATAACCAACTGAAACACAATGTTCTACTAACACCAAGGATCATAAAAGTACATCACTAACATGTCTAATAACACTAGAAAGATCAAACCAAGATGTTTTTCAAGAAAGTGACTTCAAACTCACAAAAGCTACACAAAACCACATCAAATCCGATTCTACAAGGCCCTAAGATGAAACCTTGGCTCTTGATACCAATTGTAGAATACTAATCAAGTTGGAAACATGATTTCCTTGTGGTTTGTGTGGCGTTGGAAGAGATAAAGAGGAAGAAAGAGTGGAACCTTGAGAGAGAAATAGAATGATTAGATTATGGTGAAATGAAGGTCCAACCCTCTCCACATGTGGAGAGGGGTATTTATACTACACTACAAACGCTCGCACCCGGGCTGTGGATCAGGCATACAGTGGGTAAAGACCCGTCCTTCTTCCACAGTGTTACTTAAACTAGTACTAACTAACTAATATATAAACTAACTACGAGCTAACTTAATGCTATTACAATAATTAGCTGACCGAGACTTTTACAGGAATATTTGTATTCCTAACACAAACATATCTTGCAAACGGTAAATTTTCAAGCTACGAAAATACACCGTCTCGACAATAATTAAATTATCTTTCTATAGATATACACTTCTGTATACGTTTGAAGATTTTCTTTTTCAAAATTTCTGACGAGAAAAATTACATGTGATTTTTCCGAATCACATATGATTTTTTTAGGTGGAAATTTTGAAACAAAAAATTAGTCGAAAGTATATAGAAGTGCATATCTATAAAAAGATAATTTAATTCTCGTCGTGATGGTATGATTTTTTTTGCATAACGATTAACGGTTTGCGAGATATTTAATTTTAAAAAAAATTGTGAAAGTTTATATATTTATTTATCTTGATGAAAAAATGAATGGACATGATTCGTTTATTGAATTTATGGCAAATACGGAATCTTTATTTATCTCAACTCCTATTCTTTAAAGAACATTTCTTGGTGCCTTGTATATTAATGTTACATGATGTATCATGCTTCCAGGATCTTAGACAGCTTGTGTATATCAAATGCATTTCATCACTGAAAGTTCAATGAATTTGGACGACAGAATCATTTAGTGGTTGTTGAATGAAATCCCACCCATCTTCATCCACAGAAGAAAGTTGTAAAGCCTGTAATTTACTCTTTTGGAGTAGTATTGTTTGAGATCTTGACTGGGAGGTTGGCCTATGATCGTATTTTTACCGACATTGATGGGAACGGGATTGCACCCATTGCACGAAATCATTTTGAGAAGGGGACACTAATGGAAATTGTTGATCACAAGATAAAGGAAGAGACCAATGAACATGTCTTTTCTTTAATTAAAGGACCCAATAAAGAGTCTTTGGACATATTTTCAGAAATCGCATTTCGATGTATAGCAGAAACTCAAGTCGAACGTCCATCAATAGATGATGTCATCAACGAACTCAAAAAAGCTTTAAACTTTCAGGTAAGTATAACTTTATAATCTCCTCATATTCTTCATCATGTTTGTGACCTCTCATACATATACTTTGTGTAAATACTATTTTAATCCTCAAACTATTATTCAATTTCCCATTTAAGTTATTTTAGACCTTAACTTTTGTGACTTATTATTTTAATCTTAAAATTTACTAACTTAGTGATTTAATTACTTTTTAAATTGAGAACCTAAAATTCACGAATGCATTTTAGATAGCAAGTAGTTCATTCTGTTTTTAACTTATATATGTCAACTTTAATGATTCACAGGAAAACCACAAGGACAGCCTCAAACTGTCACTTGAAGACATAAAGATGGCTACACGAGACTTCAATGAAGACAATATCATTGGACATGGAGATTTCGGGAATGTATATAGAGGAGTATCTGCTCATGGAGATAACATCATTGCTGCAAAGCTGTTGGATAGGAAGTCTGCTGAAGGAGAAGCTGAATTTATGACAGAGCTGGAAATCCTTATAGAGTGTAAACATGAAAATGTCATTGGTCTTGTAGGCTACTGTGATGAAGAGGATGAGAAAATAATTGTTTATGAATACGCATCGAGAGGAAGTCTTGATAAGTACTTGAGCGATGATAGTCTTACGTGGGTGATGCGGCTTAAAATATGCATTGATATTGCAATCGGATTGGAGTTCCTTCATGGAGCTGTTTCAAGTCCAGAAATTGTAATACATAGGGACGTCACCAGCAGCAACATTCTACTGTTTGATGATTGGAAAGCAAAAATTTCTGATTTTGGGCTTTCCTTAGTGTGTCCAACAAATCAGGATGTAGGCTTTGTCATCGACAATGTTACAGGCACAATCGGCTATCGTGACCCACTACACTCGAAAACAGGCTCCTTAACTAAAGAGTCTGATATATTCTCACTAGGTGCAGTTTTATTTGACATATTGTGTGGGAAACTATCATCCGAAGAGCTAGATGATGAGTATCTTTATTTACCCTTTTTGGCTAAACACCACTATCATGTTGGAAAACTTGATAAATTAGTGTTTGAGGGTATTAAAGAACAAATTGTGCCACAGTCATATACTACATATACAAGGATTGCCCTTCAGTGTTTACATCACAGGAGAGAAAGACGGCCAACAGCTCATGAAGTGGTAATACAGCTTAAAAAAGCCTTGGAATTCCAGGTAAGTTTCTATATTTTGACAAAACTGGCCTTTAACTGTTTTATAAACTGTAAGAAAGTAGTTGTATGAAACACGAGTTTATTAACTGATTAATTAATGTATATACAGGAGGATTATGAGAAATGGGAGCCCAAATTGCCAAAAGACTATAAAGAAATAATCCAGATGTCAAAGTGCCCTGAAATCTATTCTACCATGAAGGAAGAGGATCTGTACAACATCTTTTCTAAAGGAATCCTCCTTCAACAGGACAAAGTGGTACTCAGTTCATTCTCAAATCTCAGTTATATTTTTGTCCATCATCTGTTCCATGTAACCATTGATTTATCAGGGATGAATCAAAACCACACATGCATTTACACATTGTAACATAGAGTCTAACTTGTTTATTTTGTTGTATAACAGTTGCTGTCATTCGATGGTATATTGGAGAAAGAAATGCAATGGTTCCAGCGACAATGTTTTCCTACAGAAACAGCTGTCCACATGAGTGGAAATCTCTTCCAGAATCAAGGTTATTCTCTCTACCTCTTTACATTTGTTACTTTGTTAGTATTAAGTGAGAAGCGTACATTTGCATTGTTGTTAGAAGCATATTTTAATTATACCTTTTTTAAATGTCTAATATTTGGTCTCCATGTGTTATTTTTTATAATTACCTGCTGTTTTAGTTGAAGTTCGTAGCAACAATGTTTTTTCAGCAACTTAATTTGACAATGGTCACAATGATTTCCTGCATTATTCAAACAGAGCAATAGTCCTTCATCTTTTGCTCTTTTACACTTGAACCCAAACTTTCTATAAACCTTGAATATTTAACATTGACAATTAATTGTATCACTGATATACATATCATTGATGATAACTAATGTTGTACAATACTAATTATAATACTCACAATAAGATTGACAATTAATTCTATAAACCTTTTAATGAGGTGGTTGACATTATTTATATCATTTATTTGGGTAAAGAATTACAAATATGCAAAAGTAGAAGTGTATGGTGATATATGCTATGACTTATTAAGACTTGAATACTTATAATATGCGCAGGTTTGAGACAGTAGCGGAGATGTTAGATATTTCCAACTTGAACATCGAAATCAAGAGAGAAGCTCAATTTTTAACTCCAGATGTTGTTTATGGGGTCTATTTAGTCTTCAAATTTTGTGATTCAAAAAACATATCGAGTAAACCTATGTATGTTAACCTCAAGTATACAAAGGACGGTGAAAGTCAACATGCATTTTTTGCAACATGGAGAGACAACGAATGGATGATGATTGAGTTGAACCGATTCTTGAATGAGAAGGAAGGTTTTGATGCCAAGTTTCTACTAGAGAGCTTTTCACCATGCTATTATGGAGATGGTGCGATTTATGTTGAAGGCATTGAATTTCGATCCATTGAGAAAGTAAGCTTGAAGGTATCCATTTGTTCCAGTCAATATTCTTTTGTATACATTGTAAAAAGGGGAAATGGATGCATGGTAACACAAAAAAAAAAAAAAAAAAAATAGTAATTAATTAAAGAATAATCATTTTTATATTGCGTATTTAACATAATTTGTATACAGGTGAAACATGAAGAAATAGGAAAGTTGAAGGAAGACCAACAAGGCTCGAAGTCAAACTTAAATATGGATCAGGTGCAACAAATGCCGATTAACTTCGAAAAAATATTTAAGATATCCAGAAACTATGACGAGTTGTTCTGGTTGGGTGAAGTAGACGAGAAGAAACTTCTCATGCTTTCGGCAAAGGCAGCTTTATACAAGTTTTCTAATGTAGATCTTTTTACTTCAACACCGTCAGCGCAATCCAGGTTTGCTTTTCGGTTTGCTTTTGTTAACTAACTTTGTTACGACTTTCTTCAACCTAAAACTTATCCATATTAAACTAGGCTATGCTCATCTATGCTTATCCATATTAAACTAGTTCTGTCTTCAATTTTAAGTTTGTTAGGTAATTGTATAATCTATATCGTACATACAGATTTCAAGAGGTGATTGAGCTTTTACCACAAAAAGTATTTCATATCAACTGTACGATCAAAAGTCAAATGTTGTCACCGGATACACAATACGTGTGCTACCTTCTGTTCAAGCTTTCAGAAAACTGCCAAGGAATGCATTGTCCAGTGAAAGTGCGAGATGTACTCCACCAAGAAAACAAAGAGGCTGAATTTCTCTATTTTATTACCCCAGAGCCATGGAATATACATGATATTACTCGGGTTCCAAAACAAAGGAAAGATGGATGGATGGAGATTCAAGTGTGGAAATTTAACTCATCTCATGAATTCAAGGATGACTCTCTTTCTATGAATATGAAATTTACAAGTCTCGAAGGAACTATGTCTGGCCTCGTTGTATGTGGCCTCGAGTTTCGGCCATTGTAAAAGAACTATTTAGTCTATATATTTTCTCCGTTATGTGTCACCCGAGTCTAAAATCCAAGTAACCAGTCCCAAAGTATTCGAAACTTTACCAAGAATACAATGCCAATACGTTAGTCCGAAATTTAAATGACCAGTAAACTTTATATAAAAATATGTATTATACTCAAAATTTCAAATCTAGACCAAGTCATTGGGCTTTGTGGCCCATTAAAAAAACCAAACGGACTCAAATTAACTTTCGGGCTTGGCCTAAAATCAAATATCCAAGCGCACTCTTGATGGGCTTTTTGAGCCCAAACAAAAATTCAACACAACACAATCCCAAAAATATAATCACAAAAATGCAAACGCAAATTACAAATTGTTCTTGTTAAATTGTATTAAGCAAGGAAATCGATGCACACACCCTTGTACGTTATATTTTTGTGTTAACCAAAACGAGGCAAGGAGCTCTTGAGCGCGATAAACCCGAGACCAGAAACAACACTCCTTGGTGACATAATTATTAAACCGAAAATTTAACAACAAATAAGCCATAACGAGTTTATTTTAAACCAACAAGTTTTACTTCCAAAATAAACCAAAATGTAACAAATAAGCAAATCCAATTCTCTTTAAGCCCTACGGCTTCGACTCAAACCCAAACCAGGTTTTAAACTTGATCCGAATCCTCACAAAAATCAATACACTCAAATAAGCAAAAGCTTAATTAGATCCGTATCCAAAACGGGTCCGACTCAACCCTATTCGGGTTTAACCCGACCCACCAACTAAACCTATCAAACAAACACTCTTTTTAAAATATTTTCAATCCGTGACTAATCCCTATATAATAGGCAACTAGACTGAGTCCAACAACCGAACCCGAATGGGGTTCTAATCCGGTCCGAGATCAAACAAACAATAACACCAAGAATCATCTATCTATCGATTAAAACTATAGGTAGCAAAACGGGCGGGCCAGGCAGGCACGGGCCACGGGTCAAACGGGCTACGGGCAGCGGGCTAAACGGGCACGGGCCAAACGGGCGCATGTTATATGAATCGTTTTAGAAAATACTCAAAACTACGAAATGAATTCCTTAAACTCAAAACCTCATTTATATTTAAAAAATTAAATATATTATATTTATAAGTTTTTCTTTAAAAACAATTGTAATGTTATCAAATTGAGAAAAAATATGTGCCCATTTATGCCCATTTAACTTTTAAATGGGCTATATATGCCCACTAAAAAAAAAAAAAAAAAATGGACCAAATGTGACCAAATCTTTTAAAAGTTTGCCATTTAGCCCATTTTTTTGATTTTTGGCACAAATTGCCACCTCTAATTAAAACCAAACCGACAACCGAAAATGAAGCGGGCCTGACCCGACCCGAAACCAAAATCAATAAACAAACACTCTTTTAGTGAGATAACCAAATCATATTCGTGACCCCAAACGTCACATCGAAACCCGATCTAGCACGATCCCTTCACCCTTGTTGATGGTGGTTGCGATGACGGTGGCCAGAGAACGGTGGTGGCACCATGGTGGTGGTGCGCGACTGGATGAGAGGAAGAGGGAGTGTGAGAGGGGAAGCTGCAAAGTTTATCAAAAATGGATTAGGGTTTTGAAACCTTATAATGAAACCTATATGTAGTAGAAACCTTGGGTGCCAAACTATAAGTTTCAAGAGATGAGGGAATAAATATAAGTACAAGGACCAAAATTGAAATTTTAGTAATCTTTTATAAATTTGAGGTTTGGGAACCATTTAGGTTAGCAAACGTTTGATTTGAGTCACGAAATTACGCTATCGCGTTCAAAATGATTTTTTCAATAAAAACGAGTATTCACACGACTAGTTTCTCGTAAATAATACCGAAATCAAATCAAATTGTTTATCGAGTTTACGATTGTGCCAGTACGCGTTGAGTACGGTTTTCACGATTCGCGAGATAACTTCCCGTTTTCAAGTCAATTGAGCTCGGAAGAGTTCGTAAATGAAAAATAAGGATGATTCCTTATAAAGATACGTCTAGAAAAATTACGTGTTGTTACATCAAAGCATGTCATTAGGCCATAATACATATTCAAAACTTTGTACCAAAGTGTTACGGGTCAGCCTGAACAAACCCGCTCATTTTCATATGTACCAAAAAAGTTGTCTGTTTGAACCTTAACGCTTTTGACCCATTACCAAACACATGTGACTTACCCATATCACCACTTATTATCCTTACACAACCAGTATCATCTCCTTCAAAAGCAAGGACAGGGCAACACTTAACATAGTAGATTTCTATTCAGAACACTAAAGATTGAATACTACAAAAGTAGCATGTGAACGTTATACATGGTCAATTAATTTAGAGGAATTCTAAAAGATCTAACTATTCGTTGTTTTATTAATAATCCATTCAGTGAAGGAAGCTAATGGGTACCTGCCACTGTAACAGCTAATTGGGCTGCTGATCTTGAGTCGATGAGTAGGCTTGTGGTTGAGACATTCAAAAATATGGCTCTTTTAGATCCAGTCTACAACTTGACATTTGCAGTATTCCTCCTTGTTCAGCACCTAGGCCCCACATTAGCTACACAACACATATAATAAACCGTCATATAGTATTATAGTGTAGACTTAAGATTAAATGAGAAGAAATCTTAAAATGAGAAGGATGAGAAATAACTATAATCATATATGAGAGATGCATCAACTTGATGTAACACCCCCAAAATACCGCAGCGGAAGACTGTGTCATTGGGGTGCTACTTCATAATACAAAGTACAAGTTATAGAAAACGAACTCTAAATGAGACGTTTTGAAAAGTTACCATTCGATTAATGAATTCAAAGTTACAAACATGAGATTCCAAAGTATGATACATAAATGTATACAAAATGTTTTGAATGGTAAATGATAAAAGCGTAAGTCTTCAGAATATGCAGCTTGACTCTAAGTTCCACGCACTAGCTATCGTCTTACTAACCTGAGATAAACATGCTAAAGTGTCAACACAATGGTTGGTGAGTTCATAGAGTTTGTCTTAAAACAGTTGAAAAGCCTTAAAAAGAATGTTTACACAGCAAAGGCATTGTGAATCCACTCAGTTACAAGTCCCGCCATAAGAGACTTGTAACCTGTGTGTTCACAACCCACTGCTACAATATAGTATGATTAAGACATGTATAAGTTCATCAAAACAATTAAGCAATTAGTAGTGAGTCTCTACTTCATCTCCGAAGACCTCACTTGGGAGCCAATTCCCAAAGACAACTGAGCCACTTCCCAAAGAAAACTGGGAGCCACTTCCCAAAGAAAACTGGAAGCCACTTCCCAAAGATAAAAGTTTGCTGGGAGCCACTTCCCAAAGATAAAAGATTACTGGGAGCCACTTCCCAAAGTATAAAACAGTCATGTATGTATGAAATCAAGTATAATGCAATCAAGTATAAGACAATCATGTATGAAACAATCAAGTATAAATATTTTGAGTATTTGTACAAGTAAGCAAGTAGTTGAGCATGTATCCCCCCCAAGAGTTAAAACAAGTATGAAAAAGTAGGGGCTATGACTCACCTTAAGCTTATGTAATGAGAAATGATAGTGGTAGTCGAATCTCGAAAGTCTCTAAGAGCAGCCTATAATAGAACGTTGCGACTTATGTTTGTAGTAACGTCTAAGAATACGAAGAATTGCCTATATATGTCTTGCATAATGTTCATGATGTAGTACTTAGTATATAGTGTAAGTCTTTGAATATAAATGGTTTATGAAACATGTTTAGGTTGTATATCTCTTACTACCGTTCGGGCCGACATAATTCAGAAGTCATGGAGTAAACGTTCGAGGAGCCAGGACACTTTAATTCGTAAATCCACAACTCATCTCGACGGCTTACTTAATGAACTCCTAACATGAGGCTCCCTACTATTGTAGTATTTGATAACATATATATATAAGCTTTTTGATCTTTAAAAGTTATATGGTCTTTAGCCGTGGCTTTGCCGTGACCTTGGTCATTGTTACCATGGTCTTGAGACTCAACCTTGGCTTTAGCCATGGTTGTGGTCTTGGCTTTAGGTCATTAGACCTCTTGGTCTCATCTAATTATAACCATTATTTAGTTACTTTGGTCTAAAAATGGGCTGTTAAGAATTTGAAGAAAATTATCACTCAGAAAGCGTTTTCAGGGTTCGAGCTTCTTTGTTCCTGAACGAAAACGTCGTTCCGGACAACTTTCGTGCTTTAACTTTTTGATGAATCGGACCTGAAGAGTGACTTTCAAATTGGCAGAAAGCAAAACAGTAGGGTATAGGCAGTTTCGGCGTTTTGGTGTCGCTAACTTCTTATGGCCGTATCTTTTGACTCGTGTACTCGTTTTGGGTGATTCAAATTGCTATGTTTTCCTTTTGAAGTCCTTTATAACAGTAAGTAAGTGTCAAGTATCATAGTTATACTATTTTGGTCGTGGTTCTCCATAAAAATCACTAGTTTGCTTGTTTACTTGTCATAAGTTAACATATGTATATCAATACTTGTTTTGTCTATTTTTAAACATCATGAACACAATAACAAGAACATATATAGCATGAAAGGAACACAAAGAGCATGAAAATGATAATGAGCAAGAAAGTGTAATAGGATTTGCTTACAACTTGAGGCTTTCTAAAAGAAAAGTAAGTAACTAGTAAGGTACGGACTTTGATAGACTTAAGCTTCACTCTTTGCAATCTATGATAAACCGTGGTTATTTGAAGATTATAACGACGCCTTCTTGAAAGTCCAAAGCTATTTGAAGATTATAACTACGTCTTTTTGGAGACTTTAGAGTTATAACAACTTTTCTTAGAAAATTTCCAAGATTGAAGATCAAACACTAGTTTTCTTTCAAAAACTAGTTAACTTTCTTACAAAATATAAGAAAAGTGCCTTAGGTTTTAGGACTTGAAGGTTATAAGAATGTGTGGTGCAAGTTTTCTATGTGTTTTAGCTTGGTATTTATAGGGTAGGAAAAATAGTTAACCATATATTGGGTTAGAATTTAACCATGGTTAGTTTAAGACACTTGTAATGATCTAAAGAATCAATGGTCAAGATTTAACCACACATGGTGACTCCCCCCCCCCTATGGCGGTTTGAATAAGATAAGGGTGACTAGATGAGTAGTCATGGTCTTTGGATGATAATATCCTAAGTATGTAGCTTGTTTTGACTCCATAAATTGCTAACCGTAAGTTTTTAAGTCACGAAATGTAAAACCGGGTATCCTAAAAATATGAAACTTATAAATATGATAGAACTTATCAATATACTCCATAATAAAATATAAAATGAGTGGTAGGATCTATCGGGTGCTAAAACCCTGCTAAAAACTGGAAACACGAGTCTAAAACGCGTAATTCGCGTAAAACGCTGAACTGAAAAACGTAAAATTCCAAAACTTTTGGAATTGTCCTAAAATGAGAGAAAATCATATTTCTATTGTTTATAATGTTTTATGGACATATCGGGATGCTGGAATGACGTTTAAACCTAAAAGTAAATCTCGGACACGGCTTTGTGATTTTTGCAGAAATGATCCGACGAGCGTCAAACTCTCGGATTATCGTTAAAATAGTTTAACTTACGTGAATATGAAATAAAAATTTCTGAGATGAATAGTGAAAAGTGAATAGTAAAAAGTGAATAGTGAAATTTTCAGAAATAAAAGTTAACTTGAAATTGCGAATTGTTACAATCTCTACCCTTAAGGAGAACTTCGTCCCGTAGTTCAGTTGATGTTAACTACTTACGGTGTGTCTAAGGGAATTCGGGATTTCAGGATCTCTAAAATAGTGGTGTTCACTCTGATTCGTCTAAGGTTGTGGTTAAGGAGTCGTATCGGCTACAATTAAGCCCACTTATTTATAACACATTACTTACATAAAGAAGCGTCCAAATTTATGTAAGTAAGGGATCATAAACTTATGGTTCGGTGATTTACAATTTCTTTATTTAAATGAAGAGGCGTCCCAATCCATTTAAATAAGGAGATTCTAAATCATCCTACTTAAGAATTTCCGACACAAAATCCGCCTTCTGAGGCCGATGGTAAGATAATCAAGTCATAAAATCCCTAAAGCTAAGCAATAATATTATTTAACTCAAATCTTGTGTCTCATCAAACAAGAACTGTCACAAGATCAAGTTAAATAATTAGTTATTACTGAGCTCCATGTTTTTAATGACTCGGCTAATCTCTGGGGTTCCTTATAATACTAAAGTCACATCATCTAACAGCGTGGAACTAAACCAACAACTACCAAAAAGCGTATATGTATGTAGTGTGTGTAAGGCAAATAAAGAGGAGAGTCTTAACGTATATAGCAGTTATAGTCTAGGCACTAAATGCAACCTAGTTCTCTATAACCAAGGCTCTGATACCAATCTGTAACACCCCCAAAATACCGCAGTGGAAGACTGTGTCATTGGGGTGCTACTTCATAATACAAAGTACAAGTTATAGAAAACGAACTCTAAATGAGACGTTTTGAAAAGTTACCATTCGATTAATGAATTCAAAGTTACAAACATGAGATTCCAAAGTATGATACATAAATGTATACAAAATGTTTTGAATGGTAAATGATAAAAGCGTAAGTCTTCAAAATATGCAGCTTGACTCTAAGTTCCACGCACTAGCTATCGTCTTACTAACCTGAGATAAACATGCTAAAGTGTCAACACAATGGTTGGTGAGTTCATAGAGTTTGTCTTAAAACAGTTGAAAAGCCTTAAAAAGAATGTTTACACAGCAAAGGCATTGTGAATCCACTCAGTTACAAGTCCCGCCATAAGAGACTTGTAACCTGTGTGTTCACAACCCACTGCTACAATATAGTATGATTAAGACATGTATAAGTTCATCAAAACAATTAAGCAATTAGTAGTGAGTCTCTACTTCATCTCCGAAGACCTCACTTGGGAGCCAATTCCCAAAGACAACTGAGCCACTTCCCAAAGAAAACTGGGAGCCACTTCCCAAAGATAAAAGTTTGCTGGGAGCCACTTCCCAAAGATAAAAGATTACTGGGAGCCACTTCCCAAAGTATAAAACAGTCATGTATGTATGAAATCAAGTATAATGCAATCAAGTATAAGACAATCATGTATGAAACAATCAAGTATAAATATTTTGAGTATTTGTACAAGTAAGCAAGTAGTTGAGCATGTATCCCCCCCAAGAGTTAAAACAAGTATGAAAAAGTAGGGGCTATGACTCACCTTAAGCTTATGTAATGAGAAATGATAGTGGTAGTCGAATCTCGAAAGTCTCTAAGAGCAGCCTATAATAGAACGTTGTGACTTAGGTTTGTAGTAACGTCTAAGAATACGAAGAATTGCCTATATATGTCTTGCATAATGTTCATGATGTAGTACTTAGTATATAGTGTAAGTCTTTGAATATAAATGGTTTATGAAACATGTTTAGGTTGTATATCTCTTACTACCGTTCGGGCCGACATAATTCAGAAGTCATGGAGTAAACGTTCGAGGAGCCAGGACACTTTAATTCGTAAATCCACAACTCATCTCGACGGCTTACTTAATGAACTCCTCACATGAGGCTCCCTACTATTGTAGTATTTGATAACATATATATATAAGCTTTTTGATCTTTAAAAGTTATATGGTCTTTAGCCGTGGCTTTGCCGTGACCTTGGTCATTGTTACCATGGTCTTGAGACTCAACCTTGGCTTTAGCCATGGTTGTGGTCTTGGCTTTAGGTCATTAGACCTCTTGGTCTCATCTAATTATAACCATTATTTAGTTACTTTGGTCTAAAAATGGGCTGTTAAGAATTTGAAGAAAATTATCACTCAGAAAGCGTTTTCAGGGCTCGAGCTTCTTTGTTCCTGAACGAAAACGTCGTTCCGGACAACTTTCATGTTTTAACTTTTTGATGAATCGGAGCAGAAGAGTGACTTTCAAATTGGCAGAAAGCAAAACAGTAGGGTATAGGCAGTTTCGGCGTTTTGGTGTCGCTAACTTCTTATGGCCGTATCTTTTGACTCGTGTACTCGTTTTGGGTGATTCAAATTGCTATGTTTTCCTTTTGAAGTCCTTTATAACAGTAAGTAAGTGTCAAGTATCATAGTTATACTATTTTGGTCGTGGTTCTCCATAAAAATCACTAGTTTGCTTGTTTACTTGTCATAAGTTAACATATGTATATCAATACTTGTTTTGTCTATTTTTAAACATCATGAACACAATAACAAGAACATATATAGCATGAAAGGAACACAAAGAGCATGAAAATGATAATGAGCAAGAAAGTGTAATAGGATTTGCTTACAACTTGAGGCTTTCTAAAAGAAAGGTAAGTAACTAGTAAGGTACGGACTTTGATAGACTTAAGCTTCACTCTTTGCAATCTATGATAAACCGTGGTTATTTGAAGATTATAACGACGCCTTCTTGAAAGTCCAAAGCTATTTGAAGATTATAACTACGTCTTTTTGGAGACTTTAGAGTTATAACAACTTTTCTTAGAAAATTTCCAAGATTGAAGATCAAACACTAGTTTTCTTTCAAAAACTAGTTAACTTTCTTACAAAATATAAGAAAAGTGCCTTAGGTTTTAGGACTTGAAGGTTATAAGAATGTGTGGTGCAAGTTTTCTATGTGTTTTAGCTTGGTATTTATAGGGTAGGAAAAATAGTTAACCATATATTGGGTTAGAATTTATCCATGGTTAGTTTAAGACACTTGTAATGATCTAAAGAATCAATGGTCAAGATTTAACCACACATGGTGACTCCCCCCCCCCTATGGCGGTTTGAATAAGATAAGGGTGACTAGATGAGTAGTCATGGTCTTTGGATGATAATATCCTAAGTATGTAGCTAGTTTTGACTCCATAAATTGCTAACCGTAAGTTTTTAAGTCACGAAATGTAAAACCGGGTATCCTAAAAATATGAAACTTATAAATATGCTAGAACTTATCAATATACTCCATAATAAAATATAAAATGAGTGGTAGGATCTATCGGGTGCTAAAACCCTGCTAAAAACTGGAAACACGAGTCTAAAACGCGTAATTCGCGTAAAACGCTGAACTGAAAAACGTAAAATTCCAAAACTTTTGGAATTGTCCTAAAATGAGAGAAAATCATATTTCTATTGTTTATAATGTTTTATGGACATATCGGGATGCTGGAATGACGTTTAAACCTAAAAGTAAATCTCGGACACGGCTTTGTGATTTTTGCAGAAATGATCCGACGAGCGTCAAACTCTCGGATTATCGTTAAAATAGTTTAACTTACGTGAATATGAAATAAAAATTTCTGAGATGAATAGTGAAAAGTGAATAGTAAAAAGTGAATAGTGAAATTTTCAGAAATAAAAGTTAACTTGAAATTGCGAATTGTTACAATCTCTACCCTTAAGGAGAACTTCGTCCCGTAGTTCAGTTGATGTTAACTACTTACGGTGTGTCTAAGGGAATTCGGGATTTCAGGATCTCTAAAATAGTGGTGTTCACTCTGATTCGTCTAAGGTTGTGGTTAAGGAGTCGTATCGGCTACAATTAAGCCCACTTATTTATAACACATTACTTACATAAAGAAGCGTCCAAATTTATGTAAGTAAGGGATCATAAACTTATGGTTCGGTGATTTACAATTTCTTTATTTAAATGAAGAGGCGTCCCAATCCATTTAAATAAGGAGATTCTAAATCATCCTACTTAAGAATTTCCGACACAAAATCCGCCTTCTGAGGCCGATGGTAAGATAATCAAGTCATAAAATCCCTAAAGCTAAGCAATAATATTATTTAACTCAAATCTTGTGTCTCATCAAACAAGAACTGTCACAAGATCAAGTTAAATAATTAGTTATTACTGAGCTCCATGTTTTTAATGACTCGGCTAATCTCTGGGGTTCCTTATAATACTAAAGTCACATCATTTAACAGCGTGGAACTAAACCAACAACTACCAAAAAGCGTATATGTATGTAGTGTGTGTAAGGCAAATAAAGAGGAGAGTCTTAACGTATATAGCAGTTATAGTCTAGGCACTAAATGCAACCTAGTTCTCTATAACCAAGGCTCTGATACCAATCTGTAACACCCCCAAAATACCGCAGTGGAAGACTGTGTCATTGGGGTGCTACTTCATAATACAAAGTACAAGTTATAGAAAACGAACTCTAAATGAGACGTTTTGAAAAGTTACCATTCGATTAATGAATTCAAAGTTACAAACATGAGATTCCAAAGTATGATACATAAATGTATACAAAATGTTTTGAATGGTAAATGATAAAAGCGTAAGTCTTCAAAATATGCAGCTTGACTCTAAGTTCCACGCACTAGCTATCGTCTTACTAACCTGAGATAAACATGCTAAAGTGTCAACACAATGGTTGGTGAGTTCATAGAGTTTGTCTTAAAACAGTTGAAAAGCCTTAAAAAGAATGTTTACACAGCAAAGGCATTGTGAATCCACTCAGTTACAAGTCCCGCCATAAGAGACTTGTAACCTGTGTGTTCACAACCCACTGCTACAATATAGTATGATTAAGACATGTATAAGTTCATCAAAACAATTAAGCAATTAGTAGTGAGTCTCTACTTCATCTCCGAAGACCTCACTTGGGAGCCAATTCCCAAAGACAACTGAGCCACTTCCCAAAGAAAACTGGGAGCCACTTCCCAAAGATAAAAGTTTGCTGGGAGCCACTTCCCAAAGATAAAAGATTACTGGGAGCCACTTCCCAAAGTATAAAACAGTCATGTATGTATGAAATCAAGTATAATGCAATCAAGTATAAGACAATCATGTATGAAACAATCAAGTATAAATATTTTGAGTATTTGTACAAGTAAGCAAGTAGTTGAGCATGTATCCCCCCCAAGAGTTAAAACAAGTATGAAAAAGTAGGGGCTATGACTCACCTTAAGCTTATGTAATGAGAAATGATAGTGGTAGTCGAATCTCGAAAGTCTCTAAGAGCAGCCTATAATAGAACGTTGTGACTTAGGTTTGTAGTAACGTCTAAGAATACGAAGAATTGCCTATATATGTCTTGCATAATGTTCATGATGTAGTACTTAGTATATAGTGTAAGTCTTTGAATATAAATGGTTTATGAAACATGTTTAGGTTGTATATCTCTTACTACCGTTCGGGCCGACATAATTCAGAAGTCATGGAGTAAACGTTCGAGGAGCCAGGACACTTTAATTCGTAAATCCACAACTCATCTCGACGGCTTACTTAATGAACTCCTCACATGAGGCTCCCTACTATTGTAGTATTTGATAACATATATATATAAGCTTTTTGATCTTTAAAAGTTATATGGTCTTTAGCCGTGGCTTTGCCGTGACCTTGGTCATTGTTACCATGGTCTTGAGACTCAACCTTGGCTTTAGCCATGGTTGTGGTCTTGGCTTTAGGTCATTAGACCTCTTGGTCTCATCTAATTATAACCATTATTTAGTTACTTTGGTCTAAAAATGGGCTGTTAAGAATTTGAAGAAAATTATCACTCAGAAAGCGTTTTCAGGGCTCGAGCTTCTTTGTTCCTGAACGAAAACGTCGTTCCGGACAACTTTCGTGTTTTAACTTTTTGATGAATCGGAGCAGAAGAGTGACTTTCAAATTGGCAGAAAGCAAAACAGTAGGGTATAGGCAGTTTCGGCGTTTTGGTGTCGCTAACTTCTTATGGCCGTATCTTTTGACTCGTGTACTCGTTTTGGGTGATTCAAATTGCTATGTTTTCCTTTTGAAGTCCTTTATAACAGTAAGTAAGTGTCAAGTATCATAGTTATACTATTTTGGTCGTGGTTCTCCATAAAAATCACTAGTTTGCTTGTTTACTTGTCATAAGTTAACATATGTATATCAATACTTGTTTTGTCTATTTTTAAACATCATGAACACAATAACAAGAACATATATAGCATGAAAGGAACACAAAGAGCATGAAAATGATAATGAGCAAGAAAGTGTAATAGGATTTGCTTACCACTTGAGGCTTTCTAAAAGAAAGGTAAGTAACTAGTAAGGTACGGACTTTGATAGACTTAAGCTTCACTCTTTGCAATCTATGATAAACCGTGGTTATTTGAAGATTATAACGACGCCTTCTTGAAAGTCCAAAGCTATTTGAAGATTATAACTACGTCTTTTTGGAGACTTTAGAGTTATAACAACTTTTCTTAGAAAATTTCCAAGATTGAAGATCAAACACTAGTTTTCTTTCAAAAACTAGTTAACTTTCTTACAAAATATAAGAAAAGTGCCTTAGGTTTTAGGACTTGAAGGTTATAAGAATGTGTGGTGCAAGTTTTCTATGTGTTTTAGCTTGGTATTTATAGGGTAGGAAAAATAGTTAACCATATATTGGGTTAGAATTTATCCATGGTTAGTTTAAGACACTTGTAATGATCTAAAGAATCAATGGTCAAGATTTAACCACACATGGTGACTCCCCCCCCCCTATGGCGGTTTGAATAAGATAAGGGTGACTAGATGAGTAGTCATGGTCTTTGGATGATAATATCCTAAGTATGTAGCTAGTTTTGACTCCATAAATTGCTAACCGTAAGTTTTTAAGTCACGAAATGTAAAACCGGGTATCCTAAAAATATGAAACTTATAAATATGCTAGAACTTATCAATATACTCCATAATAAAATATAAAATGAGTGGTAGGATCTATCGGGTGCTAAAACCCTGCTAAAAACTGGAAACACGAGTCTAAAACGCGTAATTCGCGTAAAACGCTGAACTGAAAAACGTAAAATTCCAAAACTTTTGGAATTGTCCTAAAATGAGAGAAAATCATATTTCTATTGTTTATAATGTTTTATGGACATATCGGGATGCTGGAATGACGTTTAAACCTAAAAGTAAATCTCGGACACGGCTTTGTGATTTTTGCAGAAATGATCCGACGAGCGTCAAACTCTCGGATTATCGTTAAAATAGTTTAACTTACGAGAATATGAAATAAAAATTTCTGAGATGAATAGTGAAATTTTCGGAAATAAAAGTTAACCTGAAATTGCGAATTGTTACACTTGATATAGATGCATCCCTAATATTTTAGATGCACCGTTATATAATTTCTAACAAAAACTTAGATACATATACATATATTATATGCATTTCATCAAGTTAGACGAATATTATGTATTTTTCGTCCTCTACAGGGCAAATTTGTTGGTTGTATTACTTTGCATTGTTTTCACTTCAAAATCACTTTCCAAACTAATTGGGATGCATATAAATGAATAGAGATACATTTAATTCACGTCAATGCATCTCAAATGTGTGGTTATAGTTATTTCTCATCTTTCATATCTTAAGTTTTCTTCTTACTAGATCTCACCCATGGGAGTGTTTATACATGAAGTATTTAGATAAACATACTCTGCTATTAGCTACAGTGGAACTAATTATCAAAGGGAAGATGAACTACCCATTTACAAATCTTTCTACGCAATCTAAACGGACAGGAACAAACACCTAACAAATCGCCTCTTTCTATAATCTATGCAAGATTTTATGTATCAATCTCTTAAATATTGAGGATTGTAGAACAATCAAAAAACTGACAATAAGTATGTGACAACCCACTAATTTTTAGACTTAATTATACATTGCGTTATGAATAAAAATGAATAACTAAAAACTAGAAACCAGTTTAGTATATGTGAGATTTTATTTTGGAATATTGTTACTTGATTTGTGAATTTTCCCCGTAGAACATGAGTTTGAGCACAACGCGAGTCGGCACGAGCCTAGACCTAATAATGCGCGAAATATTGATTTTTGACGCATTAAATAAATATACACGTATTTATAGTCATTTTTAACAAAAAATATATATTTAAAAATATCGGCGCAACTTAAAATGTCCCACGAGTATCCTTACTAGCCTAAACGAGCTCGAGAGTCATATTAATAGAAGATTTACAAAAGTTACTAGTTAGCCCCTCGCGTTAAGTTTACCTAGCGCCCCTAAACTTAATGGGATTATGGGATTATACTGACGAGTACCAACCCTTTTAGTTAATTGGTGTGTTTGTTATGTGTGATTACTTGCACTACTACATATCTAGTCTTTAGCGACAGACATTTCCGTCGGAAATCAGTCGATATAAGTGGTTTCTGACGGATTTGTGACAAAAACTGTGTTGCTGAATCTACGGTCGGTAATTAGTATCTGCCACAATTCTGTCGGAAACAGCGACAAAGAATATCTGTCGGAATTTTGTTGGTAATTTTCTGTCGGAAGTCTGTCAGAATAATTTCTGTCACAAAGTCATCGGTAATAATTCCATCAGAAATCCGTCGGTAAACTGTAGACGGTAAAGGGTCACATTTCCGTCAGAGATAGTTTCAGAATATCATCGGAAAAAAGTAAATAGCTGGACAGATTAAAGCTCACATTTAAGTAATCCTTTATATAAAATAGCTTTAATGAAACTGGTAAATACAAAGAATCATTCAAAATTAAACATATCTATAACGAAATGTCATCATTCAAATCAAACATACAAGATGAAATTAGCGAATCTAATCCAAATATTCATAATGATATGAGAATATCCTACTCAGGGGGACACGGATTGTAACACTTCTTTAACATCGAGTTAATGTCGTTCAATTTTCATTGCCACTCCATGTCCCGAACTTCCTCATGAGCATTCGTAGCAATGCCCAATCCAATTCCTATATGAACCAACTTCAATGCAAGTGCGTCATTCACCTCATCTCTTGCATGTGACGTGGTTCAGCCCAGTAGAACATGAGTCATCTTTAGACCTTTTGCGCCATGATGTTCCATACATTGTCTTTATGTCATGCTTTTGAAGCTGATGTCCTAATCTTGTCGAAACACATCTAACTCACAGAAACATGCTTTTACTGTATTCTTGTTATCTCCTATTATAACCACTAGTTATAATACCCGCGCACGCGCGGTTTTTTTTTTTAAATTTTTTGAATCATATATTTTTATTTATTAAAAAATAAATAATTTAGTATTTATTTTGTTTGATTTATAATGTTTAATTATAGTTTTTTATTATTAAAGATAATTATTTAAAAATTTTAATCCTATTATTAATTGTATCTTATCTATATTTTTTGTATTTATCTTCTACTTGTTTTATGGATAAATATAAAATGTTACCTAATAAGAAAATAATATTTTTTTTAAATAAAATTATTACTAAATAAAGTATGAATCCATTTTTTTGAAATGGAAAATTCCCAATAAAGGTTTTGTTTTATTATATAAATACTTGAATTCTAACAGCTCTGCAATAGTATTGTTATATCATTTTATGACCATCAAAGGACTTGTGGTCTAGTGGGTGGGGCTTAACTAGTTAAGCGAGCCACAAGTGGGAGTAGTACCGGGTGGGTGACCACCCGGGAAGTCCTCACTTGTGGTCCACTTGCAGACCATTTGTTCCGGAGATATATTGCAATGATGGATTCGAAGCCCTTAGACCAAGCCGCTGGGGTTAGAATCCTGAGCATGGCCCGGTTTTCATCCGGCTGTTTCTCCAGCAAGGTAACTTGTGTGGAGGCAGTACGGTTTCCGGGGGAAACCCGTTACCACCTGAGATCAGCGTGGACCCGGTTCAGACAACATAGTCTGGCGGGGGTGGCGATGGGGCCTTCGCTGTCCGCGAAGGTGGTCGATTCTAAGTTGAAATTCACCTTTCAAAAAAAATATCATTTTATGACCATTACTGTATACTATATAGATGTAGGTCACTCAGATACAAATGGAAACGTGAGATGTATTTACCTTTACAAATAGCGACTTTTTCCCAATATTTGAGAACACAATAACCCCATCAATTTCCTATCGCCATCAAATTCAAGAGTGATAATCTTGTGCCCAGTTTTAACCAACGCTTTTGAGAACAACCTTTATGTCACAGGATTATGAGTGAACAAGTTCGCACATATGCATAACCAAGTAAAAATGATACATAGAAGAGTGTCATTGTGGCATACCCATAAGGTCACTGGAACCTCTAGATGAACTACAATCCAAACCCGAAGAAAGTCCCAAGGACTAATTTCGTAGATACGCAACATACTTTCTCAAAAGTACGAAAATACGTAACCTACTAAAAATATTACTTATATCGCTAACAAACTTTCAAAATTGGCACAAGATACGTAATGTTGACCGAATTTTTACCTGGTTGACCGGTTTGGAGGTTAACATATAAAAAACTTACATTATCGGTCCCTGTGGTCTGCGTCTGTTTTCACCGGTCATCCTTTAACGTTATTTCAGTTATAAAAGTTACAATAATGGTTCTTGTCACTTGGGTTGACTTTCACCTTTAGTCTCTTAACTTTATTTTCACTTTTTCGTCCGTTTTTACACGTTTTGTTCCGTTTTTACACGTTTTCTTTCGTTTTTTCCACTTTTATAAAAAAAATCGAATAAATTTTATAAAAAAAATCGAATAAAATTTTTTTTCGAATAAATTTAAAAAAAATATATATATTTTTTTTTCGAAAATATTTTTTTTTTGAAAATATTTTAGAAAACGTGCAAAAACAGACCAAAACGTGTAAAATCGAATAAAATATTTTTTCGAATAAATTTGAAAAAAAAATTTGAATAAAATATTTTCGAAAAAAAATATTTAAAAAATATTTTTTTTCGAAGATATTTTAGAAAAATATTTTCTAAAAATTTCCAAAAAAAAAAATATTTTTTCTAAAAAATATTTTTTTTTCGAAAAAAAAAATTAGAAGAAATATTTTTTTTCGAAAATTTTTTAGAGAAGTATTTTTTTCTAAAATTTGTAGAAAAAAAAATTTAGAAAAATATTTGAATAAAAAAATATTTTTTCGAATTTTTTTAAAATAAATATTTGAATAAAATATTTTCGAAAAAAAATATTTTCTCTAAAATATTTTCGAAAAAAAATATTTTTTAGAAAATATATTTTTTTTCGAAAATATTTTTCTAAAATATTTTCGAAAAAAATATTTTTTCTAAAATATTTTCGAAAAAAAATATTGAAAAAAAATTATTCGAAAAAAAATTTTATTTTATTTTTTTTATAAAATATTTTTTATAAAATTTTATTCGATTTTTTTTATAAAAGTGGAAAAACGAAAGAAAACGTGTAAAAACGAACCAAATCGTGTAAAACGGACAAAAAAGTGAAAATAAAGTCAAGGGACTAAAGGTGACTTTTATAACCGAAAGGAAAATGATTTGGAGACCTAAGTTGTATGCCTAAATTCATGGCTAAACGTATGTGGCATGATCTTGATGGTTTGTAGAAAAGTGGGTCCCCTGGCTTTAACCATCAGGATGATGCCACGTAGACTTAGGCATGAATTTAGGCACATGTTTTAGGCCTCCCAATCACTACTCTAACTGAAATAACGTTAAAGGATGACCGGTGAAAACAGACACAAACCACAGGGACTGATAATGTAAGTTTTTTTATATGTTAACCTCCAAACCGGTCAACCATGTAAAAATCCTGTCAACATTACGTATTTTGTGCCAATTTTAAAAGTTTGTTAGCGATATAAGTAATATTTTTAGTAGGTTTTCGGTACTTTTGAGAAAATATGTTACGTATATACAAACTTAGTCCTTTTCTCAACAAGAACCTGCACAGATACAGCCCATTGAGTTAGTTGGTACATGTGAAAATAGATCTAGTCGTTTTCGGTTAACCCACAAATATGTTTTGCCCAAAACTTGTAAAGAGTCATAAGTATGTATATATACATTTAGAGCCAAAGTCGCATTTGCGTCAAACTAGAATAATTCACTAAAGTACGTGTATTCTTACGCGTCCACGGCATCGTCCTATGACTTCCTTGGGAGGATTCACATCTGGTAATGTCTCTTTTTCTTTATTCACCCGAGGTGAAGAGGAAGAACTACTTAAGTCCTCGGGCTGGAAGAAACAGACCAAAATTTTGAAATGAACTACAATAATTTCAACTATATTCACAAATTGCCAAATAGTTGCATAATTTCAACTAAAGTTACCTATATTCTGCTCAAGCCAAATGAAGGAGAAAACTAAACTAAATTTGTTTGAGAGAGACGCATCCAGTCTTAGGCGTCTCTTTGTGTCTTTTCAACTCAATCCATATTTCGTCTCTCTCATCAAAGATCAGCTTCTACAATGAAAATAGCATGCATATAATTAGTACATAAGTGTTAGGCAAAAAATACCCAAGCAGGCCAAATGATGTTCCAAGTTCCAACATCCAAATAGTTTTTAAGTGCATTAGCATTTAGCCAATAAACTAGAAATAATGAAAATAGCATGCATATAATTAGTACATAAGTGTTAGGCAAATAAATACTTTTGAGCTGCTATGAGTATGATGGTACCCTTCTGATAAACTAATGGGTCACTTTTTTTCTTTTACCTACAAAAGTCGTCATTAGTAAAGAGTTTATTAAATTAATATATAAACTCCAAAACGAAAACTTATTGATATTATCTTTACCATTCTGAGCTTATGTTGAAGAATGGTAACGGATCCGACAGTATGTTCTTTCCAGGATCAATCAATGTAGCATTTTTAAAAACAGCGCTTAGATTAATTGGCCTAAACAAATTTCACATATGAATCTTGAAATAGTCACAGGAACAGGGCTTTATCTAGTTTTTAAATGTTCTTTCCAGGTTATAAAGAGCTTATAATGGCACAGTATGAAATAACACAAGATAATGAGCAAATACCTAATTAGTTATGCATCATATGAAAGTATTTTAGCACTCTATCAGTAGAATAGTGAGGCAGATGCACGTACATGATTAAATATATTACAGGATATATCAACTACAGTTACTTTTGAATACTCAGTCCTATAAAAATCGGCAATTTTTTGCTATATTGGAATGTCAATGAAATTAGATGAATACCTCAACTGCATTGGAAGATGCATGCTAGTAATAAAATAAACAGATCATTCTTGTAACAGGTCGAAATGGATCGGGTCGGGTCAAAACAGATCATTCTTGTGTCATACTGTATCATTCTTGTGTCATATTATGGGTCAGAAACATTCATTCCTATTAACACTAAAGTGTCAAATATGAAAGCAAAAGTCATATTATTAAATCTTTGAATTAAATAATTTAGGATTAAAAACACACTTTGGGCGACATTAGACCCATTTGACAACTCTCTTTTTTAGCTAATTACAATTTTTAACCAATTTGGAAGAATATTGTAAAAACAAAACGTAGGTTGACTCATTTAATAACTTGCCACCTCAAGCTACATCTTATAATTTAACTCATCAAACAAGAAAAACACGAGAGTATATTTACCAGGTCAGTAATGGCAACGCCAATTGATTCATCCTAATCTTCTGAATTGCCAATACATGTCGTGCACCCACATCCAACCACGTTGAGCCCTTGCTTGGTCGAATACATCTGGAACCCACTATACAAATACAGAAAAGTCAGATCCATGCTAGTTCTTTGTTCTTTATGATTATGGGAAAAGAACTGACGAATAAAGTGTTAAAGTGGTTCTTGAAAAATATACCTTTTGAGCAAATATTTTGTAACAACTCCAAAGCATGGAGCAACGGTTCCTGGGCGATAACGATGAGGGTTCTTCACTCCTCCGGTTGTCGGAGTAGATTTTTTAGCAGCCCAATAATTCTCACTCTCACTACACAAAACCTGGTTTTAATGCAAAATGCAAAGACATTTTTACTCAAACAAAGTTATTATCAAATGGACTATCTACTTTACAAAAGCCAAAAAAGAGGTCTACCGTTTTAGGGGTTTACCAACTGAAAGCAATCGCTCCCACCTTGGACACAGACTTAGAACTAGCCGTCACCATTCACAACCACAAGTTTAAATTGAAGGCCAGTACCTGTTAAGAGCCTGAGACAGCATACATTTTCCACAGATTATAGTTAATAAGTTAAGCAGTTGTAGCAAGCATCAGCAATGCAGGGAAGAATGACATATTTGACACAGTATAATATATTTAAAAAAATTGCACAAAAGTGTTATGGGTCAATCCAGCCTACCCATTTCAACCCCCATCACCCGTTTACCTAACCAACAAGCCACCTGATCTGCCCGTTTACCCATCTTAAAAAATGTATAATATAACACACCAAACAGTTATCTTGATTAATAGATAATTGTATGTTGAGTATAAATTTGGGTTGAAGCAGCAGCGGCTGCAAGCTCCTTTTAGGTGAAGCTTTTACATGCATAATCACAATCAAGATCAGAATGACATTTATAGCCCGATAATTTATCTTAAGAGGTTGTTTAGTTCATAGCTAAATCAAAACATAGATTCTCTAAATTAGAAGGCATTATTCTCATAAACATAATCATCTAACCACTGCATTATTCTATCACATATAACTGGGAACAATGGTTGCTGCATCATACCAGGCGGAGCAACTGGATTTCGTGTGTACCATGGTTGCAGGCGAGGTGGGCAGGCCAACCAACGCGAGGGACAAGCTCTTAATAACCCTTCTACTTTAATTTGTGTTTCTAACCCTCTAATAATTACAATCAAACATGCATCTTAATTATAACAATAGAGATAATAAGCCAACACAATACACCACCAAAGAGGAATACAAACAAGTTGTCCACAGAAATAGATTATATGATATTATCACATTAGCAACGTATCTTTCTTTCTTATTCAAGATTACTAAAAATTATCAGCTCAAATTGTTGTTCTTCAAGTTATGATGTATATGTGACCCCAACCAACATTAAGGGACTAATAAGGGGGTGTTTGGTTTAGCTTATTTTCTAAACTAAATTACGTATCTACAAGCATGATTTTACTACACAATATCTAAAAGGTGCATTAGCCAATAAACTATAAACAATCAACGAAACAAATCATCACGACAAATTATCAAAACAGGTAATTAATCGATTCTAACTATCCGCCAAACACTCAAACCACTAACTATAGCTCGAGCAAAACTAATTTCGCTAATCCGGTTATCCGATTATTCAACTCCCAAGTCTCAGCCAAACACTCTGAAACTGTAACAACATAATCCATTCACAACTTCAAACATCATAATCACACACAGACACATTCACATAATCGGATCCATTCACAATGAAACCATAATAACTTCATAATTAGTATCAAAACACGAAATTGTGAAAACAGAATCCATTAACAATGAAATTAGGGCAAAATTGAATTGAAATTTGAATGTGATGGAAACTTACATAATCGATATATGGAATTTGTTGTTTAGATCAGACTCTGATTTGAATACTAGCATCTCGTTGATTATATGCATGGAATTAGTTAAATGTGATTTGGGTGTTTTGATATTTTAGGGGAAATCTAAAAATATTTCTGGTTTTAGAGGGAAAAGCCAGAGCATAAGAGGGAACAAAAATAAATGACAATTTTAGGGGAATCTAAAAGTGTTTCCGAGAGATTAATGACGAATATGCACGGTTGTCGATAGGGCGTCGGAAAGTTGTCGGTAGGTTAAGCAAATTTCTGGCAAAATTCCGACCAATATCTTATCACTCGGAAAAGTAAAGTTCCAATTTTAGTTTATCATCCGTCGGTAATCCGACAAAGTACCGTTGGTAATTAGTGACGGAAAATTGACCGTCAGAAAATCCGTCGGTGAAAGTCAACTTTCTAGTAGTGTTGGGTCAACTTCTCGCTATACCATTGTTAATACAAAATAATAATAATAATAATGATAAAAATAAAAAATTAAAATCAGGTAACTAAATCAAATTTGTTGGAGAGTATTTGATTTAAGGTGAAAAAGAAAATATTGATTAGCGTTTTACATGTAGAAGGTTTAACATGTGAAAGATGTGGAAACTTCTCAACTCAAGTTAGCACTTTTCCTGATCACCCCACACTTTGCAGACATTGATATAGTTGCTAGTTAACCACTTCCTGCCTCTGTTGTAAAAATCGGTCCAGACGGCCGATTAATCCTCGCATAATCACTGATTGCTCACTAAGCGCCTTGATTTATCATAACCGGTCTATTTAATCGTTTTGGTCAAAGATCGCTGTTGGGAATTACATTAACAGTTACCACGGCTAGTATGAAGATTACAACTGCTGAAGAATGCACTAGCAGTGGAAACTCATTACCACTGCTAGTACATATTATTACCACTGCTGTTAGGATAACTGTTAGGAAACTTGTATTGATAAGTATAGAATAGATTTAGTGAATATCTTATTCTATTATCATTATACGTATCTTGTAGAAGAGGACTCCTTGTGCTATAAAAGGAGGTCCTAGGTTAAGGTTAGATATACGTTTTTCGTAGAGTTTCAAGGTTGTAACCCTAGTGATACAAAGATCACTCGTATTATTATCATTAATAATATTGGAGCTAACAGTTTGATTCATACATTCTTCTCATTCATATATAACTGTTTCATTCACATACAAACTTCTAAGTATTACTAAGTAGATTCCGCATACTTAGTGATATAACTCAAAGTATCATTCTAACACAGATCAAGGTGTTTAGATCCATCAAGTGGTATCAGAGCCAGGCTTTGATACTTTGATTTAGAAGACCCCAAGTACACTCAGAAGATTCAATTGAGACAGAGACCAGCCGGTCCAACATTGCTGCTAAGCTTCCTAAGCTTAAGTTGAATGACTATGAGATGTGGAGGCTAATGATCGAACAATTCTTTATGGTGCAAGACTATGCACTTTGGGAGATCATTATGTTTGGCAATTCCTTTAAACGTGGTACTACCTCAAAAACTATTGATGGCAAGGTAGTACAAAAGATCAACATTGGACCAGTCACAAATGATGAAAGACTTCAGATGAAAAATGATCTGAAGGCCAGAGGCTTGCTGTTGATGACCCTTCCCAGAGATCAAATTCTAGCATTCAGCAAGTACAAGACTGCACATACCTTATTTGAGGAGATCTGCAATGTTTTTGGTGGTAATGATTCCACCAAGAAGACACAGAAGACCTTGTTGAAACAGACTTATGAAAACTTTGGTTCAACAAGTAATGAATCAATTGACAGAATCTTCACAAGGCTTGAAAAGATTGTTACTCAACTCATAGTGTTTGGAATTGAGGTGGAAAGGGAAGACCTCAATTTAAAGTTCTTAAGAAGTTTACCCTCTGGGTTTGGTACAAATGCTGCAGTATGGGAAGACAAGCCAGAATTGGAGACTATGAAGCTTAATGATTTGTATAATAACTTTAAAGTTATTGAACAGAGGTTGAAGAAGGTTGGCAAACTAAGTTCAGGATCAGGGAACTTAGCACTTATATCATCATCTGTTGATGATAGTTCAGATGAAGAGAGTGATAGTGATGATGATGATGATGCTAACATTATTGTTTCCACTGGCAGTGGAGGAGTTTCCACTGCTAGTTCAAAAAGACAGGTTGCTGGTCTTGGAGATTCTACTTTTTATGCCTTTCTTTCAAGTTAAATAAATGGTTCAATTCTGACAAATGAAGACTTGGATCAAATTGATGAGGATGACATGGAAGAGATGGACATTAAATGGCAAGTTGCATTGCTAAGCTTAAAGGCAAAGAAGTTCTGGAAGAAGACTGGTAGGAAGATCATCATTAATGGCAATGAAACTGTAGGTTTTGATAAGAAGAAGGTGGAGTGCTACAACTGTCATAAGAAGGGGCACTTTGCCAGAGAGTGCAGGAAACCAAAGAAGCCTGATAACAGGTCAACTTGGTATAAGCAGGACAAGAAGAAAGAGCCTACAACTGAAGAACCAAAGATGCTTTTGGCCATTGATGGAGTGAGCTATGATTGGAGCTATATGGCTGAGGATGAGGAAGAAGGTTCAGAGTCTATAATGATTGGTACTGAGCTTGCACTTATGGCTTTTTCTGACTGTGAGATACAAATTAATAATGCTTGTTCTAAAACTTGTAAGCCTTTAAAAGATTATGAGAAACTTAAAGAGCAATATAAGATAACAAAATGAAATTATGGCAAAATTGAATTGAAATTTGAATGTGATGGAAACTTACATAATCGATATATGGAATTTGTTGTTTAGATCAGACTGTGATTTGAATACTAGTATCTCGTTGATTATATGGAATTAGTTAAATTTGATTTAGGTGTTTTGATATTTTAGGGGAAATCTAAAAGTGTTTCTGGTTTTAGAGGGAAAAGCCAGAGCATAAGAGGGAACAAAAATAAATGACAATTTTAGGGGAATCTAAAAGTGTTTCCGAGAGATTAATGACGAATATGCACGGTTGTCGATAGGGCGTCGGAAAGCTGTCGGTAGGAAAAGTAAAGTTCCAATTTTAGTTTATCATCCGTCGGTAATCCGACAAAGTACCGTTGGTAATTAGTGACGGAAAATTGACCGTCAGAAAATCCGTCGGTGAAAGTCAACTTTCTAGTAGTGTTGGGTCAACTTCTCGCTATACCATAATAATAATAATAATAATAATAATAATAATAATAATAATAATAATAATAGTAATAATAGTAATAATAATAATAATAATAATAATAATAATAATAATAATAATAATAATAATAATAATAATAATAATAATAATAATAATAATAATAATAATAAAATCGGGTAACTAAATCAAATATGTTAACTAGTTTATATTCTGGAGAGTATTTGATTTAAGGTGAAAAAGAAAATATGGATTAGCGTTTTACATGTAGAAGGTTTAACATGTGAAAGATGTGGAAACTTCTCAACTCAAGTTAGCTCTTTTCCTAATCACCCCACACTTTGCAGACATTGATATAGTTGCTAGTTAACCACTTCCTGCCTCTGTTGTAAAAATCGGTCCAGGCAGCCGATTAATCCCCGCATAATCACTGATCGCTCAATAAGCCCTTGATTTATCATAATCGGTCTATTTAATCGTTTTGATCAAAGATCACTTAAAAATCGGTCAACAAACCGATTAATCGGACAAAATCGGTCTAATCGGATTAATTGTTTTTTGGACAAAATTGCTTAAAAATTGGTCAACAAAATCGCTTAAAAATTAGTCAAAATCGCTTAAAAATTGGTCCACAAACTGATTAATCGGACAAAATCAGTCAAAGATCGCTTAAAAATAGTCAACAAACCGAGTAATATCTATGTTTGATTTTAAACTTTGAAAAATTATATATTATGTTTATATTTGAACTTTGATACATTATGCTTATCATATACATATAATATAATATAATATCTAAAATTATAATTTTGTGCATAAAAATTCCAATCCGATTAATCCCTGATTAATCCCCGCCTAGCCGATTAATCGTTAGGCCCTACCCGACCGCCTCACTAGCGACTAGCGATTTTTACAACCTTGCTTCCTGCTGCTAGGAACTTTACAAAATATACAAAAGCAAGTTAGAAAATGACACATGCGTTAAAATAATCAATGAATATAAAACTTGTTCACATGTTCTTGTATATCACTAAATAGAAAGAAAACTTTTAGCCAATGTTCTATTGTAGTTAACTGCAGATTAACAAAAAAGTATCACTTCATGATTTTGTTCTCTTGTGGAGTTGCGATTTTCAAATTTATGTTTCTATTTAATCCATTCTAGATATTTGTCCAAAAAGAAATCCTTGATCATCACTAACCATCAATACATGGCTCGTGTTTGTTAGTCAATTCATGTTTTTGGCAACTGATAAGGATTCATTACCGTCACTACATGTAATAAATATGCATGTAACATATTTGATAAAGACGCGTCACTGGAATTGTTCTTAAAATTGGAAGCCACCTGTTTTGGATTGATGCTTGACGAAACATGTTACTCTATCACTTTATGTATCGTCCGCTCTTGTGTTGGTGTTTTGGCATGATTATCGTGTATAAACCTCGAATAGATTTGATGTTAATTTTAGAATTGAGGGTTGTCTGTTTCAGCTCATTCAAGTGATTAATAATTAAATTTGTATATTATGTTAATATTTTTATTTAACAGTCTACGAAAATGGTTAAAATGGATACGTATGTAGAGTATAGATTCAATGATTACGCATAGTACAAGTGACCATTAATTCGACCATGAGATGCAAGTGGAACCATATTCCCTCCATGTATAATTACCTAACTCCCATATAATAATACTAACCACATAATATACACAACCCTTATCATTCTCATATTTGTGTACATTCAGTTAACTAAGACAATTAATTAGACACTAGCGGCCATTAAAAACCTGCTGGCGACAAGTTGCATATCAAACTTTGAACAATGCAATAAAAGGTAAGTTTCCTATACGCTATAGACAATTGGTGTGAACTAGTGCGTCAATAGTCTACTACAATAATAATGCAACTTGATGGGCCAACCGAATATGATATTAGACATATAAGTAGAGGGGAGTTGAAGAAAAAATCCAATACATGCACTTGATGGGCCAACCGAATATGATATTAGAGCTTCATTCAAATCTTTTTTGTATATTTATTTATGGTTACGTTTAGAAAACTGATACGTAACATTATCTCTTGAGTCAAGTTTTGTTAGCTAGAATATAAAATCAAAAAAGCATCCAAATGATTTTCAAAACACCAAAAGGGCACATCCAATAAACCAGTCAATTATGGCAACCAATTTGATTACTAGTCTTTAAAGAACATTTCTTGGTTCCTTGTATTATCACGCTTCCAGGAAGCTTAGACCGTTTGTGTACATCAAATGCATTTCGTCACTGAAAGTTCAATGAATTTGGACTCCGGAATCATTTAGAGGTTGTTGAATGAAATCCCACCCGTCTTCACCCACAGAAAAAAGTTGTAAAACCTGTAATTTGAACAAAACAGTCAAGCTACCAAATGAAGAGATTGCCATTTCTAGAGGTAGGCAATTGACTCATTTATCCATGTTAGGTTTTATCTCTAACGAGTCACACGGGTAAAATCAACAAGATTAACTACTAAAACAATACAAAGAAACTAAGTTGCAAGTGTAATATCAACACACTGCATATTCAAAAGTTTGCCACAACAAGTTTTCCATTATGACCTGATCCCTTTTGGACTCATTACCAAACATGCACCATCCACCCATACTGCCACCTCTAATCATTGCACAACCCTTATCATCTCCTTCGGACTTGGGGGCAATGACAACTTAATGTTCAAGGCAACATTGTATAACTTGTAGTTATTAGAGTATGCTTTAACGCTAGCAATCATTTCCCAAAAGGGCAACGACGGTGGTACATGTCAGTAAAAGATTTGCTTTTGGAAAGTTATGTTGATAAAGCATCATATTATGTGAAGGTGGATGTTTGGTTCGATTAAGGTCTATTTTCTAGTTACATACTAAACATGAACTGACCGTGAGATTCATTACTCAGAATTATACAAGGAGGAGTTGTCAAATAGTTCTAGCATAGCAACTACTCTCCGTAGTGAGAGTCATTGATCCAATACTGCCTCATCTGGCTGAAGATGTGTGGCAAAATCTCACTTTCAAATATAATATTGACAATTCTCATGTGAACAAATTTCTTTTTTTAATCAAAATGGGCCGCTGTAAGTGAAAGATGGCTTGCCTTTCCTGAGAAAGACAATGGTTTTGGGGGAAAATACTTGAGGTAACCACAATAATGTCTTGCTGCTACCACCTTTCATGTATTAATCTTTACATCGACCCTTTATGGGTGAGAAAATATTATGAGACTGCACATGCATCTAATTTGAGAACAGAGGTAAATAAAGCTTTGGAGACCGCTCGCACTGAACTCATTGGTTATAGTCTTGAGGCGAAGGTGTACCTCCCTCCCTCTAATGGTAACCTTGCTGCGAGATTAAGGAATATATGTGAAGCTAAAATTGATGGTGACTCAGTGAATTGCATATTTATAACATCTCAAAGATATTCTGATTATTATTCTGTAGATATAGCAAGATATATATGAGCACGTCTGAGGATTCTTAAAGATTGATGAGCAAAACTGTGGAGGTGGCAAAATGAGTGATTCTGGAAACGAAGCTAATGGCTAAGCCAAAACATCTTTAGCGCAATTTTTTAGTAAATAGTTAGTCTCTCATTACAAAAAATATGTAGGAAACGGTGTACACTTTATTTATAAAATCAGATTAAGATAAATAATATAATTAACAGAATGTAAATAACAGAAAATAAATACAGACAGAATGGAGTAGAAGCAGAAGACAGACACTATTTTAACGTAAATTAAAAGAAAGCAGTAGATGCACGAGGCTCGTGTTAGACACGATTCCCATAAAACAGATTCGCCGTCTGTTTCCGAGGGTACAACGTACTAAGCTGTTGTACAGCCGGACCTGACTAACCTTGCCTGAAAGATCACGAAAACTTGTGTGCTTCTGATCGAAGGTACTGCTTGAAACGTTTGGAATAGAGCTACGTTCTTCTCTGTGTTCAAAACTGAATGAACAAACGTTTATTATATATAGCCAAAACCTATCTTGGGCTCCAAGATAAAATATTTGACTGATAATAAAAGATTTGCAAATCTGTTAAAGCAATAACACGATTTTGATATCTTTTTTTATTCACACAAAATATTCTGTAAACTTATTCACAAAGTCTAAATCTATTCCTCAAATAGATTTACAGAATCTGAAATTGGAAACTGGATTACGAATCAGCAGCAAAAATATACGCGTGTATGCGAGGCTGCATTCGTGTCCGCAGGTCGCGCGGGCTCGCATGAGTTCAGTAGCTTCGAACTCATTTTGGCCCAGAAATCCCACAATCTGCACCCCCCTACGCGCGCGCACGTAGGAGTGGGAGCATAGCTCACCTAAAGGAATTTGAAAGCTAGTACAAGGATTACCTTATAAACTAGTCTCCACTTCCTTCACTAAGCGATGTGGGATGTGTTTTTGTTTCCAAGTTTTGTGTTTCAACTGTCCCACTTTGAGACACGATATCTCATTCATCTTAGCTCTATTTTGGACATACTTTAGCTTGTTGCGAAGCTCTCTTGGAAGAGAACATAACGCCCCCAACAAACACTAATATATATAACATATACATATATTAAATTATGTCCAAACTTTGCAAAAAACTCATTTTGCAAAACCATTTTTCCAACAATCCCCCACATGAATGGAGATCGGTCGAAAACACACGAAAGTTTCCGCGAAATTTCTGCGGTTAAGTCCTGCATAGGATAGGTAGGTGTGACCCTTTGAACCTTCCCTTGTGAGATGCACTTAGTCTCCTAGATCTGAGTAGACGCGATGTCCTTGAACTCAATATCTGTTTATGTAGACGACAATACACACTCACACAAGACTCTCCCTGACCTTGTCAAGTCCTCATAGTCGTATTCGTTATGGTCATGAATACTAGCCTGGTTCTACAAGAGCTCTTAGGAATTGCGCTCCCACAATTCCCTTCGAAGCGACCCCACTTCTCTCTCACATAGGTGATTTCATCTTGAATCATTAAAAACACATGTTTTGTGATTTCATCTTGAACCATTATGCTTTATGATTTCATCCTGAATCATAAAAGCCATATGTTTAACCTCTCAACAAGTCACATTTGTTATAGGAATGGACTAGGAAGTTACAATATTTAAGTAACTCCCCCACATTGACGTGACTTCCCCCACATTTCTATGATTAGGTTGTCCTATTGAACCCAGATCTTGGGACCTCCAGTCAACTGGGTTAGGTTTTTCTTCATAGAAACTCATTCCTTCAAGGGCTTTAGTCCCATTCCTTTAGACGACTTACTAACTAACTCTCTGCTTAAGCCTTTCGTAAGCGGATCCGCGATGTTATCCTTTGACTGCACATAGTCAATTGAGATAACTCCTGTTGAGAGTAGTTGTCGTATCGAATTATGTCGACGACGGATATGTCTGGACTTTCCATTATACATTATGCTATGAGCTCTGCCAATCGCCGATTGACTATCACAATGTATACTAATGGCCGTTACCGGTTTAGGCCACCTTGGTATGTCCTCTACAAATTGACGTAGCCATTCCGCCTCTTGTCCGCATTTATCTAACGCGATAAATTCTGATTCCATCGTGGACTTAGCTATAACAGTTTGCTTGGAAGACTTCCAAGATATAGCTGCCCCTCCTAGTGTAAACACATATCCACTAGTCGATCTAGAATCCTTTATGTCAGATATCCAATTTGCATCACTGTATCCTTCAATAACAGCTGGATATCTTTCATAATGCAGTCCATAATCGCGACTGTATCTCAAATAATGAAGTACCCTAGTCATAGCTCCCCAATGTGCATAACTTGGATTACTAGTATACCTACTTAGCCTACTAACAGCATATGCTAAGTCAGGTCGGGTACCTGTCATTAAGTACATTAACATGCCAATAATTCTTGAATACTCTAATTGGGCAACACCTGCGCCTCTATTTTTAGATAGATGCTTGCTGGTGTCAATTGGAGTTCTAGCTAGGCCGGAATCCCCCGCATTATGAGTATTCAGAATTTTGTCCACGTAATGTGCTTGACTCAACACAAGTCCATTCTGAGTTCGTATGATCTTTATTCCAAAGATCACATCAGCCAAACCCATATCTTTCATGTCAAACTTTGATTTCAACATGTCTTTAGTAGATTTGATCATCTTGTCGTTACTGCCAACGATAAGCATATCATCAACATATAAACACAAGATTACATATCCATTACTTGTGTCTTTTACATAAACACACTTGTCGCATTCATTAATTTTGAATCCACTCTCTAGCATGGTGTGGTCAAATTTTTGATGCCACTGTTTGGGAGCTTGCTTTAAGCCATATAATGACTTAACAAGCCTACAAACTTTGTTCTCTTGTCCAGGAGCTATGAAACCCTCAGGTTGGTTCATGTAGATCTCTTCTTCTAAATCCCCGTTTAGAAAAGCCGTTTTCACATCCATTTGGTGAATTTCCAAATTTCTTAAAGCGGCAATAGCAAGTATCATCCTGATCGATGTTATTCATGTAACAGGCGAATATGTATCAAAATAATCTAGACCTTCACGTTGTCTAAATCCTTTGATTACCAATCTTGCTTTGTACTTGTCAATGGTGCCATCGGCTTTCATCTTCTTCTTGAAGATCCATTTATAGCCTAGTGGTTTACAACCAGGAGGTAAATCCACGAGCTCCCAAGTATGATTTTGTAAAATAGAATCTATTTCACTTTTAATGGCTTCTTTCCATTGAGGCCCTTCTGAGGAAGTTACCGCTTCTCGATAAGAAGTAGGTTCATGTTCTACCATAAAAGAAACAAAATCGGGTCCAAACGATTTCTCGGTTCTTGCCCTTTTGCTTCTTCTAGGTTCTACCTCTTCTTCCTCGATTTGATCTTGTCTCTCATCTTGGAGATCATTATCATCTCTTTGTCTCTTATCTTGGACAACATCATCATCATCTATTCTAGATGAACTTCCAGTTTCCTTCGTTAAACAAGGAAATATATCTTCAAAGAAGGAAGCATTCCTTGATTCCATTACAGAACCCTTTTGTATATCCGGATTTTTCTAATCATGTACAATGAAACGATAAGCACTGCTATTCCTAGCATATCCGATGAATATACAATCTACAGATTTAGGTCCAATCTTTTGGGCTTTGGGAGTCGGTATAGCTACCTTTGCTAGACACCCCCACACTCGTAAGTACTGATATGATGGTTTTCTTCCCATCCATAGTTCATAAGGGGTCTCTTCTTTTTCCTTACGAGGTATCTTATTCAAAAGATAAGTAGCCGTTAGAATGGCTTCCCCCCACATGTCCTGACTTAAACCAGAACTTATCAACATGGCATTAACCATTTCCTTCAAGGTACGGTTCTTCCTTTCGGCAATACCGTTTTGCTGAGGTGAATAAAGAGCAGTGAATTCGTGTCTAATTCCATGTTTAGCACATAGATCAGCAAACGGAGACACATATTCACCTCCTCTATCACTTCGTACAACCTTGATTTTCTTATTAAGTTGATTCTCAACTTCGTTTTTGTATAGAACAAACTTGTCTATAGCTTCATCTTTACTTTTTAACAAGTAAACATAGCAATACTTTGTACAATCATCAATAAACGTGATAAAGTACTTATTGCCACCTTTTGTGGGTAGTGATTTCAAATCACATATGTCAGTGTGTATCATATCAAGTGGTTCGGTTTTTCGTTCAACCGATTTGAAAGATGCTCTTGTAAGTTTGGCCTCAACCCAAGTTTCACATTTATATTTTGAGTCAATATGGAAATTAGGTATGCAATTAAATTTAATCAAACGGCGCATTGAATTAAAATTTACATGTCCAAGACGGCCATGCCACACATTAGAAGACTCAATCAAATAAGCAGAAGAATTCATTTTATTGATATCATTCTTAACAACCATTACATTGAGCTTAAACATACCATTCAGGGCATATCCCCTACCAACATACATTTGATTCTTAGAAAGAACAAACTTATCAGACTAAAAAACAAGACGAAAACCAAACTTGTTCAACAGCCAACTAGACACAAGATTCTTGCGAATCTCTGGAACATACAAGACATTAGTCAACTTGAGCTCTTTCTCGGATGTCATCTTCAGGATTACATCTCCTTCACCCTTGATATCAGCAGTTGCAGAGTTGCCCATGTACAACTTGTCTCCATTGTCAACCACTCTGAAAGAGTGAAACATACTCTTATCAGCACACACATGACGGGTAGCCCCAGTATCAACCCACCATTCCCTGTTGTTGGAACCTACCAGGTTAACTTCAGAGATCATGGCAATGACGTCAGAAACCATAGCAATCATGTCCACATCATTCACCATATTTGCCTCGCGTGGAGTCACCCGCTTCGGCATCTTACAGTTAGCAGCACGATGACCTGGCTGGTCACAATTGAAACACACCCCTTGGAACTGTTGTTTCACAATTGTAGCTTTAGGAGCAAGGTACTCAGACTTCCCTTTGCCCTTCTTGTCATTCTTTCCTTTGCCCTTGCCTTTTCCCTTGACACGAGACTTTGAAGATGACGAAGCATGCTCAACCAAATTTGCCTTGGCAGAATCAAGCGTATAAGTGTTTTTCTGAGCCAGCTTGTTGTCCTCTTCAATACGAAGACGAACAACCAAGTCTTCAACACTCATCTCCTTTCGCTTATGCTTCAGGTAGTTCTTGAATTCTACCCAGCTTGGAGGTAACTTTTCAATGATAGCAGCAACTTGAAAAGTTTCACTCAAAGTCATTCCTTCAGCATGAATGTCGTGTAGCAAAATCTGCAGATCTTGAACCTGACTCATCACTTTCTTTGAATCATCCATCTTGTAATCCAAAAAGCGTGCTACCACGAACTTCTTTGTACCAGCATCCTCAGTTTTGTACTTGCGTTCCAATGACTCCCATAATTCTTTGGCAGTCTTGGTCTTGCAGTACACGTTGTACAAAGAGTCAACCAAACCATTCAGAACATAGTTGTGAGACAAAAAATCTGAATGCTTCCATGCTTCCAAGGCTTGCACAGCCTGTTGATTAGAGGATTGACCTTCAGCAGGAGTTTCCACTTGAGGTGCGTTCTCTTTTAAGAACCGCGCAACGTTCAAAGTAGTGAGATAAAAGAACATCTTCTGTTGCCACCTCTTAAAATTCTGCCCATTGAATTTCTCTGGTTTCTCAGCATGATTAAGAACTGTGTTGGTAACTGGCGCACCAGATCCATTCACTGTAGTAGTCCCAGGAGGAGTAGTGTTTGTCATCCTGAAAGATAAACACAAACAGTTAAACAAACTGTTGCAAATCGGTATCTACTTGTACCAGATCTGACTGAACGAAACTCTAACTTGGTTTCGATAAATCAGTTAATAGAAACTCAATCTTGGTTTCGTTATAAACTAATCAAAACAACTGCTTTAAAAACGTTATAGATCTGTACCAAATCTGAAAGTAAAATCCTGTTTTAATAAAAACTGATTTCCAAAGAAACTCAACAAGGTTTCGACAGAAAACAGTTTATAAAATCTGTTAATAATTAATCCGATTTAACAAAGTGTTTTAAATTCGGTTAAACCGAATCTGTTTTAAGACTGTAGGAAACGGTGTACACTTTATTTATAAAATCAGATTAAGATAAATAATATAATTAACAGAATGTAAATAACAGAAAATAAATACAGACAGAATGGAGTAGAAGCAGAAGACAGACACTATTTTAACGTAAATTAAAAGAAAGCAGTAGATGCACGAGGCTCGTGTTAGACACGATTCCCTTAAAACAGATTCGCCGTCTGTTTCCCAGGGTACAACGTACTAAGCTGTTGTACAGCCGGACCTGACTAACCTTGCCTGAAAGATCACGAAAACTTGTATGCTTCTGATCGAAGGTACTGCTTGAAACGTTTGGAATAGAGCTACGTTCTTCTCTGTGTTCAAAACTGAATGAACAAACGTTTATTATATATAGCCAAAACCTATCTTGGGCTCCAAGATAAAATATTTGACTGATAATAAAAGATTTGCAAATCTGTTAAAGCAATAACACGATTTTGATATCTTTTTTTATTCACACAAAATATTCTGTAAACTTATTCACAAAGTCTAAATCTATTCCTCAGAATCTGAAATTGGAAACTGGATTACGAATCAGCAGCAAAAATATACGCGTGTATGCATTCGTGTCCGCAGGTCGCGCGGGCTCGCATGAGTTCAGTAGCTTCGAACTCATTTCGGCCCAGAAATCCCATAATCTGCACCCCCCCCCCCCCCCGCGCGTGCGCACGTAGGAGTGGGCGCATAGCTCACCTAAAGGAATTTGAAAGCTAGTACAAGGATTACCTTATAAACTAGTCTCCACTTCCTTCACTAAGCGATGTGGGATGTGTTTTTGTTTCCAAGTTTTGTGTTTCAAGTGTCCCACTTTGAGACACGATATCTCATTCATCTTAGCTCTATTTTGGACATACTTTAGCTTGTTGCGAAGCTCTCTTGGAGGAGAACATAACACCCCCAACAAACACTAATATATATAACATATACATATATTAAATTATGTCCAAACTTTGCAAAAAACTCATTTTGCAAAACCATTTTTCCAACAAAATATATATCATTTTATGTGACTTGGGATTTTTTATGCACTAAAAATACACTTTTGTTGACCTTTTCCCCATTTTATATCTTTCCTTTTAATATAAATTTTTGATTTTACCTATTTGACCTATTAGAGATAAAACATAATCGGAATAACTAGTCTATAAGTAAATGAGTCGAATTGCCACTCTAGATTGAGATCATTGCTGGTACTGTAGATTGAGATCCTTTCAACTTTGTAGAGTGCACCGGCAGAAATGATACCATATTGTGAAGACTTTTTTATTGAGTAATAAGGTTCAAAATGTGAAAATGTTACTCAATTGGCTATGATGTTATCGGGAGAAGGTTCTCAACTCAAGTTGGCTCTTTTCCTTATCACCCCACTCTTTGCCTACTTTGCTATGATGTTATTTGGTGGTCAACAACTCTTGTTGCTAGGAACTTTACCAAAGATACAAAACAGATTAACAAATGACACATGGTATGACTAATCAATGAATATATTCTACTATTAGTTGGCCAGTTTAATAACAATTGATTATAAAACTTGTTCGCATGTTGTTGTATATCACTAAATGGAAAGAAGACTTTTAGCCAATGAATATCACTTGTTCACCGTAATTAACTGCAGATTAACCAAGAAAATATCACTTCATGATTTTGCTCTTGTGACTTTTAATTAATGTTATGTTTCATTTCAACCAATTCTCGTTATTTGCTCATAAAGAAATCTTTGATTGTTTCATAATCATCTAGTGAATGGTCAGCAGTTAACTTTTGATTCATGTACATAATTATTGCAACCTGATCTGGGATTATTATCCAAGTTATGGTAGATATTATCGAAGTTATGGTGTTCATCTGAATAGTTCTATTGTTAAGCGTTCATAAACTGTATTAGAACTTGGTTAGAAAAGCTGTGAGCGTTGGTGGGAATTTCAACCCATTAACTAATGGACGGGTTGATTTGGTTATGTTTCATCTTTTACGGGTCAGGGGGTATAACTAAAAGTTAAAAAGTGTACAATATCGGCTCTTTCTTTTTACATTGAAGAATTCGTATCATGAGTCTAACTAATCATCGATACATGACTTTTGTTTGTTGATTAATTCATGTGTTGGTAAGTGACAAGGATTCATTATGATCACTACATGTAAATAAACATGCATGTATCGTACGTGATGAAATGTGTCACTTTATGTATTATCTGCTCTTGAGTTGTTGTTATTGCATGTTTATCTATTTAAGCCTCAAAGAGATTTTATGTTAATTTTTGTATCGAGGTCATCTAGTTCAAGTGATTAATAATGAAATGTGTACGTTATGTTAATTTTCACTACGAAAATGGCCATTTTGTGGCACACAATTTTTATGGCAAAAATATGTAGAGTATCACATTGAATGTTATGCATGGTTTAAGTGAGCATCACTTCATGAGCTGCAATTAGAACCATATTCCCCTCTTGTATTATCACCAAATAATCCTAACCACAGAACATTCACATCCCTTATCTGTCAAAATTTCATATAAACAATAAATAAAGACCACTAGTCACGAGCGGGCAGCCATCAAAGACCTGTCAATAAAATATATGGTTCATACTAGTTGCTGAGAAGGTGCTATCACTTCATGTTTATTGTTTTGCTATTTGTTATTTTCAAACCTCGAATCATTCAATAAAATATACGGTTCCAATTTGCAATAGACAATTTGTCTGATATTAATACTAAAAGAAACAATATGTGATCTGCAGCAATTAATAATGCAAAAACCAGACCCTTATCCATTAAAGATAAGAAGGAACCCCACACACTTATCCACATCTTGTATATATACAAACACAAACCGAACAGATTCATATATATCACCCAAACACTCCGCTTCTTTTTGTAACAACCTATACACCTTTTTTTTTCAACAAACAAACAGATACACACATGATGTCTTCAGTCAATCATGATGACCTTGCTCACTTAAAAATCCCCCTTGCAGATGTACTATCTGCCACCAACAACTTTGCTAAAGAAAATTTCTGGGAAAAAGATGATTTTGGAAATCATTATGTGGGAGAGCTTTTGTGGTCCGGTGAGTTGATTAAAATCCAAGCTCGGAGATGGTTAAATGAAGAAAGGGATGATGAAAAAGAACAACAGTTTTGGAGGGAGATTTCCATGCTTTCTACTCTCAAGCATAAGAATCTCGTTTCTATTGTTGGGTTTTGTGATGAGAATGATGAGTTGATAACCGTTATCAAGCTTGAGACCTGGGGAAGTCTCAACCACTATTTAAGTGACACGATGATGTTGACATGGGTGCGAAGATTGGAAGTATGCGTCGGTGTTGCAAATGCATTAAGCTATATTCATTACGACGAGCCACGTGATTTTAGCGTTATACATCGAAACATCAACAGTGAGATAATTCTATTAAATGATAATTGGGAACCCAAGTTATCTGAATTTAGACTTTCTATGAAGATTGAAGAATCTCAGAGGCATGATTCATTCCATGTTGATAAAGTTTGGGATAGGGAGGGGTATACAGACCCGACATATATAGAGACTAACAATGTGAGCCAAAAGTCAGATATTTACTCTTTTGGGATCGTAATGTGCGAACTACTCTGTGGTAGGAAATCAATAATCACTGACGAGGGTAATAAGTATTTGGCTGCAACAGTCATTCTCCATTATATAGAGGAAAAACTAAATGAGATAATTTATTGGGATCTTCAGAAACAAATTGATCCACAGTCACTCAACGTTTTTGCTGAAACGGTGTATGCCTGCTTGAACGAAGAGCAATCTCAACGCCCAGATATGGACGAGATTGTCACGAGACTTGAGAAAGCATTGGAATTGGCACGTGCAAATAAGCATGTAAGACCTTTTTTCCCATTTATCCTTCTATCATATAATATCTGTTTGTTTTTATTTATCTTTATATCAACCCTTATTATCAATCGTTGAAAATGTTTCAAAAGAATAGTATAATTAGGTTAAAATTAATGGTCTCTTATAACAGCTTAAAGGAAGGATAGTATGGTATTTTGCTTTATTAGGTTACTAGTTATAATAACCACGCACGCGCGGATTTTTTTTAAAAGTTTTTTGAATGATATAAAATTTTTATTTATTTAAAAACAAATAATTTAATCTTTGTTTTGTTTGATTTATGAGTTTTAATTATAGTTTTTTATTATTAAAGATAATTATTTAAAAAGTTTAATGCTATTGTAAGTTGCATCTTATCTATATTTATTGTATTTATCTTCTATTTGTGTAGTATATCAACAAAACGAATTTATAAATTTATAAATTAAAAAATAATAATTAAGATATTACCTAATAAGGAAATAATCTTTTTTAAAGTCGCCACCAGGGGTTTTGTTTTATTATATAAAAGATATCTTGTATTAGCCTTTTTTTTTTTTTTTCAAACAACAACTTTTATAACCAAGCTCTAACAAGGAGCTAGAGCCACAACACAAAGAACTACAAAGGAGTTTAACACCAACATAGGGCTTTGTAAGAAACCTATCCAATTACATCTCAACTTTTTATTTCTATCAGACATCCAAAAGAAAGCTTGAGATACAATGAAATCGAAGATCAAGGCCTTCTTAGGCTTGTCGACGCCAAAGACTGTCTCATTCCGGAACCTCCAAATACTCCAAGCCACGGTAATCACAATGTTTTACAATCCATTCTTTTGAATTTTCAAAATCATGAGATTATCCATCCAACCAAGCAAGTCCTTCATCGACAACAAGTGTGGAATGTCCAAATCCCACCACCGACCAATTTGTCTCCATATCTCCATAGCAACCTGACAACTCAAGAAAACATGGCTACTAGACTCTTTAACATCATCTCAAATACCACACAAAGTAGAAGGCACATCCAAGCCTTTTTCCTCTAAGTTATCGCGAGTCGGGAGCTTATCTAGAAGTAATTTCCAAATAAAGACATTGATCTTTATCGGAACATCCTTACTCCATCTGGTGGGGGTATTATCAATAACCAAAGTGCCCATATCAATAATGCTCCTTGCTGACGCAACAGTGAACACCCCTGTTCCGTCCCCCGTCCACACGCATCTATCTTTTTGTGGAGATAAGGTAAAAGAGCCAAGCAAAGTAAGCAGATGGTTCCACTGTTCGAATTCAGCCTCGACGTCTTCGAAGCCAAACCGATTCCAAAGACAACAAAATCTGGTCCTTCACCCTCGCATTTGTCTCTGTATCCAATCTCAAAATCCGTGGAAATTTTTCCTTAAGTGGACATTCACCAATCCACAAGTCTTTCCAGAAAACCATATTTGTACCATCTCCAATTCGTTTTTTGACAAGTGCATCTAATCTCACGTTTTTTTCGTCAAGCACCTTGCTAGCTTTAAGGATATTGACCTAAATTGAATTAGAGTTTCTCGTGTATCTCGACACCAACAAACCACCATGATCACAAAATATACTTTTATTGATATTAACCCACAAATATTAACCCACAAAGCATCCAGAGGTGTATGAAATCGCCACTTCCATTTTTAAAGCAATGCCCTATTAAAACTATAAAGGCTTCCAATTCCCAAACCTCCATATTTTTTGCTAGCCATAGACTTCTTCCACTTAATCCAAGTAAGTTTCTTTTCATCAGTTTCCACACCCCGAAAGAATTTATTTCTAATAGCTTCAGTGTATTTAATCATGATCGGAGTTCTAAAATTTAATCGTGATCGGAGTTCTAAAAATGCTCATGAAGTAAATTGCAATAATACCAAGGATTTATTTTAATAGAGCGAGTCGACCCCCGAGAGAAAGAGTTTTCACCTTCTAGTTTGAGAGGCGTGATTTGAATTTATCAATCACATCTTTCCAATATGTGACTCTGGTCATATTGGCTCCAACCGGGACTCTAGATAAACCAAAGGAAAAGTAGCTTCTTCATACCCAATAACTTTAGCCATTTGTTAGACTTCATAACACCCACACCCATAAGCTTGCATCTTAGGAGATTTATTTTTAGGACCTGAAGAAAGGAGAATAAATCTCAAAGGTAAAATAATGTTATGTATGTTAGTATTGCTCCATTCCCCAAGAAAGATGGCATCATCTGCATAGAAAATATGAGACACCGCAATACTCTCCATCCCCACTTGAATCCCCTACATTAGTTGCATTCTCTATAGCCACGTGCATTCTCTATAACCACGTGCAACCCTTCCATGACCACAATGAAAAGAAAAGGCAATAGGGGGTCTCCTTGTCTAAAACATCGTTGAACTTGGAAGTCATCCGTAGGGGAACCATTGACTAAAATAGAAGCCATGGACGATTCAAGGCACCCACGGATCCAAGCACACCATTTATTACCAAATCTCATTTTTTCCATCACATCTTGAATAAACTCCCAACAAACCGTATCATGCGCCTTCTCGAAATCAACTTTAAAAACCATTGTTTTTTTCCCCACCTTTTTACACAAATTCAAAATTTCATTAAGAATTATTGGACCATCCATAATCTGCCTTCCTTTCACAAAAGCCGATTGTTCCATGCTAACAATATCATCCACTACGAACACAATCCTATTGGCTAGAAGTTTACCAATAATCTTGTATTTACTCCCAATAAGACTAATCAGCTGTAATCTTTGATGAACACCTGATTATTCACCTTGGGAATGAGAGTAATAAAAGAAGAATTGCACCCTCTTTGTATTTTTCCAGTTTTATGAAAGTGATTTACCCCACCAACGACATCATTTTCAATTAGCTCCCAATATCTCTTAAAAAGTCGCGCCCCGTTGATTCATTGTTCCCGCAATCACAAATCGCATTTTTTTTTTTTTTTAATTTCCTCCATAGAAAACATTCCATCCAAATCCCTTATTAGTTCGGCTGAGATAATTTTTTAAAAAGCAAAGAGCATTCTCGGCCTCTCCCCCACAAACGGTTTAGACTTTTCTAAAAAAATGATAAGAATTCTCATTTCACTGTCCCCGGATTAGTTTCCCACATGCCATTCACCATTACACCCCGAATTGCCAATTGTCTCCTTTTCTGGTTTATAATACTATGGAAGTATTTGGAGTTTTCGTCCCAATCAATACCCCCATCTAATTTTCGCCCATTGAGCATGGTCCACATTTTCAGCCTTAGTGATACTCGGCAATTCTTTAATGAATTCCCTTCTCATTACTTAGTCATCCGGGCTTACATTGCCCAGCTCTGCCCGAAACTCAATGTCCCTTATTTTGGCATCTAACGCGTTTTTTTCTTCCATGTCTTTCTTTCATTTTTCCAAATTACAAGCTCTAATTTTTAGCTTTAGTAATTGCAACTTCTTTTTGACTAAAACCATGGGGTTCGATTCCCCAACACATGGCTGTTCCCAAGAGTCTTTGTCTAACTCGTCACACCCATCACACTCCAACCAAGAATGGAAAAAATAAAAAGGAGATGGCCTATAATCTTCCACAAATTCTTTCAAAAGGATCGGCCTATGGTTCTGTTTTCCTTTATCAAGAAGTTGCCGAAAGATTAGGTACATGGTCAAATAACCCCTTCGTAATGAGAAATCGGTCAATTTTTCTCATTTTGTAGGCAAGGGTCGATGAGCTCCGTGTCCAAAATGAACTCGTTAAAAGTGTCTGCCAAACTCCTATTAAAGTCTGATCCCATTCTCTCATCTTGAGCAACTACATTAAAATCGCCCATTAAAATGGATCCCCCTTGAAAACTCGACACCAAAGAAGGAATACGAAACCATAACAACATTTTGTCATTAGCTTCTTTCCGAGCATACACAGTGATAATCATCACTCTCACGTTCCCGTTACACCAATTCCCTTCCAAAAGCAAGAAAATGATCATGTGAAATAATGCGGCTTTGTACAAACATAGTTGGATCCCACACACAAAGAATGTCCCCGAGAGACCTCTAGCTAAAGAACAAGCAAATCAAATCTAGAATTTCCCCGGATCGTTCTAATCGTGACCATATCCATGCAACACATTTTTGTTTCCTGAATACCCAAGAAGTTATGATACGACCCCGTTAGGGCAAAAGCCGGAGAATAATCTTCTATTGCATCCTTTGCCTTTTTCGTATTCCTGCAACAACTTCTTGAGTCGTTTTTTTTATTTTTGATAATTTTTACAAAAAACGATAACTTCTCGGGAGAAGGGTTTTCAAATCACCAATAAACGATACAAGTACGACGCTCTCGTTTCAAACCTTCCCCGGCAGCGGCGCCAATTTGATTTTAGGATGTTTCGTCGTGTATAGGATGTTTAGTCTTTTTTATAGTATAGGTTTATTACCGAAGAAACACTCATGAAAGAATGTTCCCCGGGTCGTTATGTCCCAACGAAGGTATGACGGCGATTGAGTCGGCTTTGAGTCGCGTGATTGTGAAGTGAATGGAATTTAAAAGATGATTTGGTTGGTTTTTGATTACACTACTAAAAAGGGTTTAAAACGCAGTTAAAGTAAAAAGAAACAATAAAACGACGCAAAGGGAACAAACAAATAAAACAAGCATTGGATAAAATAACTAAAGAAAACGAGATTTAAAACGCGAAAAGAAATTAAGACGGGAAATGAATTTAAAAACAATATGTTTGCTAAGCGACGTGAATAAGTTCATCAAGTGTGGATCAAGGATTTACGATGAATTATTTTCCTTGAACAAGACTATTTTCTCACAACGTTGGTTTATTTTGAAAATAATCCTTTAAAAAGAAATTAATTACTAGATTTGTAATTTGATTATTCTCCGGCTTTTGCCCTTCAAATAATAAAATCACAAATCTAAATAATCATGACAATTATTAATCACGACCCTCTTTTATGACCACACTTAACTAGCAAACTCGTGCCACTAAGCAAACACTAATAAACTACTCGAAACTCATATTAATAAAATAAAGTTACTTGATAAAATAAAAAGACTCGATAAAAGAAACAAAATAGATAAGCCAAAATAAAATTCGGCAGAGTTTCGCCTAAGCATAAAGCATAAGAGACCCTCACTCGATAAACGATGAGGCAATGATTATCTAACTTGATAATCTTGGCTAACTCGCCAAAAGAAATGAAACTTGGTAAAAACAATACTTGATAAAAAAAATAAAAAGTAAAAAAAAAATAACAAAAAAGTCAAACTCGGTAATCATAAAAAAAACCAAACTCGAAAGTTTCAACAAAAATCTCAAAATCGGAAAGTATCAAAAATCCAAACTCGATAACCCTTTTTTTAACCAAACTCGAAAGTTATAAAAAATCCTAACTCGAAAGTACCAAAAATCTCTAACTAGAAAGTTATAAAAAATCTCTAACTCGAAAGTTATAAAAAATCCTAACTCGAAAACTCTTTTTTTTTTGTTTTCTGTAACTCGATACTTTTTAAATTGCAAATAAGCCCTTGGCTAAAACTACTAACTCGATAAACTAATTTTTAAAAGAAACCTAACTCGAAAATATATTATGAAAAATCTAACTCGATAAAAATATAACAAAACACCATTTTGATCCAAAATAAAGCCTAAAAACTAATGTTTTTCACCAAATTTATTACTACACAACCTAGTTTAAACATAAACCTTAATTCCCACCAATAAAAACAAGATTTTAACAACTAAAAATTAAAGATTTATAGAGAGATAAAGCTAGAGAGAGAAAGTAAAATAAAAAATGACTTCATAAAAATAAAACTACACTACTCCTACTACTATGAGGACCAACCCTCAACAACCCTAAGACTAATCCTAAAACTAACCAACTCTAAAAACTAACCAACCTCTCAAATGAGGCTTACATCTCTATTTATAGGCTAGGGGCTAGGGCTTCTCTAATCTTTTACATTGTTGCATAATTAGCCCCTAGACCTTTACAAATCATGAAATTCAAGCTTAAAACATTATAAAATGTAACTAATACAACTTAATATTAAACGTAACGACTGAGAACGGTCCAAATGCATTTCTTGTGACTTGGAGGATTTGAGTTGACTTTTCTTCCTAAGTTCTTCAAAGGATCAAAATCGACAACTTGTGAATACTTGGAGTATTTTTCTTGTCAATATCTTCACGCTTCCACTAAGGGTCTCTTTTGTCATTCTTTGAATCTTTAAGAATTTGAATTGTCGTTTTGGGCTTTTCTTGGATAGATTTCTTCCTCGGCTTCGGCTTTTTACCTTTTTCCAATCTCGTGCTTGTTTTTGTCGGTTTTGCTTTGTTTTTGTTCATTTTTTCACATATTCGTACCTGCACATACACAAATACAAAAACATACAATCTCTTGGCATTTTTGGTTAGTATTTGGTCTGATTTTGGGTCTAAAAAGGATGAGTGATTAAGCACTCATCAATAGATTATGACATAATCTTTATGCCATACGTTTGGACTTCTTGAGTCGTTTGGGCAGTCCGTCCTCCTGCAACATTGGCGTAATCCGGTATCCTATAATCTTCTATTGCATCCTTTGCCTTTTTCTTTTTTCGTATTCATTTGCCTTGGACATAACACAACACCATTCTTTTGTCTTCCGCTACCTATGCCATAACACTCCCAACTCCTTCAAAAATCACCTTGCCCTCAAGGTGATACGAAGAATATGTAGATTGAGAGTCCGCTAATTCCTCACTTAAATTCAAATTTATTTTATCTAAACGACTATCAAATTTACCACCTCATCCTAAAGTGCCGATATCATTCTATTCAACTCATCCTTGCCAACCTTAAGCGCTTCGCCACCACCCATAACCTCTTCAACTCTAATGTACTTATCAGCATTCAATGACCCTTTAGCCTTAAGTGAAGCAAATTCAACCTCTAATGGTAGAATGACATCTATTTTCTTTTCAACGATGTGCTCTTTCTCTTCCTTTGCAATTGTCTCAAAACGAACATCGGTGATACGAGCTTTGAAGAAATATTCTCCCAAAGTTAAAGGATTGGACCTAAAAAATTCCCAAATATCTAGGTTAGCGAAGCGTGTTTCTGCTGCACGGGTCAATGAAAAAACTTTGTGTAGAGTTTTGGGATTTGACCGTAAGAGTAAACATTGTAGATCCAGCTTAAGTCCAGGGATATAACACGATGTAAGTAAAGATTTAGAGATCCATGTTACTCGATTTGCAAGTACCACAAACTCACTCTCATATTCGGCCACCGTACCCATTTGCAAGAGCTTAGAGAGTGCGTATTCCGCGTCCTGATCGCTGCCGCCTGATGCCATGAATAATACTTAAGCAATTAACCCTACTTTTCTGGTGAAAAAGTGGAAACATATCTACAAGGAAAATACACGCTTAAAGGAAACCACACAAATACGGTAGAACATGATACTAAACAAGACTCTATCCTGTGTGCTACTACAAGAAACATAAACTATCAATTCCTTCCTGCTTATTGACTTCATACCATAGTCACATAATTCGCTACACTAGCCACCGATTGCGATCTAGTTCGTTCGATCCAAAACATGGTACGAAATCGATCCGGATCGACCAGAATCGCGAATTGGATTGGTGAAGATAGCGTTCCAGAATTTAATTGATATACGAATCAATACAGAGCAATTCGCGTTCCAATTATTTCCGATTTGTGTTCCAATTATATTCAATTCTCATAGACACCTTGTATACTGCAACAGCTAGAATTAATCTTCTTTTTTATGAAAAACAAAGGTACTAGATTAAACCATTACAACTTCCACTCAATAGAAATTATAAAAGCATTCTCAATTACATTTCAAGGAAAACTAAAACTAAAATTAATCTTCTTAGAATGTCTGAGAGAATCAAGTTCACTCTTACACAAAGCACACAACCACTGTATCACCTTTTACCCATAAACGTGCTGACAAAGAACATGTAATTATCCCAAATGGAGGAGCTCCACTCACCACTATGCAAAGTTCCACCATCTAATTCTGGACAAAAATGCTTTTAAAAATGGAGCAAATAGTAACTGCATTATCCAAGACTATATCTCAACATGAAATCACTAACAAGCATCACTTCCTAAACTTTTCAGGTAATGTCGAAACCTAGAGTACACGACAACATTAAGAACCAAAACACTTCAAGTTAATAAGACCAAGTACTTCCTAAACTATAAAAAGATCTTATTTTAGTTCTTATCCACAAACATAATAACTATAAAGTACATGATATATACAGTTTAGACTCAATATAAGATCAATATAACATTGAAGGCTGTTGATAATTCAAAGACGAAACAAATAACAAAATTGAACAAACGAAGCGGAAGCTTTAATCAAATAACCAAACCAAATTCAAAGATACCAAATACAAAATCCAAAGGTACCAAACTATTATTCAAAAGGTATCAAACCCTAATTCAAACGGTGCCAACACACAAATTCAAAAGGTACAAGGAATTCCAATGCTAATAATCCCTATTTATAGACAAACTAACCGTCATAGATTAATTTCTTAATTCTAAACAAACTTGTAGGCCAAGTCACACAAATTATCAAATTCTAAACCAACTCAAATTAGGAAACATATGAAAACTAAAAACCAATTTACCAAACAAACCATTAAAGTTTAAATCACTTTTCTAACTATCTCCACCGGGACTTAAACTCCTCTACAGGCTTAAAATCAGATTCAAAATTCCAAACGCCAATGATACTAGCAAAATTCAAATCAAACGTTCGATTCCCGATAGCAATCCAAAACAAAGTCGATCCAAAGCAAATGTTGATAACTTCAAAATGAACAATCAAACGTTAACCGACAAATTTAAAATGGTCAACCGAACAAAACCAAATCGGCTCAAACGATCTTCAACAAAGACAATTAAATTCAGGCAACCAACTTCAAAATCTCGACAAACGAAGATCCCAAATTTTTCCAAACTAACAAATTCCAAATGATTGAACAAATCCAAACGACCTGATTATAATCAAGTCTTCAAACACCAAATCGATTTTCAAATTCCAAATTCCAAATTCAAATTCTAATAACCCACTTATGTAATAAGAATTACGGTCTAACTTCAAACTTATTATCCATGTATCAACCAAATTCAAGTTAACAAATAACTTGACGAATGGGCTCTATTGATTCAGACACCCCAAATATGATACAATAATAATTCTAATGACCCACTTATATAATAAGGATTAAGGTCCAAATTTTAAATTCAAATTCATATGCCAAATACCCGAATAGAACGATCGATTCTTGATTCAAGAACATAAATTCTTCAAACTAATTTTGTTGGCATCTAAGACGAATAAAAGAGCAGGTGGCTAATTATCTTTTATTTAAAAAATAAAACTTCCCACAAAAAAAATTAAATAACAAACCTAATATCTAAAGCAAAAGCCTAATTACCAAAAATGGATATAATGTTCCAAAAGCAATATTCTCAAACCGAAAAAGTAACTCCACCAATGGCTAACTTTTTTCCTGTAACAATTGATCCTCAAAAACTAAAACGAACAAACCTTTTTTTTTTTTTTTTTTTTTTTTTTTTTTTTCTTTTTCTTTTTCTTCTTCATGCTAAAAGAACCTAACTCTGATACCACTTGTTGATAATTCAAAGACGAAACAAATATCAAAATCGAACAAACAAAGTGGAAGCTTTATTCAAATAACCAACAAAGATACCAAATACAAAATCCAAAGGTGCCAAACAATTATTCAAAAGGTACAAAACCCTACTTCAAACGGTACAAAACACAAATTCAAAAGGTACAAAGAATTCTGATGCTAATAATCCATATTTATAGGCAAACAACCGTCATAGATTAGTTTTCTAATTCTAAACAAATTTGTAGGCCAAGTCATACAAATTACCAAATTCTAAACCAACTCAAATTAGAAAATATACGAAAACTAAAAACCAATTTACCAAACAAACCCTTAAAGTTTAATTCACTTTTCTAACAAGGCAAAATGTATAACTCAAGATGCCTTAGAAAAAGGTTCAGGAATTTCGTCCAACACATTGTAGGCGTTATTATGCACTTCGATAAACTGCCTTTTTGTAACTCATGTTTTTAAATGACTATTGCACAGGTAATGTATTCGCCCAAGGATGATCTTGCTTACCTCAAAATCCCCTTTGAAAATATACTATCCGCCACAAATAATTTTGATGAAGAAAACATCGTTGCAAAAACGAGGTTAGATAAGAGATACAAGGGGACAATCCGGTGTTCCGGTGAGTTGATTGAAATTGATGCTCGGAGGTTTAATAAAGAATGGTATGTTGAAGTCGAAAAACTGTTTTGGATGGAGATTTCCATGCTTTCTACTCTCAAGCATAAAAATCTTGTTTCATTATTTGGGTTTTGTGATGAGAATGATGAGAAGATCATCATTTACAAGCATGAGACGGTCACAAGTCTTGACCAATATCTAAGTGACCCGATGTTGTTGACATGGGTGCGAAGACTCGAGATATCTATTGGTATTGCGCAAGCATTGAGCTACATTCATTATGACGAGCCACACGACTTTAGTGTAATACACCGGAACATACGCAGTGCCATAGTCGTATTAAATGATGAATGGGAACCCAAGTTATCTAGTTTTGAAATTTCCATGAAGATTAACACATCTCAAAGGCACCATTCTTTCCACACTAATAAACCTCTGTATGTGAATGGGTATGGAGACCCAACATATATTGAGACTAAAAGTGTAAACCACAAGTCGGATATGTACTCGTTTGGGATAGTTTTGTTTGAACTACTGTGTGGCAGGCAATCAATAATTGACAACAGAGATGATAATCATTTGGCTCCGCAAGCCATTACCCATTATCGAGAGAAAAAACTCGATAATATAATTGATCCGGAACTATGGAAACAAATAGATTTGCATTCATTCAACCTGTTCGTGGAAATAGCATATGAGTGTTTGGACGAACAAAGATCGCGACGCCCAAATATAGATGACATTGTTCCAAGACTCGAGAAAACTTTGGAAATAGCACGTGAAAACAGGCCGGTAAGAACTTTTTATTTCTATTTTATGGTCACGCCATAATATGTTTTCCCTTTTCATTTACATTTATTTCAACCAAATTTTAAATGAACATTATGAGATGACAAAAAGAAACCAATTTTAGCATATTAAATCACTTTTGATAAAACAAAGACATATCTTCACTATATATAAAGAGAAAAAGCATTTGTTTAAAAACTATCAAAATGAAAAATATAAAATTGTTAATCTACGCATACTTTCTATTTCTTTCAATATTGTACTTTACATCCTTATATATTCTTTTCATGACTAATTATAAGTTGAAAGTTTGGCACAATAAATAATGTACATCCATTTCATCCACGAAACACATAACTAACAATTTCTCAACTATAATTACTTGCCTTTTAAATTTTTGCCGCTATGCACAAGTAGTCACATAGTCTATATAAGTCGTATAATTTGTATTTAACGCTGATGTTTTATTCATATATTTTACTACTACTTGATAGTATGGTTATTTAATAATTAATCTCTTTAGTCTTGGTCAATTATTGGTTTAACCATTTAAACTTTTAAAGCAACGTTTTTATTCTTCATTTAAAAAGATCGCTTAAATTTCAATGATCGTTTGATAAAACCCCTTAACTTTTGATAACCATTTGACAAAATCTTTTAACCAACACTTGACAACTTTTGTAATCTATAATATTAAATGACCTATTATCTATAATATTAACAATTTTTCTTGTGTTTAAATCAAGGGGACCTATAAGTAGGTGGTTAAATTAAATGGTTAAACAATATTAAGGATAAAATCGTTGCTAAAAAAGTTAAGGGATTTTATCAAACGAAATTGAAGATTAAGTGATTTTTTTAATGGTCAGACAAACTTAAGGATAAAAACATTTATAAAAAATGGAAAGTGGTTAAACCAAAATTAAATCATAATTAGCAGATTTCTAAAATATATTTTTGTTGGTTTGTTAAGCACTCGTGATTGTCAATGATTCATTCTCTTATCCCTTTTTTACAAAATCTTACCAACCAAAATATTCCAAGATTTATGTAAAGAAACGTGGATATATCTATCTGAAATATAAAAGCTGAAATTTGAAAGTAATTTTGTTCATATATCATTTTAGTCATCCCTTTTAACAAATTTTCACATAATTGTATATTTTTTCATCTCATAAACAATATATGAGAACGTCTAAATTTTTCCCAAAAAGTTATGTAATTAAAATAAATTTGCTAAATATCTATTCAATGCTTGTAAAAAAGTACGTGATAAAAAGTAAGCAAGTATAAACATTTTCAAATTAAATATTGCTAAAAGAATTTATCAGATTACCCATATTTTAAGTTATTATTACAGAAAGTTATTAATTAATTAGGTAATGAACAAAATTATCATTATGCAATAGGTAAGAAAAACCAATAACAATTACGTTTTTTTTTTTTTTTTTTTTTTTTTTTTTTTTTTTTTTTCACCCAAAAAAAATACTACTTTGTGGATAACACTTGGGATTAAAAATAAGAAATGTAATATAGGATATGACGTTGATACAAACAATAGAAAAAAAAAATAAAACCAACTTCATGGATAACACTTAGGATTAAAAATAATGATTAAAAAGGGACGTTCGGTGGAGATCGCCAATTATACATATATAATATATATATACTGATGATGCATCACTTGCTGTTAATTTGTGTATTAATTGATTATCGTCATCGCACATCCTTGTGTAACCCAAACTCTGCTTGTTTTTGTAATAGATACACTCTCCGCCCAACCACCTTGCTCACCTTAGAATCCCCATTGAAGATATAGAATCCGCCACCAACTACTTTGGTGAAGAAAATGTATTAGGCATAGGTGCATTTGGAATGATATACAAGGGACAGCTCTCATGGTCCGGTGAGTTGATAGATATCTTTGCTCAGAGGTTAATTAATAAAGAATGGGATGAAAAAGAACAACAGTTTTGGACAGAGATTTCGATACTATCTAGTCTCCAGCATAAGAATCTTGCTTCTATTGTTGGGTTTTGTAATGAAGTTGGTGCAGAGAGCATCATTTACAAGGCCATGTCCAAGGGAAGGCTCGACTCCTATCTAAGTGACCCGGTGTTCTTGACATGGGTGAAAAGATTGGAGATATGTGTTGGTATTGCGCATGCATTGAGTTACATTCATTATGATGAGCCACGCGATTTTAGCATTATACACCGGAACATCAATAGTGGCACAGTTCAATTGAATGACTGGGAACCCAAGTTATCAAATTTCCAGCATTCCATGAAGATAAAAGCATCTGAAAGGCACCATTCTTTCCATACTGATTCAGTTTGGTCTACAAAGGGGTATACAGACCCAACATGTTTAGAGACAAACATTGTGAACCACAAGTCAGATATCTACTCCTTTGGGATAGTATTGTTTGAACTATTGTGTGGTAGGAAATCAGTAATTGATGATCAAGATAATAAGTATTTGGCTCCGGTGGCAATTTTTCATTATAGAGAGAAAATACTTGATGGTTTAATTGATCCGGATCTATGGAAACAAATAGATTCGCGATCATTGAACATTTTCGCAGAAACAGCGTATGTGTGCTTGAATGAAGAACAATCACAACGCCCAAATATCCATGAGATTGTCGCAAGACTTGAAAAAGCATTGGAACTTCAATTGACACGTCAAGATGGCCATGTAAGACCCTTATTTTTTTTTTCTTTCTCTTTCACGCTTCTGTCATAATACTGTGGGAAACGGTGAACACTTTATTTATAAAATCAGATTAAGATAAATAATATAATTAACAGAATGTAAATAACAGAAAAATAAATACAGACAGAATGGAGTAGAAGCAGAAGACAGACTCTAATAACGATTAAATAAAAGAAAGCAGTAATGGTAACGGAACGAGGCTCGTGTAAACACGATTCCCTTAAAACAGATTCGCCGTCTGTTTCCCAGGGTACAACGTTCAAAGTTGTTGTACAGCCGGACTTAACAACTTGCCTGAAAGATCTCGAAAACCTGTGTGATTCTGATCGAAGAGCTGCTGGAATTCGTCTGGTAAAGAGCCACGTATTCTGTCAATCAAAACCGAATGAGACTATGGCTATATTTATACTGAAAAATTATCTTGTCCTCCAAGATAATATATCTTCCAGTATTATACAAATCAGTTATTTTCAAAACTGATTTGCACATCTTTTTTACACACGAAAATATATGCCATAATATTTGTATATCTTTTGTAACACGAAATTAATCTATTCTAAAATAGATTTACAGAAAACTGGAAACTTGAGCAACCCGAATCTGCAGCAAAAAGATACGCACGTAGGCGAGGTTTCGGAGTTGCATTCGTGTCCGCAGGTCGCGCGGGCTCGCATGAGTTCAGTAGCTTCGAACTCATTTTGGTCCAGAAATCCCACAATCTGCACCCCCCCCCCCCTGCGCGCGCACACGTAGGAGTGGGAGCATAGCTCACCTAAAGGAATTTGGAAGCAAATACCAACTATTCCTTATAAACAAGCATTCACTTCTTGTTTTGGGCGATGTGGGACTTTTCAATTTTGTGTTTCACGTGCCTCACTTTGAGACACGATATCTCATTCATCTTAGCTCTATTTTGGACATATTTTAGCTTGTTACGAAGCTCTCTTGGAGGAGAACACAACGCCCCCAATAAACACTAATATATATAACATATACATATATTAAATTATGTCCAAACTTTGCAAAAACTCATTTTGCAAAACCATTTTTCCAACAATCCCCCACATGAATGGAGATCGGTCGAAAACACACGAAAGTTTCCGCGAAATTTCTGCGGTTAAGTCTTGCATAGGATAGGTAGGTGTGACCCTTTGAACCTTCCCTTGTGAGATGCACTTAGTCTCCTAGATCTGAGTAGACGCGATGTCCTTGAACTCAACATCTGTTTACGTAGACGACAATACACACTCACACAAGACTCTCCCTGACCTTGTCAAGTCCTCATAGTCGTATTCGTTATGGTCGTGAATACTAGCCTGGTTCTGCAAGAGCTCTTAGGAATTGCGCCCCCACAATTCCCTTCGAAGCGACCCCACTTCTCTCTCACATAGGTGATTTCATCTTGAATCATTAAAAACACATGTTTTGTGATTTCATCTTGAACCATTATGCTTTATGATTTCATCCTGAATCATAAAAAGCCATATGTTTAACCTCTCAATAAGTCACATTTGTTATAGGAATGGACTAGGAAGTTACAATATATAAGTAACTCCCCCACATTGACGTGACTTCCCCCACATTTCTATGATTAGGTTGTCCTATTGAACCCAGATCTTGGGACCTCCAGTCAACTGGGTTAGGTTTTCCTTCATAGAAACTCATTCCTTTAAGGGCTTTAGTCCCATTCCTTTAGACGACTTACTAACTAACTCTCTGCTTAAGCCTTTCGTAAGCGGATCCGCGATGTTATCCTTTGACTGCACATAGTCAATTGAGATAACTCCTGTTGAGAGTAGTTGTCGTATCGAATTATGTCGACGACGGATATGTCTGGACTTTCCATTATACATTATGCTATGAGCTCTGCCAATTGCCGATTGACTATCACAATGTATACTAATGGCCGTTACCGGTTTAGGCCACCTTGGTATGTCCTCTACGAATTGTCGTAGCCATTCCGCCTCTTGTCCGCATTTATCTAACGCGATAAATTCTGATTCCATCGTGGACTTAGCTATAACAGTTTGCTTGGAAGACTTCCAAGATATAGCTGCCCCTCCTAGTGTAAACACATATCCACTAGTCGATCTAGAATCCTTTATGTCAGATATCCAATTAGCATCACTGTATCCTTCAATAACAGCTGGATATCTTTCATAATGCAGTCCATAATCGCGACTGTATCTCAAATAATGAAGTACCCTAGTCATAGCTCCCCAATGTGCATAACTTGGATTACTAGTATACCTACTTAGCCTGCTAACAGCATATGCTAAGTCAGGTCAGGTACTTGTCATCAAATACATTAACATGCCAATAATTCTTGAATACTCTAATTGGGCAACACCTGCGCCTCTATTTTTAGATAGATGCTTGCTGGTGTCAATTGGAGTTCTAGCTAGGCCGGAATCCCCCGCATTATGAGTAGCCAGAATTTTGTCAACATAATGTGCTTGACTCAACACAAGTCCATTTTGAGTTCGTATGATCTTTATTCCAAGGATCACATCAGCCAAACCCATATCCTTCATGTCAAACTTAGATTTCAACATGTCTTTAGTAGATTTGATCATCTTGTCGTTACTGCCAACGATAAGCATATCATCAACATATAAACACAAGATTACATATCCACTACTTGTGTCTTTTACATAAACACACTTGTCGCATTCATTAATTTTGAATCCACTCTCTAGCATGGCGTGGTCAAATTTTTGATGCCACTGTTTGGGAGCTTGCTTTAAGCCATATAATGACTTAACAAGCCTGCAAACTTTGTTCTCTTGTCCAGGAGCTATGAAACCCTCAGGTTGGTTCATGTAGATCTCTTCTTCTAAATCCCCGTTTAGAAAAGCCGTTTTCACATCCATTTGGTGAATTTCCAAATTTCTTAAAGCGGCAATGGCAAGTATCATCCTGATCGACGTTATTCGTGTAACAGGAGAATATGTATCAAAGTAATCTAGACCTTCACGTTGTCTAAATCCTTTGATTACCAATCTTGCTTTGTACTTGTCAATGGTGCCATCGGCTTTCATCTTCTTCTTGAAGATCCATTTATAGCCTAGTGGTTTACAACCAGGAGGTAAATCCACGAGCTCCCAAGTATGATTTTGTAAAATAGAATCTATTTCACTTTTAATGGCTTCTTTCCATTGAGGCCCTTCTGAGGAAGTTACCGCTTCTCGATAAGAAGTAGGTTCATGTTCTACCATAAAAGAAACAAAATCGGGTCCAAACGATTTCTCGGTTCTTGCCCTTTTGCTTCTTGTAGGTTCTACTTCTTCTTCCTCGATTTGATCCTGTCTCTCATCTTGGAGATCATTATCATCTCGTTGTCTCTTATCTTGGACAACATTGTCATCTATTCTAGATGAACTTCCAGTTTCCTTCGTTAAACAAGGAAATATATCTTCAAAGAAGGAAGCATTCCTTGATTCCATTACAGAACCCTTTTGTATATCCGGATTTTTCGAATCATGTACAATGAAACGATAAGCACTGCTATTCTTAGCATATCCAATGAATATACAATCCACAGATTTAGGTCCAATCTTTTGGGCCTTGGGAGTCGGTATAGCTACCTTTGCTAGACACCCCCACACTCGTAAGTACTGATATGATGGTTTTCTTCCCATCCATAGTTCATAAGGGGTCTCTTCTTTTTCCTTACGAGGTATCTTATTTAAAAGATAAGTAGCCGTTAGAATGGCTTCCCCCCACATGTCCTGGTTTAAACCAGAACTTATCAACATGGCATTAACCATTTCCTTCAAGGTACGGTTCTTCCTTTCGGCAATACCGTTCTGTTGAGGTGAGTAAGGAGCAGTGAACTCATGTCTGATTCCATGTTTCGCACATAGATCAGTGAATGGAGACACGTATTCACCTCCTCTATCACTTCGTACCACCTTGATTTTCTTACTAAGTTGATTCTCAACTTCGTTTTTGTATAGAACAAACTTGTCTATAGCTTCATCTTTACTTTTTAACAAGTAAACGTAGCAATACTTTGTACAATCATCAATAAATGTGATAAAGTACTTATTGCCACCTTTAGTGGGTAGTGATTTCAAATCACATATGTCAGTGTGTATCATATCAAGTGGTTCGGTTTTTCGTTCAACCGATTTGAAAGATGCTCTTGTAAGTTTGGCTTCAACACAAGTTTCACATTTATATTTTGAGTCAATATGGAAATTAGGTATGCAATTAAATTTAATCAAACGGCGCATTGAATTAAAATTTACATGTCCAAGACGGCCATGCCACACATTAGAAGACTCAATCAAATAAGCAGAAGAATTCATTTTATTGATATCATTCTTAACAACCATTACATTGAGCTTAAACATACCATTCAGGGCATATCCCCTACCAACATACATTTGATTCTTAGAAAGAACAAACTTATCAGACTCAAAAACAAGACGAAAACCAAACTTGTTCAACAGCCAACCAGACACAAGATTCCCTGTTGTTTGAACCTACCAGGTTAACTTCAGAGATCATGGCAATGACGTCAGAAACCATAGCAATCATGTCCACATCATTCACCATATTTGCCTCGCGTGGAGTCACCCGCTTCGGCATCTTACAGTTAGCAGCACGGTGACCTGGCTGGTCACAATTGAAACACACCCCTTGGAACTGTTGTTTCACAATTGCAGCTTTAGGAGCAAGGTACTCAGACTTCCCTTTGCTCTTCTTGTCATTCTTTCCTTTGCCCTTGCCTTTTCCCTTGACATGAGACTTTGAAGATGACGAAGCATGCTCAACCAAATTTGCCTTGGCAGAATCAGGCGTATAAGTGTTTTTCTGAGCCAGCTTGTTGTCCTCTTCAATACGAAGACGAACAACCAAGTCTTCAACACTCATCTCCTTTCGCTTATGCTTCAGGTAGTTCTTGAATTCTACCCAGCTTGGAGGTAACTTTTCAATGATAGCAGCAACTTGAAAAGTTTCACTCAAAGTCATTCCTTCAGCATGAATGTCGTGTAGCAAAATCTGCAGATCTTGAACCTGACTCATCACTTTCTTTGAATCATCCATCTTGTAATCCAAAAAGCGTGCTACCACGAACTTCTTTGTACCAGCATCCTCAGTTTTGTACTTGCGCTCCAATGACTCCCATAATTCTTTGGCAGTCTTGGTCTTGCAGTACACGTTGTACAAAGAGTCGACCAAACCATTCAGAACATAGTTGTGACACAAAAAGTCTGAATGTTTCCATGCTTCCAAGGCTTGCACAGCCTGTTGATTAGAGGATTGACCTTCAGCAGGAGGTTCCACTTGAGGTGCGTTCTCTTTTAAGAACCGCGCAAGGTTCAAAGTAGTGAGATAAAAGAACATCTTCTGTTGCCACCTCTTAAAATTCTGCCCATTGAATTTCTCTGGTTTCTCAGCATGATTAACAACTGCGTTGGTAACTGGCGCACCAGATCCATGCACAATAGTCGTCCCAGGAGGAGTAGTGTTTGTCATCCTGAAAGATAAACACAAACAGTTAAACAAACTGTTGCAAATCGGTATCTACTTGTACCAGATCTGACTGTACGAAACTCTAACTTGGTTTCGATAAATCAGTTAATAGAAACTCAATCTTGGTTTCAATAAACTGATTAGAACAACTGCTTAAAAAAAAACGTTATAGATCTGTACACCAAATCTGTAAATAAAATCTGTTTAAATAAAACTGATTTCCAAAGAAACTCAACAAGGTCTCGATAGAAAACAGTTTATAAATCTGTTAAAATAATTAATCCGATTTTAACAAAGTGTTTAAATTCGGTTAAACCGAATCTGTTTTAAGACTGTGGGAAACGGTGAACACTTTATTTATAAAATCAGATTAAGATAAATAATATAATTAACAGAATGTAAATAACAGAAAAATAAATACAGACAGAATGGAGTAGAAGCAGAAGACAGACTCTAATAACGATTAAATAAAAGAAAGCAGTAATGGTAACGGAACGAGGCTCGTGTAAACACGATTCCCTTAAAACAGATTCGCCGTCTGTTTCCCAGGGTACAACGTTCAAAGCTGTTGTACAGCCGGACTTAACAACTTGCCTGAAAGATCTCGAAAACCTGTGTGATTCTGATCGAAGAGCTGCTGGAATTCGTCTGGTAAAGAGCCACGTATTCTGTCAATCAAAACCGAATGAGACTATGGCTATATTTATACTGAAAAATTATCTTGTCCTCCAAGATAATATATCTTCCAGTATTATACAAATCAGTTATTTTCAAAACTGATTTGCACATCTTTTTTACACACGAAAATATATGCCATAATATTTGTATATCTTTTGTAACACGAAATTAATCTATTCTAAAATAGATTTACAGAAAACTGGAAACTTGAGCAACCCGAATCTGCAGCAAAAAGATACGCACGTAGGCGAGGTTTCGGAGCTGCATTCGTGTCCGCAGGTCGCGCGGGCTCGCATGAGTTCAGTAGCTTCGAACTCATTTTGGTCCAGAAATCCCACAATCTGCACCCCCCCCCCCTGCGCGCGCACACGTAGGAGTGGGAGCATAGCTCACCTAAAGGAATTTGGAAGCAAATACCAACTATTCCTTATAAACAAGCATTCACTTCTTGTTTTGGGCGATGTGGGACTTTTCAATTTTGTGTTTCACGTGCCTCACTTTGAGACACGATATCTCATTCATCTTAGCTCTATTTTGGACATATAAAAACTAACCAACCTCTCAAATGAGGCTTACATCTCTATTTATAGGCTAGGGGCTAGGGCTTCTCTAATCTTTTACATTGTTGCATAATTAGCCCCTAGACCTTTACAAATCATGAAATTCAAGCTTAAAACATTATAAAATGTAACTAATACAACTTAATATTAAACGTAACGACTGAGAACGGTCCAAATGCATTTCTTGTGACTTGGAGGATTTGAGTTGACTTTTCTTCCTAAGTTCTTCAAAGGATCAAAATCGACAACTTGTGAATACTTGGAGTATTTTTCTTGTCAATATCTTCACGCTTCCACTAAGGGTCTCTTTTGTCATTCTTTGAATCTTTAAGAATTTGAATTGTCGTTTTGGGCTTTTCTTGGATAGATTTCTTCCTCGGCTTCGGCTTTTTACCTTTTTCCAATCTCGTGCTCGTTTTTGTCGGTTTTGCTTTGTTTTTGTTCATTTTTTCACATATTCGTACCTGCACATACACAAATACAAAAACATACAATCTCTTGGCATTTTTGGTTAGTATTTGGTCTGATTTTGGGTCTAAAAAGGATGAGTGATTAAGCACTCATCAATAGATTATGACATAATCTTTATGCCATACGTTTGGACTTCTTGAGTCGTTTGGGCAGTCCGTCCTCCTGCAACATTGGCGTAATCCGGTATCCTATAATCTTCTATTGCATCCTTTGCCTTTTTCTTTTTTCGTATTCATTTGCCTTGGACATAACACAACACCATTCTTTTGTCTTCCGCTACCTATGCCATAACACTCCCAACTCCTTCAAAAATCACCTTGCCCTCAAGGTGATACGAAGAATATGTAGATTGAGAGTCCGCTAATTCCTCACTTAAATTCAAATTTATTTTATCTAAACGACTATCAAATTTACCACCTCATCCTAAAGTGCCGATATCATTCTATTCAACTCATCCTTGCCAACCTTAAGCGCTTCGCCACCACCCATAACCTCTTCAACTCTAATGTACTTATCAGCATTCAATGACCCTTTAGCCTTAAGTGAAGCAAATTCAACCTCTAATGGTAGAATGACATCTATTTTCTTTTCAACGATGTGCTCTTTCTCTTCCTTTGCAATTGTCTCAAAACGAACATCGGTGATACGAGCTTTGAAGAAATATTCTCCCAAAGTTAAAGGATTGGACCTAAAAAATTCCCAAATATCTAGGTTAGCGAAGCGTGTTTCTGCTGCACGGGTCAATGAAAAAACTTTGTGTAGAGTTTTGGGATTTGACCGTAAGAGTAAACATTGTAGATCCAACTTAAGTCCAGGGATATAACACGATGTAAGTAAAGATTTAGAGATCCATGTTACTCGATTTGCAAGTACCACAAACTCACTCTCATATTCGGCCACCGTACCCATTTGCAAGAGCTTAGAGAGTGCGTATTCCGCGTCCTGATCGCTGCCGCCTGATGCCATGAATAATACTTAAGCAATTAACCCTACTTTTCTGGTGAAAAAGTGGAAACATATCTACAAGGAAAATACACGCTTAAAGGAAACCACACAAATACGGTAGAACATGATACTAAACAAGACTCTATCCTGTGTGCTACTACAAGAAACATAAACTATCAATTCCTTCCTGCTTATTGACTTCATACCATAGTCACATAATTCGCTACACTAGCCACCGATTGCGATCTAGTTCGTTCGATCCAAAACATGGTACGAAATCGATCCGGATCGACCAGAATCGCGAATTGGATTGGTGAAGATAGCGTTCCAGAATTTAATTGATATACGAATCAATACAGAGCAATTCGCGTTCCAATTATTTCCGATTTGTGTTCCAATTATATTCAATTCTCATAGACACCTTGTATACTGCAACAGCTAGAATTAATCTTCTTTTTTATGAAAAACAAAGGTACTAGATTAAACCATTACAACTTCCACTCAATAGAAATTATAAAAGCATTCTCAATTACATTTCAAGGAAAACTAAAACTAAAATTAATCTTCTTAGAATGTCTGAGAGAATCAAGTTCACTCTTACACAAAGCACACAACCACTGTATCACCTTTTACCCATAAACGTGCTGACAAAGAACATGTAATTATCCCAAATGGAGGAGCTCCACTCACCACTATGCAAAGTTCCACCATCTAATTCTGGACAAAAATGCTTTTAAAAATGGAGCAAATAGTAACTGCATTATCCAAGACTATATCTCAACATGAAATCACTAACAAGCATCACTTCCTAAACTTTTCAGGTAATGTCGAAACCTAGAGTACACGACAACATTAAGAACCAAAACACTTCAAGTTAATAAGACCAAGTACTTCCTAAACTATAAAAAGATCTTATTTTAGTTCTTATCCACAAACATAATAACTATAAAGTACATGATATATACAGTTTAGACTCAATATAAGATCAATATAACATTGAAGGCTGTTGATAATTCAAAGACGAAACAAATAACAAAATTGAACAAACGAAGCGGAAGCTTTAATCAAATAACCAAACCAAATTCAAAGATACCAAATACAAAATCCAAAGGTACCAAACTATTATTCAAAAGGTATCAAACCCTAATTCAAACGGTGCCAACACACAAATTCAAAAGGTACAAGGAATTCCAATGCTAATAATCCCTATTTATAGACAAACTAACCGTCATAGATTAATTTCTTAATTCTAAACAAACTTGTAGGCCAAGTCACACAAATTATCAAATTCTAAACCAACTCAAATTAGGAAACATATGAAAACTAAAAACCAATTTACCAAACAAACCATTAAAGTTTAAATCACTTTTCTAACTATCTCCACCGGGACTTAAACTCCTCTACAGGCTTAAAATCAGATTCAAAATTCCAAACGCCAATGATACTAGCAAAATTCAAATCAAACGTTCGATTCCCGATAGCAATCCAAAACAAAGTCGATCCAAAGCAAATGTTGATAACTTCAAAATGAACAATCAAACATTAACCGACAAATTTAAAATGGTCAACCAAACAAAACCAAATCGGCTCAAACGATCTTCAACAAAGACAATTAAATTCAGGCAACCAACTTCAAAATCTCGACAAACGAAGATCCCAAATTTTTCCAAACTAACAAATTCCAAATGATTGAACAAATCCAAACGACCTGATTATAATCAAGTCTTCAAACACCAAATCGATTTTCAAATTCCAAATTCCAAATTCAAATTCTAATAACCCACTTATGTAATAAGAATTACGGTCTAACTTCAAACTTATTATCCATGTATCAACCAAATTCAAGTTAACAAATAACTTGACGAATGGGCTCTATTGATTCAGACACCCCAAATATGATACAATAATAATTCTAATGACCCACTTATATAATAAGGATTAAGGTCCAAATTTTAAATTCAAATTCATATGCCAAATACCCGAATAGAACGATCGATTCTTGATTCAAGAACATAAATTCTTCAAACTAATTTTGTTGGCATCTAAGACGAATAAAAGAGCAGGTGGCTAATTATCTTTTATTTAAAAAATAAAACTTCCCACAAAAAAAATTAAATAACAAACCTAATATCTAAAGCAAAAGCCTAATTACCAAAAATGGATATAATGTTCCAAAAGCAATATTCTCAAACCGAAAAAGTAACTCCACCAATGGCTAACTTTTTTCCTGTAACAATTGATCCTCAAAAACTAAAACGAACAAACCTTTTTTTTTTTTTTTTTTTTTTTTTTTTTTCTTCTTCATGCTAAAAGAACCTAACTCTGATACCACTTGTTGATAATTCAAAGACGAAACAAATATCAAAATCGAACAAACAAAGTGGAAGCTTTATTCAAATAACCAACAAAGATACCAAATACAAAATCCAAAGGTGCCAAACAATTATTCAAAAGGTACAAAACCCTACTTCAAACGGTACAAAACACAAATTCAAAAGGTACAAAGAATTCTGATGCTAATAATCCATATTTATAGGCAAACAACCGTCATAGATTAGTTTTCTAATTCTAAACAAATTTGTAGGCCAAGTCATACAAATTACCAAATTCTAAACCAACTCAAATTAGAAAATATACGAAAACTAAAAACCAATTTACCAAACAAACCCTTAAAGTTTAATTCACTTTTCTAACAAGGCAAAATGTATAACTCAAGATGCCTTAGAAAAAGGTTCAGGAATTTCGTCCAACACATTGTAGGCGTTATTATGCACTTCGATAAACTGCCTTTTTGTAACTCATGTTTTTAAATGACTATTGCACAGGTAATGTATTCGCCCAAGGATGATCTTGCTTACCTCAAAATCCCCTTTGAAAATATACTATCCGCCACAAATAATTTTGATGAAGAAAACATCGTTGCAAAAACGAGGTTAGATAAGAGATACAAGGGGACAATCCGGTGTTCCGGTGAGTTGATTGAAATTGATGCTCGGAGGTTTAATAAAGAATGGTATGTTGAAGTCGAAAAACTGTTTTGGATGGAGATTTCCATGCTTTCTACTCTCAAGCATAAAAATCTTGTTTCATTAGTTGGGTTTTGTGATGAGAATGATGAGAAGATCATCATTTACAAGCATGAGACGGTCACAAGTCTTGACCAATATCTAAGTGACCCGATGTTGTTGACATGGGTGCGAAGACTCGAGATATCTATTGGTATTGCGCAAGCATTGAGCTACATTCATTATGACGAGCCACACGACTTTAGTGTAATACACCGGAACATACGCAGTGCCATAGTCGTATTAAATGATGAATGGGAACCCAAGTTATCTAGTTTTGAAATTTCCATGAAGATTAACACATCTCAAAGGCACCATTCTTTCCACACTAATAAACCTCTGTATGTGAATGGGTATGGAGACCCAACATATATTGAGACTAAAAGTGTAAACCACAAGTCGGATATGTACTCGTTTGGGATAGTTTTGTTTGAACTACTGTGTGGCAGGCAATCAATAATTGACAACAGAGATGATAATCATTTGGCTCCGCAAGCCATTACCCATTATCGAGAGAAAAAACTCGATAATATAATTGATCCGGAACTATGGAAACAAATAGATTTGCATTCATTCAACCTGTTCGTGGAAATAGCATATGAGTGTTTGGACGAACAAAGATCGCGACGCCCAAATATAGATGACATTGTTCCAAGACTCGAGAAAACTTTGGAAATAGCACGTGAAAACAGGCCGGTAAGAACTTTTTATTTCTATTTTATGGTCACGCCATAATATGTTTTCCCTTTTCATTTACATTTATTTCAACCAAATTTTAAATGAACATTATGAGATGACAAAAAGAAACCAATTTTAGCATATTAAATCACTTTTGATAAAACAAAGACATATCTTCACTATATATAAAGAGAAAAAGCATTTGTTTAAAAACTATCAAAATGAAAAATATAAAATTGTTAATCTACGCATACTTTCTATTTCTTTCAATATTGTACTTTACATCCTTATATATTCTTTTCATGACTAATTATAAGTTGAAAGTTTGGCACAATAAATAATGTACATCCATTTCATCCACGAAACACATAACTAACAATTTCTCAACTATAATTACTTGCCTTTTAAATTTTTGCCGCTATGCACAAGTAGTCACATAGTCTATATAAGTCGTATAATTTGTATTTAACGCTGATGTTTTATTCATATATTTTACTACTACTTGATAGTATGGTTATTTAATAATTAATCTCTTTAGTCTTGGTCAATTATTGGTTTAACCATTTAAACTTTTAAAGCAACGTTTTTATTCTTCATTTAAAAAGATCGCTTAAATTTCAATGATCGTTTGATAAAACCCCTTAACTTTTGATAACCATTTGACAAAATCTTTTAACCAACACTTGACAACTTTTGTAATCTATAATATTAAATGACCTATTATCTATAATATTAACAATTTTTCTTGTGTTTAAATCAAGGGGACCTATAAGTAGGTGGTTAAATTAAATGGTTAAACAATATTAAGGATAAAATCGTTGCTAAAAAAGTTAAGGGATTTTATCAAACGAAATTGAAGATTAAGTGATTTTTTTAATGGTCAGACAAACTTAAGGATAAAAACATTTATAAAAAATGGAAAGTGGTTAAACCAAAATTAAATCATAATTAGCAGATTTCTAAAATATATTTTTGTTGGTTTGTTAAGCACTCGTGATTGTCAATGATTCATTCTCTTATCCCTTTTTTACAAAATCTTACCAACCAAAATATTCCAAGATTTATGTAAAGAAACGTGGATATATCTATCTGAAATATAAAAGCTGAAATTTGAAAGTAATTTTGTTCATATATCATTTTAGTCATCCCTTTTAACAAATTTTCACATAATTGTATATTTTTTCATCTCATAAACAATATATGAGAACGTCTAAATTTTTCCCAAAAAGTTATGTAATTAAAATAAATTTGCTAAATATCTATTCAATGCTTGTAAAAAAGTACGTGATAAAAAGTAAGCAAGTATAAACATTTTCAAATTAAATATTGCTAAAAGAATTTATCAGATTACCCATATTTTAAGTTATTATTACAGAAAGTTATTAATTAATTAGGTAATGAACAAAATTATCATTATGCAATAGGTAAGAAAAACCAATAACAATTACGTTTTTTTTTTTTTTTTTATTTTTTTTTTTTTTTTTCACCCAAAAAAAATACTACTTTGTGGATAACACTTGGGATTAAAAATAAGAAATGTAATATAGGATATGACGTTGATACAAACAATAGAAAAAAAAATAAAACCAACTTCATGGATAACACTTAGGATTAAAAATAATGATTAAAAAGGGACGTTCGGTGGAGATCGCCAATTATACATATATAATATATATATACTGATGATGCATCACTTGCTGTTAATTTGTGTATTAATTGATTATCGTCATCGCACATCCTTGTGTAACCCAAACTCTGCTTATTTTTGTAATAGATACACTCTCCGCCCAACCACCTTGCTCACCTTAGAATCCCCATTGAAGATATAGAATCCGCCACCAACTACTTTGGTGAAGAAAATGTATTAGGCATAGGTGCATTTGGAATGATATACAAGGGACAGCTCTCATGGTCCGGTGAGTTGATAGATATCTTTGCTCAGAGGTTAATTAATAAAGAATGGGATGAAAAAGAACAACAGTTTTGGACAGAGATTTCGATACTATCTAGTCTCCAGCATAAGAATCTTGCTTCTATTGTTGGGTTTTGTAATGAAGTTGGTGCAGAGAGCATCATTTACAAGGCCATGTCCAAGGGAAGGCTCGACTCCTATCTAAGTGACCCGGTGTTCTTGACATGGGTGAAAAGATTGGAGATATGTGTTGGTATTGCGCATGCATTGAGTTACATTCATTATGATGAGCCACGCGATTTTAGCATTATACACCGGAACATCAATAGTGGCACAGTTCAATTGAATGACTGGGAACCCAAGTTATCAAATTTCCAGCATTCCATGAAGATAAAAGCATCTGAAAGGCACCATTCTTTCCATACTGATTCAGTTTGGTCTACAAAGGGGTATACAGACCCAACATGTTTAGAGACAAACATTGTGAACCACAAGTCAGATATCTACTCCTTTGGGATAGTATTGTTTGAACTATTGTGTGGTAGGAAATCAGTAATTGATGATCAAGATAATAAGTATTTGGCTCCGGTGGCAATTTTTCATTATAGAGAGAAAATACTTGATGGTTTAATTGATCCGGATCTATGGAAACAAATAGATTCGCGATCATTGAACATTTTCGCAGAAACAGCGTATGTGTGCTTGAATGAAGAACAATCACAACGCCCAAATATCCATGAGATTGTCGCAAGACTTGAAAAAGCATTGGAACTTCAATTGACACGTCAAGATGGCCATGTAAGACCCTTATTTTTTTTTTCTTTCTCTTTCACGCTTCTGTCATAATACTGTGGGAAACGGTGAACACTTTATTTATAAAATCAGATTAAGATAAATAATATAATTAACAGAATGTAAATAACAGAAAAATAAATACAGACAGAATGGAGTAGAAGCAGAAGACAGACTCTAATAACGATTAAATAAAAGAAAGCAGTAATGGTAACGGAACGAGGCTCGTGTACAACGTTCAAAGCTGTTGTACAGCCGGACTTAACAACTTGCCTGAAAGATCTCGAAAACCTGTGTGATTATAGATTTACAGAAAACTGGAAACCCGAATCTGCAGCAAAAAGATACGCACGTAGAGGTTTCGGAGCTGCATTCGTGTCCGCAGGTTCGCATGAGTTCAGTAGCTTCGAACTCATTTTGGTCCAGAAATCCCACAATCTGCACCCACCCCCCCCCCCCCGGTCCAGAAATCCCACAATCTGCACCCCCCCCCCCCCCTGCGCGCGCACACGTAGGAGTGGGAGCATAGCTCACCTAAAGGAATTTGGAAGCAAATACCAACTATTCCTTATAAACAAGCATTCACTTCTTGTTTTGGGCGATGTGGGACTTTTCAATTTTGTGTTTCACGTGCCTCACTTTGAGACACGATATCTCATTCATCTTAGCTCTATTTTGGACATATTTTAGCTTGTTACGAAGCTCTCTTGGAGGAGAACACAACGCCCCCAATAAACACTAATATATATAACATATACATATATTAAATTATGTCCAAACTTTGCAAAAACTCATTTTGCAAAACCATTTTTCCAACAAATACCTACTGAATATGCACTAACAGTTTACTAATTAGTGTATTTATTATAATTGATGTTATAGGATGGGGCCGAAGTTGAAGATACAGCATCATTCATACATCAACAGGTAACTGAATTCTCCTTAATTGCCATTGTGCTAATTATTGTCAACTAAAAAAACGAAATATAAAAATAACAAAACGTCAAGGGTAGAGTTTGGAATAAACTATTTCAAAGTTGATTTTTTACATTTTCGTTGTCATAGCACTATTTCATAACGTTTATTTAGGTAACTTAAACTACTTATTTTGTTTAAAAATCATTGCACTTATCTTATATATTTTGCCAAAAAATGTCACATAGCTTTCTTATAATTTTATTGACAAACGAATCGTGCTTGTTTTTTTTAATCTAACACTACCAAAGACATCTTTTTGGTCAACTCTAGGTTAATGTGAAAGTAGGGATGAGCAAATGACCCGAACGGACCGACTGAAACCGGACCGACCACATTCGGTCCGGTTCTCGGTCTAGGCTTTTGGGCTAATTCGGTCGTCGGTCCGGTCCGACCAAAAAACCGAAAATCTTGCCAAAATCTTGCGTTTTTGGACCGGACCGACCGAAGACCAGACCGACCATATTCGGTCTCGGTCTCGGTCTCGGTCTCGGTCTCGGTCCCGGTCTCGGTCCCGGTCCTGGTTTTTACCTTAATTCGGTCTCGGTTTTTGGCGGTCCGTTCCGGTCCGTCCCGGACCGATGCTCACCCTTATGTGAAAGCATTTTATTTTTGAGTTGACTAAGAGCTTCTATATATCCCATGTTTTTCAAATCTAGTGTTTTTAGAAGTCATGGTTTTTGTTTACCATATTTGATTGATCATTAAAACAATATCTCTCAAAAACAGTTTGAGCACCTCAAAATAGAATTAGAAGCTATAAGATCAGCAACCAATGAGTTTAGTGATGCCCATTGCATCGGACAAGGAGGATTTGGGAAAGTTTACAAGGGAGAACTCGTCCATTCGAAGGGTCAGTCAGTTGTTGCTCTAAAGCGTCTAGATAGTTCATTTGGCCAGGGAAACTCAGAGTTTTGGAAAGAGATCATTATGCTTTCTCTCTACAAGCATGAAAACATAGTCTCTCTCTTAGGGTTTTGTGATGATAGCGGGGAAAAGATACTCGTCTATGAGTATGCTTCAAAGAAAAGCCTAGACTTTTATCTCACCAGCAATGATTTAACGTGGGTTCGACGCCTTGAGATTTGCATTGGGGCAGCTCGAGGACTTGCTTACCTTCATAATCCTGATAATACGCAACAAAGAGTATTGCATCGTGACATTAAAAGTTCTAATATTTTATTAGATGAAAACTGGAATGCAAGGATCGCAGATTTGGGTCTATCCAAGTTTGGTCCCGCAAACCAACAATACACTTTTCTTATCTCCAATGGTGTAGGGACGATTGGGTATTGTGATCCGTCATATGCAGAGACAGGTTTACTAACTAAAGAGTCAGATGTCTACTCATTTGGGGTAGTGATGTTTGAAATGTTGTGTGGGAGGTTGTGTATTCGCAACAACCAGGATAAGCGCCAACCTTTAACCATATTGGCCCGTAAATGCTACGAACAAAAGACCATAGGTGACATCATTTATGATCATATAAAGGATGAGATAGAGCCTCATTCTTTGGAGGCGTTTACAGAAATAGCTTATCAGTGTTTGAAGAGAGAACCAAAACAACGTCCATCGATGACTAAGGTGGTGATAGTTCTTGAAAGTGCCCTTAGATTGCAAGTAAGTTTTTTTACGTGTCTTTTTTTTCTAATTATTAATGTTTAGCAATAATTCATCAGTTATGCATGCGAATGGTCCCTTATTAATTTATACTATAGATATATCACTATGTGATCATTTTATAAAGTCCGGCTCAAATTATGATCCTTTTTAAAACTAAAAGTGTACAATTTTGTATTGTTTGTTTATGCTTCAGATTAGAAGATCATGAAGATCAAATAAGTAATCCATGTTTGATAATTTAATAGGGCTTTCTAAAGATAACATGATTGATACTTGTGCCATATTTTAAAATGTTCACACGCTGGATGTTTAGCTTACTCACATAAATATTTTACTTCCTAATTAATGCATAAATAATTTCTTTTTAAAAATTTTAAGAGGTACTACCTCTAAAGAAACCAATACATGATGTCTGCATTTGTAGATGTTTAAACTGGTGGGTCTGCTACACATTTTTTGGGTCAGCTGCAATTGGTCTGCATAATGTTACGTATCACTATGATGTACTGTTAATGTAATCTTCCGCAAATGGGAGGTGATTTGCACACTCTGATAAATGATTGTACACTTTAAATTAAAGTGTCTTGACATTTATACCCTCACAAGATAAGAATGAGTAAAAGTAATGTGAGGGTATAAAAGTCAAGACACTCTAATTTAGCATGTCCTAATCATTTATGCGAGTGTGCAAATCACCTCCTTTGTCAAATACATATATAAATATATTGGTCCAGGTTTCATGGGTGTTGTTTGCAATTGTGGGCCTGTTTTGCTATATTCAATATGTATTTTGTTAAAGTGTTTGTTGGTCATAGGCTTCTAGTGGATATCTTGTAACTTTTTATTCGTGGCAGGTAGATGACTGTATTTTTATTTATTTATTTATTTGTCTCATCTTCTTTTAATTGGCTTGATTAATTGAGGTCTGATGCCTTTATTTGTATCTTTTGTTTAGTTAATGCATTGTTGCCTTTCCAAAAAATAAAAATCAAAAAAAATTATGCGTGCAAATTTTATAACCTGAAATCACATTGAAACATATTAAATATGCTAACCGTTACATTGACTACCAGATCTTATATTGTATTTTGGTTACAACTATAACTCCAACTAATAACGCATTTTAATATGTATGTATGTATGTATGTATGTTATGCATGCATGCATGTACTTAATGAGATTTTCTAACTTATGTCATGATTGCACAAACTTTTAATTATTCAACAAACCGAAATTACTATAGCTGTGAGCAGTAGCATTGAGCAGTGAGCAGTAGCTGTGAGCTGTGAGCAGTAGCCAAAAAAGCTCACAGTTTCATAAAGAAGCATTGGGAAAATGAGCTTTCCTAAAAAATAGCAAAGCCCACAACTCTCATGCCAAACAAACATCAAAAATAAAAAAGCTCATTATCACCGCTCATTACCCCAAAAAGCTCCAAAAAAGCTCCGCGCCAAACATAGCCTATATTTACATAGTTAATATTAACAGTTTTTTAAATTTGTGATGTTAACTAAACTTATCACTATTTTATATAAAAATAAAATTATTTAAGAAAGCAAATGTGTTTCATTTAATACTCCATAATATTTTATATAGTGTAGATATGAAAGTTTCTTTACTAACATCACTTGACATAATGTCAAACATTATATGTATATATACATGCAGGTAAATATTTTCATTTTGTTTTTATGCACGATGGAGTTGAATGTACATATATTAAAAATTTACAACTAAAGAAACAAAGTATATCGATTGAAGTATCTAAATATACATTTCTTCTTCTTCTTGTAAATGCATTATATATATATATATATATATATATATATATATATATATATATATATATATATATATATATTTTGAAACTAGCATGTATGCTAGGAATTACAACAATAATGGCGGAGACAGGAGGGAGGAACGTTTCCCCCTAGCTAAAAAAATTGTAGTGTGAAATTACAAAAATAAATCAAAGTATCTAACTATTTTTTTAATTTGTAATCCTAACAACCAATTTGTAATGTAATTTCTAAAATTATTAGAGTTTGCCCCGTCACCATAACTTTCTGGCTCCGCCGTCAACATCCCTACATAACCTTGACATAAACCACATACGACTCCACACTACATACCGAAGACAAATTCACATACTCTAAACTTAAAACTTTCATATCCAAATGACCTTTACATCGACCCTCGTTAATCTTAACACAAAGCGACTCCACAGCTTAAGAAAGACGGCCAACAGCTCATGAAGTGGTCACACAGCTTAAGAAAGCATTGGAATTCCAGGTAAGTTTTTTTTTTTTTTTTTTTTTTTTTTTTTTTTTTAATTATTTCAAATTATGCTACCATTCGTTTTAGATAAAAATCTAAAACTATAATCATGGATATTCAAATAAGTTTTACACTATCATTTTGGGTAAGATTAAATAAAAAGACAAATACTCGTAAGGCTAAAACTATAGTTTGTGAATACAATATTTGTAAATTGCTTTTTTTAGCATCAAATTTTTGTTTTTGCATTCAGCTTCTTTTTAGTATATGTATCAAAATTTTATTGTGCATTAAAATATAACAAGTTAAAAATTTTGTGCATCAAAAATATTTTTGTGCATTAAAAAAAAGGTATAATAACTCAATATTTGAATAAATTTCTTAACAACTATTTTATGCACCAACATCATCTATCTTTGGGTGAACTATCATATTTTTTCGATAATTTTTTATTGTTTTCAAGTATTTTTATCATTGTCAAATATATAAAACAACTATCTAAATGATTTTGTGAAACAATTAAAAAAAATATTTATATAATAAAAGAATTACATTATTTCAGAAGTATTTTGCTAAATCAATCTTATTGAGAAAAAATTAAGCCAATCAAGTGGCTCTATTTTGACACGTGGCAAAATCGAGCATTCTAATTGGCCAATTGAATGTAAAAATTGAAAAAATTTGTCAAACATTGATAAATTTGGTAGAGACAAAAAAAATATAGGTGTCAAATTTGTGAAAACATTTTTTTTTAAAAGAGGGTAATTAATAAAACTTTAGTGGTTGAATTTGAAATATATTATACTAAGTTAAGTGTAAAATATAAACTTATAAGTTTTCATGTTTTCTAATAATTTTAAATAATAAACAAATGCCCCATTCTATTTATACCCCCTTAAACTTTATTTTTAAAAAATACAATATATATATATATAGTGTTGTGTTCTATGCAGTACTAATATTAGATGCAGTACTTTACAGTACCATTTTAAACCGTTAGATCACTTAATCAATGGATAAGATCAATTGTGCATTTAATGTAATTAATTGAAAGACCAAGCCATTATTTAAAAATCTAAAAAAGCCTAAAAGGGTAATTTAGGTATTTCATATTTAACCCTAAAATAGTGCCAGGTTAACCCACCCACCATCTATCCTCACAAACCAATTAACCACCTCCTAAATCTCATATGTCGCCTCCCTCCATCTAGATCAAAACATCACCAATCTTTCTTGGATCGAGCACTATTTTTAATTTTATTTTTTTTTTGGTGTACATCACAATCCAATTCATATTTGCCCCATACAGCCTTTCGAGAAAAAATTAACAAGATCCAGTTCGATCCTTTTCCAAAATGTTGATTGATTTGTAAAAGGAGGTTAATTATAAAGGTAATTGAGATCGTATTTAGTTTTAATTTGTTTGTAGATAGATCGAATAAAGGGTCCAGTGCCAATTTAATTGTGCCGTTGTATTGAAACGAAATCGAGTCACATAAGCTGGGTTTTAGTTATGTTTTGTAATTTTAAATCCGATTTGTCATTTACTAATTGAGATAGAATCTAGTGGAATGAGAAAAATCAAATAAAGGGTCATATATATTTTTGTTTTGACTATTGTATAGCAGAAGAATACGTAAGTGATTCATTATCCTTACAATTTATATTCGAATTTATTTTGATCAATGTTTTTTAACTTTTATACAACAACCCTTGTTTAATGAAATCACATATTAAGTCTTACATTGATTCGTTGGTTCTTAGTTTTGTATTAATATATAACTGTTTGTATATGATTAGTTCATGGGACGGTGATTGTGTCGTGTTTACTATGTTAATGGTTTGGTATTGAGTGAGCAAATACTAAGTGCATATCTGTTTTGGGCTTGTATAAAATCAGTGAAAAGAGTGCATATGTGTTTACGGTTAATATGAAATCAAGGAAACATGTAAGCATATATGTTTTAACTTGTGCGTATGTGTTTAGATTGTGCATATGTGTTTTCCAATGTTAGGAATAAAAATAATAATAATAATTGTCTGTAATTTCAGGTATTGATAAAGATGGGACCAATTAACATGTGTTTTCAACAAGTACGTCATTTATGAAGAAAAGTTGATTATGGTAAAGATGTAAAGACGCAAGTGCAGCGTGCATTTATGTTTTAATAAATTTGATGAAAAAGTGAAGCGTGCACATATGTTCTGCGAAGAGTGCACACATGTTTTTGAAAGTGCACATCTATATTCAACAAGTTACATGTGTTTTTTAATTGTGTTTCATTCGATATCAATTTTTGTGTATGCTACTCATGTTTTTTTTTTTTTTTTTTTTTTTTTTTTTTTTTTTTTTTTTTTGTTTTGTTTTTGTTATAAATTTATGGATCACATGTATTTGTTTATGTTTTTAGTTATAAATGCTAATATTAAAGAAGATACACTAGAAACATATGTGCAATTACCATTTTAAGCAAAATAACTTTGATGTCTAAACAATTGTACGCAAGAAACATACGTAAATTAAATAAATAAAAAAAACATATATGCACCTCATTTTTCTGAAAACATGTAATACTTAAAAAAAAAAAAAAAAAAAAAAAAAAAAAAAAAAAAAAAAAAAAAAACCGAAAATTAAGGCAATTATAAAACATTTTTTATTTAAAAAAATTCAAAAAAAAGTGAAAAATTGTTTGACAATTTTACCCTTTTGAATTAATTAAAAAAAATAAATAATACTAAATTATTATTGGTCTAAATGGTACTGTAAAGTACTGCATTTAATATTGGTACTGCATATAACGCACCCCTATATATATATATATATATATATATATATATATGTTGTTTTAAAACTACAACATGTATCTATCTAAATGAAAGTACGAGTTAATTGTGTATGTAAATAAATACACGAGGTTATACGTATACGAACAACTCATGTTATCCTTTTTTATGAGTTTAAGTAACAATATCCGAAAAAAAATATATGTGTTCAACAGTGACTCATGTTACTCCTTTTTATAAGTTTCCCCATGCGTACACAAGTTTGAAAATTAAATACGGCTATATTATTATTAACGGGATTATACATATCACATGTAAGCACAGGCTACTTTGATATAAAAATAAATATACACGATTGTACTTATTATAACAACTCATATAATTAATAGAGTAAATGTCATTTTTCGTCCCTGTGGTTCCCTGCCGTTAAATTCTTCGGGTTTGGTCCCCATGGTTTACAACCCATACGGGTTTGGTCCCTTGACCAATCTTCTGAAGGTTATTTTGGTCATTTGACGAAAAAAAATTGAAAAAATGTATCTTTTGTCATTCGACGAAAAAAAAAATTTTTTAAAAAAATTTAATAAAATTTTTTCTTAAAAAATTCAAAAAAAAATTAATAAAAATTTCTAATAAAAATATGAAAAAAAAATTTAATAAACAAAAAAAATTCTAAAAAAAAATTAATTAAAATTTTTTTAATAAAAAAAATTATTAAAATTTTTATTAAAAATTCTAACAAAAAATTTTAATAAAAGTTTTAATAAATTTTTTTTAGAATGTTTTTCGAATTTTTTAAGAAAAATTTTTATTAATTTTTTTTTAGAATTTTTTTTGTTAAAAATTTGAAAAATTTTTAAGAAAATTTTTGTAGAAGTTTTTTCGAATTTTTTAAGAAAAAATTCTATTAGAATTTTTTCTTTCAAATTATTATTTTTGAAAAAAAAAATATTTTCGTCAAATTTTTTTTTAGAATTTTTTTCGAATTTTTTAAGAAAAAATTTATTAGAAATTTATTTTTCAAAATTTTTTTTTGGAAAAAAAAAATTTCGTCAAAAATTTTTTTTTTAGAATGTTTTTTGAATTTTTTAAGAAATATTTTTATTAACATTTTTTTTAGAATTATTTTTATTAAAAATTAAAAAAAAAAATTTATGAAAATTTTTTTAGAATTTTTTAAGAAAAAATTTTATTAGAAATTTTTTTTTTCAAATTATTTTTTTTGGAAAAAAAAAATTTCGTCAAAAAATTTTTTTTAGAAATTTTTTCGAATTTTTTAAGAAAAAATTTATCCGAAATTTTGTTTGGAATAAAAATTTTTCGTCAAAAAAAAATTTTTTTAGAATGTTTTTCGAATTTTTTAAGAAAAATTTTTATTAAAATTTTTTTTTTAGATTTTTTTTATTAAAAATTTTAAAAATTTTTAAGAAGTTTTTTTAGAATTTGTTTATTAAAATTTTTTTTAATCAAGATTCGTCCCTGTGGTTTGCGTATATGTATATATATATAACTAAAGGTGTTTTTGTCTTTTTGCATATATTTAACGGTCAACTGATGGAATTTGTGGTCAAGGGACCAAACCCGTATGGGTTTGTAAACTACGAGGACCAAATCCGAAGAAATTTAACGGCAGAGACAAATATTGATTGACCCGGCAAACCACAGGGACGAAAAATGACATTTACTCTAATTAATAGTTAATGTTCATGTAAAGAATCTGGAAAAAAAATTAAAAAACTTTATATTTTAACTTCATCAATGATTATTGTGTGATATTAAACTCGCAAATTGTGTATAGCATGATATCAATAGTTAAATTTAAACAACTACATCAACCTCAACACCCATATCACTTAAATAGAGACAAATCTTTCATCTAACAAAAATCTTTACAAAATATTTATCGATATTAATACATAATAAAAAAGTTTATGTAAAACCCGTGCATAATTAATTAAGAAAAAATTACATGTTTCGTCCATGTGGTTTACCTAAAAATCACACTCTTCATCTCTATTCGATTTTAATTACACCAATGATGCCTAATTTTCAAACTAGTTGCATCGATGGTCCCTATTTTAAAAAACTAGGGATCATATGATACGACTTGTACCGATAGCACACACCACTTCAAGCGAGTGTAGGCTCCTTAAGAAGAAGAAGAGAAATGAGAGATATATTTAATCGAAAGCTAAAGACTTTTTCATTCATAATGGGTCAGGTTAAATACCGATTATGTGATAACCCTTACAATGAAACACTTATCCTATCACGACTCGAATACGTATCCTAAACAATGAATCAGACGACAGTTATCCTAACACAACTCGAATACGTCCTAACAATTAAAAACAAGATAATTATCCCATGACATAATCCTTCTGCCACACCAGGATACCTTTTGCTTCATCCCACTTCATCAATTGCAGTTGTTCCCTTTCAAAAATCACCTTGTCCTCAAGGTGGTAAGTTGGGTAAGCGGATTGAACTCAGACAACCATTCCCACATTGCCTTTTCCGGTGAACTCCCGAGCCACTGACGAGAACTTGATGAGCTGAGATACTATTTTGCAATACTACACGCAAGTCATAAATTGACAAGGGTTGCTCCACTGGATGACCTTCGTGCCCCTTACCATTATGGTACACAGTGCAGAAATGACGCAATCTAATACATATAAGACTTATCTTAATACGAGATTCTCAATGATAAACTAAATCCTCAAAGGTTCCCAAATGGTTAACCGATCTATTTCTAAATATTCCATTTTTAGCCTTTAATATATGTTGGGTATCATCATTCGTGTGACGGAAAAGACACGACTCAAGAGTACTCATGCCAAGAGAAGAATAAACAAGTGAAATCGACGAGAAACATGACAAGACTCAAGACGAAATGACTAGGTCAACCTACACAACCACACAAAACAATTACACCTAAAAAACTACTAAGTCAACCATATGGTCAAAGTCAATCTTGAGTAACTAAGAGGTTAATAAGGAAATTGGACGAATTATTGGGTACTTATCGTATTTGCCAAAACAATAAGTCTAACAATTCCTTCAACATACTTATTAATCTAGAGTTAACCCATGCCTAGTAAAGAGACGACAAGTCACAAGGATGGGTCATCCATTAATATTTCCCCCCGACACGTTTGTTGAACCCTAATTGAATTTAGTAACCCAATTAGCCCGTTAACCGTGTTGGATGATTATATTAATGTTAACCAATCCGTAACTTGAACAATAATCCCATAATAATTTCCAAAATTAATCTAGGTGGTATTCCTCGATAAGTGTACCCTCGGAACACTCGATAACCCGTACATATTTATATTTTTAGTTTGTTTAATTATTTTCCTTTTTAATCTTCAATATTAATTAACAAAATAATTTGTTATAAACAAATCATTTTATTAAGTAATAATTTGAGTCATTTTTATTTATTATGTCACGTTTTCATTTTGTTATTTCGTTTTCTAAACTATGTATATATATCGGGTTATTGTCACATTCCGAGTCACAATTATAGTTTTATTATACTTGGGTCAGAAAGTCAACCTTACTAGTTCCAAATCCAAATATAGTCCAATATGTATTTTTGGCTTGCCGAGACTACAAAGTCTCGATTAGCACTCGACGTTGCTCAAAACATCACGTATGTATATCTATAAGTCCATGAATATATAATGCCGCAAACTCAACAACTTCAACCAATAACGGCCAATACCCTACGGCTCTTTTCTACCTATCCCCGTTCCACTATCCATAACCACAACAATATCAATACAACATCACCTTGCCGAGACCCTAGTGGCCTCGGCTCCTACTCTCGGCACCAATCCAAGACAACCAAACGGACCTTACGGTCTCGGTTACCAAAACCCATCACAACCCCTTTCCAAAATCTACTCTAACCAATTCCAAATCCACTATCCATCATGTCAATCTTTAATAATCAAAAGAAAATAAGCATAATCCACCATGACCAAGGCTCGACTCGACACCAAGACTTGACCAATATACGACCCGACGTCGGTATACACGACTCGGTAACCCATTAAGCGACTCGAAGCTTGGCCGTGAGTTTTTGCTCATGGCTTGGGCTCGACTTGACAATAACGACCGCCAACAACTCCAAAAACATCAACCCTTATATTCTAATCTAAACCCTAAGTGGGTTTTGACCCGTAACCGATTTTCAACAAAAACAAAAAGAAGAAACACGATTCCAAAATCAGGATAAACTCAGGAATGAGCTCGAAAAGCTCTCAACAGCTCGAAATGATCCACGACCGTGAGCTCGGCTCATGGCACAAAACTCTCGACACATAAACTAAACAAATGATGATACCACGACCTTTTTATTCACGTTTTTATTAATAAGCTTCATTTCCTTTTCCTTTTTAACCCACACCGATTCACCACTTGTGGTGTCTCGGTGTTTTGATCGATAATTAGTTAGATCTATACCTACCTTCGGAGAATGTGATGACTGGCATCTAGCTAATCAAAACGACATCAAGAAGACGGTACACGGTGCAGAAACGGCACAATCTAATACATATAAGACTTACCTTAATACGAGATTCTCAATGATAAACTAAATCCACAAAGGTTCCCAAATGGTTAACCGCTTCTATTTCCAAATATTCCATTTTTAGCCTTTAATATATGATGGGTATCATCATTCGTGTGACGGAAAAGACACGACTCAAGAGTACTCACGCTAAGAGAAGAATAAACAAGCGAGTTCGACGAGAAACAAGACAAGACTCAAGACGAAATGACTAGGTCAACCTACGCAAACCGCACAAAACAATTACACCTAAACAACTACTAAGTCAACCCTATGGTCAAAGTCAATCTTGAGTAACTAAAAGGTTAATAAGAAAATCGGACGAATTATTGGGTACTTATCGTATTTGCCAAAACGGTAAGTCCAACAATTCCTTCAACTTACTTATTAATCTAGAGGTACCCATGCCTAGTAAAGAGACGACAAGTCATAAGGATGGGTCATCTATTAATATTTTCCCCCGACACGTTTGTTGAACCATAATTGAATTTAGTAACCCAATTAGTCTGTTAACCGTGTTGGATTATTATATTAATGTTAACCAATCCGTAACTTGAACAATAATCCCATAATAATTTCGTAATTAATCTAGGTGGTATTCCTCGATAAGCGTAACCTCAGAACGCTCGATAACCCGTACATATTTCTATTTTTAGTTTGTTTAAATATTTTCCTTTTTAATCTTCAATATTAATTAACAAAATAATTTGTTATAAAGAAATCATTTTATTAAGTAATAATTTGAGTCATTTTTATTTATTATGCCACGTTTTCATTTTGTCATTTCATTTTTTAAACTATGTATATATATCGGGTTATTGTCACATTCTGAGTCACAATTATAGTTTTATTATACTCGGGTCAACAAGTCAACCTTACTAGTCCCAAATCCAAATATAATCCAATATGTATTTTTGGCTTGTCGAGGCTACGCCGAGACTACAAAGTCTCGATTAGCACTCGACGTTGCTCAAAACATCACATATGTATATCAATATGTCCATAAATATATAATGCCGCAAATTCAACAACTTCAACCAATAACGACCAATACCCTACAGCTCGTTTCTACCTATCCCCGTTCCAGTATCCATAACCACAACAATATCAATACAACATCACCTTGCCGAGACCCTAGTGGCCTCGGCTCCTACTCTCGGCACCAATCCAAGACAACCAAACGGACCTTACAGTCTCGGCTGACAAACCCCATCACAACCCCTTTCCAAAATCTACTCTAACCAATTCCAAATCCACTATCCATCATGTTAATCCTTAATAATCAAAAAGAAAATAAACATAATCCACCATGACCATGGCTCGACTCGACACCAAGACTCGACTAATATACGACCCGACATCGATATACACGACTCGGTAACCCATTAAGCGACTCAACCAGAAACAGAAGAAGCTTGGCCGTGAGTTTTAGCTCGCGGCTTGGGCTCGACTTGACAACAACGACCGCTAACAACTCCAAAAACATCAACCCTTGTATTCTAATCTAAACCCTAAGTGGGTTTTGACCCGTAACCTATTTTAAACAAAAACAAAAAGAAGAAACACGATTCCAAAATCAAGATAAACTCAGGAATGAGCTCTAAAAGCTCTCAACAGCTCGAAATTGACCACGGCCGTGAGCTCGGCTCATGGCACAAAACTCTCGACACAAACTAAACAAATGATGATACCACAACCTTTTTATTCATGTTTTTATTAATAAGCTTCATTTCCTTTTCCTTTTTAACCCACACCGATTCACCACTTGTGGTGTCTCGGTGTTTTGATCGATTATTAGTTAGATCTATACCTACCTTCGGAGAATGTGATGAAAACAAATGGAGGTGACGAGATGGTGGCGCGTAGTGATGGTGTTGTTGGTGTTTTGAGCGCGTGTGGTGGTTATCCGTGACAAGGAGGTCACAAGTAAGGTGTTGGTGATGGCGGCGGTGTGGTGTTGGTGATGGCGGCGGTGTGGTGTTGTGGTGGCCGGAAAAAGTGACCGGAGAGGGAGGGTTGATGGTGGTTGCTATGTGTAGCAAATGGGGTAACCAAACCCTAAAATGGGATATGATGGGCTTATATAACCCTCTTCAAGGACTAGGGTGAATCCCTAATGTGCCCTCAAGGACCAAAAGTGTAATTATAAGTTTGGGTGGAAAGTGTATTTTTTAACTTATCTTTTAATAAATCGTTATCGAGGCTAGTTTAGGCGTCGAAACTACTTCCCGTGAAGTTTTTATTTATTCTATTAATCTTAAAAGTATTTTCCCATAAAAATGACTACAAATATGGCTAGTTTCTCGAAAGAATTACTAAACTCCAAATAATTTGTCATTTCTCCAAATAGGACATGCCTGGAATTTTACGGGTTGTCGCATCGTACATGCGCGAAAGGGCATCAGCCACTTGATTCGGTACCCGTGGTTTGTACTCCATAAAAAAGTCAAATGCCATCAGCTTCCTCACATATTTTTGTTGAAGAGGTGTCTGAATAACCTGTTGCATGAGTTCCTTACTGCTCTTATAATCTGCTCGAATTGTAAAACGATGCCCGATTAAATTTTGTCGCTACTTGTAGACAGCCTCCACAATAGCAAACAGTTCTTTGTGATAGGTAGTAGTGACAGCGCATACGAGGCCCCAACTTGCATCTGAAGTAACTAAGGGGCTTTCCCCTTTTTCAACAAAACAGCACACCGATACCTTCCGCCGATGCATCCGCTTCAACAATAATGGTGTCGTCAAAATTCGGTCGGCCCAAGATTGGTGCACGAGACAACTTATGCTTGAGGTGTCAAATGCCATGTTTTCAGGCTCTCCCCACTTAAAGCCATCTTTTTGAAGAAGGCTAGATAATGGTACTGCAATGGAAGCATAATCCTTAATAAACCAACAATATTACCTAGAGAGACCTAAAAATCCTTGTAGTTGTCGCTACGCTTTGGGCATGGGCCACTTAACTACAGAAGCTACTTTCTTTGAATCCATCTCTACGCCAAGTCCTGAAATAATATGCCCTAAGTACTCAAGTGACGTGGCTCCAAACGCACACTTTGATTGCTTAACTTAGAATTGATGATCCTATAAACACTGAAAAACACATTGCAAATGTTTCAGGTGTGAGGTAAGAGTGGCACTACAAATCAATATATCATCAAAAAAACACAATCATGAATTTATGCAAATATGGAGAAAATAACCGGTTCAGTGTTGCTTGGAAGGTGGACGGCGTGTTGGTGAGTCTAAACAGCATTACCAGAAATTCATAAAATCGTTATGTGTGCAAAAAACGGTCTTATACACATCCCGTTCATGCACACGTATTTGGTGACAACCTGCTCGTAAATCAAGCTTAGTAAAAAATAATAGCACCCCCAACTCATCAAACATCTCATCGGCTATGGAAATTTGTGCTTTACGGTGACCTCATTCAATGCCTGGTAATCCACAAAAAAAAAAAAAAAAAAAAAACGGTAACTCCCATCTTTATTTTTCACTAACAACACGGGCAAAGAAAAAGGGCTATGACTAAAACGGATAATTCCCTGACTAAACATCTCATAAACTAATTTTTCCATCTCCCCTTTCTGGTAATGAGGATAACGATAGAGGCGAACATTTACGGGCTTGGTATTAGGGTATGGATGAATACGATGGTTAATGAGACGATGAGGATGTAAAGTGGTGGGGAGAAGCAAAACGTGCCAAGAGTTGATAGATCTCAGGATGCCCCGAATCTGGCGCCACCTGTGTTCCTTGAACCTCATTCTCCAAGGCAAGTTTGTAAAGTTCATATACCCCATGAACTTCGTCCGTCTCCTGCAATGCCCGCATAACTAATTCGCTTCATGCGAAGCGACTCATCCCCTTGTAACATGTACTTTTTTATTAACCAACGTGAATTCCATCGTTTGCTGTGCATAATCGTGAGTCACTTTTCCCAACTTTCTGTAGCCATTGTATGCCTAACACCACATCAGGCCCTTTCATATGGAGTACGTATAAATCAACTTCCATTGAAAGCCCTTGTATCTGGATCGTGACTTGAGAATGGAGATTCTCACATATTAAAGTTTCACCACTACATATACAAACCTTAAATGGTATTGTTGTTGTAACTGGTAACTTCATTCGCTCGACCACCCCCCGTTGAACAAAGTTATGGGTACTCCCATTGTCAATGAGCACGTGAACCTCGCTGGCACCAATTGTACCCCAAAGTTGAAGGGATCGAGGACTCCTATGCCCAATCAACGAATTGAGAATGAAAATATACCCACTCTTCACGAGCTATGTGGGGGTAAGGTGGGCCATGGCCCACCCACAAAGCCCTTAAATTTGTACATAGATATTATATAAAAAACCCAATGTTGTATAGTGTAACTAATATAACTTTTCTGGCCCACCTTATTTGATATATAAAGTCCATGTAGAAATACTAATTGTTGTACAACTGATCCATCGCCCTTTATTAATTCTTCTATACATACTTTACAAAACTTGATTGGCTAAATAAATAAATAACCCGTAACAATTTAGATTCGCTTTTAGATGATTTTAATAACGCGGACGAGCGAAGTGTGCAACTAAAGCACTAAATTAATAAATTTATTGCAACATTTTACATAGTTATATATTATGATGTTTTTTTAACACTTGCTAACATACTTTAATTTTTTTTGGCCCCCCTAAAAACAAATTCCTGGCTACGCCCCTGCTCTTCACAGCTTCCACGTGCCTCGTGGGTGACGCAGAAGAGACGTCATCTCGTCAGCCATGAGCAACAAAAATTTGCCGAGACATTTATGACCCCGCACCCACTTGTTATCGCAGTTAAAACACAATCCTTTGCTAAGGCGTTCATGTGGTTCGGCTGGGGATATCCACTTTATGGCAAGCGGTTTAGTGTTACTGTTGGTGGAAGTGTTGGTTGGTGTTGGAAGTAAGGGTGGTTTTGTTGGTTCTGGTCGAGTAACAAGAACCCGATTAACCACAGGCTGTTTTTGAAGGTGGCTGGTGGTAGTGTCGCCTGTTGTTGCAATGGTGGTTGAGGACCGCTGATCCTCATTACGGGCTTTTGTTATGCGGGCCAAGGAGAAGGCTTCGCCTAAAGTAGTGGGTTTGGAGACCAGGAGTTACCGTCGCTTAAGGCCCGGTATATAAAAGGATATGAGTAAGGTTTCTGAGATATCCATCACCCGATTCATGAGTCTTTCAAACTCACTTTGATACTGTGCCACCGTCACTGTTTGCAAAAGCTTAGATAGGTTTCCTTGAGGATCCTCATACTTAGAAGAACCAAAACGATTCCTGACATGCGTGTCATCCAATGAAACCATTCTACCGCGTCCTTATCTAAGGTTGAAACCCACAACCTTTAATTGTTGCACAACTGGTGTCGCGAGAAGATCAAAGTATTCATTAGTGGCAAATATCCAACTCTCAGGATTGTCTCCATTGAATCTGGGAACATCTAATCTCATTGATCGTGGTAGTAGTCCTTGATCACCACCTGACCCTGTCCCATGACGTGTTAAAGCCAACGCTTTGGCCGCTTGCAATTTTTGGTTTAACACAGCAATTTGTCTTAGGGAGATGATATCTCCACATAGGAATTTACTTCATACACATAATTTTAGTAGGGCCCACATAACTTTTATTTTGTAAAATTTTTGTGGGTCCACTAAATTTATGTGTATGAAATAAATTCCTATGTGGAGATATCACTACCCTTTGTCTTATGAAGGAGTTAGACTGCTCCTTCAAGAGTAATTGTATTGCTTGCTCGTTCATTGTAAAGCAATTAAAGCAATGAAAGCACCAATTGATACGATTTGTGCCGATAGCACGCACCACTTCAAGCGAGTGCAGGCTCCTTAAGAAGAAGAATAGAAACGAGAGATATATTTAATCGAAAGCTAATGACTTCTTCATTCGTAATGTGTCGGCTTAAATACCGATTACGATGGAATACTTATCCTATCATGACTCGAATACATATCCTAAACAATGACTCACACGACACATATCCTAACACAACTCGAATAAGTCCTAACAATTAAAAACAAGATAGTTATCCCATGACATAATCCGTGTGCCACGCCGGGATACTCGTGACCCTTTTGCTTCATCCCACTTCATCAATTGCAGTCGTATATGTGTAATAATCTATAGTTTTTATTACACGGGTATTCCCTATCATTATTACACAGAGAGTCCATATTTTTCAAAATAGGGACTATCAATACAAATAGTTCGGACATTAGGGATTATTTATGTAATTTAAATCGAATAGGGACAATGAGTGTGATTTTGCGTAAACCATAGGTACGAAACATGTAATTTTTCATTAATTAATTATTAGTTGACATGACAATTACAAAACATTACATACGGGCAAATTCTTATATGTTTGTATATTAAACTAAAATTTTAAAACAAATTTGACTTATGTACAAACATTGCGCGTGCACGAGACTTATAACTAGTGTGTGAAAAAGTAATTGCATGAAACATGAGTTTATTAATTAATTGTTTAATTAATGTACAGGAGGATTATGAGATATGGGAGCCCAAATTGCCCGCAGACTATAAAGAAATAATCCAGATGTCAAAGTGCCGTGAAATTTATTCTACCATAAAGAAAGAAGAACTTTACAACATTTTATCTGAAGGAATACTTCTTTCAGAGGAAAAAGTGGTAACACTTCATTCTCAATTTCTCAAGTCTCAGATATTTTGTGTTTCTTGGGTTTTAAGTATCTTAATTTTTTGAGCGAAAGTTCAATATCAAACATGTATTTACACATCACAGAAATTGAGTCTGATTTGTTGTTGTTGTTGTTGTTTTGTAACAGTTGTTGTCATTCAATGGTGATGGGAAAAGAAATAAAATGGTCTCATCGACAACGTTTTCCTACATAAACAGTTGTCCACATGAGTGGAAATCTCTTCCAGAATCAAGGTTAAACCTCTCTAACTTTGTTTTCACATAATTGATAAGAGTATATTTTGACAATTTTATGCTACCTTTCTTGTAATTTTCTATGTATACTACTAATCAAAGTGTAAATAATTCAAGTGGACCAACTTCAAATTCTTCATGTGCAGGTTTAATTCAGTAGTGGAGATGTTAGATATATCCAACTTGAACATTGAACTCAAGACAAATGCTCAACTTTTATCTCCAAATGTTGTTTATGGGGTCTATTTAGTCTTCAAACTTCGTGACTTAAGAAAATTTTCAAGAAAACCGATGTATGTTAACCTAAAGTATCGAAAGGGACTCGAAAGTCTACACGCATATTTCGCGACATGGAGAGACATGGAGTGGATGATGATTGAGTTGTACCAGTTCTTGAATCAGAATGAAAATGTCGTTTTAGAGTTTGTGCTGGAGAGCTTTTCATCGTACTATTGTGGAGAAAGTGCAGTTTACGTTGAAGGGATTGAATTTCGAGATATTGACAAAGTTAGTTTGAAAAATTATCTTTATATTGTATTAAGTGTTATAAACGCATGTAAACAAACAAAAATCAGGTTCTCAGTTGCATATTTAACATAATTTGTATGCAGGTGAAACATGAAGAAATCGGAAATTTGAATGAAGTCCAACAAGTCTTGAAATCAAACTTCAATATAGATCAGGTGCAACAGTTGCCAACTAACTTCAAAGAAATATTTAAGATATGCAGAAACTATGATGAGTTGTTCTGGTTGGGCAAAGTCGACGGAAAGAAACTTCTTGTGCTTTCGGCAAAGGAAACTTTATATAAATTTTCGAATGTGAATTTGTTTACTTCAATACCATCTGCCGATTCCAGGTTTGTGTTTTTTAACTAACTTTGGTACATTGTTACCCAAAAAAACGAGATTTGATAATTTTTAGGTAGCAATCTTTTATGTTGGTGTAATCATGTTTATATCGTTCATGCAGATTTCAAAAGGTGATTGAGCTTTTACCACAACAAGTATTTCATATCAATTGCACGATCAAAAGTGAAATGTTGTCACCAAATACAGAATACGTGTGTTACCTAGTGTTCAAGCTTTCAGAAAAATGCCAGGGGTTGCATTGTCCTGTGGAAGTACGAGATGTACTTCCCCAAGAAAACGAAGCTGAATATTTTTATTTTTTAAATCCAAGTCCATTGAATATACATGATAACACTCGGGTACCAAAACAAAGAGAAGATAGATGGATGGAGATTCAAGTGTGGAAATTTAACTCTACTCATGAATTTGTGGATGACTCTCTTTCAATGAATATGAAATTTACAAGTCTTGAAGGAATTATGTCTGGCCTCATTGTATGTGGCCTCGAGTTTCGGCCACTGTAAAAGAACTACTACTTGCCATAGTTATTAAAACTATGTTTGAAGGTTTATCTTATGTATGTTTAAAATTACTTTATCTATGTACATTTGGGGTTCAAACCACGCACCACGAAATTTCCTAATGATAAGGTCCTTCGTTTCCTCGCAAGAAGTCAAGGGTTCAAACCTCGCTAGGTGTGTACATTTGAGAGTGGCCAGGGACGGTCGGGACCAGAGTCAAAAAAAGATAACTTGAACAGGGAAAACTTCACCCGTTTACCCTTTTATGTATGTTTAAGTACAAGTAAAATTGGGGCCGGCAAAGGTATCGTAGGAGTTTATACATCTGTGAAATGTCGATCCCATTCATATATGCATTTGCATTCAATATTACTTCTTATTTGACTTGTACCAATTCTAGGATAGCCATTTTTTTTTTTTTTTTTTTTTCAGTTTTGGAACCATAGTTTCCGACATTTTGGCCGACTAATCCACCGAGTTTGAACCCACCGCCACACTGACTCGAACTAGGTAAAGCCCTCCCATTTCAGGAAGTTGGCGTGACCACTTCAAGGTTATTTGCACCTAACAAGAATTGAACTTGAGACCTCACACATTTTAGAGTGATAGTCACAAGCTCTTTTGCCACTCGGCCAACCTTGAGTGGTTTCTAGGATAGCCATTTTATAATACGGATGTCTTGATTTATACAAAGAGAGACTCAAATTAGGAAATCACTCCCTTTTTAGAAGGTTAGCATGACCACTTCAAGGTTGTTTTATAATATAAAGGTCTTGATTTATACAAAGAGAGTTTAGTTCCATCTTGGTCAAGATATGTTTACAGCATCATGATCCCTATCATCTTTAGAAGAGACAAACTAACGATTTCATAGTATATACATTACAATTTAAAAAAACACATACTTGTCCCAACTAGATACCCTTTGGTAGAAAGGCTCATATTCTTTGGAAGAAATTTTCAAAAAGACAGTTAAAAAGAATTGTACTAAACGCATCTTTTGGGATTCCGAACAACCAAGTGTCTGTTAGACGCTGTAAACCCGTAGGCGATATTGTATTATTGATTCTCTATTTATAATGCACTTACATGGAGCATACTAGAAACCCTAATGGATCTGACCCACAAGACGGGCTTGGACCAACTAACCTATCAACTAATACTCCCCCATAGTTCGAGCGACGAAATTGCGAAAGCTTGGACAGGAGCAGAAAACAAAATAAAAAATCAAAGCAATAACTAGTTATTTGATGAAGACATTCGATAACAAGTGGAGACTGATCTTCAAAAACAGAAAGTCACGAACTCATAACCCACAACATCCTTTTTTTTTTTTTTTTTTTTTTTTTTTTTTTTTTTTTTTTTGATAACCCAAAGTATCTTTTTTTGCTGATAACCCAAAGGTTTTTATTTTATTTTATTTATTTATTTTTTATTATTATTATTTTTATTTTTTTGCATTAAAATCAAATTAATTGATGTTTGACAAATGAAGTAAAATCCATAAACACGGTCAAACCAAATGTCTTTTTCTTTTGTGTTTAGGGTTTGACCGGGTAGTTTAGGAGAGGCGGCTCAACATAGCAACTTAGGCCTGATAATCAGACCCGCTTCAATACCATTTAGACAATGAATAAATCTCGTAGGGATATCTTTATTATTGAACATTATTTATAATGGTGAAACCTTAGATGCCCTAAACCATAAACTGGGTTTGGGCCTATTTATTCTCTAATACTTCCCCGCAATTTGAGTGGCGAAATCGCGAAAGTTCAGATCGGAATAGCAAACTAGAAAGAAAAAATAAAATAAAAATAAAACTCATATATAGATACCACGATGAGCCTGTCATGACACGTGAACTTGATTTCGATCGTGTTTTCAGGTTGTTCAATGCTTACATGTCAATGGCTACATAGACGAGTACCCAACTTGTGGAATCAGGTTTCTTTGGTCACAAACTAAGATAAGATTTAGTTAGATTTTTGACATTACGCGCGTAATATACTTTAAGATTTACACAAATACGCAGCATATTGTTTTTTTAATTGTCATCTCTCTAAAGTACTTTCAAACAGTGAACAATCTCGCTAACTTTTCAAGTGATTTAACTAAAATACATTTATGTTCTTGCCCTTTGAATTTGTTTTTAAATTTAGTTTTTTTTTAGTTACAAAATTCAAATTTCTAGAATCTCTCTCTGTAACACCCCCAAAATTTGGTACAACTGAAGACTAATAGTGCTTTTGGGGTGCTACGTAGATTGGTATCCATCACAAGTCATAAAGGAACGAGATAAAGTAAACATAAGTAAAACAAAACCAAACGGGGTTTTTAGAGTTTACATTCATCCCAAAATATCCAAAGTAAGGCCCAAATAGAGTAAACGTAGGTCCACAATTACATATCAGAGATTGAGAAAATAGATCCTTAAACCAGGTTGCCAAGCCAAACCTTCCAAACCATGCATCCAAAGACATCAGTTAATTACCTGAGAAAACACGCTAAAAGTCAGCTTTCGCTGGTGAGATCATAGGTTTAAATTCATAATTCAATCAAGTGGACATATACGCAAAACGCTTGCTAGCTAGACTAGGCCTCAAATCACTAAACCAAACCTATAGGTGCACACTATAGTCCAAAACCAAAATCAATCAACATGCATTCGCAAGGATGCGACATGCCCAGCATTCGTAAGGATACGACATGTTTATGTATTCGTAAGGATACGACATGCTCTTGCATTCGTAAGGATACGACATGCTCTTGCATTCGTAAGGATATGACATGCTTCTCAACAAATCAATTCAATATGCATTCGCAGGGATGCGACATGCTCTACACTACCTAGTTCTATAAGCATAGCAAGTTTTAAATAAACCGCAATAATAGTCCACATAAAACAATTTGCACGTTTCTCACCCCAAGAATTCAAAACACAGTTCAAAGTAAAAGTGGGGCTATGACTCACCTCAAGTCCAGATATCAGCACAAAGAAACCGGTAGAATCAAGAAGTATAACAACTCAAAAGACGGTAACTACGGACTCGACACTTCCTAACAACATAAACTCTCCTTAGAATCATTTTCTCAAAATCAATTATTCCCAATCCCGAACGTATTCCTTTTTACTTTCCAAAATCCATTTCTCGTATTAGTTTTGCGTTTGGTATCCATGTGGGTGGGAGGTCGACACAACTCAAACCAAGAAAATCACAATGAAAGAAATAATACTAACAATCTACAGGTCTAATATTGGCCTAATATATTATTTAAATAAATCATCAAAGTTTATCAAATCCATCGACTTGGTAATCCTCCATAACTTATTTACCTAATATATTATTCCAAGATCATACCAACCCTAAGTCACATAGCACATAGAATTCTATATGGTAAGTATTAAGTTTAATAAGTTTTCTAAATATATCGTCAAACTTACCAAATTCGTCAATTTGGTAAACATCACGAGATATTTAGTAGCTCATTATCCCGTACTCCTACCACAACCTATGGGCGTCGTAGGATACAATACCCGTTAATAAACCATTTTTATATAACCAAATAGGTCCTATTTAATCTGTCGATTAAATAAGTTACGTAGTTATATAAAATGAATATATTAACGTCACACATCCGTGACAAGTATAATAGTCATTAAATAATAAGATGGCCTACTTGGATTCAAGTGCCCTCGATCCCGTATAACTCGTAAGTTTCTCGTTTTATTTTCCAAAAGTGTATTTCTTTTCGTAAAGCATTCAACATTATAATTATGTCGTTATTCATAATAGTTTGGTTATAATAAAGTTTCCGACATTTATTATACTATTTTCTTAGTCTAATACATATCATCAACGTTATTATTTTTATTACCCGTGATCACCTATTTATTATATACGCACTTAGATAAATATATATACGTTTACACATTTATATATTTATATAAATGTTTATATCGATATATAAGTTATTACGAGTTTTTGTTGGTTTATTTAATTATTAATTGTTTCGAGTTATAAAAGAGGAGTCACATGTCCGAGTCATCACTCTCGGCTCATTGTCCAAATCCAAATGTTAAGGCATTTTGCCGAAGTCAATCGTTGACTAGAAAGTCAACGTGACTCCAACTCGCACAACCATGAGTCCAAAGTAAATTTGTCAATATCACATCTCCATCATTCGTCCCATAACACAAACTACAACAATTGGGTCCGACTACGGCACCCGACTAATCCTATCTCCGTCAAACTAAGTGACCGTCTCACAATCGGTCCCCGAATACCCTTCGACAACATCTCCATAATAAATCAAGTCCATGGCCGAGACCACAAGGTCTTGGCTTGCTACACCTCTCGGCCCAAGTAAACACACAACAACAACAACAATAACATAACAACAACAAGAAGAACCACAAGAATCATAATGATACGGGTCAAGACATCGAGTCAAACACGAACCGGAAGACCCATTTGGGTCTCGGTTCATATTACGAGCCACGAAAGCCAACCCCGAGACCTTGAGGGTCTCGGCTAGGCTCCAACCAAATACCAATCAAACCAAACGGACCATAGGGGTCACGTTAAGCTCACCCGAGCCACAAAACAACAACCAAACGGACCCTTGAGGTCACGTTGAGCTCCAAATCGAGCCAATAAACACAACACCGAGACCACAGGGTCTCGGCCTAGCTCCAACGAGCCACAAACCTCCATCCAATCAAACCCAAATAATCAAATCCGAGCACCAAAAGTTTGTGAGTCGACACCCAAGGATACCATCATTATTTTTATAATAAAAAATCATTTTTACTCTTGATATCCAAACCTAAATCAATGATTGAAACCGGGTTTGACTCGGATTAGTCAAACCCGACGCGTAAAACGCGTTTTCTCACCTTCAAAACAAGTAGAAACCAAGAAAAGTGTGGTAGTGTGGTGATGTGGGGTGTTGTACACGGCGGTAATCAAGAAAAATGGTGGGGGGGTTTCTTTTTGTGCGCGTGTGATACAACACACTAAAGAGGTGTGTGTGGGGAGTGTTTTGGTGGTGGCGGTGTGTGGTGGTGACCGGCGGTGGCGATGGTGTTGGTGTTTGCAGGTGGCGGCGACAAGGGAGAAGAGAGGGAGGGTGTTTGGTGATGATATTATGAGTGAGGGGTTAGGGTTAGGGGATATATACCTGAATTTTACAAAACTAGTCCCTCTAGTTCTCTTTTTCCAATATAAGCCACGAAAACTTTAGTGTATATGAAATATTATTAATCGGTTTTCCCGTAACACGATTACTTGTTCTAAAAAATATTATATGTCGCCAAAATATATTCTTACACGTCGCCATTAATTTCCAAATACACTTTCCCGAAACATTTAAATATTAAAACGTCCGTTTATCGTTTTGACGCGACCGTTATCCAAAGATTTTAAATTCGTTAGGTTTTCCTAGTGTCGGAGTCGACGTAGTGCAACAAAGACGTCTCAACAATAATTCACAATATATATTCCATAACAAATCAACAATCCGAATTCAAGATCCCATAAACTTCAAGATTTAAAACATCGGTTCAATTTCACAAATTCGTTACGAATAAAATTCCAAACTTTTAATTAAAATCAAACGTTTAATGTAGTGCGGGTTTTAAAAGTCTCCCTAATTTGCCAGTTGTCACACACACACACTCTCTCTCTCTCTCTCTCTCTTTCACTCTCTCTCTCTCTCTCTCTCTCTCTCTCTCTCTCTCCCTCTCTCTCTCTCTCTCTCTCTCTCTCTCTCTCTCTCTCTCCCCCATTCAGACTCATTACCTTTCTTAGGTCTCATTGAGACTCCCTTGTCTCTCTCTTGACTTCACATACTTACCTCCATCCTAATCCATCATATAAACCCTTCTCACTATCCTCTCCAAAGAGATGAGACAAAGGTACTCGATTGATGCTATTGTTACTTCGACTACAGAAATATCATTCTTCTCACGGGGTCTTCACCGTTCTACACGGGAAACCGAGCATCCGACCATCAGCACCTGACTTATACTCGTTTTACGTACGATACATGAACATGGCGCCATTCGTAGGAGTTAGTGCAAGGTTTAACGTCATACCCGCCATTTGATTTATCACTAACTACAAATCGAGTTACGGTTTCAATTAAAAATTGTAGAGTGAAAATGGGTTTTGATAATGATTTGTATGCCTAAAACATAAACCTGAAAAAAATTTAGATCTAAAGATTTGATTGGTACATTTTAAAAAGTGATTGGTGAAAAATGGTGAGAGAGAATAAGTGTATTACACTTGGCATGAAATGAATGAATTACGTCTAACTTTAAGTCTCCTTATTATGCATAAATAACAATGCTCATTCTATTAATATAAAGAGAAATGATATAACCACAAAAAGTTCATAATATTATACCCACAAAATGACTTGGTATGTGTAGTGGTCTAATCATTTTACATCACATTTTTTTTCTTCTTTCTTACCCTCCATAATTGATTGCCAAATTATTATGTGAATATAATTTTGTAAACTTTTGTGAATGTAATATTGCTCTAATAAAAAATCCATTAGTAAAAAGAGAAGTTCGTATAAATTTGTTGTCTGAAATCTGAATAAAAATATCCACACTAAAAAATATTTCTATCAATACCTTCAAACACATTCTTTTAATACCTTTAATAGGTTATTCAATTCAAGCAGATTCATTGGCAATATGATTGCAACATAATTGTCGCAATACATATTTATAGGTGATTTAATTGAAGGCATAACACCAAGCCCTGAAATGAATTTCCTAATAAAACAGCCTCCATAGCAGCGTCTGAAGCAGCTACGTATTCGGCTTCTGTCGCAGACATCGCAATTATACTCTTCTTCTTGCTCTTCGAGTCTACTGCTCCTCCATTGATGACAAAGACATAACCCATCTGAGACTTCGTATCATCTTTGTCACATTGCCAGGACGTATCACAGAAACCTGTAACATCAAGTTCTGCAACTGGATTTCCACCATACACTAGAAGCGTATCTTTTGTATTCCTAAGATACTTTAGTATATGTTTAACAACAATCCATTGTTTATCACCTAGATTCTATTTGAATTGACTGACGATATTCTGAGTGTACGCCATATCTGGCCTTGTGCACCTTACCACATACATTATAGATCCTACTGCCGAAGCATAAGGAAATTTACTCATGCGTGCCACCTTTGCAGGTGTTGAAGCGTACATTTCGCTACATAAGCCATGCTTTACTTCCATTGGCAAATATCCTTTCTTGGAATTTTTCATATTGAATCTCTTTAATATTTTATCAATGTAAGTACTTTGACTTAAACCAATTAACCGCTGTGATCTATCTCTATAAATCTTGACTCCCAGAATGAATGCAGCTTCTCCTAAATCCTTCATAGAAAAACACTTTCTAAGATATGCCTTAAAACTTTGCAAACTTGGAATGCCTTTTCCCATAATTGATATGTCATCAACAAATAGGATAAGGAAAACAACATCAATCTTACTAGCTTTCTGATATACATATAGCTCATCAAGATTCTGAGTAAATTCAAACATTTTAATTTCTTCATCAAACCTCTTATTCCATTGTCTTGAATTTAATATATGTTCGTCAATTTGTTCATTAAAATAATTGCACTGTTGAATTTGATCATATTGGATTTTCCGTTAAAGATTTCATGACACGTCAGGTGCTTCTCCGATGTGATAGCGCGGGGGACCTTTATCCAGTCACAACTCCGTTTCCCATTCCTCAAGCTCTCCTAGTCAGTCAACATACGTGGCATCAGCGTCTTGGACATCCAGGAAGTGAAGTGTTACGCCGTCTAGTTTCAAACAATCTTATTTCATGTAATAGTAAAAAGTCTCCCGTGCTTTGTCATGCCTGCTGATGAGGCGAAAAATGATCCGTTTTTAGGGGGTCATTTAAGCCCGAATTCGAATTTATTTGATCAAATATTGCCCTAAATCGTCCCTTTTGTGATTTTAGGTACTTTGGGAGAGAAATCTGGAAAATGAAGCAATTCGGACGTTTTTGGAGCATAAAAGTGAAGAAAACGCCAAAGTCTTAATTTTCCATGCTGGGAACAGTAGGTGACGGCGTCAAGAGTAGTTCCCTGACGGCGTCAAGAGCAAAATTCCATGACGATCCAGAAGAGATTTGACGGCGTCATGAAGGTAGGGCGTCAAGAGTAAAAGTCATGACGGCCTGGAAATGATTAAGTCTTGACGGCGTCAAATGTAGATCAAGGCAGTCCGAGAATAGTTTTGGCGGCGAGGTGACGGCGTCACAAGCTTGGTCTTGACGCCGTCAGACCTCTTTTCCTATATATAGTTTTCTAATTTTTCACATTTAAAAAGAGAGAAGTTTTGGAGAAACCCTAGTACGAACTTGGTGCGAATTTTACAGGTTTTTCAAGGGTTCCAAGCCCTTGATACCTTACATGTGTAATTAAGATAAGTGTTCTTTCAATTCAATCAATATGTCTATGTGTTGGTTGTCTATATCTTGTTCTTGTCTTAATTCCATCATGCTAGGCTAGATCTATCTTGTGTTTGCTTGGATCTAATGAAACCTAGATGTTAATTATGTGTTGATTACTTGTTTATACTTGTTTTGGATGAATGATTTATATGTTAGGCTTAAGAAAACTGGCAGATCTCCAATTGGTAACATGCTTGAACGTCTTAAGAAACATGAACCAACGCGCACTAGGTCTTTATTGGTTGTATTTAATGCATGAGCCACTGTTTACAATCCCTATAGTTGTGCTGGGCATGGTGTAGGAGGAGATAAGAGCTCATAGAATTGGGGAGTTATGTGTGCCACCCCATGAATGGTATTAAGGAATACGATCCGTCATCCATGCATTTATAACAAGTAATTAACGTGTAAAAGATGTCTAGGGAGTAGTGAAATCTAAGTAAACACATTTTCTCCACTTATTGCTCACAACCTTGGTTTAAATTAGTTTATTTTCATTTTTAGTATTTTATCTTGATTGCATCTTAGTATTGGGTTAGTTGATTAGCAACTAATTCCGCCCAAATCCTTCAAACCCGAGATTTTTAATTGCTTTCCATAAAATATAAAAACACAAAAATAATCATCCCTCATCTTTAGAACTAGTATTTAGGCTTTCTAATCCTAGCGACACTATTCCTAAGCTGAACGATCAATCCCCCGGTACTTGTCACTATACTATACTACAACGATCAGGTACACTGCCTGGTGGGGGTTGTAAGCTTCTCGAGATCCCTCGAGAGGTAAAGCCTGTTGCGATTCCCACGCATCACCTGCCAGCTTGGCAAACACGTTAGACTTCCATTTGCTAGTTCCAATACTGTCGTTAATGCTTGTTTTGACATCATTCACTCGGATGTATAGACTTCACCAATTCCGAGTCTTTCGGGTTTCAAGTATTATGTATTATTCTTGGATCATTATTTTGTTTGGGTTTATCATTTAATTAACAAATTTGATGTTTTGTCGAAATTTGTAATATCTCTTAATTATGTTCACACTCAGTTTAAGTGTGAAATCCGGACCTTTCAGTGTGATCATGGTAGTGAATTCGACAACCGCAACCTACATACACTCTTTGCCAACAAGGGCATTCAGTTTCACTTTTCATGCCCCAAAACATCACAACAGAATGCCAAGTCTGAACGGATGATTTGCACCATCAATAATCTCATTCGGACCTTGCTTTTTCAAGAAAATCTTCCACCAACATTTTGGGTTGAAGCTCTCAATATGGCTATTCACTTACTCAATTTCTTGCCCTCCAGTGCTATTGCCAACGAAATCCCTTACACTCGTCTATTTGGCCAAAACCCGGATTATAGCCTTATATGCACATTTGGCTGCTTATGTTACCCCAACTTATATCCTAATCACAAACTTGAACCACGCGCCACACCCTCCTCTATTTATTTGGGTCAAGCTTGAAATCATCGTGGGTATCGTTGCCTCGAATTAAACACCAATAAAATAATAATTTCTCGCCATGTAACCTTTGATGAATCTGTTTTTCCATATGGCACCTCTAAACCAACATCGGCACCCAAATACAATTTCTTGGATGACTCACCCGATATAAATCCTCCGTTCATTCCATCCGCCACCGTTGTGCAACCCAGTGTGTCTCAACCTGTAAACAAGCCAACAACACCAATTCCCACCAGTCCTAATACAGCCCAACATGACGCAACCCATGACCTATCACCATCCCATCACCACCCGCCACCCAACAACATACACCAAATCCATCACCACCCATAAACCACCACATTATCCCAGATCCTCCAGACAACCCAAACCCTGTCTCAATTTATCCTATGGTCACACGATATTGTGTCGGGACTAATCGTCCTACTGAGAGTCTCTGATGAGGCGAAAAGTGAACCACTTTTAAGGGGTTATTTAAGCCCGAATTCAAAATTATTCGATCAATTATTGCCCTAAATCGTTCCTTTTATCATTTTAGGTACTTTTGGAGAGAAATCTGGAAAAGGAAGCATTTTGGACGTTTTTGGAGCATAAAAGTGAAGAAAACGGCAAAGTCTTAATTTTCCTTGCTGGGAACAGTACCTGACGGCGTCACAACTTCCTTAATGACGACGTCAAGAGTTACAAAAGAGGTGGATGTGGAATATACATGTGATGGCCCAGAGGAATTCTACACATGACGGCGTCAAAATCTGATCTAGGCAATACGATTTCTATTATGGCGGCGAGTTGACGGCGTCACAACTTAATACATGACGCCGTCACCAGTTGTAATCTATATATAGTTTTCCAAATTTCTTTCATTAGTGTGCAACTTTGAGGGAAAAACCGTAGGCCAAATTTTACAGCTTTTTCAAGGGTTCCAACCCTTTGAATCTTTCATGTTCAATTAAAGATAAGTACTATTTCAAATCATTCAATATGTCTGTGTTGTTTGATTATATCTTACGCTTGTCTTCTATTTAACATGCTAGGCTAGATTTCTTTTGTGTTTGCTTAGATGTAGTGAAACCTAGATGTTAATTATGGGTTGATTGTTTATTTATAGTTGTTATGGATGATTGTATTCGATGTTAGGCTTAAGAAAACTGGCAGACTTCCATCGGTAACTTGCTTGAACGTCTTAAGAAACATGATCGGAGGTGTACTACGATTTTTGGTTGTATTTAATGCGTAGGAGAATTCTAATGATCCCATGTTAGGAGCTTCTAACGGCTCGACATAGGAGTGAAGTAGGATCCTATAGAGTTAGGGAATATTGTACACGGCCCTACGACTAGTATTAAGGAATATGACCCATCATCCATGCAATTGTAACAATCTATCAACCTGTAAAAGATATCTAGGGAGTAATGAAACCTAAGTAAACACAACTTTCCTCATTATTGTTTCCACCACTAGGATAATTAGTTTAATTTTCATTCTGTTATTTTATTTTTATTGCATTAGTAGTAAATTGGGTTAGTTGGCTAGCAACTAATTTCGGCCACTCTTCCAAAACCCGAGATTTTACTTGCTTTTATAAAATATAAAAATACAAAAAGAATCATCCCTCACCTCTAGACATAGTTTTGGAGGCTTTCTAATCCTAGCGACACTATTCCTGAGTTGAACGATCAATCCCCCGGTACTTGTCACTATACTATACTACAACGATCAGGTACACTGCCTGGTAGGGGTTGTAAGCTTCTCGAGATCCCTTGAGAGGTAAAAACTGGTGCGATTCCCACGTATCAGTCTCAATATATGCATGTGTCTTCAGTTTCTCCATTACCAAAATCTTATCATGATGCGTTTAATGATCCAAATTGGCAAAATGCTATGCGTGATGAATACACTGCACTTATTAAGAACGGAACTTGGACCCTTGTGCCCCGACCTACGAACACCAACATTACTCGCTGTATGAGGCTTTTCTGCCACAAGTATTTGGCTGATGGTACTCTTAGTCGTTACAAGGCTCGTCTTGATGCAAATGGTAGTAATCAATTAGAAGGGGTTGATGTGGATGAGACGTTTAGTCCAGTGGTTTAACCAAGCACTATTCGGACTGTACTGAGTTTAGCTACTTCTCGACATTGGTTGATTCACCAGCTTGATGTCAAGAATGCTTTCTTACATGGAGATTTGACCGAGACTGTTTATATGCATCAGCCTCCGGGATTTCGAGACTCTGTGCACCCTGATTATGTATGTTTATTGCAGCAATCTCTGTATGGGCTAAAGCAGGCCCCTACAACATGATTTCAGTGATTTGCATCTTATATTACTCGGGTTGGATTTTCACATAGTCGTTGTGACTCTTCATTATTTATATACAGGGGACGGGTATTGCCTATCTATTATTATATGTGGATGATATTGTTCTCACAGCTTCTTCTGATATTTTGTTATAGCGGATTATTAGTTCCTTACATCAACAGTTTGCTATGACCGATCTAGGTCCACTTAATTACTTTTTGGGTATCTCTATTTCTCGTGATTCTACAGGGTTGTTTTTATCTTAGAAGCAATATGCACTTGAGGTTTTGGAGAGAGTTCATATGGTTAATTGTAATCCCAGTCGGACTCTTGTTGACACTGAGTCGAAACTGGGGGATGATTGTGATCCTGTCTCTGACCCTACATTATATCGGAGTCTTGCAGGTTCTCTTCAATATCCGACATTCACTCGCCCAGATATATCATATGCAGTTCAGAACGTCTGCCTTCATATGCATTATCCTCGAGAGCCTCATCTATCAGCTCTTAAACGGATTTTGCGGTATGTCTGGGGTACATTACACTAAGGGTTACAGTTGTTTGCTTCTTCTACTTCATCCTTGGTAGCATATTCTGATGCAGATTGGACTGGTTGTCCCACTACTAGGAGATCCACTTTCGGCTACTGTGTTTTCGTTGGCAACAACCTTCTATCTTGTTCATCTAAGAGATATCCAACTCTATCTCGTTCTAGTGCTGAAGCAGAATACCGTGGGGTTGCAAATGCTGTTGCTAAAACTTGTTGGTTATGGAATTTACTTCGTGAGCTGCACATACCTTTATCTTCCGCTACGCTAGTCTACTGTGACAATGTTATTGTAGTCTACTTATCATATAATCCGGTTCAACATCAAGAGATTGATATCCATTTTGTTCATGACTTGGTTGCCACTAGTCAAGTTCGGGTTCTTCATGTACCTCACGTTACCAATATGCCAATATTTTCATGAAAGGCTTACAGTCTGCTTTGTTTGAAGAATTTCGCTCCAGCCCCAACGTCCGGTGTCCTCCTGCTACGACTGCAGGGGAGTGTTAGCCCATATTGTATTGTATTAATATTGTAACAGGCTCAAGCCCACATCTAGATTATTCCTTACATGATTATATATTTGTACACTTGTACACTGTAATTGTGATTTCAATCAATCAAGGCAGTCATTATCTCATATACCGAACAATAACAAGATTAATTTAACAAACATACATATCAATGATGATAACTAATGTTGTACAAGACTAATTATAATACTCACTATACGATTGAGAAGTGATTCTATAAATCTTTTAATGAGGTGGTTGCAATTATTTATATCATTTATTTGGGTAAAAAGTTACAAATACAAAAGTAGAAGTGTATGGTGATATATGCTATGACTTATTGAGACTTGAATATTTATAATATGCACAGGTTTGAGACAGTAGTGGAGATGTTAGATATTTCCAACTTGAACATCGAAATCAAGACAAAGGCTCAATTTTTAACTCCAGATGTTGTTTATGCGGTCTATTTAGTGTTCAAATTTTGTGATTCAAGAAACTTTTCAAGTAAACCTATGTATATTGACCTAACTTATACAAAGGGGCACGAAAGTCTTAATGCATATTTTGCAACATGGAGAGATAACGAGTGGATGATGATCGAGTTGCACCGATTTCTTTATGAAAATAAAGACGTTGTTTTTGAGTTTCTACTTGAGTGCTTTTCATTGTACCATTGTGGAGATGGTGCCATTTATGTTGAAGGCATTGAATTTCGAGCCATTGAGAAGGTAAATTTCAAAATAGTCCTTTGTTTTATACTATATTCTTTTGTTTATGTTGTATTGAGGGGGTGGATGCATGGAAAAAAAAAGCTCATGTTCTAACTTTGCATATTCATAACATGATCTGTTTGCAGGTGAAACATGAAGAAACTGGAAAGTTAAAGGAAGTCGACCAAGTCTTGAAATCAAACTTTGATGCAGATCAGGTGCAACAATTGCCGACTAACTTCGAAGAAATATTTAAGATATCCAGAAATGATGATGAGTTATTCTGGTTGGGTGAAGTAGACGGAAAGAAGCTTCTTATACTTTCGGCAAAGGCAGCTTTATACAAATCATCGAATGCGAACCTTTTTACTTCAACACCATCAGTGCGGTCCAGGTTTGCTTTTCTGAACTAACTTTGTTATGACTTTCTTCAACCTAAAACTTATCCAAATTGAATCAGGCTGTGCTCATCTATGCTTATTCAAATATTTAAGATCCTAATTTTCTTTATTTTCGAGTAAGATATTGAAGAATAATGTATTGATGGTTGAAAAAAGTGTCACTTAGCTTCTTGAATTTGGTTTTGTCTTCAATTTTGACTTTGTTGAGTAATTGTATAGTCTATATCATACATGCAGATTTCAAGAGGTGATTGAGCTTTTACCACAAAAAGTATTTCATATCAACTGTATGATCAAAAGTCAAATGTTGTCATCGGATACGCAATATGTGTGTTACCTTCTGTTCAAGCTTTCAGAAAGCTGCCAAGGAATGCATTGTCCAGTGAAAGTACGAGATATACTACACCAAGAAAACAAAGAGGCTGAATATCTCTATTTTATAACCCCAGAGCCATCCAACATACATGATATTACTCGGGTTCCAGGGGAGATGGATGGATGGAGATTCAACTTTGGAAATTTAACTCAGCTCATGAATTCAAGGATGACTCTCTTTCTATGAATATGAAATTTACAAGTCTTGAAGGAACTATGTCTGGCCTCATTGTATGTGGCCTCGAGTTTCGGCCATTGTAAAAGAACTATTTAGTCTATATATTTTCTCCGTTATGTGTCACCCGACTCTAAAATCCAAGTAACTCGTCCCAAAGTATCCGAAACTTTACCGAGATAGTCTGAAATTTGAATGACCAGTAAACTTCATATAAAAATATGTATTTTACTCAAAATTTCAAATCTAGACCAAGTCATTGGGCTTCGTGGCCCATTAAAAAACCAAACGGACTCAAATTAAATTTCGGGCTTGGCCTAAAACCAAATATCCAAGATTCCAAGGGCACTCTTGATGGGCTTTTTGAGCCCAAACCAGAATTCAACACAACACAGTCACAAAAATATAATCGCAGAAATGCAAACGCAAAATACAAATTGTTCTTGTTAAATCGTATTAAGCAAGGAAATCGATGCACACACCCATATACGTTACATTTTTGTGTTAACCAAAACGAGGCAAGGAGCTCTTGAGCGCGATAAACCCGAGACCAGAAACAACACTCCTTGGTGACATACTTATTAAACCGAAAATTTAACAACAAATAAGCCATAACGAGTTTATTATAAACCAACAAGTTTTACTTCCAAAATAAACCAAAATGTAACAAATAAGCAAATCCAATTCTCTTTAAGCCCTACGGCTTCGACTCGAACCCAAACCAGGTTTTAAACTTGATCCGAATCCTCACAAAAATCAATACACTCGAATAAGAAAAAGCTTAACTAGATCCGTATCCAAAACGGGTCAGACTCGACCCTAGTCGGGTTTAACCCGACCCACCAACTAAACCCATCAGACAAACACTCTTTTGACAATATTTTCAATCCGTGACTAATCCCTATATAATACGCAACTAGACTGAGTCCAACAACCGAACCCGAACCGGGTTCTAATCCGGTCTGAGACCAAATAAACAATAACAACACCAAGAATCATCTATCCATCGATTAAAACCAAACCGCCAACCGAAAATGAAGCGGGCCTGACCCGACCCGAAACTAAAATTAATCAACAAACTCTTTTAGTGAGATAACCAAATCAAAAACGTTTTAACCGATTTTTATATCCATGAAACTTTCAAAACTATAAACCACGTACACACCCGATCTAGCACGATCCCTTCACCCTTGTTGATGGTGGTTGTGATGACGGTGGCCAGAGAACGGCGGTGGCACCATGGTGGTGGCGGCGACTGGATGAGAGGAGGAGGGAGTATGAGAGGGGGAGGCTGGAAATTTTATCAAAAATGGTGGATTAGGGTTTTGAAACCTTATATAAGTACAGGGAACCAAAATTGAACTTTTAGTTATCTTTTATAAATTTGAGGTTCGGGAACCATTTAGTTTAGCAAATGTTTTATTTGAGTCACGAAATTACGCTATCGCGTTCAAAATGATATTTTCAATAAAAATGAGTATTCACACGACTAGTTTCTCGCAAATAGTATCGAAATCAAATCAAATTGTTTTTGAGTTTACGATAGTGCCGGTACGCGTTGAGTGCGGTTTTCACGATTTGCGAGATAACTTCACGTTTTCAAGTCAATTGAGCTCGGAAGAGTTCGTAAATGAAAAATAAGGATGATTCCTTATAAAGATACGTCTGGAAAAATTACGTGGTGTTACATCAAAGCATGTCATTAGTCCATAATACATATTCAAAACTTTGTACCAAAGTGTTACGGGTCAACCTGAACAAACCCGCTCATTTTCATATGTACCAAAAAGTTGTCCGTTTGAACCTTAACGCTTTTGACCCATTACCAAACACACGTGACTTACCCATATCGCCACTTATTATCGTTACACAACCAGTATCATCTCTTTCAAAAGCAAGGACAGGGCAAAACTTAACATAGTAGATTTCTATTCAGAACACTAAAGATTGAATACTACAAAAGTAGCATGTGAACGTTATACATGGTCAATTAATTTAGAGGAATTCTAAAAGAGCTAACTAATCGTTGTTTTATTAATAATCCATTCAGTGAAGGAAGCTAATGGGTACCTGCCACTGTAACAGCTAATTGGGCTGCTGATCTTGAGTCGATGAGAAGGCTTGTGGTTGAGACATTTGAAAATATGGCTATTTTAGATCCAGTCTACAACTTGACATTTGCAGTATTCCTCCTTGTTCAGCACCCAGGCCCCACATTAGCTACACAACACATATAATAAACCGTCATATAGTATTATAGTGTAGATTTAAGATTAAATGAGAAGAAATCTTAAAATGAAAATGATGAGAAATAACTATAATCACATATGAGAGATGCATCAACTTGATATAGATGCATCCCTAATATTTTACATGCACCGTTATATAATTTCTAACAAAAAATTAGATACATAAACATATATTATATGCATTTCATCAAGTTAGACGAATATTATGTATTTTTCGTCCTCTACGGGTCAAATTTGTTGCTTGTATTACTTTGCATCGTTTTCACTTCAAAATCACTTTCCAAACTAATTGGGATGCATATAAATGAATAGAGATACATCTAATTCATGTCAATGCATCTCAAATTTGTGGTTATAGTTATTTCTCATCTTTCATATCTTAAGTTTTCTTCTTACTAGATCCCACCCATGGGAGTGTTTATACATGAAGTATTTAGATAAACATACTCTGGTATTAGCTACAGTGGAACTAATTATCAAAGGGAAGATGAACTACCCATTTACAAATCTTTCTACGCAATCTAAACGGACAGGAACAAACACCTGACAAATCGCCTCTTTCTATAATATATGCAAGATTTTATGAATCGATCTCTTAAATATTGAGGATTGTAGAACAATCAAAAAACTGACAATAAGTATGTGACAACCCACTAATTTTTAGACTTAATTATACATTGCGTTACGAATAAAAATGAATAACTAAAAACTAGAAACCGGTTTAGTATATGTGAAATTTTATTTTGGAATATTGTTACTTGATTTGTGAATTTTCCCCGTAGAACATGAGTTTGAGCACAACGAGAGTCGGCACGAGCCTAGACCTAATAATGTGCGAAATATTGATTTTTGACGCGTTAAATAAATATACACGTATTTATAGTCATTTTTAACAAAAAAAAAATATATTTAAAAATATCAGCGCAACTTAAAATGTCCCACGAGTATCCTTACTAGCCTAAACGAGCTCGAGAGTCATATTACTAGAAGATTTACAAAAGTTACTAGTTAGCCCCTCGCGTTAAGTTTACCTCGCGCCCCTAAACTTAATGGGATTATGGGATTATACTGACGAGTACCGACCCTTTTAGTTAATTGGTGTGTTCGTTATGTGTGATTACTTGCACTACTACATATCTAGTCTTTAGCGACAGACATTTCCGTCGGAAATCAGTCGGTATAAGTGGTTCCGACGGATTTGTGACGAAAACTGTGTCGCTGAATCTATGGTCGGTAATTAGTATCTGCCACAATTCTGTCGGAAACAGTGACAAATAATATCTGTCGAAATTTTGTTGGTAATTTTCTGTCGGAAGTCTGTCAGAAAGTCATCGGTAATAATTCCATCAGAAATCCGTCGGTAAACTGTAGACGGTAAAGGGTCACCTTTCCGTCAGAGATAGTTTCAGAATATCATCGGAAAAAAGTAAATAGCTGGACAGATTAAAGCTCACATTTAAGTAATCCTTTATATAAAATAGCTTTAATGAAACTGGTAAATACAAAGAATCATTCAAAATTAAACATATCTATAACGAAATGTCAGCATTCAAATCAAACATACAAGATGAAATTAGCGAATCTAATCCAAATATTCATAATGATATGAGAATATCCTATTCAGGGGGACGCGGATTGTAACACTTCTTTAACATCGAGTTAATGTTGTTCAATTTTCATTGCCACTCCATGTCCCGAACTTCCTCATGAGCATTCGTAGCAATGCCCAATCCAATTCCTATATGAACCAACTTCAATGCAAATGCGTCATTCACCTCATCTCTTGCTGGTGACGTGGTTCAGCCCAGTAGAACAGGAGTCATCTTTAGACCTTTTGTGTCATGATGTTCCATACATTGTCTTTATGTCATGCTTTTGAAGCTGATGTCCTCATCTTGTCGAAACACACCTAACTCACAGAAACATGCTTTTGCTGTATTCTTGTTATCTCCTATTATAACCACTAGTTATAATGCCCCCGCACGCGCGCGTTTTTTAAAATTTTTTGAATCATATATTTTTATTTATTAAAAAACAAATAATTTAATATTTATTTTGTTTGATTTATGATGTTTAATTATAGTTTTTTATTATTAAAGATAATTATTTAAAAATTTTAATCCTATTATTAATTGCATCTTATCTATATTTTTTGTATTTATCTTCTATTTGTGTTATGGATAAATATAAAATGTTGCCTAATAAGAAAATAATCTTTTTTTTAAATAAAATTATTACTAAATAAGGTATGAATCCATTTTTTTGAAATGGAAAATTCCCAATAGGGGTTTTGTTTTATTATATAAAAGATTACTTGAATTCTAGCAGCTCTGCAGTAGTATTGTTATATCATTTTCTGACCATTACTGTATACTATATAGATGTAGGTCACTGAGATACAAATGGAAACGTGAGATGTATTTACCTTTACAAGTAGCGACTTTTTCCCAATATTTGAGAACACAATAACCCCTATCAATTTCCTATCGCCATCAAATTCAAGAGTGATAATCTTGTGCCTAGTTTTAACCAACGCTTTTGAGAACAACCTTTATGTCACAGGATTATGAGTGAACAAGTTCGCACATATGCATAACCAAGTAAAAATGATACATAGAAGAGTGTCATTGTGGCATACCCATAAGGTCACTGGAACCTCTAGATGAACTACAATCCAAACCAAAAGGAAGTCCCGTTTTCTCAACAAGAACCTGCACAGATACACAGCCCATTGAGTTAGTTGGTACATGTGAAAATAGATCTAGTTGTTTTCGGTTAACCCACAAATATGTTTTGCCCAAAACTTGTGAAGAGTCATAAGTATGTATATATACATTTAGAACCAAAGTCGCATTTGCGTCAAACTAGAATAATTCACTAAAGTACGTGTATTCTTACGCGTCAACGGCATCATCCTATGACTTCCTTGGGAGGATTCACATTTGGTAATGTCTCTTTTTCTTTATTCACCCGAGGTGAAGAGGAAGAACTACTTAAGTCCTCGGGCTGGAAGAAACAGAGCAAAATTTTGAAATGAACTACAATAATTTCAACTATATTCACAAATTGCCAAATAGTTGCATAATTTCAACTAAAGTTACCTATATTCTGCTCAAGCCAAATGAAGGAGACTCAACTAAACTGAATTTGTTTGAGAGAGACGCATCCAGTCTTAGGCGTCTCTTTGTGTCTTTTCAACTCAATCCATATTTCGTCTCTGTCATCAAAGATCAGCTTCTACAATGAAAATAGCATGCATATAATTAGTACCCAAGCAGGCCAAATGATGTTCCAAGTTCCAACATCCAAATAGTTTTTAAGTGCATTAGCATTTAGCCAATAAACTAGAAATAATGAAAATAGCATGCATATAATTAGTACATAAGTGTTAGGCAAATAAATACTTTTGAGCTACTATGAGTATGATGGTACCCTTCTGATAAACTAATGGGTCACTTTTTTTCTTTTACCTACAAAAGTCGTCATTAGTAAAGAGTTTATTAAATTAATATATAAACTCCAAAACGAAAACTTATTGATATTATCTTTACCATTCTGAGCTTATGTTGAAGAATGGTAACGGATCCGACAGTATGTTCTTTCCAGGATCAATCAATGTAGCATTTTTAAAAACAGTGCTTAGATTAATTGGCCTAAACAAATTTCACATATGAATCTTGAAATAGTCACAGGAACATGGCTTTATCTAGTTTTTAAATGTTCTTTCCAGGTTATAAAGAGCTTATAATAGCACAGTATGAAATAACACAAGATAATGAGCAAATACCTAATTAGTTATGCATCATATGAAAGTATTTTAGCACTCTATCTGTAGAGTAGTGAGGCAGATACAGGTACATGATTAAATATATTACAGGATATATCAACTACAGTTACTTTTGAATACTCAGTCCTATAAAAATCGGCAATTTTTTGCTATATTGGAATGTCAATGAAATTAGATGAATACCTCAACTGCATTGGAAGATGCATGCTAGTAATAAAATAAACAGATCATTCTTGTAACAGGTCGAAATGGATCGGGTCGAGTCAAAACAGATCATTCTTGTGTCATACTGTATCATTCTTGTGTCATATTATGGGGCAGAAACATTCATTCCTATTAACACTAAAGTGTCAAATATGAAAGCAAAAATCATATTATTAAATCTTTGAATTAAATAATTTAGGATTAAAAACACACTTTGGGCGACATTAGACCCATTTGACAACTCTCTTTTTTAGCTAATTACAATTTTTAACCAATTTGGAAGAATATTGTAAAAACAAAACGTAGGTTGACCCATTTAATAACTTGCCACCTCAAGCTACATCTTATAATTTAACTCATCAAACAAGAAAAACACGAGAGTATATTTACCAGGTCAGTAATGGCAACGCCAATTGATTCATCCTAATCTCCTGAATTGCCAATACATGTCGTGCACCCACATCCAACCGCGTTGAACCCTTGCTTGCTCGAATACATCTGGAACCCACTATACAAATACAGAAAAGTTAGATCCATGCTAGTTCTTTGTTCTTTATGATTATGGGAAAAGAACTGACGAATAAACTGTTAAAGTGGTTCTTGAAAAATATACCTTTTGAGCAAATATTTTGTAACAACTCCAGAGCATGGAGCAACGGTTCCTGGGTGATAACGATGAGGGTTCTTCACTCCGCCGGTTGTCGGAGTAGATTTTTTAGCAGCCCAATAATTCTCTCTCACTACACAAAACCTGGTTTTAATGCAAAATGCAAAGACATTTTTACTCAAACAAAGTTATTATCAAATGGACTATCTACTTTACAAAAGCCAAAAAAGAGGTCTGCCATTTTACCAGCGCAAAAGTACAAATTATTGATTGTGATTATTGTTGTTAAAAAGGGGTTTACCAACTGAAAGCAATCGCTCCCACCTTGGACACAGACTTAGAACTAGCCGTCACCATTCACAACCACAAGTTTTAATTGAAGGCCAGTACCTGCTAAGAGCCTGAGACAGCATACATTTTCCACAGACTATAGTTAATAAGTTAAGGAGTTTTAGCAAGCATCAGCAATGCAGGGAAAAAATGACATATTTGACACAGTATAATATATTTAAAAAAATTGCACAAAAGTGTTATGGGTCAATCCAGCCTACCCATTTCAACCCCCATCACCCGTTTACCTAACCAACAAGCCACCTGATCTGCCCGTTTACCCATCTTAACAAATGTATAATATAACACACCAAACAGTTATCTTGATTAATAGACAATTGTATGTTGAGTACATAACTGTATGTTGAGTACAAATTTCGGTTGCAGCAGCAGCGGCTGCAAGCTCCTTTTCGGTGAAGCTTTTACATGCGTAATCACAATCAAGATCAGAATGACATTTATAGCCCGATAATTTATCTTAAGAGGTTGTTTAGTTCATAGCTAAATCAAAACATAGATTCTCTAAATTAGAAGGCATTATTGTCATAAACATAATCATCTAACCACTGCATTATTCTATCACATATAACTGGGAACAATGGTTGCTGCATCATACCAGGCGGAGCAACTGGATTTCGTGTGTACCATGGTTGCAGGCGAGGTGGGCAGGCCAACCAACACGAGGGACAAGCTCTTAATAACCCTTCTACTTTAATTTGTGTTTCTAACCCTCTAATAATTACAATCTAACATGCATCTTAATTATAACAATAAAGATAATAAGCCAACACAATACACCACCAAAGAGGAATACAAACAAGTTGGCTACAGAAATAGCTTAGACGATATTATCACATTAGCAACGTATCTTTCTTTCTTATTCAAGATTACTAAAAATTATCAGCTCAAATTGTTGTTCAGCAGATGTTGTTGCTCAAAATAGCTTATTCAAGTTATGATGTATATGTGACCCAACCAACATTAAGGGACTAATAAGGGGGTGTTTGGTTTAGCTTATTTTCTAAACTAAATTACTTATCTACAAGCATGATTTTACTACACAATATCTAAAAGGTACATTAGCCAATAAACTAGAAACAATCAACGAACAAAACCACTAACTATAGCTCGAGCAAAACTAATTTTGCTAATCCGTTTATCCGATTATTCAACTCCCAAGTCTCAGCCAAACACTCTGAAACTGTAACAACATAATCCATTCACAATTAGTTAAATGTGATTTGGGTGTTTTGATATTTTAGGGGAAATCTAAAAATGTTTCTGGTTTTAGAGGGAAAAGCCAGAGCATAAGAGGGAACAAAAATAAATGACAATTTTAGGGGAATCTAAAAGTGTTTCCGAGAGATTAATTTTAGGGGAATCTAAAAGTGTTTCCGAGAGATTAATGACGAATATGCACGGTTGTCGATAGGGCGTCGGAAAGCTGTCGGTAGGTTAAGCAAATTTCCGGAAAAATTCTGACCAATATCTTATCACTCGGAAATCTGTCAGAAGTCGGTAGGAAAAGTAAAGTTCCAATTTTAGTTTATCATCCGTCGGTATCCGACAAAGTACCGTTGGTAATTAGTGACGGAAAATTGACCGTCGGAAAATCCGTCGGTGAAAGTCAACTTTCTAGTAGTGTTGGGTCAACTTCTCGCTATACCATTGTTAATACAAAATAATAATAATAATAATAATAATAATAATAATAATAATAATAATAATAATAATAATAATAATAATAATAAAATAAAAAATAAAATCAGGTAACTAAATCAAATTTGTTGGAGAGTATTTGATTTAAGGTGAAAAAGAAAATATGGATTAGCGTTTTACATGTAGAAGGTTTAACATGTGAAAGATGTGGAAACTTCTCAACTCAAGTTAGCTCTTATCCTGATCACCCCACACTTTGTAGACATTGATATAGTTGCTAGTTAACCACTTCCTGCCTTTGTTGTAAAAATCGGTCCAGACGGCCGATTAATCCCCGCATAATCACTGATCGCTCACTAAGCGTCTTGATTTATTATAATCGGTCTATTTAATCGTTTTGATCAAAGATCGCTTAAAAATCGGTCAACAAACCGATTAATCGGACAAAATCGGTCTAATTGGATTAATTGGACAAAATTGCTTAAAAATCAGTCAACAAAATCGCTTAAAAATCAGTCAAAATCGCTTAAAAATTGGTCAACAAACTGATTAATCGGACAAAATCAGTCAAAGATCGCTTAAAAATAGTCAACAAACCGAGTAATATCTATGTTTGACTTTAAACTTTGAAGAATTATATATAATGTTTATATTTGAACACTTAAAATATTTGAACTTTGATGCATTATGCTTATCACATACATATAATATAATATAATATCTAAAATTATAATTTTGTGCATAAAAATTCCAATCTGATTAATCCCTGATTAATCCCCGCCTAGCCGATTAATCGCTAGGCCCTACCCGACCGCCTCACTATCGCCTAGCGATTTTTACAACCTTGCTTCCTGCTGCTAGGAACTTTACAAAATATACAAAAGCAAGTTAGAAAATGACACATGCGATAAAATAATCAATGAATATAAAACTTGTTCACATGTTCTTGTATATCACTAAATGGAAAGAAAACTTTTAGCCAATGTTCTATTGTAATTAACTGCAGATTAACAAAAAAATATCACTTCATGATTTTGTGCTTTTGTGGAGTTGCGATTTTCAAATTATGTTATGTTTCTATTTAATCCATTCTAGATATTTGTCCAAAAAGAAATCCTTGATCATCACTAACCATCAATACATGGCTCGTGTTTGTTAGTCAATTCATGTTTTTGGCAACTGATAAGGATTCATTACCGTCACTACATGTAATAAATAAGCATGTTAACATGTTTGATAAAGACGCGTCACTGGAATTGTTCTTAAAATTGGAAGCCACCTGTTTTGGATTGATGCTTGACGAGACATGTTACTCTATCACTTTATGTATCGTCCGCTCTTGTGTTGGTGTTTTGGCATGATTATCGTGTTTAAACCTCAGATAGATTTGATGTTAATTTCAGAATTGAGGGTTGTCTGTTTCAGCTCATTCAAGTGATTAATAATTAAATTTGTATATTATGTTAATATTTTTATTTAACAGTCTCTACGAAAATGGTTAAAATGGATACGTATGTAGAGTATAGATTCAATGATTACGCATAATACAAGTGACCATTAATTCGACCATGAGATGCAAGTGGAACCATATTCTCTCCATGTATAACTAGTAGGGTACCCGCGCGTTGCAGCAGCGGGTATCCTAAAATAAATATGAACGACACCAAATATCTAGTGGCGTGTCTGCATGTCCGTCACGGACAAATCATCAGTATATCAAATATTTAACGATATTTTATAAAGTGCAATAATTGAATAACATACATTTATTGATGAGACTAAAAATTCATATGATAAAGTCTTTTACAATATATGCATATACACCCTATTGAAAATCCTACACACATTTATATTTTACTCTACACGAAAAACTTCTCGATACACAACATTTGACGTGTACACACCATCTTGATCAAATTTTTTGGAAGCTTAATGTTTTGGAAGCATAATTAGATTGTATATTGTGGTTGAATAGTTGTATTTTTTGGTGAAGGGGTGTTTTTAATAGTGTATTAATAGTATGGGTTAAATAGTGTTTTTTTTTGTTTTATTTGTGCTTTAAATACTTGTAAATTATGCTTATTTACTTGTATTTACTTAAAAATATATTTTTGGTAATCTTAAAAAATTAATATTAGAGAGGGTCAAAGATGTATTATAAGTAGTATAAATTACCTAACTCCCATATAATAATACTAACCAGTTAACCACATATTATCCACAACTTTTTATCATTCCCATATTTGTGTACATTCAATTAAATAAGACCATCACACACTAGCAGCCCTTAAAAACCTGTTGGCTACAAGTTGCATATCAAACTTTGAACAATTAAAAAAACCTGTTGGTGACAAGTTGCATATCAAACTTTGAACAATTAAAAAAACCTGTTTGCGACAAGTTGCATATCAAACTTTGAACAATTCAATAAAAGGGAAGTTTCCTATATGCTATAGACAATTGGTGTGAACTTAGTACGTGTTTGGTGTGTACGTTTTAAGCATGAAAAATGGAATCAAAGAAATGACAAATGTTTGGAATGTGTGGTTCGGTTTGAAAATTAGTTATGACACCTTTGAATGAGGTATTTCATGATACCAGAGGTGGGGTTTGAGAGATAACTCATTCTCGTCTGAAAAGTTGAATAGTGCCACTACTCACATACATCTTTTCAGTTTATTTATTTCAATTGTTTATTTTATTTTTACCATTAATTATGTGGGCCACTTACTTTTTTATCACTCTTTTTTAGTTTTAAAATAATACAAATTATGATTCAATCCATATCTCATTTAACAAAACAAACGACATATAATACAGTCATACATTTTCTATTACTTTATCTCATACCAAATCTAAATCCTATTCCAAACCAACCTATAAATCAAACGGACCCTAATAGTATGTCAATAGTCTACTACAATAATAATGCAATTAGCCAATTACCACACTTGATGTGTGAACGTAAAGGTGGTTAATATAAGACATATAAGTGAAGGGGAGTTGAAGAAAAAATCCAATACACTTGATGGGCCAACCGAATATGATATTAAAGCTAGCTTCATTCAAATCTTTTTTGTATCTTTATGGTTACGTTTAGAAAACTTATACGTAACATTATCTCTTGAGTCAAGTTTTGTTAGCTAGAATATAAAATCAAAAAAGCATCCAAATGATTTTCAAAACACCAAAAGGGCACATCCAATAAACCAGTCAATTATGGCAACCAATTTGATTACTAGTCTTTAAAGAACATTTCTTGGTTCCTTGTATTATCACGCTTCCAGGAAGCTTAGACCGTTTGTGTACGTCAAATGCATTTCGTCACTGAAAGTTCAATGAATTTGGACTCCGGAATCATTTAGAGGTTGTTGAATGAAATCCCACCCGTCTTCACCCACAGAAGAAAGTTGTAAAGCCTGTAATTTGAACAAAAACAGTCAAGCTACCAAATTAAGAGATTGGCATTTCTAGAGGCCTGTATAGGCAATTGACTCATTTATCCATGTTAGGTTTTATATCTAACGAGTCAAACGGGTAAAATCAACAAGATTAACTACTAAAACAATACAAAGAAAGTAAGTTGCAAGTGTAATATCAACACACTGCATATTCAAAAGTTTGCCACAACAAGTTTTCCATTATGACCTGATCCCTTTTTAACTCATTACCAAACATGCACCATCCACCCATATTGCCACCTCTAATCATTGCACAACCCTTATCATCTCCTTCGGACTTGGGGGCAATGACAACTTAATGTTCAAGGCAACATTGTATAACTTGTAGTTATTAGAGTATGCTTTAGCGCTAGCAATCATTTCCCAAAAGGGCAACGACGGTGGTACATGTCAGTAGAAGATTTGCTTCCTGAAAGTTATGTTGATAAAGCATCATATTATGTGAAGGTGGATGTTTGGTTCGATTAAGGTCTATTTTCTAGTTACATACTAAACATGAACCGACCGTGAGATTCATTACTCAGAATTATACAAGGAGGAGTTGTCAAATAGTTCTAGCATAGCAACTACTCTCCGTAGTGAGAGTCATTGATCCAATACTGCCTCATCTGGCTGAAGATGTGTGTCAAAATCTCACTTTCGAATATAATATTGACAATGCTCACGTGAACAAATTTCTTTTTTATTAATCATAATGGCCCGCTGTAAGTGAACGGTGGCTTGCCTTTCCTGAGAAAGACAATGGTTTTGAGGGAAAAATACTCGAGGTAACCACAATAATGTCTTGCTGCTACCACCTTTGATATATTAATCTTTACATCGACCCTTTATGGGTGAACAAATATTATGAGACTGCACACGCATCTAATTTGAGAACAGAGGCAATAAGGCTTTGGAGACTGCCCGCACTGAACTCATTGGTTATAGTCTTGAGGCGAAGGTGTACCTCCCTCCCTCTAATGGTAACCTTGCTGCAAGATTAAGGAATATATGTGAAGCTAAAGTTGATGGTGACTCAGTGAATTGCATATTTATAACATCTCAGAGATATTCTGATTATTATTCTGTAGATGTAGCAAGATATATATGAGCATGTCTGAAGATTCTTAAAGATTAATGAGCAAAACTGTGGAGGTGGCAAAATGAGCGATTCTGGAAAAGAAGCTAATGGCTAAGCCGAAACATCTTTAGCGCAATTTTTTAGTAAATAGTTAGTCTCTCATTACAAAAAAAATATATCATTTTATGTGACTTAGGATTTTTTACGCACTAAAAATACACTTTTGTTGACCTTTGACCCGTTTGATATCTTTCCTTTTAATATAAATTTTTGATTTTACCTATTTGACCTATTAGAGATAAAACATAATCGGAATAACCAATCTATAAGTAAATGAGTCGAATTGCCACTCTAGATTGAGATCATTGGCGGTACTGTAGATTGAGATCCTTTCAACTTTGTAGAGTGCACCAGCAGAAAAGATACCATACTGTGAAAACTTTTTTATTCAGTAATAAGGTTCAAAATGTGAAAATGTTACTGCTGGCTTTGCATGACTCAATTGGCTATGATGTTATCGGGAGAAGGTTCTCAACTCAAGTTGGCTCTTTTCCTTATCACCCCACTCTTTGCCGACTTTGCTATGATGTTATTGCTGGTCAACAACTCCTGTTGCTAGGAACTTTACGAAAGATACAAAACAGATTAGCAAATGACACACGGAATGACTAATCAATGAATATATTCTATTTTTAGTTGGCCAATTTAATAACAATTGTTGTGTATCACCAATTGAAAAGAAGACTTTTAGCCAATGTATATCACTTGTTCACTGTAATTAACTGCAGATTAGCTAAGAAAATATCACTTCATGATTTTGCTCTTGTGGCTTTTAATTAATGTTATGTTTCATTTCAACCGATTCTCGTTATTTGCTCAAAAAGAAATCCTTGATTGTTTCATAATCACCTAGTAAATGTTAAGCGAGCAGTTAACTTTTGGATCATGCAAATAATTACTGCAACCTTATCTGGGATTATTATCCAAGTTATGGTAGATATTATCGAAGTTATGGTGTTCATCTGAATAGTTCTATTGTTAAACCTTCATAAACAGTATTAGAACTTGGTTAGAAAAGCAGTTAGCATTGGTGGGAATTTCAACCCATTAACTAATGGACGGGTTGATTTGGTTATTTTTCATCTTTTACGGGTCGGGGGTATAATTAAAAGTTAAAAAGTGTTCATTATCGGCTCTTTCTTTTTATAACAAAGAACGTGGACAGGTTTACATTGAAGAATTCCTATCATGGGTCTAACTAATCATTGATACACGACTTTTGTTTTTTGATTAATTCATGTGTTGGTAAGTAATAAGGATTCATTATTATCACTACATGTAAATAAACATGGATGTAATATGTGTGATGAAATATGTCAAAGAAATGTGTCACTATGTATTTATCTGCTCTTGAGTTGTTTTTGCATGTTTATCTCGCTATCAAAGCCTCAAAGAGATTTTATGTTAATTTTTGTACGTCGTGTTAACTTTTTTATTTAATATTCACTACGAAAATGGTCATTAGTGGCAAAAATATGTAAAGTATCATATTGAATGTTTAAGCATGGTTTAAAGTGAGTATCACTTCATGAGCTGCAATTAGAACCATATTCTCCTCTTGTATAATCACCAAATAATCCTAACCACACAACATCCACATCCCTTATCTGTTATCTGTCAAAATTTTGTATAAACAATAATAAGTGGTTGCTGAGAAGGTGCATGCATATTATTTTGATGTTTGTTGTTTTGTTATGTATTACTACGTACTTTCAAACTTTGAATTATTCAACAAAATGGATGGTTCCTATAAAGATAGAAGGACCTAATGTGTAAATAGGTAGATAGATGAGGGTAGTTATATGTAAATATGGTAGTTAGTTTGTTACAATTCTGCTCTTCTCTCTTCTTTATATACCTGTATCACTTCATTCTTGAATAAGATTTTGATAACAATTTTCTCTATTCTTTCACCATTGTAAATCTTTACATGGTATCAGAGAACTACAATGGTGACTCTGGTAACCGTTATTCACCGTTAATCACCGTATAACCACCGTATTCTCACCGTAATAACACCATTTTTCACTTAATTGTTCTGTTTTCTTGATTAATTGATTGTGTATCATCAATTGATCTTCTTCTTGATTGTTTTCTGTTATCAATTTGTGTTCTTGAATCTCAATTTGTGTTAATTGAGTTCAATTACTCTGTTCTTCAAATTAGGTTAAAATTTGGGGAAATTTGTGATTAAGTGGTGAATTCGTTAATTCCGCTGCGTTTGATGATGGATTCCAGTAATCCGTTGTATGTACATCCTTCCGATGGTCCAGGGTCATTACCAATTCAAGATAAGTTGGTAGGGGCTCAAAACTATCGTTCTTGGAGAAGATCTATGGAAATTGGATTGTCTACTAAGAGGAAATTAGGGTTTGTAAAAGGTACTATTCCTAGACCACCTAATCCTCCTATATCACCTAATACTTCTGCTGATCAGGCTGTTCTTGTTGAAATGTGGGAAACTTGTAATAATCTTGTGATAAGTTGGATTATGAGTTCTGTTAGTGATTCTATTGCTAAGTCTGTGATGTTTATTGGAAGTGCTTGTGAGATATGGTCTCAGTTAGAAACAAGATTTTCTTTGAGTAATGGATCAAGAAAGTATAAGCTGACTAAAGATACTTTTGAGATCAGTCAACAAGGTAGTTCTGTGAGTGATTACTACACTAGAATGAAATGTGTTTGGGAAGAACTTGACTCCATGAATAATTTGCCAAGATTGGTGACAATCACTCCTGAATTGTCTATGTTTCTGAATGCTGTTGAAAAGCAAAAAGATGAACAAAGGTTGTTTCAATTTTTGAATGGGTTGGATGAGAGTTACAGTGCACAAAGAAGTCAGTTGCTATTGATGAATCCCTTGCCTACAGTTGAAAGTGCTTGTGCAGTTATTCAACAAGAAGAATCTCAAAAGCATTTGTTTAATGGAAGCACTGTAATTGAGTCAACAGCCCTGTATAGCAAGAATGATGCTAAAGATAAGTGTTCAATTTGTGGATTCAAGTGGCATCCTCCTGAGAAGTGTTGGGAGAAGGTTGGGTATCCAGTTTGGCATCACAAGTACAAACCACCAGGCAAGCAAATTCAATCAAGAACCAGGGATGTGGACAAGAACAGGAGTAATGGTAATCATAGAAGGACTGCAGCTAATGTGACTACTGGTTCAAGCAGTTATACTTTTACTTCTGAGCAGTTTGAGAATCTCATGAGAAGTGTCTTGAAAGATATGAAGCCTGGTGTTATTACAGAAGAATGTAATGATGATGATCTTGAATTTGTTGCAGGTATGATTTGTCTAAATGCTGCAACAAATAATGCATTGTTTTACTGGATACTTGATACAGGTGCTACAGATCATATGACACCATTTTGTAGAGATATGTTAAATGCAAAGATTTTGGAAATTTTGCCCAAAATAACTCTACCAAATGGTGATTCTTCAGAAATAACAAAGATAGGTCAAGTAAGATTGAAAAATGGAATTCTTCTCAAAAATGTTCTATGTGTACCATCTTTCAAGTTCAGCTTGTTATCTGTGCCAAAATTGACAAAAGATAACAACTGTGTTGCTATTTTTTTTCCAAATTTCTGTGTCATTCAGGACTTGAGCACAAGGAAGGTGCAGGGTCTGGGTAAAAAGATTGGAGGATTGTATCATCTTCTCAATGTTCCTATGGATTGTGTGGATTCCAAGCTGAGGTCTGAAGTTGAGAAGAGTGTAAATAGTGGTTTGTTTTCATGTTCTGCTGGTGTTTTCAATAAGACAGATAGCTCAAATTTGTATAGTTTGTGGCATCACAGATTAGGTCACATTTCTATGTCAAAATTGAAGCATATCTCCTGTTCAGATGTTCATACTGTTAATGAATCTTCTACTACTTGTCTTACCTGTCCAATGGCTAAAATGACTAAGTTGCCTTTTGCATATAGTAAGTCTAGTAGTGATTCTGCATTTGACTTGATTCATATGGATACTTGGGGTCCTTATAAGGTTGTCACTAATGGGAAATTTAAGTATTTTCTTACATTGGTAGATGACTATAGTAGGGCTACCTGGACATACTTAATGGTGCATAAGTCAGATGCTTTGGCAGTTTTGAAAGTCTTTCTTAAGTTTGTGGAAATGCAATTTGACACCAAAGTAAAATGTATAAGGTCAGATAATGCACTTGAGTTTGTCAAAGGACCATGTGCTGAATTTTTGGCTAGTCAGGGTATAGAACACCAAACTAGTTGTGTTGATAGACCTCAACAAAATGGTAGGGTTGAAAGGAAACATAGACATATACTTGAGGTGGCTAGAGCTTTAAGGTTTCAATCTAGTTTGCCTTTGAAGTTTTGGGGAGATTGTATCACCACTGCTACTTATCTTATCAATAGAGTGCCTTCTTCTGTCCTCAAGAATAAGACACCTTATGAAATGTTACTTAACAAGGAGCCTGATTATGATCATTTAAAAGTCTTTGGTTGTTTTGCTGTGGCTGCAAATCCTTCAAGGATTCCTGATAAGTTTGCACCAAGAGGAGTACCTTGTGTGTTTTTGGGCTATCCTCCTCATCAGAAGGGTTATAAGTTGTATAACTTGTTAACTCACAATACCTTTGTTAGTAGAGATGTTGAATTTCATGAGCACATCTTTCCTTTTGCTGAATCAAGTTCACAAAACTTCTTTCAACCTATGCCTGTTACTATGCCAACTCATTCTTCAGTATATGACACTTGTGACCCTGTTGTGCCAAACACTCAAGTGGTGAATGAACCTTCTGTTCCAAATCCTCATGAAGATCCTATTCCTAATGTTCCAAATATTCATGAAGATACTATGCCTAATGAAGTAAGAAGGTCTACCAGGGTGTCTAAACCACCATCTTGGACAAAAGATTTTGTTACTTCACTAGTGAAACCTTCTGCAAATCAAGTTACTGCACCAGTTCTTTCTTCTGAATTTAAATGTTTTCTAAGTTCTTTAGTCAGTACACAAGACCCTAAAAGCTTTAAAGAGGCAGTGAAAATCCCTGGGTGGAAAGGTGCTATAGATTCAGAATTGAAAGCTCTTGAAGACAATGAAACATGGGAAGTTACTGAATTGCCTCTTAATAAAAGAGCTATCAATTGTCACTGGCTTTTCAAGACCAAACTTAAGTCTGATGGATCAGAGGATAGAAAAAAGGCAAGATTGGTAATTCAGGGAAATAGACAAAGGAAAGGTGTTGATTATGAAGAGACTTTTGCTCCAGTAGCTAAAATGGTGACTGTAAGATCATTATTGGCAATTGCTGCAATGAAAGGATGGAATATTACTCAGATGGATGTTTCAAATGCTTTTTTGCATGGTGATTTGCTTGAAGAAGTGTATATGCAGTTACCTTTGGGCTATCTTGGAAAGGGGGAGTCCATTTCAGATGAACAATCTTCTTCTCCTAAAGTGTGTAGACTTAAAAAGTCTCTGTATGGCCTGAAGCAAGCACCTAGACAATGGTTTGCTAAATTGTCTAGTGCTCTTGTGTCTTTTGGATATCAGCAGTCAAAGGCTGATTATTCACTGTTTACAAAGAAAAATAGAGAGGGATTCACAGCAATTTTAGTTTATGTGGATGACTTAATGATCACAGGTAATGATCCTTCACAGATTGAATTGTTGAAAACACAATTGAGCTCTCAGTTTCATATGAAGGACCTTGGTGACTTGCACTATTTTTTGGGCTTGGAAGTTACTAAAGCAGATTCAGGATTATTTGTTTCTCAAAAGAAATATACAATGGAGATGTTACAAGAAGCTGGTGTCATCAACAATAAGCCATACAAACTACCTATGGAACCTAATCTAAAGTTACAAGCTGATGCTGGTACTCCATTACAGGATCCAGAGGTTTATAGAAAGTATATTGGCAAATTGATTTATCTAACCATTACAAGGCCTGACATCTGCTACACTGTTCAATTGCTTAGTCAATTCATGCAAAGTCCAACATCTGTACACATGCAGGCTGTTAAACATTTGCTGAGATATCTTCTCAATTCACCAGGTCAAGGAATTCTTCTTACTCATCATTCTAAAGCTCAGCTTACTGCTTATTGTGACTCTGATTGGGCCAGCTGTCCCATGACAAGAAGGTCCACAACAGGGTATTGTATTCTACTTGGAGACTCTCCTATTTCTTGGAAGTCAAAGAAACAAGGAGTGGTGTCCAGGAGCTCAGCTGAGGCAGAATACAGAGCTATGGCTCTAACTTGTTGTGAAATTACATGGTTACTCAGTCTACTGAAGGATTTAGGATTGAAAGATTTGTATCCTGTTACTTTGCATTGTGATAATCAAGCAGCCATTCACATTGCTGCTAATCCTGTATTCCATGCCAGAACAAAACATATAGAGGTTGATTGTCACTATGTCAGGGATCAAGTTAAAGATGGTGTGGTCAAGCCTTCTTATCTTCATACTTCTAAACAGCTGGCTGATGTGTTTACCAAGGTTCTTACTACTGATCAACATCATAAGCTTCTTCACAAGTTGGGAGTATCTACTCTAGATACTGCTCAACTTGAGGGGGAGTATAAAGATAGAAGGACCTAATGTGTAAATAGGTAGATAGATGAGGGTAGTTATATGTAAATATGGTAGTTAGTTTGTTACAATTCTGCTCTTCTCTCTTCTTTATATACCTGTATCACTTCATTCTTGAATAAGATTTTGATAACAATTTTCTCTATTCTTTCACCATTGTAAATCTTTACAGTTCCTATACGCTATAAGCCTATAAACAATTTGTGTGATCTTAATAGTCAAAAAGTCAAGATGTCCACTACAATTATATTTGTACGTTATGTTATATTTTTATATTTAACATTCACTACGAAAATGGTCATTTAATTTTGTGGCACACAATATAATGGCAAAAGTATTTAAAGTATCATATTGAATGTTTATGCAATTAGAACCATATTCAGAATCCTGTGGTATAATCACCAAATAATCTTAACCACACAACATCCACATCCCTTATCTGTCAAAATTTTATATAAACAATAAATAAAGACCACTAGTCAGGAGCAGCCCTTAAGTAGTTGCTAAGAAGGCTCATGCATATTATATTGATATTTGTTGTTTTGTTATGCATTATTTTCAAAGTTTGAATTATTCAACAGGATGGTTCCTATTTGCTATAGACAATTTGTGTGAAGTCAATATGTCTGCTACATTTAATAATGCAAAAACCAGACCTCCATCCATTAAAGATAACAAGGAACCCACAGTGGTCCACATCTTGTATATATACAAACACAAACCGAACAGATTTATGCAAATCACCCAAACACTCCTTCACTTCTTTTTTTTAACAATCCACACACCCTTTTTTGTTCAGACAAACAAACAGATACTATACATACATGATGTCTTCAGTCAATCATGACGACTTTGCTCACTTAAAAATCCCCCTTGAAGATATACTATCCGCCACCGACAACTTCGCTGAAAAAAAATTCGCCGGAAAAGGTGGATTTGGAAATCATTACGTGGGAGAGCTCTTGTTTTCCGGTGAGTTGATTGATATCCTTGCTCATAGGTGGAATAAAGAATGGGATGGAAAAGAACAACAATTTTGGATGGAGATTTCGATGCTTTCTAGTCTCGCGCACAAAAATCTGGTTTCTTTAGTTGGGTTTTGTGATGAAAATGATGAAAAGATCATCATTTTCAACCTTGAGACAAGGTATAGTCTTGATAACTATTTAAGTGACGCGATGATGATGACATGGGTGCGAAGATTGGAGATATGCGTCGGTGTTGCAAATGCATTAAGCTACATTCATTACGATGAGCCACGTGATTTTAGCGTTATACATAGAAACATCGACAGTGAGACAATTCAATTAAGTGGTAATTGGGAACCCAGATTATCTGAATTTAGACTTTCCATGAAGATTGAAGCATCTCGGAGGCATGATTCATTCCATGTTGATAAAGTTTGGGATATGGAGGGGTATACAGACCCGACATCTATAGAGACAAAGAGTGCACACCACAAGTCAGATATTTACTCCTTTGGGATCGTAATGTTTGAACTACTCTGTGGTAGGAAAGCAGTAATCGACGACGACCAAGATAATAAGTATTTGGCTCCAGCAGTCATTCTCCATTATAGAGAGGAAAAACTAAATGAGATGATTTATTGGGATCTCCAGAAACAAATTGATCCACAGTCACTCAACGTTTTCGCTGAAACGGCGTATGCCTGCTTGAACGAAGAACAATCTCAACGCCCAAATATTGACGAGATTGTCACGAGACTTGAGAAAGCATTGGAATTGGCACGTGCAAATAAGCATGTAAGACCCTTTTTTTTCCCCTTTTATCCTTCTATCATATAATATCTGTTTGTTTTTATTTACCTTTATATCAACCAATATTATCAATTGTTGAAAAGGTTTCAAATGAATAGTATAATTAGGTTAAAATGGTCTCTTAACAGCTTTAGAGGAAGGATAATATAGTATTTTGCGTTATTATATTATATCTTGTATTAACTTAATAGGTACTATCTCATTAATGTATATCTCATGATTCTTTGAGTTGTCACTTTCTTACTAGTATTACCTTTGTTTTAATATCATATGATAAATTGGATTGGTGACATGAAAACTGGATATGCAATATGTTAAGTGTATCATGATATGTTAGTTTTGGTTGCCATCAATCCAATTTCTTTTTTTATGTTCCAAACATATTTAAATATTCAAAATTTATTTAGTAAAACAAACCAAAAAAAAAAAAAAAAAAAAAAAAAAAAACGAGTATATATGGTTAACTTCAGTCATGTCAAAACAGTTAGCATCATTAAGATTATAAATTTTAGTAAAGCTCAACTAGAAAACATTTAAAAGGGAAATTAATAACCTCGATTAGAGCTTCATCGAGCATTTTTTTTTTCCAAGCTTAAGCTCGATCTATAAATTCATATTTTTTAGTTGATCATAGCTCGATTCAATTTTAAGTATTAAAATTGTAATAGTATTATTAAGGTAGTATGAGTTGAATAAGTATTTTGAGCTAACTCAACTAGATCGGATAATACGGTAATATTTTCGGTATTAGAGTTGAGATTGCATTATTAAATTATGTATTAATCGACTTGATATTGTGATCTCAACTCAACTTGATTACTAGGCAATATGCCAATATACGTAATTGTAAAACTATAAGTATCGATTCAATACGACAAACAAGTATCGATTCAAATAGAATCTAGTTGATATCAATTTTAACCAATTTAGTTATAAATTATAAGGTGACAAGAATTAAACTAATTTTGACATATTTTATATATTTTAAATGAAACACTAGCCAAATGTCTGGATCTCTTTATTAGACGTAAAATTAGTCTTATAAGTTAGTCATGCCAATATATACATAAATTTAAATAAAGAAGAGGTATAACTGATATTGTGTATTTGATATCTGGTCTTTTCCTTAGGGTGCGTTTGGTATGCCGGAATAAGAATGAAGGAACGAATTTTCATTCCATTAATAATGTTTGTTTAAAACTCTTGACTTTCAAACTAGAAATGATATACAAATATGTTCTATACTTGATAGTCACCAAATTGGTAGGATATGATAATTTCATTTCCGGACACACATTCTTCCTCACATTATTAACAAGATAATCACATATAATAAACAAACCAAAAAACAATATTGAATTTGATTACTTAACTTATATCTATTCCTATTTCACGTTATACCGAAACTCATACCAATTGTAATTAATGAGAGCCAACCAAACGAACCCTTAATTTGTTATACTTAAGATTCATCAAAACTAGTTTAAGAATGTTAAATAAACCTTTAATTAAAATTCTATACATTAGGTCATCCACATAAATACAGCTGTCAAGCAATTTCTATCTATGTCCATTTGATATACATGTAGCTAGTATGTAATGTAGTTGTGTAATTACTCCGTATTATTTTAGATTTCATTTTTTATTCTTACTACGTTACAACTTACAACTCTCTAAATTATCCAAAAAAATATATATAAATAATATTTTGGTTATCTTTTATTCTAATGCACATGTATTTTTTTTATTCTATTTTTTAGTTAATAACAAGTTCATACATTTAAATAAGTTCTTCCTTTTACAAACTAGCCATAAGTCTGGTACACGCATGAGATTTCGATATAAATGAAAGTTAGAGAATATTTGTGGTTACATATGTTATAATCATGTGCATATATGAAGTTTACAATAAAAGTTAATGGGATTGTCTAACAAGTGCAGGGCATTGGTTAGGATGCATTAATCCATCCCGAACATTTCTTTTAAATTAAAATCTGCATTTAATACGCATTTATTAAACTTATAAATTATCGTAAGTAATTTTGAATTTTAATTTAATAAGCAAAAATTTCCTTATATAATCCTCTTAACCAATGCCTTGAGGGCACGGTTATACAAACCCGAAGTCAATTTAATTTCAAAATAAGATTATAAAGACTGTTCAATTTGGAAAATTGAAGTTCATGTCTCGTGTATTTATCTCTACGTCTCAATAACTCGTAGGTCAACTTGATTACATATACAACGTTGTTAGTATTATGATCAATATAGTAATAGTAATAGTAATTACTAGTATTACCATCAATATAGTAATAGTAATTACTAGTAAATAGTAAATGGTAAATAGTAAATAGTAAACATTAATTAGTAATTAGTAAATAGTAAATAGACAATAGTAAATAGTACAACAAGAATAGTAAATAGAAAATAGTAATATTAATAGTAATGATAGTAATAGTAACTGAAAACACCTAAACAAAACTCGATAAATTTTTTGCACAAATAGTATAACCAAACTGACATGTTATTAATCAAGTGTACTTATATACTTTTGTTTAAAACCAACTTCTGAAATTATGTTTTTTGGAAAGTAAGCTCAATTTCATTGATATGTGGCTCGTCTCAAATGGAGTTGCGGTTAATTTTATATGATTTTTAGAAAATGATCCGAAAACTGAAAATGTCATTTAGCCGGGGGCTAAATACAAGTCCATGTGTTTATGCCAAATTTCACCTTAAAGTTTTTCAAACTACTCATGCATTATTGGTCTCTAATTCGAAAATTATTAACACGGTTGGTTCCTTGGTTTAACTTTCGTTATCTATTGTCATTATATTATAGCTTTATAAATGTCATTTTACCTAATCTATTTGTTCGTAGGTTAAAATATAATAAATAAAAAGAGTATCAATAATTGTTTATAAAAATTGTTCACATGTTTGATCACGTATTTCTTTTGAATTTATCTCATAAGCAACTTTACTAAGCTTTAAATACGTGGAGTAAAAATCTGTAACCTATTGGTATGTTATAAATGTTTTACAAACTAGTTTGCAGAATTAAGGGTACGCACCACCAAATTGACTACAAAAACTAAGAGCATCTACTATGATAAACCTTTTAAAAGGTTTATAAAATTGCCACATCATGAAATGTCATTAATTTACAAACCTTTTCATACTATAAACCTATTCCCACTATAGATAAAACTTCTAATAGGTTTATAAAATTGTCAACTCATGTAATGTATTAATTTATAAACCTCTTCAAAATTCTAGACCTTTTCATGTCACCTAGACTTAAAATGGTTCTTCACTATGGTATACAAATTTTTGAACCTCTTCATAATTTCTTGAACCTATTCTTAAACCACCATAGTGGATGCTCTAAGCATCAATAAATTTAAGAAAATTGTAGCAGGCATTGAACCTATAGAAATCAAAATGGCCAAATAATGAAAAAGATTATAATTTCAAGTCTTACTTGTGACAAACTTGTATTAAAGTGTATGACATGCACTATTTTCCTTTCGAAAAGAGTAATGATAAATAAGCCTATTAAATATACCTGCAAATAGCCCTACTCCATTTATAAAAGGGCGTGATATTCGGAACCCACCCCCCACCCCCTAAAATACAAAGGGGACCCTCTCCATTTTTGAGTTTTTTATTATTTTTTTATTTTTTATTTTTATTATTATTATTTTTTGTTTATATCAAAAAAACTATAAACCTGAAAGTACACGATAGAAAATATAAAGTTTAATAAGTCAAACGGTTAAAACTATTAGAAATACGGAACAAAAACTGACAAAGAAATGTATTGTACCGGAAACAAGGGGGAGACAAAAGAAATCTTTGACCAAACTCCCCCCCCCCCTAGTCACATCATAGGTGGTCCTAATAGTATGACCTATTTACAAATGGGGGGTGATTTGCATACTTTATAAAATGATTGAGACACTCTATTTTACTGTGTTTAGACATTCATACGCTAACAGTTATGTCTAACTTGACACTCCATAGTTCCTTTTCTCTGTATTTAAAAAATGGAACAAACAAAAACTTTTTCAATCATGTTCATATTTCAAGATTTATTTGGAGCATTCATAAATATCCTCCATATTTAGAAGATCAATTTCCTTCTCCGAACATATTTTAGTACAACTTTATAAATAAAGTAACATAGATAATTTAGTTACTGGTTGGAATATGCTAAATTAGCAAAAAGATTTTAGAGTTAAAGTTTCAAAGTGTCTTGGAGAATGCAATTTTTTGAATGATAGGATACAAGTAAAAGATGCTATATTACTTTAAAATTACTTTCTTCAAAAGTATATGACTGAAAATGGCCTTAATAAATAAACATGAAGAGAAACCTAGCTCATTTTTAGATTGAGTTTCGCTATTGGAACCATTCAACCCGAAAATTTGTATTTTAACAACGATTAGAGCACCAAGTGTGGCGGCTCAAGCCAAAGAGTCACCTTAACATTTTCCCTTTTCACTTCATTAATCACTTACACACCAAAATACTCCCTCACTAATCACTCAAGCCAAACCTCCACTTTTGAGATCCACCATACCTAAAAAAATAAAATAATAAATAAATAAATAAAAAAGTTCTCTTTAATGCAAGCCAAGCCCGTTGGGGAATAGTGACTTGGCCTTGGCTCAAGCCAAAGCCTTGCAACATGTGTTTAGCACATGGGGTTAGTGACCACATACTAATAAATGGATTCCTCTTGCATTCTCATGATATACAACACTTCTAGAATTCACAAATGGAATTGGTAGAAGGCAACAATAAACTCAGAATTCATATGAAGTTAGAAATAAACTCGAAAGGATTATTGTTAGTTTTGGCGGGAAAGTTAGTTAGATGGAATGGAAGAGATAACAGAATCAAGAAAGGAGAATTTTATTCAATCAAAGCGTAATTACAAATGAGATACAAGCAAAGTATTTAAAGAGAAGGTTTAGGCGGGAAATTCTGTTGGTGGGAGTGAAAGGTAGTATGTGGAGAATGTCACGTGCACCTCACATGTCCAGTTAACTGTGCATGTGCCCCTCACGTGCCAACTAACTATCCAAACACTCCTACTCGTGACAATCCTTCCCCCTTAAACAGTTCTTGTCCTCAAGAACTCACATCAAACAGTGGAAAACGTTTGATTAGGTCTTCCAATGGCTCCCATGTTGCATCATCTTCACTTCCATTAGCCCATTGGATAAGACCATAAACTGCTGCTGCATTGTTCTTCTTAACAAGCTTTCTGTCCAATACAGCAAGTGGTGGAATAACTAGTGATCCAACCTCATCACAATGTGGTAATATAGCATCTTGGTTGTCTGGCACTTCACCTCTACACTTCTTGAGCTGAGATACATGGAACACATCATGTATTTTGGACTGCTCAGGTAGTAACAATCTATAAGCCACCTGCCCCACCTTTTCACACACTTTGAAAGGACCATAGTACTTTGGTGAGAACTTATTCTGCTTTCCTTGTCGAATGGTGACTTGTCTGTGTGGTTGTAACTTTAGCCAAACCCAATCATCAAGCTCAAAGGTCCTCTTACTTCTGCTCCTGTCTGCTTGTTGCTTCATTCTGTTTTGAGATCTCTGTAAATGGAACTTGAGTATGTTAATAGCCTCTTCTCTTGCTCTTAAAGACCTGTCCACTGCCTCAACTCTGCTCTCACCACCCAAATATGGTACATGTAATGGTGGTGCTTGACCATATAAGACCTCAAAAGGTGTGGTATTAATAGAAGAGTGGTAATTTGAATTGTACCATAATTCTGCCATAGCCAACCATTTTGACCACTCTTTAGGTTGCTCCCCAACCATACACCTCAAGTAACCTTCAAGACATCTATTCACAACCTCAGATTGACCATCAGTTTGAGGATGATATGATGTAGACATTAAGAGTTTAACTTGTAACAACTTAAAGAGCTCCTTCCAAAATCTACTCATGAAAATTTTGTCTCTGTCAGACACTATGTTCTCAGGTAACCCATGTAGCCTGTAAACTGAATCCAAAAATGTTTGAGCTACTTGTGCAGCAGTGTAAGGATGAGACAGAGCAATAAAATGGGCATATTTACTTAATCTGTCCACAACAACCAGAATTGTGCCCTTGCCATGAGATTTTGGTAGTGCTTCAATGAAATCCAATGAAATACTTCTCCATACTCCTTGTGGAATTGGTAATGGCTGTAACAATCCAGGGTAGGATGCCAAATCAGGTTTGTTTCTTTGACAAATCAAACACTCCCTGACCATCTGTTTAACTTCCCTTCTCAAACCTTTCCAATAGAACAAAGACACTACCTTTTGAGTAGTTGGTTGTATGCCTGAATGACCACCAATAACACCCTCATGAATATGCTTAAGTAACTCAGTCCTCAGTTGCTTGTCATTTCCCACCACCAGTCTATTCTTCCTGAACAATTGTCCACTATTCCAAACATAATGCTTCTTAGCAGTTTGACCATTCTGCAACTTATGTATAATATCTTGAACTTGAGCATCATTTTCCCAACTTTTAACAATCTTGTCATATAAATCAGTAGTAACAGTAGAGACAGCAATAGACAATAATTCACTTTGACCATCAAGCCTAGAAAGAGCATCAGCTGCAACATTGTCACTTCCTTTTTTGTACACCACTTCATAGTCAAATCCCATTAACTTTGGTAACCATTTCATCTGAGTTGGTGTAGTCATCCTTTGATCCAACAAATATTTGAGGCTGAAGTGGTCAGTTTTAATCACAAAATGTCTATCCAACAAGTACCCCCTCCACTTCTCCAAAGCTAGAATAACTGCTAAAAACTCTTTTTCATAAGTAGAAAGAGATTGATGCTTTTGAGAAAGTGACTTACTAAGATAGGCTATTGGATGACCATCTTGCAACAAGACTGCTCCCAATCCTACTCCTGAAGCATCTGTTTCTATCACAAATGGTTTTGAAAAATTGGGTAAACTGAGAACTGGAGCTTTGATCATAGCTTCTTTCAACTGTTGGAATGCTGCTTGTGCTTGTTCATTCCAAGTATAACCATTCTTCTTCAATAACTGAGTCAAAGGCCTGCTCAAAGTAGCATAATTCTTTATAAATCTTCTATAGTAACCAGTCAAACCAAGGAAGCCTCTGAGTTGTTTAATATTCTTTGGTTGTGGCCAAGTTTCCATAGCTTTGATCTTAGAAGGTTCTGTTGCTACTCCCTGAGCTGAAATCACATGGCCTAAATACTCCACTTGGCTTGTACCAAACACACACTTACTCTGCTTGGCATACAACTTGTGATATCTCATAGTTTCTAAAATTTGAGTCAAATGTTGCACATGATCACTCAAACTTTTGCTATATACCAGGATATCATCAAAGAACACCAATGTAAACTTTCTCAAAAAAGGTTTAAAGACTTCATTCATTAAAGCCTGGAATGTAGATGGAGCATTGGTTAATCCAAATGGCATTACCAAAAACTCATAGTGACCTTCATGAGTTTTGAAAGCTGTTTTGCCACATCATCTTCAAACATTCTTATCTGATGATAACCTGATCTCAAATCAAGTTTAGAAAATATAGTAGCTCCATGTAATTCATCAATCAACTCCTCTATTAATGGAATAGGAAACTTATCTTTAATGGTGTTTTTATTGAGTTGTCTGTAGTCAATGCACATCCTCCATGTGTTATCCTTCTTTTTGACCATAACTACTGGTGAAGCAAATGGACTATGACTTGGCTTGATCACCCCACCTTCCAAAAGTTCTTTAACCATAGCTTCAATAGCATCTTTCTGTGTAGGAGGATGTCTATAAGGTCTAATGTTCACTGGTGGAGTACCTTCAATGAGTGGAATTCTGTGATCATGAGACCTCTGTGGTGGCAACTCTTTTGGTATTTCAAAGACATCAGCATAATGATCAATTACAGGCTGCAACTCTTCTTCAATTGTTTTTGACCCATCCTGCTCCATGGAACACAATTCTACACCAGTGTTTGGGTAAACACATAACATCATCATTTCTGCTTGGTCAGATTGTTCTAACATCTTTAATTGCTTTCTTCCATCCACCCAATGAACTGGAACCTTAGCAGTACCTCTTAAAATCACTCTCCTATTATTATGCATGAACTCCATTCTCAATTCTTTAAAATTCCACTTCCTTATATCACCCAAAGTTGACAACCATTGTACTCCCAACACCATCTCACAACTTCCAAGAGGTAGAAGCATCACATCAGTAGTGAACACTTCTCCATTCATTTTCCACTGAAAATCTTTACAAACACCCATACTCATAAGTTTCTTACCCCCTGCTACTGATACAGTCATTGGTTTTGTTTGAATCACTTTACAACCCATTCTTTTAGCCATAGCAACATCCAAAAAATTGTGAGTTGATCCTGTGTCCACCAATATATGTATCTTATATCTATTTGCCACAATACCAACTACCCTCATGGTCTTAAAAGAATTTTCACCAGTAAAAGCATTCAAAGAAATGTGAGGCTGTAACTCTTCCTCAGCACTCACTTCCACTAATTCATCAATGGCATCAACAAATTCCTCAACTGAATCATCTTCTTCTTCATTCATAGGTGAAACCACAAGTGAAAACAATTGACCTTCACACTTTTGACCAGGCACAAATTTCTTATCACAATAGAAACATAAGTTCTTGGCCCTCTTTTCTTCATACTCTTTTTGAGTCAATCTCTTAAAACCAGTTTTATTTTCACCACCAATTGGGGTTCTTGTGGTTGCAGGCAAATTCATGGGTCTATTAACTGGTCTAGGTAAAATTCCATCATCCCTATTAGCATAACCACTTCTGACATTAGAAGGATAAGAATTATACCTTGATTTTGTAGCCAAAAGAGTAGCTTCTTGCATCTTAGCCATTGAGAACAGATCAGCCAAACTCAATGGTTTAAACATTCTAACAGGCATACTAATTTCATCTTTTAGACCCCCAATGAACAGACTCATGGCAAGAGATTCAGTCAAATTCATCCTATTCAACAGATCTTCAAACTTGTCTTGATAGACTTGTACTGTACTAGTCTGCTTCAAATTTTTGAGTTCCACCATAGGATCTTCAAACACATTACCAAATCTCTTCAAAGCCTGCTCAGCATACACATCCCAATCACATCCATCCCCATAGTTTTTCAAGAACTGCTGATGCCACACCAAAGCCCTATTAGACAAATGCATTGCTGCCAACTCCACTTTCATATCTTCTTGAACATCATCAATTTTAAAGAAATGTTTGCATCTAAACAACCAACTTTTAACATCATCACCATTGAATCTTGGAAACTCAATCTTGGACATCCTTCCATATTGAGCCATTCCATTGCCATTTCTGCCATTACTGTTCTGACCATGACTAGTACCTTCACCAGATCTCATTCTTTGCATATCTTGATGCATTTGATCCATCCTTCTTTGCATTTCCAGTATTGTATTTTGAAGTGACTCCATGGTTGCTTCTTGACTTCTTGATATATTTCTTGTTTCCACCATTTCACCAGTAAAATCACCACTCATCAACAATGATTTCTCACTGACCAATTGGGGTAATTACTACTGGTCTGTTCTGGGTTAATCAATCCAACTGCTGCTTGCCAGCTTGTTCAAGATAAGAAAATTTAACGAGAATATCGGCTTATCTTGTGGCCGTACAGATGATTGACACTAACCAAAGGTAAACAGAACAGTGAAATCAGTGGTGGCTGATTTCTTGACCGGAAATCTCTTATTTTGATCGGAATTCACCGGAGAAGATGACCGGAAATCAAGAGTTTGCCAGGATGATAAGCTCTGATACCAATTGATATACAACACTTCTAGAATTCACAAATGGAATTGGTAGAAGGCAACAATAAACTCAGAATTCATATGAAGTTAGAAATAAACTCGGATTATTGTTAGTTTTGGCGGGAAAGTTAGTTAGATGGAATGGAAGAGATAACAGAATCAAGAAAGGAGAATTTTATTCAATCAAAGCGTAATTACAAATGAGATACAAGCAAAGTATTTAAAGAGAAGGTTTAGGCGGGAAATTCTGTTGGTGGGAGTGAAAGGTAGTATGTGAAGAATGTCACGTGCACCTCACATGTCCAGTTAACTGTGCATGTGCCCCTCACGTGCCAACTAACTATCCAAACACTCCTACTCGTGACATCTCACTAATTGGCATACATAAAAAGTAATGTAGAAGGGCATATAAATAAGCTGAGAAGGGCACATATAAATAAGTTTACCAAATATATAGTGTCATTGGACATTCTAGTATCATCGTACTAAATTATACATTGCATTTTCAATCTCCAACCTCTAGGGAGTTGGAGTAGTTTGCATTAGTTCTGTGGTTCCAAAGCTTCATTTGATGCTTGGTGACCTAATCGGTTAAATCATCGATCAGAATTGTAATCAATCTAATATAGTCATTCAGCATTCAGAAATAAGCGAAATCAGGTAATTTTATTTACCTAGTTGACTCAATCAGCACAACTCTAATCATCTATAATCATTTAGCAATCAGCAACAAGCACAATCATCACATTTCTATACATCTAGATTTGAGCAGTTTCAAAGAACTTAAGCAGAATCAAACAGTTCAAATAAACAGATTTTTTTATACCAATTCGAATACCTAGTGTGGATATGAATGCAATGTCGTGTCACATCTGTAGAATACTTACTTGCACATGTTACAAGTAAAAGGGATAAAATGCATGTAATACCTTATGATCATGATGAGGAGAAATGGTAGTTGGTCTTTTGGTGTTGAAAGTTTATAAAAGGTGTACCTGCAACAACGTAAAAAGATTAATACTTTTTTCCGGTGAAAAAGTGAAAATATATATAGCAAAATATCTGCAAGGCAATCCTAAATCCAAAATGCATGCTTAATGGAAACCACACAAATACGGCAGAACATTAGTACTAAGCAAGACTCTATCCTATATGCTACTACAAGAAACATTAACTATCAATTCCTTCCTGCTTATTGACTTCATACTTCTAAATTCCATAACTACCTTTGTCATAACTTTTGACCAAGACCAAGTAGTCCCATCTTAGCCAAATGATTAAATCCTATTCTGCAATATTTTCCAATTTCTGCACAATACTTTCCAACATACTCATGTGTCTTAGTGCTCTCAGGTTTCATTCACAGGTTGGACAATCATCTTGATATTCAACTTGTCAACCATTGCATACATCTCAAACTTTGTTTGCAGTATACACACCCAGTAAACTGCAGCAGCTAGAATTAATCTTCTTAGAATGTCTATGAGAATCAAGTTCACTCTTACACAAAGCACACACCACAGTTTTTCCTAGATACCCATAAACATCCCATCCTAAACTTTTCAGGTAATGTCGAAACCTAGTGAACACGACAACATTAAGAACCAAAAAATTTCAAGCTAATAAGACCAAGTACGTACTTCCTAAACTATAAATGGATCTTATTTCAGTTATTATCCACAAACATAATAACTATAAAGTACATGATATATACAGTTTTAGACTCAATATAAGATCAATATAACATTGACGGAAAAATGTATAGCTCAAGATGTCTTATAAAAAGGTTCAGGAATTTCATCGAACAGTTTGTAGGCGTCGTTATGCACTTGGATAAACTGCCTTTTTGTAACTCACGTTTTTACATGACTACTGTACAGATAATGTATTCGCCCATGGATGATCTTGCTCACCTCAAAATCGCCCTTGAAAGCTTACTATTCGCCACCAATAATTTTGATGACGAAAATATCATTGAAGAAACTGAAGTAGATAAGAGATACAAGGGGACAATCTGGTGGTCCGGTGAGTTGATTGAAATTGATGCTCGGAGATTTAATAAAGATGAATGGAATGTTGTATATGAACAACTGTTTTGGATGGAGATTTCAATGCTTTCAAATCTCAAGCATAAAAATCTGATTTCTTTAGTTGGGTTTTGTGATGAGAATGATGAGAAGATCATCATTTACAAGCATGAGACGGCCACAAGTCTTGACCAATATCTAAGTGATCCGATGTCGTTGACTTGGGTGCGAAGATTGGAGATATCTGTCGGTATTGCGCAAGCATTGAGCTACATTCATTATGACGAGCAACGCGACTTTAGCGTAATACATCGGTTCATTACCAGTGGCGAAGTTGTATTAAATGACGACCAGGAACCCAAGTTACGTGGTTTTGAATTTTCCATGAAGATTAATGCATCTCGGAGGCACAACTCTTTCCATACTAGTACACCTTTGTATGTGGATGGGTATGGAGACCCAACGTATATTGAGACTAAAAGTGTGAGCTACAAATCAGATATATACTCCTTTGGGATTGTTTTATTTGAACTACTGTGTGGCAGAGAATCAATAATTGATAACAAAGATGATAATCTTTTGGCACCGCTAGCCATTATCCATTATCGAGAGAAAAAGCTCGATAATATAATTGATCCGGAACTATGGAAACAAATAGACTTGCACTCATTCAACATGTTCGCAGAAATAGCGTATGAGTGTTTGGACGAAGAACGATCGCGACGCCCAAATATAGATGACATTGTCCCAAGACTCGAGAAAGCTTTGAAACTATCACGTGAAAGCAGGCCGGTAAGACCTTTATATTGCCATATTATGTATTCCCTTTTCATTATATTAGTTTCAACCAATTTAAATACAAGTAAAACATTATGAGATGACAAAAACAAACCAATTTTAACATATTCAATCACTTTTGGTAAAAGAAAGACATATCTCTATTGTATGGAAAGAGACACATTTGCTAAAAAAAAAACTTTCAAAGCGAAAAATGTGAAATTGCAATCTGCCTTACTCCCTATTTCTTTTAATATTGTACTAATTTATATCCATGTATTTTCCTTTCATAACTACTTATAAATTAAAAGTTTGACCCAATGAACAATAAATATCCACTTCATACACGAATCACTTAACATCAATTTTGCAATTATAATTACTTGCCGTTTTAAATTTTCGCCATTATATATGGGTACTCATCTAGTCTATAGAAGTGGTATAATTCATATTTAACACTTCATTTTTTATTCATATTATTTTCTACTTGTCTTTAATCTCTTATGCGTTTGGTATCCTCCAATCGGAATGGAAGAATGAATATCATTCCGATTCAAAGTGTTTGGTATCCCGGAATGACTATCAAAAGTAGAAATGATATACAAATCTATTTCATACTTGATAGGCACTAAAAGTATAGTATATGATTGTTTCATTCCCGGGCCCACCACTTCCCCTCACATAATTTATACTTACACTTTTATCTAATTATCCTACCAAACAACATTTATGAGATTGATACCTCAACTTATAGTTATTCCTATTCCACTCCTATATCAAATCCATACCGATTATCATTCCGGACAACAAACCAAATGGCACCTAGTTTTGGTCAATTGTTGATTTACCCATTTAACTTTTTCTTGCAATGTTTTTATTTTTAACTTTCTTTGACCATTAAAAAAGACCACTTAACTTTCAGTGATCGTTTGATAAAAACCTTAACTTTTTTTAGCAACGTTTTTATCGTTAATATTATTTAATCATTTGATACAACCCCTTAACTTGGAATAATAACATTGACAATGTTTTTATATTTGACATTGAATGACCTATTATATTTATTATCCATTTCAACACATAATACGTCTCGTTTTGCGGTTTTTAGTCATTAGGTTATCGGTTTTCATTCTGTTTAAATCTAGGGGATGGGTAAGTTTGTTTTCACCATTATGACTTGTTATTCCTTGAAACGGGTATGTATATTTGACATTCAACATCGATATAGTATAATTGAAAAAAAAAATGCAGCTTCGAAGAATCGTATCAATCCCTTTAATACAATCACAAAAACAAAATTGATAACTTAAGCACCAAAAATCACAAAATCCAACGTAACATGGGTCGTGTCGGGTAGCCAAAGTAATAGGTCATTTAATGTTATTGATAAAAACATTGTCAATAACATTATCAATGTTGGCTGAAGATTTGTATTAAACGGTTATCCAAAATTAGGGGTTAAATAAAATGGTTAAACTATATTAAGGATAAATCGTTGCTAAAAATTGTTTTTTTTTTTTTTTTTTTTTTGGTGGGGTGGGGGGGGGGGGGGGGGGGATACAATCATTGAAACTTGGTCTCTAAAATAACTATCTCAAAGTTTAATCGAATTTCGTAGTACCTTTACTTGAAGTTATTATTACATAATTTTAAAAAAATAATAATAATAAATTAGGTAATGAACAAAATTGTCATTATGCAATACGTAACAAAGAAAAAACAATGATAATTATATTTTTTTTTCTTAATTATTATCAAAGAATAGTTATTCTAGTGCAATAAGTAATGTAATATAGGATATCACATGGGATTAAAAGAATGATTAAAAAAGGGACGTTCTGTGGATATCACCAATTATAATAATATACTGATGATGCATGACTTGCTGTTAACTTGTGTATTAATTGAATATCGTCATCTCACATCCTTTTGTAAACCAATTAAACTCTGCTTGTTTTTGTAATAGATACACTCTCCGCCCAACCACCTTGCACACCTAAGAATCCCCCTTGAAGATATATTATCCGCGACCAACCACTTTGCTGACAAAAATGTCATAGGCACAGGTGGATTTGGAAAGAGATACAAGGGACAGCTCTCTTGGTCTGGTGAGTTGATTAATGTCATTGCTCAGAGGATGTCTAATAAAGAATGGGATGATGAAAAAGAACAACAGTTTTGGACTGAGATTTCGATGCTATCTGGACTCAAGCATAAGAATCTTGTTTCTATTGTTGGGTTTTGTAATGAAGTTGGTGCAGACACCATAATTTACAAGGAAGTGTCTGGGAGCAGGCTCGAAACCTATCTAAGTGACTCGATGTTGTTGACATGGGTGAAAAGATTGGAGATATGTGTCGGTATTGCGCATGCATTGAGTTACATTCATTATGACGAGCCCCGTGATTTTAGCATTATACACCGGAACATCAGCAGTTACACCATTCTATTAGATGACTGGGAACCTAAATTAGGGGAGTTTCAGCTTTCCATGAAGATAAAAGCATCTGAAAGGTACCATTCATTTCATACTGATTCAGTTTGGTCTACAAAGGGGTATACAGACCCAATGTGTTTCGAGACCAACATTGTGAACCACAAGTCAGATATATATTCCTTTGGGATAGTATTGTTTGAACTACTGTGCGGGAGGAAATCAGTAATTGACAATCAAGATAATAAGTATTTGGCTCCAGTGGCGATTTTTCATTATAGAGAGGAAATACTCGATGGTATCATTGATCTGGACCTTTGGAAACAAATGGATCCGCTATCCTTGAACATTTTTGCGGAAACAGCGTATGACTGCTTGAATGAAGAACGATCCAAACGCCCGAATGTAGATGAGATTGTCACAAGACTTGAGAAAGCTTTGGAACTCCAATTGGAACGTGAAAATGTTGTAAGTATTTTTTTTCTCTTTATCTTTCTATCTTAGTAACTACTCTATAATAAAACGAGTAACAATTATTCACTTATTGCTGTATTTGTTGACATTGATGTTAAAGGAACTCTCAATAGTTGTGGCGGAAGCTGAAGGTACATCATCCACTCAGGAGGAGGTAATTAACTTTTTTAAGTTTTGTTGTGAGTCACTGAATCTTTAAAAGAGGGAAAATGTCAAAACAAGATAAAGGATACAGAAAGACGCGAGTAAATACACTCCATGTACATGTCACTTACGTAAACTATTATATATCTTAAACGTGGTGGTTGTGATCGAGTTATGGTTAAATTAAGGTTCAAGTTATACATGCATTATAATTAAGTAGAGAAATAACATTCAGATATAAGAATATCTTTCCCATTTGACCAAAAATCACATTGCCAACAATTTTTGCAAAATCTAACTTCTCTTTCAATTCAGAATGATACACAAGATCCCCTCTTATACTTACTCGGCTTCTCACCATATTTTCTAGCTCTTTAATAAATGTTAAAAATGAATGATTAACCTTACTGAAGTGTTCCACACTGAAAATATGCACACTTCATAATGTTGTCTTCTTTGGTACATATAGGGATCAGCGAGTCACTTTACATCCACATGCGTTGAATCCAATTCCAGCAAAAAGACAATGTCTTCCCTAAAACACCTTTCTCACTCACAACTCAGCATTGAAGATATAAAATCCGCAACCAACAACTTTGCTCCTGAGAATACGATCAAAAATGAAAAATTTAAATGGGTTTACCAAGGGCGTATGTGGCATTCCGGACAGTTCATCGATATTGTTGCACGTGAATATTTTTATAACAGCAAACAGTTTAGGATGGAGAATTCGATGCTTTCTAGTCTCAGTCATATGAATCTAGTTTCTGTTATTGGGTTTTGTGAAAAGAGTTATTGTTCTATGATTACGGTATACAAGAAGGTGGTCAACGGAAGTCTCAACAAATATCTAAGTGATGTGACCCTCACATGGATGCAAAGGTTGAAGATATGTCTGGGCGTTGCAAATGCATTGAGCTACATCCATTATGATGTTGGGCGCGATTTTAGTGTCATACATTGCAACATTAGGAGCTCGAAAATTTTACTTGATGACGAATGGGAACCAAAGTTATCTGGTTTTGAACTTTCGATGATAAATACAGTACCTCGGAGGCACCGTCTTCTTCTTACTCGTGATATTGTTAAGAATGTATACCTGGACCCAAAATATAATAAGACTGGTGGTGTGACCCACAAGTCAGATGTGTATTCATTCGGTGTTGTGTTATACGAAGTCATGTGCGGAAGGAGTGCAGTTCTTCCAGATGAAGAGTTGGGAGAGGGGTTATTAAGTCAACTGAAAAAATCTCATTTGGATGAAATGATCAACCCGCATTTACGAAAACAGATGGACCCAGAATCATTCAAAATCTTCTCAGAGATAGCGGATTACTGCACACAGAAGAAACGGGCGAAGCGTCCGCATATAGATCAGGTTGTCAAAAGACTTGAGAAAGTTTTGGAACATCAGTGGAGGCATGAAAATCCAGTTGACCGCACATCATTCAATCGCTTGAAGGTAATTAATTTTCTTGAACTTTTAATTTTTGGCCGACTAAGGATTATCCTAATTAGTAAACAAGAGTTACTTATATTATTAACTGTTGTTGCCTAGTTTAACGTATAACCACTATATCCTCATTATACCAGTTTTCGTAAAAAAAGATAATAGTTTTGGTAACCAATGCCCACTGGGCAGAGGTTAATGTCTAATGAATAAACACAATATTTCCTAATTAACAATAAATTACGTTAAATATGCATTAAATGCACATTAAATAAACTATAAATTACTATATTTTAGCTTAATTTTCACTTAAATGAATATGAATTTAATGCCATTTTTATGTTAATTGGGAAAGTTCGTGTTCATTTATTAGACACAAACCTCTGCCGAGTAGGCATTGGTTAGCAAAACTCAAAAGATAATAATGTAAAAAAGTGTATGCATGTGGTTTTGATATTAAATTATTATGTTTTTTTAACATTGCATTTTATATTTCAAAGATTAATATTGAATTAAAACTAAAAATATTATATAAAACTAAATTTTGTAATGAATGAGATATTTTCCATCCGGCCATTGCAGCTAGCTTAAAGCTACGAAATAAAGTTTGTATTAATAATATGTTCTTCCAATAAAAAAAATGTTAACAATACTAAAGAAAATGATGTAAAAATACAGACTTTAATGGTTTAAGGGTTAAATTGCTATATTGGTAAACTTAAGGTATGAAAGTATAAATTTTATTGGTTTTGGGGGCTATTTTGGGTTATTAGTAACATTAAGTAGTACAATATTAAAATATGCAATTTAATGAGGATAGGGGATATTTGGTAAACATGAGGCGTAAAAACACGTCTGAAAACGGACGAAGACATATGAAAAATGGACGAAAACGAAAGAAAACGGACAAAAACGTATTAAAACAAACGAAAACGTATGAAAACTGACGAAAACATATGAAACAAACGAAAATGTAAGAAAACATATGAAAACGTATGAAAACAGACGTTAATGGGCGAAAATGTAAGAAAGCGGACGAAAACGGACAAAAACGTATGAAAACGAACGAAAACGGGAGAAAATATATGAAAACGGGCGAAAACAAATAAAAACGTATGAAAACGAACGAAAACATATGAAAACAGACGAAAATGTATGAAAGCAAAAAAAAAAAGTTTATTAGGAAAAAACGTGAATTAGAACAAAAAAAGAAAAAAAAAAAGAAAAAAGAAAAATAGAAGCATGGAAAAAAACACGAAAAAAGAAAGAAACAAAAAAAAAAGAAAAAGAAACAAAAAATACAATGAAGCGTGAAAAAAAAAAGACACAAAAAAAAGAAAGAAAAAAAAAAGAATAATAAAAAAGACAAAAAGATAAAGAAAAAAAAAACATGGACTTAGGTTTCAATATTTAATCTTAGGTTAATCCCACCATTAAATCAAACTAGATAGATGGTGGAGATTTGTCCCTTAGTATGCACCAAAATAAGAGTATGCATTTGAATTTTCCTCTCTTACACCAAGAGTGTTTTTTTGGCTTAGTTTGATAATTTCCTCTAATTTTAAACCACTATATTAAAAGTGGGTCAATTCACCTACTTTGGGTTACATCCATCGGTAAACAAAATACAATGATCAAACCTGTAAACTACGTTACTTGTATTACTAAATCGCCACTCAAACCTGTAAACTAGGTTAATAGAATCATAAAGCTTAAATTATATTGGGGAGTTTTACCGAACTTTTGGTGTTTATATGAAAATCTAAGACAATCTTTGATTACGTTTGTGTTGGTTATTTAGTGTTTGCAAGTGTTCCCAGATTAGGGTTAAGATAATCAATGAGTACCGGATATTCACTTGAAATCGTGTTATCACTTTCCAATAGAAACTATTCGACCCTATGCCTGGGTTACACGAATATCTCTATGGGATAAGACCAAGTGATGTTCTTGTTTTAGGCACAAATCAAAAACGGAAACGTATTCAAGTGTTTAGGGTTTGTGTTGTATCGTATCTATGCAGAATGTTATGACCTCTATTTATAATAGAGAATACTCAAACCCTAACCCATGGAATTATGTATAATTAACGGCCCATTAATTATATCATAATACTTTCCATAATAGAAGGAATCAGTGGTTAAAAACGAGCAGCATAATAAACTGATGCCAGCAGCAGAATCAAACTAGCAGCAGATTCCCACTAGTAGCAGAATCTACTGTCAGCAGAATCCACTAGCAGCAGATACATACTAACAGCAGAATCAGATCAGCAGAAACAAATTCACACTAGCATAACCACTATTGAGTCAGGGGATTCAGTGACCAAATGGGTATACACTCCGTACCTCCAAACCCATTACCAGGTGTGAATTAATCCTTTAAGTGCACTAAATTTTCCAACAATCCTCCCCAAATTTAGTTCACTTCCTATGCATGAAAATTAAACACAAAACAAAACATATGCATAAATGAAAATATCTTGAAGATTGAATTCTCATCTTAGTACATTATACGTTTAAATATTCGAGAATCAGGGTGTTCCAAAGAATTGAACCTTCAACCCATTTGAATACCTGAAGATAAATACACATACATTTACAAACACTTAAATAATCCTGACACTATACAAGTCATGTGTCCATATCCAATTCATAAATGTATTATGGAAAGTATTATGATATAATTAATATTAGGAGGTTCCTGAGTACGAAAGTACATAACATTTTGAAACATGCCATATTTACTCAATCGTTATCTTCATTTTCAATTTTGACACACATCTTCTTTTCATAAGACAAATCCTTAGATATTAATTTTATTGAGGATATCATTTTCCTACTAGGTACTTTAAACAAATCAACTATTGCTTTTGAACGTTCTCATATTTTCTAAATGTTAATCAATTATAAACACTTTTTATTTTTTTTATCCAATACTTACTAGCATTAATGAGGTGCATAACTACGTAATATTGTAGGAGAACTTTGAACACTTGAAGATTGGACTAGATCTTATCAACGAAGCTACCAAGAATTTTGACGATGCATACTGCATCGGGTCAGGCGGCTTCGGTAAAGTGTACAAAGCAGATGTTGAACATTTTGATAGCAGTAATTCCTCATCAATTGAAGGTGTGAATGAATGCGATTTACCTAGAAAACGAAGCACGGTAGCCATAAAGCGCATTAACAATCAAGAAGGAGAACAAGGGTTCATTACAGAAATTGAAAGTTTAACTAGTTGTAAGCATGAGAATATAATCTCTCTTCTTGGTTTTTGTTATGAAGGTAACGGTGCAATGATCCTGGTTTATGAGCATGCTTCGAAAGGAAGTCTTGAAAGCTATTTGGGAAACAACGATAAGATGACTAATTTTAATTGGTTGCAACGTCTAAATATATGTCTTGATATTGCACATGGTTTGAATTACATTCACAACAACACATATCATGGCAAACGAAAGATGATCCACCGTGACATCAAGAGCGATAATATTCTATTGGGAGATAATTGGAAGGCAAAGATTGCGGATTTTGGGCTCTCCAAATTCCACCCAGCACATCAAGCAGCCAGCACTATCTATACCAATATGATTGCTGGTACATATGTGTATTTGGATCCAGAATATCAGAAGGAAGGTAGATTAAATAAGAAATCAGACATTTACTCGTTTGGAGTAGTGTTGCTTGAGATCTTGACCGGGAGGTTGGCCTATGATTCTGTATACACCAAAGTGAATGAGAAGGGAATTGCACCCATTGCAAGAGATCATTTTGAAAGAGGAACAATAATGCAAATTGTTGATCACAAGATAAAGGAGGAGATCGATGAACATGTCTTTTCTTTAAGCAAAGGACCCGATAAAGAGTCTTTGGACATATTCTTAGAAATCGCATTTGGATGTGTGGCAGAAACTCAAGCGCAACGTCCAAAAATAGAAGTTGTCATCAAAGAACTCAAAAAAGCTTTAAACTGTCAGGTAAGACACACCGAAAATTTTCGATAGCAGGTAGTAATTTCAGTTTATTTTTTACTTATCAAATTAACTTACTGACCCATGATTCACAGGAGAACCATAAGGACAATCTTAAACTGTCACTTGAAGACGTAAAGTCAGCCACGCAAGAGTTCAGTCAAGACAATATCATTGGACATGGAGATTTTGGGAATGTTTACAGAGGAGTAGTTACTCACGTTCATGGACATAATATCATTGCAGCAAAGCGGTTGGATAGGAAGTCTGTTGCAAAAGATGTTGAATTTGTAACAGAGCTGGAAATCCTTATGGAGTATAGACATGAAAATGTCATTGGTCTTGTAGGCTACTGTGATGAAGAGGATGAAAAGATTATTGTCTATGAGTATGCATCCAGAGGTAGTCTTGATAAGTACTTGAGCGATGATAGTCTTACGTGGGTGATGCGGCTTAAAATATGCATCAATATTGCAATTGGGTTGGAGTTTCTTCATGGAACTGTTTCAAGTCCAGAAATGGTAATACATAGGGACATCAGCAGCAACAACATTCTACTATTTAATGATTGGAAAGCAAAAATTACCGGTTTTGGGATTTCCTTAGTATTCCCAACAAATAAGAATGTAGACTATGTCATCGATAATGTTACAGGCAAAATTGGCTATCATGACCCACTATACTCGAAAACAGGCTTCTTAACCAAAGAGTCTGATATATTCTCGTTGGGTGCGATCTTATTTGACATCTTGTGTGGGAAACTATCATCCGAAATGCTAGATGACGAGTATTTTAATTTACCCTTTTTGGCTAAACACCACTATCATGTAGGAAAACTTGATAAATTAGTGTTCGAGGGTATCAAAGAACAAATTGTGCCACAATCATATATTACCTTTACAAAGATTGCCCTTCAATGCTTACATCACCGAAGAGAAAGACGACCAACAGCTGATGAAGTGGTCATACAACTCAAGAAATCATTGGAATTTCAGGTAAGATTTTATAGTTTGACAAAATTGGTTAACTTTTGATTCATATATATCTAAACTATGGCGTTTAATGGTTTTATAAACTGTATGAAACATGAGTTTATTAATTGATTAATGCATATACAGGAGGACTATGAGAAATGGGAGCCCAAATTGCCTAAGGACTATCAAGAAATAATCCTGATGTCAAAGTGCCCGGAAGTCTATTCTACTAAAAAGAAAGAGGAACTTTACAACATTTTTTCTAAGGGAGTCCCCCTTCAACAAGACAAAGTGGTAATCAGTTCATCTTGTATCTCGTTTGTTTGATGTTTTTCCAAATTTCTATATATCTTTTCCTTTTTGAGGGATAATTCAATACCACACATGCATTTACACATCATAAAAATTGAACCTGATTTAAGTTTTGTTATATATCAGTTGTTGTCATTCGATGGTAATGGAGAAAGAAATAAAATGGTATCAGCGGCAATGTTTTCTTACATAAACAGTTGTCCACATGAGTGGAAATTTCTTCAAGAATCAAGGTTATTCTCTTTACCTCTCTAAATTTATCATGCAGTTCATAAGTGATAACCTTACATACGCACTGCTATTAGATGTATATATTTCTGTTTCTTTGAAAAAATGTAGTTACTTTACCGGTTTATGCATGCTAAGCTAATTACGGTAGCATAATAATTAGTTTACAGCCTACCTATGTATTTTGAACTTGCGTTGTGGTTCTTTTTTCTTGAGTGTTGTGTATTATATACTAGAAAATTTTGCCAAGAAAGCTACTTTTTTCGCTCGTCAAAAGGTCTGGAAGTTAAGGAGTTGACAAATTCTTAAATTTTAATTAAAAAAATCTTATTTTTATGAACTAGATTTCATAGTCCTTCTGATGAGCGAGAGAGTTACAAATGCTCCAGATTGACAAGTGTGATGTTTTATGTTACCTTTCTTGTCAATCTAATATGTATACTAATTCACGGGTATATAAACCCGAGAGCACAAACTTGAGATTCGTTGTTGCTTAGGCTCACGGAGATGGTAGAATTCTGACATAAGGTATGTTTTTTTCTCGGCTAACTGTGTTAGTCTCATATTTGGTATATGGGTATTATGTTTGATAAAATCTGCTGTTTCAGTCCGTAGCTTATTTTTTTTCCCAATAGGTGGTAGAGCTATGTCCCTATTTTGGGTATTATGACTGATTTTGCTAGCATCTTGCTACTCTATTTTATTATATTTTTACCAATAAAAAACCGATGATTTTGAGGACAAAAGCATTGCTTTTCATTAGTCATTTATAGCTTGAATATCTGTAATATGTGCAGGTTTGAGAGAGTAGTGGAGATGTTCGATATTTCCAAATTGAACATTGAAATAAAGACAAACGCTCAACTTTTATCTCCAAATGTTGTTTATGGAGTCTATTTAGTCTTCAAACTCAGTGATTCAAGCCAATTCTCAAGTAAACCGACGTATGTTAACCTAAAGTATAGAAACGGACTCGAAAGTCTACATGCATATTTCGCAACATGGAGAAACAAGGAGTGGATGATGATTGAGTTGTACCAATTCCTGAATCCGAATGAGGATGTCGTTTTTGAGTTTCTACTTGAGAGCTTTTCACTGTACTATTGTGGAGAAAGTACAGTTTATGTTGAAGGCATTGAATTTAGAGCAATTGACAAAGTAAGAATGAAACTGTATCCTGTGGTTCCATTTTTAATTCGTTTGTTTATATTATATAAAGGATTTGGATGCATGCCAAAAAACAAAGAATCAACATAAACCATGTCCTTTGTTGCATATTTAACATGGTTTGTGAACAGGTGCAACATGAAGATATCAGAAAATTGAAGGAATTCCAACAAGTCCTGAAATCAAACTTGAATATGGATCAGGTGCAACAATTGCCAACTAACTTTGAAGAAATATTCAAGATACGCGGAAACTACGATGAGTTGTTCTGGTTGGGTGAAGTCGACGAAAAGAAACTTCTTGTGCTTTCGGCAAAGGCATCTTTATACAAATTTTCTGATGTGGATCTGTTTACTTCAATACCAACAGCCCAGTCCAGGTTTTCTTTATATTTGAACTAAGTTTGTTACAGTTTCCTTTAACCGTTGAAATTTTTTTTAATTGTATACTCAAAACGTCTCTCGAAAACTATGTTTGATAATTCGAGGTCCAAATCTTCTGTGTTGTATAGTACGTACTAAGTGAATATGGGCGACAAAAAAATTAATTACTTCTTGAATATGGTATTTTGTATCTTCATGTTTTTTTGTTTTTGTTTTGTTTCTATGACGTAGGTAATAATATTATATATTGTACATGCAGATTTCGAGAGGTGCTTGAGCTTTTACCACAACAAGTATTTTATATTAATTGCACGATTAGAAGTCAAATGTTGTCGCCGGGTATGGAATATGCTTGTTACCTTGTATTCAAGCTTTCAGAAGAATGTCAGGGGCTGCATAATCCGGTTAGAGCAAAAGATTTACTCCGCAGAGAAAACAAAGAGGCCGAATATTTCTATTTTATTACCCCAAGCCCACTGAATATAAATGATATTACTCGGGTTCCACAAGAAAGAGAAGATGGATGGATGGAGATTCAAGTGTGGAAGTTTAACTCAGCTCATGAATTCAAGGATGACTCTCTTTCTATGAATATGAAATTTACAAGCCATGAAGGAACTATGTGTGGACTCATTGTATGTGGACTCGAGTTTAGACCACTGTAAAAAAATCATCTGCCATATTTAGTCTATTTGAAGAAACGTATCATATTGTTGGATTTTTCAAATTGGGTTTAGTGGTTTTTTTATTAATCTTAGTTGAGCTGCACACCAAGTATTTGATGAAAATGTGTGACTGAAAAATGGTGTGAATTTGTTATGTTAGTGTGACCCATTTGATAACTTGTTGGTTAGAATTGTTTTTTATGAAACAGATTCGAATAAATTAGTAGCATTTGGTGTTATGAAATGGGATTTTTTTAGACCGTTTATCGCTTAAGAGATAAGTAGTGATTAAGAAGTTGGTAATTTTATAATGATTGTGGACTTTAAGGTTTATATGTGTTTATTGGCTTTATAAGAGTTGGGTTTTAGCTGGGGAAGAGTGAAAAATGGTCATTTTTACATCGAGTGTATGTGTTTTGATATGTATAACGCAATGGTGTTTTGGGCATCTCTTTAACAATCTTGTTATCATTTTTACACCATTATAGTTATCATCTCAATATGTTTAATCTAATCTCTGTTCCAAATTATTGAAAGTTGAGTTTTACATATCATTTGCTTGTTGGGTACTTATGTTTATAGTATTCACTGGTCTTATCCTACAAAAATTGTACAGGTTATGTCACTGAAAAGTTGCTCATCATTGACAAAATCATCTTCTTTTAGCATCACTGATTTTCGACGCTGCTCTTCCATTGATCTCTCGTCGCTCTTCATCTTACATATTTCTTTAGGAATCCTAGAAGTGCCTTCTGTACGTACTCAGTCAACACGAAGGTCTTGTGGACTTGTGATGGCTGCCAAGAAAGAAGCCAAAGGTATTTACTTGGTTAATTCATTTATAACATGATAGTACACGAGGATACCCCGACGTAAACATAAAAAATGTGACTAGCAAGCCTATAGCCTAGCGGTTATGTGAGGCACCCCTATCATCTCACCTACAATACTAGGGACATGCGTGTGTGAGTTAGTTGCCATAAGAAAAAGATCAAACTGTCATATGATAATTTCATAATGAGCTGCATTCGGATCATATGAGTTTTACCTGAATAACATATTCCATTGTATAATTAGGAACAAAGTAAAGAGATGGAAAGTACAAGCATACTGTTCAAGAATGTGACCATTGAACATAAAAGATTAAAAGATACTACCCCGTGTTAGCATCAATGGCAAATATGTTGGCTTATTTTGTAATGTTAACATCAAATGCAGTTCCATGTAAAGCTGCCAAGTCAAACCATTGTAACAATAGTTCTGTTGCCTTTGATAACCTGCATTTTGATGCGAAGAATACCGCAAAGGATAAGACATCCAACATTAAGTAGCTTAGTAAAGGCACTGATCATAATTCTTTGTGATAAGAGAGGATTCACATGCTAGCTAATAAGCTTTTGAGCATAGTCAGCCATTTCCGATGCTTTCACAGCATCAACATGTTTTGCACCAGCCTAAACAAGAGAAGGAATAAAGAGATGAACTGTGTCATTAGTCGATATGTGTGGTGCATCATATTATTCGATGAAATTATGTGATAGTGTCATGGTGTTTGGCTGTGGGTTATAAAAGTGATTATGTGATAAATTGAGTTGCATACCAACTGTTAATGTCTGCTGTAAATTTATCATGTTAATGAGACCCTTTATTATCGCAGAATTCATCTAAATTAAATGTCATCATTTTCTATATTTAGAGCACAAGTATCCATATGATTAGTGAACAAAAAAGCATATGATTTTTTGGGCAGCTGGACAATGGTTTGCTTCCGTTGACAGATTCAGAGAGGCTGCAGTGAATGTAATTAGTAAACTTGTATGATCTTTATCTCAGGTATTCTGAAATCAAAATCTCTCACTTCCAAAGTTCATATAATTTTAACTCCCTTTGTATTAACCACGTCCGAACAGTATAAAAAGCCAAACAGGATGAGAACAGAGATTATCTAACTTAATGATGGCTACAGATTTTGTTTCTATACATGCTTGCCATTGCCTTTAAATTTCTATAAATTAAATTACTGATGGATCAAACTTAATGGTCATTATATATGTTGCAATTTAGAATATAATTTTCATCTTATGTTTAGTACTTTTGGTCAATGTGCCAAGTATGAGGGCAATCATTTCCCAAAAGGGCAGTGATACATGTCAGTAGAAGAATTGTATAGTGATAAAGCATCAGATTATGTGAATGGGACTGATACGATGGATGTTCGGTTCAACTCATGTCTATTATTAGTTCATGTTAAATATGAATAGTTCTTGTATAATGACATATTAAACATACATAAATTGCAGGATCTTCATGGGCTGCTGTTTTAGAAAGTAGAGATGGCCTCAATTATCCTGCAGATTATATATTGAAGGTACTTGATGTTAGAATATTAAAATCATGACAATCATATAAACAGGTAAACACATATGCGGAAGCGTAGGAACATCTATAACATATAAAAGATTAACATAAATTAAATAGGAACGTACCGTGGTGATTCTAGCCCGAACAAGAATCAAAAGCAATTGTCTTTAACAATATGAAGAACCCTAATTAGGGTTTATATGGATCAATGATTAACCCCTTACCGTTTTGTTAATCGATCCAAGATGTAAACAAAAGTATGTTTACACCACGTTCTTGTACACACGTACTATTAACGAATTAAAGTAAATGCTAGTTTAAAGAATACACAAAACAATTTTTGTTTATTAAAACAAAAACATGTCAACAAAAGAACAAGCAAAACACCAAACACTTTTTGTGTTTTTGTCCTTGTCGAACACAGTAACCAAAAGTGAATAAAACCTATCTTTTATATACATGCACATGCATAAAACGTATGCATGTATATATACAATATATGATAACTGTCGACAAGAATAAAGAAGGAAAAAGCAAGTGATATTAAAGTTTAGGATTAAACGTGTGTACGAGAGTCCCTAAATTAAAATCCTTGACTTTGCTTTTATAGGATACAAAACTTAGGGAACAAGTTTAGGGTTCTCCATTTTTTATCCATGGTCCTTATCTTTGTATGTTAGTCAATTTTCGCCAATTACTAACATTCTTTATTTGTTTTGTGTAATTAATAATTAAATATAACTTTTTATATTAAATTATTAAACTTTAATTCTCATACGTAAAGTGTGCAATCCCGTGGTCTCGAGTTCGATACTAGACATATACTTATTAATATTTATCCACAAACTCCAACAGCTCCCACTTGGATATCCATTAATAGTATAATGACATTGGTTAGCGTCTAGCAACACGCCAATGCCCCTAGTTCAACTCGAGGTAGGTCTCCTGGAAAAACCTTTAATGATTCATCATTATTATTATCCTTTTGTTTCTAATACCACGTTAATAAAGATATGGATCTGAGTCATTCTTTAATTAACTATTCTGTTTCTCGTTGTTTATGATTGATCAAGATTACCAAAACATCTGAACGTATTCCAGATAGACTTTGGGCGTGCGCACGCAAACATCTTGACAACCCTACGAGGGGCCCAGCAGTATTAAACTTCTGAACAAATCAGAAGGAACAAATTCTTTCTTGACTACAAGAATAACCCATGAACTTTGCAACACTTCTGAAAACAACCCTTATAACTCCCTGTTACAGTGAGCGGTAGATTGCTTCACAAAAATGCACTACATCCATGACTCTTATCTGGTATCTCAAGTCTGAGGATAATAATTCATGATTTACTTACTGACAAGATCCATAAAGTAAAATCATGTAGTTGGGATAAGTCCTATATCCAATTCATTGAATATCATGTGAAATTGGTATGTCAACGCATCAATATACTTTCAAGTATATTCTTAACCAATACTCAGATTTGTCTTAGTTTAATGATATTCCCATATCATTAATCGACAATGGACAATTTAGAATAATATTAGTTATTCACGGATTTTAAACATGCAAATATAGGACACAATTTATTATTAATGAAAACAAACGTACTAAGTACTTTAATTCATTATAAATAATAATTGCTTAATGTCCTTTATCCAAATACTAAATAGATCAATGCATGATAATTCTAGTTAATGAATTTTGTCTCAAGTAATAACTTGTTGACAATTATGCCTCAAGTAATGACAATCATACTTGTTGACAAGGCATTTATTTCATCTAACTATGATCTATCCGAATTTTGAGAATACTTCTTTCAAGAATTCAATAATTAAAATTCTTGTATGTGTAAATCCAACTATCTTGATATAGCCACGTAATTTTTCATAAATGGTGTGATATCCTCAATCACCAACTTATGACAATCAAACTTTCAAACCTTTTAAAGTTTAAAGTATTCTAATTCTTTTAATGTTTAATGCAACTATGCTCATAGTTGAGCACAACTAGTTCTCATGAAATCCTTCATGACTAGTTATTGAGTGTCATCTCAATTAAACCAGCATCATTGTATATTAAACACAATATGCTCTTTAAAATTTTCGTAAACTTAATATCCATAGTGTAATGTTTAGGAGCTATTCCAGGTTGAGGATCATTATTCTAATTTCAAACATTTTCCATTAGAATATCTATTACACAAGTTATATAATAACCTTTAATTGGATATCAAATATTGTCAAATCATTTAAGCACTTAAGCATGATACAACAATAATACAATGCACATGAAAATCCTTCAGTCAAACTTAGATTTTTATTCATGTACTATCTTTACAAATATGTATATCCATTTTCTAAATGATATATCATATTCTATTAGAATCATTTACCGCACATAAACTTTTGTTCCAAAGTTGTATGTTTTATTTTCTAAATCTTTCACTTACAGTTTCATTCCAAACTAAGTCTTAACATTTCACTTATATGGAATGTAACTTCTTATATGTTATACGACATATATGATTTAGTAAATCAAACATAATACTCCCACTAGCTTTCAGGAATACTTAGAAATTACCTTATTTTAATCATAAACCTAAACATAGATTTAATAATTTATCATAAGAATAATCTCCTAGATGCATGCATTTATCCATTCATGGATTATTGCACTTTGTACACTTCCAAAGATTTTCTTGAATTCATAAACCTTTTTTGATTACTTATCGTCCTCGCTCAAGTAATTATTCAAGAAAGAGTTTTGATATTCATTGTCAAATTTCATATTCATATAAACATGACAATTAAGCATCTTTGTATCTTTAATGTGCTTAGAAAAGAGTATTCAATCATAGTTAATTGCTTAAGTATGATTAATAATTTTGTAATAAGACATGCATTAAGATATGTGTACAATTTTGTCCATATGATTTCTATTCAAAGATTTAACCCACTTAGGTTACATTATCTTTGAATAAACTCATCTTCATTCTCTAACCATTAAGAATTAAGATAAACCAAATTTTCTAAATTTGAATATCTTTATGAACAGCATCTATAACATTCATAATATGAGTAATTTACCCAATTCATTATTTTGGTAATACTACATCATATAATCATCAGCATATTAATAAAATATCTGAGATATCCAAGTGGATCTATGAATGATAATTCCATCATCTTGAGGTTTATCATTTACATGTTAAGCCTCATCATGATTTTAACTAGTGTGGTTTTAGAAGATTATGTATCTTGTAATTCTATCTTTTCAAGATAAAATACTCCCACTTGCCTTTAGCATTATATAGAATATAAGTACTTAGCAATTTAGAGCAACAATCCAGCGTTCTCTTTTAGGACATTACAAATACACATTGATAGTTCTTTGTTAATAACCTTCACATAAGTAACTTAACAAATTTAGAACTTCAATTTTAAGACTTAATGTGATTCATCGCATTTCATAATTCAATAACGTCTTATTAATCTTCTAGGAGTCTAATTGAGTATATTCAAGTCATACTCAATTTCTAACCTTGATAACTTTTGGAAGAAAATAAATCATAGTTATCTTCAATCAAACAATCTAACAAGAGTTTGATTCCCTAACTGAACATACTATCCATATGTGGTACTTCAATTAGAATTAATATTGTAAGAAGATCTAACAATATATATAAGATAACCATATTCCTGTTGGCATACCTATTTACCAACTAAATCAACTTAATGGTATAATAGTATTTTCAAGCCAATTGCATGCTTTATAACAAGTACTTATTAATCAAGTCACTTCATGTTTATGTCTTATAAAACATAAACTTGTTATAATCCCACTATACGTTATTAATCATTGATCAACTCAATGACTTCTTGTATATGTCTTAATTAAAAGACCATAACAAGCTAACGTCTTTACTTAATTATAAGTCTTGTAATACTTAGAAGACTTCATATTTATAACTATACAATAAAGTATAAACATGTATAATTAAAGTAATCTTTGAACACCATCATTTGGTTTCAATAATATTTTCAAGTTAACACACTACTTCATTTATTTATGTCATTCTATGAATACATAATTATTGAAGTAGTATTATATTACTTCATGCATTTATGTCATTCCAATAATACATAAATATTGAAGTTGTCTTATTATCATATTGACACATGTTCTAATAGATGTCTAATTTAGAAACTGTAAATTATCCATGTTGGTCTCACGCATACATGGAAATTCACCTTGTTGTTAATATTTAGTCTGCGTCTCACGTTTACTAAATTTCAACACCAAGTGTTTCTAAGATTAGATGTATTAATCTAATTAGAATTATAATCTCTTACTTGCAGAGAATTCTTTAAATCATATTCTTATGTGTTGTACTTTGCACATAATGAAGATTTCTCCCACTTGTGCATTGTACAACTCCATGTACTACATAAACAACACGCACGCGTTTGTTAATGTGAACAATATGATTTGTGTCATTAACATAACTTAGTAGATATAGAGTTTACTCAATCAATCAAGGAAACGTACATGACTATCCTTGAAAATATTAGTGTCTATATTTGGAAAGTAATTACCTTGAGATATTCAAAAGATAATCTAAGTTACAATCAAGACAATAAGTCTTGTAACTCCCACTGAATTAGAGAACTCATAATAATCCCTTATTCAGCCATAAGAACACACTACTCCCACTGAATTTGACAACATTGTAAATGTTTCATTAATTAGTGAAAGAAATAGTGTACTATTTACTTTCCTACATCTTTTAAGAAAACCTATTCCAACAATTATATATAGGTTATAAAAGGATGTATTCTACTACATAAATGTGATTCATCACATTCCAAACTATTAACTTGAAAAAAACTGGGCATGCAATTTCTTCCTGTATAGATCTACCATTCCAACAATTGTATGTAGTATCTTTCAATGGTCAAATCAAAACAACTAGATAAGATAATCTAATTCGTCTTTTACCATTTTGCAGTACTCAGTCTAGCTTCTAATTTAATAACTCATAAAGTGCAAATAATCTTACTCTTAAATTTTGCTATGAGTTATGTATTTAGAATTTAGACAATTCTAATCATCCTATTATACCTTTCTCATTCATGAAAAGGATTAGGATTTAAGTCTCACACTTCTCCTAATGGAAAGAAGACTATATTTATTCTTTTTGTAACATTGACTCTAACCAAAAACCCTTACGGGTGTAGATCAATTAAAAGAATAACATACGTTTACGGTTTTGAGTTGCATTAATACATTTAAAGAATTTACAAAATTCAATTTTAGTATTTTCGATAATTTATATTTCCAAGAAAATATAATACCCAAGGTTATATTCATATAACCAACTAATTTCTTGAAAATCTAGGATCCAACTTTACATAGATTCCACCACATCAGTTGATCTGCTAGTGGTGAAAGTATAAAAGATGGTAATCTGTCGAACAATAATTGGCAAACACTTTTCCAATTCCTAGATCATTATGGGATTTACATCAAATTGATTCATCAATTTGTCATGTAAGCATGTTTCATCCCATCTCATGCCTTAAGCTCTAGGTCTCACGCATCAACTTAATTAAGTCGTCTAACTTAGAAACTGCAAATTCTCCATGTGTGGTCTCACGCACACTCGGAAATTTACCTTGTCATTAAAATTTAGCCTGCGTCTCACGTTTACTAAATAATAACTTCAAGTGTTTCTTATAGTTAGATGGCATGTAACTTAAATTTTAGGGTATAAATTTTTGATGTGTAAATCAAAACATGTATAAAGATGCATGCACTCATCTTTATAACATAAGTTTTCAAAACCTTTTATTACCAATTCGTGAAATTAATACACAAAGTTTTACTTGAGGTTTATGCCAAAACCCTAAGATGACTTTCTACAACATATAATTTTAAAAGTAATTCGTTTAAGACATATTCAAGATTGTGATAACCAAGGCAGACTCTAAGGCTCTTTTCTAAGCCTTCAAATCACGGTTATGAATATCATCTTAAAAGACTTAATTTTAAAAGTATATTTGCACAAAACATCATTCAAGCAAAAGTTTATGGATTCAATCTCAAAATAGTAATAAAGTTTGAATTTTGCTAGTCTCGACTGGGAGCTGATTACCGTGCGAATCGGACCACGATTGTCATAAGACCTTTGCAAGATTCTTACTTTATCACTTTAGGGTTTCACAATTATTAGTCCGTATTAATTTTCTTTATGAAAACAACCCTTTTATTGCTTACAACAAGTCCAACCGAAAAACAATAAAACAAGTATCAAAGAAAATCAAAACAACCAATAATAAAAAGTGAAACAATTAGCCACATGCAATCCGTATTAGAAAAGATCCTAATAAAATCAATTCTAGGTTTTAATATGCATATAATTAACTAGGGCCTTCACCTCTTAATGGAAGTGAGCCACATACATTGACAAGTCAATTGCGTAGGCCAAAGCTAATCACATACCACATAGCACATAATTGATTTTAATAATTATGGGGTCTTCCCCAATATTAGATCTATCTAAATATGTGAAAAGCTTAACAATTAATAAACAATTAATAACCCATGACTAACATGCATGTTTCGTCACGGATCAAAGCATAACAATTACCAATTAGGTCAAGGATACGCCCAAATAACACATAAACATGTAGGCAACCTAGGGTTTCTAATCCAATTAATTAATAAAACCACAAACCCTAATTAGGGTTCATGGAATAAATCGACCCCCCCCCCCAAAATTAGGGTTAGGGTAAAAAAAAACAAAACCCTAGATCCAAAACATGTATCTAAAACAATCAAAATTCGTTTTTTATGTGTTTTATGTAATCAATTACATGTTATAGCAAGCTCGTGATACCACTGTTAGAATATTAAAATCATGACAATCATATAAACAGGTAAACACATATGCGGAAGCGTAGGAACATCTATAACATATAAAAGATTAACATAAATTAAATAGGAACGTACCGTGGTGATTCTAGCCCGAACAAGAATCAAAAGCAATTGTCTTTAACAATATGAAGAACCCTAATTAGGGTTTATATGGATCAATGATTAACCCCTTACCGTTTTGTTAATCGATCCAAGATGTAAACAAAAGTATGTTTACACCACGTTCTTGTACACACGTACTATTAACGAATTAAAGTAAATGCTAGTTTAAAGAATACACAAAACAATTTTTGTTTATTAAAACAAAAACATGTCAACAAAAGAACAAGCAAAACACCAAACACTTTTTGTGTTTTTGTCCTTGTCGAACACAGTAACCAAAAGTGAATAAAACCTATCTTTTATATACATGCACATGCATAAAACGTATGCATGTATATATACAATATATGATAACTGTCGACAAGAATAAAGAAGGAAAAAGCAAGTGATATTAAAGTTTAGGATTAAACGTGTGTACGAGAGTCCCTAAATTAAAATCCTTGACTTTGCTTTTATAGGATACAAAACTTAGGGAACAAGTTTAGGGTTCTCCATTTTTTATCCATGGTCCTTATCTTTGTATGTTAGTCAATTTTCGCCAATTACTAACATTCTTTATTTGTTTTGTGTAATTAATAATTAAATATAACTTTTTATATTAAATTATTAAACTTTAATTCTCATACGTAAAGTGTGCAATCCCGTGGTCTCGAGTTCGATACTAGACATATACTTATTAATATTTATCCACAAACTCCAACACTTGACCAGCATCGGGGTTGGTTTCAAACTTTTTTATTGACAAGTATGGCTACCCATGTATTTGTGCTTGATGATAGGGCTTTAAAATGAGTAAATTTTTGGGTAAAACGGCCGGATTCAGAATATATAAAGCTTTGGAGACTGCTCGCACTGCAAACTCATTGGTTCCAGTTTGTAGGCGAAGGTGGACTTCCATTCCTGTGTGATAACCTTTCTGTAAGATTAAGGAATATGTGTGAAGGTAAACTTGATGCTTTCTCACTGAATATCATATTCATTGTGGAAAAATGGGCGTGTTCTGGTAAAAAGCTAATGGCTGACCCGAAACATTTTTACTCCAATTTTTTAACAAGTGTCTCTAATAGTATTGCATAAAAAATATATCATTTTATGTGACTAGGGAAATTTTCGGCACTAAAAATACACTATGGGTGACCTTTGACCCGTTTGATCTTTCCTTTTAGGCAATTTTTTTATTTTACCTTTGACCCGTTTTTCCGAACCTGAATACCCCATATATAAGTAAATAGGTCGGATTGCCACACTAGCATACGGTGCTGAACTACACATCATTGCTTGCATTTATATGTTATATTTCGTGGATATTTGTTTTTAAGTTCTTTGGCGATACTGTAGGTTGAGATCCTGTCTATTTGTAGATGTTATATGGATTGGTGTTTAACGTGAAGGTTCAACAGGTGAAGGATGCTGGAACTTCACAACTCAAGTTATGTTTCATTTCAGCCAATTCTAGATATTTGTCCAAAAAGAAGTCTTTGATCATCAGTAATCATTAATACATGGCTTGTGTGTTTGTTAATTAATCCATGTTTTCGCAACTGATAAGGATTCAGGGAGCGTTTGGTTTGGATGTGGGTATTAGTATGGGCATGGGAATGGGTATGATTCAAGAGAGAGAAAACCCATCCTTTATAATGGGTATGAAGTATACCTATATTCATGGGTATGGTTGCCAATTTTAAAATCCAAACCTTGTAACCAAACAATTTTTAAAGGATGGATACCCATCCCTCATTCCGATACCCATAAAACAAACGCACCCTCATTATCGTGACTACATGTAATAAATAAGCATATGGCCTGTTTGATGAAATGCGTTACTCAAAATTGTTTTAAAAATTGGAAGCCATATTCTCAACCCTTATCATTGTCAAATTTTTATATTATTCAATTAAATAAAACCACTAGGCAAGATGCAGCACATCATATTGATGTTTGTTGTATCGTTACTTATTATTTTCTGAATTATTCAATAAAAAGGGACGTTTAATCTACTACAATTATAATGCAACTACCACACTTTTGGTTAATAAAATGATATTAGAGTTCATTTATTCAGATCTTTTTTATATCTTATGGTTACGTATGAAAACTTATAAGTTACGTTATCTCTTGAGTCAAGTTTTGATCCCTATAATATAAAACCAGATTTTTGTCAATTACCATCGAAATATTTCATTGGCGTGAAAGTCAACTTCCTCCTCAAGCTAAAATATTTCTTGGTGCCTTGTATAATACTAGAAAGGTGCCCGCGCGATGCGGGGGCTGATTGTTGGGGTGAAGAGGAGGGAGGTGGGGTGGTGGAAAATGGTTGTTGGGGTGGTTGTTGAGGTGGTTATAAATTGTTGGGGTGGTTGTTGAAATGGTTATAAATTGTTGGGGGTGATTGTTAGGGGTGGTTGTTTCCTTAATTAGTAAGTAAAAGTTTGAATTTTTAAGTCTTTCTAATTATAAAATAGTCTCAAATACATTATATAGTAGTATAGATATCCAATGCATTTCGTCACCGAGAAGAAAGTTGCAAGTTGTGTAATTAAATTGAGTTGCACACCAACTGTTTGATATAATGTCTGCTTTAATAGTGCTGTAAATTGATCATGTTAATGAGACCCTTTGAGACTTGTTGCTAGTTAGAATTGTTCTGTGGACTTAAATCTCATTTAAGAAAATGGCCTTATTTGTTACAAAACTAATGAGTGCTACAAATATATAAATGATAACATATCCGAAAACAACCTATATAACCAACTACTGCATTTATATAACTAATGAGTACAAGAGTCAATGTTATTTACCTTTTAAGATCTTGAAGCATTAATGAGTTTATTTGGTTTGGTAGTGGAGAAGTAAAGTAGTTGTTAGCCGACCGTTAGGTGTAAAAGTTGTAATTCAAAATTCAACCTTTTGGAATGGTTTTTAAGAAGCGTTCCTAAAGGGACAACACATTTCATACACTTAGCTTTTGGAATGGTTTTCAAGAAAGCGTTCCAAAAAGGAGGACATTTTGGCACTCTTTTGGAAAGAAACGTTCCAAACAAATAGTTCCGGAACTCTTTCTTAAAAAACGCTCCAAATGGTTATATTTTGGAACGTTTGCAAGTAGTGGCGTGTTTCATTGGTTCTTTTTAGAATAGTTTATGGTAGAACCGTTCTCAAAGGTTGTCAAAACAAAATTTTCTGTAAGTAGTTAGCGGTTGTATATTAATGTTTCAGTTGGTAATTCATATTATTTTCTTTCAGGAACCGGTATTTGTTTTTTGTTATTTATGATTTTCAAACTCTGAAACATTCAATGAAAGCGAGGTTGACTATACGCTAGAGATGATTTGTTTAATCTTACTGTATGTTTAGCGAAATGAGCTGGAGCACAGAGGCTGAGGCAGAGGCTGAGCCTGAGGCTTATATTATAATTCAAAAGCTGAAGTTTATATTTTTATTAACTGAAGCTTATTGATGTAAAATCGCATAAAATACATATAACTAAATTCAGATATATTTCTCGTTTTGCGTGAATAATTCGCTATATTTTGAAAGCCTAAAGGGTATATAAGTAATTTGACTAGCTATACTGCTATAATCCTGTGTCACAAACAAATCTTATTTTATGAACTAATTTATTTTAAAATTTTAAGCCTCTATAAACTTTTATAAGCCTCGCGCCAAACATAACCTAATGTGCAAAGTCAATAGTCTTTACAATAATGCAAAAACAGACCTCCATGGCTACATCCATTAAACATAACACAAGAACACCATACACATCCACATCTATCTACCCAGTGACATAAATATCCTACGACATCAATATTGATATATAAAAGGACAAAATTGATTTCAATTGCATATTCATTATCAAAAGAGATAAGATTGAATTAAAAGTCGCAAAGGCAGTTTATTTTGCATACTCTAATTTTGGTGCATACCAAGGGACAATTCCCCACCATCCATCTAGCTTGATCTAATGGTGGGGATTAACCTAAAATTAAATTGGGAAACATAAGTCCATGTTTTTTTTTTTCTTTTTTTCTTTGTCTTTTTATCATTTTTATTATTCATTTTTTTTTCTTTCTTTCCTTTCTTTTTCCTTTCTTTTTTTTTAGTCTATTTTTACACGCTTCATAGTTTTTTTTGTTTTTGTTTTTTTTTTTTTTTTTTTTTTCTAATTCACGTTTTTTTTCTAATAAACGTTTTTTTTTGCTTTCATACATTTTTGTCTGTTTTCATATGTTTTCGTCCGTTTTCATTTGTTTTTGCATGTTTTCGCCCGTTTTCATATATTTTCGCCCGTTTTCTTACGTTTTCGCCCGTTTACTTCATATTTCATACGTTTTTGCCCCTTTTCATACGTTTTCGTCCGCTTTCTTACGTTTTCACCCATTAACGTCTGTTTTCATATGTTTTCTTACATTTTCGTTCGTATTCATATGTTTTCGTACGTTTTCATGCGTTTCGTTTGTTTTCATACGTTTTCGTTCGTTTTAATACATTTTCGTCCGTTTTCTTTCGTTTTCGTCCATTTTTCATACGTCTTCGTCCATTTTCAGACGTGTTTTTACGCTTTCATACGTTTTCGTATGTTTTCATACATATTCGTCCATTTTCTTATGTTTTCGTTCGTTTTCATACGGTTTCGTCCATTTTTCAAACGTTTTTGTCCTTTTCATACATGTTTTTACACTTTCATACGTTTTCTTCCATTATATGAAAACTAAGACTATTTAAGTTAAACTTGGATATACTGACCGGGAGGGCGAGTTGAAAGTAAGGCTTTAAATGATAAACTAGCAGGGTACTTTCGCGTAGCAGCGACGGGTACCATGCAATTAGAATTTACAACGAGAAATATTTTCAATGTTCTATATTTTCTGATACGATAACATTACAGATGAAGACAATTTTAACTTTTAATAATTTTAAGCAATAACAAGTTAACCCATATAAAAATTATAGATTACCCACGTGATGTTGTGGCAAAAACGACACCGAATTTTAAAAATCATTTAAATCATGTGAAGAAAATTTAGTTCTATAAAAATACACCTTATAAGTTTTTTTTTGGCACTTAATTGAATTTTTAACAATGTTTATTATATTTATCCCACATAAGTAGAAGATAAAAGTAAGAGTATTTATAAAGATTAAAAAAACCATAATATTCAAAAAATCATGTGGAGTAACTTTAAAGATTATAATTATTATTATATAAATATATGTAATAAATATAAAATCAAATAATTAGCATTTAGCACTTTGCACTTTTACATCATTTGCTTTGAAAAAATCGCCTGATTTTTATAAAACATAGTTTTCTCAGTAAGTTTAATCAAAATTATAAAAGGCCTACATGTTGGTCATCAAGGCACTCTTGTGATTTATTAGTATTTTTCGAACATGTTAATTTAGTATGCATTTTGAAAATCTATTGATTTAATAATATCTTTACATTGAAAAAGAGAATATGTTTGTGCTATATAGTAGGGTACATGCGCATTGTGGCGGCAAGTACCATGTGATTAAAGTGTACGCACCAATAAAATAACAATGATGAACTAATTAACCTAATAAAACAAGAAGAAAATGATCCCAATCAGACCCAGTTCACTCGTTTTTACCGGTTTCGACGGCCCTATTAGGTTTGTTTTCAAATGACTTTTATTAGCTAGCTGAACCGGTGTTGACTCTGGTTCCCATTTAAACCTGTTGAATCGATTGGTCTGGTCCGGTTTTTAAAACCATAAGTACCATCGACTTGTTTGCATATAAATTGTATGAAGCCTTGTGTGTTTTATTAGTTTGTATAATATGCATAATACCATGTATTTGTCATTTTAGGGGTGTTTTATTAATAAAATTAAATAGGTAGTTATAGTTATAAAAGTTTTTTTCTTTTTTTTTTCTTTTTTTTTTTAAATATATATATTAAATTACAATGTATTTTTTAAATCATTTTTTAAAGCATATCTAGAAAAAGTATTTTAAAGTATTATAACTAATGCTATTATAGCTATAATTATTAAATTTTTCCATAATAAGTAAGTGTGTTAGTGATAATGTGTAAATTTAGAGATTTAAGTATTCCGAACAAATACCGGTGAAAATATTTGATGAGTGTCTAAATACTCATCATTTTATACTAATCTGAGCTGCCAAAACATACAAAAACACTCAAATATGCATCAAAATACTTAAAATATCTTAGAAGTGTGTTTTATATGTTCCAAATGCAAAAATATGCAAAAACAGATGAAAAACGTACAAAGTTTGCATAATTGGCAGTTTCAGTCCCTCAAGTTTCATAAATTGTCAAAACTAGTCCCTGAAGGTTTCAAATAGAATAAAAGTCAACTTAAGTCCTTGGGAAACCAAAATTATTCACAAATAATCCCTGGATGAAAGTTTACACAAAATGGCAACTTTTACCCCTCAAGTTTCAAAATTGGCAAAATTAGTCCATGGGTATTCAAAAAGTGAAATCTAACAAATATTACCCTTGAACTATTCATGAATGATAATTTGGAACATTTTGATAAACTTTTGGAAATGTTACAGTTTAACCCTTCAACTTTCAAAAAATTACAAGTTTGGTCCCTGGTGTTTATGGAATTTACAGAAATGGTCCCTAGGGTTTAAAATATTGGAAAATATACTTTTGGTCCTTGTGTTATGTTTTATTGGCAGGTTTAGTCCTCAAAGGAAGTTTGGAAATGTGGCATGATCAGCCCCTCAAGTTTCTGAAATTTACACCTTTGGTCCTATGGTTATATTACAAACGGACCCTTTATATTATAAACCAAATCCAATCCAACAAACACAAACCCCAGCCCATTCCTACCTTGGCCCAACAAACAAAACCAGCCCACCCTTAATATTATACCAGGTTTGACCTGGTCAAACCCCGCCTAAACCACCACCACTATTCCCTCTCCCTCTCCATACCACTGAGTCACCAAACCACCCTCCAACTCCCTGGTTTCACCACCCCAACTTGCCCCACCTTTCACACCATGTCCCCTCCACCTCCACAACATCCCAAGTAGCATTAATTGCTCCCAAAACCGCCTCAAGCAACCTCAAAGACTTTTGGCGCCAAAAGTAATTTTGAAGGCTAGGATCATCTCTGCTTAATCAACGGCCAAGATAAGTGATGGGATTTATTGTGTGATCACCAAGGAGTTCAGAGGGTATAAAAAGAAGAGAAGGAGCAGAGGAATACTCACTTTTGGGATAGCCATAGTCACGTAGTGTAATGTAGTTTATTGCTCTCTTTAAATTATTGTCATTTACAGTTTTAATTAGTGTAATGATCCTCAAATTAGTGTAATGGAACTCATTCTCAGTTTAAATTTCAAGTTATCTTTACATTTCAAAGTTTTTATTTTATTGTCATTTAAATTCCAAGTCATTTAATTTCATGTTGATTATTGTTGTTTATTGGACTCCATAAGCTCATATAAGCTCCTGACAAAGCCTTGAAAGCTTTTAGAAACCTTTAATCAGTTATAGTCTTTAAAAAATCAAAAATAGATAAAAAATAGAGAAAATAGAAAATTAAATCAAAAATCTGTGTGCTTTGTGATTCAAGCTTGGAGCAGGGTATTAATTGGATGACTCTGGTTTAGAAGCCTCATGGGAGGCTATAGGATGTGACAATGGTCATTGGTTTCTTGGTTCTCAGCTTGACACACTTGTAAGCTACTTTTTACAATTTTTGCATATTATTGCTTAAGTTACTTATCTGTTTCAATTTCCATATTTTCATGTTTAATTGTTGTTTGTTAATGATAATATAGCTTAATCTTAGTTGTTTATGTTTTGGAATTGATTATGGCTTGAAAATCCATTTTGACTGTCATTTTCATGATTTTTGAGAATCATAGGTATAGACTTGTGTGACTACTTGGGTATGCTGAAAAAGGTCCAATTTGACATCTTGGATCCTCTGGATTTGATGGATTAGGTTAATACAGTCCTATGTAATGAAAAGTTCAAATTAGTCCAATTTAAAGGTTGTTTGGATTGGATAGTTACACTGAGTTAAGGGTTGTTTATGTAGTTGTTCTTGTTTGATGTGCTGCATATGTGATCTAAATAACTCAGTGAAATGTTAATCAAAGGGTATAGCATGGTAGAAAGTCAATTTGACACATTGATGATCTCATTATGAGTACTGTGAGATTGTGTGATCTAATAACCTTGCATATGTGTTTAAATGTTGTTAATCTTTGTTAGTTTCATGTTCTTATAGCTTAATATTACATGTTTAGTCATTAAATTCATATCAAAGTTGATCAAAGTCAACTTTGTTCATAAATTCAAAAAGTCAAAATTACCTAAAATTTGTTTTTGAATTAAATAGATAATTTTGTGTAGGACTTAATATTAGATTTTAGAACTTGTGCTTGTAGTATGTTTTAGTTTTGTTGCTCATCTTTATGTATGATTTTTGTCAATTTTTAGTTTAGCTGTTTAATAGCTTAAATTAATGCTTATTGTAGCTTGTTTTTGCCCTGTATCAGGTTCACAAGTCCATTTTCACAAGCTTGTAGCTTGTTGGATATTGGACTTGTGCCTGTGTTTGTTGTTGTTAAGTGAAGCCCTTATGGCCTTTATGTTATGTGTGTGCTTATTTTCATGTTTGTAGCTTAATTAGGTAGCTTATCAACACCAACTCTTTGTTCACCTTACTCCCTTCACTGAAGCAAACAGTGAAGGTGAGTTGTTTTCATAAGCCCATAACAAGTTCCTCACTGAGCTTAAGAGTGTGAGCTTGGCTTTTCACAAAGCCAAGCAAGTCAGCTTATAGTCTCAGTGCTTGTTGAGCTCTTATGAGCTTATTAGATAAGTAAATGAGAGCTTGTTGTTTGCCCACTCACAACATACCCCTGAGCATTCAGTGGTATTACACCATTTCCACAAGCTTCTCAAAAGCTCATTAGTGATCACAAGCTTGTGTGGCTTGGCTTTTTAGGAAGCTTAGCAACCCAGCTTTAGGATCCTACACTTAAAATTCATCTTGTAGCTTATTAACCAGGGCTGCAAGTAGCTTTAACTTATCACAAAAAATGAAAAGTATACTGAGTCCTCAGTATACTTACTCAAACCTAGCCTATTTCATAAGCTCACAAAAAGCTTAATACTTGGACCCAGATTATGTGGTTTAGCTTTTTGGGAAGCTTAACCACCAGACCATAGGATCCAGTGCTTAAAATCCATGTTGCAGCTCATTTACTAGGGCTGCAACTAGCTTTTTGTTTGTCCCATTATTCTTATTACACTGGAAGTCAGTGTAATAAGGCCTTTTTCATGAGCCCTCAAAAAGCTCATCAGTGGACCCCACTTGATGAGCCTTAGCTTTTTGGAAACCTCACCAGACACACTTGCTACCCCAGTTCACCATTTGGCCTTTTGAGCTTATTTAATAAGCTAAAATTGCCCAAACATTTGACTGCAGGGGTGTTTGGGACTGCAGTGTATTGGTATTAGCGTATTAGCTTATTGGCTTATTCAAGCTTATTGACTGCAGGGGTGTTTAAACTATACTATTTTTAATAATTAATATAGTTTAAATATGTTTTAGTAAATAATAAGTAATATATTTTTAAAATTGCTTATTTATAATTTTTATAAACTTTTTATATTTTTTATGGATTCCTATGATGGTTAAGTATATCTATAAAAAGTTTTATAATTTTATAAATCAGTTTAGTATGTATAATAATTAAATTAGTATTAATTAGTTTAATTAAGTAATATTAGTTTTTAATTAAGTTTTCTTATTTTGATTAATAATATATAGTTTTTATATTTTTATTAACTTCTTATACTTATTTTAGAATTATGTAAAAAGTTTTAGATTTTTGTTTAGTCATTTAGTATTTATAATAATCAATAATAGTATTTAGTAATTAGTTAATAGTAAATAATTAATAATAAATAGAATAATTGTATAATAAATATATTTTTAGTTTCAAAAATTATTTTATATTATTTTAAACTTTTCTAAGTTTTAATTTTATTTTGCTAAGCATTTTTTAGATTTTTCTTATTTTTAGGTAATTATTAAATAATTATAAATAGTTTTTAATTAATAGTAATTATATAAGTACTTGTAAAAATCATTTTAATTCATAAATAATTTTCTTATATTATTAGGATCACAAAAATATAAATTTCACATTTGTGGGATTTGTATTGATCAGTTTTCAGTTTTATTTTAGTACAAAGACGTTTAATTTAATTTAAACGTACATTTTTATTACTTTTCACATTTTTAGGTTTTTAGGTTTTCTTAATATTTAATTAAGTTTGTAATTAATAAATAAATATTTTAAGTTTGTTTAATTTGCATTTAAGCCGCTAAGGCATGCAAATCCATCTTTTGTTATAATTCCCACTTTGTTTTTGTACGTTTACGTTTATTTAAATCTAAACGTACGTTTGTTTATCCTTTTACATTTTAGGGTTTCTGATTGTACGTTTTTACTGAAATAGCTGTGACAAGAGCTATTTACTATTCACATTGCTAGTGTTAGTCAGTCAGATTCCTGTTTTTATATTTAATTTCACCTAAACACAGATTCGTTGTATTACAGATTTCACACCTCGTTGGGACTTAACGACCTAGGAATATGCTATACTCCTCGTTCACAATTGCTTTTCCTCCCGGGCTGCTCAGGGCCTTTGTTACGGTTGACCGTTCACAAGCGATTGGCTTGTGTGATAAAACCTGACGGTTCGGGAGGAATCAATATTTCCCCGGGCCGTTCTCCCAACGAAGGTTGAATGGAATCATGATTTTGGTTCGTGATTCGTGAAGTGAATGTTAATAAAAGTGATAATTTGGAATTTTCACTACAATATATGAATTAATAACTAAAAACAACAAATAAAGCTATAACGTAAAAGATAATAAGGCTAGAACGAATTCTAAACTAAAAACGCGAAAACTAATTAAAATCTAAGTACAAGTGCAAAATAAAACGCGAAATCTAAATTCTACTAATCTTACGGGCATGAAAATACTTTTCCTACGTTCTAAACGATAAAAGAAAATTTTAGGAAAAAAAAAGAAAAATATTTTTTTTTGACTTTTTATTTATTTAATATGATTTAAAAGCCAAGTAAGAGAAATTAAATGCTTAAAAATAGTAACCCTTTATGAAAAATTATGAAATTTTTATAAAAAGTCTATTATTGGGAAAGAAAGCTAGGAAAAATATGAAAAATGAAAAAGCTAATCAAATAAGAAAGGAATTAAGCTAATAGTTCTATAAAGCTAAGAAGAGAACAAATGTATAAAGGAATTAATTGTGCACTAGATGTTGAGAAAATCCCAAGGGTGCCAGTGGTTGTGATGTTATGTGTGAACTGAATGGGTTGGGTTCGAATCCCACCCATGTCAGTTTTTGGAAAACATTTTATTTTTGTTATTTTCTTTTTACAATCTGTTAATAAGCTAAAAACATAAGATTTTTGTGAAAACAAGATTATTGAAATACGAAATTAAGCTAAGAAAAACACTGCAACACTGCATAGTTAAGAAAAGCTTAAAATTAAACAAAGAGAAAATAGCAAAAGCTATACCTATAAAACTGAAAGCTAACTAAATCAGTAAGCTAGTCTAACAAAATGAAACTAATTCAAGCTTATACTAAGGACTAATTAAGAACAACAGAATTCAAGCAAAAATAATCTAAAAATAAAGAGAAAAAGAACTAAGAAAATAGTGGATTGGGGCAAGAGGCAGTTGCAGACTTTAAAAATGCTAATAGGACAATTCCTAAATAAGCAACATAGGTCTAAAAAGCTAGATAAAATAAGCACATAAACTAAGGTATAAGTTAAAAGGGAAATGAGGCTGCTAAGCAATGACAGATTAAAGGGGACAAGTTTCAGCAACAATAAAAGCAAACAAATCATAAGCTCAAATTTCCAGGAAGATTAGAAACGCAATCAAACAATCATCAAGTTCAATAATAAGCTGAGACAAATGAAAATGAGCAAGCATAGAACCAAAGTTCCAATTTCCAGGAAGATTAGAGCTAAAATGAAAAGGTGAGCTGTTGGGACAATAATGGTGCGAGCAGGGCACCCAACAAGCCAAACAGTCAGCCTAGAGCTAAATTTTACCCTATCAAATAAGCTTCAATTAGTAAAATTCTTTTTGAAAACTGAGAACAAACTTCTAAATACTACAGTAAACCAACTTATAACAATTTCCAATTAGATTTGAGCTAGAAAAACTTAACTGATATAAAGGTCTATAGAAACAGTTAATGAACTTTTAGTGCAGCTAGATAAAATGACCAAATGACTAAAGCATTCTAAGCTACCTATGTAGAATTGATATCAAGTAAACATGAACTGATTTCAGCAACTATTTTGCTCTAAAACTAATCTTCACTATATGATTACTAGTAAACTGATAAAAGTTCTAAATCTAAGGATACAAATGCAAATCCTTATAAACTAACTAGAAAAAGGTAAAAATCAATCCTAAACTACTAATATGATCAAATGACAGCTAAATCAAATTCAAATGGTGACCTACACTTAGTTTGACTGTCAAAAGTCAACTATCCCAAACATCCCTTTTGCTAAACTAATTTTTGATTTAGACTAATGAAAATCTATTTAAGCTAAAATTCTGAAAGATAGACATGAAACAAATTATATTAAGTCCTAAGAAGCAGAAGTTGGTAGAAAATAAGCATCTAAATAAGCTATCCTAGACTATGCTAATATTTTGGATTTTTCTTAGCTTAAAAGCATAATAGTGAACTAATGAACCTAATCCTACAATGAAGCAACAAAAAGCTAAATCCAACAGAAGCAAGCAAATAAAAGCAGAAATTGAGCTAATAAGCAGTAAGATAAGCAGATAAGCAGTTAATTAAGCTAAAAAAAAGAATTAAAATGGAACTTACTTTTATTCCTTGGCTAATTCTGAACTTTGAATCTAAAAGCTAAATAAGCTCAGACAAGCTATTGAAGAGCTTGTTGAACTTATGGATTGAAAACTTGAAAGTAATTATTGACAGGAATTTAAATCAACTAAGATTTCATTAAATTTGAGAACTGAATTACAAAACCTTGAAAACAGAATTTGAAAGATTGAAATAAGCTAAAACAAGCTACTGTATAAGCTACTACAAAAGCTAAGCTACACTACACTAAATTAACACTACTCCTAACTAGCTAACCAGCTCAAATGTGGTGAGGTGAGGAGTATATATAGCCATGAGCTGAGGAGAGATGAAGGTTTCATCAGAAGGTTCAGGAAGCTCGAATTATGTCCCTTAGATCAATATGTGCTTCTTCAAATCAGTAAGAGCCCTTGGATTAAATCTGATGATGTGTTCTGTCCAATCAGAGACCTTGGTTTGTACATGCTGGCAATCCTCAGGTACTTATACTCTCTAACATGTGACTTAGCTTCTAGAAGAGGTATCCAATGATTGGATTGATGTGGCTTAGCCAATCCCATGCTCCCTTTTGTCCACGTTGCCCTGATCATGAAGTAATTATCACTCTATCATGCTTCTGCTCACATGAGCTAGCTTCTAGAAGAGTTAATTGAAGAGTAATTATTGTGAGGATGGGTAATTGATGTGAGGTAAAATTAGGGTTCATGAATATAGGAGGAAGGGAGATGTACGGGGTGTAATTTGGGGGGCGGTAAAACATTTTTTATCATTATTGTGATAGGTTTGACCCTGGGTTAAAATGTTGACCGAGGGTATGTTGGGCTTGGGGGTTGGGTTAGGCTTGTAGGTTTATTATTTGGACTTGGCCTTTATATATAATACTTGGATTTGAAATTTCAGCTTTTGTGATAAGGACCATTCATGTAAAAACTGAACCATGGAGGACTAAAACTGACATTTCTAAAATTTGTGATCCAAGGGCCTTAGTTGTAACGTTCTGAATCTTTAAGGACCAATATTATCACTTCTTCAAAAATATCATCAAAGGACCATTTCTGGCAATTGCTGAAACTTCAGGGGCTGAAAGTGAACATTTCTTCAAAGTTCTTCGAGGGACTATTCTTGAAACTTTAAGCATTCCTAAGAACTTTCATTGACTTTCTGAGCTCATTGAATCGTTAGCTTTGACTTTTTGACTTCATTCCACTCTCGTGCTCGTTTTTGCCGGTTTTCGTTTGATTTTTGTCCTTTTATGAAATATCCGTACCTGCACATTAACAATCACAAAAACACACTTTCTTTGGCAATTTAGGTTAGTTTTTGGATTATTTAGTCTAAATTTGGATAGAAAAAGGTGAGTAAATAAGCACTCACCAAAATCCCCGGACTAAAGTATTGTCGTGCCCTCACGCAATGTGATCAAATCATGCTTTTGGGATAAATAATTTCACAACTCTTCCTACTAACGTTTTAAAGTAGCAAGGAGGTTCAAAAGAAGTTACAAAATCATTTATTCCCGAAAACGCCCCGTTTTCCAATTTTTATTCTTTTTACTACTTATCACTACTATTTTTGGATTTTCTCACTTTTATTCTTGTGACGGTTTGTTGAACTTTCATTATTTTGTAATAATTTTTAGCGTCAAAGAGTAGAAACATTTCTCATTGAGAAATGACCATACGGATAAAAATCGTCATCCTTGATTTTTCACAAGCCCCCAAACTAAGCGTACAAACGAGATCACAGCTTATCTACAAGTTAGATGCTAACACTACTCATAAAAAGTTACTTGTGGAAACCTCTTACTTCCATTTTCTTAATGTATCTAGATTTTTTATTTTTGTTGAGAAATGAATTGCTTCATATTTTCTCGTTTCAATAACTTTTTAGTCCGATAGAGATACCAAATTTAAACGCTAAGTAGTTTTTCATTTTCTCTCAAGAACCATTGCTTTAGAAATTCGGTCCACATCAGGGAATTGGGTACATATGAACTCATATATAAGGTGCGGAGTACTACACGTGCACCTAATGTGACTAATTCAGAATTATCCAGATGCACCTCACGCGCCAACAACTTTTATAATACTTAAGCTTTTATTTGATACAATACTTTCATTTTTCATTTATTTCATTTTTTACTTTCATTTTTCTTTCTTTTTCAACAACAATGGAACTTATTGGGTAGCTCCAAAACCATATACATATCAACTTTTTACTTTTGACTTTATTTTTGATTTTTACTTTGATGTGTCCTTGATATGTACCCAACTTCTAAAGCAAAGATTTTTTATGAAAATAAAGAACTAAATATTGCCCAAACCTAAATACCACTAATTAACCTAGAACATCTATTATATATCAGTGAACCAATTTTACGGGAGCAAAAAGCCACAAGTACCTTTCATGAGCTCTAAAGAGAACCAACTACTCCACGTTTAGCATCTAACTTCTAAATAAACTCTATCATTTCTCGCTCTTCGCAATTTAAGATCTCAAATAATGAAACCCGCGAATACTTAGCCGATAATCAGCCACACATATATAAAGTCAGATACGGAAACTTGCAAATTCTAAGAAAAGAATTCACGTTTTCTAGTTCCTTATATAAAAGACTAGCGAAAGCTTTTAAGCGGTGCATGTATAAAGTCAAGTACGGGAACTTGCAGATTCTTAAGAAAGAATTCGCATTTTATAGCTCCTGATGTACAAAACTAGCACAAGCTTATGTGATTATCATTGGTTAAGGGAACAAGCTAGGGCTCAACACGCCCGGTCAAGTCAAAATATTTATTCTTACTCTCACCAGCTGGAAAGTCAACAAGTTGTCAAAACACTTATTCAAAACTTATTATATTTTTCCACAATTTTTCAATTTTTCTCATTTTTTTGCACTTTTTTTTACAACATTTTCATTAATTTTTCTTCAAAATTTTTCAAATTTTCAATTTTTTCAATTTTTTTACGAAAAACGGAGTTGCAAGAGTAAACGAAAAAGTGAAAATGCTAGGTCAAATCGAATCGAAGATTCACCTCCCCCGGACTAGAATGACACATTGTCCTTAATGTTTTAAGGGTAAAGGCAATCCTAACAAAATCTAAGGTCGTTTATTAATTATGCCAAAGAAAACGTTAGTCGATAAGATTTTTCGGATATAGGATTTCTAAAAGTATCGATGAATGAGACTCGAGTGGAGAGAAAACAGCAAGCATGAGAGTCATCATAAATCGGGGACAATCTTGGACAATCATTCACAAACAACCACGAAACACAAGAATGGAAGAGGTCACCACCTCCTCACATTATTTGTTAGAAATAAGAAAAATAAGAAGATGAAATGATAAGCATGGGTTGCCTCCCACGAAGCGCTTGTTTATTATCGAGTCGTATAGCTTAGACTCGCCCCGAATTTACTTAATCTTGGAGGAGAGGAACGAACACCCGGCAAGAAAAATGGAGATGCCGGGGTCAAAGACAGTATCCTCACTCCCGGTGGAGTGGAAAAGTGAAGAAATGAGGGGATAAGTAAAGAATGGGTGAAACACTCGGATGATAAAAGCATAGTCAGATTCTGAATCATGGGCGGGTTGGGTCGGTAAAATATCAAGCACATGAACATTATGTTCAGAAATCTCATCCACCACTCCAAAAATATCTTTATCCGTATCTGATTCAAAATCTAAATCCGGTGGTTTCGCGGGTAGACGAGAAGAAGGTAAATCGAAGAGAAATGAGTCAGCTTAAGAAAATAAATCATCATCATGTATTTCTTTAATAAGAACATTTTTTCGAAGGTCATTCTCGTCATTCACAATACCCAGTGGTATCGAGTCATCCACAGCAAGAAATAGATCGACATCCTCTAAAAGAGAGTCACGTGACGGATTATCGGAAATAGCACTCAAAATAAGTTAAGAATCGATCTCAAAGTCAAAACGCTCATAATCCGGAAGAGAGATATCAACATGAATAGTGGGATTGCCACTACTCGTCTCTTCAAATCGAAAAATTTCAAACTCGAGTAAGAAATCACTATCCATAACGGGGATAGGAGAAGAAGTCGGAGGATCATTCAATGCTTCGTTCTTAGAAATGAGAAGATTGATATTCAATAATTTTTCACGAAGTACATCATCTTGTATTTCTGTTTCAACTTCTTCATCATTCTCTTCTTTTAAGCTGACGAGCTCAGAAGGTAACTCTTCAACATATTCGATGTCTCCATAAGATAAAGAATCATCATCATCAGAATCGGAGAACATCTCAACATGATCATTCGGATTGTCAAGAGGAGGTAATTCACAATCCTCAGCCGTATCAAAATCATGTTTCTCAAATTCAGGTAAAGAATCCTTGAGCTCGGGCTCCAAAGGATCTGACGGCGTAACAATCTCAGTCGAAATAGGATCATCATTGAAAAGAGAAGTTCCGACATCTTCCAAAATGGGGTCACTTCCCTCAACTGGTGTGAGAGAAGGATGGGAAGAGTCGGGAATGATCGATTCGATACATGAAGTGGAATTAATCGTAGAATTTTCTTCTTTATAAGGCTCATTTTCATCACTCTTAATGGTATTAACTTGTTCTCTTATAGGAATTACCTCCTTAAAAAGATCTATTGTATTTAGACACAGCTCGGTAAAGTCATTTTGAGCAGTCATCATTTTAATGATCATATCGTATTGTTCTTGTGACGAATTAGGTGAATTTTGAAATGATTCATTTTTGAAATTTCGATAACACGGATCTTGCTCATAAGAGTTTTGAGGAGTAAGATTGAAATCATTTTGAGGATAATTGGAAAAGTTCGGATTAAAATCACAAGTGTAAGAATTTGCAAGTTCTGAAGCACAAAACGAACAAAATCCATCGATTATATTTCTTCCACACCTTTTGCAAGAACACCGGGAACAATAAGTCAATGTCTGATCTAACGAATCTCCACAACATTGCAATAACGTTGATCGAACGAGGATAAATCGGGCCGAGGTGGGTAGTCGGAAAAATTTGGCAAGTTGTTGTACAAATTCGGATTAGGATCATAGGCGAACGAATTACTTAAACCGCAAAACAAACAACTTCTATTCCGAATATCATTACCACACCGTTCACACGTACACCAACGACACAGTAACCCGAAAATTGGTTCACCACAACTGACGCAAGGAATAGAAGATTCCATCAGAATTAATCATAAGAGGGAGAAAGAGATAGAATTAAACGGTTTAGAAGGTAAGAGAAGAAGAATTATACGGATAAGAGGATACGAAGATTATTTTTGGTTTTTTATGTCGGGAAAAACAAAAGAAAAAAAAAGTGAAAATCAATTTTGAAAAAGAAAATATTTTTGGGTTTTTGTAATTAGAAAATATTTACAAAAGAAAACGGTAACTTCACGAGGAAGGGTCTTCAAAACACGAATCATTGAATGAGAATCAACAATTACTTCAAACCTTCCCTGACAGCGGCGCCATTTGATAATATGTAAATTTAGAGGTTTAAGTATTCCGAAGAAATACCGGTGAAAGTATTTCCCCCGGTCATTCTCCCAACGAAGGTTGAATGGATTCGTGGTTCTCGATTCGTGAAACGTGTAATGATTGTAATAAAAGTGATAATTTGGAAATTTCACTACAATATATGAATTAATAACTAAAAACAACAAATAAAGCTATAACGTAAAAGATAATAAGGCTAGAACGAATTCTAAACTAAAGACGCGAAAACTAATTAAAGTCTACGGACAAGCACAAAATAAAACGCGAAATCTAAATTCTACTAATCCTACGGGCATGAAAATACTTTTCCTACGTTCTAAACGATAAAAGGAAATTTTAGGAAAAAAAAAAAGAAAAATATTTTTTTTGACTTTTTATTTATTTAATATGATTTAAAAACCAATTAGATTTAGAAATTTTTATAAAAATTAAGAAATTTTTATAAAAATTCTATTATTGGGAAAGAAAGCTAGGAAAAATATGAAAAATGAAAAAGCTAATCAAATAAGCAAGGAATTAAGCTAATAGTTCTATAAAATTAAGAAGAGAACAAATGTATAAAGGAATTAATTGTGCACTATATGTTGAGAAAATCCCAAGGGTGCAAGTGGTTGTGATGTTATGTGTGAATTGAATGGGTTGGGTTCGAATCCCACCCATGTTAGTTTTTGGAAAACATTTTATTTTTGTTATTTTCTTTTTACAATCTGTCAATAAGCCAAAAACATAAGATTTTTGTGAAAACAAGATTATTGAAATACGAAATTAAGCTAAGAAAAACACTGCAACACTGCACAGTTAAGAAAAGCTTAAAATTAAATAAAGAGAAAATAGCAAAAGCTATGCCTATAAAACTGAAAGCTAACTAAATCAATAAGCTAGTCTAACAAAATGAAACTAATTCAAGCTTATACTACGGACTACTTAAGAACAGGAGAATTCAAACAAAAATAATCTAAAAATAAAGAGAAAAGAACTAAGAAAATGGTGGATTGGGGCAAGAGGCAGTTGCAGACTTTAAAAATGCTAATAGGACAATTCCTAAATAAGCAACATAGGACTAAAAAGCTAGATAAAATAAGCACATAAACTAAGGTATAAGCTAAAAGGGAAATGAGGCTGCTAAGCAATGACAGATTAAAGGGGATAAGTTTCAGCAACAATAAAAGCTAACAAATCATAAGTTCAAACTCTAAAAACCTATAGCTTAATCAAAACTCTTAGTGGGAGAAAATTAGTGGAATAAAGAGCTAATAAGAACCTTAATATAAAGCTGCCAAAGAGCCTACTCAGCTATTCTGAGTAGATTTTTAAATAGAAAAAGTTCTAACTCCTAACTTACACACAATAGAAACGCAATCAAACAATCATCAAGTTCAATAATAAACTGAGACAAATGAAAATAAGCAAGCATAGAACCAAACTTCAAATTTCCAGGAAGATTAGAGCTAAAATGAAGAGGTGAGCTGTTGGGACAATAATGGTGCGAGAAGGGCACCCAACATGCCAAACAATCAGCCTAGAGCTAAATTTTACCCTATAAAATAAGCTTCTGATGAGGCGAAAAATGACCCGTTTTTAGGGGGTCATTTAAGCCAAAATTGGAATTTATTTGATCAAATATTGCCCTAAATCGTTCCTTTTGTGATTTTAGGTACTTTGGGAGTTGGTGAGTGCTTATTTACTCACCATTTTATGGCCAAATTTCCAATCCAAAACGACTATCTGAGCTAATAATTGCCAAGGAAACGCATGTTTTTGTGTTTGTGTTATGCAGGTATGGATGAATCATAAAATTGACGAAAATTCACAAGAAAACCGGAAAAACGAGCATGAGAGTAAAAGATGGTCAAAAAGTCAGAGTTGGGATTCAAAAGTCCATTTCAGTTCTTCTTATATTCAAGATTGGCAAAATTAGTCCTTGGAAGTTATTATTGAGAAGATGACATTTTGAGCCCTTGAAGTTTCAATTATTATACAAATGGTCCTTGAATAGTTTTGTTACCAAAAGCTGATAAAACAACAAGCCTTGTCCAAAAAAATATCATAGCCCAAGTCCATCCAAGTTTAATAATTCAAGCCCATTACCCAAATTTTTACCCGAGCCCAACACCACCTTTCGGTCAACTGGTCAAAGAAAAAAAAATAAATTGATGCGTGTCAATTATAGTATAATAATATTCCGAGGAAATACCGGTTAAAGTAATTCCCGGGTCGTTCTTCCCAACGAAAGCTCAAATGGAATATTTGAATTATCGAATCGGGAATCGTGTAGTGAAAGTGAGTGGTGAAAGAGTGATATAGTGAGAATAGCAATCAAGGGAATCAAATATTCACAAACAATGATGAAACATGCAAAAATTATAAGCTAACTATGCACCGAATTGAAAAACGCGAAAACGGTAATGCACACGTAAAATTTAAAACGTAACGTATTACGAAAAATGACTCTATGAACTTGGAAATATTTTCTAAAAATTAAAAACTAATAAAAAGAATTTTTAGGAAAAAGAAAAATATTTTTTTTTACTTTTCTTTTATTTTCTAGAATTTATTTTGTATTTATTGAATTAAAAATGAATTAAAAATAAGAAAAATAGAAAATTAAAGTGGGAAATTGAAAATAAAATTCTAAAAATTCTAACTAATTATAAAAGAAATTCTAAAATTATTTTTGTATTTTTCAGAACCTTTTTGTATTTTTTATTGATTTTTGGAATTTAAAAATGATTTAAAAAATTGAAAATAATCAAAAGTAATTATTAAAAATAGTAAAACTATTCAGAAAAATCTGGAAAAATTCCAGAAAATCAAAAATAATAAAAAGAACTTAAAATAAAATTTTTAAAGAAAAGTGAGCAACTGAACTGCTTATTCAAGCCAAACTGCTTATCACAAGTGCTTATTAATAAGCACTTGTGATAAAAACTTGATGGAACTAAAAACTTAGATCACTAAGGTTGTGAAAACCTCAAATGCAACAGATTTATGAAGTATGATAAGCCATATTTGCACAGAAGCACAGAAATATTGAAATAAGCTATGTTATAAGTGAGATAAGCTATGCAAATGTAGAACTGATCAACACAGAAGCTAAAAAGCCAAACACAAAACTTATACTACTCAGATGTAACACAAATGATGAGATATAACACAACAACAAGCTCAGAACAAAATAAGCAAGCCAATAAATTCTCAATTAGAAATCAGCTAGGCTAAGAATTATAAGCACAAGTTAAGCTGCTTAGATAAGCTAATTTTGAGAGACTAATAATATTTACTACTAATCTACCAGCTAGTGAACACAAATTAACCAAAAATTATGGATTCCAAACTGTTTATCCTACTAGAATTAGGCCTTGAAATCTGAATCACACAGATGGTGCAGGGGAAATTGTGTCAACACAGGCTACTTTAAGCTCTTATTCTAATATGCTACAAAGTTCCAAAAGCTGAAATACTTTTTGAAATTAAATCTCCTACTAGCAGGCTACCCAAAACAACTTTCTCATTGAATTTCCAATAACAGATGCAATCTACAAATTCTTTCAAAAATCCATTCTCATTACTCAGCATAAACACTTTTGACTTTTAATTGAAAATTTGCAAAGTTGACTATTATCAAATTAAGCTACTTCTAATTACTTGTGTATGTTAATATAAGCTAAACTAACACTAGAATAAGCTAAAATTACTCTGAGTTACAATGACAATTAAAACTGAATTATCTAAAACTAATTATTGAAGCAGTTTAAAAGATTTAAAACTAAATTTGACTTATGAATGTTCAACTAACCAATTTTATGCTACACTAAACCTTCTACTGTTATAAGCAATGTATTAATGCAGTTAAACTAGACCTACTACCACTTTAACTCCACAGATTATTCTAATCCAAACACTCCTTAATGATATGATAACTAAGCTACTAACTGACCAACTCCACAAAATTCAATAAGCTAAACTCAATTAGCTTCCACAAACATTACAGATACTATCTTAACATCAATCAACCACTGAATCCAATGAAATCACAAATTCTCATATCCATTTATAAAAACAGATGATTAGCTCAATAGGTGAAACTGACTACTCAATTCTAATCTCATACAAGATATGAACAATTATCAGCTCAGATCTATACCAAACTAGTTACACAGAAATGATGAAATCAAACTAAGCTACTAGCTATTAATCATTAAAACAGTTGATCAACTCACAATTTACTACTCAGTTACTCAATGCTATACTACAATCTATCAATAACAATACTAAATCTAACACAGATTCAAACTAACAACTAGCAATCTATTATTAAGCTACTATGATGAAATTTAGATCAAAAAGGTTACCACAAAGCTCTCTCAGCTAGAAAAGAGAGAGTTCACTGTAGCCTATCTTTAATGATAGGCTGACATCCTATTGTCTGAATCAGCTATCACATTCACCTCAGCAACTATTTCTCCCAATGTCCAAATGATTCACCATTGAATTGACTCAATTCACTTCCACTATTAAGCTACAAAGCTTAAATGGAATGTATAAAAAGAAAATAAGCTCAACTGTGAACTGCTATAACTGATATGAATATATTTTTTTAAATTTTTTATTATCTGATTTTTTTTATTTTTCTTAATTTGATTTCTAAAATATAAGTGTAAATGAAATTTAAGCTAAATGAACTAATAAAAGTTGAGTTATGATAGGAATTAAAGCAGAAATAACAAAAATTAAAATGAACAATAAGCAGTTTATAAGGGAAATAAGCTCTTTTATTATAATAACTAGTAAAAATTACATTCACTATACTAGAAATACAATTCAAAAGAAATTTAGACAGCACTTCGTTACCTAAAATCTACACACCTAAATGGCTTAAATGAGCCTCTATTTATAGGAGATGTAAGGGGGTGAGCTCACGGATTGCCAGGTTGGCAATCCGTGTGAAGTTGTGTTTGTTGATAGCCATCCTCAGCCCTTGATCTCTTTTCCAATCATTACCCAATGATATCCACCCTTCGATCAAGATATGTGACGCGACTCAACCATTAGAAACCTGCCACATGTCCCTCCTTGTGCTTCTTAGCCTCTGACACGTTCCTGACATCACCAATTTCTTCTAGAAGGCTAATGATTGGACGTTATTGCCCTTAATTGCAGTGAATTTGAGTGTACGGTAATTAGGGTTCATAGTTTACTATTCATTGAATAGTAAACTGGGTAAGGGTTAATAATTGGGGGGCGGGAATGAGTGAGTGAGTATATTAATTATTTTTTTTTCTTTGACCAGTTGACCGAAAGGTGGTGTTGGGCTCGGGTAAAAATTTGGGTAATGGGCTTGAATTATTAAACTTGGATGGACTTGGGCTATGATATTTTTTTGGACAAGGCTTGTTGTTTTATCAGCTTTTGGTAACAAAACTATTCAAGGACCATTTGTATAATAATTGAAACTTCAAGGGCTCAAAATGTCATCTTCTCAATAATAACTTCCAAGGACTAATTTTGCCAATCTTGAATATAAGAAGAACTGAAATGGACTTTTGAATCCCAACTCTGACTTTTTGACCATCTTTTACTTTCATGCTCGTTTTTCCGGTTTTCTTGTGAATTTTCGTCAATTTTATGATTCATCCGTACCTGCATAACACAAACACAAAAACATGCGTTTCCTTGGCAATTATTAGCTCAGATAGTCGTTTTGGATTGGAAATTTGGCCATAAAATGGTGAGTAAATAAGCACTCACCAAAATCCCCCCGACTAAGGTATTGCCGTGTCCTCACGCAATGTGATCAATTTACGCTCTTGGGTTAAATAATTTTGATACTCTTTTTACTAACTTTGAAAAGTAGCAAGGAGGTTCAAAAGAGATAACAAAATCATTTATACCCGAAAACGCTCCGTTTTCCAAAATTTTTCCTTTTATTCCTTTATTCCACTTATACTTTCTATTTTTAGATTTTTCCATACTTCATACTTGTGACGGTTTGTTGAACTTTCATTATCTTGCAATAATTATTAGGGTCAACGAGTAGATACACTTCTTTTAAGAAGCGACCATACGGTTAAAATTCATCATCCTTGATTTTTCACGAGTCCCCAAACTAAGCGTACAAACGAGATCACAGCTTATCTACAAATTAGATGCTAACACTACTCATAACAGTTACTTGTGGAAACTTCTTACTCCCATTTCCTAGGTTTTGTATCTCAATATTTTATTTTGTTGAGAAATGAATTGCTTCATATTTTCTCGTTTCGATAATTTTTAAGTCCGATAGTGATACCTAAGTTAAAACGATAAATAGTTATTCATTTTCTCTTAAGAACCACTGCAATAGAAATTCGGTCCACATCAAGGAATTAGGGATACATACATATAAAAGATATAAGTTGCGGAGTACAATCACGTGCACCTCATGTGACTGATTACTAATCACGTATCACATGCACCTCACGCGCCAACAACTTATTTATACATACATAGCTCTTATTAAACAATACTTCAACTTTCACTTTTTTTTTTTCATTTTTCTCATTTCTCATTTTTCACTTTTTTTCATACTTTTCACTTTTTTTTTCTTTCTTTCTTGACTTTTTTCTCATACATCAATGGAAGCTTATCGGGTAGCTCCAAAACCACATAGATAATCAACTTTTGACTTTTGATTCTTTACTTTTTGCTCTTATTTTTGACGTTCCTTGATATGTACCCAACTTCTAAAGCAAAAATTCTCTTAAGAAAACAAAGAACTAAATATTATTCAAACCGAAATACCACTAATTAACCTAGAACATCTATTTATATATTGGTGTCGTTTCTGATGGGAGTAAAAAGCCACAAGTACCTCTTATGAGCTCTAAAGAGAACCACTACTCCACGTTTAGCATCTAACTTCTAAATAAACTCTATCATTTCTCGCTCTTCGCAATTTAAGATTCCAAATAATGAAACCAGCGAATACTTAGCCGATAATCAGCCACGCATATATAAAGTCAGATACGGAAACTTGCAAATTCTAGAAGAAGAATTCGCGTTTTCTAGCTCCTTATGTAAAAGACTAGCGAAAGCTTTTAAGCTGCGCATGTATAAAGTCAAGTACGGGAACTTGCAGATTCTTAAGAAAGAATTCGCATTTTATAGATCCTGGTGTACAAGACTAGCACAAGCTTATGTGATCATCATTGGTTAAGGGAACAAGCTAGGGCTCAACACGCCCGGTCAAGTCAAAATATTTATTCCTACTCTCGCCAGCAAGAAAGTCAACAAGGTGTCAAAACACTTATTCAAACTTTATTATATTTTTTCACAACTTTTTCAACTTTTCTCATTTTTTTTGTGCTTTTTCATGACTTTTTCATCAAAATTTTTGAAAATTTTCAATTTTTTCATTTCATTTTTTTTTTTATTTTTGGTGGAAAAACGGAGTTGCAAGAGTGCACGACATGTGAAACATGCAAGGTCAAAATCGAATCGAAGATTCACCCTCCCCCCGACTAGAACGAAACATTGTCCTCAATGTTTTATGGGTTAAGGCAATCCTAACAAAATTCTAGGCCGTTTATTAATTATGCCAAAGAAAACGTTAGTCGATAAGATTTAACGGATATAGGATTTCCAAATAGCACCGATGAATGAGACTCCAAGTGAAGAGATAACGAGCACGAGAGTCATCATAAATCATGGACAATCCTGAACAAACATCACAAACAACCACGAAACACAAGAGTAGAAGAGGCACCCCCTCCTCACGTTATTTGTTAGAAAATAGAAATTTAAGAAGATGAAATTGGATAAGCATGGGTTGCCACCCACGAAGCGCTTGTTTTTGTTCACCGAGTCACATGAGCTTGACTCGATCCCCGAATTAATTCGTCCTTGGGGAAAAACCGTGGAAAATAATCTCATTCGGGCTTTCATTCAAAATATTTTGAAAAACTTACGATTTATGTGAAAGTTCCATCCCGAATAGATAACCGCTGGTACGTTAATTTTGAAAACTTTGAAAACCGATACCAGGGTCAAAAACAACATCCTCACTCCCTACTGAGTGAAGGATAAGAGAAATCACACCAAACGTTATAAACGGCAAGAACGTCATGATAACAATCTTGAAAAACTCATCTTCATCAAAATAAAACTTCATAATTATAGAATTATGAATCTTATCATTTAAGCTCATTTTAAAATCTTTTCCGGGTGGGAGGGATGGGATAAACTTTTCTTTAAAACTCTCATTCTTAAGAACACCACCCGGATCATGATCAATTGCAAGATCAAAACTGAAACTTTCATATTCAGGTTTAGAAAACTTTTCCATTTCACATTCAAATTCATCAAAACGAAATGATTCAAATTCCGGAAGAGAGATAAAAGCATGAGAAGTGGTACTGCCACGACTCGTCTCTTCCGAGTAATCGAAATGAAAAGCTTCAAACATTGGATCATAAAAATCAAGACGATAAGTGGGCATGCCACTCATTTTCTCAGTCGTATCGAAGGTAAAACTCTCAAAATCTGGTAAAAATTCCTCGAGCTCGGGCTCAAGAGGATCGTCAATCGAAAGCTCAATCTTCGTCTTAACTTTATCCGGAGGGATTGACGGTTCATCGTTCATCAAATTATTAAGAAAAATAATATCCCCCTCCGAATCAAAGTAAGGTTCGTCAGTCTCAGAAATCTGAATCGTTTCAATTGCAAGAAATTCATCGACCTCTTCCCAAAGAGAATCATATTCCTTAGTCGAAGGAAATGATGAGGAAGAGTCGGAGACGAAAGTTTTCACAAAATCATCAAAGGTAAAATCACAAACATCGATGCTTTTGACGGAGTACTTCTTCAATTTCGAAGCATCGGCTTTGAAAATCATAATATCATCATCGTGTCGTAAAGTTAGAGTATCCTCATAATGGTCTACTAGGGCTTTAGCGGTTCGTAAAAACGGTCGCCCTAGTATTAGAGGAACTCTCGGATCAGCTTCAAAATTGACAACAACGAAATCTGCCGGAAAAGTACAAGAATTCACACGAACAAAAACGTCCTCAGCAATTCCAACTGGATGAGTGATCGATCGATTAGCAAGCTCCAAAGTCATTCTCGTCGGTTTAAGAGCCCCCATTCCAAGTTGTTCGTAGATCGATAATGGCATGAGGTTTATACTCGCACCTGAATCGGCGAGGGCGTTACAAACTTCTTGATCTTTCAATGAACAAGGAATGAGAAACTTTCCCGAGTCACCAAGCTTTTCGGGAAGCTTCTTGAGAAGAATTGCGGAACATTGAGCATTTATTGGTGTTTCGGCTAATTCAAGCAATTTCTCTTTATTACTTATGAGGTTTTTGAACGTGGAAGCAAATTTCGGCATATACACGAGAGCATCCATAAAACTTATATCAAAATGCAACTTTTGAAAGATATCCAGAAATTTTTCCATTTCTATTTTAGACTTTGCACGGAGCTCTTCGTCGTTAAATCGTGACGGATATGGCAATTTAGACTTGTATTTCACATTATTTTCAAAAACAACCTTTTCTTTATCTTTCGACTTTTGGACAACCGGAGGTTGGACGTTTTCAGCTCCTCCATTATTAATAGGAGGAACCGGGTCCTTTGTCGCCTCGGTCTCACAGTCTACTACCTTGGGTGGAGACGAAGAAGAAGAAGAGGTAGTAGGATCTGTGGGTCCCTCATATGTAGCACCACTGCGAGTTATGATCGCCTTTACTTCGCCCCTCGGGTTTGCGATCGTGTTGCTTGGCAAAGATGTAATACCCGAACCCGAGGGTCGATCATTTAAACGTTTGTTAATATCACTGATTTGATTAGCAAACAACCGTGTCGACTCTTCATATTTTGCCATAAAAGATTGTTGGTTTTGAATCAATTGCTTAATCAAATCTTCCGTGGGTGACGGATTTGGAATAACAGCTTGATTTTGATTATTATTGAAATTCTGCCCACGGTTTTGGTAATTACCATTATTTTGATTTCCATGATTAGCGTTCTGAAAATTCCCAGGGTTTCCATGGTTTTGATGGTTTTGAAAATTGTTCCCTTGAGACGGGCCTTGATTGTAATTACCTTGAAAACCCCGGTTCTGATTAAACCCTTGATTATGATTTTGAAAACCATTATTAACTCGACTCTGATTTTGATTTCCTTGATTATTACGATTCTGCACATTATGATTCTGATTGACTTGATTGACTTGGTTTTGTTGTTCGAAACCAGGTGGTCCAAGAAAATGAGAAGAACGGTAGCTGAGGAGATTACGGTCTCCTTGAGGTTGTGGGTAACCGGTGTTACCCGCGTTTGCAGCATACGCGTTTTGAGAAAAGGCACCGGTGGCCGGACATTCATAATACAAATGTGGACCACCACAAGTCTCACAACCGTGACTAACCACATTGACTTGATGGTTTGGTTTTTCAATAGAAATTGAATCAACTTTCTTTGTTAAAGCCACAATCATATTTACCAATTCATCATTATTTTTACCATTATTAGAAACTTGAGGTTTATTCCTTGACATTCTCACACGAGCTTTATTCTCAATTATCATGAAAGCATCATTCGTGTTCCTAGCCAACAAGTTACCACCCGCAGCAGAATTAAGCGAATCTTGATCCGTATGACATAAACCATTATAAAACGTATCAATCTGCTGAAGGTCGGTAAACCCGTGGTTCGGACATTTCTCCTTCAAATCTTTGAATCGGTCCCAAGCTTCACTAAACGTTTCATCAAAAGCTTGTTGGAACCGAAAGATTTGAGAACGTAGGTTAGAAGTTTTAGACGGAGGATAGAAGTAATTCACAAACTTGGAAGCGAGATCATTCCAAGTGTGAATCGAGTTCGGCGGTTCCTTTTCAAGCCAAGTCCGGGCTGCTCCTTTTAAGGAGAAAGGAAATAACTTCAATTTCACCACATCGTGAGGAACTTGGTTCATTCTAATCGTCTCAGCGATGTCGGTGAAATTTCGGATGTGTGCATAGGGGTCTTCGTTATCAAACCCGTGGAATGATATACCCGTGATTAAGTTAAGTAATCCGTGATTAATTTCAAAGTTGGCATTGATGTCCGGAATCACAATTGCCCTCCTCACACCATTGAATGGTGATTGGAGTTGTTCTTCCATCGGACGCGGATCAAATGCCGGTTGTTGTCCCATCGGTGGGATAACATTGTGCTGCGGACCACCCATCGGCGGGGGTCCGTTGTGTTCGTTTTGGTTCATCTCCTCCTCGTCAAGGAAACGAACCCGACTCGTATGTCGTAAAACCCGCTCGGGGTTAGAAAACGGAGACGTAAGACTCTCAAACGAAGATCGGGTGTGCATACACCACGAACAAAATTAAAAAGAAAATGAAAAAGAAAAGAGAAAAGAAAATCTTTTTGTTTTTTTTTTTTTGTTTTTTTTTTTTTTTTTTATATATATATTTTTTTTCACAAAAACTTATTATTTCTTTTGTTTTTCTTTTCTTAAAACGTAACGTTAATCGAAAACCGTTTCTTTCAAAACCACGCGCGACGGGACGGGAGAGAAGAATGGATCTCTCTTCAGCTAGCAATTTAATGTCTTAGCTATCCGTATTTCCCGCTTATTCGGTTGTAGTAATTGAAATAGTCCGATAAACAACTAAATTACGTTTTCGTTATATTGCGAGACTTATTTGGTTTACAACGCCCTTTCTTGCGATCGAGTCGAGGCTGTAACTTTTATTATTTTTTTGGTATTTTTGAAAACACTTTAGGAAAAGTGTTTTTGATTTTTCAATTTTTATAGAAATATATATACAAAGTAGAAGAAGGCTTATCAAAACACGATTTTCCAAAACAATTATTCAAAAATTCACTTTAAGCCTTCCCCGGCAGCGGCGCCAAAAATTGATGCGTGTCAATTATAGTATAATAATATTCCGAGGAAATACCGGTTAAAGTAATTCCCGGGTCGTTCTTCCCAACGAAAGCTCAAATGGAATATTTGAATTATCGAATCGGGAATCGTGTAGTGAAAGTGAGTGGTGAAAGAGTGATATAGTGAGAATAGCAATCAAGGGAATCAAATATTCACAAACAATGATGAAACATGCAAAAATTATAAGCTAACTATGCACCGAATTGAAAAACGCGAAAACGGTAATGCACACGTAAAATTTAAAACGTAACGTATTACGAAAAATGACTCTACGAACTTGGAAATATTTTCTAAAAATTAAAAACTAATATAAAGAATTTTTAGGAAAAAGAAAAATATTTTTTTTGACTTTTCTTTTATTTTCTAGAATTTATTTTGTATTTATTGAATTAAAAATGAATTAAAAATAAGAAAAATAGAAAATTAAAGTGGGAAATTGAAAATAAAATTCTAAAAATTCTAACTAATTATAAAAGAAATTCTAAAATTATTTTTGTATTTTTCAGAACCTTTTTGTATTTTTTATTGATTTTTGGAATTTAAAAATGATTTAAAAAATTGAAAATAATCAAAAGTAATTATTAAAAATAGGAAAACTATTCAGAAAAATCTGGAAAAATTCCAGAAAATCAAAAATAATAAAAAGAACTTAAAATAAAATTTTTAAAGAAAAGTGAGCAACTGAACTGCTTATTCAAGCCAAACTGCTTATCACAAGTGCTTATTAATAAGCACTTGTGATAAAAACTTGATGGAACTAAAAACTCAGATCACTAAGGTTGTGAAAACCTCAAATGCAACAGATTTATGAAGTATGATAAGCCATATTTGCACAGAAGCACAGAAATATTGAAATAAGCTATGTTATAAGTGAGATAAGCTATGCAAATGTAGAACTGATCAACACAGAAGCTAAAAAGCCAAACACAAAACTTATACTACTCAGATGTAACACAAATGATGAGATATAACACAACAACAAGCTCAGAACAAAATAAGCAAGCCAATAAATTCTCAATTAGAAATCAGCTAGGCTAAGAATTATAAGCACAAGTTAAGCTGCTTAGATAAGCTAATTTTGAGAGACTAATAATATTTACTACTAATCTACCAGCTAGTGAACACAAATTAACCAAAAATTATGGATTCCAAACTGTTTATCCTACTAGAATTAGGCCTTGAAATCTGAATCACACAGATGGTGCAGGGGAAATTGTGTCAACACAGGCTACTTTAAGCTCTTATTCTAATATGCTACAAAGTTCCAAAAGCTGAAATACTTTTTGAAATTAAATCTCCTACTAGCAGGCTACCCAAAACAACTTTCTCATTGAATTTCCAATAACAGATGCAATCTACAAATTCTTTCAAAAATCCATTCTCATTACTCAGCATAAACACTTTTGACTTTTAATTGAAAATTTGCAAAGTTGACTATTATCAAATTAAGCTACTTCTAATTACTTGTGTATGTTAATATAAGCTAAACTAACACTAGAATAAGCTAAAATTACTCTGAGTTACAATGACAATTAAAACTGAATTATCTAAAACTAATTATTGAAGCAGTTTAAAAGATTTAAAACTAAATTTGACTTATGAATGTTCAACTAACCAATTTTATGCTACACTAAACCTTCTACTGTTATAAGCAATGTATTAATGCAGTTAAACTAGACCTACTACCACTTTAACTCCACAGATTATTCTAATCCAAACACTCCTTAATGATATGATAACTAAGCTACTAACTGACCAACTCCACAAAATTCAATAAGCTAAACTCAATTAGCTTCCACAAACATTACAGATACTATCTTAACATCAATCAACCACTGAATCCAATGAAATCACAAATTCTCATATCCATTTATAAAAACAGATGATTAGCTCAATAGGTGAAACTGACTACTCAATTCTAATCTCATACAAGATATGAACAATTATCAGCTCAGATCTATACCAAACTAGTTACACAGAAATGATGAAATCAAACTAAGCTACTAGCTATTAATCATTAAAACAGTTGATCAACTCACAATTTACTACTCAGTTACTCAATGCTATACTACAATCTATCAATAACAATACTAAATCTAACACAGATTCAAACTAACAACTAGCAATCTATTATTAAGCTACTATGATGAAATTTAGATCAAAAAGGTTACCACAAAGCTCTCTCAGCTAGAAAAGAGAGAGTTCACTGTAGCCTATCTTTAATGATAGGCTGACATCCTATTGTCTGAATCAGCTATCACATTCACCTCAACAACTATTTCTCCCAATGTCCAAATGATTCACCATTGAATTGACTCAATTCACTTCCACTATTAAGCTACAAAGCTTAAATGGAATGTATAAAAAGAAAATAAGCTCAACTGTGAACTGCTATAACTGATATGAATATATTTTTTTAAATTTTTTATTATCTGATTTTTTTTATTTTTCTTAATTTGATTTCTAAAATATAAGTGTAAATGAAATTTAAGCTAAATGAACTAATAAAAGTTGAGTTATGATAGGAATTAAAGCAGAAATAACAAAAATTAAAATGAACAATAAGCAGTTTATAAGGGAAATAAGCTCTTTTATTATAATAACTAGTAAAAATTACATTCACTATACTAGAAATACAATTCAAAAGAAATTTAGACAGCACTTCGTTACCTAAAATCTACACACCTAAATGGCTTAAATGAGCCTCTATTTATAGGAGATGTAAGGGGGTGAGCTCACGGATTGCCAGGTTGGCAATCCGTGTGAAGTTGTGTTTGTTGATAGCCATCCTCAGCCCTTGATCTCTTTTCCAATCATTACCCAATGATATCCACCCTTCGATCAAGATATGTGACGCGACTCAACCATTAGAAACCTGCCACATGTCCCTCCTTGTGCTTCTTAGCCTCTGACACGTTCCTGACATCACCAATTTCTTCTAGAAGGCTAATGATTGGACGTTATTGCCCTTAATTGCAGTGAATTTGAGTGTACGGTAATTAGGGTTCATAGTTTACTATTCATTGAATAGTAAACTGGGTAAGGGTTAATAATTGGGGGGCGAGAATGAGTGAGTGAGTATATTTATTAGGAGTGAATTCTGGAAAAGGAAGCATTTTGGACGTTTTTGGAGCATAAAGTGAAGAAAACGGAAAAGTCTTAATTTTCCTTGCTGGAAACAGTACCTGACGGCATCAAGAAGGATTTGATGACGGCGTCAGGAGCAAAATGGATGACGGCCCAGAGAAAACGTGACGGCGTCAGAACAAGGGCGTCAAGAGTAAATGTGGTAACGGCCTAGAACAAGATTACACATGACGGCGTCAGATCTGGATCTAGGCAATCCGAGAAGATTTTTGGCGGCGAGATGACGGCGTCAGAATTTTACTCTTGACGCCGTCACCTCGTGAAATCTATAAATACTTTTCTAATTTTCATTCATTGAGAGAGGAACTTGTGTGGAGAATTTTAGGGCCGATCTTTATAAACCCTAGCTCGTTTGTAATAGTATTTTCAAGGGTTTTCACCCCTTGAAACCCTTCATGTTCAATTGAGATAAGTTTTCTTTTAATTCATTCAATACGTCTATGTGTTGTTTGAATATATCTTACGCTTGTCTTGATTTTAACATGCTAGGCTTGATCTTTTGTGTGTTTGCTTAGATGTAATGAAACCTAGATGTTGATTATAGGTTGATTGCTTGTTTATAGTTGTAATGGATGAATGATTTCAATGTTAGGCTTAAGAAAACTGGCAGATCTCCATTGTGTAACTTGCTTGAACGTCTTAAGAAACATGAACCGATGTGTACTAGGTTTTTATGTATTTAATGCATGAGCGAATTCTAGTGATCCCATGTTAGAAGCTTCTTGCAGGCTTGACATAGGAGTGAAGTAGGAGCTTATAGAATTGGGGAAGTAATTATGCCACCCCATGATTGGTATTAAGAAATATAACCCGTCATCCACGCAACTGTAATAACTAATTAACCTGTAAAAGATATCTAGGGAGTAGTGAAATTTAAGTAAACACAATTCTCCCATATATTGTTCACACCACTAGTTTAATTAGTTTTATTTTCATTTTTGTTATTTTATTTTGATTGCATCTTAGTTATTGGGTTAGTTGACTAGCAACTAACCCAGCCCATCCTTCCAATACCCGAGATTTTTAATTGCTTTCATAAAATATAAAAATACAAAAAGAATCATCCCTCACCTCTAGACCTAGTTTTTAGGCTTTCTAATCCTAGCGACACTATTCCTGAGTTGAACGATCAATCCCTCGGTACTTGTCACTATACTATACTACAACGATCAGGTACACTGCCTGGTGGGGGTTGTAAGCTTCTCGAGATCCTTCGAGAGGTAAAGCCTGGTGCAATTCCCATGCATCAGCTTCAATTAGTAAAATTCTTTTTGAAAACTGAGAACAAACTTCCAAATACTACAGCAAACCAACTTATAACAATTTCCAATTAGATTTAAACTAGAAAAACTTAACTGATATAAAGGTCTATAGAAACAATTAATGAACTTTTAGTGCAGCTAGATAAAATGACCAAATGACTAAAGCATTCTAAGCTACCTATGTAGAATTGATATCAAGTAAACATGAACTGATTTCAGCAACTATTTTGCTCTAAAACTAATCTTTACTATATGATTACTAGTAAACTGATAAAAGTTCTAAATCTAAGGTTACAAATGCAAATCCTTATAAACTAACTAGAAAAAGGTAAAAATCAATCCTAAACTACTAATATGATCAAATGACAGCTAAATCAAATTCAAATGGTGACCTACACTTAGTTTGACTATCAAAATTCAACTATCCCAAATATCCCTTTTGCTAAACTAATTTTTGATTTAGACTAATGAAAATCTATTTAAGCTAAAATTCTGAAAGATAGACATGAAACAAATTATATTAAGTCCTAAGAAGCAGAAGTTGGCAGAAAATAAGCATCTAAATAAGCTATTCTAGACTATGCTAGTATTTTGGATTTTTCTTAGTTTAAAAGAATAATAGTGAACTAATGAACCTAATCCTACAATGAAGCAACAAAAAGCTAAATCCAACAGAAGCAAACAAATAAAAGCAGAAATTGATCTACTAAGTAGTAAGATAAGCCGATAAGCAGTTAATTAAGCTAAAAAAAAGAATTAAAAGGGAACTTACTTTTATTCCTTGGCTAATTCTAAACTTCGAATCTAAAAGCTAAATAAGCTCAGACAAGCTATTGAAGAGCTTGTTGAACTTATGGATTGAAAACTTCAAAGTAATTATTGACATGAATTTAAATCAACTGAGATTTCATTAAATTTGAGAACTGAATTACAAAACCTTGAAAACAGAATTTGAAAGATTGAAATAAGCTAAAACAAGCTACTGTATAAGCTACTACATAAGCTAAGCAACACTACACTAAATTAACACTACTCCCAACTAGCTAACCAGCCTAAATGTGGTGAGGTGAGGAGTATATATAGTGATGAGACGAAAAGTGTACCGCTTTTAGGGTGTCATTTAAGCCCAAATTCGAGATTATTTGATCAAATATTGCCCTAAATCGTTCCTTTTGTTATTTTAGGTTCTTTTGAGGAGAAATCTGGAAAAGGAAGCATTTTGGACGTTTTTGGAGCGAAAAATTGAAGAAAACGACAAAGTCTCCAAAATCATGCTCAAGACTGTACCTGACGGCGTCAAGATTTACTAGTGACGGCGTTAAGGCTTGGCAAAAGAGGTGGATATGACAAATACACGTGACGCGCCAGAACAGTTTCCAAAAGAGGCGTGACGGCGTCACCCTTTAGGGTCGCCAAGGCCGTCACGTATTATTACAAAGAGAGACGACTCAGAGATCACCAAGAGTGAGGGCGTGAGAAGTGGATCTAGGCAATACGATTGTTATTTTGGCGGCGAGTTGACGAAGTCACAAGCATAACGTGACGCCGTTAGAAGGAAAAATCTATAAATACTTTTCTAATTTTCATTCATTAGTGTGGAACTTTTTGTGGAGCTTTGTGTGCAAAAAACCCTAGACTTTTTTACTGTATTTTCAAGGGTTCAAACCCTTGTTTCATCCATGCTTAATTGAAGATAAGTTTTCCAATAATCATTCATTATGCCTACACAATCTATAAAAAGTTCGAAATGAATCGTCAATAGTACCTGCCAATCCTAAGGACGATCGTCCCTCAGATGGTGTCTTAGGTAGTTTCCAATCTTTACCACTTTTATCTTACTAATGTCCATGAACACTCACTATCGTTGACCACCTTCCTGAAGAACGTACATCTTAAAGCTACACCTCTCACTTGAACAACTTGGCAAACACCATCTTCTTCTTCAACGAACAAATTGATAATCAAAACGACAATCTATCCTAAGTAGACGACGCGAACCATGAAACCGGTCGAACTAAAACGTATATCAACGAACTCAAAAGGGGTACGAATAACCGACTAGCGAAGTAAAGAACATCAGAATCAAAGCTAGAAAAACACAATGAGAAATTTTCCCCCAATAAAAGTAGACACGGATAAAATGTTCATGAAAACCCATACAAAGAAAATATAAAATACACGTACCCATAAAACATCCACAAGCGTACCTCAACGAAAGAAACACTCGATGAACCTAATACATAATAAGTTTGGTAAATGAGAACCATAGACAGTTTTTACTCCCGTACTCGACCTTTCCAAAAACAAACGAACACCGTTTTTCACAAGACATATCTTAAACTTATACATTTTTTTATAAAGTATATATAAACCATTTTATGTAAGACATCAACATAACCATTTTTTTTCACACTTCATTTTCACCATAAAAATAATAGTTTCCAACAAATGACCTTGAAATACCCAAAATGAATTTTAAAATACCATAAGGACTCCAACACAACCCCTTTATTGGATGCGAAAAACACAGAAGAATCACATAATCAAAATAATCATCAAACGAATCTCATACCAGTGAACACTCACGCAAATACATTGCAAACCAAATGATGAACTTACAGACTCATTCGTACAACGATCAAACCAAAATCATAGAAAAACACCGATACTAACAGGTCACAAAACATGTCACGAAATCCAATTGGTGTGCAAATGAAGGATTAAACATCCGCACCAACTCGTCACGAATCAACAATACTCGAAGAACAATATAATATTCCTTAGAGAAATGAATACAAGGAATAACCAAGAAAATGAACCATTATCCAACAAAAATGAATTCGATTACCCAACACCTATCACGACGTCGAATAGAAAGAATATGGCATCTGTACCATCATGGTACGAATAGGAATGCCAACCAAAGAATTAGGTATACAAAAGGAGTGTCTAGCAAACGAATCAACTTAAATACCATAACATAAGTACCCACCGATAATTGAGGTATCAACATATGATAGGTAGGATGGAATCTTACCACCTACACACCCCAACATATAATGGTTGCCCAAACGGTTAAGAGAATACTTCTCTAACCATACAACCTTTACCGACATGATATCACATACCATCTACCACAATATATAACAACAAACATCAATCAATGCAATAATGGTCACAAGTCCACATGTGTGATACCCTTTTAATTATGTTCGCGACCATAGTTATAAGCCTATTCCACATGCATACTTACTTCCAAAACCACACATCTCAATGATAACGCACATATACCACACAACAGCTAATACACCATGCAATCCATGCCATCATACTTGCAAGTCCACTTGTGTTGTGATGCATGTATAATTATGTTGGCCACCATAATTATCTATGCCCCCTTTCACAAGTGTACTCCCTCATATAACAACACATCATGCAAACAATCATGCAAGCAAAAACAAAAGACGTCGCAAACAATCATCTCACATGGAACAATTCCAACGATCACGTAAACTCTATAATCAAAATCACTTGGATAAGGTCGATCCAATATCCAAGAGTAATCACGCTCCAACATGGCTCAAGACGGCAAAAGACAATATACGAATTCCAAAACATAACACAAAACAAAATACGTCGCACAATGGCACAAACTCCATTCTCGCACTTATCTCCCTACTCAGATCAATTCAATTTACTACTCGCTGTGGACTCTAGATCCGAATCCACACCATTCCATCCTAACTCCCCTTCATCTTTACTCAACCCCTCATTCCCATTTCCTATACGTTGAGAAAATCGAAAACATACAAAACCATCTCTATTCTTTTCTTCTAATTCCGTATGATTCACAAGTGCATACAAATCACGAGGTTTAGACTAAACCACCTCTCCTTCCTATGTGAAGTGAGGACACTACCAAGCGTATTTGGTAATGGCTCCATCCCCAAAAGTTACCGTGGTTCCAAACCTCTCCACTTCCTCTCCACCAACGTTTCCCATAAACGTCCTCTCCTTGTCCGAACATGGATACATGCTATCGGGAACTCGAATTATGCGGTTAGTCCGCTTCATCCTACCACTTCTCTCGCATCCGATAGTGACAACGGTAGTCCAACGAAGCATCTTATGCGCGGAAGACGATATAATAAAGTCGATATATACAATACTACGTATAGGGGATAGAATAGACGTCCGAAACTCAATAAAACATCTCATAAATATAGGAAAATAGACATATAAAATTACTATACTTACACATAGATCCTAAATGCAACTATATGAAGGACTCCTATGTTATAGTCTAGGTTCAACCACCTGCTTCTCTATAACCAAGGCTCTGATACCAATCTGTCACACCCCGCCACAGCGGAAACGCGAGGGCGTAACTTCATAGATATCATCAAAACACATGGTGTCTATATAGAGAATAACTACATGCAATAAAATGGCAAGGTATAGACACAAAGTGTCATAACAATACCCGAAAGGAAACAATATGATAAATTCCAAACGCACAGATAAACCACTTCCAATGCAACTAAGGTCTCGTCTAATCACTTCCTTCTATCATAGCCTTAGAATACTCACCTGAAAATGATGCTTAAAATGTCAACATAATGTTGGTGAGATTCATAGGTTTAAGACACACATACACTCTCAAGGCAACGAGTTCACTATGATTATAAAACATAGCTGGATAAATATTTATAGTTATCATACAAGCTACATGTGTTCATAAACCAACCATCACACAAAAGCCAACCATCTGGCGGAACGTGCCCGGCCACCGATCTAAATTCAAAACATCTGGGCCGGAACGTGACCCCCGCTCCAAATAATGGGTAATTTATACCCTCCGATCGGACCACACAGAACAATAGTGAGTAGGAGTACTACTCTCCAATTAGGTCGTATAGGTAAGCACCCTCCTAATTGGACCACACAACATCACCACATAACATTAACCACATAGCATTATCATTCACATATAGCATACATACGATAACATTATAAGTCAAGGCTCTTTGACACACACATAATCACAGTAATTCAAACCATTTAAGACAAGCATCAGTCCCATCCCAAGTTTAAAACAAAGTAAAAAGTATGGGACTATGAACTCACCTCAAACCTTGCAGCTTCCACAAAAACAAATCACAATCTATATCACACAAAAATAAATCCACATTACACATGGTCAAGATAAAAGCTATAACCCATGTAATACACATATGATGGATGTCTAAGACTCATATGACCCACCATGGATCTCCTATACACCATACTAACCATTACCATAACCTAACACTCACTAAAACCCTTGCACTATTAAAATCAGAAAACGCAGAATTTTAGGGTACATTCGCCCACATGAAATCATGACAATTAAAGCACAACAACTCACACCAAAAATTTACCATGGTCTCTCATAAGCATACAAGCTAATTCCAGAAGGCTATTGACCAATAACACACACAAGTACTCAAAAGAAAATCAAACTCGTCAACTATCCAAATTTGGATCTGAACGCACACCAAAAAGTTTTAATTAGAATAAAATACTTCTACAACTTTTTATCGTGAATCATTTTCGTGGTTGTCTAAGATAACCTAAAAATTAATTATTCCAGAAGGGCTAATGTAAATACCACTTTTTCACCCACAATTCACTATCAAACTTTTACCCAAATTATGTCCCGGTTTAACAGCTTTGACACCTTAACAAAGAAAAATCAAAAGACTAACTTCCAGACCTTGAAATCAATCGTGGCTGCACTTTTTGGAAAGCTCTTTCATTAAACTTCAATTTAGATTTAAATTTCGTGATTTAACTCATCACCATCTGTTAAATACATTCGAATCTTTACAACACTACTTTTCTGTCCAAACCATAACTCAATAACTAGCATGTTTTACGCTCAATTATCTTCACCAATCATCATAATATTATCATTAATTTATCCCAACATGTTTTAATTAGTTAATTTACAGAAGTTTACAAACCCTAGATTCCATCATAATCAATATTACATGAATCATAACAATAACTAATTAATTACATGAAAACTAGTATTAAAAATATACCTTTATCTTGATTTTAGCTTCAAAAACAAAACCCTAAATTTTTCTCCTTCTTTTACTCTCTTGATCGATCATAATTTGCAGAAAATAAGGGTTATGGGTCGTTTGTATGATTGTAAGGGTAAGGGTTGGGCTTGTTTGAGTTGGACTAGGATTCCTTATTGCCGGGAATTGTATTTGTGCTCAAATTGGGTTTCCTTTTTCCCCCTTATCCCCTAAATCGACCGCCCCTTTATATATATATATATATATATATATATATATATATATATATATATATATATATATATATATATATATATATATTTTATTAAATTTATTTGTTACACTCAAAACCTCATACTTTTCATATTTTATAACAACCCGTAACGATAACTAACGTCTTACGCGATAAACCTAAATTTTACGACAAACCGGAAAAATTGTCATTTTCAAAACAAAGTTTCCAAAAATAGAATTTCACACTCTTTTTGAAATATAACTCATAAAAACAAACTCCTCGTAACTCACTAACGCTCAAACACTTGAACGAAGACTTGTTACGCAAAAACATAAAAACACCAAAACTACACAAGTCATTTCTACACCACAAAGGCGATCAAAATGAACTTTCCCAAATTCCATACTTTCCAATTCACAATAAAACCATTTACGCAAAGGGATTTAGTGCTAAAACTCACCTATATCACTTCAAACACCTAAGACACACCAAAAAAATGTCAACCGAGTCAAGACTATCAGTAAAACTAACCTGCTAAAACCACGGTTGTTACACTAGCAGGGTACCCGCGCGATGCGGCAGCGGGTACCCTGTGACTATATTTTCAGGTAATGTAATGTATGAGGCCATATATTTTTTAATGATTAATTTACAAATAACCATAATTTTAAGTTTGGATCAATTGGAAAACCCATTGCATCTTAACCTAGAAGTCAATGGTTCGATGCTCACTCCTTACAAAAGGCAGGAAGTCCTTTCCTATCTTAGATAGAACTGAAAGCAGTCTCTCTACCTTAGGTAGGGGTAAGGCTGTCTACATCTCAATCTCCCCATATATCATGGAAGACGGTATCGGGACCCATAAAAAATAAAAAGGCAGTAGTATAATTTCATTTACTATTAACCGAAGCTACCACAAACAGAAATCTTGATTCTTTGTTTCAGCACAATCACCTTTAAATTTTCTGACCTACATGCGACCTTTTAGGCATAGTAAGGCGACCAACATTTATATTTTTATTTTTATTTCAAAAAAATCCATCTTTTTTACACTATATATCCTCTACATTTTCATTTTTAAAATACACTATTCACATGAACCAAATATCAAAATTAGCCCAAAATAAACTATACCATACAAATAATATACGTCTCAATTACCAAGGTAATTAGTCTAAAACCATTTTCAGCCTAAACAAACTTTAATCAAGGCCCATGATAAAACTACCAAATAATTTGTGATATCATTTGGCCAACCCAATTAACAACCAAACAGATATATAACCAAAATGTGAGGACTTATAAATTCGTTTACAAAACCTAAGTTACCTCATTTCTGCCCTAATTTCCCTCACAAAAATACGCAGCTATGATTTGCAGCCACACAAACAGCACCTACTCTTCCTTTCTTTCTTATCTTGATAACTGAACATAACCAACAATCTCTGTTTGCAAGAAAATCAGACCCTTTTCTTGAATATCAAACGAAAACTCTCTCTAAGGTTTTATGTTGTGTTGACCGTGATGGTGGTTTTGGGATGGGGTTAGAACTGAGGTAGATGTAGATGTTGGGTTTTATTGTTGTTGTATACTTTCTGTTCGTGTACCATAGATGAAATAAGTTTGATGTTTGTTTTGGCTTCATTGATGATTGTTCTTTTATCTTCGTTATTGTTTTGATTTGTAACGGTACATTTTTTTTCTTCTTTTATGGAATGCATTAATCGGTCGAGGGGGTGACTGGGTTGTGAATTTTGGAGCCGTCCGACCTTGTGGTTGCATTGGCGGCGACTCAGTCAGCGCAGGGGGACCGATCTGGTTGACCGACCATTGTGCCCAGCCTAATGGCCTTATTTTTAAGTACTTGGCTTACTAACTTGATTAGCTTATACATTATGGTTAAATGATTGTATATTTTGGTGAAGGGGTGAGTTAATTAGTGTATTAATTATATGTTTTGAATAGATTATTGACCTTAAAATCATTGTACTTTACGTACTTGTGCTTTATGTTTTATGATTTGTATTTACTTAAAAGCTATTGTACATTGTGCTTAAATGGTTGTAATTTTTGGTGAAGGGTGTTTTTAATAGCATTAATGTTGTTTGGTAGAATTTTGGTCTTAAAATAACACCACGTTGTTTTTTGTTGTACAATATACTTACATTGTTGAATTCTGAAATTTGGTTACATTAAAGTGTTGTAAACCATGCATTATTTCTTGTAAATCTAAAATTTTTGGAGAAAGTGTGCTTCAAGCATTATATGTAGTACTAGCAGGGTACCCGCGCGTTGCAGCGGTGGGTACCCTGAAATAATATGTTCATGTTAATCATGTATTTTAGTTAATAATGTTCTTTTTGACCATAAATTTACTGATATCAAGAATTTCATGTGACGTATTTCAACTTTAACTAAGGAATTTATTTCGTCTTTTTAGGTCTTTTTTAAAGCCATTCGTATAACCTGAGCCTGTTTGGCCCACGCTCGTTTAGCCCGTGCCCGTTCGGTCTCGTGGCTGTTTGGCCCGTGCCCGTTCAGGCTCGAGTTTATTTGGCCCGTGCCCGTTCGGGTTCGAGCCCATTTGGCCCGTTGTCCGTTCGGGCTTGAAAATTTGTATAATGTGCTTTATTATTTGTATTAGTAACTTGTAATGCATGAATTGTGTTTAAGTTGATCGTACAATATGCTTGATAACTTGTATTTCTTATGTAAAGGGTTTTTTAATAATTGCATTAATTGTATTAATTGACAATCATTATAAACAACTTATCAACATTATATACGTATGATAAAAATCTATAGCATACTTATTGTCTTACTCTATTTTTCAATGGGCCGTCAGAGAATTGGCCTATTGGGCTTTAGGGAAACAAAATTTTTGAAAATAAAATTAATATTTAGGGTATACATTTCATTTCGCCGCTCTCTATCAAAACAATAATTTTCTCTTTCATTCTCTTTTTTTCATTTTCTCTGTCATTCTCATGACTGTCTCTCACTTTCTTTTGCCAATTGTTTGCAACGGAGCAAGATTTTGGATAGAGGATTATGCAACGTTTTTCTATACGATAACAAGAAGTAAATGATTTTTGGTGATAAATGTGGGTGTTTTGGTTATTTACCCCCAAATCCAATATCACGTTTACAAAAAAACATGTGGGGTGCTGCTTTTACAAAACTGCATTTTGAGCATCTGAAAACGCAGAAAATCGATTTTTAGTTCTTTCTATCCAAACACTCATTTTAGATTAAACGCGTTCTAAAAACGCAATAATCAGATAATGGGCCAGTAATTTTCATAATGATTTGATTCTCATGATTTTGATTTTTCGAATATTGAAAGAAAAGATTAACTTGTCACAGATCTATGATGGGTCGGAATTAAATATGGATGGGTTTTTAACTTTTAATAGAGAGTTGTACATTGTGTTTAAATGATTGTAATATTGGGTGTAGGGGTGTTTTTAATGCTATTAATGTATAATTCATAGGATTTTGGTCTGAATTTCGTTCTGTGCTAATTTTTGTTTTACACAATGCTTTGGTTGTTGTAGTTATGAAAATTGATTGATTTAAAGTGTTGTAAACCATGCATCATTTTTTGTACATCTGAATTTTTGGAGAGAGAGTCATTCCTCCATTATAAGTAGTATAGATAGATGATAAAGGGCTAGCAATTAGGTAACCGTCCCCCTTGATAATCTGCGCATTCAATATATGTTTTCTTGTGGTAAAAATGTACAGGTTTTTAAGAAGAAAATATAGAAAAAAGGTCGGTGAAAAATTTATATGACTGGTTAAACGAATCATCAAGACTAGACGGGTTTTTGTTAATTGATTGAGTTGCACATCAGTTCTTTGGGAAAAATGTTTGCTTCAATAGTGCTATAAATTGTTGTTAAGAGATCTCTAATACTTTTTGTTGGTTAGAATTGTTCCTATATATGAAAATGGCACTTCATTTCGTGTAGATTTGGTTTTTAATTGAGCGATATCCGAAAAACTAGCGGCACCCTTGAAACCTCTTTAGGAGCATCCAATGTCATGACTCATGAGCATGCAAAATATTTTACATAGTGTTTATATTTTAGTTATCCGTAGCATGGTACCCGCACAGAGCAACGGCTTCGAAGGCGAATGTTGTTTAACGATTTAATTATAGGTACCCGTCGTCGAATGTTGTTCAACGAATGTTGCTCAGAGGCGAATTGAATTGAATTTTAGTTTTTCTTTTTGAATGAGTAAGATTAAAATGCTACCAGAAAAATATGTGCTTGATATTGCCTATTAAAAGAACCAATAAAAAAAATTCAAATAAACAACAAATTTGTAAAGCTCGTGTAAACAATCAAAAAAGCTGTATATGTTGTATATGTATTTGGTTATGCAATAAATGTTGTTTATGTATATGTATTTGGTTGGAATATTTGGCTTTCACCTAAGAGACCCGGGTTCAAATCTTACCACTAATTTTTTAAATCTTACACAATTCCATAATTAGTAAGTGTTGAATCTTAAATTTTAAGCTTTCCATAAATAGAATGTTCAAAATGCTTTATATATATATATATATATATATATATATATATATATATATATATATATATATATATATAAGTATAGATTAGTAGTAAGAGAAAAGTTCAATATGAAACAACATTTATCTAAAGAACAAATAATAAGATCTCAACCATCCATCTATTTTAAATATAAATGTCTAGATTAATCATTATTTTAATATAATTAATTATTGAAGGTACTTTTGTAATATCAATCCAAACAAAACACAGGCACCCTTGACCTCCTCATTTTCAAGTCCACACTCTTATTTGATGAATGGACCAGTCACCATCAATTAACGCCGCAGTAGCAACAACCATAACCAACCGTCGCCGTGATAACGCCGTTAAAGAGCTCCGTTCATTCTTAACGGAAAAAGATGACGTCATCACCACCACCATAAACTGTCATCGATTTGTCATATCATCATAAATCGGTGAAGCAGAGATGATGGCAGAGGCGGCAAGACGTAGATCCGGTGAAGCAGAGATGATGGCAGAGGCTGCGAGACGAAGATCCAGTGAAGCATATATGATGGTCGGAGGTGGTGATGGTCAGATGCGGAGCCCAAGGTGGGCCAAGGTGGGCCCGCGCTCCCCACCGGAAAATTTTACAGTTTAAAGTTTTCAAAGTTTTGAGATTTTTTTTAACTTGCCCCCCATAAGATGTGTCTGACTTCTCTATATTGAAAGTGAAATCGTTATTTCATCAGTTTTATGGAGGCAAAGTAGGTTTATTTGATGAAAAAGATGAAGCTATTAAAGAATATGAAAGAGGTAGGTTTAACTATTTAAGATGATGAAGCACAGTGGATGTAATATAAAAGAGGTAGAAGTACAATCTTTTTGACTTTATCTTTGGTTAGTCACGTGGGGTGAACAAGAATGTTTATTATTATTATTATTATTTTTTTTTTCTTTTTATATATATATATATATATATATATATATATATATATATATATATATATATATATATAAATATAGAATCTAGATCAAATAAGATCAATCTTAAAGTTGTAAAAATAAGATCCAACTAAAATCTGACAAGTGACACTCTCGTTAAAATAAAATTAAATATTTTATTGAGTGCAACTAAAATTGTTAAAGTTCCCCGGCAGCGGCGCCAAAAGTTGATTGGCTCTGAACGGTCAACCTAAACTGACCAGGGATGGTCAGCAAGGTCAAACAGCCTAGAGTCAATGCTCCGCGGAAGTATAAGGTTTCCCCGGGTCGTTATGTCCCGACGAGGTGTGAATGGCTAACAAACGGTCATTTGATCGGGTGAAATTGGACAGGAAAAGGTTTGTGAGTGATTGAACTATAGAATCTACAAGAGAATAGCTTAAAGAAGCTATATGAATAAGACGGGAAGCTAAGAAAAACCAGAAACGATTTAAACTTAATAACGCGTACGTTACGTTTAAATAAAACGTAAACGTACAAAATAAAAAGTGAAAACGAAAATCTGAAAACACCCAGGGGGTGAAAATGAACTTTTTACAAATTAAAAGATAAAAGAAAATTTAAAATGAAAATAAAGTTATTAAAATGATTATTTTAATATTTAAATTCTATTTAATTAATTAAAACTATTTTAAACCTAATTTAATAATAAACTAAAAAAAAATAAAAGTTACAAAATAAACTAAAAACTTACAAAAATATTTTCTAAACCTTAAAAAGAACTTGAAGAAAGTATAAAAAATAAAAATAAAAATTTTTGTCTTTTTGTGAATTTTCTATTAATTAATTACTAATTAATTACTAATTATCTAATTAACTATTTTAAATTAAGAAAATTACTAAATGAACAGTAAAAATTCTAATAAAATTTCTAGAATTACTTTATAACATATAAAAGCTATAAAAAATATAAAAACTTGATTTTACTTAATAAAAACTAATTATGCTATTTTAAACTTAATATTAATTAATAATTAATAAAACTAAAATTAATTCTAATAAATACTTAATGACAAAATAAAAATCTGAAAAAATTATTATAAATACTTTAATATATGAGGAATTTAATAAAAATATAAAAAAGCTAAGTACTTAATAAAAATTTAAAAATGAAAATGAAAATTAAATTATATTAAATAGAAACTATCACTTAATTTTAAATTTGTTTTTCTTGGATTTTCTTTTACAAACTTATTATACTACTGAAAACAAGAAATTTTTACAAAAACAACTTTCTTGTAGCTTAAAAAATAAGCAAAGCAAGTGCTTATGTGGTGACAGTTGACTTTGGTCAACTGTCAAGGGAAAATGGTAATGTGGACTACTAGGGGGGCCCACAAAGGATGATTCAAGTGTAATTAAGCTAAGTAAACTGGAATAAGCTGGAAAAATAAAGAAATGAGCTCTTAATAAGCTAGATAAGCTTGATAAGCTAATTCCAAAACCAAACTGTGAACAGATTTGGGACAAGGTTTAGTGACTAAACCAGGTGGGTCCCACAGGGTTTCAGGTCAAAGAATTGGTCAAACCTGATACCCTGGTAGGAGGGGAGTGGAAAGGTACCAAATTTGGTGGCTGTGGACAACCATGGTGGCCTAAAGATCACCACAAAGTGGGTGGTGGTGGACTGAGGTCTGTGGTGCAGGGGAGGTCAGTCCCCCTGCAGCCCACTTTGATGGCTTACAAAAGCTACAAGTAAATTCCAAAAAATAAGGGAACTATGTGATTCTCAAGTTAAGCTGATACACAACAGATTAAAACAAGTTTCAAGCCTAGAGATCAAACACAAAATTCATTAAAATTGCTAGACTTTTTGTAAAAATCTGAGATATGCTATTTTGACTTTTTGAGTGGAACTTGAAAATTGACTTTGTTGAACTTTAGATTGATCACTACTGATTTGGAAATATGTAATAATCAATTATGAACCTATTATAAGCTAGAAGTACAAACTATAAGCTAACTTAAGAGCTTATGGCTCCTATCTTCCACACAGTTAACTGTGGGAAGCCAAAAACCAAGATTTTGACTTTTAGGATGAAAGTGACCAAATTTCTGAGTTTATTTAGTCCAAATGTAGTCTAAGGGATTTAGTTATGCAAAGAAACAAGCTCATAAACCACTGGAATAGCTCAAACAAAGCAGAACCAAACACCCCTACTAGTAACTATGGGTTGAGTTTTACTCTACCACAAGCTTGTTACAACTGAGAAACTAAAGCTATGATCTAAAACATGCTACATTAAGTATTAAACAACAAAAAGTAACAACTAAAAGTAACCAAAAAGAAGCAATCCACAGAAGCATGCTCATAAAATTAAAAATGGACATTAAGCTGAGATTTAATGATTATACCTTAAGTCAGTGAACTAAAGCTCAATTGAGCTTATCAACAAGCTTCTTAACCAATAACCTCCAACAACTCACCCCTGAGTCAGCTTACCACAATCATGAACTTAGGGTTGACTTTTGTTGACCTGAGTATTTTTGATGGCAAAATGGTGCTTTGAACTAAACTATGCTCACAAAAAGCTGTGAGCAGCTTAACTAAGCTTAGTGACCAAGTTTTAATGCTTAAAAAAGTTATTTAGAGCACAACTGAAATTGAGTTTAACTAATAAAATTCGATTATGAGTATTTGCAATAAGAAACTTAAATTACTTTGATTAAAAGTTTACATTTGATCTTGAACAAGAAATTACAAAGCTGACATTAAAAGTTTACATTAAATTGAACTATATTAAACCTAAATTAAACTAAAACTAAAAATTAACTACTACACTAGATAACTTTTTCTGCTGCTCTCTTTCTTTTCTTTTATAACCCTTGGAGACTTCCTTGGACTTTCCCACATTGCTTTATGGCCATTGGATTAGCTTCTTTGATCCCAACCGTTCAAATTGTTTTTGGCGGCAAATTGGGTTTGGCAGATTATGGGGTTTGGTTTGGTGCAATTAATGAGGAGGGGGGTTGGCGTGTTGTAGGTGAAAGATATTAATGATAGTGGGTGAGGTTTGGTGAGGAGGGGGGGCATGAACCTGAAGATTAGGGTGTGTTAGGGAAGAAGATGAATAGTAAGCTGGGTGTTTGGGGGTTTGACCAGGGTCAACATACGGGGTGTTAGTTTAGGGAGGTGGGCCAGAATTTTTGGTGGGCTTGGGGTGTACATGGGCTGGATCAGATCAGGTGGTGGGTTTGGATTAGTATTAACATAAAGGGTGCATTTGGTTAAGCATGATAAATCACAAGGACCATTTTTGTAATTTAGCAAAAGTAAAGGGACTGAAAATGTAAAATTCCCAAAGTAGTCACAAGGGACCATTCATGCATAACTTCAATAAACCAAGAACCAAAAATGTAATTTTCCAAAATAAAACGCCCGGGGACCAAATTTGTCATTTTTCAAAAATCCAGGGACTAATCATGAAATTTCCTCAAAGTTTTCACCCAAGGGTTAAAAATGATTTTTGTGAATTCCCAAGGACCAAATTTGATTTTTCATTCAAAATTATCCCACCAGGGACTGAATCTGCCAAAATCTGAAACTCCGGGGACTAATTTCGTAAATTTCCAAAACTTTCCAATTTTTCACCAAAGGACTAAATATGACATTTTATGATTTCAAAATGACCTTTGGTGATAATTTTCCATATTTTGAATATCCAGGGACTAGATTTGTAATTTTATGAAAGTTGAGGGACTGAAACTGCCAATTTTGCAAACTTTATACGTTTTTCATCAGTTTTTGCTTATTTTGCATCTAAAACATATAAAACACAATTTTGGAATATTTTCAGTATTTTGATGCATTACTGAGTGTTTTTGTATGTTTTGCAGTTCAGATTAGACCAAAAATGATGAGTGTTTGAGCACTCATCAGAGGCAAAGTAGGTTTATTTGTTGAAAAAGATGAAGCTATTAAAGAATATGAAAGAGGTAGGTTTAACTATTTAAGATGATGAAGCACAGTGGATGTAATATAAAAGAGGTAGAAGTACAATCTTTTTGACTTTATCTTTGGTTAGTCACGTGGGGTGAACAAGAATGTTTATTATTATTATTATTTTATTTTTTTTCTTTTTATATATATATATATATATATATATATATATATATATATATATATATATATATATATATATATATATAGAATCTAGATCAAATAAGATCAATCTTAAAGTTGTAAAAATAAGATCCAACTAAAATCTGACAAGTGACACTCTCGTTAAAATAAAATTAAATATTTTATTGAGTGCAACTAAAATTGTTAAAGTTCCGATGGTTTTCTTTTTTAAATTGACGAAACCAAGGTGATACACTTTGATTCGACATGTAATGTATCAGGTTAAAGTGATACACTTTGATTCGACATGTAAATTTATAGTTGTGTATCACTAATCCAAACTCATGTATCAGTTGATTATTAGTTGCTAAATGTTAATTCGTATTAATACTTTATTTTTTGTGCATTATTGCCAATGTAGTTATTTATAAAATGGTTTATGTGATTTTTTAAACTAGATCTTATTTTTACAACTTTAAGTTTGATCTCACATTAACCCTCTCCTATATATATATATATATATATATATATATATATATATATATATATATATATATATATATATATATATATATATATATATATATAGTGTATCTTTATTTTCAAAACCCTGTTAAGTGCGGGAACTTCGAGAACTCCAATTTTGCGTTAGAAAACATGCATGTTCATATAAAACATGTATGTTTTCTTACATACACCTTAATACACATACCTGCGTAACATACATGTTCATATAAAACCCTGTTAAGTACAACATATCAATGCAAAATGGTTTTATATGAACATGTATGTTACGCAGGTATTTGTATTAAAGTGTATGTAAGAAAACATACATGTTTTATATGAACATGCATGTTTTCTAATGCAAAATTGGAGTTCTCGCAGTTCCCGCACTTAACAGGGTTCTGAAAATAAAGCCCCTATATATATATATATATATATATATATATATATATATATATATATATATATATATATATATATATATATATATATATATATATATACATCTTTTTCTTTTTCTAACGCTTTATTCCCACCAGAACATTTCTTTGTGCATAAATTATTATTCTTGGCCTATGCATTTTTTTCTTCTTAAACTCAACATCTACCTATATAAAAAAGAAGTTTGATACTTTAATATTATTAGGTATAAGTTTGACTTCCTTGATAGTAATGTATTGTGAGATGATCTGATTAATGTAATTGTCACTGCAAATTCATAAAAAATACTTGTAACACCTCCAATTTATGGATGCAGCGGAATTCAAACTGGGTGTTACTCAACGGCACAATAGTCACAATTATAGAAAACGAACTCTAATTGAGTCATTTTAAAAGATTTATCATTCAAATTATATAAATATCAGAGATTACAAAATGAGGTCCCAGATGGTTCCATGTTTACAAATTACATTAAATGAGTTTTTGAATGATAATAAATTTTATAGCCCTCTTGAATATCTGTGCCCTTCCGTGCCATCCTTGATCATCATGGACCTGAAATACATGCTTAAGAGGTCAACACAAAGGTTGAGTGATATTCATAGCGTTTGTTTAATGGTTGAAAACAATATGTTGGTAGTATGAGTTAATTAGACTCATACTCATGGTTGGAAAACAAAACAGGTAGGCTACGTTATTATACGCCCATTAAATGTATTATAGACTAAGCTTATGACACCAAAACGTTAACGGGTACCAATATCAATCGGCGGAGTTATCCTGGTAGGTACTTTGCTAACATACCTAATTCTCAAATATTAGTGCATTTGTTTGAACTTAGTCAACACAAATGGGATTCGTCAATCCCAATAGGCCTATTCACAATATTCGCGCTCACTATTACTAGTGATTAAATGGTTCATAATAAGGGATATTGGTTTTAGCAAGGATAGTACTTAGTGATAATAAAACAATCAGGCAAGCATACAATTGAAAAACATTGTGTTCGGTTTAAAATAGCATGTATTCCCTCCAAGGGTTTGTAAAATAATTAAGTAATGGAAAATGGGGCTATGAACTCACCATGAGTTGGATGATGTATTATGAGAATGATGGATATGTTGTGAGAACTTCTACGAGCAACCTAGAATAATTGTTGCAACTTAGGTTTGGAATAATGTCTAAGAATATGAAGAATTGCCTATATATGTCTTGCATTTAGTCCATGATGTAGTACTTAGTATAGTGTAAGTCTTTGAACAGAAATGGTTCATGAAACATGTATAGTTTATATATCGTTTACTACCGGTCAGGCCGACATAATTCAAAAGTCATGTAGTAAACGTTCGAGGAGCCAGGAAACTTTAATTCGTAAATCCACAACTCATCTCGACGGCTTACTTAATGAACTCCTCACATGAGGCTCCATACTATTGTAGTATTTAATAAAATATATATATATATATATAAGTTTTGATCCGAAAAGTTACATGTCCAATATTTGAATAAACTTAGGAAAGTTTATTTTTACATGAAGATTGTTATTAGGATGAGTTTCTTAATCTTGTATGACAATTACTTGTAAGATCTCATGGTTCTTTAGGTGAAGTAAATCCAAATTGTATGTTTAAGCTATCGCCTAGGTAAGTTTATATGGTCATTTAGTCATGGCCTTGCCATGACCTTTGGTCATTGTGCCATGGTCTTGAGACTCAACCTTGGCTTTATCCATGGTTGTAGTCTTGAATTTAGGTCATTAGACCTCTTGGTCTTATTAAACCATAACCATTATTTAGTAACTTTGGTATACAAAAATAACTGTTAAGAAACTGAAGAAAATCCCATTCGTTATTGGTTTTCTGGATACGTGCACCTGATTTTTTTTGAAGAAAACGTGATTCCGGACAACTTTCGTGCTTTAACTTTTTCAGGAAACGGACCAGAAGGGGCTTTTTTTGCGTGTTTTATGTTCTGTCACAGAAGGTATTTTGGCAGTTTTGCCGCAAAGTTTTGGTAACTTCAAATGGTCATAACTTTTTACTCATGTACTCATTTTAAGTGGTTCAAGTTGCTATGGTTTTCTTGTTAAGTCCTCTACTACAATATATAATTGTCCAATATCATAATTATACCATTTTGGTCAGATTTTACCATGAAAGTTACTAGTTTACTTATTTAACTAACATAAGTTAACATATATATACCAATACTTGTTTTACTCATTTTTATACATCATGGCATAATAATAAGACAACATATAGCATGAATGATATGTAAATAGCATGAATATAATATTTAACAAGAATTATGTTAGGGTTTTACTTACAATTTTTGGCTTTCAATTAAGAAAGGAAGTTAACATGTAAGGTAAGGACATTGATAGACTTAAGCTTCACCCTACTTCACTTCATGCATTCTTTCTACCCTTGTATTCTTGAAAGAGAGATAATGAAAGTTGAGGTGACTTGAGTAGATTCAAACTCAAGAGAAATCACCAAAGTTTCTAGGGTTTGGAAGTAGTTTGATGAATCAAAACCAAACTAGAGTTTCTATGTTGTTGTAGCACTTGATACTTGCATGAAATTGGAAGTAAATGAGCTAACGTTATGGTGTTTGTGTGTGTGATGTGTGGCGTACAAAGAAGAGGAGAGGAGGGGCTTTTATAGGAGCTTGAGGAGGTTACAATCTTGACTTGTCAAACCTTGGAGACCAAGTTGAACACATGTAAACATCTTAAGACCTTAAGCTTGAGATCAAGCCACATGAGGGGTGACTCCCCTACCCTATGGCGGTTCAAGATGGATAAGGGGGAGTGAGTTGGCTTGTGATGATATTATCCTAGTTATATTGATAGTTTTGACTCCGTAAAATGCTTACCGTAAATGATTAAGCCTCAAAACGTAAAACCGGGTATCATAAAAATGTGAAACTTGGAAAATCATTAAGCATGTCAATATACTCCATAATAAAATATAAAATGAGTGGTAGGTTCCATTGGGGTGCTAAAACCCTGCTAAAATTGGAAACACGGGTCTAAAACGCGTAATACGTAAAACGTACGAATATTGTGTAAAATTGAGAAAAGTAAAATGTTACTTTTCTAATATGATAAAAATGATTTAAAACGACTTATAATGTCTAGACTGGGCTCAGTCTAGTGTCGGTTGGTATTTAATGTCTTTTAGACATAAAACCGTAAGCCTAAAAATCAAGGAATGATTTATAAAATCAAGGAATGATTTTTGGTCAAAGAAGGAGGGAAAAATATGTTGACTTATTCCATAAATGTGAATACTCAAATCGTCTTAGAAACGCGGTGCAGGTATAGGCTAAGGTTACGGCTAAGTAAAAACGCTTAAAAAAGAAAATTCCTGTTTTTCACGGCCGAGGTTTATTTGGTCATATTTTTCTCAGTCATGATTAATTCTCAAATAAATCATGAGTGTATCAAACATTTTTCTGATGCGGGGAAAATTAACGCGGTCGAGTTTCGTTGTGCGTAGAATTTTTGAATGACGTTTTACCCTAAAACGTGTATTTCCTTAATAACTTTCGCGAAAATGATTTGATGAGTGTCAAACTTTTAATTTGCCATGGAAATGATTCATCACACGAGAATATGAATTAAAAATCAAATTTCGAGAAAATGAATAGTAAAATTGAATAGTAAAAATGAATAGTGAAATTTTCGAGAATAGTAATTAACCTTAAAATGTGAATTGTTACAATACTCCCTTGTGATTTCATACAGAATCCCATGAGATTCACAATGAATCCCATATGGGATGCACCAAAGAATCCCATGGGATTCACAATGAATCCCATGGGATGCACCAAAGAATCCCATGGGATTCATACTGAATCCTTTGTGATTTATCGTCTTTTTACGAATCCAGTGGGATTTCTTTACGAATCCCGTGAGATTTTTCTGGACGAAAATTTTGAAAAAAAAATCGTCTTTTTACGAATCCCATGGGATTTTTACGAATCTCGTGGGATTTTTCTGGACTGAAATTTTGAAAAAAAAAAAAAAAAAAAAAAAAAAAAAAAAACATCTTTTTACGAATCCTGTGGGATTTTTCTGGACGGAAATTTTGAAAAAAAAAATTGTCTTTTTACGAATCCCATGGGATTTTTTACGAATCCCGTGGGATTTTTCTGGACGGAATTTTGAAAAAAAAGTTCGTCAAAAGTATATAACAATGCATATCTATAGAAAGATAATTTTTTTTCTTGTCGCGATGGTCTATTTTTCGTAGCTTGAAGATTTACCGTTTGCAAGTTATGTTAGTTTTTTAAAAAAAAGTGGAAAGTGGGTTTTTATATTAAACGAGATAAAATGCCGATTTTACCCTTCCATTGTTATTTTTTGATTTGATATTAGCTATTAGATGAAAGGTGAATGGATGGTTGAGATTAACTTATTTGTTTTTTAAGGATACTTGTTTTGCATAGATGTCACCTCGTAGTAGTAATCAAAATGATCAATGTTGATACAAAAGTTGGGCGTACCTGGTTATTGGGCTCTTGCTCTAGTACCAATTCGCTTCTTAGCACTTGTTACCTGCGTACTAAGAAAATAAAACAACACAGTTAGGCTTATCGAGGGATTGTCTCCCCCGATTAGACTCCGGCGTGAGAGTAAGTAATCATCTCGTAGAGAGTTTAGGGTTTTTGTATATCGTACCTTGAATGGGAATCGTGTGATTCTATATATAGGGGCTGAAACCGCGTAGGTTTCCTGCTCCTCACTCTTCGCACTCGTGGTGCTTATCTGAGGAAAGGATATCTATTCTATGAATAGATAATCCTTATCGTGTAACTAATGGGTCTAGTTGGGCTTTTGGTCTCGTGGACCCAAAGCTAATGATCCTGCGGCCCAAACCATTGTCACGGCAGCCCACTTGTGGTGGGCTTAGGCGCTAGTAGCGTATATTATTTGGACTCGCGGCCCAAATATAGACTATACGTCATCATGTCCCCCAGTCTAGTGTGCGCGACTCGTAGTCGTGGATGCTAGACTTAATATCAGCAGCGGTAAGCGTGGCGGGAGATCAAGTAAATATTACCGCCTATTTTTAAGTGCAATGCACCTAACTAAAAAAAGTATTTCAAATGGATACCTCGAAAATCGGGGGTGGTGTCCACATAGCCCTCGTAATTCGGGAAAAAGTGCATGTACCCGTTCAGCTCCTAGCCATACGTTTTCTGTGAGTGGATTCCACGTGGAGAGAAACTAGGGTTTTTACCACTCCCTATATAAGAGTCACCGCCCCACTTTTTACAATCATGCAGTAAAACACACACTTATCACTATTCACCTTCCTTGAGAGATTTTTGCAAAGAAAATATTTCATTTTCATAGGTAATTTGTGTGCGTCTCACTTATTATTCTGATGAAGATGGTTGCTCAATTGGAGGATTTTCGCTCTGCGATGTCCATTGAGGATGTTACTGAATTCACGTCTGACTATTTCGTGCCTCTGGATGTCCATCCAGAGGCTCCGGATGTGGACGCGTGTATAGCCGATTTTCCAGAAGGGAAAATAGGGCTATACACGAAATTCTTTGAGTACGCGAATTACCGCGTACCCATATCTATATTCCTGAGCAATTTGCTCAATCATTATCGCCTTCACATCTCTCAGCTGCACTGTATAGGTGCGGCTAAGGTGTCGAATTTTGAAGTAAACTGCCGTTTAATTGCGATAGAACCGACCGTGGCCTTGTTCCGCTCCTTTTACCACACGACGTGGTCAAATGGTTGGGTTTCTTTTGCGAAGCGCCAGGGGGCGCTTCAGTGTTATACGGAGAAAGTTGACGCTCTAAAGAATTGGAGGGAGTACTTCTTTTGGGTTGATGACGTGGTCTTTCCCTTTCCCTATGAGTTTTATACTCAGGATTCATTACCAAGGGATGGGCGCCCCACACCCGGTTCCTACAGGTTGGCTGACGCGCAGACTCTAGATGCCAACCGACTGGCCATTAACCCCTATCCGGAGGAGTTTTTGGTACATATGGGGTTGAGCCGCGCTTATTTTGGCGCTGCGGATGAGGTTCCTACTTTCTTAAGTGAGGATGGCCGGGGTGGGTGTTCATCCCTTATACTTCAAGCTTTGTAAGTTTCTTTTTGTATGCGCGCTTTAAGTAACTAATCCGTTTTTTCTTTCTTGCTTTATTGATGTGCGCAGAGATGGATTTGTTTGTTGTGGTTAAGCTGGACAAGCCGAAGCTGGTAACTATAGGTGTGCGCCCCCTGAGGGAAGGGGAGCAGCCCCTACTGGAGGCGACGGAGGGGAACTTGACCGTCCTGCCTGAGGCGGTCCCTGAGAACACGCCACCGCTCCAAGTGACGCCCGTCCAGAGCGTGGCGCCTGATGCGGAGGTGGCGCCCACTGTGGAGGTGGTGCCTAATGTGGAGGTGGCGCATGAGGAGGCGCAATCGGGGTCGTCTGACAGTATAAAGATCCTTAAACCTGAGGAAGTGCTGAAGGAGGAAGTTGCGCAAAATATTAAGCGCAAGGGAGAGGCCGGGGGCAGTGGCACCAGGAAGAGTCGTCGTCACGTGATTGGGGACGCGGAGTCCAATGCGGAAGACACATCTACTTCCGGCGCGGGGTTGAAGGTTGCTGAGGCTTCTCCGTTTCTGTAAGTGTCTGCGTGTAGGACCTTAGATCTATCAACTTTAACACAAATATAAGCACTAGAAGAAGGAAAGATGGTGACTTGATGAATATGTGTGGCGTTAGATTATATGAAAAAGAGTAATAAGATGAAGAGAACTTTTATTAAAAACACACACAATACACACACAAGCACACACCTCAAATGAGCCTTTGAGGTGTTTAAATAGTACTAGACATGAGATGCCCTATGGGCTTTCTATGGGCTTGGGCTTGGGCTTGGACTTGGTTACATGGTTGGATAACTAGGCTTATGAAACATAGCATATAATATATTAGCTTCCCAAGTCCAAGGCCCAATGACTAAACTATTACTAATCTTAACAAACGACACAAAGTTACAATATGAGAATGACCGTCACTTCTATATAAATATTTTTAATGCTAACAATCTCCCCCTAAGGGGTGGTCATTCGAATGATGCTCCACGTGAGTGGGTCTTCCGTGTTCTCTGTCTTTAACTTTGTGTGTTGTTGTAGAATAGTCTTTAGTCTTTGTTCCTTCATGCTTTGTGATCTTTTGATAACTGATTTTTCATCGTTCTTTGTTCTTTTGAGATGTGGAGTTATCTGCCTTTCGTCACTTCTGCGTCTGTGGTGGTTGTTTGCCATTCCAACATGCTCATACATCTTTGGACTTCGATATTCATATGCACGTAGTTCCCTTTCTTTCACTTTGATCCTTAGTCTTTATACTTTGTAGATTCTTCTTTTTGGCGTAGAATCTTTCTTTGAACTTTGTGTTGTATAGATCTTTGAGGGAGCTTTCTTTAACTTCCAGATGTATGTATGAGCACGTGGAATCTGTCGCCACGGAGATGAAGTGTCCCTGCATATAAACAGTTAGCAATAAAACATCCGGTACTTACAGATAAGAATTAGAGATCGTCAACAGCATAGTGTGAAGACTCCTTCTAACCCTTACCAAGGTCGTTCCCATGTCAGATACTCTCGAGAGAGCTTACAAGACCTACTTAGTAGCTCAATGACTGGGTGAGTCGCTGGGGATCACTCCACGACTGTAGACCGTTTGAAACCACCGCGAACACTAAGCGTAACCCATAAAGAATTACCGAAGTGACCTGCTGTCAGGGCTGCTTGATGTTGACCCTGGCAGGAATTTCCATTCAATCATTGAGAATCACAAAAGTGAATCCTCTCATAAATGTTCTGGCAGATTGCTAAGATCTACGTAGGACTCTTAAGTTTACATCTGGCGTCCTTAATGATGAACAACCAGTGTAGAAATATCATGTGTTCCTATGAGATCTTTTGATGAATCTCGGGGCTCTAGACTCGATAAGTGCACATTTGGTTTCCTATGCGGAGATTAGGGAGAGGTCTCCTGCTTCAATATCAACCATCTCTAAGAGACAGGTCGATAGATTACACCGGTTCCCCGTGAGAATGAAACAAGTACCTTTTAAGAGATACCCGAGTGGTTAAGAAGGTTTAGTGCAGTGCGTCACTGGGTCCATGACGTCTTTGTCTTCAATACCGGTGTCACCTTGGTAACAGCCAGTAGCATATGAGTTGAACCCGGTGTCTGCCCTAAGGTTTAACATATGGAGGGCTATTTCTTTTCACCCTTTTTCATAACTTTTCTTTTTAATTCTTCAACCCCTTCTTTCTCCTTTCTCATTTTCTCCTTTTTCAATCATACCTAAGGACTTCTAATTCTAATCTATTGGAATTGTCCTTGGGTAGATCCCTCCGGCTCTGGCGGATCATAGGACGGTTTTTCCTAACCTTAGTAACCTTATAACTCCATGACTATCCTATAATTGCCATGAAACCATTTATGAAAAATCTCTCAAAGTGTTTATAATAATAAAACACATTGTTGACACTTCGAGAGTTTAGCATTTCTTTTGAAGGACTCCCCCTTCACATGTGCTCATGAATATTTAAGAAATTTGCACATGCGAGAGGAGTTTGCACTTTTTGAATTGATCCACTTTCAGCGAACATGACCGATTCGAGACACGCTTACATCACTAGTTAGACTAGCTTGAAATTATTACCCGTCCTGGTCAAGTCCAAAGAAAGTCTCTCGATACGGTACATTCTACTCAGACAAGTCCTATTCGAGACACGCTTACATCACTAGTTAGACTAGCTTGAAATTATTACCCGTCCAGAACAAGTCTTTTCGATTACTGACATTTTAAGCTTCGTCAATTCATTGGTACTTTCTGAGTCGAGCTCTTTTGAGATTCAGTCACAAACTTTAAACATCTTTGATCACATTTTAATCATGTCTTCTCCCCCTCAAAAATAGCATAGCGTGATATTTATGATATCAACTGATTAAGAAAAAGCTTTTGGAGAGAAAGACAGATTCTATTTTGCATGAAATCGGAACATTTTAGTTTTTAATACTCCCCCTTTATGATAGCTCATTTAAAATCAATTAAGGGTTTAGAGGGAGTTTTCTTGAGCACTAATTTTGAGTGATTTTGAGAAATCTTTTGAACAATCTTGAAAAAGTGCTCAAGAATTCTATTTTGAAAACGAGTTTTTGCTTGAAATCTTTTTCGTTTGTTTAGACTCGAACTTTTTGAAAAAGAGTTCGTCATTGAACGTACGAGTCCTTGATTTGAAAATAATCAGAAGTCATCATTAGGGTCCGGGTTTCGTACTGAAGTATACGAAAGCCATTGTGAAGAAAATTTTGAGAAACGACATGTTTTAGAACAACATTTTAAAGAACTCCCGCTTAAGCATCTGTACATATCCGTATCATTGTTGAATGACATTTCTTGAAACGTACAGAATATTGATTTATACGAGAGACATGTCGTGAGAAGAATATTTTTGGATTTTTGATTTTATATTGTTTTTGTATTTTTTGAAATTTTATATTTTTGTATTTTGTTTTTGTTGGTTTTTCAAATTTTGTATTTTGTTTTTTCAAAAAATATTTACAGCGAAGCGATTTTGAAAACATTTTTCAAGAAGATTCGAGAAGACGTTCTAGCTCCTCAGGAGTTAGGCTTCGCATGCCAATTCGTCGAACTAAATAGTCAAACCTTTCTTTTGGAAGGGCTTTAGTGAATAGATCGGCGAGTTGGTAATCAGTCTTAACGAAAAATAATTCAACAGTACCCTCTTCCACGTGTTCTTTGATGAAATGGTAGCGGACTTTGATATGCTTCGTCTTAGAGTGATGTACGGGATTGCACGAGATGGCTATGGCACTTTTTGAGTCACAATACATAGGTATTCTGTCAAAAGTAAAGCCATAATCTGTGAGCTGTGTCCGCATCCAAAGAACTTGGGCACAACACGCAGATAGAGACACATACTCGGCTTCGGCGGTTGATAGCGCAGTACAATCCTGTTTCTTTGACGACCAGCTTACTAGCTTTTCACCCAAAAATTGTGCTCCACCTGATGTACTCTTTGCTGTAACTTGATCACCAGCATGGTCTGCATCTGAAAATGCTGTTAGATTAAACCCCGAATCCTTCGGATACCAAAGTCCCATGTTAATGGTGCTTCGTAGGTACCGAAAGATCCGTTTAACCTCTTTGAGGTGAAGTTCGGTAGGCTTTGCCTGAAACCGTGCTAATAAACATACAGCAAATTGAATATCGGGTCGGCTAGCAGTTAGGTACATGAGAGAACCGATCATGCTCCGATATTTCTTCGGATCGATAGGTTTCCCAAACAAGTCAGCACCTATTTTTGGTGAAGTGACCATTGGTGTACCAACAGAATCACAATTTTCCATTCCATGTTTTTTCAAAATCTCTATTGAATATTTAGCTTGATTGATAAAAATACCACGAGGGGATTGATGTATTTGTAAACCAAGAAAAAATTTTAGTTCCCCCATCATGGACATTTCAAATTTGCTTTTCATGAGATTTTCAAAATGTTTTGAATGGTTAGGATTGGTTGATCCAAAAATTATGTCGTCCACGTAAATTTGAACGATCAAAATGTCATCTTTGAATTTTTTGATAAACAAGGTGTCATCAACCGTTCCTTTTGTGAAATTGTTTTTGAGCAAGAAAGATGATAGTTCGTCATACCACGCTCTTGGAGCTTGTTTTAAACCATAGATGGCTTTCTTAAGCTTGTAGACGTAGTCTGGATGATCTTTGTCGATGAATCCCTCTGGCTGACTCACATACACTTCTTCTTTCAGAGTTCCATTCAAGAAGGCTGTCTTAATGTCCATCTGATAGACTGTGATGTTTTTGTGAGCTGCATAGGCTAAGAAAATCCGGACTGCTTCAAGTCTAGCTACAGGCGCGAATGATTCTTCGAAATCTATCCCTTCTTCTTGTGGATATCCTTTAGCCACGAGACGAGCTTTGTTGCGAATAACAGTCATTTCCTCATCCAGTTTGTTCTTCCACAACCACTTGAGATCAAGAACTCGTTTATCAAGTGGTCGTTCAACAAGTTCCCAACTATCATGTAACAGGTATTGAAGAAATTCCTCCTGCATCGCTTCAATCCATGGGTTTTCTGCCATTGCTTCCCGAATGTTCTTAGGTACTTTGGTGCTTATTGAGCAAATGTAAATGCACAATTCGAGATCGGTGGCAAGTTGTCTCCTCGTCTGAACTGGCATTGAAGGATCACCAATAATATGTACTAACGGATGGTCTTTTGTCCATTGAAACGTAGAAGGGTACCTTGGGTGTAACAAATGTGTGTTAGATGGTTCTTGTAACCTTGAAGAAGATTCAGCAGAGTCTGTTGCAAACGGGTTTTCAAATACTTCTTCTAACGCAACATCGTTTGAATTATTTGTTGGTTCTTCTTGAAAATTTGTGTTTTGATTTTGCTCATCAACTCTTGGTATTTCAGTGTCAAGTACTGGAGTTGCTTGATTAGATGTAGATGATGTTGATGTAGTTGGTGCTTCAGCTTCGATTGTGGTAGATGCATCCTGTGGTGGTGGTGGTGGTTGATGGTTTTGAGCGGGTGCAGCGGAATGTTGTTGAGATGCATTTGTCGAAGGTCCACCATAATATTCATCAAACATTAACTCGAAGAAATTTTCCAGTTCTTGTTCTGAAGGTTTATCCGTGTTTGTTGACTGAGCTCCTTGAGGTACGAGTCCTGAACTGATGTGTCCAGAAGTCTGCTGGTTTGGTGCGGGTCCTAATCCGTTTTGATTAGAAGCCATTGGATTAAGTGCGGGTTCTAGAGCGTATCTCTCAGAAGCCATTTGTGAAATCTCGTCAAACTTCACATTCATCGTCTCCATTATCTTTTTCGTTCTTCTATTATACACCCTGAATGCCCTCGAGTTTTCTGAATATCCAATGAAGATTCCAATATCACCCTTAGCTTTTAACTTCCCTAAATCTTCTCTGTCATTCGTCGGATAGCACAACGCGCCAAACACGTGAAGGTAAGAGATGTCAGGTTTACGGTTGTTCACTAGCTCATATGGGGTTTTATTGAATCTTGGATGTACTAGGGATCGGTTTTGAGTAAAACAAGCAGTGGCAACAGCATCAGCCCATAAGAATAGTGGTGCACTAGAAAAAATTAGCATTGTGCGAGCAGCTTCCACAAGAGTTCGATTTCTTCTTTCAACTACCCCATTCTGCTGTGGAGTTCTAACAGATGATGTTTGGTGTGTGATTCCAACATCTTCAAAATAGGTTCTTAACTCCTGATTTGTGAATTCTGTGCCATTATCTGTTCTTACAATCCTTACTGGAGCTTGAAGTAGAACTTGAATACGCTTCAGAAAGGTGATGATGATGCCTGGTGCTTCGTCTTTTGATCTCAAAAACTTTACCCATGTATATCTTGAATAATCATCAATGATAACAAGAATATACTTTTTCCCATTAATGCTTTCAACTCTCATTGGGCCACATAAGTCCATGTGCAACATATGTAACCTTGCTTCCGAACTAGGTACGGTTTTGGGTTTATATGATGCTCTTTTGCTTTTTCCTTGTTCGCATGATGGACAAAGGTGTTCCTTGGTGTATTTGAACTTAGGAAGTCCGGTGACGATGTTGTCTTTGGCTAACTTGTTGATGGTGTCGAAATTGAGATGGGATAAACGTCTATGCCACAGCCAGGACTTAGTGTCGGTTGCCCTTGTCATAAGACAAATTGGTGATGTAGAAGCCATTTGGTTGATGTCGATAGCATACAAGTTTGTACCACGATTACCAGTTAAGAGATCATCACCAACCAAATTTCTTATAAAAACCGTGTTTCTCCTGAATGCAACTTCTAAATCTGCATCACAAAACTGCCCGACTGAAAACAAGTTGTGTCCCAACCCTTCGACGTAGTAAACCCGAGTGATTAAAATATTCCCAAACCGAAGATCTCCATAACCCTGAATAGCTGCTACATGATCATTTCCAAAGCGTACAGTTCCCATGAATTTCCAGACGAAATTGATCAGCAGCTTTAAATTCCCGGTCATGTGCTTGGAGCAACCCGAGTCGACGATCCAAAGACATATTTCGATAACCTGCCAAGAACAGAAGAATTTGGATTTGGAAACCGTTTTGAATTTGGTTCCGTGGGGTTAGGAGTAAAATCAGAATCACACTCATAGACAGTTGCTACTTGTTTAGCTTGAGTTATTTCTAATTTGCCGTTCTGAAGAGTGAACTCTCTACCCGTTGGTATCCACATACAAAACTTAAGGTAGTTCCTAGGCATTCGACTACTAGTGGTAGACCTAAAGCGTGCAACTAATCTTTCTATGGATCTAGATCTAGCACTAGGTGTTTTTGGAACATTCTTCTGTTCAGGCGTAACATTCACATTCTTAGAAACACATTCATCATGAACATCATTAATTAAACATTTCTTGCATATTAAACAAACTGAGTCATTACATGCATTAGAACCAGTACTTTCGACATTACATTCAGATGAATCATGTTTCTTATTACAAAGCGATAAATTCCTAGGGTGTTCTTCTACTTCTTCAACTTTATTCTTGCTACTACTCGTAGAAACAGGCGAGACTCTATTGTTCCTTGTATTGCTCCTAGGCTTTAGTCTGCTGCTCCTAGAGGTGCATTCTAATCCTGTAGAAGGTAAGGCACACACATTAGGATTTAGATTGTTGTCCTTTTTAGCATCACTAGACTCTTTAGAATTATCCTTTTTGCACGCATTTGTCTTAGAAGTGGAGGCAGACGCATTAGTGGGACTAATCCTAAAAAGGCCAGGTGCTATCACTTTTGGTGTTTCGACAACCGCTTTTCCTTTATCAACAATCTTATCATTTTCACTTTTCTTGGGCAAGGGTGTTGGAGTGACTGGTTTTGTCAAATTCTTTTTCTCATCGACTTTTTGAGCAAACCTTGAAATTGACATCTTTGGTTTTTGAACCGTGTTTGAAACATTTGGTTTCTCCGAAGTCGACGGTTTTGCAAACTTAGTTTCCTCACCCTTTCCTTTTTGACTTTCAAGCTGAGCCCTCAAAAGATCATTTTGCTCTTTCATGTTCTTTAAGGCACGCTCATACGACAATTTGTCATACTTGCATTCTTCCTTTTTTCGATCAAGTTGTTTAAAATATGACACATTTTCTTTTTCAAGCTTTATAAGAGCATTTTCATATTTTGAAACAATTTCGGAGGTCTCAGCTCGCAGTCTTTCATCGTCTTGAACAGAGTATGTTTGTAAAATGATGGACATAATGTCAGTGATCATAACAGCTTCGAAGAGAGAATCATTTAGGTTTTCCAAAACATTCATGTTTTCACGAGTATCATTAACTTCGTTTACCAGGGATTTGTGGTCCTTGACAAAGTCGGTCGTTTCTTTTAAGAAAGCTTGTTCAAAATGGATTACCCTCGCACTGATGTTATTCAGTGGGATAGTAATTTCGTTTTCAAAAACTGTTTTCTGCTCAATATGAAAACTAGAATGCCAGTTGTTAATATTGATTGTAGTTTTAGAAGCAACAATATTTTGAAGTTCTTGAATTCTCTTTTTAACGTCATCCAAAATTTCTCTAGCCTCACTTGTATTAAAAGTGTTGTTAGAAGAAATTTGTTCCATTTTTGAAAGAGATTTGGAAACAATTACTTTCTTAGAAAACATTTTTGAGAATGGTCGTTTTATGGAAAACATAGATGGTTCTTTTTGTGGAACAAAAGTAATTCCCGAAAGTTTGTTCAATTTGTTGTAATCAATGGGTTTCAAATCCTTTTGTTTCATTTTAGTAATGCTCTCTTCGACATGTTCTATCGTTAGCACAGAATCCCGAACTACGGGAGGATCATGTTTGGTGTAAATCACATTACCATTATACAGAACATTCTGTTCTTGCTGAGCTTTCTTGAGATTACTGGGGGTGTTGTTACCAAGAGCCACTTTATGTTTCGTATGGTAAACCGGATTAGTTTGATTTGAAATCATTTTCATTGTTTGACTTGACTGACCCGATTTAACCACTATATCTTCTAAATGAGCAAGCATGTGTTCTGACTCTACGATTTCGGCCAAAAGTTTGTCTTCTTTCTTTGCAAAGTCCTTTTTCAACTCATCCCTTTCTTTTTCAAGATTGGTATAAGCTGTTTTTTGTTTAGAAAGTTGGTTTTGTAAATCAGAAATTTCCGCGTTTAAAGATTTTATCTTTTTGAAAGAATTAACATCAAGTGTATCAAACTTGAGTTGCAATTGTTTTTCCCTTGAAACGGAATTTTGATAACCAGTTTCTAATTCAGACAATCTTTTGTTATGAAATTCAAAAGCTTTAACGTTTTCTTTGTAACTCTCAAGCTCAGCGGTCAATTTGACATTCGCGGCCTTAACATCGCGATTGACCTTTTTCACATTCTCAATTTCAATACGACAATTATTCAATAATGATTCAAACAAAGCACGTGTTTCCTCATCATTCTCAGCATGCTGTGAAACGAAGCCTCCATTATGATTCACATCTGGAGTTGCTGAAGGAGTATTGCTACTACTTGGCGTGTCCAGGTATGTATCATAAGTGGGTGCTAGCTTCTCAGAATGTTGTTCCTCATGAGGAGACATATCAAATATATCATTATTGTGACATGTGTTGAAGTTGGATACCTCAGATGGTGCATTGGTGTCATAAACAGGAAGTGTGTCAGAATCTGTGCCATACTTAGCTTCCTGAAGATTCGCCATGAATATGCAGTTCGCATCGATATCCTCTCTATCTTCCATGTCATCCATAAGAGCCATAAAATCATTCTCCTCTGCGTTCAACTGGAATCCTGCCTCTGCCTTTTGTGCCAACATCACTGCTTTCTGTAAGTACGCTAGATCTTTCTTGTTCGGCTTAGTAGGACAGTTCCTTGCCATATGACCTACACCCTGACAGTTGAAACACTTAACCGGATTACCCTGATTCCCATTTCCCAAATTCCCAACTACTGGAGCTGCAACATTTCTATTCTGATTACCCATTGCCTGATTACCAACATTCTGACCCCTCTGATTTCCAACAAACTGACCCAACTGCTTCCCTGCATACTGACCATACTGGTTTCCTGCATTCTGATTCCCTGCATTCAGCATATTCTGATTCCCCATGTTAATTCCAGTAGCATATCCTTGCTGATTCCCATAAACTCCAACCATTTGGCCTCCATTACCCATATTGAAACTCGGCTGAGCAATCTGCTTGTTGCGAGTGTTCGATGAAATCCTTTGGTTATTGTTAGTTGGTGTAGAATAGCGTCCTTGGAATGCCTTTGACAGAAAAGCAAACGCTTGGGTTAATGCAGCAGTAGCTTCATCATTTTCAGTGAATTCTGGTTCTGGGAATTGTTGGTATTGCTGTTGTGGAATAACGTGTTGTTGTTGTTGTGGGTAGAACTGTTGTTGGTAGACCGGTGTTGGTTGTTGAATGTATGATGGTTGCATGTAGTTGTGAGTGGAAGATGATGATGATTGTTGTGTGTTCACTGGTAGCGGTGTTGGTGTAGTAGCAATTAATGCAAGAGGATCATGATTCTTTGCCAATCTTTCTTTCCTTACTTCATTAGCCTCAGCTTGGTTTTGCTTCAAAAAGTCATAGAGTTGATCATAGTTCACCTTATGTAAATCCTTTGTTTGATTGACAATTGTAACATAACGACCCCATTCTTCTGGAAGGTTATTGATGAATTTGATGTTTGTTGCAATTGTTCGAGGTGTCAACTTGTTTCTGATTAACTCATTCATCAAAGTGCAAAACCTTGTGTAGTAGGATTCAATCTGTTCACCTTTAGTTTGTTCTCAACATCCTGTTGTCCAATCTCTGTTCCATGACATATCCTCCTAACACGTTCCCACATAGCATAAGCAGTTTCACAGCTGTCGACCGCAACAAAGATCTCCCGTGGTAATCCAAGTTGGATTAAATGCATTGCCATATCATCAGCGGCGATCTGCCTCTTGTCTTCCTCTGTGTAATCTGCTTCTGTTTGTTCACGCACGAATGGTTGAGTAGGAGGTGTTGCATTTGGATTACCTTCAATTTGAACTTGTCGTGGCTTGAATGGACCATTTGTAATGGAGTTGATCATTAATTTACCATCAGGCTTTGTTTTGATGTAACGAAGCATGCGGCTTGTCCATGGGAGATATCCACCTTTTTCGAGCATCGGAGGTCGGTTTTCCGCACCGGCTGCATGAATATCTTGCTGAGTAGCCATTGATGAAGTGTAGATGGATAAAGTTGATTATCGGATCGTTTCAACGAAGTAGGAGTTGTGTTTAGTGTAAGTTGATGCAAGTTTTTATGGTGAAAATTTTGATCTGGAACCTTAAAACCTCAATAACTTCCGTTCAGAGTGGATTTGGGCCTCGAAGCTTGGCTTGAATGATCTTTAGATGATTCAACGTGTCCTTCTTCTCGGTCTCGCGGTCGTTTTGACAGCTGATTCGTCGAAAACGGAGTTACGGTTCAAAAGTTATGGCCGTTTGAAGTTTGGTTGTCAAAAAGTCAAAATCTTACGCGTAAAGCTTGATTTTACGCGTAAACCTTGAATAATCTTACGCGTAAAATGTTATGCGTAACCTTTAAGTTATGCGTAAGATCTAAGTTATGCGTAAACAATATTGTTTATGCGTAGACTTTGATTTTACGCGTAAACTTAGAGTTTATGCGTAAGAATGTTACGCGTAAGGTTTTTTCAACCAATTTGATCTCTCAAACTTATCCAAGCTTGAAAGATATCCCGTGTCGAAGTATTCCACAAACTTATCCAAGTCAGGGAAGTACTGAGTCACCATAGCACGAAGAGAGGACCTGTGATAAAGCTTATGCGTAGAACACTGAAACTTACGCGTAAGATTAAATCTTATGCGTAAGATCTGACTTATGCGTAGAAATGGAACTTACGCGTAGGATTTAGCGCGTAGACTTACAAGTTAAGCGTAGGAACAGGGTTTTGACCAATGTTACGCGTAAGAAAAGGGTTTTGACCTTAGTTACGCGTAAAAAAAGGGTTTTAGGCCAAAGTTTATGCGTAAAAAGGACAGAAAGTACTGTTCACAGCTGTAGATTCGTACTATTCACCCAAGTTACGCGTAAAGTGACCAGAAAGCTTGAAAAATCCGATTTTTTCAACCAAAAACACTTTTTCCACTTGTTTCTTTTGATCAAATCTTTCCCAAAACACTTAGAAACACTAAAACTTCAATAAAGACAACAACTTTAACACCAAAACTTGTAAAAATCAAACCTTTTTTGAAGAAAAAGTACACAAATGAATGAAAAGTGTAACTTTTTAACAAAAAACTTGATAAAAACACTCCTAAATCATTGTTAGGCGATTGATACCACTTGTAGGACCTTAGATCTATCAACTTTAACACAAATATAAGCACTAGAAGAAGGAAAGATGGTGACTTGATGAATATGTGTGGCGTTAGATTATATGAAAAAGAGTAATAAGATGAAGAGAACTTTTATTAAAAACACACACAATACACACACAAGCACACACCTCAAATGAGCCTTTGAGGTGTTTAAATAGTACTAGACATGAGATGCCCTATGGGCTTTCTATGGGCTTGGGCTTGGACTTGGTTACATGGTTGGATAACTAGGCTTATGAAACATAGCATATAACATATTAGCTTCCCAAGTCCAAGGCCCAATGACTAAACTATTACTAATCTTAACAAACGACACAAAGTTACAATATGAGAATGACCATCACTTCTATATAAATATTTTTAATGCTAACACTGCGCCTTTATCATCTCTCTTTTCTTTTACATATATGATTTTTTGTATCATATTACTTGTTGTAATATTTACTAACTGTTTTTTGTAGGGGTGATGCTGCGAAGAATGATGGGGTCTTCGCTGATGAAGTTTCCTCTCCATAGAATGAAAACAGGGAGGGGAAAGCCAAGGTTGTTGAAGGTGGAGCGGCGCAGCAACTGATGGATGAGCTGGCTGCGACTGCTGCGCGCCAAGCTGAGTTGGTGGCTCAGCTAAAAGAGAGGTATGCCGGGGAGAGCAGTGCTCTTGCCCAGAAGGATGAGGAGTTGGTGAGGCTCCGTGCGCAGTTGGCTAATGCGCAAGTAGAGTTGGAGGCCTCGCGGGCGCATGCTGAAAAGGTAACCCACGAGAAGCTGTCCGCCATGGCTGAGGTGGTGAAGGCGCGCGGAGAGCTGCACCATTACAAGTCTGACTTGACCTTTGCTGTGCGTTTCTTGGAGGAGAATAAGGTGGAGCACTACGCCAGCATCGCCAAGTTTAGGGAGGAAATGTTGAAGGTTATCCAGGCGCAAGAGGATAAGCTTCGCGGCCTCAGTATTGAGTATGACGAGGAGTTATATCCTCACTTGATGTCTACCATCGCTGAGCGAAGGTATTTTTGTTTACTTGTCTTCATAATAACTTTATCGCCGTGCTTTTTACTTACACAAATTGTCTTTGTGAATGCAGGTGGTTGATTAGCCATGGGCTGCCCCTGGCAGCTATGGGCACGCTAGAGTCCCCAGAGGTAGTGGACACCTTTGGGAAGGTGGTGCATTGCGCGATGGCGCGTGGCAGATCCCAGGATATGGAGGATCTCCACGAGGCCAAGTTGCTGAAGAAGGACTTGGCGGAAGTTCCTGGGTACAGCCCTACAGCTTATGATGAATTGCTGCAAGCAATGGTGGGGTTGAAAGTTCTGGAGTTGCCGCACATTGGGAGGTTGGAGCGCGATCAAGATGACCCTATAGATGTACTGATGGCGGGTTTGACCTTGCAGCGCCATCTTGGGGATAATGCGGAAGGGGAATCAGATTACTATCAGAAACCTGATGTTTCGCAGCTTCAAGTTCCTGTGTTCGCGCGGCCTCGCGACATCCTCAAACCCTTTGCTCTTGAGAGGGAGATTCCTTTGAAGGAAGTGCTAGAGCGACATGAGCAGAGGGTTGCTGTGAAGAAGGGTATTAAGGGTAAGGTAGTGATGTGTGGCATTGGCGCTGCACACATCCCTAGGTCAGATGGTGTGCCTGTCAGCATTCCAATCGTGTCTATGCAGGATGCCTTAACTTTGAGGAAGCTGCAGGAAGCGGGGAGTTCCGCCGCCCCAGAGGAGAGTCCTGAGCATCGCCATAGCATATAGGCTTGTTGTATGTTATGTTTTTGCCTTGTAATTTTTGTAAATAACTTATGAATAATATTTTGTTCGTGACTTAAAATATACTTGCATTGTTTGCCAGAAATTATTTAACCAAGTGTTATAAGTGCGTGACTTTAAGAGATACTTGCATTGTTTGCGAAGCTTTTGGTATTTGACCAAGCATTTTGGCTCGTTATTTGCTAAGCTTGTACAGTGTACTTAGTATGTGCGCATCCGTCATGGGGTGCGAACGCGAAACTTACCTTGACGTCTCAAGAGTAAGGCGCTTAGCAAGGATACGTGATCCTTTGTTGATGGGTTTGCAGCCCTCTTACTCAACAAGTGAATTAGTAGGTTAACTTATCCTTTATGCCTTCGTGGGTCTTTAAGTTGTGCATGCACGCCATGTAGGCAATAAAAATGTAAAATAACAATATTGACATTTATTATATATGCAATAAAGTAAAATGCGCTATGGAGTTAGCTAAAAACCATAACATTTTATTGATACTTGCAAGTTTTTAAAATAAGAAAAATACGATTCCTAGGAAAGAAAAAGAACAAACACTTATTGGTCATCACGTAGGATGCAAGGGTGTCTGTGTAAGGGTCGTAGCCTAGAAGTAACATTTTTTAAGATTGCAGATGTTCCAGGTGCGCGCTAGGTCTTGGCCTTCCATATCGCGCAGTCTGTATGCGCCGTTGCCGAGCGCGTCTGTGACCTCGTAGGGTCCTTCCCATTTAGGTCCTAGCTTGCCTGTGTCTGAATGAAGTGTGTTTGACCTTTGCATCATAATACTTCTTCATTTTTGCCTTAGCCTTTGCTTCACGTATAGCTGCGCGTTCGCGTCTTTCTTCCAGTACGTCTAAGTATATGCGTCGTTCCTCGTCGTTTGTTGTGACGTTGACCTCTGTTGTGCGTATAGTTGCCATTCCTATCTCAGCTGGTATGACGGCTTCTGTTCCATAGACTAGGAAAAATGGCGTGTCGCCAGTACTGGTTTTGATTGTTGTGCGATGCGCCCACAAGACATGCGAGAGCTCATCTATCCACCTTCCTTTGTGTTTGTCAAGGCGTGCTTTAATTCCTTCGCCTAGACTGCGGTTTGCGCGCTCAACTAGGCCATTGGTTTGTGGATGTTTGACTGAAGCAAAGTGTTGTGTGATGTTCAATTGTGCGCACCAATCTTTGAATGGGTTATCACAGAATTGTTTTCCATTGTGTGATATGATCACTCCCGGTAGTCCGAAGCGACAGACAATGTTGTCCCAGACAAAGCGTTTGACTTGGTTTCCCGTGATGTTCACCACCGCCTTTGCTTCGATCCACTTCGTAAAGTAGTCTATGGCTACGATGAGGAATTTTACTCCTCCAGCTACGACAGGGAAAGGTCCTGCGATGTCAATACCCCATTTGTAAAATGGCCATGGCGAGGTAATTGGTGTTAGCTCTTGTTGTGGTCGGCGCGGAATTGGCCTATGTACTTGGCAGTTGCTGCATTTTCTTATCAGATAGCGTGCATCGCGATGCATTGTTGGCCAATGTAACAATTCGCAATTTCAGGTTAATTTCTATTTTCGGGAATTTTTACTATTCATGTTACTATTCATTTCTTTCTGAAATTTTCCCGAAAGTTGATTTTTATTTCATATTCTCGAGTGATAAATCATTTCCATGGCAAATTAAATGTTTGACATTCGTCAGATCAGTTTCGTGAAAGTTATTAAGGAAATACACAGAATTACCCGTTTTAGGGCAAAACGTCAATCAGAAATTCCACGCACAACGAAATTTGATCCCGTCAGGTGACCCCACATCAGAAAAATGTTTAACACATTCATGATTTATTTAAGAATAAATCATGACTGAGAAAAATCATGGCCCAAATAAACTTCGGCCGTGAAAAACTGGAATTTTCAGTTTTACGCGTTTTTACTCAGCCGTAACCCTAGCCTTTACCTGCACCGCATTTCTAAGATGATTTGAGCTTTCAACTTATTTAAATAAGTCAACATATTTTTCCCTCCTCCATTGACTAAAAATCATTCCTTGATTTTATAAATCATTCCTTGATTTTTAGGCTTCCGGTTTTATGTCTAAAAGACATTTAAGACCAACCGACACCAGACTGAGCCCAGTCTAGACATTATAAATCATTTTAAATCATTTTTAGCATATTAGAAAAGTAACATTTTACTTCTCTCAGTTTTACGCAACATTCGTACATTTTACGTATTACGCGTTTTAGACCCGTGTTTCCAGCTTTTAGCAGGTTTTACCACCCAAATGGAACTTATCACCCATTTTATATTTTATTATGGGACTTATGAACATTTCTAACAATACTTTAAAGTTTCATAATTTTACGACACCCGGTTTTACGTTTTGAGGCCTAATCATTTACGGTTGGCATTTCCCGGAGTCAAAAATGCACATGATATCTAGATATTTTCATCCAACACACACCTCACCCCCCTTATCCTCTTTGAACCGCCAAAGGGGGGGGAGTCATGCCCTTGTGTGGCTTGATCTTGAGTCTTGTTGGTCTAGGATGCATACATGTGGATTTTTGGCAAAATATCTCATGAAAACTAACCTCCTCAAAGTCATATATATACCCCCTCCCCTCTCCATATGGCCGGCCATCCCAACACACCTAAACCATCTCACACTTAGCTTATTTCTTCTAATTTGTTGCAAGGTTCAAGTGAAGTTCAAGTATAGAAACCCTAGATAGCTTATTTCTTACCAAAAATCTTCCAAACCCTAACATACTTGGTGTTTTCTCTTGAGTTTAAATCTACTCAATACACCTCAACCTTTATCATCTATCTTTCAAGAATACTAAGAGTAGAAAGGTTGCTTGAAGTGAAAAGGGTTGAAGCTTGTCTATCAAAGTCCATTTCCTTACTAGTTACTCCTTTCTTTAATTAGAAAGCCTAAAGTTGTAAGCCTAAACCTAACATGCTTCTTGTTTATTTATCATGTTCATCTCATTTATATGTTATTCTTGCTATATTATGTGTTGTAATTATGTCCATGATGAATCATGATGAGTAAAAGATGTTGTTGTAATGACTTATTGAAACAAGTTACTAAAACAAGCAAACTAGTGAATATCTTGGTATAACCTGATCAAAATGGTAAAAATTTTATATTGGATTATTACATATTACAGTAGAGGACTTAACAAGAAAACCATAGCAATTTGAACCACCTAAAAAGAGTAAACGAGTCAAAAGTTATGGCGATTTGAAGTTACCAAAGATTTCCGGCAAATCTGCCTAAATGTTTCTGTGATTTCTGTGACAGAACCTAAAACACGCAAAAAGAGGCCTTTCTGGTCCGATTCATGAAAAAGTTAAAACACGAAAGTTTTCCGGAATCATGTTTTCATTCAGGAACAAAGAGGCTCAAGCCTTGAAAACGCCTTCTGAGTGAGATATTTCTCAGTTTTCTTAACAGCTATTTACATATTTTAAGTTACTAAGTTATTATCATACTTTCAAAGGAATAAAAGGTATTATGACCTATAACCAAGACCACCACCATGGCTAGAACCAAGGTAGTGTCTCATGACCATGGAACAAGGACCAAAGGTCATGGCTAGGCCATGACGAAATGACCAAACCAACTTACAAAGGCGTAAACATGAAACAATGAAATTGGCGATTTATGGAACAAGTAATTTGTATCTACTTCACCTAAAAGGAAACCATGAGATTTTACCAAGACAAATGGTCACACAAGACTTATAAAACTACCCCTAATAACAATCTTCATGTACTATAAACTTTCCTAAGTTTATACAAATATCGGACATGTAACTTTTTCGGATCAAAACTTATATCTATATACTTTATCAACTACTACAATAGTAGGGAGCTTCATGTGAGGAGTTCATTATGTAAGCCGTCGAGATGAGTTGTGGATTTACGAATTAAAGTGTCCTGGCTCCTCGAACACTTACTAACATGACTTCTGAAATATGTTAGCCCGAACGGTAGTAAACGATATACCAAAACATACATGTTCATAAATCTTTCTTTCAAAGACTTACAAATATACATCATACCTCATCATGGACTAAATGCAATATATATATATATAGGCACTCCGTTATATTCTTTACACAAATCCTAAGTCGCAACATTCTATCCTAGGTTGCTCGTAGAAACCTACACGATCCGATCATCACCATCATTATTTGCTATCATACTTGAGGTGAGTTCATAGCCCCGCTTACATTACTTTAATGTTTTACAAATCCTTGGGGGAAATACATGCTACTTTTAAACCGAACACAATGCTTTGAAACTGTATGCTGCCTGATTGTTTTATTATTACTAAGTACCTACCTTGCCAATCCTAGGCCCCATCATGAACCATTTAATCACTAGTATTAGTGAGCGCGAGTATTGTGAATAGGCCTATTGGGATTGACGAATCCCATTTGTTTGAGCAGATTAGTTCAAATGAATGCACTATATTTGAAACATTAAGTATGACGGCAAAGTACTTACCGGGGCAACATAACCACCGATTGATATTGGTACCCGTTAACGTATTGGTTGCATGAGCTTAGTACATAATAATAACTGTTTTGTTTTCTAACATGAGTATGAGTCTAATTAACTCATTACTACCAACATATTGTGTTCAACCGTTAAACAAACTCTATGAATATCACTCAACCTTTGTGTTGACCTCTTAAGCATGTATTTCAGGTCCATGATAATCAAGAATGGAGCGGGAAGGGCACGTACCGAAGGAAGAAGGCTATAAACAATTATGTCATTCTATAAAAACATCATAGACTTTATAATGATGTGTTTTGAAACAATGCAACATTTTGGGACCTCACTATGTAAACTTTGATATATTTGAATAATATGAATGACAACTCTTTTTATTACGATTCGTTTAGAGATCGTTTTCTATTATTATGACTGTTGTGCCGTCGAGTAACACCCAAGTTGAATTCCGCTGCATCATGAATTGGGGGTGTAACAGATTGGTACCAGAGCCATGGTTATAGAGAAACGGGTCTAAGTGAGACCTAAACTATAACTACAATAACAAGCAAAAACATTTTTATAGCCTTCCGCTCTTTGTGCCTTCCATCCTCCAGAAGATTATGGACTTATTACACATGTTATGCTACATGAACATATTTGTATATTGTCATATGCACATTTCCTTAGTTGAGCATTTTCCATAAACATTTGATTTATTTTGACATCGAAATACTAATTGTAGACATCATGTCCGCACCTCCATCTCCCGATCATCTTCCTGCTATGCCTGAGTATTTACCAATTCTTCCCGGACCCGATGATCCTTATTTTGAACCAATTGATTACGACGACGAGGAAGAACCTTATGAGGATCTAGATGTAGATTCGGACGAAGATCCTGAAATGGATATGGACATAAACATCGATGATTACGAAGAGGATCATGAAATGAATGTTGACATCGAAGGCATCGATGACATTGAGGAAGCGGAGGAACTATTAGTAGTGCCACATCTATCACCATTGACATCTCCACCTCCGGTTTCACCAATTTCATCCGAATCTAACCGTACCACTCCAGCTCAAGTTCCGAATTCTACTCACCAAACCGGTGGAACATCTACATTTACACATATGTTCGCAAACTCAGCTCAATACGAAATCTACTCTTTGAAACAAGCTCTCAACCTAACCCAACTCAAAGTTAAATGTATGGCAAGTCAAATGCACGAATGTATGTCCAAGGTAAATTCTGCTAGAATGGATGCCATGAATGCTCGAGACGACCTATATTGGTTTAAGCTTGACATGAGCTACGTGAAGAATGACTCGACTCATGTTGGGGAAGTAGTCTTAAATCCTCTAACCGGCCTGGATAACGTCAAGGATAGACTCACTTTGGTTGAGAAAGCCCAAGAACAGGATGCGGTTCAAATTCACAAACTACTTAACCACCTAAATACCGCCGAAATCCGGTTAGATGTTGCAAACTTTGATAGGTATCAACTTAGGAATGATTTGTGTGGAATGCAAACTCAAATGAGTTCCATACAACAAAGGCTATACCGAAAGGATGTCAAAGAATACCGCCCGAATGAAAGTGTCGATGTGTTAGCAACACGCGAAATTAATAATCCGTCCGGACAACAACAACCTCCCAACCGACGTTAGACTAGTGTTATAGTACTAGTTAGCTTTTGTACAACGTTGTAATTACTAACTGAAAGTATCAGTTAGTAAGTTTTGAATGAACTTGTAATAAGTTCGATTTTGTAATCAACGTTATATAAATAAAACTCTTGTTTTATATACCATCATGTGTTATGTTTTTAAGTTTCAACATTATTATCCTATCATCCTTATCAAATTGTGCTCATTTCACAACTCTCTAATTACAACGTATCTTTTGAACAATAGAACCATGGCGCCAAAGAAAAAGACCCCACCATCAACGATGACGCAAGCCGCCATCCGCAAACTGGTAAAGGATAGTGTCAATGCAGCACTTATCGCGGAAAGAGCAGCCGTAGCTGCAGCAGCTGCCAATGCCGACCCAGCTACTGATGCTGCTGATGCTGCAGCAGCCGCTGATGCTGCAGCAGCTGCTGATGTTGCAGCAGCCGCAGAAGCCGCCACTGCTGCGGAAGCTGCTATAGCTGCAGAGGCTGCCAGAATTGCCAGTCTTAACCTTGGAGGACCTACCCCTCCGGTGACCAATGTTACTATAGTACCAAAGGGTTACTCGTTCATTTCCTACCTGAAATGTGAACCCCTCAAATTCAAGGGTACTGAAGGGGCTGTGGGTTTGACCCGTTGGTTCGAAAAGGCGGAGTCGGTGTTCATTGTTAGTAAATGTATCGAGGGGGATAAAGTTCAGTATGCCACAAGTACTCTGTTGAATGAGGCCTTGTCCTGGTGGAACTCAATTGCTCAACCCATGGGCATTGAGAATGCCTACAAAATTACTTGGGCTAATTTGAAACAAATGATGGTCAAGGAATACTGTCCACGCAGTGAGATACAAAAGTTGGAAGTTGAGTTCTGGGATCTTACGGTTAAGGGACATGATATCATGACCTACAACCGTAGATTCCAGGAACTGAGGATACTTTGTCCAGCAATGGTTTCCCCAAAGGAAAAATTGTTGGAAAGGTATATTTGGGGACTTCCCTCAAGCATACAGGGGAATGTGACTTCGGCAAATCCCAAAGAACTTGATGAGGCTATGCGGATGTCCCGTAGTCTCATGGATCAAGTGGTACGTATGTCGGAAACCCGCAAGCAAAACAACCTCAACACCAACAACAACACCAACAACAGCAATGCCAACAACCCCAACAATTCCAACTACCGTAACAACAACAACAACAAGAACAACAACAACAAACGACCATATGATGGTAACCGTAACAACAACAACAACAACAACAACCAAACCCGAAACAACAACCACCACAATCAACAGAACAAGAGACAGGAAGCCGCGACGGCTTATGTTGCTGCTCCAGCTGGTGGTAGGTACGTGGGTAATCAACCACAATGTACCAAGTGCAATTACCATCACGAAGGTCCTTGCCCTGCCAAATGCCACAAGTGCCAAAAGCCCGGACATCTTGCCAAAGATTGTAGAGGCAAGGGTATAGCTACTGGGGCTAACACACAGCCCATAGTTACATGTTTCGGGTGTGGTGAAAGGGGACACTATAAGAACAACTGTCCTCAAAACCAAGGACCCCAAGGTGGGGGTGCTCGTGCTAGAGCCTATGTCATAGGAAAGGAAGAACCACACCAGGACCCGAACGTGGTTACCGGTACGTTCCTACTCAATAATATTCCTGTTAAAGTATTATTCGATTCTGGTGCTGATATGAGCTTTATATCTACTAGAATTGCGCCTTTACTTGATATTCCATCAATTACTTTAACCACTAGTTATAATGTTGAGCTAGCTACCGGTGACTTAGTAAATACCAATACCGTAATCCCAAACTGTACCCTTAATCTCTTAGACCACCCCTTTAACATCAATCTTATGCCAATCGAACTCGGAAGTTTCGATGTTGTTATTGGCATGGATTGGTTGTCTAAACATCAAGCTAACATTATTTGTGGTGAAAGAGTTGTGCACATTCCATGTGACAATGAAACTTTTATCATTCGTGGTGATCAAAGTGGAACTCGAATAAACATCATCTCATGTATCAAAACCATGAAGTACATTGAGAAAGGATGTTACGCTTTCTTAGCCCATGTAACAGAAAAGAAAACCGATGAAAAACGTCTCGAAGATGTTCCTATTGCCCGTGAGTTTCCTGAAGTCTTTCCAGAAGACTTACCCGGACTACCACCAAATCGTCAAATAGAGTTCAGAATTGATTTAATACCAGGAGCGGCGCCAGTTGCCCGCGCACCATACCGGCTAGCACCTTCAGAGATGCAAGAGCTATCAAATCAATTACAAGAACTTGCGGACAAGGGATTTATTCGACCCAGTTCCTCACCTTGGGGAGCTCCAGTTTTATTCGTGAAAAAGAAAGACGGGTCATTACGCATGTGTATTGACTATCGTGAACTAAACAAATTAACCATAAAGAACCGATACCCACTACCAAGAATTGATGATTTATTCGATCAATTGCAAGGTTCAACCTATTACTCAAAAATCGACCTACGTTCAGGTTACCACCAAGTTAGAGTTCGTGATGAAGACATTCCAAAAACAGCCTTTAGGACACGATATGGTCACCACGAATTCCAAGTGATGCCCTTTGGGTTAACAAATGCACCGGCAGTATTCATGGATCTCATGAATCGGGTGTGTAAACCATATTTGGACAAATTCGTGATAGTATTCATAGACGACATTCTCATTTATTCCAAAAACGACGTAGAACACAAAGAACACCTGAGAACAATTTTAGGACTACTCAAGGAAGAGAAATTGTATGCTAAGTTTTCCAAATGCGAATTTTGGATTCAATCCGTACAATTCCTTGGGCATGTGATTGACAAAACCGGTTTACATGTCGATCCCGCTAAAATTGAAGCTATCAAAAACTGGCCAACACCTACCACACCTACAGAAATTCGGCAATTTCTGGGTTTAGCCGGGTATTACCGAAGGTTTATTGAAGGATTTTCCTCAATAGCAAAATCTTTGACTAAGCTAACTCAGAAAGACAAGAAATATGTGTGGGATGAAAACGAAGAAAAAGCTTTCCAAACCCTCAAACAGAAACTTTGTAGTGCTCCTATCCTAGCATTGCCCGATGGGATAGAAGATTTTGTAGTCTATTGTGATGCATCGCACCAAGGGTTAGGTGCCGTATTGATGCAACGCGATAAGGTCATGGCTTATGCATCAAGACAACTCAAGGTTCATGAGGAAAATTACACCACTCATGACTTAGAGTTAGGAGCTGTGGTCTTTGCACTAAAAATCTGGAGACACTATCTATACGGTACTAGATGTACTGTGTACACCGATCATAAAAGTCTACAACACATTTTGGACCAAAAAGAACTAAACATGCGACAACGTCGTTGGTTGGAATTACTTAGTGATTATGACTGCGACATTCGTTATCACCCAGGAAAAGCAAACGTAGTAGCCGACGCACTAAGCCGAAAGGAACGGGTTAAACCATTACGAGTCCGAGCCTTAGTTTTAACCATAAATTCAAACTTTCCTACCCAAATCCTTCACGCTCAAGCTGAGGCGGTGAAACAAGAAGACATCCAAAAGGAGAGGTTGGAAGGCATGATACAAAAGAAATTCGAAACCCGTTCCGATGGAACTCTATGCTTCCAAGGTCGAAGTTGGTTACCACTTTATGGTGGCCTACGAGACTTGATAATGCATGAATCACACAAGTCTAAATACTCCATACATCCAGGATCTGATAAAATGTATCATGATCTTAAGTTACTCTATTGGTGGCCGAACATGAAAGCCGACATTGCAACTTATGTTAGCAAGTGTCTTACCTGCTCCAAAGTAAAAGCCGAACACCAAAAACCATCCGGTCCATTGCAACAACCAGAAATTCCTACCTGGAAATGGGAAAGAATTACTATGGACTTCATTACCAAGCTCCCAAAGACATCAAGCGGTTATGACTCCATCTGGGTCATAGTTGATCGTCTCACAAAATCCGCACACTTTATACCAATCAAAGAGACTTACAAAATGGAACAACTAACCCGACTGTACGTCAAAGAAATAGTCTCAAGACATGGTGCACCGATATCCATCATATCTGACAGAGATGGTAGATTTACTTCTAATTTCTGGCAGTCACTCCAAGGCGCCTTTGGAACAAATCTAGACATGAGTACAGCGTATCACCCTCAGACCGATGGTCAGAGTGAACGAACTATTCAAACACTTGAAGACATGCTTCGAGCTTGTATAATAGACTTTGGAAAAGGATGGGATACTCATCTACCATTAGTCGAATTTTCCTACAACAACAGCTATCATACAAGTATTCAAGCAGCTCCATTTGAAGCACTTTATGGTCGAAAGTGTCGTTCACCTGCTTGTTGGGCTGAAGTGGGAGAAGTTCAACTCACTGGACCAGAACTCATCCGTGAAACAACGGATAAAATTGTACAAATCAAAAATCGGTTACAAGCCGCAAGAGATCGACAGAAAAGTTATGCCGACACACGACGCAGACCCCTAGAATTCCAAGTTGGAGATAGGGTTATGCTAAAAGTATCACCTTGGAAAGGCTTGATACGATTCGGCAAACGAGGAAAACTAAACCCAAGATACATCGGACCATTCAAAATCCTAGCCAGGGTTGGCCCAGTGGCGTACAGACTTGAGCTTCCATCAGAACTCGGTAGTGTACATCCCACTTTCCATGTATCTAACCTAAAGAAATGTTTATCGGATGAATCACTCGTGATTCCACTCGATGAAATTCAACTCAATGACGATCTTCAATTTATTGAGGAACCCGTAGAAATCATGGACCGAGAGGTCAAACAACTCAAGCAAAGCCGTATACCAATTGTCAAAATTCGTTGGAACTCACGACGTGGTCCTGAATACACATGGGAACGAGAGGACCAGATACGAAAGAAATACCCACACCTTTTTACCAACGAAGCTTCTACTTCCAACGCTAATTGATCTCCGGGACGGAGCTCTCATATGGGGTGGAGACTGTAACAATTCGCAATTTCAGGTTAATTTCTATTTTCGGGAATTTTTACTATTCATTTCTTTCTGAAATTTTCCCGAAAGTTGATTTTTATTTCATATTCTCGAGTGATAAATCATTTCCATGGCAAATTAAATGTTTGACATTCGTCAGATCAGTTTCGTGAAAGTTATTAAGGAAATACACAGAATTACCCGTTTTAGGGCAAAACGTCAATCAGAAATTCCACGCACAACGAAATTTGATCCCGTCAGGTGACCCCACATCAGAAAAATGTTTAACACATTCATGATTTATTTAAGAATAAATCATGACAGAGAAAAATCATGGCCCAAATAAACTTCGGCCGTGAAAAACTGGAATTTTCAGTTTTACGCGTTTTTACTCAGCCGTAACCCTAGCCTTTACCTGCACCGCAGTTCTAAGATGATTTGAGCTTTCAACTTATTTAAATAAGTCAACATATTTTTCCCTCCTCCATTGACTAAAAATCATTCCTTGATTTTATAAATCATTCCTTGATTTTTAGGCTTCCGGTTTGATGTCTAAAAGACATTTAAGACCAACCGACACCAGACTGAGCCCAGTCTAGACATTATAAATCATTTTAAATCATTTTTAGCATATTAGAAAAGTAACATTTTACTTCTCTCAGTTTTACGCAACATTCGTACATTTTACGTATTACGCGTTTTAGACCCGTGTTTCCAGCTTTTAGCAGGTTTTACCACCCAAATGGAACTTATCACCCATTTTATATTTTATTATGGGACTTATGAACATTTCTAACAATACTTTAAAGTTTCATAATTTTACGACACCCGGTTTTACGTTTTGAGGCCTAATCATTTACGGTTGGCATTTCCCGGAGTCAAAAATGCACATGATATCTAGATATTTTCATCCAACACACACCTCACCCCCCTTATCCTCTTTGAACCGCCAAAGGGGGGGGAGTCATGCCCTTGTGTGGCTTGATCTTGAGTCTTGTTGGTCTAGGATGCATACATGTGGATTTTTGGCAAAATATCTCATGAAAACTAACCTCCTCAAAGTCATATATATACCCCCTCCCCTCTCCATATGGCCGGCCATCCCAACACACCTAAACCATCTCACACTTAGCTTATTTCTTCTAATTTGTTGCAAGGTTCAAGTGAAGTTCAAGTATAGAAACCCTAGATAGCTTATTTCTTACCAAAAATCTTCCAAACCCTAACATACTTGGTGTTTTCTCTTGAGTTTAAATCTACTCAATACACCTCAACCTTTATCATCTATCTTTCAAGAATACTAAGAGTAGAAAGGTTGCTTGAAGTGAAAAGGGTTGAAGCTTGTCTATCAAAGTCCATTTCCTTACTAGTTACTCCTTTCTTTAATTAGAAAGCCTAAAGTTGTAAGCCTAAACCTAACATGCTTCTTGTTTATTTATCATGTTCATCTCATTTATATGTTATTCTTGCTATATTATGTGTTGTAATTATGTCCATGATGAATCATGATGAGTAAAAGATGTTGTTGTAATGACTTATTGAAACAAGTTACTAAAACAAGCAAACTAGTGAATATCTTGGTATAACCTGATCAAAATGGTAAAAATTTTATATTGGATTATTACATATTACAGTAGAGGACTTAACAAGAAAACCATAGCAATTTGAACCACCTAAAAAGAGTAAATGAGTCAAAAGTTATGGCGATTTGAAGTTACCAAAGATTTCCGGCAAATCTGCCTAAATGTTTCTGTGATTTCTGTGACAGAACCTAAAACACGCAAAAAGAGGCCTTTCTGGTCCGATTCATGAAAAAGTTAAAACACGAAAGTTGTCCGGAATCATGTTTTCATTCAGGAACAAAGAGGCTCAAGCCTTGAAAACGCCTTCTGAGTGAGATATTTCTCAGTTTTCTTAACAGCTATTTACATATTTTAAGTTACTAAGTTATTATCATACTTTCAAAGGAATAAAAGGTATTATGACCTATAACCAAGACCACCACCATGGCTAGAACCAAGGTAGTGTCTCATGACCATGGAACAAGGACCAAAGGTCATGGCTAGGCCATGACGAAATGACCAAACCAACTTACAAAGGCGTAAACATGAAACAATGAAATTGGCGATTTATGGAACAAGTAATTTGTATCTACTTCACCTAAAAGGAAACCATGAGATTTTACCAAGACAAATGGTCACACAAGACTTATAAAACTACCCCTAATAACAATCTTCATGTACTATAAACTTTCCTAAGTTTATACAAATATCGGACATGTAACTTTTTCGGATCAAAACTTATATCTATATACTTTATCAACTACTACAATAGTAGGGAGCTTCATGTGAGGAGTTCATTATGTAAGCCGTCGAGATGAGTTGTGGATTTACGAATTAAAGTGTCCTGGCTCCTCGAACGCTTACTAACATGACTTCTGAAATATGTTAGCCCGAACGGTAGTAAACGATATACCAAAACATACATGTTCATAAATCTTTCTTTCAAAGACTTACAAATATACATCATACCTCATCATGGACTAAATGCAATATATATATATATATATAGGCACTCCGTTATATTCTTTACACAAATCCTAAGTCGCAACATTCTATCCTAGGTTGCTCGTAGAAACCTACACGATCCGATCATCACCATCATTATTTGCTATCATACTTGAGGTGAGTTCATAGCCCCGCTTACATTACTTTAATGTTTTACAAATCCTTGGGGGAAATACATGCTACTTTTAAACCGAACACAATGCTTTGAAACTGTATGCTGCCTGATTGTTTTATTATTACTAAGTACCTACCTTGCCAATCCTAGGCCCCATCATGAACCATTTAATCACTAGTATTAGTGAGCGCGAGTATTGTGAATAGGCCTATTGGGATTGACGAATCCCATTTGTTTGAGCAGATTAGTTCAAACGAATGCACTATATTTGAAACATTAAGTATGACGGCAAAGTACTTACCGGGGCAACATAACCACCGATTGATATTGGTACCCGTTAACGTATTGGTTGCATGAGCTTAGTACATAATAATAACTGTTTTGTTTTCTAACATGAGTATGAGTCTAATTAACTCATTACTACCAACATATTGTGTTCAACCGTTAAACAAACTCTATGAATATCACTCAACCTTTGTGTTGACCTCTTAAGCATGTATTTCAGGTCCATGATAATCAAGAATGGAGCGGGAAGGGCACGTACCGAAGGAAGAAGGCTATAAACAATTATGTCATTCTATAAAAACATCATAGACTTTATAATGATGTGTTTTGAAACAATGCAACATTTTGGGACCTCACTATGTAAACTTTGATATATTTGAATAATATGAATGACAACTCTTTTTATTACGATTCGTTTAGAGATCGTTTTCTATTATTATGACTGTTGTGCCGTCGAGTAACACCCAAGTTGAATTCCGCTGCATCATGAATTGGGGGTGTTACAGCCAATAGTATCCTGACCTTAGAGCGCTTGCTACCACGGATCGCGGCCCTGAATGCATACTACATGATCCAGCGTGAATCTCGCGGAGTACGTAGTCTGCTTGAAGAGGTCCAACACATCTGAGCCATGGCTGTAAGAAAGACCGTCGATAGAGTACGTTGTCGCGTAATTCAAATCGTTGCGCTGTGCGCCGTACTCTTCGAGCGTCTTTATGATCTTGGGGTAGGGTTCCCTTGCTAATAAATTCAATGATAGGTGTCATCCATGTAGGATCTTGTTCCTCTATCACCGTTGATATCTCCATTTCCAAGATTGACTTGTTTTTTAGGGTTTCTACCAATACCTGTTTTGAGAGGTGTACGAAACTTGTGGATGCGATCTTGCTGAGTGCGTCCGCCTTCCTGTTATCTCCTTTAGGTACCTGTTTTATTGTGAACCTATCAAAGTTCTTGCACTACTAGAATACTGAGCAACAACGACGAAAATTAGCGACTGAATTAGTCTGACACAATAAATTGGTTCACAGTGACGGATTAGGGATAGATTAGCTACAAAATTGTCTTTGATAAATTAGCGACAAATTAATGAAAAATCAGTAACAAAATTAGAGACGAATGACGCATGTGTCACAATTCTATCACTAAACGTAATCATATAGAGATGGAGTTAGCGACGAATTTAGGCTGCAACTATTAGCGACAGAATTCTGACGACATAACGACGATTTTTTTTAATTGTCTCAAATATGTCGCTAAGTTTTTCACCTAGCTACTACTGATTAGCGATGGACCTTGTAGGGTCGTTGACTGATTAATGTTAATTAATATTATTAGATAATATGCGGAATAAAATTAACACGTAAACCATAGCCACGGATCCATGCATATATGTTACAATAAAAAAAAAATTAATCTAACACTAATAGTTAAAACGTGCGTACCTTTGGCTTGCTCGGCATGATGATCAATCTTCAGAATACCTGTACAAGGACGCAGCAGGTATCCACCGGTATTGGTCACGTTTGGATTTGCTAGACGGTTCAATGTTCGACACGGTTTATTTTTCGTGAACAAAACCGATTGACCAAGGGTTTATAAAACACTTGGATTGATTACCTTGGTCGACCAAGGGTGTCAAAAAACCCTTTGGTGTTCGGGCGTCGCCTAATGAACAACAAGGAGGGATGGGAGAGTTTTAGAGTTGTGTGTGAATTATAAGTAACCCTTGAATCCCCTTTGTATTTATAGATAACAAAGGAGGATTTTAGAAAAACTTAGATTGCACTCCAAGTTAGACAAAACGTCAAACTTATCCTTTTAGGGGGAGTCGACCGTTCGTCCCACCACATACCCTCTGGGTATGTGGTTTTTCCTCTTTTACTCCTTTGAATGTTTACACTTAAGTATTAATTAATTTAACACTCTCGGCTCTTTACATATTTATTAACTTAGTTACTATTTTCTTTTATTAGTGATGTACCGGTGTGAACCTTTAGTGCCTTAATTACTGGTTGTGATTTCTCGTATATATTAGTGATATACTGAATACAAAATGTTCGTATTTCAGGTGATGTGGTTTGCTACTATATATGCAACATGGGTTCGACCGTTCATTTTTTTCAGCTTTATTTTGTTATGCACAAATATAGTTTAGTAAACGGTTATGCTTTGAAATGATACAATGTTTAAAATATTGAAAAACTTAGGATATATCTTTGATTTTGTATATGGTCCGTAAAACACTCAAAATAAATAACTAGAATATAAATAGTCTCACAACAATAACAACATCACTACAACAAATGAGCCTAATGCAACACCTTACAAGCAACACTTGTAAAAGATGTTGCCTTTTTGACAACATTGATAATAAAGCAACATTTTTAAAATAAGTGTTGCATATTAATATCTAAACCAACACTTTTTCTCAAGTGTTGCAAATCTTATAGTATAATGCAGCAGTTTAAAAGAATGTTGCAATTGCTAATGCTAAAAAACATCACTTAATAAAAAGTGATTACACATTTTATAAATAATTGCAACACATTAATAAAACGTTGCTTTTGTTAATGAGCAAGACACCACTCAGACTATAGTATCCACTTTATATATAAAAAAAACAATTTAGAGATTTGAAGCATATGTTAAGAAAAAAGACAATTTAGAGATAAATGTTGTGAGATAATGGCATCACATTTTGTTTGATTCAACAAAAACTTATACTCCACAAAAACTTATACTATGAAGCCATCTTCCACATAATTAAGAGACCGACGTAAGTAAAATTGTAGTATATCATATGATATAAGTTACAGAAAGATAAATAGATAATAAGTCATTTTCTACCCACAAAATACATGATTATTTAGTTAAATGCTATTTATAATACATCATTATATATAGAGTCATCATCAACACAACAGATTTATAGATGTACCACAAGGAAATATAATTTTATTTGATCAGTACTAGTTTACTAAAAATGTGATGTGAAATCTTCCATTAAATAACAGAAACAATAAGCAAAATCTGTATGTGACTCATACAAAAACACAGAACATGTGATAACCTGACAAACCCGAATCACCCAACCCGAAATAACACGACCCGATAACAACCTGAACCCCGTAACCAGATTCTTAATCGGGTCCGGTTGCGGGTTACTTTTTAAAAATACAAAACCTGATTCAACCTGACCCGATAAACCCGATAACATCCCTATTTGCAGCTTCCCATATTTTTGTTACCATCCCTCCTGTTAGGCTGTTGTGTCAAGCAAGACTCAAGAGATGCTACACTTGTTCATGGAAAATCATATATTAAACTTATATACTTTATTCAAAACTACCAACCAGCAAATGAAGCCCTACGAAACTACATACAATTAGATGGTTATTTTTTATGCAAGCTAATATATAAATGCCCTCAGAATTAGACTATAAGAGCCGAGAAAACATATAATATCTTATGACTATGCTGAAATTCATCAATTAAGCCAAATCAATCCTCAGCATTCATTAGATATATACAAGAAACGTAGACATACATGGACATAACAAATAGTTTTTGTTGCTAATATTCCATCTAGACATTTCATCGAGCACTTTCTATGCACAATAAACAAAAGCAAACAAACAATCGACAGTAGCGAGTCCAAATAACCAGTTGAATTAACTAGAAAGTTACAAAGAAAAACAAATGGTTTTATAATTACCACCCTTTGCACATTAGTATAACGGAACAATAAAGAAAATTGTGACATGAAATTCTATAATCCCGCAACAAAGAAGGGTAAAGGAGACATATTGTTGTAGCATGAAGTCAAAAAGAGAGAGTGGGAAACAGAAATAAGGGAAAACGTGTGTTACATGAGGAACTAGGCGGGAAAAGCTAGCGGGAAATGAAAATTCTTTCCCCCCAATTTACCATGTCATTACAAGCTTAAAAGTGGAGGTTTGATTTTCATCAAATACTTGCTGTGTTTGAACTTTTAATTGCGTGAACATATATGAATTTGAGAATTAGTATGATGTTAGTCTACAAAAGAAAAAGAAAACGTGGTTGCGATAATTTCACAAAAAGAAAAACACATATATTTAAGAAATATATTAGGATAAAATCATTTTGAATTTAAAACACTAATTTTAATTATCTTATAACATTTATACAACAAATCTTTTCATATGTTTTAAGTAAGACTTAAATCCACAATCATTTAGTTGATGAGTTTCTCACACAACATGTGATGCCATTATCTCACAACATTTATAAAACGTCTCTAGTTGGCTATGGAACGGGCCAACAGTGGGTAAAGACCCGACCCGACTCCATGTTGATACGATATCTAATCTAAAACGATTAAGCCTACGAGCTACTTAATGCTAATAGATACTCGGGGTGACCGAGTCTTTCATGTGAATATTTATATTCCTAACAGAAAAACTGAAATAAAGCACAATGCACAGGGGTAATCCCTGATACATGCTCACCACGGGACCCATAATTCGACCACGATCCCTCAAACATTCTTACTTGCAGAGTACTTTGAGGGACTCATCGCGACCGAATTTCTTTATTTGCAGCTCCCAGAAGTGACCAAGAACTACATGCGAGAACAACAAACGCAAATAAAACAACAGTCCATCAAACAAAAATCTCATGAGTAAACCATACAAAGTCAAAAACTTACTGAGTTTAGGAGCAGGACATCCAAAAGAGGCATTTACCCTCAACAACTTGGGGCAATGCCGCACAGTTGGACATCCCATCAAAGGCTGTCATGGCAATGCCGCACAGTTGGACATCCCATCAAAGGCTGGTTCATGACAGCAGGTGGTTATTCCTCCAAGGCAAGGAGAAGAGCAGCCTTAGTCCCTAATCCATGGGAGGTTACTTAAGTGACCACCAACCTGCGCTTCCAGACATCAAATGCTAGTTTATGCCAACTGATGGCGACCGGGAGTGCGGTGTAACATATAAGTCTCCCGTAAAGATTAATACTCTTATTAAAATACCACATTACTTAAAAGTACAATGATTTATTCATATTGTACAACCAATTGAAAACATATCTACCAAATTAAATACAACCAATTAAAACACAAACCGGATTGACACGTGATGCTTCAAACACGGCGGGTTGTCCCAGTTTAATTTGACCCATTTTTTACCCAACCTAGCAAGTTGACCCATTTTTCTTTACTATCTATAAAGGAAAAGGGTCAAAGGTGAAAGTGGAAAAGTCAAGAAAAGTGAAATGTGAAATGTTGAAAAATGTATATAAGGAAATATTGAAATGCATTTAATACTCTTATTAAAATACCCCATTACTTAAAAGTACAATGATTTATTCACATTGTATAACCAATTAAAAACATATCTACCAAATTAAATACAACCAATTAAAACACAAACCGGGTTGACACGTGATGCTTCAAACACGGCGGGTTATCCCAGTTTAATTTGACCCATTTTCGACCCAACCTAGCAAGTTGACCCATTTTTTGATAGGACCGGTTGAACCACCCGGGTCGAACCGGGTTTCAAAACATTATCCATTACTTAAAAGTACAATGATTTATTCACATTGTACAACTAATTAAAAACATATCTATCAAATTAATTACAACCAATTAAAACAAAAACCGGGTTGACCCGAGACGCTTCAAACCCGGACGGGATGACCCAGTTTAATTTGCCCCGTTTTCGACCCAACCTAGCAAGTTGAGCCCGTTTAAATCGACCCACTTTTCGACCGGAACGGTTCAACCGGTTGAACCACCGGGGTCGAACCGGGTTTCAAAGCATTATGTTAAATTCCCAAATCTTCAAACTTTTATTATTTTTCGTTTATAACCTATAAACTTTTTTTATCAATAAAATATCTGTCGCTATAAAATCCCGTTGCTATGCACGGGTACTCGTCTAGTTATACAAACGCATCTACAAAATAAGCTAAACAAAACAATCTTTAAATCAATATTTTGTAATGAAATACAATAATAGCTTTAAGTTAATCTTGAGCTTGAAAACTAATCGAGGTTTAAGCTAAAAGTCGAGGTTTGTTTGAGCTAGCATAACTTGAGTTCGAGTGGAGCTCAAGTTTACCATTTAACAAGTTAAGTTAAAGTAACTCACAAATAGCTCTTTCATTTACGCCTTTACTTATATCGATTATTATTCTGCATGTACTTATACCTAACTTGAAGCTAAGCCATTCAAGACATGTTGTTTTGGATTTGGTTATGTCGTGAAAAATGTGGAAAAAAAAACCTAGTTAGCATTTAAAAACCCAATGAGACAACTCTTTTGCAAAATTGCGAAGACCAAAACTCTCTTGTTTGCATGTTAATGTTAAGAAGTAACCTAATAATCCGATTGACATGAACCCGGCCAACCTGTTTGTTTATAGGGCTGATTGTGGGTTAAAATTTCCTTATTTAAAAATCAGATAAACAAGAAATGCCAATTGACATAGTAGTTGTGATTCATGATAATAAGAACACTAATTAAGTGTTACAATAATAAAAATTATAAAAGTAATCATAAAGATAGATAGGGGTGTAAAAAAAAGCCGACCCAACCCGAATCCGATTAAGCATATTCTTTTCGGGTCAATCCGAGTAACCCGAATACTAAATATGGTCGGGTATCCGGTTAAAAATATTTGGCTAACTCGGGTTCGGGTCTACCCGATTGACCCTAATAATTTTTTTTTTTTATTTTTTTTTTTTTTATTTATTTATTTTTTTTAATGTATCTATTTGAGCTAGTACAAATAAGCAGTTTTTTTTTTTTATTTTATTCATATTTGGGTTGATCTGAACCCGATCAAAATTAACCGGAACCTGATTTAACCAAATTTAAATAAGTTCGGGTTCAAATATGTTATTTTAGCCTTGACCTGACGGTGACCCAATCCAAATTAACCCGAATCCGACCAACCCGACCCGATTAACGCACCTAATTTAAATTATATATATATATACTAAAAGGGAGTGAGAAACACTGTAGCAACAGTGTTTGCTACAGTTGTTATAACAGTGTTTTTGTGAGACTGGGGGTACTGTAGCAGCAGTACTGTAGCACTACAGTTCATCCGTTTTTTTTTTTTTTTTTTTTTTTTTTTTTGGCAGTTTTTAAAATCTTAACCAAATCCAAATACAACCTCAAGTAATCAAACCAATCAACAATAACAATAGAAATAAAACAACCCCACCACCGAGTTGACTCGGTGGTGCTGGTGAGTCGGCTGCCAAGACAAGGGGAGGGGGAAAGAGCAATTTTAAACCAAAATTCAAACCCATTTTTATTATAAAACTTTTTAAAAATTCGGATTAAATAAAATGAAAATTAGGGTTTTGATAAAAATGGTTTTTATTTAAAAAGAAGATGAGAAAAAGAAGGGAGATGGTGGTGGTGTGTGGTGGCAGCGGCGGTGGTGGGGGAATGGTGTGTTCGGGTCACTTTGGCGGCGCGTGTGTGGTACGGATGGAACGAGAAAAGCCCGATCTACGCGTTGGTCAAATAAAATTTTTTTAGCCGGAATATTTACCGGTGACCGGAAATATTTTCCGGCAAAGTGGGAGGGTGGTGGCCGACGGCCGGATTCAAAAGAGAGGGGAGAGAAAGATTTTAGAGAGAGAGAGAGTAGTGTGTGTGTTGGTGTTGACATGAAATAAAATATAAGATTTTTGGTTTTTATATTAAATGGGGAGGGGTTAAATGAAAATTGAAAAGTGAGGGTGGGTTTGGTAACTTAGGGCCGGAGGGGGTATTATTGCCATCTTGGCAATACTTTTTGCGGAAATGGTTCGGGGATCATTTGACATATCAAACGGACTCGAAAAATTACGAAACTTGCGCCATTGTTTACGAAATCATTTTTCCTATGGAAACGAGTATAAATTTACAATACTTTCAAGACTTCAATAAATATCAATATATTTGGCAAATGCGATACGTTTCGAGTTAACATTCCCGCAGCAACGCGCGGGTACCCCGCTCGTTAGTAATAATAATAACAAAGTTAAAGCAATAGGGACCCTTTATTTTATCATATACAGTAGTATACTTTATCATATCTTTCAACAGCATATGTAGAGAAACAAGTGGGAAGGACCCGCTGCGTTGCAGCGGGAATTTTCGGGAATTTTTTGCGATAATCATTTACGGTGAATGTTTGGGCGGGGTTTCTTGTTATAAGATCGTGGTATGTTTTTAGTTGTCAGTGTCAGTGTGTTATATATTAAACTTCAACATTTTTTATAAACCCGTACGTACGTCCAAAGCATATCAATATTGAGTTTATTTTGTTCGTTATATAGAGGTTTTTTTGCCAGTATTTTTTTTTATTTAAGAAATTGCTAGATATCTATATAAAAAAATCGTAAATATCAAGAAGTTTACAGTGTGTTTTATAAGTTACCATTTTATTTTATTTTATTAATGATTTGTTTGTACGAACAAATATTTTTTTTATATTTCAATTGAAGGGGCTGATGGGCTGTACGTCGAACTAAAAGTAGCCCGTTAATAGGCTCCTGCTTTACTAAATATAATAATGCAATTTGGAATGTGGTCCTTTGCGAAATGTAATATATAGAGAATACAGTTATTCACCATCTAATGCATTTCATGAAAAATTTTGGCGGCTTGTGTGAAGTTATTTGGCGCTCCTTGATATGTGGGGATCGTGGAGCAGCTTCTACAGAATATTGAAGTTGCGGTTTATTAGATACAAATCATACAATAGACTTTCAAGGAAACAACTGGAGAAGGTATGTTAATACACCATTCACTATTTTAGTTCATAATTTGTGTTAATTAGTCTATTAACCATTTAATATTATGTTAGAGTTCTTGATTCATTGAGTTTGATTGCATGATTATAGTCAATTAGGTTAATTTTTCCCTTTTGTTTTATGTTAGTAATTTAGAGTTCTTTAAATTAGCACGGCTAACAGTAATTGTGTGGGTACTATTTCAAAGATCAATTAAGATAGAGTTACTTTATGTTTGTATGTCCTGAATTGAAACTATTTTAAGTATGAGTTGACTAATCAATTCTAAACCAAAATCAAGTTGATTTAGTCCGATTCAGTCTTGATTTGATCCTCTTCGACTGCAACCCATATGAACCCCTTATGAAATATAGGGTATACATGTCCTGTTAAAAGATTAATATTAGTATGTTAGTTTGGGAAATACAACAAGCTTAATCAACTAGAACATCTATCTACAGTTTTAATACCAAAGTAACACATGCTAGCTACAACAATTTTATTGATTATTGAATGAAAACAGCTAAAAAGGTAACTTTGCTATGATGCGTCTCATGTGAAGTACACATATTAAGAACCGCAATAGTGAATAGTAGATTTGATGTTCAATACATGTTACCGCTTCACAATAACGGTTATTATGATGCCACTTTCATGTTCAGTACATGTTGCTGCTTCTTCAGTGATGTACACTAATAATTGGGCTGTTCTGGTTTGCACATCTCGCTTCTGATAAATTTTTCTGTCAATTTATGTTTATATGGTTACACTTTACTGACTGTTTATTGTTTCGTTTACGTTGATACAGAAATAGAAGAACATATTTAAAAATAGAAATTGTTAGTGTTAGGATATCTAACTGCAACTGCTTGATATAATTATTGCGTTATCTATACTTTAGTTTTAAAAGTTTAGGATCTGTTTATTTTGAAAGTCAATGTGATTGTTTGTTTCTGAATAAGCTGTCTCGAAGTAAGCAGTTTGAAAATGCATAGAGGTGTTTGAGATTTCTTATCAAAATTGTTTATATTCAACACAATGGAAAGCAAGAAACTGATACACGCACGTGCTATATGATTTTGCAATCTCATCATCATTAAAAATAAGTAGAACAATATTTACGTAAGAGAAAAGACCAGAAGCTTTACAACTTACAAGTATTATTTTGTATTCTTCTTATATCTTACAAAAATTTTTTGGATTTATAGGAACAACAACACAAACGCCCCCCAACTGCTGCTGAACTATTTGAGCTCACACACATGAAGAAAGGAGCATTCATTACGTCAAAATCAGACAGAGTGGCGGTATTTATTCTTACTTCCATAGTTACTAATTCTTGAACTTAGTTTTTTGCCTAAATCTTTCTCAGTTTCTCTCAATTCTTTTTAATCCAATTCTCACTTTCTCAATAACACATCACAATCGACTAATTGAGTATGAACTTATCACGGTATCATTTACGTGTTTAATTAGAATAAATCAGGTTAATAGCTGAATTAAAGAGGTGTTTGGGACTTTTTTGACAGCTGAATTAAAGGGGTGTTTGCCACTGATTTCCACTGAATCAAGGGTGTTTGGTAGCATTGAATTCAACACTTTTAATATTGTAGTTTTAAGCTTTATTGAATATTATAGTTTTAAGATAACAGTTTATATTTATAGTGTTATATGTAATGTGTGTTTTTATATAAATGGATTTACATTAAACAAATTGTGTTTCGTGACTATCTACAGGCTGCGTATAATGGCGCACTGGTGGATAACTATTGATCAGATCCTTGCTAACCATCCCATCTATGATGATGACCTATGGCAACAATGTGCTACAAATGGTGGAGTGTTTGGGTGGGGTTCAATGTCAGATCCACAGTACACGATGACTAGTACATCAAGTACTACAAGATCTACTGGTGCTCCTTCCTTATGATCTAAAGACATTCAGGTGTGTTTCTTTCTTTTATATCCAGAGTATCACATTTCCTTATTTTAGTACATGTTTCAAAAAAACTAATATTTGAATTTGTTGTGTTCAAGAACTATCATGATAGCATTCTTGGAGAGTTAAAGGAAGAATTGAAGGAAGAAATGAGAGTCGATCTCAAGGAAGAAATGAAGAATGAACTCAATGAAGAAATATGCGAAGATCTCAAAGAAGAAATGCGTGAAGAGCTTACGGGAGAAATGCGTGCTAAAATTCGAGATATGCTTGTTGAGTATGGTATCAAGAGTCATGTTACCCGCCAACCAGAAATAAAACAAGGTAATGCAAGTGGCCATACATTTTGAACATCAACCATTATACCTAAAATTCTTTTGTTGTTTCATCCTCTCTTTTTTGTTAATTAATTCCTAAAACTGACTTTAGTTATGCAGCTTCTTGCATTTGAGTACCACATAGGCTTTATTATTCTCTCATGAGACTCTATTTGATATATAACCATGGATGTCTGTCATTAGAGGTAACTGCTATTTAAAGTTAAACTAAATATCATATACTATCGGTTTGTTGTCACCAATAAGACATAACTGAAGCACTTTTATCCCTGAGATGTCTTGTCATTAGAGGTAATTGCTAATTCAAGTTAGTTCCTTTATCTAATTAGGCTGATAAGGCTTCATCATTGGTTGAGTTGCATCTTATAGCCCTACTAGCTATTGTATTGATGCATAGTTGTTTGTGGTTTGTGATATTGTTATATTACTGTTTCTTCAATGGTGTTAGTTTTCTTCTATGCTGTGAACTGCTGTTTGATAGTCATCATGTTTCGCTAGTTGACTGATCACACTCATTTAATCATTTTGATGTAGTTTACTTGTGACATTTTGGCTTTTGGAGCATTAATAATGCACCCAATTAGTGTGGAATCCAGAATTTTTGCAAACCTTTTGCAGCTCTCGTTTGATGTCGATGGACATTTACTCTCACATTGGGTTGTCGGCTAATGATAATATAAATGATATTCATGGGTTGTGTATGAGCACACCCAAATCCACTCATGGGGTTCTCAAGGTTCTTTCTGTTGATGAACTAGGTGTTGATGTAACCAGATTTTTGAACATTCAAGATGCCAGATAAGAGCATTCAAAATCCTCACGGCCCCTTAAAAGTTGTGAATTTCAGGAACAAGACGTGTGTAGCAAGTCTCATGAGAACAAAAAAACAACTCAAGCTTCGGAAAAGTGTCTTAGCAACGCTGCAACATTTTCTTCTTCAAATAAGAACTCGTCTTTAAAAGATGCCACCGCGAGTGAATTGTCAACACAGGATGACAATGATAGATCTTTTGATCCATCTGGCTTCCGCTCCACATCTATGCCTGTAAGTATTCATTGTTGCTCTGAATCTTGAATTTTGTTAGAGCCTTAGAGGTGACCATTTAGGACCTTCTCCAACTTATGCACCAAGACAGCAAATTTGGTGTTTAGATATAAAATTCCTTTCCAACCAAGACACCAAAGATTTGGTGTAGTTTTTTGTTCCACTATTTGGTGCGACACGATCTTACCATACAAAAATTTTAAAAATTACTATGTTGGCTAAAAAAATTCAAACTAAAAAGTAACAAGCTAACTAAAGGTATTCAGTATGTATTTAACTCTATGATAAAACAACTTATTAGAAATAGGTATGAAGTAAAAATAAATCAACTAGTATTATAAAGCTTGGAGTTATGATATTTGTAAACACTGTAGTGAAGCCAAAACTGTAAAAAGATTGTACACTAAATTTTGTGCACAGGTAATTTGGAAAAATAGCTAGAATGGAAAAAGGTTAAAAGGGTCATATGTGGTGAATGGGTTGAAGTGTAATTTTTATTTAACTCTTTTATTCTCTAACAGACCCATGTGAAGCCCGTATCTGCCATGAAAGGAAGCCGTGAGAAACGTGGAGTTGCTCCAGCAGTGAAGTAGGCTCCAGATGTGTACGACCCAATTCCTACTTTAGTATCACTACACTTTGAAGAGCTTTAAATCTATTTAGGTCCTCTTAACTTTTATGTAAGACAAAATCTTTAGTTTAGACTTCCTTTTATGCTGTCGATAATCAGATGTTAGATTTCTTTCGAATCTGCTTGTTATTTGATTCGGATATGGATTTTAAGACTATCATCACTGTGCTATTTGTTTGTGTGACATCTTGGACAAATGGAAAATAAATTGTATCGTTTAAATTGACGGATTACCGACATATTCTATCCTCAAAAGATATTTAAATCGCGACAAATTAGAGACGAAATTGTTCAAACAAGCTACGAGATTTAAGCAACAAATTGTTAGTGACAGTTTTGAGACAAAACTTTTAGTGGTGGATTAACGACCCATATTTCCATCTCTACTAGCGATGGAATAACAACAAAATGGCTGGCCGATTATTAGCAGTGCATTAGTGACCGCTTCGTCATTACTGTTAGTGACAGAGAGTTTGTCGCTAAGCCGTCACTTGATGGTCGAATCAAATTTAATTTAGGTAACTTTAAAAAGGCTCTAGCGAGGGTCTGGAGACCGATAGTTTGTCGCAAAAACTCTAAAATTTTGTCGCTAAATTTGTCACTAAAATTTTGCGAGGCCCTTTTTTGTGACGGAATATATCTGTTACAATTCTGTCGTTGAAGGGCTTTAGTGACAGAATAGCGATGCAAACTTCCGTTGTTGATGCCAGATTTTCTAGTAGTGTTGATCAAGGATTTTGTCTTTTCCAGGTATTGGATCATGTGTTCGTCCTTGGCTTCATATTCACCCAGCACGTGGTTAGCGACTAGTCGCGAATCTACATTTTCTTCTAGGTTGCGAACACCCATTTGGATTGCGATGCGTAGCCCTGCTAATAGGGCTTCGTATTCCGCCTCATTGTTTGTGGCTGTGAATTCAAAGCGTAGCGCATAGGTGAATTCCATACCTTCTGGATTTGTAAGAATAAGGCCTGCGCCTGATCCATCTACACACGAAGACCCATCTGTGAACAGGATCCAGGGTTCCTGAAAATCTGTTTTAGTTGCGGATGTCGGGCTGTCGCTGTCTGGCTTTTCTACGATGAAATCGGCTAAGACTTGTCCTTTGATTGCAGTGCGCGGTCTGTATGAGATGTTATACTTGGTGCGTGGGAATCGCAACATGCTTTACCTCTCGAGGGATCTCGAGAAGCTTACAACCCCCACCAGGCAGTGTACCTGATCGTTGTAGTATAGTATAGTGACAAGTACCGGGGGATTGATCGTTCAGCTTAGGAATAGTGTCGCTAGGATTAGAAAGCCTAATTACTAGTTCTAAAGGTGAGGGATGATTATTTTTGTATTTTTATATTTTATGGAAAGCAAGTAAAATCTCGGGTTTTGGAAGAGTGGGCGGAATTAGTTGCTATTCAACTAACCCAAAACTAAGATAAAATACTGAAAATGAATATAAACTAATTTATACTAAAGTTGTGAGCAGTAATTGGAGAAATTGTGTTTACTTAGACTTCACTACTCCCTAGATATCTTTTACACGTTAATTACTTGTTATAATTGTATGGATGACGGATTGTATTCCTTAATACCATTCATGGGGTGGCATACATAACTCCCCAATTCTATGAGCTCTTATCTCCTCCTACACCATGACCCAGCACAAATATAGGGATTGTAAACAGTGGCTCATGCATTAAATACAACCAATAAAGACCTAGTACGCCTCGGTTCATGTTTCTTAAGACGTTCAAGCATGTTACCATTTGGAGATCTGCCAGTTTTCTTAAGCCTAACATATAAAATCATTCATCCAAGACAAGAATAAACAAGTAATCAACACATAATCAATATCTAGGTTTCATTAGATCTAAGCAAACACAAAAGAGATCTAGCCTAGCATAATGGAATTGAGACAAGAACAAGATGTAGACAACCAACACATAGACATATTGATTGAATTAGAAGAACACTTATCTCAATTACAATGCAAGGTATCAAGGGTTTGGAACCCTTGAAAAACCTGTAAAATTTGCACCAAATTCGTCTTTAGGGTTTCACCAAAACTTCTCCCTTTTAATGTGAAAAACTAGAAAACTATATATAGGAAAACAGGGGTGACGGCGTCAAGAGCAAGGGTGTGACGCTGTCATCTCGCCGCCAAATACTTCCTCGGACGGCCTTGATCTACTTCTGACGCCGTCATCAACCACGGTATTTTATTCTTGGGACTTTGACGCCGTCAAGAGCAACTCTCGACGCCTTCATGCACTGTTCCCAGCATAGAAATTTGAGACTTTGCCGTTTTCTTCACTTTTATGCTCCAAAAACGTCCGAAATGGCTTCTTTTCCAGAATTCACTCTCCAAGTACCTAAAATCACAAAAGGAACGATTTAGGTCAATATTTGATCAAATAAAGTCGGATTCGGGCTTAAATGACCCCCTAAAAACGGATCATTTTTCGCCTCATCATATACCCTTACACTTGAGATTTGCTTGTCCTCAAGCAAATGCGCTTTTATTCTACTCAAATGACAAGTTAGGGGTCATTTAACACTAATATAAAAGTAATTACAACAAATAATCGTTCCAACAAAGACCAATAGACAAGCACGGAGGTCATACACAAGCATCTCACAAATAGTGTTTAGATACTCACATCTCTCAGGTGTAATAAAGTAATATAACATTATGGAAATGGAAGATATCTCTCACTACCTGTCATAGCAAAATAGATTACCATAGGCTTGGGAAAGGATCAAACCTCCACCACATGGCGTAAGCACCTAGGATAAACTATCAAAGAGGTCTTTTAAAGGGTTGTAACGTTAGGTATAGGGATATGAATTACACGGTTTTGTTGGATAAAGGGAGTTTTACTGGTGGCGAGTTAACAATCTTGGTTAATTACATGTACAAGATGGCGTTGCTAAGCCAAGACTAGACTCGACTTAAGCTAACAAATGAAAAATAACTAAAAACATAAAATGAACATAGAATGAAACGGGATGGTAGTCCGTATGTTTTTTCTCTTTTTCTTTCTTTTTTTTTTTCTTTTTCTTAATTTTTCCGATTTTTTTTTTATTTTTTTTTTTATTATTTTTTTTTTTTGCATACACTCTTACCCTACCATCCAAAATAATACATCATAGGGAATGAGCATTCCCCTTACACTTGACTCTTTACATACTTTACATTTAAACTAATCTAATGACTCGAATTAAGAAAATCAAAACACTTGGAGCACTTTTAAGATTAACGTACATATGGGGGTAATAATATTATATTCTTCCCCATTACTCCATAAAATAAGTACTTACCCATGAGTCCCAATCGTCCCAAAACAATATGTACAAGGATATGACTCGACTTAGCAACCATGTAATCAATTAGAAAGTTAACTTAGGGTTTAACAAATAACAATAATGCACTAAAAATGAGCGCATACACGGAAGGCAAAGGCGATTTGGTTGTACATTTAAGTAGGGTGTAACAAATCCTTCCTTTAAGTAAGATGCTTAAAGTTAGAAACGAAAAGATAGGTTCGGAGGGGTATACTAGGGGTATCGTGTACTAAAAATGAGTACAACGCTAAGGGTGTGGGAAAAATTAGTTGACTTAACTAGCCAAGTAATATGACTTAAATGGTCAAGTAATTATGATACGGGTTTAACACAAGGGTGATCCTAATGCCTCTTATCATGTAGTAAATCCTACCACACGAATGTAGTCTCACTAGCGGTCTCGGGATGCATCACTAACGCAAGTTCTAGAATCTAAATGCTACCGGTACACTCATAAGCACTAATAATAAATGTTTTTCCTATCAAATCTAAAGGCGAACCTCACATTTTTGGGTGGAAATTTTTCTGAATATACGGTTATGTGCTAGTCATACAACCTCCTATCCATGAGACGCTTGCTATGGCTAAAGTTTCACTCCTAAATGTTGTAAAATAATTTAAATTTGGCGCTAAAATTGCACTAACAAGTATTTCTCATAGTTTTATTACACATCTACTATCAAACAAAACAAACTCAAGCGAAAGTGCATATGTAAGGTATCATCTTTTTACCCTCCCCTTACACTTAAGATGAACATTGTCCCCAATGTTCAAGTAAAGAATGTAAAAGTGAAAAAGTAAAGAGAATGAAATCAAATACTCCCCTGATTCGCTCGGTATGGATTATAGGTTGGCCAGGTTAAATCTTCCTCCAAGAAAATGAACAATCAAAGCTTCCCCTCCAGAATATAAATCATCTCCTTGTCATACATAACCTATAAATCCTGACAACAATAGACAAGACAACCTCGCGTAAAATCGGCGGCATCCTATATAAGTTTCTAAATCCTAGAAAACAAGATAAGATATAATGCTTGTGGAATGAAGTTTGCAGATTTCCTGGAGATTATAAAACTTAATAATTCACAAAAACCATAAGACTCCGTTAGAAAAAACAAATCCGGTAAGATTTCCAGATTTTAACTCCTGACGCCGTCAAGAGTAATACTCTGACGCCGTCAGAATGGACCTGCAGAAATTCTTATGTTAAGTTTCCGGAAAATTTCTGGAAAAACTTGGTCCTACTTCCTGGAAAATCCTGCAAAACTTCATTATGACTCGATACAAGCATTTGACTCTAACAAATACGAATATACATGTTCATTTAATATTGTGGAGAATCATGATCGGTTTGTTTCTTAAAAACATATTTGGGGTTTCCCCTTACACTTATCTTTTGCAAAAATACTTTTAAGTTGGAGTTAAGACTAGACCAAACAACATAGTAAAGTATTTCCACATTTTAATTTAGAAACATGATCAACCAACAATAAAAATAAAACATGCATACGGAAGCAAATAACAATCAAACAAATAAAATCACACAAAACATGGGTTGCCTCCCAAGAAGCGCTTTTCTTTATTTACGAGTCTTGTAGCTAGACTCAAGGTCATGGGTTACTACGTGATCTCATCATTGGTTCCACTCTCCGATTGTAGATATTCCTTGTAGAAACCAATCACCTTTGTCTCAATCACCCCCATAATCATTTGGGTAAATTCTTCATCGACTTTATACTTTGGTCCAAGGGCCAAGCAATCTTTGTAGTAAAGAGTCCTTTTTTCCCATACATAGTCCATGCCCTTTTTCTTATCCTTCTCATCAATATCCTCAAAAGCACCAACGTTGTCCTTATCAAAACGAGATATAAAGTGAAATTCTTTCATCCTATTGGGCATCCTATAAGTGATACTATCGGTGTTACTTGCAAATCGGATCGTGCCTTCTACCTCATCATATTCTAACTTAGACTCCTCAACAAATGGTTTGCCAAACACAACATTGGATAATCGACAATCAATAACATTAGCAAGATCCTCCACAATCATAAATTCGGTGACAAAAGTGAAACTTCCAACAAAGACACGTAAACCTTTAACTCTCCCGACAAAGTTACAAACTCCACCAGGGTACTTGGGATCCCTTCTAGGTTCAAGTCTTGTTTCCACTATATCATTATAAACCGTTGAGGACATAATGTTGATTGGAGATTTGAAGTCAATGTAAGCATTGCTAATGTGCCTATATCCAATCATACATGGTATTTTAGCATTCTTAGGATCGCCTCTCTTGATCTTAGGTTCAATTATGGTGAAAGGAGATCGCGGGTTATCAATAAGATTATTATAATATGCAATCTCCTCCTTAGTGGGGTATAGATTAAAGTAGTCGTTAAGCTTCGGATCCATTTCCTCCTCTTCTAGTCTCTCAACAATATTCACAAAGTCATTAGGCCCTAGGTCCTTATTTGAATACAAGGCGGTTGCTAGGTCACTAAATGTATGTTCGAGTTCAATCTTAAATCAACCTATTAAGCTCTATAAGCTCCCTAATCTCACTCTCAATTCGTTCACGTAACACAGCCACTTCACTAGGGGAAAGGGGTGGATTCGCGTTTTCCATAATGGTCAACGGAATAGTCAATGAGTTTAATTTACTAACAAAGGCACAAAGAAATTAGATAGACTAAAGAAAACCTAAAAATAAAAATAAAATCTCACTAGAAAGGAATCTAGCAAGTAGACCTAATAAAAAGAAATCCTAACCTAGACAATAACTATTCCCCGGCAGCGGCGCCAAAAACTTGGTGCGTGGGAATCGCAACAGGCTTTATCTCTCGAGGGATCTCGAGAAGCTTACAACCCCCACCAGGCAGTGTACCTGATCGTTGTAGTATAGTATAGTGACAAGTACCGGGGGATTGATCGTTCAGCTTAGGAATAGTGTCGCTAGGATTAGAAAGCCTAATTACTAGTTCTAAAGGTGAGGGATGATTATTTTTGTATTTTTATATTTTATGGAAAGCAAGTAAAATCTCGGGTTTTGGAAGAGTGGGCGGAATTAGTTGCTATTCAACTAACCCAAAACTAAGATAAAATACTGAAAATGAAAATAAACTAATTTATACTAAAGTTGTGAGCAGTAATTGGAGAAATTGTGTTTACTTAGACTTCACTACTCCCTAGATATCTTTTACACGTTAATTACTTGTTATAATTGTATGGATGACGGATTGTATTCCTTAATACCATTCATGGGGTGACATATATAACTCCCTAATTCTATGAGCTCTTATCTCCTCCTACACCATGACCCATGATTCCTCCCGAACCGTCAGTTATTTGTCACACAAGCCAACCACTTGTGAATGGTCAACCGTAACATCTAAATGGAGCCCGGGAGGAACTAGCAAAGTTAATCCGTGGAGTTAAGTACAGAAATAGTACGTGAGTACAGAAAAGTACATCCCCGGGTCGTTATGTCCCAACGAGGTGTGAACGTGATACTACAATGACTTGTAATGTGTTGAAATAATATGTATATAGAAAAATGGGAATCTGAATGACTAACACTGGAATGTGAATAGTACTAGCTCTGTCACAGCTACATGTTTGAGAAACGTGCAATCAGAAACCCTAAAATGATAAAGTATTTACAAATGTACGTTTAAGTTTAAATAAACGTAAACGTAACGTATAAAACAAAACATTCCCAAAGAGGGAATTTGCATGCCTTAACGGCTTAAATGCAAATTAAAAGAAAATAAAATAAATAACTATATTTACAAACTTATTATAAATAATATTTACAAGTGTTATATAATTATTATTAATTAAAACTACTTATTTACTATTTATTAATTTACATAAAAATAAGAAAATATAAAATAAACCTAAATAAATAAAACAAAAACATAGAAAAGTTTAAACTAATATAAAAGAAATTTTAAAACTAAAAAAAAATATATTTATTATACAAGTATTCTATTTATTATTAATTATTTACTATTATTTAATTACTAATATTATTATTTAATTATACTCAATAAGCAAACAAAAATCTAAAACTTTTTACATAATTCTAAAATACTTATAAGAAGCTAAGAAAAATATAAAAACTATATTTTATATACAGAAATAAGAAAACTTAATTAAAAACTATTATTACTTATATAAACTAATTAAAATAAATTAATTATTATACATACTAAACTAATTTATAAAATTATGAAACTTTTTATAAATGTACTTAATCATCTCAGGAACCCATAAAAAATATAAAAAGTTTATAAAAATTATAAATAAGCCGTTTTAAAAATATATTACTAATTATATCCTAAAACCTAAGTAAACTATATTAATTATTATAAATACTATATGAACAGTAAAAAATGTGAAAAAAAATACAGAAAGTATAAAATAGTATGAAGGTGCTAGGAAAAATAAGTTGGGGCCACCAGCTTATTCCAATAAGTTGTTATAAGCTTAACAGTCCAAATAAGCTTAAACACAAAAACAAGGTTAAGTATATTGTGTGTGTAGAGATATTCGGAACTGGTGCCCCAGAGCAATTGGAAGGGGTGTGGGTTATAATGCATGTATACTAGCGAGAGGTCCTGAGTTCGAATCCACCCACACCCATTTTTGGTTTTTATTTTATTTTTTTTATTTTCTTTTTGCAAATCTAATAAGTAACTAATAATAAGCAATTTTAATAAAGCAACTTTTTTCAAAACTAAGAAATAAGCTCTGATAGAGCTTATTTCTTACTCAGATGGCTTTTTAAGCATTAAGCTTCTTAAATAGAAGCTATCACTGTGGTTAAAGCTTGTTTTGATTTTTCTTTTTATAAAACTATGTATATACAGATATTATACATGTATGAAGAAAATGGAAAGCTTATGAACAAAGAAATAAGCAGTTTAGGAGCTTATGAGCTTATTCAGTTAAGCAAAAAGCTCACAGTGGCTCATAAGCTCTAAACTAGCTTGAAAAATGAAAAGAAAGAAAAAGAAAGGTGAAAATATGTTTAATGGACAATATGTACAAGGATTGATGCACTGGACTTGACAAATAAGCTCAGATAAGCAAATAAGCAAATACAGTTAAGCACAAATCCAAACAACCCTGCATGCTATTTAAATGGCAAAATAAGCTCAGAGAATAAGCTGAATAAGCAAAATAAAAAGTTGGAGTAGCAAGGTGTGCTGGTTGGGTTTCCAAAAAGCTCAAGCTCAAGCTGTGGGGTCCACAGCTGAGCTTTTGAGGAGCTTGTTAAAAAGGCACCATTTCACTGAGTATGCTGATTTCTCAGCATACTTAGAAACATGGGACAATCTCTAAGCTAGGATCAAGCTCATCAAATAAGCTTGAAATTGAAAATAAGAAGCTGGGCCTTGTATTTTGGTGGATTGGCTTCTCAAAAAGCCAATTCACAATGATTGGGGCCCACTAAGTAGCTTATTGTAAGCTTATGAAGTATGGTGAGTTGACTGGGTTCCAGCAACTAAGAAAAGTGGACAAGTCTAAAAGCCACTTGCAGCCCTAGCAAATGGGCTGCAAGGTGAAAATTGAGCATAGGATCATGTAGTATGGTAGTCAAGCTCCACAAGGAACTAGAATACACAAGCTCAGGATCATAATTGAGCTTTCTAAGAGCTTATGAAATAGGGGTGGTTGACTGATTACTCAGTCATCTCAGAACATGGTGCAAACATAAGCTGAAACATAACTTGCCAAATGAGCTGATAAGAGCTCAACCAACATTGAACCTTAAAGTTTGATGGATTGGCATCTCAAAGATCCAATCCACATAAGCTAAGGTTCAATGGGGAACTTTTTACAAGCATTTGAAAAACACTCAACCACACAGTTTGCTACTGTATGGTGAGGTGTTAGTGACAAAAAGGTGGGTTGATTAAGCTACTTAATAAGCTAGAAATTGAAAGATAAGCATGAACAGAACAAACATGCTACAAAGGCATCACAAAAATGCCAAGCTCACAAGCTTGTGTCAACTCCACAAGCTTTTGCAAGCTTGTGGTTTTGACAGTTCACTTGTGAGACAGGGCAAAAAGCACTAGAAATAAGGACAAAATTAAGCACCTAAACATGCATAAATTAAATTAGCAAAAATATAATAAGCAATACAAGCAACAACACTACAACATCCTAAAAGATCTTAATCAGAAACTAATTAATAAACACACAGGAAAATTAGACATTTATTCAAAAACTAGAAAAACTGAAAATTTGACTTTTTAAGGTTTATGATCAAAGTTGACTTTGATCAACTTTGATCTGAATTTAATGACTAAATAAGACATATTAAGTTACAAGAACATGAAATGAACAAGTACAAACAACTTTTACACAGATTTGGTGAGTATGGACATGCAAATCATCACAGTGAACAAATGAGTGGACCAAATTGTTGATATTGACTTTTATATAAGTATGCAATAGGTTTGATGGACTGTCAATCCTCAAAGAACTTAGTATACCATATATCCATCAAAAATAACAACTTAGACCTATCTAAACACCCTTGAATCAGTTATGCCAAACACATCTTATATATAACTAAATTTAACTTATCATTACATAAGACTATCTATACCAATTTTATCAAATCCACAGGCTTTCATCTGTTAAATTAGAACCTTTAAAGCTTAAACAAGTAGTCACACAAGGTTTAAACCATGATTATCAAAAATCAAGCATATGACAGTTGAAATGCAATTTTAAGCCAAATCAAATTCTAAAACATAAACAACTAATATAAAGCTATAATATCATTAACAAACAACAAATAAACACAGAAAAGAAGAAATTAACACAGATTAAAAGCTATAACTAAGAAAATGCAAAATTGAGAAAAATTGCTTACATGGTGAAATCAAGCTGAGACTTTGGGAACCAAGGACCAAACCATAACCTATAACCTCCCATGAGGCACTACTACCATGGTCATCCATAATTTGCCATGCTCCAAGCTGTATCACCCAAGAACACATATTTTTGATTTTCCATTATATTTTCTCTATTTTTAGTGATTTTTGATTTTATAAAGACTAAGCTGATTTGAGGTATCTAAAAGCTTTCATTAGCTTTTTCAGGAGCTTATGTGACTTATAAGAGTCCAAATGATCAACAATAATCAAACAAGAAATGTAAATAACATGAAATTAAAGATGACTTGAAAACTTGAATTATAAAAGTAACTTGCATTAACACTGAAAATTAAGGTTCCATTACACTAATTGAGTATCATTACACCAATTAAAGCTTTTAAATGACAATAATTAAAAGGAAAGCAGTAAAAATTACACTAAGATTAAGCTATTCTAAGGTGACAATGGCATAAGGCCAAGGTGAGCATTCCTCTGCTTCTCTTGCTCTTTTTATAGCCTCTGAAGTACTTGGAGGTCACTCAATAAGTCCCACTTCATCTGAGCCATTGAATCTCTGTAATTCATCTCAACCTTCAAAATTTCTTTTGGCGCCAAAAGCTTACACGTGGATTTAAGGCGGTTTGAGTGTAATTAAAGTATTGTGGAGTGTCAGGGACAAGTTGGGAAGCTTTTTGAGCTTGGGGGTCAAGTAGGAGGAAAAACAGGGGAAGGTTGAGTGTTTGGAGGGAAAAAGAGGTGGGGAAGCATTTATTGAAGGGTGGCTATAGGCACAGAGGTGGTGGATGTAGTAGGTGAGTAGAGTGGTGAGGTGGAGTAGATAGGTGGAGGGTGAGAGGTGGCAAAACCACCCTGGTTTTGGGTGAAGCAGGGGTGGGAGAGATGGGTGAACAGTGTGTGTGGTTTTGGCGGTATTGGGAGGGTCAAACGGTCAACCCCCGTTTATATTATTAAGGGTGTTGGGCTGGTTTGTTTTGGGCTTGGGTAAAAGGTAAGGGTGGGCTTGTTTGTGTTTATGTTTGATATTAAGGATCCGGTTTGGTTTTTAGTGTTAACAAAACCCAAGGACCAATTGTGTAAATCTGCCAAAATTGTGGGGTTGACTTTGCCAACTTTCCAAACATCTTTAGAGGGACCAAACCTGCAACAAACATTAACACAAGGACCAAAATTGTATAATTTAGCATTTTAAAACTTATAAGGACCATTTGTGTAATTTTTGGATTTTGAGGGACTGAAAATGTAAATTCCCCAAAAGTTATCAATTTGTTCCAAATTGTAATTTATGCATAGTACAAGGGTATTATTTGTAAATTTTCAAGTTTTGAATACCCAGGGACCATTTTTGCCAATTTTGAAACTTGAGGGGTAAAAATTGCCAGTTTGTGTAAACTTTTATCCAGGGATCATTTGTGAATATTTTTGGTTTCCCAAGGACTAAAGTTGACTTTTTACTTATTTAAAACCTTCAGGGACTAGTTTTGCCAAATTGTGAAACTTGAGGGACTGAAACTGCCAATTATGCAAACTTTGTACGTTTTTCATCTGTTTTTGCATATTTTCCATTTGAAACATATAAAACACACTTCTAAGATATTTTAGGTATTTTGATGCATATTTGAGTGTTTTTGGATGTTTTGGCAGTTCAGATTGGTATAAAATGATGAGTATTTAGACACTCATCAACCCAGCACAACTATAGGGATTGTAAACAGTGGCTCATGCATTAAATACAACCAATAAAGACCTAGTACGCCTCGGTTCATGCTTCTTAAGACGTTCAAGCATGTTACCATTTGGAGATCTGCCAGTTTTCTTAAGCCTAACATATAAAATCATTCATCCAAGACAAGAATAAACAAGTAATCAACACATAATCAATATCTAGGTTTCATTAGATCTAAGCAAACACAAAAGAGATCTAGCCTAGCATAATGGAATTGAGATAAGAACAAGATATAGACAACCAACACATAGACATATTGATTGAATTAGAAGAACACTTATCTCAATTACAATGCAAGGTATCAAGGGTTTGGAACCCTTGAAAAACCTGTAAAAGTTGCACCAAATTCGTCTTTAGGGTTTCACCAAAACTTCTCCCTTTTAATGTGAAAAACTAGAAAACTATATATAGGAAAACAGGGGTGACGGCGTCAAGAGCAAGGGTGTGACGCCGTCATCTCGTCGCCAAATACTTCCTCGGACGGCCTTGATCTACTTCTGACGCCCTGTGTGACGCCGTCATCAACCACGGTATTTTATTCTTGGGACTTTGACGCCGTCAAGAGCAACTCTTGACGCCTTCATGCACTGTTCCCAGCATAAAAATTTGAGACTTTGCCGTTTTCTTCACTTTTATGCTCCAAAAACGTCCGAAATGGCTTCTTTTCCAGAATTCACTCTCCAAGTACCTAAAATCACAAAAGGAACGATTTAGGGCAATATTTGATCAAATAAAGTCGGATTCGGGCTTAAATGACCCCCTAAAAATGGATCATTTTTCGCCTCATCAATACTCACTTAGCAGTACACTCCATTTTTGTAAGCGTCCAGATGCGTCTGGTTTAGAGATAACTTGTTTGATTGGCTGATCAGTGATTACAGCTATTGGGTGCGCTTGGAAGTATCTGCGCAACCTTTTGGCTGCAAATACTAGGGCCAAGACCAGTTTTTCCATAGCGCTATAGTTGGTCTCTGTTTTCTTTAGGGCTTTGCTTACAAAGTATATGGGTGTCTGGACGGAGTTCCTGTCTGTTAATAGTACTGCGCTGACTGCTCCATGGGTTGCCGATAAGTACATTATTAGTTCCTCCCCTGGTCGTGGTGCGACAAGTTTGGGAAGAGATGCCAGATGATTTTTAAGTTGTTGGAAAGCTTCCTCTGCTTTGTTAGTCCAACGAAAGTCTCCCTTTTTTGTGCACTTCGTGAGTGTTTTAAAGAGCGGGAGAGATTTGTCTGCTGACTTAGATAAGAAACAGTTTAGCCCTGCTAACTTTCCATTTAGTGACTGGACTTCTTTGAGTGTGCGCGGGGAGGGGAGATCAATAACAGCCTTTGTCTTTTCTGGGCAAGGCTTAATTCCATCGGGTTCTATCAAGTATCCAAGGAACATGCCCTCAGTTGCGCCAAAGGTGCACTTCTTGGGATTCAACTTCATGTTTATTCGCCCCAAGGTTCTGAATGTTTCCTCGATGTCGCGCACCAATTCGTCCTCTGTATGGCTTTTGATGACAAGGTCGTCAACATAGACTTCCAAGTTGCGGCCTACTTGTTTTTCGAAAGCTGTTTCCACCAGTCGTTGGTATGTCGCGCCTGCGTTCTTCAGGCCAAAAGGCATTTTTGTGTAGCAGTACACTCCTTGACTGGTGTGGAAAGCTGTTTTTTCTTCATCTTCCACTGCCATCTGGATCTGATGATACCCTTTATATGCATCTAGGAAGCATTTGAAAGGGTATCCGCACAAGGATTCGACCTTCCAGTCTATCTCTGGCAGTGGATAGCAGTCCTGTGGACATGCTTTGTTGAGGTCCGTGAAGTCTACGCACATCCTCCAACTGCCATCGCTCTTCTTTACCATAACTGGGTTAGAAAGCCAGTCGTGGTAGTATACTTCGCGCATGATGCCTGCGTCTACGAGCTTATGTACTTCTTCCAGAATGGCCTTTGCACGATCTGGGGCTTGGCCGCGCTTCTTTTGTCGTATTGGAGGGTATCCTTGTCGGATTTGTAGCTTATGCTCTGTGATGGAGCGCGGTACTCCCGTCATATGTTTTGGCTCCCATGCAAAGATGTCTAGGTTCTTTTGCAAGAGTGCGCATACAGCTGCTTTACCTTTGTTAGATAAAGATCCTCCATTCGAAACTTGTTGCTCCGGATAATCTGGATGAATAGCGACTTTTAAATTTGGCGTTTTTTCTGTGCGCTGTTCTGGAACAGTCTCTGCTTCAGTTGTTACTGCGATGCATTCTCTCGGTGGTACTGTTGTGTTATAGAGAGTGACCACTCCTCCTTCCACTGGGAATTTAAGCATTCTGTGCGCTGTGGATGGTACTGCGCGCATGGATGATATTCCTGGTCTTCCAATGATACCGTTGTATGGTGAAGGAGACTTTATTATCATAAAGTTTATCTATGTTGCGGTTGATTGTTGTTCATCTCCTACGACCACCAACAATCATAACTGCCCCATGGGCCAAATCTTTTCTCCTGTGAATCCTGTTAATGATGTTGTAGCTGGTATCAATTTACTTTGGATTTCAGGTCACAGTCTTTTGAAACAGTGATCGTACAGGATATCTGCGGATGCTCCTCCATCAATGTACATGCGGTGGATGTCATGTCCGCCTGTATGTATTTCAATGGTTAGAGGCTCCACGACTGCGTTGTCCGCAGCTATAGTAGGGAAGGATATTTCTTTTTTTGGAGAGAATTTTTGGCTGACTTTTTGCTTTATCTTGCGTTGCCATGATTGTATCATGTATATAGTATCAGCTTTTTCCTTTGGGGGTTCTTTCTTACCCCCATTTCTCTGTTTATCTTTTCCCTCTTTGATGTTCTTTACGAGGTGGTCCATCCTGCCTTCTCTCACTAGCTTTTCAATTAGTTGTTTTAGTTGGACGCACTCGTTAGTTGTATGGCATTTTTGGCCGTGATACTCGCAGTATCCGCTACCCAGACGCTTTTCTTCTGCGGTGCGCATTGGTGGTGGTTTTGGGAAGTTCGCACCTTCTGTTACAAATATCTCTCTCGGAGTTTTTGTAAGAGGGGTATATTTGTCATTGTCTCTTCCATTTCGATAATTCCTGCTGCGGTTGTTATTCTGATCATTGGATTGTCTCCGCGGCTGTTCTTGCTGCCTATAGTTTGAATAACTCTTTTTGCTATCCGCAGCGGCTGTTTCCCCTTGTATAAAGGATCTAATGCGCTTTGTTAGCTCATCAAAAGTCTGTGGAACTTTGTCATTCAAATTTCGGATGAGTTCTGGGTTATTAATCCCATTCATGAACCCTGAAATTTTTAGAATTTCAGGACATGTTTTGACTTGTATGCACTCATCCTTGAAACGTTCCATAAAAGCGCTGGTTGATTCACCTTGACGCTGCTTCACTCTTGCTAGTTCCACAGGGTTTTTAGCGCACTTCTTTCGTTGAGTGAAGTTAAGGCGGAATGCTTTCCTTAATTCCTTAAATCCACCAATGCTCCTACGTGGGAGTTTGCTAAACCATGTGCGCGCGTTTCCTACTAACGTTGAGTTAAACATGTGGCACCACACAGGCTGAGGCCAGTTTTCGATAGTAGCGGCTGATTCAAAAATTTTTAGGTGATCATCCGGATCACCTGTTCCATCATATGTTTTCACATTAGTGGGCATGCGCCTACGTTTGCGGTCTGAGTAATCGCTGATGCGCCGTGTAAACGCATCGATCTTCTGGCGTCGCCATGGGAGAGACATATCTTCATTCTCTTCCTCGCGGCGTTTTCCTCTTGACTTCCAGTGTCCTGTTTCTTTATCCTCGTTGTCCAAGGAGTCACTGGAGGAAGGGTACTCTCTTTTTCGGCGCTTGCGCCGGCTTCTTTCAGAAGAAGGGCTCGAGGGATCTCTGCTTGGGGATCTTCTTCTCCCCAATCTATCTTGAATCCTCCTACTCCCAGGTTTGGAAGATCCTTGACTTGGCGAATGTTGAGGCCCTAATCGATCTTGTATTCCCCGACTGCCAAGTCTGGAGTGAACATTGGTGCGCCTCTCGCTGTCTCCTGAGTATTATGAATCAGATATCGTACCCAACCTATCATGGATAGTGGTACGTTCTGCGCGTCTTCCTTGTGGGTGACGCAATGGTGATGGTTCGCGTTCAGGACCGAAATTGAGTCGGGCTTGTAGGTTCGCGCTTGCCCTTCTTGTTGCTTCTTCTTGCATGAGGGCGGTTAGGGTTTCATAATTTTGGGATACAAAGTTTCCCAAAGTTAGATCGGGTGCATCCTCAGTTGTTGCAAGAATTTCTGCCTCAGTATTAGGCACCCTGTTTCGGTCAGGTGCGCCTGGTGGCGCAGTGTTGTTCACTGTGGGTGTAGCTTGATGAGGAGTGGTGAAGAGGGTGCGCTGGAGTTCCTCAACGCTTGGGACCACTGGTATGACTTGGGTAGTCCTTATAGGAAATTCTACTGCTAGACGAGGTGGGGTTGTTCCTGCCTCGTGGTGACCAGGTGTGCTGGTTGTACCTGCAACTTGTCTTGAGGTCGGATCTTGTTGATTCTTCCTCTGATGGTCACGCTTTTCTGACTGCGGAGTCCGCTGGCTTGAATTCTTATGTTTCGTCATTCTAGTTCTTAGTAGGGTCCCACGGATGGCGCCACTTGTTGATACAAAAGTTGGGCGTACCTGGTTATTGGGCTCTTGCTCTCGTACCAATTCGCTTCTTAGCACTTGTTACCTGCGTACTAAGAAAATAAAACAACACCGTTAGGCCTATCGAGGGATTGTCTCCCCCGATTAGACTCCGGCGTGAGAGTAAGTAATCGATTTAGGGTTCTCGTAGAGAGTTTAGGGTTTTTGTATATCGTACCTTGAATGGGAATCGTGTGATTCTATATATAGGGGCTGAAACCGCGTAGGTTTCTTGCTCCTCACTCTTCGCACTCGTGGTGCTTATTCGAGGAAAGGATATCTATTCTATGAATAGATAATCCTTATCGTGTAACTAATGGGTCTAGTTGGGCTTTTGGTCTCGTGGACCCAAAGCTAATGATACTGCGGCCCAAACCATTGTCATGCCAGCCCACTTGTAGTGGGCTTAGGCGCTAGTAGCGTATATTATTTAGACTCGCGGCCCAAATATAGACTATACGTCATCAATCAAATAACTTAATACTCATAGAGTATAATAAGGTCCCAACGTTTTATTGCGTATCATACGCTTATATTGTTTCTTTCCCTTTGTTACATATTAGTGGTTATTGTATTCACAAAATCTCTCGAAAGCTTTTTCATGTTATTATCTTTATCATATCATCTCAATATCTCTGTGTGCATTTTTTTCAAGTCACCAACATTAATATTCATTGGTTTGTCCATGTAATCTCTATTTGAATTTTTGAAAGTCGGGTTACATATTATTTATTGACATTTCATAGTAGTTGCTGAGAAGTTTCCCATCATATTTTATTTTTCCAGTTGTGATGTATTAATCTCTTCAGTTACAAATTCACATTAGTTTCATTCAGTGTTTCTGTGTTTTTGAAAGGGAAGTTTCCTATAAGCTAGATATTTTGTGTAATGGTCAAAAAGTCAATAGTCTACTACAATTAATATTACAACTACCAGGCCTCCATCCATTAAATATACACGGAACACACACTTATTCATCTCTTCTATATATAGAAACACAAACCGAACATATTCATGTATATCACCCAAACACTCCTTCATTTCTTTTTGTAACAACCCACGCATCCCTTTTTGTTCAGAAGGTACATACATGATGTAAGTTTTGCAAAGCAATGCTAATACAACTAAAGTTAAGGTTTTTCTAGGTGACCAAATAGACCACATTTGCTATGTTCTCTAGTCCCTCGTTAATTCGCTTACATATATGTTGTAAGTTTTGCAATCATATTTAGTACCATGTAAAGTATTTGATGAAAATGTTTCACATATTACTAGCATGGTACTCACGCGTTGCGACGGTGAGTACCCTGAAATAAAATGTTCCGGTAAATTATGTATTCTAATTTATTATTTTCTTTATGACAACAAATTTATGAATATCAAAAATTACGTGTGACGTGTTTTAACTCTTTAAGTAATGACAGTGTTTTTTATTATACGATTGTGATAATAAATATTTTATTGAACAATGTTTTTTCGTCGTTCAAAATATCTATTTGATTTATATAAAACTAAGTTTTATGGATACAGGTGTTAAAAAAATATGTGAAACCGACAAAATGAACTAACCCGCTCAATCCGAAACCGAAAAAAACGATTACTATGAAATGGATAAACCCTCTTATCACGGTACGATTTCGGTTTTTAGTTTTAAATATAAGCGATTACCCGAATCGAACCATCTTTTATATACATGTAGTTTTAAAAAAATTGAGGCTAGATTATAAATATGTACAGTAGTATAAAATATAGAGAAATATATTCTGTAATTTTAGCTTTATTATTTGTATTTCTTAAATTGTAGTTTTAATGTTTGAATAGTTTGTATAATATGCTTTTATTATTTGTATTATTTAATTATTAGTTTAATTATTTCAATAACATTTAATGCATGAATTGTGTTTAAATAGGGGGTGTTTTAATAACTCAATTAATTGTTTTCATTTACCATATTAATTGCTCACGTAAAACTAATAAAGAGAGTGTTTTGTGTTGTAAAGTGTTGTACCGTAAGCTTTTAAATTTGCAAGTCTTAAAATTAAGATTAAGAAGAGAGTACTTTGTGTATTGTACAATAATCTTTTAGACTTGTAAATCTTAAATTTAAGATTAAGGAGAAAGATTCTTATTATATGTAGTATAGATATTGATATAGATTGTGGGTTAAAGTAATTAACTAACTATCATTTATCATTTAATTACTTTAACCCACAATCTATATGATTAAATTTGTTCCTTTATAATTAGTTGACTAAAAGTTTATTTTGAAAGTACACCGTAACCTTTTGTCCAAGACAATAAGCGATGGGGAAAATACTTTATTACATATTGGAAAATATTTTATTACAAGTTAGTGACAAGTTTTATGAATTTCTATTATGTACCATTTTCTAAGACTTTTTGTAATTTTCTTTTTCTTGTAATTAAATATATATCCATAACAGTTATATTATGTAACTTAATAGTGACAAGTATCATTTATGAATAAAAATAGTTATCGACGAAGATGACCATTATGAATTATTTACAATTATAATAAAATATAAAAACAGTTATCGAAATCGACCCGGTCGAATCACCGGGCACCAGGTCAACCGGTTCGACCGGTTGGACCGCCGGGTCAACCCGGTTTTCAATTTATTATTAATTTATTTTTTTGACCGGGTCAACCGGTTCGACCTCCGGGTCAACCGGTTCGACCACCGGGTCAACCCGGGTTTTTATTAAATTTTTTTGAAAAAATGAAACCCGGTCGGGTTTCAAGAACCGGGTTGACCCGGGTCACTAAAAACCCGGCGGGTCACACCGGTTAACCCGGTTTTAGAAACCCGGGTTGTTTTGACCCGTTTTTTTGGCCGGAACCGGTCGAACCGGTTAACCCGGCCGGGTCGACCCGGGTTTCAAAACCTTGCTGTTATGTCACAACTGTGCATGCATGAAGGTTTAAAACGTATATGAAGAATAAAAGGGAGAATATGAATATGGATGGTTAACGTAATCCAAACCCATATTGTTCGACCCGCCATCCGCACAAAAGCTTATTTGTTAATCACCAATTTTACATAAACAACTTGCTACGCTAACACAAGAATCCGTTTTAGCAACACCAAATTGTTTTTGGTTAGTTTTCATTATAGCATTCTAACCAAATTATATTAAATAGGTACGTGGAAGAAAAAAAATAGCCAGAGTCACCAAAGTCACCTACAACTCGCATATGAGAAAATCCAGAAAAACTGTATTAATCATACTCAACTGTAAATAACAACTTACAATAGTTTATATAGAAAAGCAATAAAACCCTAACAAATTAAAAAAATAAATAAATAACGAGCCTAAACTAGTACAGACCTACATGTCTTATTAAACAAAAGAAACCTACTTTACTTTGTTTCTTTAGTTGTTAATTAACCATTCAATCCAAAATTATGGTTATAGCTCTCTTACCAACTAGAAATGAGAAGGTATTTTAAATTCATATCAATCATACTCAACTGAAACTAACAACTTATATAGTAATAAACCCTAACAACTAAGAAAAACAATTAGCAGACCTAAACCAGTACAGACCCCAGGCCTTTTTAAGCTAACTGTTACCCGTTACCTCTTTTTGGCAGGAAAAAAAAATTGCAACTTCTCGGCATTCTTCATTTGGGCTGTAGACATAACAAGAAACATATGGTTCAATGCTTGAAGATGAGATATTGCGAGCGTAATCAAAATTGCATGTGTGTTACCACCATTTTACCATAAAGATAAAAAAAAACAATAGCGCTGCTTTTAAGTATAAACCCAAACCTAGCCAAAAAGTTTATATATACGAAGCCATAATTAGTCACGATGTCACATATTTTAGTCACCATGATTGAATCTTTTGGGATAAATCTAAAATAGTCTTAACATACATTGTGCACAATATCTGTACGAAGCAAATCTACATAATTTCCAAAAAGACATTCCTTTTCAGTACAAAAAATTAAAAATATATATACCTGCTGCGGCACATGAGATCACATAAGATTATGTTTAATACCATATATATTGTGTCATTGAACACTCTAGTATCATCTGTTACATTATACACTACACTTTCATTCTCGAATCTTTAGTTAGTTGGAGTAGTTTAGATTAGTTTTACGGTACCAGAGCTTCAATTGATACTTGGTGACCCAATCGATTCAATCAACATAACTGCAATCAATCAAATATAATTATTCAGCAATAAGTGAAATCAAGCCATTTTTTTCACCTAGTTGACTCAATCACCACAAGTCTAATCACCTATAATCATTAAACAATAAAAAAGAAGTAGAATCATCACGTTTCAATATATCCAGATTCAAGCAGTTTCACAAAGACTTAGCAGAATGGCACAGTACAAATAAGCAGTTTTTTTTTTTTTTTTTTTTTTTTATTATTATTACTATTATTTTTTTTTGGTTCCAATTCGAATACCTAGTGTGGATACGAATGCAATATCGTGTCTGATCTGTAGAATACTTACTTCCACCTGTTACAAGTAAAAGGGATAAAAATGCCTATAATACCTTAGGAACATGTTCATACTTCTAATTTCCATCACTGCCTTTGTCATAACCAGGACGAAGTAGTCCCATCCTAGACCAAATATTTCCAACGTAGTCATGTGTCTGATCAGTTCTCTCCAATTTCATTCACAGGTTGGAAAGTCATCTTGAAATTCAACTTGTCAACCATTACATACGTCTCAAACTTTTTCTGCATTATAAATCTTGTATACTCTAGCAGCTAGAATTAATCTTCTTAGAATGTCTATAAGAATTAAGTTCACTCTTACACAAAGAACAGGCCATAGCTTTTCCTGGATACCACTTTATCTTGAGTATTCCAATCCACTTTATCACCTTCTACCCTTGAATCTTTGGGTTTAAGACAAAGTCTGTACATACTTACGCCATTTGACTATGGACCAAATGCTTTAATAACACCTCAGGAGCAAATATTGACCCCATTATCCAAGACTATATCTCAACATAAAATCACTAACAAACATCAATTCCTTAATTTTTCAGATAATGTCGAAACCTATTGAATAATAAAGACAACATGAAGAACTAAAACATTTCAATTTAATAAGACCATGCGCTTCCTAAACTATAAAAGGATCTTATTTCAGTTATAATCCACATAACTATAAAGTACATGATATACAATTTTAGACTCAATATAACATTGAAGGTAAAATATATAGCTCAACATATCTTTAGGAAGGTTCAGAAATTTCATCGAAAGTTTGTAGGCATTATACACTTCATTTATCTCCCTTTTTGTGTTGACTTGTGTATTAACTGACCATCGTTTTTACAGATAATGTCTTCACCGAAAGACGAGTTTGCTCATCTAAGAATCCCCCTTGAAAGTATATTATCCACCACCAGCAACTTTGCTGACGAAAATGAAATCGGCACAGGTGGAATTGGAAACCGTTACAAGGGACAGCTTTTGTGGTCGGGCGAATTGATTGATATCACTGCTCAGAGGTTAAATAAAGACTTGCAGGATGGAGAACAGATGTTTTGGACAGAGATTTCAATGCTTTCTAGTCTCAAGCATAAAAATCTGATTTCATTAATTGGGTTTTGTGATGAGAATGATGAGAAGGTCATCATTACCAGGTACGATACCAGGGGAATGCTCAGCGAATATCTAAGTGATCCGATGTTGTTGACATGGGTGCGAAGATTGGAGATATCTGTGGGTGTTGCGCATGCATTGAGCTACATTCATTATGACGAGCCACGCAACTTTAGCGTAATACATCGTAGCATATGCAGTGCCACTGTTCGGTTAAATGATGATTGGGAACCCAAGTTATCTGATTTTCAAGGTTCCATGAAGATTAAAGCTTCTGAGAGGCACTATTCATTTCATACTAATAAACTTTGGTACTTTAATGGGTATGGAGACCCAACATATATTGAGACTAAAAGGGTTAACCATAAGTCAGATATCTACTCCTTTGGGATAGTATTGTTTGAACTACTATGTGGTCGGGAATCAGTAAGTGATCATCCAGATAATAAGTACTTAGCTTCCGTGGCTGTTACCCATTATAGGGAGAAGAAACTCAATGAAATAATTGATTGGGATATATGGAATCATATGGACTCTCAATCATTTAACATTTTCGCGGGAACAGCGTATGATTGCTTGAACGAAGAACGATTGCAGCGCCCAAATATCGATGAGATTGTCAAAAGACTTGAGAAAGCGTTGGAACTTCAACTTGAACATCAAAAAACGGTAACACGGTTTTTCCTCTTCCATCTTTCTATAGTAATAAGTACTGATACTATTTATTTGTTTGAGTCTCCTAATTAAATACTTAAAAATGAGTTTTGGGGTGTGACACTATAATTAACTAACTAGCATTGATAAAATCAACATGCAGGTGGAGCAGACGGCCTGGATTACTTTAACCCATAATACTATGTAAAACATTTTCATCAAATACATTATATGCTAAATATCATTGCAAAACTTATATCATATATGTAACCGAATGAGGGATTAAAGAACAAAGCAAATATGGTCTCTTTGGTCACCTTGAGAAACCTTAACTTGAGTTGTATTAGTATTGCATGGCATATATGGGTGAGTAATATGAAGCAAGGTCCAACAATGATTCCAGAGGCCCACTAATTATGTATAATCAGTTTTATAGGGTCTAGCTAAACTGTAAACTGATGGAGTGAAGGTGTATACACTCCTATTAGATAAGTTGACTATGACTTTTATGTGTCAGGAGACTTAATATGATTTGTTAGTCAACAGAAGTAAAGTTAGCAGTCAAACCTAAAGTTAAATGTATTATGTAAATGGTTTTAGAAAGTTTAATGTCCCCTAAGTCTAAGAGAAGATAACTTAAGGAACCTAAATTGTTAAATTTGTCCAATTCAGTGTTTGTTATCCTTATGATGTACAATATTTGAAAGTCAACATAAATTCACCTTTGCACTATAAAAAAAAGATTAAATTTGTCGCTTTATAATTAGTTGACTAAAAATATATAGTGTCATTGAACACTCTAGTATCATCTGTTACATTATACACTACACTTTCACTCTCGAATCTTTAGTTAGTTGGAGTAGTTTAGATCAGTATTACAGTACCAGAGCTTCAATTGATACTTGGTGACCCAATCGATTCAATCAACACAAATGCAATCAATCAAATATAATTATTCAGCTAGCAATCAGTGAAATCAAGCCATTTTTCTTTTACCCAGTTAACTCAATCTCCACAAGTCTAATCATCTATAATCATTAAGCAATAAAAAAGAAGCAGAATCATTACGTTTCAATACATCTAGATTCAAGCAGTTTCAAAAAGACTTAGCAGAATGGAACACTTCAAATAAGCAGTTTTTTTTTTTTTTTTTTTTTTTGGTACCAATTCGAATACCTAGTGTGGATACGTATGCAATATCGTGTCTGATCCATAGAATACTTACTTGCGCCTGTTACAAGTAAAAGGGATAAGAATGCCTATAATACCTTAGGAACATGTTTCATACTTGTAATTTCCATCACTGCCTTTTTCATAACCAAGACGAAGTAGTTCCATCCTAGACCAAATATTTCCAACATATTCATGTGTCTGATCAGTTCTCACCAATTTCATTCATAGGTTGGACAGTCATCTTGAAATTCAACTTGTCAACCATTGCATACGTCTCAAGCTTTTTCTGCATTATACACATCTTGTATAATCTAGCAGCAAGAATTAATCTTCTTAGAATTTCTATAAGAATTAAATTCACTCTTGCACAAAGAATATGCCATATCTTTTCCTGGATACCAATTTATCTTGAGCATTCCAATCCACTTTATCACCGTCTAACCTTGAATCTTTGGGTTTGTGTCAAAGTCTGTACATACGCCATCTGACTATGGACCAAATGCTTTAATAACACCTCAGGAGCAAATACTAACTGCATTATCCAAGACTATATCTCAACATAAAATCACTAAAAGACGTCACTTCCTAAACTCTTCAGGTAATGTTGAAACCTAATGAATAATTAAGACAACATGAAGAACTAAAACAATTCAATTTAATAAGACCATGCACTTCCTAAACTATAAAAGGATCTTATTTCAATTATTATCCACATAACATTGAAGGTAAAATATATAGCTCAACATGTCTCTAGGAATGTTCAGAAATTTCATCGAAAGTTTGTAGGCATTATACACTTCATTTATCTCCCTTTTTGTGTTGACTTGTGTATTAACTGACCATCGTTTTTACAGATAATGTCTTCACCGAAAGACGAGTTTGCTCATCTAAGAATCCCCCTTGAAAGTATATTATCCACCACCAGCAACTTTGCTGACGAAAATGAAATCGGCACAGGTGGAATTGGAAACCGTTACAAGGGACAGCTTTTGTGGTCGGGCGAGTTGATTGATATCACTGCTCAGAGGTTAAATAAAGACTTGCAGGATGGAGAACAGATGTTTTGGACAGAGATTTCAATGCTATATAGTCTCAAGCATAAAAATCTGATTTCATTAATTGGGTTTTGTGATGAGAATGATGAGAAGGTCATTATTACCAGGTACGATACCAGGGGAATGCTCAGCGGATATCTAAGTGATCCGATGTTGTTGACATGGGTGCGAAGATTGGAGATATCTGTGGGTGTTGCGCATGCATTGAGCTACATTCATTATGACGAGCCACGCAACTTTAGCGTAATACACCGTAGCTTATGCAGTGCCACTGTTCGGTTAAATGATGATTGGGAACCCAAGTTATCTGATTTTCAAGGTTCCATGAAGATTAAAGCTTCTGAGAGGCACCATTCATTTCATACTAATGAACTTTGGTACTTTGATGGGTATGGAGACCCAACATATATTGAGACTAAAATTGTCAACCACAAGTCAGACATGTACTCCTTTGGGATAGTACTGTTTGAACTACTGTGTGGTCGGGAATCCCTAAGTGATTATCCAGATAATGAGTACTTAGCTTCCGTGGCTGTTACTCATTATAAGGAGAAGAAACTCCATGAAATAATTGATTGGAATATATGGAATCAAATGGACTCTCAATCATTTAACATTTTCGCAGAAACAGCGTATGATTGCTTGAATGAAGAACGATTGCAGCGCCCAAATAGTGATGAGATTGTCAAAAGACTTGAGAAAGCGTTGGAACTTCAACTCGAACATCAAAAAGCGGTAACAAGCTAAGGTTTTTCCTCTTTTGTCTTTCTATCATACTAGGTACTACTATTTATTTGTTTGAATGTATACATCTTCACTCCATCAGTTTACAGTTTAGCTAGACCCTATAAAGCTGATTATACAAAATTAGTGGCCCTTTGGAATCATTCCTGGACCTTGCTTCATATAACTCACCCATATATGCAATGCAATGCTAATACAACTCAAGTTAAGGTTTCTCAAGGTGACCAAAGAGACCATATTTGCTATGTTCTTTAATCCCTCATTCTGTTACATATATGATGTAAGTTTTGCAATCATATTTAGCATCTACTAAAGCTATCGCTTTATGCCCCCACATTTTTAAGGCCCCCGATCTTCTAAATCACTATCATGTATAAAGTCATTACATATATTCTTAGCAGCGCCTTTAGGGCCCCGGCATTTTTTAAGCCGAAACCACATCTACATTTATCTTTGTTCTTTAGGCCCAAAGTTTATTAGATACCAAGTCCATCATTTTAGTTTTATGAAAATGATCAAGATTGTCTTTTGGGGCAATGAAAAACAATTAGTTAAGCTCATTTTAGTAATTTTTAGGCCCTCGGTTTACTAAAATACATGATACAAGTTAGAATTTGAGGCCACATCTAGTTTTATTTTTATTATTTAGGCATACGGACAATCAAATACCAAGTCCATCATTTTGGTTTTATAAAATGGACCAAGATCATCTTTTAAGGTAATGGAAAAAAATGAACTAACCTCAATTTTGTAATTCAATTCTTAAAGACCGGAGTAATAGATAGGGTTATAAATTAACGAAAAGCTCGACGATCTATTTGTGAATTCTCTTTTGATCATGTATTTTTTTTTGTACTTTTTGTTTAATGTGTTAATAAATGAATATGAAGAAACCTTTTTCTTATACAATGAGCACAAGCATAAATTTTCTTTCGCTTAATTGTTTTAAGTATTCATGTAGGGTTTGTTTGATTAACTGTTCACAAAAAAACACATACAAGCGCACTCGTTTTGTTCAATTATGTCATCTTAGCCCTGCTTCTAGATCACGGAAACAATGATGTTTAGTTTTTCTACTTGTCATTTTGTCTTTCAATTATCAACCGGCTCTTAATTTACTAAGCGTTCTTGGTTTTTCTAGATAGACGTTATATAGACAATTTTACTAAAATCATAGCAAATAATAAAAGGCCCCATTTTTAAACTTTGCTTTAGGCCTCGGTAATGATTGAACCGCCCCTGAGCATATAATGTATTTGATGAAAATGTTTTACATAGTATTATGGGTTAAAGTAATCCACGGACTCTCCTTAACCTGCATGTTGATTTTATCAGTGCTAGTTAGTTAATTAGTGTCACACCCCAAAACTCGTTTTTAGGTATTTAATTAGGAGAATCCCATTAGATAAGTTGACTATGACTTTTATGTGTCACAAGACTTAATATGATTGGTTAGTCAACGGAAGTAAAGTTAATAGTCAAACCTAAATTTATATGTATTATGTAAATGGTTTTAGAAAGTTTAATGTGCCCTAAGTCTAAGAGAAGATAACTTAAGGAACCTAAATTGCCAAACTGGCAAACTTATATCTAGGACTAATTATCTAGAAATCCTAGATAATTCCCCTAGCTTCCACACTTTTCTCATTTTATTGAGAATGTGTGTGTGTGTGTGTCTTGAGTTTTCAAGAGGAGGCAAGAACAAGAGGTTTTCTAATTATCTTTTGGATGATGCATTATGTGTGTTTATGCAAGGAGGAAGTCCCTAGAAATGATCTCCCACAAATAGGTAAGCTTATTATTGATGAATTAGAAGTTACGATTTATATAGTGTAATCGGGGATTTTATCATATGATCAAGATATGATCATATGATGATTAGAATTGATGAAGCGTAAGCTATGGGTTGTATAAACCTTGTTATAGTGTTTCCTTTATGTATTTGAAGTGGTTATGGTTTATGATGATTTTGGCTTAAGAAGCAAACAAGGATGATGGTGGTGAGTTATTGATATATATAGCTTTGTTTAAAGTAAGTAACCAAGTTATAATATGTTATGATATATGAATAATTGATTATATTAGGTGTATTGATTGTTAAATGGCAAGAGGTAAGGAATATAAGACTTGAAAGTGGTGTGGAATCTAGGCTAGTTAAGCTCTAGCGAATGAATGTTCTTGGTTTAGTAATGAGACTAATCAAGGTATGTATCTGATTATGAATTATGTTGTGATGATATGATTATTTTGGTTATGAGGCTTTGTATGCAAGTGTTGGAAGAGTAGTGTGGAGAGTAAGTTACTAACTGTGTGTATGGTTAAGTGAAATAGACATGATGTATATATATGCATTTGATTATGTCATGTGTGATAATGTATTATTGTGAGTTACTTACTAAGTGAAAGCTTACGGTTTAGTTTTTAACCGTTTTTGTAGGTACTTATGTGAAGAAAGTAAAGGATTAAGATTGGGCACGGGTTGGAAGTGATTGATTATGCGTGTACACGTAATTAAGATGTCGAGCTCAATCATGGTTGAACCCCCGAGTTGAAGTATATGTGTTCAAACGATTGTTTTGAAGTGTCAAGTCCAGGTCTTGTATTTGAATAATGGTTATGAAAGTTATCTAAGTGTTTGGGTATAAAAGTTGTATTGAGAGTGAGTTAAAATGGGTGTTTAGAAAACTTGGTGAAGTATGTATTCATGGTCCTTTTAGACCATGTATGTTTATGAAAACTTATTTACACGTTGTTTTAATGAATTCTGGAAAGTTTGGCAAAATATCGTGTCCGGGAAGATGGTTTTCCGGAAAATGTAATGTCTTGACATTAGCAGGTCCGTAGCTGTGCGGCCAGGGATCCAGCCACGCGGATGAGGTTTCGGCCGTCAGCGGCTGCAGGAGATTTGCCATATTTTTTCAGTTTTCTAAAACTCATATAAAAAAACGTAATCTCGTAGAGTCACGCCACTTATCATTTAAAGGGAATTGAGTCTATTTTCTATTAAAAATACTTTGAGGTGTCTGATTTGGCATATTAAAAATGCATCGAGTCAAAAGACACTTCCTGCTTAAGTAAACTTAACTGGGAAAATCTCACCTGTTTACGCATTTTCTTAAGGAGTTGATTTGTCTCAGTTTCAAACACAGTTCCAACAAATGGAGCTTATAGACTTATGTGAGTAGATTCCTTTTGTGGCTTTCTGGAACTGCTTAAACTCTTCCAAACAAGCTAACCTAAACACCCACTAAACATATACTATGCTGAAAACAACTTATTTCACATAAAGGGTAAATTGGTAACTCTTAATCGACAAAAAGTAAGTACTTTAAAATAAGCAATATTTGATAACAACTTATTCCACATTAAATAAGCTAATAAGCATAAAACCTCTTCTTTTCTTTTTGGGTAACCTTGGTGCCAACCTTTTTTGACCGACTGATTCAAGGAGCTTGTGCTCATAACCACATAGACTTAAACCGAGCAAAAAAAAAGTATTAACGATGCTCCTTACGTTATTTATCCAAATGCTTTAAACTTCTTACTTATCTAAAAGTTGCATAAAAAAAGTTATCCCAAACATCCCCATAGCTTCCAATAACACATTTCCAAACACCCACCAAGACTAATCAATCAACTATGCAAGTAAACCCTTAAAGCCATAAATTTGCATCCTATGAACATTATATCATACCACCAAATTCTGCATTACAAGAATTCATGCACATGGAAATTAATTTTTTTTTAATAACCATGGTTTACGACATTTTAACTGACTAATACATGATGTTCGAACTCACGACCACACAAACTCAAACCTTCTAAAGCGCTATATACGGAGGAATGGAATTAATGTTTCATATATAAAAGGGCATATTTTTTTTAAATGCACATAGAAAATGAAATATAACTACAAAAATGTATGTTATTTATGAAGTTAGAAATGTGAACTTACAATAATTCAATTACTTTTGAGTAACCCACCAGTGGTTTTGAGAACTAGCATAATACCTGTGCGTTGCATCGGGGAAGTTTTATATCACATAATTTATTATTTACATAACACATGCATAAACTAAAAACTTCATTGTCAAAAAACTTTAAAACATCATTCAAACATTAACACTGCTAACCATCGGACTAACCAATTCAGACTTTCCACCAACACAATTACTTTCTAAAACAAACGGAGGTATGTTGAAATGTCTTTCAAGATTTTCAAGATGCGTAAAATTATCCGAACATATTCGTCTTCATGAAAATCAAATGTAGCATCCGCATTATCATAAGAGAGAGGATCAACACTTGAGAGACAAACCTATGAAAAAAGAATTAAAGAAGTTTAACCGTCAATGTCACACATAAAAACAACATAAACCGACAATATCTTATACTAATAACTTACGAACATTATCATTCCCTATAGGAAAACTTGTATTATACAACTGATAACATCAAATAGTTCTGATATTTTATTGTTAATTTCCCCTTATTATGCTCATCTTTTATGCCATTTTACTAGGATATATACTGTTATTCGTTTATATTTTATTTTCTGGACAAAGATGAGCATTGGAACGAAAGGACGCGGATTTGGAAGGTTATTTATGAAAATATTATTAATACTGAAAAATAAAGAAAACAAAGAACAAAGATAGGTTTTCGAGTCCTCAGACCGATTCTATTCTCTCCCCTAAAACTGATGACTCCTAACCCTATTTAAACTTGTGTATTCTTGATAAGCAAGAAACATTTATTATAAGGAAACTAAATAAATAACTAAAGCTAAATAAACAGTAGACTTCCAGCAACTTTAATAGTTAACCCTCAACCCCCTTAATTATTCTAAAGTTCGTATCATTACTTCCCCCCCCCCCCCCCCCAAAACACACCTTGTCCTCAAGGTGTGGCATTTAAATTTTATCTTAATCTATCTTGGAGCCATGATCCCAAGATTTGAAATTAAGGTCTGGTTCATCTGCTTCATCACTCTTATCGACCAACATTACTTGCAAAGTGCGACTCGCGCATCGATGACCAGGTGTGTATTTCTCATCACACTGGAAACATAGTCCTTTAGCTTTCCTCTCTTGTATTTCTAACTTGGTCATTCTTCGGAAGTTATCACCCTTAGTGCTAGTTTGTCCAACTATCGCAGTCGCACCCTTAGATAGCATAACACCCTCGTATAACTGGTTGTCTTCAATTGTTACAGCCAACTCCATAGCATGGTTCAAACTTTCGGGATTCATGACCCTAACTGCTGCCCTAAGTGCAGGTTTAAGCCCTTTTATATAGGTGGCTTCCATGATAGTTTCTAGAACCCCAACCAGTTGGCAAGCCAATTTTTCAAACAAAGCAACATACGCTCGAGCCGATTCCTCTTGAGTTATTGCCAAGAATTGCTCATACAAATCTCCTTCGTGTGATTGTTGGAACCGAATCAACAAACGCCTTTTAAAGCCATTCCACGAATGGAATGGAGTTCGTCCCTCACTCCATCTATACCAAGATAGTGTCGCGCCCTTCATACATAAAGCTGCTACTCGTAGTTGTTCTTGTTGCGGAATTCCTTGAATTTTAAAATACCGTTCAACTCTATATATCCATCCATATGCATCTTCACCTTCAAACAACGACATCTTCAACTTTCTCATTCGATGCTCAAATCCGGGATACGCGAATCTGTCTCCACCTTGATTTGTTCCAGCCCCCCGATGCTTTATTTCTCCTGTATTATGTGTTCCCATCATGTGTTGCATCTCCGTATCCGTCGCTTGCGGGTCCACCCCAAATTCCCATCCAAAACCTGTAGATTGCATTCCTTTAACAAAGGGTGCACCAGAAGTACGTGGCTTAAATTGCTCATCATTCAAGTCACTCGTTTTCCTTTTGGTCGATCCGTCCACATCCTGATAGTCTGGCCGCAAGTTTTTTCCAATAGTAGTGCTAGATTCACCATTAGAATTATGCAATTCCAACCCAATATCATCATAACCCCGTCATACAGGTGGTACATACGGGTTCGGCTTTGTAGCTAACTTTGTGGGATCAGGAACTTCAAAAGTTGATGTTAAAGTTGATGTTTGCTTCGTTGGATCAGGAAATTCAAAAGTTGATGCTTGCGTTGGAACCCTACCTAAGATCAATTGTTTCAATTCCTCAAATTTTCTGATCAACTTCTGATTTTAGAAGTCCAATTCCCCCATCTAACTTTCCAATACCTTCGTCAAACTTCTTCTCCAAAGCATCCATTCTTTCTTTCACTTCTGCCTTATACACGATGAATTCAGCATCCAGTTCTACAACTTTTTTGAGAGTCATGACTTCTGATGAACAGTAAATTCGAAAAAAAATTGGTCCAAAACCTTGCTCTGATACCAATTTGATACAAACCAAACTAATAATATTATTAATACTGAAAAATAAAGAAAACAAAGATCAAAGATTGGCTTCCTAGTCCTCAGACCGGTTCTATTCCCTCTCCTAAAACTGATGACTCCTAACCCTATTTAAACTTGTGTATTCTTGATAAGCAAGAAAACATTTATTATAAGGAAACTAAATAAATAACTAAAGCTAAATAAACACTAGACTTCCAGCAACTTTAATAGTTAACCCTCAAACCCCGTTAATTATTCTGAAGTTCGTATCATTACTTCCCCCCCCCCCCCCCAAAACACACCTTGTCCTCAAGGTGTGGCATTTATATTTTATCTTAATCTATCTTGGAGCCATGATCCCAAGATTTGAAATTAAGGTCTGGTTCATCTGCCTCATCACTCTCATCGACCAACATTACTTGCAAAGTGCGACTCGCGCATCGATGACCAGGTGTGTATTTCTCATCACACCGGAAACATAGTCCTTTAGCTTTCCTCTTTTGTATTTCTAACTCGGTCATTCTTCGGAAGTTATCACCCTTAGTGCTAGTTTGTCCAACTATCGCAGCCGCACCCTTAGATTGAATAACACCCTCGTATAACTGGTTATCTTCAATTGTTACAGCCAACTCCATATCATGGTTCAAACTTTCGGGATTCATGACCCTAACTGCTGCCCTAAGTGCAGGTTTAAGCCCTTTTATAAAGGTGGCTTCCATGACAGTTTCTAGAACCCCAATCAGTTGGCAAGCCAATTATTCAAACAAAGCAACATACGCTCGAGCCGATTCCTCTTGAGTTATTGCCAAGAATTGATCATACAAATTTCCTTCGTGTGATTGTTGGAACCGAATCAACAAACGCCTTTTAAATCTATCCCATGAATGGAATGGAGTTCGTCCCTCACTCCATCTATACCAAGATAGTGCCGCGCCCTCCATACATAAAGCTGCTGCTCGTAGTTGTTCTTGTTGCGGAATTCCTTGAATTTCAAAATACCATTCAACTCTATATATCCATCCATATGCATCTTCACCTTCAAACAACAGCATCTTCAACTTTCTCATTCGATGCTCAAATCCAAGACACGTGAATCTGTCTCCACCTTGATTCGTTCCAGCCCCCTGATGCTTTATTTCTCCTATATGATGTGTTCCCATCATGTGTTGCATCTCCGTATCCGTTGCTTGGAGGTCCACCCCAAATTCCCATCCAAAACCTGTAGATTGCATTCCTTTAACAAATGGTGCACCAGAAGTACGCGGCTTAAATTGCTCATCATTCAAGTCACTCATTTTCCTTTTGCTCGATCCGTCCACATCCCAAAAGTCTGGCCGCAAGTTTTTTCCAATAGTAGTGCTAGATTCACCATTAGAATTATGCAATTCCATCCCAATATCATCATAACCCCGTCATGCTGGTGGTACATACAAGTTCGGCTTTGTAGCTAACTTTGTGGGATCAGGAACTTCAAAAGTTGATTTTAAAGTTGATGTTTGCTTCGTTGGATCAGGAAATTCAAAAGTTGATGCTTGCGTTGGAACCCTACCTAAGATCAACTGTTTCAATTCCTCAAATTTCTGATCAACCTTTGGTTTTAGAAGTCCAATTCCCCAATCTAACTTTCCAATACCTTCGTCAAACTTCTTCTACAAAGCATCCATTCTTTCTTTTGCTTCTGCCTTATACACGATGAATTCAGCATCCAGTTCTGCAACTTTTTTGAAAGTCATGACTTCTGATGAACAGTGATTCTTGATGAACAGTAAATTCAAAAAAAAAATTGGTCCGAAACCTTGCTCTGATGCCAATTTTTTTTGAAATATATTTTTCCGGATATTCTAATTTAGACTTTAAAGAGAAATTAACAAAGCGTGTTTTAATCTCTCTGGTGAAAATCACAAAACCCTTACAACCCTATCCTCTAATCGATTTCAATCCAAATCGTTCTAATTTCTTTGTTGCTTGCATCGATCTGTTAAGGAGAGTGATAATCATTTGTGGTTATTCATTATCTTGATTCAGATTCGGTGTTGGTTACACAGATCTTAGACTTTGGTGATTTTCGTTTTTTAGGGTTTCAAAAACTTGATCTTGGAGAATCTCTAAGACTGATCGATCAATTACAGATCGATTATTATTACTTTCAGATAGTCATTTTGGGTTTTGCTTTTACGATTTGTTATTGTACCTGCTATCTTTTACGACTTCTAATAATTCCTGGTACGATTACGTGATGGGAGGTTAGTATTCTGGTTCGATTTGCTATAAACCCTAATCGCTTAGATTAGGGTTTTCTCTCTTTCTCGTGGTAGTGCTTGTGGCTGGATTCTTGGTTGCTATTAGTTTACGTTGGTATTGTGGTTTTGAGAGATGAACAAGGGTTTTTTTACTTCTAAAACTTTGAATAAGGGTACGTCTAATGTACGTCATGTTTTTGTTGATGAGTTAACTGCTAGTATGAACCGATTGATGAAACATGCTGAGGGTATGTCGAGTGATGGTACTTTGGGTACACCTCAAGTTCGACAAGCTGCTAGGGTTTTGGAGAACCCTAGTCTTGAACCTGGTACGATTGAAACTAACTTGGTTGGGAGCAAACATGACCTGGTGGAGCCGGTTTCACTTGGTAATATTCAAACGGCCACTACTAGTTTTGGTGAGTTGAGTACACCCTCAACGATGAACCCTAGTAGTGTTAGTTTGAATGTGGATGATGCACCTGATTGTTCTAAGAATGGTACTCAGAAATTGGAGCCGATTTCACTTACGAAAGATACATCACATGGTGACGACTTGGAGCCGGTTACAAGTGCTGAAACTGTGAAGCACTTGATTGATAATGCGCATAAGAATTTTGATGAAGCCATGAATAAAATTCAAAGTGAGATTGGAGCTAATGAAGTTAATCTTACAATTACTCCTCCTTCGTTTGGGACAAATGTGAATATAAATAAGAGTGAAACTTCTGTTCCTAATGCTCACAAGGTTGATACTACAAATGGTACTAGAGTGAAATCGGTTTCTTACACGGGTGCTACTTCTAATGAACCTCTGAAACATGTTTCTCACTTTCGTAGGTTAGAATGTAGCAAGAAAGGGCTGATGTTGATCTTTCTGTTTCAATGAATGTTATGGAAGAGGTGAATATTAGATTTGAGAATACGCTTTATGGGTATTTTCTTGGTCAACGCCTTGCGTTTCCTGTTGTTGATTATTATGTTCGCAATGCGTGGGCTAAGTTTGGTATACAAAAGGTAATGATGAATGCAAAGGGATTCTTTTTCTTTAAGTTCAATTCGAGTAAAGGTGTTGATGATTTACTTGAAATTGGTCCTTGGTTGATTAGAAATGTTCCTATTATTCTTAAACCATGGACATTGAACACCAATTTACTTTAAGAGGATTTGACCATTATCCCGGTGTGGGTTAAATTCCATGATGTTCCTCTTGCTATGTTTTCTGATGATGGTCTTAGTCTTATTGCTACATAGATTAGTACACCTAAAAGGTTAGATGCTTTTACCAGCCAAATGTGTAAGGATTCGTGGGGCCATAGTAGTTTTGCTAGATGCATGATTGAAGTAAAGTCAGATGAGGTACTTCGGGATAGCCTCATTGTTGAGATACCTTTACTTGATGGTACGGGGTCAACTATTGAGAAGATTCGGGTTGAATACGAGTGGAAACCACCACAGTGTGATAAGTGTAAGGTTTTTGGTTATACTCTTACTGATTGTCCTCAAATTGTTGTGCCTTCTGTTCAGATGCCTGTTAATGATGGTTTCAAGACTGTCAATAACAAGAAGAAAGGAAAGCAAGGGGCTCAAACACTTCCGGGTCAGGGAGGGTTTACTATACCAGTTGTGGGTAAGCAGTTTCAGTATCAACCCAAAAAGACCTCTACGGAACCTAAGAAAGTGGATGGCAATAAGAAAAATGTTTCTAGTATGGCTAGTTCAAGTGGAATGAAGACAGTTACTGTCACTAAGAAGATTGCTTCTGATGTGGCTAGTATAAGTGAAATGAAGATCACTACATCCAATCAGTTTGATGCGCTTAATATGGATGATACGGATGGTTTTGGTATTCCTACTAATAACACCAACAAGGATGTGGATGCTGGCCGTACAATGGAAGTTAATGAGGATTAGTCGATTAAGACTGGTGCTACATCACAAGAACCACTTATGAGTGATTCAATGGGAACAAAGGAAGTTTGTTCTACTCCTATAGTTGAGAAAATTAGTAAGCTTGAAAAGCTACTTATCGATGGGAAAGCTACTCTTGTGGATGATGATGTCATCCTATTCCGTCTACCTTTGTCACTAAGAGGGCTAACCCATTTTCAAAGGTGGGTGAGGTTGTGGTTTCTGATAGTGATGATGATTAGGTTCTTAACACATTCGATGAATCAGCAAATCTTTTTGGTGGTGGTCAGGAGCGTGAAGATGAGTTTGATGACTATGATGATTATTCGAAGCAAATTTATGATCTTCCAGGGAATTTGGATTCTCTTAATGCCATTTATGTCTTTAATCTCCAAGGTCGTAGAAAGTAGTTTATATTTTTGTCAGAGTCTCTTAATATCATGTGGTTAGTGGTTTTGTTTTCTTGTTTAGAAAATAGGAAGTATCTTGTTATGTAAGTTTTTCGCCTATGTAACGGGCTGAGATATGGGATTCACCCATATCCGTTGTACTTAAATGCTTTTTGGAGTAATATATTTACCGGGTCGTTGACCTTTTACCCAAAAATATTTATGAAAATATTTGAAGTATGCTAAAATTTCACTAACTACGGCATAGAGGCCCTCTCTACCTATGTCGTAATTACCATTTACACTGAAGACTGAAGTCAACGCTGACCAAGACTGATGACGCTCGAATTATATATATTTTATATAGCGTTATTTGCTAATTTCTTAATGATTTATGTGGACTTTCGATACTTAAATACATGAGAATACATTTCAGGTCCGATTGACAAAGAACTTCAAGAATCAAGATAAATTTAAGCCAAGTCTATGCTAAAGCAACATGTAGCCTATCAAAGTCGAAAGAGCGCCGCTCTTATAAAGGTGGATGTAAATTTTTTTTAATTAATTCTAACTATGGTCGATCCTATAATGACTCGGGTCATAGAGAGTTTAAAGAGATGAGCCCCATGTTGCAATAGATCTTGCTCCTGAGAGGAAAATATGTGACTAATTCTAAAGAGAGACTTTAAAAAGAAAAAATACAATAAAAATACCGATTGAATTAAGAAGTGTGGATTATGACTAAACTAAATCATGAAGGACTCAATCATAGGATAAATTAAGAATTTTGGTGTGTTGTTTCAGATTAAGCATCAACAAATTTAAAAGTAGTCTATAAATATTGTCTTTGAACATTTTGATCGATGACATATGCACTGACATTTCGATACATCTTATATTAAGTGATGGATAATTAATTGTCTTTATTTGATTGTCTGCAATTAATTATAAACAAATTCTGTATTAAAAAAAGGTGTGAAAATGATGGAGTTTGAAATTTTCAGAATTCAGAGCTAAATTAACATGGGAACAACATGATATTCTTCCAATTCACGTACATCCAAAATTGAAATCTATAAATAAATTATGAGGCTAAATTTTATTTCATTTTTATGAGTTTGATAGCTTTTCAGTATCTGTACGTAATAAAAAAAATGAAGTTTCATCATCGTCACTTCATAAATGAATACTATTTCATTTTTATTTGATGGTCTACAATTAATTATAAACAATGTATATAATTAATTAAATTAGTTTGCTTATGAATAGTAAAATATGATCACAAATGTTTAGATGTGTTTGTTTTGTTTTTTAATTTTTATGTTAATAACTTAAGTTTTAAACTTTCATAAATGGTTAAATTTACTACTATTTTCTATTGGAGTTAATTGCATTTTTGGTCCCTGTGGTATTTCCAAATTGCAAATTTGGTCCCTAAAACATTAATTGAAAGTGCACTGGACGTCCCCATTTTGAGTTTTTGGTTGCATTTTTGGTCCCTGTGGTATGGCCAAATTGCATATTTAGTCCCTAAAACTTTAACGTCGTCTGGGTGAGGACCAATGATTTGCCAAATAACTTCCATATAGGTAGAAAAAAAATAGATAAAAGGCATGTGGGACTACCGGATGAAGGCACATCAGAAATTCAGTCAAATTAAACCTTTTTTTACAATGGAAATCAATACTAATATGCACTCTTTTCAAAATTCGTAGACAAATACCCTTTGGAAGAATGCGGATTTTATGAATCGTCAAACTAGTATAAACGAATCCTGCTTGTGCAAGATGGTATTTCTAGTTTTTCTAATTAATTAGCAATTGTGCAAATGATATAATTACCAAATGGCCTTCGGCCTAGTGGAACCCGTGACAAATGTCTTTCTAAACAAATATGATGTGAACAACTTGATCAAGTCTACTAATAGTTATTTTAAGTATTTGTGCAATTAAGCATTGTAATTAAATATGTTTACACGCTATTGTTTCATTGGATGCCTTGAATCTAGCCTGTATTGTCTTTTTATTCTAATTTGTATGACTATGATCAGCAGTGGTCAATAGTAGTTAAAGTGTAATTATCCCAGCTCATTTTCCAATTTAATTAGTAGAAAACATGTAATAGTTAAAGTGTCATCATCCTAGCTCATTTTCCAATTTAACAAGTAGACAATATGTTAGAATAATAGTGCGTAATATTTTGGATATAAGTTTAGGGGGTTATCTGTAGTTTAGCTCAAACTTAACGAGGTTATATTTCTACCAACACTTATCTTAACAATCTTTAGTCAGTTTATAATATATAAATGCATAGCTTATTAAACGTATTGAATCTAATTAGTAAAGCTGCAATAATCATTTTGGTAAGATGTTATTAAGTTTGTATTGCTTTTGTAAGCAGGGCGGAGCCATGTTAAGACTACCGGGTGAGTTGCCTCTAACAAACCACTCATAGACACAAAAAATCATGTAGGAAAAAAAATCAAATTGGTAGAAAAAAAAGGTGAGTGCCCTCAACTTGTTAATCCGAGTGCCCTTGACAATCAATGAGAATTAAAATCACAGTGTCAAGTAAGCTCAAATGCCCATAAAACACATTTTCCGGTGGCTTTGTATGGTCGGAAAATGTGAAAAAGAGAACGTGAGGTGATGAACAAGAAGGAAAGTGAGAGTGCAAGCATTGGGAGTGGGTAAGAAAAGTCAAAAACTACTTTTGATATAGTACTACTCCATAGTATTTAATTATATTCTTTGGCTCCTTTTGTTTAAGAGCTTTGCTATAACCTGCTACTAAATCCTTCTACACACACAACAATATTAAATAGGTTTTTCACTCATTCTCTCTATGCATATAAATCACTAGTTCTGACATTTGTCAAAATCATGTGAGTAGGCAGTTTTGTAGGATAATTTAGTAGGATGATTTAGAATTTTTGTTTGTTTTAATACATTAACGTGTTTCTCCAATGTAATCTTTGTGTAAGTTTAATATAACTATTGAAGTTATGCTTTATAGTTACTCTGCAGTAACTTAGATTTTATGATTTTGGTAGCATTTGTAACATAATTTTGTTAAAGTTATACGGAGTAGGCTTTTTTTTTATTGCTCATATTCCTTAAAATGCATTAGTTATAAACCGCTTTAATACAATATGCAATGGTTGTTATTTTATTTATTTATTTATTTATTTTTAGTTCTATGTATATGATGTACAATCTACATTAGTTAATTCTAACATAAAATTATAAAAGTTACCAACCATAAGTTATTTGACACCTATATCTATTATTTAGTGTTAATTGCAATAAAGCACCATTGTTTTTCCCTTTAAATAAAACCCAACCCGACCCAACTTCAAGTTACACTGAAAAAGTACATTTCTTAATGGGTTTTTTTTCATTCCTCGATGGCCCCCGAAGATCACTTTTCATGGCTCCGCCACTGTTTGTAAGTGTAAATTTTGTTATGAATAGCCTAAGACGAATATCCTCATCTTCGATCAATAAACTTAATAAACATTATAGAAAGACAAGCGTATGAAGACACACATATAGTTAGATGATTTTTTTTTAATTATTATTTGGTATCTCTTGAATCAATTTCAAATTGCATATCTAAACACCCTCTAACTAGTTATTGTGACGTTACGAGACTTTTAGGTGACGGTGAGGATGCATATCCAAACACCCTCTTATTTGTTATTGTGGCGTTATGCAATAATAGTGCGGCTTATGAATGAATTAATAGTGCATTTTTAGATCAAAAGACACAAGACATGGGCCTTCCTTTACATGAGTTTGCAAAGGGTCAAGCAGGTCTAGCAAATGGTTTTACTGATGCTTGGAGAAGCCTTCTTGCAAAATTCGAAAGTCTCGCCGCCTCATAACAGAGCATTAAGCTCAAAGCATAATAGATGTCTGGAGCTTTCTTGCCATAATGTGACCATGTATTAAAGACCTACCATGGCATTTGAGGTAATCATTTCAGGTCTCTATTTTTTAGTAAATTAGTATTTCAAGTTTTGAACACGATCATTAATGTTCTACCCGATATAACACTTTATGTGATCTTTAACTTAGTATTACTCTCAATGTATTGGGCTAAATCATGGAAGTATCCCATTTGACCTTAAGTAGAATTATCAAAGCTATCAAAGATGGGTGTGTTAAAAGCAAGGTTTTGAAACCCGGGTCGACCCGGCCGGGTTAACCGGTTCGACCGGTTCCGGCCAAAAAAACGGGGCAAAACAACCCGGGTTTCTAAAACCGGGTTAACCGGTTTGACCCGCCGGGTTTTGAGTGACCCGGGTCAACCTGGTTCTCAAAACCCGACCGGGTTTCATTTTTACAAAATATTTTAATAAAAACCCGGGTTGACCCGGTGGTCGACCCGGTCAAAAAAATAAAAAATAATAAATTAAAAACCGGGTTGACCTGGCGGTCCAACCAGTCGAACCGGTTGACCCGGTGCCCGGTGACTCGACCGGGTCGATTTCGAACCCGGTTTTCAAAACATTTAAAAGTATTACCCAAAGAGCACACAATTTAAAGTAATTTTCAGGAAATTCTTTCTTTTTCCTTTTGTTAATCAATGATTATAACTACTTTGAGCCTCCATTTCAATAATATCACATGCAATGGGTTCATTGTGTATGTCAATATTCTTGGTGATAAGTTTATTTCTTTGATAATTTATTGTATCTTTGGATACAGGATTATTATGGAGTTGATAAAATGGAGAAACAAATGTATTTCACTTTTATATAGTACTTTTTTTAGTGGGCTAATTACATTAAAATGTATCTAACTTGCTATTTTTTGTAGTTCTTTGTAGCCTCTAATTTTTTTGCAAATCCATGGAGTCATCTTTTGAATTCAGTAAGTTCCATGTATCGGGTGACCAGTGTTTACTTTTTGACCTTTTTACCCTTCAATATACACACTCCTATTTAATTGTGGAGGGGTATATCCATCAAATAATACACACAACTGGTCACCCGGTACATCAGACGGAATTCAAAAGTAAACTACACGGAATTACAAAAATATAGTAGGCAACAGAACTACAAAAAGTGTCAAGTTAAATACATTTTCGTGTAATTAGCTTTTTTTTAATTGTACTTTTATATTTTATTTTTTTATACACTTTAGTAGCAGCCTCTGGCATTACTTCACAGGTTGCCTTCTTAGAGCACAAGGTGCAGATGGCGAAGGGGGGCTCGCCGTCCGATGTGGCACTTCCAACGGCGAGCCGTTGCTCGCCGCCACACCGTTTGGGCCTCGCCGTTCTTCGCCGATGGCAATCTCGTCGTGGCCACGGCGAAGGTAAGTTTCTGACAGGCTGCAGGTTAACGTTTGGATTTGGTTGTTTTATTTGTGAGAAAAAGAAATATGGTTATGGTTTTAGTGTGTGTTTTGGTTGGAGAAGAAAAAGAAAAAGCAGCAGTTTTTTTTTTTTTTTTTTTTTTTTTTTTTGTTACACTGTTGAGTTGTTTTTTTTTGTTTTTGTTTTTTTTTTTTTTTTTTTTTTGATGAAATAAAATTAATGTGTTGTGTTATTTTTAAGTATTTGTGAAAAGAATTTAATTTTTTTAATAAAATGAATAAAAAAATAAGTGTGTAAGAGGTGGGGCCCGAATGGGGAAGTTGAGGTTTGTTGTTTGGTGAAGGGGGGTTTGTTGTTGTTAGTTGAAGTTGAGGTGTTTTGGTGATGTGGCATGGTGGGGCCCGAATGAGGAGGCAAATGCTTGTTGCTGCACCTTGTGCTCTTAAGTGTTATAAGCTTTTGTATTTCACTTTACCCAAAAATAAAAATGGAGATCAACAAATGTAAGGAATAACAAAAGTACGTGAGCATTCCATCTACATCCACTCGTCAATGCCGTTTTTTAGCTTGTTTCTGTATTTGTTTTTTTAGCCTAATTGTTGTTACTTGTGATGAGACGTTTTTAGTATTTTAGTGTAATTTTACTGTCAAGAATACATAATGTCACTATTGTAATTATCCATATTCTTTTACGTTATCAGATTGATGATTTGAGTTCTTAAATACTTCAATAGCACTTTGATAAAAGTAGGAAATCAATTTACGCTTGAATGGCTCAAATTTTAAAGTCTTAAAATGAGTGTTAACGTGATCTTTATACATCAAAACTTTACAAAAACAATCAATTATGTCATATCCAAAAACCTTTGATTATTTGTTTATTACTACACAAGAATATTAGTTTACTAATAATAAAATGAAGGTGGCCCGATCATTGGGCAGGTCATGCGACAATTTTGCCTTTTTACGTTACTATAAGATTGAATTCAGTGGTAAAAAAGAGACGAAATAAAGGCGTATTAACCAACAGACACATCGCCTCTTACAAATCTACCACCTGAAGTCGGGTCAGCCTGCACTCTTCCTGATCCATCAAAACAGAAAGACTAGAACATTCCCGCGACCCCTGCTAAAAAAGACTATTGCAGACTCCCACAATGGCTACCATGAAAAAGGAAGTCACCACCCAAACAAGCACTCAAGGCCCACTGCCACTTAAATGTAACTGTGTGTTGTTAGCTGGTTTATGTATATATCTACTATTCAATCCCTTATTTGAAACCAGCTCATAGAAGTTATTGACAACCACTTGGGATGCTCTTGCTAGATCTTTGTAATTAAGAAAACATGTGCTTTTACTACATCTATGTATATTGAAAAATGTATGCAAAGCTATAAATTTAATATATGATATGTTTGTAAGTCTTCACATGTTCATTGTACACTTATGGGTTGAGTGAAAATACTTGAATCATCACAGTCTAATCAGGACATATGGATTAAATGAAGATAGTTGAATAACTAGGCAATCCCAAAACCCTTCCTAGCAGGGGCGGTGTTGAGAACGTAAAAATAAATAAATAAATAAATAAAATAAAATAAAAAATTAGGCCCGGCACGAAAAAAAAAAATGCCCCTATATTATAATATTTATAGACCATAATCAAGTACGAAAAGGCAAAAATACGAACAAATGATTAATATGGTTTATTTTTAGTACCCCTTAGTGGGTATAAAAAAATTTAGTGCCCTTTAGTGGGTATAACAAATGATTAGTAGGTTGGGCCTATTACATATAATGGGTATAAAAAAATTTAGTGCCCTTTAGTGGGTTGGGCCCAGCTCAATTGCTGATGATGCGCCGGCCCAAAACCGCCCTTGCTTCCTAGTACTCCTTGTTATGTTTAAGCCTAGTACTCCTTGTTATGTTTAAGTGTAGATGTTTTGTTTTCTTTTCTGTTAAAGCCAATCTAACACGTGTTATGACAAAAAATGATTAAATAAAGAAATATTGATTAAATGAGACATGTCCATGTAAAAGAAGCAACTAGCTCTTACATATGACATACCCGGGGTCTACAATTCACACTCTGTCGGCCAAATATTGATTATGCATTTTCTGTCCACTTTGTCGGCCAAAAGTCTGATATTTTTAATAAGACTATGTTTATTGGTGACCTAAAGTCACAATCGGTCACAAGAGATTGTCAATTTGTAGTCACTTGGTGACCTAAAGTCACAACCGATTGTCACATGTCAATTTGTGATTGGTTGAAAGGGGAGAATCGGTTGTGACCCCAACCCACAACCCACACCAAAGGTCACCAATAAACATAGTCTAAGGGTTGTGTTAACCACACCATCTGGCCCACCTTTTGTCCCCTTGTCCCCTCTCTTGTCCCCCATTTAATTTCAGTACAACACAGTTTTTTGTTAGTTTTTGTTCCGTATTTCTGACAGTTTTAAGCGTTTGACTTATTAAAATTTATATTTTTTGTTCCGCACTTTCAGGTTTATAGTTTTTTGATATAAATAAAATTATAAAAGTAAAAAAAATATATCAAAAAAATAATAAAAAAAGAGGGTGTGGCTAACATTTTTGAAGAGGGTAGGAATAACTACCCTTTTAATAAACACAAAGGCTCCTTCATCATTGGTCAAGTGTCGTCCAGAGATGCACGTTGTATTACTTTATGCTAGCACCTTTCAAAAAAAATTACTTTATGCTAGCAATAAAGTTTTGTTGGAGTACAGCTACATGCACATTTAATTACTTTTAGAAAGTATTTGGTTAGAGAATTTGAAATTTCAGAATTTTAAATTCTAAAAAATTTCAAATTCTTAATAATTTCAAATTTCGGAATTTTAGAAAATTTAAAATTCTTAATGATTTAAAATTTCGGAATTTAAAATAACTTTGCGTGTTTGGTTGACAGAAATTTAAAAATATATTTTTTTATTTTTTTAATATAAATTTCATAAATATTTTATTTAAAAGTTTATAAAAAAATTATAAAAAAATTTTATAAAAAAAGTTAATAAAAATTTTTATAAAAAAAGTTTATAAAAAATTTACAAAAAAAGTTTATAAAAAAATTATAAAAAAAAGTTTATAAAAAAAAGTTTATGAAAAAAGTTTATAAATAAAATTCAAAAAAAAAGTTTATAAAAAATTCATAAAAAATTTATAAAAAAAAGGTTTATACAAAATTTATAAAAAAAGCTTATAAAAGTTTATAAATAAAATTTATAAAAAAAAAATATTAAAAAAATTATAAAAAATCATAAATATTCTATTTAAAAGTTTTTAAAAAACAATAAGAAAAAAAGTTTTATAAAAAAATTCTAAGGAAAAGAAAATTCTTCACTTTGTTAAGCCATTTTAATTTCCCTTATTTTTGCAATTTTCATGGAATTTTAAATTCCCCCATTTGTGTTACCAGACACAATATTTAGGGAAAATTAAAATGCAAATGACCTTAATTTCCCCCAATATGCCCCAACCAAACGGCACCTTAGCTTTTGATGGATAGGGAGAGTTTATACAGACTCTCCAATAAGGGGGTTTCGTAAGGTCCTATGCAGTGCGCGTTTATACGGTATGCATCGCGGTTTGTATATTTTGACCAATACACTATTTTGTCAAATAATAAAAAGATATTAATAATGTGGAAAACTAGAAGGGGGGTTCAATAGTTTTCCCTTCTTTTTCATTTTATAAAAACTTTGTTTCAAAATGTTGATTCAAATTTATTCAATTGTTTGTTTGGAAAACTTCAATTAGAGTTTAGTAAGAAAACAACATATAATCAATATGATCAATTATATATGTAAGCTTTTCCAAAAGCTTAGTTTTATGAATGAAGCTTTGGTCGATCTTTATGTGAATATGTTTTCCTTTTAAAATCTTAAAACGTTTTGTATCAAATTATCTATCAAGTTAAACTTAATATCAGAAGTGTGAATAATAATCTATTTGACCATATCATGCAATTATATACACAATCACAATATTAACTACTATGTTCAACACAATCAATCATCACAACTATATAAGCAACAACTAAGACATGTAGGCAAGCATAGAAGTAAAGCGATAAATGCAAGAACAAATGATAAGAGATAAGAGAAAGGAAATGCAAACTGGACACGATGATTTATAGTGGTTCGGCTACAAGGACACCTTCCTTGTTCCTACTCCACTGTCACAACTCACCATTTCAGGTCATTTCAGGTCATTTCGGGAACTTTGGAAAAACACTATTCATAAATCACTATTCATTAAAACACTATTCATCGTTTTACTATTCATCATTTTCGAGGTCATTTGGATATTCTGAGAAACATTTGGGAAATTTACTATTCACTAAACACTATTCATTTCCGGAAAAAGTTTTCATCATTCACTTGCATTACTCATTTCATCGTAAATTTAGTTTACGGGTATTCAAATTCGCGTAACCGGATTGGTTTAGGTGCGAATTCATTTCATTAGTGCTAAGGACACTGCATACGGACTGGAGATAGTCTGCATATCATCATAACAGCATTTTCATGTTATACCACTCTCAGGATTTTCAAATTACTATATTCAGTACATTTAACGTTTTTACGTATAAATATTTATAGTAAACGTTAACACCCGGTTTATACACGACGAATATATCTAAATATTCCCACAATGGTCCCAACATATTTCTATATCCATTTTAACATCATAAAAGTTATAACATTCAGTTACCCAGTATTTTGGAAATTTATTTTATTTATAACGTACGTTTATGAATATAACGACGGTTTTCGTGAAAACTAAACAATAATCACCCGATCACTCAGTAAATGTACTCAACATATTTTCAACATATTTTCAACATTATTATGACTTTATTTCATCCCGGTTAACTTCGTGAACAATTATTTCTATTAAAACCGTTACCCGATTTTAACGAATAACGAAAACTAACACTTAAACTACTCAAGATTTCTAATTAAATCACAAGTACCCCAACCCCCCCCCCCCCCCCCCTTGGCTCATCAAAACCGGCCACATGAACACCCTTAACCTCATGCATTGATTTCTATTATAAAACTAATAAACCTTAAAACTTATACTTAACTAAAAACCTAAGAATCATAATATACACTTTTAGAAAGATCAAAAATCTTCTCATCTCTCTTTCTCTCTTTCATAACCCACGACCCAAAATTCACACCATGATCAATCCATGATTTTCTAAAAGTTAAAGCTACAAACTTGTTCATTATACTTGCCTAATCAAGAATCAATCAAGAAAAATACAAGAAATCCAAGCATAATCATCATCTAATCATCTCATTTTATCAAGTAAGTTTTCAACTTTATTTTTTCATGGATCATCTTATTTTTACATGTATTTCATGAGTATCATGCTAAAAATCATGTGCAACTAGCTATACCACCCTTTATTTTGTCTAAAATGAAACATACAAACCCTAACTTTTTAGTTATGAATCCCCTTGCTTTAATAACTTGGTTAGGAGTCCATGGCACCCTAAGAAGGTGTATGGTAGGATTAGATTAGCTATGTGGTGATTACAAGAGGTTTGGTGATGGTAGAAATTAGTTATAAACCTTGAAAACTTGATTTGGAACCTATTTTAGACATGCTGTCCCGTTTTGTAAAAATCTGGAAAATCAGTAAACACCAAGGAAACTTTGGCAAAATTTTTAGAAAATACATTCAAAAACGAATCCGTAGGCGAAAGAACGGATTAAAAAGAGTTTATAACGAAGAAGTTATGATTTTTGCAAGATTGTAGACGAAAAGTATTTTTCTGAAAATGTTTGCTGTTAGACGTTTTTCGTCGGTCAAAAAGAGGCTTTAGACTTAACCCGGAGGAGCCGAGCTTTCCAAAATATATTACTACATACTAAGACATAACCGTGGACATAAAGAACAAGTAAAACGGACAAGTAACGACAAAGATATTCACGTTTGAATATCGGCTAAAACCATTTTATATTTGACAGCTTTTTAATAAAAGTGGCACAAAAACTACGAAGTACATTTATAAGCTAGAAGTAATATTAAGTACCAAGCTTTATAACTAATGTAGTATTAGTTATTACGAGTATATTTTCATCATTTCAAGGATTACAACCCGAGTATTTCAACGCTAACATGGAAACTTACGATATATATATATATAAGTATATATATTACAACAAGCTTATTATATTTTCTAATAGCAATATTTTCCAAATACTTGGATTATATATTTTTGATAACACAAGTGTTTTTCCAAAGACTAGAGTGGTATAGAAACATGAGCATGGACATTCATAACATCATTTGGTGATCTAAATGAGATCATTCATCATCCATTTTAGGTTGCGGCAGATAACCGTGCATTGTTGTCCTTAACATTCCGTTGCATTGTACTATTACTTCGAGGTGAGTCATAGCCCCTACTCTTTTAATTGTTTTATCAACTCTTTGGGGAAGATACATGCTACTACTTGCTTACTTGTACAGATTCACATAACATTTATACTTGGAAACATTATACTTGATTACATTATACTTGATGTCATACATACATGATTGTGTTATACTTAACTGTGTTATACTAAACTGTGATGGATACATACATACATACATACTTCCAATGGCCCCAGATTTAGTTCTGGGCACAACCATGGAGACGTTTATACTTCCAATGGCCCCAGATTAAGTTTCTGGGCACAACCATGGAGATATACATACTTAAGTGAGGTCTTCGGAGATGAAGTGTAGACTCACTACTAATTGCTTAACTTTTGTTATGAACTTATACATATCTTAATCATATTATTTTGTAGCAGTGGGTTGTGAACACACAGGTTACAAGTCTCTTATGACGGGACTTGTAACTGAGTGGATTTACGATGCCTTTGCTGTGTGAACATTCTTTATAGGCTTTTCAACTGTATGGAGACAAACTCTATGAACTCACCAACCTTTGTGTTGACACTTTTAAGCATGTTTATCTCAGGTTAGAAAGGCGATAGCAGGTGTATGGAGCTGAGAGTCTTAGGGCATGCTTTTGGAGACTTTCACTTTTATCGTTTACCATTCGATACACTTTAAAAACTTATGTATTATTCTACTTTGGGATCTTTGTTTTGTAAACTATGACTTTTATCAATTCGAATGGTAACTTTTCAAAAACGTCTCATTTAGAGTTCGTTTTCTATATCTTGTACTTTGTGCCCTGAAGTAGCATCCCAATGACACAGTCTTCCGCTGCGGTATTTTGGGGGTGTTACATCCACTCCCCGAGTCACCTACTCGAGAGTTTTCTTCACTACTCAACAAGCTCCCTTTTGGCGGAGAAAACCGTACACAACTTTTGCTTACACCATTTAACGACACTAAGCTAAATATCGAGTTCTAATAGTAGCTAGAACCAATCTCACAACACAACTTCGATCACTACACAACTTCTACAAAACTTCACGACTTCACGACTTCATCACAACTTCTTCTAAACTTCTTCACGGCTTCACAACTTCTTCACGTCTTCACGACTTCACAACTTCTTCTAAACTCCACTACTTAATCACACACCTACATCTTCACAACTACATGTCTTCTCCACACTACTACTTCCTTCCACTACTTCTTACTCACTCATTAAATCACTACTAAGTAAGATCATCTTGATCTACTTATTACATATACATAACTCACAACTTCACATAAGCACTAACTAGATCCTAATACATCTTTGGCTTTATGATAGGGAGGATTCTTCTCTTGCACTTTGAGTGATGAGAAATTGGATCACTTGAAACAAAGATTAATAATCTTATGATCAAAGGGTTTTAGAAGGATGTTTAGAGAGAGTTGGATCTGAAAATTTTTGTGCAAAAGGTAAGAAAAATTCCAGGTTTGAGGTGGTATTTATAGGGAAAAATTTCTGACCAAATCTGACAGGGGAGCGTGGCCGGTCCCCTTAATTGTGTGCCGGTCCCCTTAAAATTAAGGGGGGCGCCCTTTATAATTAAGGGGGCCGCCCTACTGAAACGGCCAGATTTTCTGTCTTTTAGTGGGGAAAGTTTATTTGGTGAAAAACTAACTAATTTTGGTTAAAAGTTTGAAATCATATATTACCAAAAGTGTTTTTCAAAAATATATAATATGTTTATATAATTAAATAAACTTTGTATTAGTTAATTAAATACCCCTTTGATCATGAGATGTATTAAACACTTGTTTATCCATACCTTAAGTGATTGTTGAAGCATACTTGAGACGTTGAGATGTCGAGGCTTGTTGACGTAAGAATGCATAGAAGAATTGTGATCACAAGTAACTTAAGCACTTTACGTTATATGTTGTAACTTACATCTTTGTCATCATCAAAACATGAAGAGGATGTTTAGATTAAATATCGTAATATTCATGCCAACAAATAACATAATCCCTTACTTTTATATAATAAGGTTACATTGGGCCCGCTACATGGTCATTGTAGCAATGCCCATAAAAAAAACAAACGCCTCTTAATTACAAAAGCTCAATACAACAAGAACTTATTTCAAATTACACGAGACAGCATGGCCCGTGCGATGCACGAGCTTCAATTACAATGAAGTAGCATTAGTCTTGCAACGGTTAATTAGATGTGCTAAAATTAGTCCCGAAACGTGAAATGTTAAACTAAAAAATTCGCTTTATTAAGCTTTTACAAATAAAAATGTTTCATATGAGAGATACTCAAAATTATGTTTGACCATTAGTACACGTGGGTGTAAGTAGTAAGTGCACATTTGATTTGCTTAATTAGCGATTCTCGGCTTTGAGGTTCTTCGATTTGATCATCCTTCCATGCTGATACTCTACTAACGGATACCATCAAATCGTTGATGTTGCTTTCCCATTTCCTTGAACTATGTAGTGCGAGATTTTAAGTAATTTCTTTTATCCCTATAAAGTTTAGCGCGTCATTTATGATATAAATCTTTGTGCCATATTCCACTATATACTCGTGAAACTTACCTTATAGAACCGGTCAAACAAAGAAGCATGGTCACAAACATTCGATTTATAAGTTAGGAATCGCTATTTTGTATAGCATTTAAAGCGTATCAGATTTCAAATTTTGACGAACATTGTAGTACTTTACGTGATGAGTGACCATATATAATAGTATCAAACAATTAATAAATATTCCTTCTCCCGTCATTTAGTATTCTAACCGCATGAAAACCATAACAACTTAAATTTGTCTTATAAAGTATAAAAGCACATCGGTTTGATCTAATTGTTGTTAATTTGCGACACTAATTTATAAGTTGTGATATTGTTACCACAACTTAAGTCAGCATGCCATGAAAATTGTTGGTACCTTTACTTCGTCACTTTTAATTGAGATCGAGTCAAAAAACTCAAAATGATATTCAGACCCGTGCGATTTACTTTATAAAAGTAATGGCATTCAGACCTGTACGTTGCACCGATTTTTTTCCTCGATAAACTATTGAACTCTTGCTTATATCTTAAACTTAACTTTTTAAATTGTTATTCTAACTTACAAATGACTTCGAGCAAAAATTATGTAGTTCTTTTTATATTCATTCTTTAAGGTGATAATCGTAAAAAAATATTTATTTGTTTTTCTTTTTATTTAAGGTTGAAATTTACAAATGTAAATTGTTAGTATTTTGTGCTTCTTTTATTTGCATCGGGTCCAAGCTAATCATATATTCACTAGCAGGGTCTTCGCGCGATGCAGCTGCGGGCAACCTGTAATTTATTTTTTTCGGCTAATAATTTATTTTGTTTGTACGTTTTTTGGCAATTGTTTTACTGATTAGTTTTTTATCGCAAAAGTTTGATTAAATTTTGCTTAGTTTGTATTATTATTATTATTATTATTATTATTATTATTATTATTATTATTATTATTATTATTATTATTATTATTATTATTATTATAGCAGTTTGCTTGTTTTGTACAATATGTGAACACTTTTTAGTTTACTATGTTCTTTTTGAAAATAAATTTACGGATATCAAAAATTTCGTTTAGCTCGTGTCTGTTCAGGCTCGAGCCCGTTTGACACGTGCTCGTTCGGGCTCGAGCCCATTGCCTGTTTGGGCTTGAATATTTATATAATATGCTTTATTATTTGTATTAGTAACATTTAATGCAGGAATTGTGTTTAAGTTGGTTGTACAATATGCTTGATAATTTGTATTTTTTATGTAAGGGGTGTTTTAATAAGTGCATTAATTGTATTTATTAACCAGTTAATTAATTGTATTTAATGTAAATAATGATTTATTTATTGTATTTAATGTTAGTATTAATTGTATGCTGGAATTAAATATGAAGAGAATTTCTATAAGTAGCATTTGTGTTTGAATCACTTGTACTTTAAACTTATTAATTTGTAAGGCTTAATTTTAAGTATTCTAATATTAGAAGGCCTTCCTCCATTATAATATAGTATGATATTTAACTTTACATTGAAAATATTTGGTAATAATTTTTATCTTTTAATAAATAAGGTTGTTGTAGCAATACAAATAGATGGTTCCAATATGCTTAGAGCTCAAGGATGTGGCACAATATAATATAGATGGTTCCAATATGCTTAGAGCTCAAGGATGTGACACATCCTGGGACGGACCCAGGATTTTTGAGAGGGTGTTGCACAAAATATTATTTATGACCATGAGTACTAAAGTAGTCCGGTGAAGAATTTATTAGGTAAAATTTGGTGTTGCACGAGCCCAGAAAAGTCATATTTTATATAAAAAAAAATTACACTTCGTGAACTAAAATTGGGTGTGACCCGTGCCACACCCGGCTCCCATGTGCGTCCGTCCCTGGACACATCCATTCCATAAATTCTTCGAAATACGTTATCTAACATTGTCATACGCACATTTGATATCTTTATATATAAAAATTGTGTTATATAAGAAACTCTTGGGCCACTTAGCACCATCTATTAAAACCCTTACGCCATCTTCTAGTGATCATGAAGGAGCACTCCACCGAAAAACAACTACAGCAACCTAGCAGTCTTTATAGTTTATGTACTTAATAATTCTTTACTAAAAAAACCTTAAATCTCACAAAGAAATTATTTGCTTCCATACTAAATTCCACGGTTACCTTTATTCATGTAGAACTTCTAAGACAATCTCAACAATCATCGGTTAAAATATTGCAAATAAATAATTAAAAAGGTTCACAAAGACGATGGAATTACGCTACACAATGTAACTAAGTTTTACTAATAAGTTGTTGCCTTGTTGGTGGGCCAAATACAAAAAAATAAAATAAAAATATATATATATATATATATATATATATATATATATATATATATATATATATATATATATATATATATATATATATATAATAAAAAATTCAAGTTTTTCAATTGTGCATATATCACCAAACATTCCAGGAGCTGTTGGGTTGGCTTTGGCCCATTCTATCATATACGTAGCTCCATCCCATGAAACACACTCAATACCCTAATATTTGTCTCTCAAAACATCACGCCGCCATCTCTATCTCACCAAATCGATCAAAGTAATCTTCTAATCCTTTCCAACTGAAAACGTAGTGATCATCCCTTATCTTTGTTCATAACCACAATACTTTTTTGTCCTTTTTAATTTCATTCGAACCATTCAAGAATAAACTCGGCTTCAAGATCTTTTATAAAGGTCTCGGGTAAGATGATGTTTCTGTTTATGTTCGAGTCTTCCATTTAAGATCAGTGATGGGTTTGTGTTCAACTAAAAAAACAAATTAAATCTTCAAAAGATTTGTGAAAAAGTTGAACACATCTGAGATATTGGCTTTTCCTTTTTATTTTCAAAAGTTGTTTGTGTTGTTGCAGAGATGATAATGGGATTAGGCTAGTGGTTTTGGTTGTTTGTTGATGTGATTTCTTATGTCCATCTTCCTTTTTTTTCCTTTGACTTTTGTTGGACCGATGAAGATGTAACATATCCGAGGTCATATGATTGTGGGATTAGGCTGCTGGACTGAGGTTAATCAACTCTTTGGTTCCTTTGACTTGTGGGATTTTAAAATCGGTAATGTTGTGAGCTTACTGGATTGTGCTATTTATACTTCAAAGAAGAAGATGAAAGAGTTAAACAATAAATAGACTAATCTTTTGGTTTTCTTATTTTAATGGGGAGGTTATGCAACCCTTTTGTCTTTGAGGTTGATTTATGAAACCAATTCTTTAAGCTGCTAAGCGTTTGATTGTTGATGACATTCATTAATTTACACATCCGAGCTGCTAAACCTGGTTGTACCGTACATATTTTTTTTCACAATTACTTAACCACATTTTGTAGTTATTTGGTATGCAACTTCATGTTTGTATGGTACTTAAGGTTGTGCACAACCCTCTTGCACATTAAATTAAGAGGGATAAACTTTAAGTATAATAGATTATTATTATTATTATTATTATTATTATTATTATTATTATTATTATTATTATTATTATTATTATTATTATTATTATTATTATTATTATTATTATTATTATTATTATTATTATTATTAACCTTGTATATATTTATGTATCATTAAAAGCTCTTAAAAAGCTTCAAAATAAGCTCCGCATACACTAAATTCATTAGCTTAAACAACATATTTTCAGAACTCTGTTAAGTGCGGGAACTGCGAGAACCCACTTATGTACTCCTAATAAAGGATAGTGTGCAACATTTTAATGCAAAATGGCATTTTTGCAATTAAGGGAAACTACATTTCCTGAAAACATTAATGAAAAGGGTATAAAAGGTATTCTAGTTTATACCATCTCATTAATTGCATGAAAAAAAATCGGGATTTCTTCACATATCAACCAGCTTCTGATAACAAACCGATCTTCATTATTTAATTTCAAAACATACACTAATTTCACACACAACCCTAAACCCCCAAATTTCATACGAGCTGCTCTAATCAAAATCAAACAAATTAAAATTAAAATCAACCAAACACGTAACTATAACATCAATGGAAGGTATGATCATCAATGTAATTTGTATGTATTTTTTTAATTTCTTTTATTGTTGATGGTTTTATGATTCGATGGTTCTCTATGAATGCATGTCTATTAATCTATTATGTTGATTGTTTGATTTAGGATTGATTTAGTGATGTAATTTTAGTTAACATTTGGTTTTGAGTTTTTTTTAGTTCATTTTTTCTTTTTTGGTAGAGGAAACAGTCAAGTTAATGTAAAATACGTGATCTCATTTTGATTATTTTTGTATGTTCTCATTGCTTTTTTAACTGATTAAAGATGAATCAAGGATGAATCTTGTAATTTTGTTATTGTGACATAAATGTTTTTGGTACATGGTTGTTTGTTGATTGGATATATGAGACTAGAAACAGGGGTGTATGGGTTAAAATGTGGTGTTTAGATATATGAAACAATAAATTTTATGGTTAATGATTCGATTTTTTTCTGTTAATGCATTCGTGTGTGTGTGTGTGTATGTGTGTGTTTTTTTTATGTTTATTGAATCGAATTGTAATTGGTAATGCATGTATGTTTTGATTATAAATTTTTGCCATGTTTCAATGCTGAGAGGCTTGATTAATGAAACCTAAATATAGTTTATATAGTATGATAAGTAATTTGTTTGATTAAAGAAAAATATTTAATGAGTTTTAGTTTTTTTTTTTTTTTTTTTTTTTTTTTTTTTTTTTTTTTTTTTTGTTAAAGAATAATGTTAAAACAGTAGTTAGAATGTTGTCTGTTTGCTTTTTTACTGATTGATTAAGGATGAAAATGGTGTTGGTATTAGTAGTACATACATGTTTTCATGTTAAAAATAGTTCATATGTTTATGTTTGTATTTAGATGTTTGATGAGATGCATATTTGTTTGTATTCAAGTGTTGGTAGTAGCAGTACATACATGTTTTCGTGTTAAAAGTAGTTCAGATGTTTATGTTTGTATTCAGATGTTTGATGAGATGCATATCTGATTTCTTGTCGCACTTTCGTACTTGTAAGATAGATAAGATCAATAAACTGATTTGTGGTGCCTAATTGTTATAGGATTAAGGAGAAGTGAAAGATCGAAGGGTAAAAGGCCAGTGGTTGAAGAGAATACAATTGAAGAAGCAATTGATGTAGACTATGAATCAAGTGATCTTACTGTTTTAGATCATTTAAGCAGGGAACAAACGTGGCATATGTGTTCAATAGAGTGTTATATATCATAGTTGCACATATACTCCTTCTTACTTCTTTGTAAAAATAATTTACATTTAATAGTAAATATATATGTAAAAATATTATTTACATTGTAACAATAATTTACTAAACATATATTTGGCCTTTAAAACATATATGTTTTGGGATTAAAAACATACATGTTTCTATTCGTATACTAATACATATACAAAACATACGTGTTTTGTATTTTAAAACATATATGTTTTGGGCTTTAAAACATACATGTTTCTATTCTTTACAATAATTTACTAAACATATATTTGGGTTTTAAAAATATATATGTTTTGGGATTTAATACATACATGTTTCGGGATTTAAAACATGCATGTTTCTATTTACATTGTAAAAATATTTTACTAAACATATATTTGGGTTTTAAAACATATATGTTTCGGGAGTGAAAACATACAAGTTTCTATTCGTATACTAATACATATACAAAATATACATATTTTAAACATGTATGTTTATTAGATAAATTGTGCGGTTAATAGAAACATGTATGTTAAAACATAGACGCTTAAAACATACATGTGTTCAAACATACATGTTTAAAACTTTTAAAACTCATACATGTAGAAACCATAAAATTTATTAATTGAATTTCCTGATAACCCAAATAACATCACCAATAATGCTACCATTTTTCAGACTAGAAAACATAAACTAAACCCAAAAATTTTCATTCAAATGCCACCAATTGGTACTTTGCTTGTTTGACAGCAACATTTGCTGCTTGAATCTCGTACAACTCTGCACGAATCTTATTCTTATGTATGTTGAGGTCCGAAAGTAGTATCCGCACAGCATACTTTCTCCTCAAAACGTCCCAACTGAATAATCTGCGTTGTACTCGCATATTCAAGTCCGCACTACCACCTACCTTTAATAATGCCCATGTAAGACTCCATGTGGCGCATCACGAATACACCACAATCGTTTGGCCAATTGTCAGTTTGCCTATCATCATCATTCAATATTTCTTTTGCTTTCCCATGCTTTACTGATTCCATGTATTTGCCAAAATTTTGGTTCTGTGATCATAAACATTTACTTTCAGTATACTAGAAAACATGAAAGAATGAGGCAAAAAGAAACTCGTATGAAAACAAGTCAGAACGAGGCAGTAAGTAACTCGTATGTCAGCGTACTAATCTATTTAGTAAAAATCTACTTCCCAATATTTTGGCGACTCTCATGTCTAAAGTATTTGTTACAATGATCCTTTTAGCCGTTCCGTCTATATTTGTCATCTTTTTTTATCAAACACTATCACCGCCTAGCATTTCACATTTATGCACAATACGAATTTATGCTCACCATTACTAAATGGTACTTATAAAACTTGCATTTTTTATATAAACCAAAATAACATATCACACAAATTTTTTCCTACAAAAAATATATTCAGAATGTGTTATCCCTACTAAATATATAACATGCAAACACTGAAACATGTTATATCTAATTCAAATGTAAAGATCATTACCTGTTTATCTAACTCGATTCATTTACTGGTACTGTGCCATTTACATACACACATATATATATACTAACCAAACACAATTGTTCTCAACACACTTTATAACATCCAGGCTTTTTAATTGAAAATTCCAAAAAAAAACTAGTCCCAACTACAAACCACAAACACCCCTGTCCATATACCAAACCACCAGTTTAACAATGATAATACATTAACAATTATACAGGACAAAGGAATAATAATTAAAAAAAAATAAAAAATAAAATAAACCAATGTTCTCGTCTTGATCATGTTGCGCATTGTCCATATCAACTTCATGTTCTGCCAAAACAAATGTAGGATTATTCTCTTGTTGATGATAGTTAAGATCTGAATAAGTAAAAATCTGCACCCTCTTCTTGAACAATACGAACCATGTTTTATGTTATGAATCAGTAAATACAATTAATTATGTGTTTGATAAGATTTTTTAAATGAATTAGGGTTTCAATTACACAAACTGAATGGATGGAAGATTGATATATGAATAATAAAGTATAAATTTGAAAACCGTATAGTTTCCATGTTTTTAGCCAAATTTGAATGATCGGATTTAATGTCATATAAGGTAAATTACTTTAATGCCCCTGCGAATTAGTTATAATAAATTAATACAAAAATAATTAACTAAATTCTGATTGGACTATATGGGTTCTCGCAGTTCTCGCACTTAACAGGGTTCTGAAAATAAAGATACACTATATATATATATATATATATATATATATATATATATATATATATATATATATATATATATATATATATATATAGATACTAAAAACCATCACCATTTAACGTAAGTAAAAGATAAGAACACCATTTAACATAGATTTTCTCGAAGAAATATATTTTCTTTTCAAGCATTACCCAAATGACCGCATGACCAACCACCGACCTATATATCTTACTAATTAGACCACATTTTACCATTAGCCCAAACTTTTTTTTTTTTTTTAATCTCAGCCCATTGTCCAAAAACTCTTTGTAGTAAAAGTTTGAACAAATCACCCTGAAAATTGAAGTTTTTAACCATTTGACTCAGTTCTCTGCTTTTTAGTCTACTTTAGATCGTTTTCATGTTAAATCCACGGTAAATCTTCTAACAAATTATTTTTAATTATTTTCTTTGATGTTCTTTTTCTTTTTCTTCAAAAAAATTTGGATTATTATCGTAAAAATACAATTTTTGTAATCCAGTTGCACTAGTTATCCATAAAAAATTAAGGGTCCGCTTAGTTCGAAGTGGGGAAAGGGAAAGGGAAAAGGTAAGAGAAAGGGAATGCAAAGGAATGAGTGAGATGGGTAATGAATACCTTACCCCCCCCCCCCCCTCCCAATTTACTATATAATGGTTGATTACCCACTACGGGGTAATCAATACCTTTGCACTCCTTAACCAAGCAACATAATTTGAGAGCGGTGGGCCCTTTTGAATTCCTTACTCATTCCCCACCCCCTTAACCCCCCACCAAGCACCCCCTAAGTTATCAGCAAGAAATATTGCGGGTTAACCCGTACATAACTTGTTCAGCCAAAACCCGTGTTAATTGTTACATAACTCACCCATTTTTTTTTTCACATTTTATACTAAATAAAATTTTTACCATGTATACATCATTAATATTAACTTGAAGGTATGAGAAAGCTAAATCAAGCAGAAATGACTCTGAGTGTTCCGTATGTTACAGTTCGTTTTTTTGTTAGCAAGTACACCCGATCTCATTAGAGTTAGAAGGAACTCTACTGTCAGTTTAGAATATTCATGTGTGTAGTTCCATACATGATCTTTTTAGGTCGTTCGTTGTTGTAGTTATGTTGATGCAGGCGACATAAATGGAGATGACACCCTATATTTGTTCTTAAAGTAAAACTGTTTATAAAATATAAAGTAACTTGTTTTTAGAGGCTCAACTGCTATGAAAAATATTTATTTCACAAGACCCAACTGCTATTTTTCACTTTCATAGAAGTGAAGTTTTTTTTATTGCTTAAGTTTTAGTCCGTTATTCATTGTCACAAGTTAGAAATATAAAATCTTACATGTTGAATTAAATAACACATTAACAAAAATCGTATGTTTTTATTTATTATCGTATTGTATTTTGTATCTTTATTTGAATTAATAGAATTTGTTTTGTTTGAAAAAATGAAAGAGAAAATAACATTGAGAGCGGGTGGGGCTCAAATGGCTAAGTTGTGTTTAGTTGTGAGTGAAGGAGTATTTTGAATTGTGACTGTGTGACAACTGGCAAATTAGGGAGTTATTTTGAAAACCCGCATTACATTAAAGTTCGTTTATAAATTATATTTGGAATTTTATTCATAACGAACTTGAAAAACCAATATTTTGGTTGATTATATCTAAAATTTTTATGGAATCGAGTTTGGTTTATCGATGTGATGAGAAATTATTTCGAGATTTTATTTGGCACTACGTTGACTCCGGCACTAGGATAACCTAACAGAAATTTTATGTCTTGAGTCTACGGATTCGACTATATATATATATATATATTTATTTATGGAACGTCTCGTGAGATATTAAATGTTTGAAACGAGTTTCGGGTTTTGGTCCGTATAATTTACACCTAGCCACTTTACCCTAAAATGTAATAATACTTTTACTTCTATTATTATTACTAGTATTATTATTATTAGAAGAAAGGAATAAAAAAAGGGATAAAAAGAGTAGCAATAAAACTCGTCCTTGTGGCTCCCTGGTTAACACAAACAAACACACCACTCCTATTTATCTCTCTCTTTCCCTCACCTCTATTCTTTCTTACAAACCCTAGCCGCCACCTATTTGGCCGGCCACCACCATCACACCGCCGACCCCACGACCAAACCACCACCACCATATTGCTCATCTCATCAAGATCTCTCTTTTGAGGTACCTCACGCGCGTAACAAACAACCTTAAAACCCTCGATTTTACCACCACCGTCACTTTAACATCACAAATCTTGTGAATACTTGTTGGGTTATTGAAGAAATGCATTATTGGAGCCGTTTTGAAGGTGAGTGGCCACGATTTTCATATCGTGTGCCTCGAATTTTGATTTAATCCGTGGCTACACGGGTTGTTTTTGTGGGATTCGAAATTTTATGAAATGGGAAATGATATTTTTGATATTGAAATGAGTTTGGTATCCGGGTTTGGTGTCTATCTTTTGAGGTCGAAGTGAAACCGAGAGATTTGGCTCTCGGCTTGGTGATTATTTCGAGCCCATGTGGTTCCCTTTGTGGTTTTAATCTCGTGGTCTTTTTAGCGAGAGTAGTAGTTTTTTTTGGAGTATGGTTTTGGCTTGGATTGATGACCTTTAGATGTTGTTGTTGTTCTTGTATGACCGCGACCCCAAGGGTCCGTTTGGGACAGCCTTGGTACGCTCCAAGTGAATTTGGGTCGTGACCCAAGCGGCCTTGGTGTCGAGTCTTGTGACTCCTTGTTGTGCCGAGACCCAAGTGGGTCATTTGGTTCGGGTTTTGGCTTGGTAAACTAACCCGGAAATTTGTGTAACTTGATGTTTCCTATTGTGGCTCATGTTGATGTTTTTATTATTGTGGTGATATTATGAATTGGTCGAATACTTTGGTTGGGTCAAGACCATTGTGGTCTCGACAATGGATATAATGTGATCATTGAGGAGTTGTTGTCGAATGGTAAAAGTGAGGACCGATTGTGAGACGGTCACTTAGTTTGACGGAGATAGGTTAGTCGGGTGCCGTAGTCGGACCCTATTGTTGTAGCACGTGATATGGGTATTGTTTGGACGGAGTTTGATTGATTGATTATGATTTGGTTATTTCTATTTTGGACTTGGACAATGAGCCGAGAGTGATGACTCGGACATGTGACCATTTCGTATGACTCGATAAATATTTATAATTAAACGCAAATAATAAAACTTGTAATAGTATTATTAGTAATATAAACGTTTATATAAATATATAGACGTGAATAACGTATATATAAATATATAAATGCGTATATTAATAGTAACAAGATCACGAGTAATATTATAACAATAACGTGACTATAAATATTATACTATGAGAATAGTGTAATATTATTGGGAGCGTTATTATGATTAAGCGACTATAAATAACGACGAGATCTTTAATATTGGATAATTATTAAATAAAATATGCCTTTAAATAAATGAGGAAAACTATCGAGTTATACGGGGTCGTGGTCACTTGAGTCCAAGTGGATTATTATTTGTGACGTTTGTGTTGTCACGGATATATGACGATTAGTACATTCATTTTCGATAACTACGTAACTTATTTAATCGACGGGTTAAATAAGAGCTATTTAGTTGTTTAAATTGAGTATACTAATGGGCATCGTATCCTACGACGCCCATAGGTTGTGGTATGTGTACGAGAATAATAAGTTGCTAAGTATCTCGTGAGATTGCCAAATTGACGAATTTGGTAAGCTTAACGGTATAATTAGTGAATTTATTAAACTTTGATATATACCATATAGTACTTTACGTGCAATGTGTGGCCTAGGATTCGGGTATAATCTTATAATAGTATATTAAGTAAATAAATATGGGGGATTACCAAATCGACGGATTTGATAAACTTCGATGATTTATTTAAATAATATATTGGGCTAATATTAGACCTATAGATTGTTTTATTATCCTTCTTGTTGTGACTTCTTGGTTTGAGCTGTGTCGACCCACCACCCATATGGATACCAAACGCCAAACGCCAAACGCCAAACTCCAAACTAATACGAGATGTATAGGAGAAATGGATTTTCGGAAGTATAATGGAATACGTTCGGGTTTGGGAATATTTGATTTTGAGGAAATGATTTCTGAATGAGTTGACATTGTTAGGTCGTGCCGAGTCCGTAGTTGCCGTCTTTTGAGTTACTATACCTCTTACTTCTACCGATTTCATATTGCTGATTTCTGGACTTGAGGTGAGTCATAGCCCCACTTTTTATTCTTGAACTATGTTTTCAATACTTGGGGTGAGAAACGTGCAAATTATTTTATGTGGACTATTAGCGCTTCTATATTCTTTCTAAAACTTGCTATGCGTAGGGACTAGGATGTATTGTCAGCTTTAGTCACATATATTCTGTGTGTACTATTCAAGGTTGGCTTATTTGGTTATTGGTGGATTGCCAGCTTTAGTCACATATATTTTGTGTGTACTATTCAAGGTTGGCTTATTTGGTTATTGTTTGGAATTGTCGGCTTTAGTCACACGGTTCGTGTGTACTATTCAAGGTTGGCTTATTTAGAGACTGTAGCGTGCACCTATAGGTTTTTAATACTTCGGAGGTTATCCGAGTATTTATTGGTATTGCAGGGGTTACCCGAATATCTATGTTAGAACGGAGGGTATCCGTGTGTTATGTTGGAGCGGAGGGTATCCGCAGGCTTTTAGTGAATCCTTAGTCTAGCTAGCAAGCGTTTTGCGTATATGTCCACTATATTGTTAGATGAATTTAAACCTATGATCTCACCAGCGAAAGCTGACTTTTAGCACGTTTTCTCAGGAAATTAAATGATGCTCTATGGATGCTTGGATTGGAGGCTTGGCAATGGCACCGGTTATGGATCTATTTTCTAAAACTCTGATAAACTATTGTGGACCTATGTTTACTTCTTTTGGGCCTTACTTTGGAAAATCCTTGGGATAAATGTAAACTTTAAAACCCGTTTTGGTTGTGTTTTTCTTATGTTTACTTTATCTCGTTCTTTCATGACTGTGAATGGATACCAATCCCCGTAGCACCCCGAAAGCTTGTGAGTCTTCCGCTGTATCAAATTTTGGGGGTGTTACAGAATGTTGAAATGATGTAGCACCCCGTGGGGTCAAACGGCTAAAAAATGTTAGGCATGACACCCGATCCTCTTATACTTTTGGAAAGGGAATGAAAATGACAGGTTTAGAATTTTTCAAAATTTTATAGCTAAAATAACATGTCTATGGAAGAACATGGTTTTCTTATCAAATCAGGGATACCATTTGAGTCTAGAATTTGGGAGGGGTTGTTGCCCAGGTTTGAATACTGCAAGGGACTAGAATTTGGGATTTTCCTCTTAGGCAAATCGGGAATAGGAGTGAGGTTATCCCCTAAGGAGAGGCTCACAGTTGATATCTCTGCCTGAGGATGCGGCACTAACTTGAGCAAACAACTAACAACTAACCCGCCATTCAAAAAAAAAAAAAAAAAAAAAAAAAAAAAAAAGATGTCGTTATCTTAAAAAAAAAAAAAAAAAAAAAAAAAAAAAAAAAAAAAAAAAAAAAAAATCATCGTCACCACTTCATAAATAACAAAAGAACTGTTAGGAACTTTACAAAAGATACAAAACCATTAACATCTAATGACACATAATGAATATATTCCATCGATAATCGGCCAAATTTATAATATTTATTAACAATTAATTATCAACTTGTTTACATGCATGTTCTTTTATTTGACTTAAATGAAAAGATGACTTTTAAGCAAATGCTCTACTTTAATTCGTAGTTAACCGCACATTTAGTGATTTGTTGAAATGAAAATTAACCAAGAAAATATCACTTCATGATCTTGTGTTCTTGCGATTTTCAGTTTATGTTGATGTTTTATTTCAACCAATTCCAGTTATTTGACCCAAATGAAATCCTTGATCATTCTGACTAATCATCGATACATGACTTTTGTTTATTGATCAATTCATGTGTTGGTAAGTGATAATTAAGGATTCATTATTATCACTACATGTAAATAAAACATGAATGTAACGCGTCTGATGAAATGTGTCACTTTATGTATTTATCTGCTTGAGTGTTTTTTGCATGTTTATCTACTTAAGCCTCAAAGAGATTTTATTAATAATGAAATTTGTATGTTATGTTAATACTTTTATTTAACATTCACTACGAAAATGGTCATTAGTGGCACACAATATAACGGCAAAAGTATGTAGAGTATCATATTGAATGTTTATGCATGGTTTAAGTGAGCATCACTTCATGAGCTGCAATTAGAACCATATTCTTCCTCTTGTATAATCACTAAATAATCCTAACCACACAACATCCACATTCCTTATCTGTCAAAATTTTATATAAACAATAAATAAAGACCATTTGTCACAAGCAGCCTTTAAGTAGTTGCTGAGAAGATGCATGCGTATTATATTGATTTTTGTTGTTTTGTTATGCATTATTTTCAAACTTTGAATTATTCAACAAAAGGGATGGGTTTATTTGCTATAGACAATTTGTGTGATCTTAATAGTCAAAAAGTGTCTACTACATTTAATAATGCAAAAACCAGACATCCATCCATTAAAGATAACAACGAACCCACACACTTATCCAGTTATCCACATCTTGTACCGAACACATCTTCTGTATATCACCCAAACATTCCTTCGCTTCTATTTTGTAACAACCCAAACACCCTTTTTTGTTCAGACAAACAAACTGATACATACATCATGTCTTCAGTCAATCATGACGAGTTTCCTCACTTAAAATTCCCCCTTGAAGATATACTATCCGCCACCAACAACTTTGATGACGAAAATCTCCTCGGAGAAGATGCATCTGGAAAGGGTTACAAAGGACAGCTCTTGTGGTCCGGTGAGTTAATTAATATCTACGCTGGGAGGTTAAATAAAGAACGGTTTGATGGAGACCAACAGTTTTGGATGGAGCTTTCCATGCTTTCTAGTCTCAAGCACAAGAATCTGGTTTCTCTTGTTGGGTTTTGTGATGAGAATGATGAGAAAATCATCATTATCAAGTACGAGTTCACGAGAAATCTGACAGGCTATCTAACTGACCCGTTCGTGTTGACATGGGTGCGAAGGTTGGAGATATGTGTTGGTGTTGCGCATGCATTGAGCTACATTTATTATGACGAGTCACGCGATTTTAGTGTAATACAGTACAACATCGACAGTTCATCTATTCTATTAAAAGATGACCGGGAACCCAAGTTATTTTGTGATTTTACACGTTCCATGAAGATCAAAGCATCTGAAAGGCACAATTCTTTCAATACTGATAAAGTATGGAGTACGGATGGGTATACAGACCCAACATATATTGAGACAAAAAGTGCAAACCACAAGTCGGATATGTACTCCTTTGGGATAGTAATGTTTGAACTACTGTGTGGTGGGAAAGCAATAATCAACGACGACCAAGACAATAAGTACTTAGCTTCGGTGGCCGTTACCCATTATAGGGATAAGAAACTCGATGAAATAATTGATTGGGATCTACAAAAACAAATTGACCCACAGTCACTCAACGTTTTTACGGAAATAGCATACGACTGCTTGAACGAAGAACGATCTCAACGGCCGAATATAGATGAGATTGTCACGAGACTTGAGAAAGCATTGGAATTGGCACGTGTAAATAAGCATGTAAGACCCTTTTCTTCCCTTTTATCCTTCTATCATATAATATCTGTTTCTTTTTATAACCAAATTTTTTGCACAAATAGTATAACCAAATTGACATGTTACTAATCAAGTGTACTTATATACTTTTGTTAAAAACCAACTTCTAAAATTATTTTTTTTGGAAAGTAAGCTCAAATACCTTTTCATTGATATGTGGCTCGTCTCAAACGAAGTTGTGGTTAATTTTATATGATTTTTAGAAAATAATCCGAAAACTGAAAATGTCATTTAGCTAGCCGCGGGTTAAATGCAAGTCCATGTGTTTATGCCAAATTTCACATTAAAGTTTTTCAAACTATTCATGCATTATTGGTCTCTAATTCGAAAATTATTAACACTGTTGGTTCCTTGGTTTAACTTTCGTTATATATTGTCATTATATTATAGCTTTATAAATGTCATTTTACCTAGTCTATTTGTTCGTACGATAAAATATAATAAATAAAAAGAGTATCAATAATTGTTTACAAAAATTGTTCACATGTTTGATTACGTATTTCTTTTGAATTTATCTCATAAGCAACTTTACTAAGCTTTAAATACGTGAAGTGAAAAATCTGTAACCTATTGGTATGGTATAGTCGTTTTACAAACTAGTTTGCAGAATTAATGTACGCACCACCAAATTGTACTACAAACATATGAACTAAGCATCAATACATTTAAGAAAATTGTAGCAGGCATTGAACCTATAGAAATCAAAATGGCCAAATAATAAAAAAGATTATAATTTCAAGTCTTACTTGTGACAAAAATGTATTATGCACTATTTTCCTCCTTTCGAAAAGAGTAATGATAAATAAGCCTATTAAATATACCTGCGAATAGCCTTACTCCATTTGTAAAGGGGCGTGATATTCGGACCCCCTAAAATACAAAGGATACCCCTCTCCTTTTTTGAGTTTTTATTTTTTACTTTATTTTATTATTATTATTATTATTATTATTATTATTATTATATCAAAAAACTATAAACCTAAAAGTATACAACAGAAAATATAAAATTTAATAAATAAAACTTTTAAAACTATCAGAAATCTAGTAGTGATCGTAGAATGCATTTTTTACTTATCTAATGTGAATATTAACTAACGTCCTTGGATTACATATGATTAATGTGATCGTAACCTATAAGCATCATATAAATAGTATTAATTATATTGTTACATATGATAATTTGAATATTTTTAGAGTGAAGTATAAAGATACGCAATATACTTTCTCAAAAGAAATGAAATACGTAACATACTAAATTTATTATTTGTATCACTAAAATACTTTTAAATTTTGAACAATATACGCAATGTTGACCGAATGGTGACCAGTTTGACCGGTTAATGTAAGTTTTGTAAGTATTAACCGGTCAAACACGTAACGAGTCGGTCAACATTGCTTTGACACTCCATAGTACCTTTTATCTCTATTTAAAAAATGGAACAAACAAAAACTTTTTCAATCATGTTCATATTTCAAGATTTATTTGGAGCATTCATAAATATCCTCCATATTTAGAAGATCAATATCCTTCTCCGAACATATTTTAGCACAACTTTATAAATAAAGTAACGTAGATAATTGAGTTACTGGTTGGAAATATGCTAAATTAGCAAACAGATTTTAGAGTTAAAGAGCCTGTTTGGTACACAGCTTTTTTGGAGCTATAAGCTTTTTGTTACAAAAATAATTTCTTCCGAAACAAGTAGCTCCGTTTAGATACATCAACTTCAAGCTTTTATTTTCAACAAGTAGCTCCAAAATAAAAAGCTGATTCATGAAGCTTTTATTTCAAACAAATAGCTCCTATTTGTTTGAAATAAAAGCTCGAAGTTAATATATCCAAACGGAGCTATTATTTTATAAGAGATTATTTTTGTAAAAAAAAGATAACAGCTCCTCTAAAAAGCCCTTACCAAACAAGTCCAAAGTTTCAAAGTGTCTTGGAGAATGCAATATTTTGAATGATAGGATACAAGTAAAAGATGCTATATTATTTTAAAATTACTTTCTTCAAAAGTATATGACAGAAAATGGCCTTCAAAAAATAAACATGAAGAGAAACCTAGCTCATTTTTAGATTGAGTTTCGCTATTGGGACCATTCAACCCGAAAATTTGTATTTTAACAACGATTAGAGCACCAATTAGTGTGGTGGCTCAAGCCAAAGAGTCACCTTAACGTTTTCCCTTTTCACTTCACTTATCACTTACACACCAAAATATTCCCTTTCTAATCACTGAAGCCAAACCTCCACTTTTAAGACCCACTAAACCTAATTACTCTCTCCGTCCCATATTAAGTGTCTACAATGGAATTTTTGGATGTTCTAAATTAAGTGTCCATATTGTATTTCAACCAATGAGATGAGACTTTAGTTGGTAAAAATGATATTTGATTGGTGGAGAGTGTAGTTAATGGAATTTTCTAAAACTTTGTACATGATGTAAGCAGACACTTAATATGGGACGGATGGAGTAAAACACAAAAAAAACAATTAAATATATATATATATATATATATATATATATATATATATATATATATATATATATATATATATATATATATATATATATATATATATATATATATATATATAAGCTAAGCCCTTGGGGGAATGGTAACTTGGCCTTGGCTCAAGCCAAAGCCTTGCCACATGTGTTTAGCACATGGGGTTAGTAACCACATACTAGTATAATAGTTTAATAAATGGTTTCCCTTTGCATTCTCACTAATTTGGCATACATAAAAAGTAATGTAGAAGGGCATATAAATAAGTTGAGAGGGCCGGGTGTGGTCACATTCCACCAATGCCAAACCAACGTGGCAAGGCATCTAAATAAGCTGAGAAGGGCATATAAATAAGTTTACCAAATATATAGTGTCATTGGACACTCTAGTATCATCGTACTAAATTATACATTGCATTTTCAATCTCCAATATCTAGGTAGTTAGAGTAGTTTGCATTAGTTCTGTGTTTCCAAAGCTTCGTTTGACGCTTGGTGACCTAATCGATTAAATCATCGATCAGAATTGTAATCAATCTAATATAGTCATTCAACATTCAGAAATAAGCGAAATCAGGCAATTTTATTTACCTAGTTGACTCAATCAGCACACCTCTAATCATCTATAATATCATTCAGCAATCAGCAACAAGCACAATCATCACATTCTAAGCAATTTCAAAGAACTTAAGCCGTATAAAACAGTTCAAATAAACAGATTTTTTATACCAATTCGAATACCTCTAGTGTGCATATGAATGCAATATCGTGTCACATCTTTAGAATACTTACTTGAGCATGTTACAAGTAAAAGGGATAAAATACATGTAATACCTTAGGAACATGATGAGTATAAATGGTTGGTCTTTTGGTGTTGAAAGTATAAAAAAGGTGTACCTGCAACAACGTAAAAAGATTAATACTTTCTTCCGGTGAAAAAGTGAAAATATATATAACAAAATATCTACAAGGCAATCCTAAATCGAAAATACACGCTTAAAGGAAACCACACAAATACGGCAGAACATGATACTAAACAAGACTCTATCCTGTATGCTACTACAAGAAACATAAACTATCAATTCCTTCCTGCTTATTGACTTCATACTTCTAAATTCCATAACTACCTTTGTCATAACTTTTGACCAAGACCAAGTAGTCCCATCTTAGCCAAAAGATAGACCAAATGATTAACTCCTATTCTGCAATATTTTCCCAATTTCTGCACAATACTTTCCAACATACTCATGTATCTTAGTGCTCTCCGGTTTCATTCACAGGTTGGACAATCATCTTGATATTCAACTTGTCAACCATTGCATACATCTCAAACTTTCTTTGCAGTATACACCTTGTAGTAAACTGTAGCAGCTAGAATTAATCTTCTTAGAATGTCTATGAGAATCAAGTTCACACTTACACAAAGCACACACCATAGTTTTTCCTAGATACCACTTTATCACCTTTTACCCATAAACATGCAGACAAAGAACATGTAATTACCCCAAATGGAGGAGCTCTGCTCACCACTCTGCAAAGTGCCACCTTCTAATTCTGGACTAAAATGCTTTAAAAACACATTTCCAAGACTATATATATCTCAACATGAAATCACTAACAAACATCACTTCCTAAACTTTTCAGGTAATGTCGAAACCTAGTGAACACGACAACATTAAGAACCAAAAAATTTCAAGTTAATAAGACCAAGTACTTCCTAAAGTATAAATGGATCTTATTTCAGTTATTATCCACAAGCATAATAACTATAAAGTACATGATATATACAGTTTTAGACTCGATATAAGATCAATATAACATTGAAGGCAAAATGTATAGCTCAACATGTCTTAGAAAAAGGTTTAGGAGTTTCGTTGAACAGTTTGTAAGAGTTATTATGCACTTCGATAAACTTCCTTTTTGTAACTCACGTTTTTACATGACTATTGTACAGATAATGTATTCGCCCATGGATGATCTTGCTCACCTCAAAATCCCCCTTGAAAATATTCTATCCGCCACCAATAATTTTGATGACGAAAATATCATTGAAGAAACTGGATTAGATAAGAGATACAAGGGGACAATCTGGTGGTCCGGTGAGTTGATTGAAATTGATGCTCGGAGGTTTAATAAATATGAATGGAATGATGTAACTGAACAACTGTTTTGGAAGGAGATTTCAATGCTTTCAAGTCTCAAGCATAAAAATCTGATTTCTTTAGTTGGGTTTTGTGATGAAAATGATGAGAAGATCAATATTTACAGGAATGAGATGGCCAGGGGAAGTCTCAGGCTGCATCTAAGTGACCCGATGTTGTTGACATGGGTGCGAAGATTGGAGACATCTGTCGGTCTTGCGCATGCATTGAGCTACATTCATTATGACGAGCAACACGACTTTAGCGTAATACATCGGTTCATTACCAGTGGCAAAGTTGTATTAAATGACGGCTGGGAACCCAAGTTACGTGGTTTTGAATTTTCCATGAAGATTAATGCATCTCAGAGGCACAATTCTTTCCATACTAATACACCTCTGTATGTGGATGGGTATGGAGACCCAACGTATATTGAGACCAAAAGTGTGAGCCTAAAATCAGATATTTACTCATTTGGGATAGTATTGTTTGAACTACTATGTGGTAGAGAATCAAAAATCGACAATGACAATAATAAGTATTTGGCTTCGGTGGCTGTTACCCATTATAGAGAGAAAAGACTCAATGAAATAATTGATTGGGAGCTATGGAATCAAATGGACTCTCAATCATTCAACATTTTCGCGGAAACAGCGTATGACTGCTTGAAGGACGAACGATCGCAACGCCCAAATATTGATGAGATTGTCAAGAGACTTGAGAAAGCGTTGGAACTTCAAAAAGTGGTAAGACGGTTTTTCCTCTTCTATATTTCTATAATAATAAGTATCAGTATCCATTTGTTTGAGTGTATACATTTTCACTCCATCCGTTTATTGTTTAGCTAGAGCCTACAAAACTGATTATACATAATTAGTGGCCCTTTGATAGGACTTTCACCATTATATGCAATGCTAACCAAACTCAAGTTAAGGTTAAGGTGACCAAAGAGACCATCCCCCCCCCCCCCCCCCCCCCCCCCCCCCCCTCCCCCCCAAAAAAAAAAGCCTGATGACCCTTATTATTTTTCGTTTATAACTCATAAACTTCTTTTTATCACGAAAACTATCTGCCATTATAAAATTCCGTTGCTATAAACGGGTACTGGTCTACTTTAAAAAATGGAACAAACAAAAACTTTTTCAATCATGTTCATATTTCAAGATTTATTCGGAGCGTTCATAAACATCCTCCATATTTAGAAGATCAATATCTTCTCCGAACATATTTTAGTACAACTTTATAAATACTGCATGCACCATAGTTTTTCCTAGGTACCACTTTACCACCTTCTACCTAGGGGTGGCAATTTCTGACCCGACACGAAATCCGACCTGAAACCGACACGAAAATTAACAGGTTCGGGTTGAGCTAAATAGATTGTGGGTCAGGTTTGGGTCGACATATCTAACCCGTTTATTAAACAGGTCAGGTTCAGGTTGGGAATAAAATAAACGGGTCGACCCGCCAACCCGTTTAAGTTTTTTTTCTTAATTAAAAATGATTTATATTTAATTATACGGGTTAAATGGGTTAAACGGGTCGACTACTAACCTGTTTAACCCATTTAACTCATGTAATATGCTAACTTTTATATATAAAACGGATTAAATGGGTCAACGTGAAACCCATTTAACATATTCAACCCATGTAACGTATTTAACCTGTCAACCTAAGTTTATATACGGGTTAAATGGGTCAGATTCGGGTTACGTGTAAACATGTTAGGGTTGACATAGCTGACCCGATGATTTAAATGGGTTAGGTTCGGGTTGGGGGTTTCTGACCTGACAACCCGAACCCGCTAACCCGAACCCGGCCCGAACTGTCACCCCTACTTCAACCCATAAACATGCGGACAATGAACATGTAATTACCCCTCTCACCACTATGCACAGTGCCACCATCTAATTTTGGACTAAAATGCTTTAAAAACACATCAGGAGCAAAATAGTAACTACATTATCCAAGACTATATATATCTCAACATGAAATCACTAACAAACATCACTTCCTAAACTTTTCAGGTAATGTCGAAACCTAGTGAACACGACAACATTAAGAACCAAAAAATTTCAAGCTAATAAGACCAAGTACTTCCTAAACTATAAATGGATCTTATTTCACTTATTATCCACAAACATAATTACTATAAAGTACATGATATATACAGTTTTAGACTCAATATAAGATCAATATAACATTGACGGCAAAATGTATAGCTCAAGATGTCTTAGAAAAAGGTTTAGGAATTTCATCGAACAGTTTGTAGGCGTTATTATGCACTTCGATAAACTGCCTTTTTGTAACTCACGTTTTTACATGACTATTGTACAGATAATGTGTTCGCCCATGGATGATCTTGCTCACCTCAAAATCCCCCTTGAAAATATATTATCCGCCACCAACAACTTTGCAGACGAAAATATCATTGGAGAAAGTGGGCTAGGTAAGAGATACAAGGGACAACTCTTGTGGTCCGGTGAGTTGATTGATATCCGTGCTCGGAGTTTTAATAAAGATGAATGGAATGATCAAATTGAACAACGGTTTTGGAAGGAGATTTCCATGCTTTCTACTCTCGAGCATAAAAATCTGGTTTCTTTAGTTGGGTTTTGTGATGAAAATGGTGAGAAAATCATCATTTACAGGAATGAGATGACCAGGGGAATGCTCATGGAACATCTAAGTGACCCGATGTCATTGACTTGGGTGCGAAGATTGGAGATATCCGTCGGTCTTGCGCATGCATTGAGCTACATTCATCATGACGAGTCACGCGATTTCAGCGTAATACACCGGCTCATTAGCAGTGGCAAAGTTCTATTAAATGACGACTGGGAACCCAAGTTATTTGATTTTGCTTTTTCCATGAAGATTAAAGCATCTCAGAGGCACCATTCTTTCCACACAAATACACCTCTGTATATGAATGGGTATGGAGACCCAACATATATTGAGACTAAAAGTGTGAGCCACAAATCAGATATATACTCCTTTGGGATAGTTTTATTTGAACTACTGTGTGGCAGGGAATCAATAATTGATAACAAAGATGATAATCTTTTGGCTCCGCTAGCCATTACCCATTATCGAGAGAAAGAGCTGGATGATATAGTTGATCAGGAAATATGGAAACAAATAGACTTGCATTCATTCAACATGTATGCAGAAATAGCGTATGAGTGTTTGGACGAAGAACGATCGCGACGCCCAAATATAGATGACATTGTCCAAAGACTTGAGAAAGCTTTGAAACTAGCACGTGAAAACAGGCCGGTAAGACCTTTATATTGCCATATTATGTATTCCCTTTTCATTATATTAGTTAAAACCAATTTAAATACTAGTAAAACATTATGAGATGACAAAAACAAACCAATTTTACATATTCAATCACTTTTGGTAAAACAAAGACATATCTCTTGGTAAAACAAAGACATATCTCTATTGTATGGAAAGAGACACATTTGCTAAAAAAAAACTTTCAAAGCGAAAAATGTGAAATTGCAATCTGCCTTACTCCCTATTTCTTTTAATATTGTAATTTATATCCATGTATTTTCCTTTCATAACTACTTATAAATTAAAAGTTTGACCCAATGAACAATAAATATCCACTTCATGCACGAATCACTTAACATCAATTTTGCAATTATAATTACTTGTCGTTTCAAATTTTCGCCGCTATATACGGGTACTCATCTTGTCTATATAAGTGGTTTAATTCGTATTTAACACTTTATTTTTTATTCATATTATTTTCTACTTTATAGTATGGCTGTAAATTTTAGGATCAATTGTCTTTAATCTCTTAAGTTTTGGTCAATTATTGATTTACCCATTTAACTTTTTCTTGTAACGTTCTTATTTTCAACTTTCTTTGACCACTAAAAAAGACCACTTAACTTTCAGTGATCGTTTGATAAAAACCTTAAATTTTTTAGCAACGTTTTTATCGTTAATATTATTTAATCATTTGATACAACCCCTTAATTTTGAATAATCATTTAACAAAATCTTTCAATTAACATTGACAATTTTTTATCCTTTACATTGAATGACCTATTATATATATTACCCGTTTCGGCACTTGATACGTCTCATTTTGTGGTTTTTAGTTATTATGTTATCTATTTTTCTTCTGTTTAAATCTAGGGGATAGGTTAGTTTGTTTTCACCATTATGACTTGTTATTCCTTGAAACGGGTATGTATAGTTGACATTCAACATCGATATATAACTGAAAAAAATTGCGGCTTTGAAGAATCGTATCAATCCCTTTAATCCAATCACAAAAACAAAATTGATAACTTAAGCACCAAAAATCACAAAATGTGATGGGACGTGTCGGGTAGCCAAAGTAATAGGTCATTTAATGTTATAGATAAAAACATTTTCAATAACATTATCCATGTTGGTTGAAGGTTTTTACTAAACGGTTATCCAAAATTAGGGGTTAAATAAAATGGTTAAACTATATTAAGGATAAATCGTTACTAAAAAATGAGTTTTTTTTGTCATACGATCATTGAAACTTCAGTGGTCTCTAAAATAACTACCTCAAAGTTTAATCGAATTTCATACTACGTAGTACCTTTACATGAAGTTTTTCAGAACCCTGTTAAGTGCAAGAACTCTAATTTTGCATTAGAAAACATGCATGTTCATATAAAACATGTATGTTTTCTTACATACACCTTAATACACATACATGCGTAACATACATGTTCATATAAAACCCTGTTAAGTGCAATATATCAATACAAAATGGTTTTATATGAACATGTATGTTACGCAGGTATGTGTATTAAGGTGTACGCATGTAAGAAAACATACATGTTTTATATGAACATGCATGTTTTCTAATGCAAATTTAGAGTTCTCGCAGTTCCCGCACTTAATATGGTTCTGAAAATAAAGCCCCTATATATATATATATATATATATATATATATATATATATATATATATATATATATATATATATATATATATATATATATACACACACATATATATATATATATATATATATATATATATATATATATATATATATATATATATATATATATAATAAATTAGGTAATGAACAAAATTGTCATTATGCAATACAGTAGGTAAGAAAGAAAAAACAATGATAATTATATTTTTTCTTAATTATTATCAAAGAATAGTTATTCTAGTGCAATAAGAAACTAGTTATAATACCCGCGCACGCGCGGGTTTTTTTTAATTTTTTTAATGATATATTTTTATTTCTTAAAAAATAAATAATTTAATCTGTTTTTTGTTTGATTTATGATTTTTAATTATATTTATTTATTATTAAAAATAATCATTTAAAAAATTTAATCATGTTGTTATAATTTAATCTTTTTTTTGTTTGATTTATGATTTTTAATTATATTTGTTTATTATTAAAGATAATCATTTAAAAATTTTAATCATGTTGTTAGTTGCATCTTATCTATATTTTTTTGTATATATCTTCTACTTGTGTAGTATTGCATCTTATCTATATTTTTTGTATTTATCTTCTACTTGTGTAGTATATCAACAAAATAAATTTTTAAAATTTTAAATTAAAAATAATAATTAAAATAATATTCTTTTCTCCGAAATACGAAAGTATCCACTAGAGGTTTTGTTTTATTATATAAAAGATGTAATATATAGGATATCACATGGGATTTAAAAAAAATGATTAAAAAAGGGACGTTCGGTGGATATGGCCAATTTTACATATGATGCATGACTTGCTGTTAATTTGTGTATTAATTGAATATCGTCATCTCACATCTTTTTGTAACCCAATTAAACTCTGCTTGTTTTTGTAATAGATTCACTCTCCGCCTAACCACCTTGCTCACCTAAGAATCCCCCTTGAAGATATATTATCCGCCACCAACTACTTTGCTGAAGAAAATGTTGTAGGCAGAGGTGGATTTGGAAAGATATACAAGGGACAACTCTCTTGGTCCGGTGAGTTGATAGATATCACTGCTCTAAGGTTAATTAATAAAGAATGGGATGATGAAAAAGAACAGCAGTTTTGGACGGAGATATCGATGCTATCTAGTCTCAAGCATAAGAATCTTGTTTCTATTGTTGGGTTTTGTAATGAAGTTGGTGCAGAGACCATCATTTACAAGTACTATTCCAAGGGAAGGCTCGACAACTATCTAAGTGACCCGGTGTTGTTGACATGTGTGAAGAGATTAGAGATATCTGTTGGTATTGCGCAAGCATTGAGTTACATTCATTATGACGAGCCACGCGATTTTAGCGTTATACACCGGAACATCAACAGTGAAACAATTCGACTGAATGATGACTGGGAACCTAAGTTATCTGAATTCGAGCATTCCATGAAGATTAAAGAAACTGAAAGGCACCATTCTTTTCATACTGATTCGGTTTGGTCTACAAAGGGGTATACAGACCCAACATGTTTAGAGACTAGCAGCGTGGACCACAAGTCAGATATATACTCCTTAGGGATAGTATTGTTTGAACTATTGTGCGGTAGGAAATCACAAAGTGACGGTCAAGATAATAAATATTTGGCTCCAGTGGCAATTTTTCATTATAGAGAGAAAACACTCGATGATATAATCGATCCGGATCTATTGAAACAAATGGATCCGGAGTCATTCACCATTTTCGCGGAAACGGCGTATGAGTGCTTGAATGAAGAACAGTCGCATCGCCCAAATATGGATCAGATTGTCGCAAGACTTGAGAAAGCATTGGAACTCCAAATGGCAGGCAAAAATATGATTGTAAGATTTTATTATTATTATTATTATTATTATTTTTCCTATTCAAATCTGTATATAGTAATAACTATTCTATTCAGAATAAGTTAAGATTGATATAATTAATAATGATAGTCTACTTATTACTATATTTATGATACTAAAGGAACACTTGGTAGCTGCGGCCAAAGTTGAAGGTACATCATCAAGTCAAGAGAAGGTAATTTTTCTTAGAAGTATTTTTGTATTTCACTAATGGACAATTTAACCAAGAATTGAGATTCTCTTATGTTAAAAGGTTGAAGCTAACGATAGGCCACATTGTGTCCAAAGTTGAGTAAAAATCTCATTTGCCAACTATTGTTCCATAATTTAGCTATTCTCGCGAGAAATACAAAAGATTCCCTCTTTTCGTATCTCTCAAGTCTCAACATTAAATTAACCTCATTATATATAGTGTTTCACCATGTAACTCTGCACACATGCTAATGTTGTCATGTTTGGATATAGGTATCAGTGACCTCCATATCCACGGGCGTTGAATCTCATGTCAGCAAAAAATCAGTGTCTTCCCTCAAAGATCTTTCTCACCTAAAACTCAGCTATCAAGATATAGCACCTACAACAAGCAGTAGTCATAATTTCATCAGGAATTTTAGGTTCGGAAGGATGTTCAAAGGCCGTCTCTTGCATTCCGAACAGCTCATCGATGTTATTGCAAAGTGGTTCCCTCCTGGATTTGTAAAAGATAATAGCAAAAATTTCTGGACCGAGATTTCAGTGCTTTCAAGTCTGAAACACAAGAATCTAGTTTCTCTTATTGGGTACCATGATGAGGGAGACAATAAGACGATCATTTACAAGAATGAGGCGAACGGAAGTCTCAAAAAGTACCTAAGTGACCAGACCCTCACATGGATGCAAAGGTTGAAGATATGTGTTGGTTTTGCAAATGCATTGAGTTACATCCATTACGATGTTGAACGCGATTTCAGTGTCATACATTGCAACATCAAGAGCTCAAAAATTTTACTAGATAACAAATGGGAACCCAAGTTATCTAGTTTTGAACTTGCATTGAAAAATACAGTAGCTCGGAGGCACCGCCTTGTTCTTGCTCGTGATATTATTGAAAATGTATACCTGGACCCAAAATATAAAAAGACCGGTGGTATGACCCACAAGTCGGATGTGTATTCGTTCGGTGTTGTATTATTCGAAGTCTTGTGCGGGAGGCCTGCAGTTATCTCAGATGAAGAGTTGGGAGAGGGGTTATTAAGTCAACTGAAAAAATCTCAATTGGAAGAAATGATCAATCCGCATTTACGAAAACAGATGGACCCAGAAGCATTTAAAATCTTCTCAGAGACAGCATATTACTGCATACAAGAGGAACGGGCAAAGCGTCCGTATATAGATCAGGTTGTCAAAAGACTTGAGAAAGCTTTGGAACATCAGAGGAGGCATGAAAATCCAGTTGACCACACATCATTCAATCGCTTGAAGGTAATTAATTTCCTTAAACTTTTAATTTTAGGCCGACTAAGGATTATCCTAATTAGTAAACAAGAGTTACTTATATTATTAACTGTTGTTACCTAGTTTAACGTATAACCACTATATATCCTCATTATACCATTTTCCGTACAAAAAGATAATAGCGTAAAAAAGTGTATGCATGTGGTTTTGATATAAATTAATCTTTAAATTTTATTATGTTTTTTTAACATTGCATTTTATATTTCAAAGATTAATATTGAATTAAAACTAAAAAAATTATATAAAACTAAATTTTATAATGAACGAGATATTTTCCATCCGGCCATTGCAGCTTAAAGCTATGAAATAAAGTTTTTATTAATAATATGTTCTTCCAATAAAAAAAAATGTTAACAATACTAAAGAAAATGATGTAAAAATACAGATGTTAATGGTTTAAGGGTTACTTTGCTATATTTCTAAACTTAAAGTATGAAAGTATAAATTTTATTGGTTTTGGGGCTATTTTGGGTTATTAGTAACATTAAGTAGTATTAAAATATGTAATTTAATGAGGATAGGGGATATTTTGTAAACATGAGGGTGTTTTTTAAAGTTAGGGGTGTTACGCATATTTGGGGGGGGGGGGGGGGGGGGGCAAGTCCCGAATCCTAAGAGAAACGGGTTGGGAGTCGGTTTGGATTTTGTAGATATTCGGTGTCGGAACGGGTCGATTTCGGGTTTCGGGCTTTGTCGGTTTCGGGTCGGTACGGGTCGATTCCGGCCCGACGCTCACCCCTATTCTGGAGTACGAAAGTACATAACATTTTGAAACATGCCATATTTACTCAATCATAATCTTCATTTTCAATTTTGACACACGTCTTCTTTTCATAAGACAAATCCTTAGATATTAATTTTATTGAGGATACCATTTTCCTACTAGTTACTTGAAACAAATCAACTGTTGCTTTTGAACGTTCTCATATTTTCTAAATGTTAATCAATTATAAACACTTTTTATTTTATTTCATCCAATCCTTACTAGCATTAACGAGGTGCATAACTACGTAATGTTGCAGGACAAGAACTTTGAACACTTGAAGATTGGACTAGATCTTATAAACGAAGCTACCAAGAATTTTGACGACGCATACTGCATCGGGTCAGGCGGCTTCGGTAAAGTGTACAAAGCAGATCTTGAACATTTTGATAGTAGTAATTCCTCATCGATTGAAGGTGTGAATGAATGTGATTTACCCAGAAAACGAAGCACGGTAGCCATAAAGCGCATTAAAAATCAAGAAGGAGAACAAGGGTTCATTACAGAAATTGAAACTTTAACTAGTTGTAAGCATGAGAATATAATCTCTCTTCTTGGTTTTTGTTATGAAGGTAACGGTGCAATGATCCTGGTTTATGAGCATGCTTCGAAAGGAAGTCTTGAAAGCTATTTGGGAAACAGCGATAAGATGACTAATTTTAATTGGCTGCAACGTCTAAATATATGTCTTGATATTGCACATGGTTTGAATTACATTCACAACAACACATATCATGGCAAACAAAAGATGATTCACCGCGACATCAAGAGTGATAATATTCTGTTGGGAGATAATTGGAAGGCAAAGATTGCGGATTTTGGACTCTCCAAATTCCACCCTGCAGGTCAAGTGGCCAGCACTATCTATACTGATATGATTGCTGGTACATATGTGTATTTGGATCCAGAATATCAGAAGGAAGGTAGATTAAATAAGAAATCAGACATTTACTCATTTGGAGTAGTGTTGCTTGAGATCTTGACCGGGAGGTTGGCCTATGATTCTGTATACACCAAGGTAAATGAGAAGGGAATTACGCCCATTGCAAGAGATCATTTTGAAAAGGGAACAGTAATGGAAATTGTTGATCACAAGATAAAGGAGGAGATTGATGAACATGTATTTTCATTAAGTAAGGGACCCAATAAAGAGTCTTTGGACATATTTTTAAAAATCGCATTTGGATGTGTAGCAGAAACTCAAGCGCAACGTCCAACAATAGAAGTTGTCATCAACGATCTCAAAAAAGCATTACACTCTCAGGTAAGTCGATATTTTAAAAGAAATCTTACTAATTTCTTCATACTCTTGATAGTAATATGTGACATTTCATACGTATACTTTGTGTAAACAACATTTTCTCAAACTTTTACTCAAAATTCGATCTTACCGTTTAAGTTTTTCTTTGAACGTGAGTTTTGTGATTTATTTGTTTTGATCTTAAAATTTATTTAACTTAGTAATTTAACTTTATGACGTGCTACTGACTTACTAGTAAACCTCCAGACTCTTATCTTCAATGAACATATGTTTTTTTCCTTTAATTTGGAAGTTGCAACAACCAACCTTGATTTACAACCATAAAGTTTACAAGAACTTGGACATTGAGAACCTAAAATGCAAAATAAAAATTCGAACGAATTCTAGATGGAAGTCTCATTTTGTTTTTAACTTAACAAATCGACTAACTGTCCAATAATTCTCAGGAGAACCACAAGGACAACCTCAAACTATCACTTGAAGACATAAAGTTGGCCACGAAAGGCTTCAGTCATGACAATATCATTGGGCATGGAGATTCTGGGAATGTATACAAGGGAGCTACTCATAGTACCCGTGCAGATAACATCATTGCTGCAAAGCGGTTGGATAAGAAGTCCGGTCAAGGAGATGTTGAAGTTTTGACAGAGCTGGCAGCTAAATTTATGGCAGAGTTAGACATCCTTATGGAATATAAACATTTAAATGTCATTGGTCTTGTAGGCTACTGTGATGAAGAGGATGAAAAAGTTATTGTATATGAATATGCATCAAGAGGTAGTCTTGATAAGTACTTGACCGATGATAGTCTTACATGGGTGATGCGGCTAAAAATATGCATCGATATTGCAATTGGGTTGGAGTTTCTTCATGGAACTGTTTCAAGTCCAGAAATGGTAATACATAGGGACATTAGCAGTAGCAACATTCTACTCTTTGATGACTGGAAAGCAAAAATTTCCGGTTTTGGGCTTTCCTTAGTATGCCCAACAAATCAGAATGTAGACTATGTCATCGGCAATGTTACAGGCACAATCGGCTATCGTGACCCACTGCACTCAACAACAGGCTTCTTAACTAAAGAGTCTGATATATTCTCACTGGGTGCGGTTTTATTTGACATATTGTGTGGGAAACTATCATCCGAAAAGCTAGATGATGAGTATCTTTATTTACCCTTTTTGGCTAAACACCACTATCATGTAGGAAAACTTGATAAGTTAGTGTTCGAGGGTATCAAAGAACAAATTGTGCCACAGTCATATAGTACCTTTACAAGGATTGCCTTTCAATGCTTACATCACAGGAGAGAAAGACGACCAACAGCTCATGAAGTGGTCATACAACTCAAGAAATCATTGGAATTTCAGGTAAGTTTCTATATTTTGACAAAATTGGCCAACTTCTGATTAATATATATCTAAACTATGGCCTTTAACTATTTTATAAACTGTAAGAAAGTAACTGTGTGAAGCATGAGTTTATTAATTGATTAATGTATATACAGGAGGATTATGTGAAATGGGAGCCCAAATTGCCTAAAGACTATAAAGAAATAATCCAGATGTCAAAGTGCCCTGAAATCTATTCTACCATCAAGAAAGAGGATCTTTACAACATTTTTTCCAAGGGAATCCTCCTTCAACAAGACAAAGTGGTAATCAGTTCATCTTGTATCTCATTTATTTGGTGTTTTCCAGTTTTCTATATATCTTTTCCTTTTTGAGAGATAATTTGAGATCACACATGCGTTTATACATGATAAAAATTGAGTCTGGTTTATATTTTATTTTATGTAACAGTTGTTGTCATTCGATGGTTATGGAGACAGAAATAAAATGGTATCAGCGGCAATGTTTTCCTACAAAAACAGTTGTCCATATGAGTGGAAATCTCTTCAAGAATCAAGGTTATTCTCTTTACCTCTCTAAATTTATCAGTACATAAATGATAAGCGTACATATGCATTGTTGTTACTTTACCGGTTTATGCATGACAAGCTATTTACAGTAGCATAATAATTAGTTTACAGCCTTCCTATGTATTTTGAACTTGCATCGTGGTTCTTTTTCTTGCAGTGTTGTGTATTAATAAAAAATTTCCAACAAAGGTACTTTTGTCGCTCGTCAAAAGGTCTGGAAGTTAAGGATTTGACAAATTCTTAAATTTTGATAAAAAAATTATCTTGTTTTCATGAACTGGATTTCTTAGTCATTCTTTATGCTTTATGCTACCTTTCTTGTCAATTTAATCTGTATAATACTATTAAAGGGTAAATTTAATCTGTATAATACTATTAAAGGGTAAATAAACCCGAGTGTAACAACATCAAATTCTTTGTTGCTTCGACTCCTACATGAAGATGGTAGATATCTAACAAGGTTTCAGTGCTTTCTCGACTTGTTATAATAGTCACATATTTGGTATATGGGTATTATGTTTGATACCACCTGCTATTTGAAGTTTTGTAGCTGGATTTTTCTTTTCAACAGGTGGTAGAGCTATACCCCTATTTTGGGTCCTCTGTTCTAATGACTGTGTTCTAATGAATATTTGTAATATGCATGTGTAGGTTTGAGACAGTAGTGGAGATGTTTGATATTTCCAAATTGAACATCGAAATAAAGACAAACGCTCAACTTTTATCTCCAAATGTTGTTTATGGAGTCTATTTAGTCTTCAAACTCAGTGATTCTAGACAATGCTCAAGTAAACCGATGTATGTTAACCTAAAGTATAGAAACGGGCTTGAAAGTCTACATGCATATTTCGCAACATGGAGACACAAGGAGTGGATGATGATTGAGTTGTACCAATTCCTGAATCAGGATGAGGATATTGTCTTTGATTTTCTACTTGAGAGCTTTTCATCGTACCATTGTGGAGATGGTGCAGTTTATGTTGAAGGCATTGAATTTAGAGCCATTGATGAAGTAAGTTTGATTTTCTTACTCTTTTGTTTACATTATATAAAGAGGTCGGATGCATGCCAAAAAATAAACTAAAAACATGTTCTATATTGCATATTTAACATAGTTTGTATACAGGTGAATCATGAAGAAATTGGAAAATTGAAGGAAGTCCAACAAGTCTTAAAATCAGACTTCAATGTGGGTCAGGTGCAACAATTGCCAACTAACTTTGAAGAAATATTCAAGATACGCAGAAACTACGAAGAGTTGTTCTGGTTGGGCGAGGTCAACGGAAAAAAACTTCTTGTGCTTTCGGCAAAGGCAGTTTTATACAAATTCTCTAATGTGGATCTTTTTACTTCGAAACCATTGACTGAGTGCAGGTTTGCTTCATATATTATAGCTATTTTTGTTACAGTTTCCTTTAAATAGAGGCGGCAATTCTTGACACTAAATGAAACACGACCCATTACTGATACAAAAATAAACAGGCTATGGTCAAGTGTAAACAGGTTTCGGGCCATGTTCCTGTTAGGTTGGGCTAAATGGGTTAAATGGATCATGTTCAAGTTATGTTTAATCAAATTGGGGTTCACAAGTTTGACCCAATTACTTAAACGTGTCATGTTTGGGTTGGGGAATAACCTGAATCCCACACGAATTGCCAGCCCTACCTTTAACCACTAAACTTTTTTTATTGCACATCCCAAAGATAACAACAACAACAACATACCCAATCCCGCCGGGGCGGGGTATGGGGGAGGTGGGATGTAGACAGATACTACCCCTACCTCAGGATACACCTGAAGGTAAAGAGACTGCTTCCAGGAAGATCTCCGGCTGGTGTGTGCATAAGGAGCCCAAAGGGACGATATATATATATATATATATATATATATATATATATATATATATATATATATATATATATATATATATATATATATATATATATATACACACACACATATATAGGGGGGCTTTATTTTCAGAACCCTGTTAAGTTGAGAATTAAAATTCCGTGAATAAATGGTTGACAAAAGTTTCACTTCTTGGATGTAGTTTCCTGTCTTTATATATAACTTGGTTCTTAATCTATCCTAAATACAGATTTCAAGAGGTGATTGAGCTTTTACCACAACAAGTATTTCATCTTAATTGCACGATCAAAAGTCAAATGTTGTCACAAGATACAGATTACGCGTGTTACCTTGTGTTCAAGCTTTCAGAAAAATGTCAGGGGCTGCATTGTCCAGTAAAAGTACGAGACATACTGCACAAAGAAAACAACGAGGTTGAATTTGTTTATTTTATAACCCCCAACGCATTGAACATAAATGGTAACACCCGGGTTCCAAAACAAAGGGAAGACGGATGGATGGAGATTCAAGTGTGGAAATTTAACTCAGCTCATGAATTCAAGGATGACTCCCTTTCTTTCGATATGAAATTTACAAGTCATGAAGGACCTATGTCTGGCCTCATTGTATGTGGCATTGAGTTCCGACCAATGTATTTTGGGAACAGCGATGATATTCAAAGGCAAGGAGAAAATAAGAGAATGCTACAAGATGAAGCCCAAAACCCACACATTCAGCCTAAAAAAGAGGAGAAGACGACATAATTATGAAACTGTTAGATCACTAGGGTTTAGAATCAATTAATAGTCTTTAGGAAAAGCTTTACTTAGAAGATCTTTTCTCAAGTGAAAGAAAGATGTATTTGTAGTTAGCTTAATAGAGGCTTATTGCCCCGTACTAGTTTAGGAAGAAATTATAAAACTAGGATGATATATGAAAAGGTGTCAAATGTAGGATGATTTGCTTTTTTGATTTTTCTCAATTATCTCTAGTTCTTTACTCTGTTATGTAGAACCATAATCTCACACTTGTAAGACCACACTATTGCTTCTAATGTTCAAGTATCGAAGTCTTAAACACAATAAATACTGAAACATAATGTTCAATGGATTCATACACAAACTAAGCAATCAATTATAACCTGCAACACATTACTTAATCAAACAACAATCCTCTAATTGTAACAAAATATAATTGTTATTATTCATTAAATGGTTTCATAACCTCAATCAAGAATGAATTAGCTTACCAAATCCAATTTTGTCTTTTTCCAATCTACATCCACAAATCAATTCATTCCCTTAGAATGAGTTGCAGACGAATTTGAAGCTATGATGTATGCCAGATCTAGATCTTTTATCGTTGTGTTTGTTACGTTCATCATTCTTGATGATCTTGATTGTCAATCACAAATTTGTTACATTAGCTATTCAAATACTGAGCCACCTGCCATCCACGTGCCAACAACCCATTACTAGATTTTCCCTCCCATTTATTAGTTTAAATATTCGTTATTCATTTTATTGTAATTCAGTTTTGTAATAATTCTCTTTCTCTTGTAAACTCACAAATACCTTCATCTATCAATATAACAAATCATTAGCTACGAATACATCTTCTTAATTTTTGAATTCCAGTCAATCATTTAGCTATCATTACAACCATTAAGTTGGTTCAAGTGATATGTTACATTTCGTATCCGAGCAACATCCTGCTACTTTCCCACCATTAATAACTGAATCTTGATTCTGTTATTCTGTTACACCAGTTCTGTTGATTCTTGATCAACCACCATACAACCATCAATTTCGGTCATTCTTGGTCACCATTCCAATCCAGAACACGTCATCAATTTAAATTTTTGTTTTCTAATCCAAAATACATTAGTTAGGTAATTGTATGGTGAAATAGTCTGTTAGTATTCATAAGTGTGGTTTATTTGAGTCATTCTTGAAAACAGTTGTTTTAGTTAATCACGGTGAGTACAAGAACCACAACTATGGAGGTTCATGAGGATGAAGCCACGAGAAAATTGGGTGTCTGATCATGCTAAGGGTGTAGTTGATGGACTGAATGATAAATTGGAAAGTCTAACAACTAGCATTCAAGATATGGTGTTGCAACAACAGTATTTGGTTACAGAAGTCAATAGGATGAAAGGAGGAGAAGGTTGCAGCAGATTTAGCAGAATGGGTAAATTGGAGTTCCCAAAGTTCTATGAAGATGATTTTCAAGGGTGGATGTTTAGAGTAAAGGAGTTCTTTATGTTGGTTTTTAATATTATGTCATACATAATTAAACACAATAAACATCAAAGAAACATGCGGAAGCGTAAGATCATATAACACATAATTAATTAACCAAATATAAAACGTATGCGTACCTTTTAGCAATTCTTCAACAATCAACTTTATGAACCCTAATTAGGGTTTACGTGGATTATAAGAATTGTCCCTTACCGCTTTACAATTCAATCCAAGATACCAACAATAGTGTGTTAGTACCACGTTCTTGTACACACGTACTAATATCAAGTTAATGTTATGCTAGTAAATAAAAACACAAACGATTTTTTTTAGCAAACAAAAATTCGATCGACCCTTTTGGAGGGTTTGATCTGATCGGCCACAAGAAAACAAGAGGAGAGAAAAAGGGTTTTGGTATTGTGTGTGCACAAAAGGTACAAAACAATGACCCTAGCCTTTGTATATATAGTATGCAAAACTTGGAAGACAAGTTGGAGTAGGATTGGGTTTACCCCAATCCCACCGATCGGCCATATCACCCCAAAGGGGTTTCCGAAACCTTCTTTCCTCTACTTTCATCTATAGTCCTTTTCTTTTCTGCTTAACGGTCGTTAGTCCATTGTCGTTAATTACTTAACGTCTGTTATGTCGTTTTGTACGTGTATTTAATAATTAAATATAACCTTTTATATTAAATTATTAATCATTAACTCTTCATACGTAAAGTGTGCAATCCCATGGTCTCGAGTTCGATCCTAACATACACTACTAATTTATGTCCATAAAACTAACACTTTAGTACCGATAAAATGTGCAAGAAGAGGATAAGGTCAAGATTTTGTCAATTCATTTGTATGATAGAGCTTTGGCCCTGCATTTGCATTTCATAAGAAACAATAGAGAGAATGTAACTTGGGCGGTGTATGAGGAAACCATTTTGAAAAGATTTGGGGCTGTGAATGATGATCCAATGGCAGTATTGAAAAATCTCATGTATGAAACCACTATGAAAGAGTACCAAAGTAAGTTTGAATTATTATTGACTCAAGTTACTATCACTTAGGCACAGTCTGTTAGTATGTACATTTTTTGTTTACCACCTATAGTTGAGATGAATGTGAGGATGTTTACGCCAAGATCACTAATTGATGCATTTAGTTTGTCAAATTTGCAATAAGTTGCTTGGAATTTGACTAAACATAGAAATACTCATATTCTGCAATCCAAAACCCGTTACATGTTCATATAATCATAGGAGTACACTTTTTAATGCAAGAAACACTACCACAACTTTGGCTTTGCCTGCACCTAATATTCAATCTGTGGTTAAGCAAAATTTCACTCCTAGAAAGAAACTTAGTCAAAATGAGTTAGATAAGAGGGCTAAGAACTTACGTATCTATTGTGATAAAAAAATATGTGCCTGGGCATAAGTGCAGTGAGCAGATGTTTACTTTGGGATTGTTAGGTGAATTGGATAGAGGTAATGAAAGAGATCATGAGGAGGAAACTTTGGAAGAGGAATTTGTTGACTGCCAGAAAATAAGAGGTGAATTTAGTGAAAATGCTTCTCAATTTGCCCCAAAGATCTCACTGTATGCTTTATCTCGTGTTCCTACTTTTAATACTATGAAAATCAAAGGCCTAGTTTTGAATCAATTGTTGCACATCTTGATAGATTCTGGTAGTACTAATGATTTCTTAGACATACACACTGCAAAAAGGCTTGGTTATAAAATCAAAAGTACATGTCCCTTACAAGTCTCAGTGGCAGGTGGTGGAACCAAACTAGTGAGTCAGTACATGGTTCCACCTTTCAAATGGGTAATTCAAGGGGTGACTTTTTAGACTGATAAGATGTTATTGCCTCTTGTGGGTGTGCGATGGTTATGGGAATCCAGTGGTTGTCCATTCTTTGGACAATTCATTGGAATTTCCAGTATTTAAAGATGCAATTTAGTTATGGAGGGCAAAAAGTTTGTTTAAGGGGAACTAAACAGTCTGAGGTATCATGGGTGAGTAGAAAGCAACAATCCAAATGTAACACCCCCAAAAAATCGTAGTGGAAGACTGTGTCACTTGGGGTGCTACTTCATAATACAAAGTACAAGTTATAGAAAACGACCTCTAAATGAGACGTTTTGAAAAGTTACCATTCGATTAATGAATTCAAAGTTACAAACATGAGATTCCAAAGTATGATACATAAATGTATACAAAATGTTTTGAATGGTGAACGATAAAAGCGTAAGTCTTCAGAATATGCAGCTTGACTCTATGTTCCATGCACTAGCTATCGCCTTACTAACCTAAGATAAACATGCTAAAGTGTCAACACAATGGTTGGTGAGTTCATAGAATTTGTTTTAAAACAGTTGAAAAGTCTTTAAAGAATGTTCACACAGTAAAGGCATTGTGAATCCACTCAGTTGCAAATCCCGCCCATACAACACTTGCAACCTGTGTGTTCACAACCCACTGCTAAAAGATAGTATGATTAAGACATATGTGTATACGATATATGCATGACTTAATGTAAAGAATAACAACCAACTGAACCTCTTGACAAGAATAAACAAGAATACATTATAGCTGGATTATATTCACCCAAGGCCAAGAATTTGTGGCAAAGGGTGGGGGCGTCAGCCCGATAGTACTATCAGTACCTCTCCATCGGCTCCATCCAGGAGTTAAACAGTTGTTAAAGAATATAGCGCATAGAATAGGTTTAACACATTAAGGCACATATCGTAATAAAACTACACATCATGTTCAAAAGTATAAAGTGAAAGCAAGTAGGTTAAGCATGTATCTCCCCAAAATAGTTAAAACAAGTATGAAAAGAGTAAGAGTGGGGCTATGACTCACAGTACTATGTAAAAGTTTAGAGTACTTGAGAAAGTAAATGAAAATAGTTGAGCATGTATCTCCCCCAAAAGTAATTCAAAACGTATAAAAGTAGGGGCTATGAAACTCACCTTGAACTAATGATATCAAAACGTATAAGTGGATAGATGGATTAAGCCAGAAAGTCTCTAAGAGCAACCTATAATAGAACGTTGTAACTTAGGTTTGGAGTGATGTCTAAGAATACGAAGAATTGCCTATATATGTCTTGCATATAGTTCATGATGTAGTACTTAGTATATAGTGTAAGTCGTTGAATAAAAATGGTTTATGAAACATGTATAGTTTGTATATCTCTTACTACCATTCGGGCCGTCATAATTCAGAGGTCATATATTAAATGTTCAAGGAGCTAGGACACTTTAATTCATAAATCCAGCAACTCGTCGATCCGTTTACCCAAATGGAACCCCTCACATGAAGCTCCCTAGTGTTGTAGTATTTGATAGAAAATATAAGTTTTTTTTTTTTTTTTTTTTTTTTTTTTTTATCTTTAAAAGTTATATGTCCGAATAGATGAATAAATTTAGGAAAGTTTATTTTAAATGAAAATTGTTATTATTAATGAGTTTATTAAGCCTAGGGTGGACATTACTTGCAAAGTCTAATGGTCATTTGATGGAGTAGATCCAAATTGGTTGATTATGTTACAACTAACACTTTAGTTCATGTTTTCGACTTAGAAAGCCATAAGGTCTTTAGCCGTGACTTTGCCGTGGCTTTGGTCATGGCTACCATGGTCTTGAGACTCATCCTTGGCCTTAGCCATGGTTTTGGTCTCGGCTTTAAGGTCATTAGACCTCTTGGTTTTACTTAGCCGTAACAAATACATGGTCATTTGGGTATTAAAAAGGGCTGTCAAGAATTTGAAGAAAAATATCACTCGTTATGCGTTTTGAGGGTTCGAGCTTCTTTAGTCCTAAACGAAAATGTCGTTCTGGACAACTTTCGTGTTTTAACTTTTTGATGAAACGGACCAGAAGGCCTCGAAAAAATATCGTAATTTGATGAGAATGCAAATTGGCAGATTCGGGTTTTTGTTTAGCTAATTTCTTTTGATCATATCTTTTGACTCGTGTGTCCGTTTTGGGTGATTCAAATTGCTATGTTTTCCTTTTAAAACCCTCTTTAACAGTAGTTAAGTGTCCAATATCATGGTTATACTATTTTTGTCGAATTTCACAATATATGTCACTAGTTTTCTTGTTTATGTCTATTTAGCTAACATATGGTTCCTTTAACTTGTTTTAATGGTTTTATACATCATGAACATAACACAAAGACCATATATAGAATGAATGAAATATAATAAGCATGAAAATGATATTGAGCAAGAAAGTGTATTATGGTTTCTTACAACTTTTGGCTTTCTAAAGAAATGAAGTTAAGTATGAAACTAGGACACTAAACCTATGCTTGCAAACCCTTCACCACAACTCTTGCAAACCCTTCACCACAACTCTTGTAAACCCTTGCTAACCTTTACATAATACTTGTGAAAAGCATTTAACCTCAGCCCCTAACACCTTTTGTAGCTCCTAATTCAACCATGGAATCACCAATTAAACACTTGCTTCATGTAGAGAATAACTAGGCCTTCAACTTTGGTGTGTAACTTATAACTTGGAAATCAAAGGATCAAGGTTTATAGATTATGTGTGTCATTTGGATTATGAAGAAAGGAAGGGATTATCTTGATTTTATAGTGTAAATGAGGAGTTTAGGAAGGTGCCTAGGAAGGTTCATTGAGGAGGTTAGTTTTAAAGACTTTTCAAAGCTTACATAGCAAGCTTATACACATGGACTCATCCTAGGGCACAAGGCATAAGATCAAGACACACAAGGGGTGAATCCCCCCCTAAGTGGAGGTTCAAAGGCTTAGGATAAGATGACTTGGTTGGTTTTGGTATTATCCTACTTATGGAGCTAGTTTTGGTTCCGATAATTGCAAACCGTAAGTTGTTAGGCCACAAAACGTAAAATTGGGTATCGTAAAAATATGAAACTTGAAAGAATGACTAAACTCATAAATATACTCATTATTATCTTATAAAAATGAGTGATAAGTTTAATGGATCGCAAAAACGCTGATAACGCTGGAAACGTAGATTTAAAACGCGTAATACGTAAAATGTACAAAATTTGCGTAAAATTGAGAATAGAAAAATGTAATTTTTCTAATAGGATTATAATGAATTAAAATGGCCTATAATGTCTAGCTTGGGCTTAGTATGGTGTCGTTTGGTGTTAAATGTTATTTAAACTTAAAACCGTAAGTGTTAAAAATTAAGGAATGATTTACAAAATCAAGGAATGATTTACCAAATCAAGGAATGATTTTATGGTCAAAGGAGGGAAAAATACGTTGACTTTTCCAAAAATATAAAAGCTTCTAAACATCTTAGAAAACGTGGTGCAGGTATAGGCTAAGGTTGCGGATAAGTAAAAGTGCTTAAAACAAAATTTTCTGTTTCGTACGGCACAGGGTCTATTTGGTAACATTTTATTTAATTATCAAAAATTTTCTAATTGATCATTTGTGTACTAAACATTTATCTGATGCGGGGAAAATTGACGCGGTTGGTTTTCGTTGTGCGTAGGGTTTTTAAACGACGTTTAGACCAAAACGTTAGTTTCTTAATAACTTTTGCGAAAGTGACCTGATGAGCGTCAAACTTTTATTTTATCATGGAAATAATTTATCTCACGAGAATATGAAATAAAATTTCGAAAATGAATAGTAAATAGTAAAAAAATGAATAGTAATAGTGAATAGTAAAATGAATAGTAATCCGAAAATGTGAATTGTTACACCAAACAAATGTCTCTGTCTGCAAATGGTCAACTTCCTTCCATTTGTAGTATATGGCTTTCTGCTAACTTGAATGTGATGAGCTGTCAAGAAACTCAGTTAGAAGATATGGACCTTACCTTGAAAGACTTGTTGGAAGAATATGAAGATGTGTTGCAAGTGCTAACTTGTTTACCTCCTCAAAGAAGTTTTGACCATGCAATTCCATTGAAAGATAATACCACCACAATGAAAATTAGACCCTATAGGTACCCTACAGCTCAAAAGGATACTACTGAAAAGATGGTTAAATAATTGCTAGATGTTGGTGTGATAAGGCCAAGTCACAATCCTCTCTCTCCCATAGTAATGGTAAAAAAGAATGATGGGTCATGGAGGATGTGCATTGATTATAGACAGTTGAACAAGAATACAATCAAGGATAAGTTTCCCATTCCTGTGATTGAAGAGCTGACTGATGAATTGCAGGGTGCTAAGGTCTTTCTAAACTTGATCTCAGGCTGGCTATCACCAAATTAGAATGTGTGAAGAAGATATTTACGAAACAGCTTTTAAGTCACATGAAGGACACTATGAGTTTGTAGTAATGCTCTTTGGACTGACAAATGCTCCTTCAACCTTTCAAGGATTGATGAATACAATTTTCAAATCATTTTTTGATAAAATGCATTTTTGGTCCCTATGGTTTGGCCAAATTGCATGTTTGGTCCTTATCTTTTTGAAAGTGCAACGAAAGTCCTTATTTTGAACTTTGGATTGCAAATACATTCCCCCCGGTCGATGTGCAATGACCAAATTACCCTTGTCTTCTTCCTTTTTTATCAGGGGTAATTTGGTCATTTCACGTCGATTGAGGACTATATTTGCAATCCAAAGTTTAAAATAGGGACGTTCGCTGCACTTTCAAAAAGATAGACACCAAACATGCAATTTGGCCAAACCATAGGCACCAAAAATGCAATTTACTCATCTTTTTTTTTAAGAAAGTTCACATTGTTTTTTCTTTTTTTTCTATTATTATTTTATGATATACTAGTATATAGCCCATCAGTGGTGAAACATGTGGAGCATCTTAAATTACTGTTGCAGGTTATGAGAGAACACACTTTATTTGCTAAAAGAAGTAAATGTGTGTTGGGCACAAGTAAAGTTGAGTATCTAGGGCATATAATCTTTCCATCAGGAGTTGCTACAGACCCTAAGAAGATCAAAGCAATGCAAAATTGGCCATTGCCCACAAATCTCAAACAAATATGGGGTTTTATTGGGTTAACAGTTTATTATAAAAGGTTTGTGCAGAATTATGCCACTATCAGTCATCCTCTTACTACGCTCCTTAGGAAGAATGCTTTCTAGTGGTTTCCTCAAGCTCAAGTAGCCTTTGAACAGTTGAAGTAAGCTATGGTTAAGTTGCCTGAGTTTGCATCGCCAAATTTTGAAGAGGAGTTTGTTATTGAAACTAATGTATGTAGATTTGGTATATAAGATGTTCTGTAACAAAAAGGACATCATATAGCTTATCTTAGTAAAACATTAACCCCTAAATACCAGTCACTCTCTACCTATGAAAAAGATTACTTGCTATGGTTTTGGCGTTGCAGAAGTGGAGAGGTTACCTATTGGATAGGCATTTCAAAATCAAAATTGATCACTTCAGCTTGAAGTATGTATTAGACCAAAGAATTACCACCCCTTTTCAGTCCAAGTGGTTACCCAAATTACTTGGTTTTGATTTTGAAATTAAGTATAAAAAGGGAAAAGAAAATTTGGTTGATGATGCTTTGTCTAGAGTGGAAAGAACAAGCGAGTTGTTTCAGTTGTTATCAGCTACTACCTCAAATAATTTAGTTGATGTAGTGGTCTTGACATGGACTTCTGATCCTCATTTGAAAAAAGTGATAGAAGGTTTGTATGGTGGTTATGTCACAAATATTACGTATACATGGAATGCAGATGAGCTAAGAAGGAATGGCAAATGGGTGGTTGGTGACAATGTTGAGCTAAGACAATCATTGATTGCTCAGTTCCATGGATCCGCAATTGGAGGCCATTCTGGTGTGTTTGCTACTACTCAAGGACTCACAACTTATTTTTACTAGAAATGATGGAGGAAAATGGTTAAAGAATATGTTAGAAACTATGATGTGTGCCAAAGGAACAAAGCTGATGTCTGCTTATCCAGGTCTTCTTCAACCTTTACCTATTCCATTTCCATCTCAAGTATGGCAGGACATTTCAATGGACTTTATTGAACCATTGCCCCCTTCTAAAGGGAAGAGTGTTATTTTGGTGGGGGTTGATAGGCTCAACAAATATGCCCATTTCCTCCTACCAACACACTCTTACACAACCAAAAAATAGCTCAAATCTTTTTGGACAACATTTACAAACTGCATGGAATGCCCAAATCTATTTTTAGTTATAGAGATAAGATATTCATGAGCCTATTTTGGAAGTCCTTGTTTCAGATGTTACATGTGAAGCTCCATATGTCCTCTGCCTACCACCCACAAAGTGATGGACAAACTGAGACTGTTAACAAATGTTTGGAAAGCTATCTGAGGTGTATGACAGGTGAAAAACCTAAGGATTGGGTGCACTAGCTGCCTTTGGCTGAGTATTGGTACAACACTTCCTTCCACACTACAATTAATACCACCCCTTATGAAGTTCTTTATGGACATACTCCTCCATTACTTATTCCCTATGTTGCTAAAGATAGTGCAATACAAATAGTAGACAGAACTTTGCAAACAAGAGAGCAAACCATTTTGCTTGTTGAAGTTTAATTTGAAGAAAGCTCAGGATACAATGAAATCACAAGCTAACAAGAGAATATCTAAAAGAATTTTTGAAGTGGGTGATCGGGTTTATCTCAAGTTGCAGTCTTACAAACAGTTGACAGTAAGAAAGGGTAGGAAACACAAGTTGTCTTCCAAATTCTTTAGACCATTTTAGATAGTAGCTAAAGTTGGACAGGTTGCATACAAGCTTCAGTTTCCCTCTACTGCTTTGGTACACCCTGTGTTTCATGTTTCACAACTCAAAAAATGCTATTCTTCAAATGCTACTATTGGACAATTTCCTAAGCTTGATCCCGATGGACACTTGGCTGCTTCACCAGTTAAGTAGTTGGACAGAAAAATGGTTGAGAGTAATAACGGGATGGTGGTATATGGTCTGATTGAATGGAGCAATGGTGAGGAAGAATATGCTACTTGGGAGAAATCGGAAGATGTACTTCAAAGGTTCCCTGATTTTGTTTTAGATCCTTAAGGACAATGATTCTTTAAGGGGGGATGGAATGTTACATTAGCTATGCAAATATAGAGCCACGTGCCTTCCACGTGCCAACAACCCATTACCATATTTTCCCGCCCATTTAAGTAGTTTAAATATTCCTTATTCATTTCATTGTAATTTGGTTTTATAATGATTTTTTCTCTTGTAAACTCACAAACACCTTCATCTATCAATATAACAAATCATTAGCTACAAATTCATCTTCTTAATCTTTGAATTCTAGTTAATCATTTATCTACCATTTACGATCATTAAGTTGGTTCAAGTGATATGTTACAAGATCCCACTGTTAGTGAATAAGGTCTATAGGCCAGGCCCACTTGTTTTGGACCGTTTGATAGTTAGGGTTTTGTCATTGTCTTTTCTATTTAATATATTGTAATGTTTTAGTTATAGTTGAATATGATAATATACAGTTTTCAGTATTCTCTTTATTTCTACACTAACTTGATCTAATTTAATAGAATTATGTGGTTTTGAAAATAACAATAGGAATGGAAAAGAAGGTTGGTTATATGGGAGATTTTTTTTTCTCAGTCGTTGACGCATTTACGGAGGTGTGGCAACAACATATTCCTTTGTTTTTAGTTTTAGCCCAAAACTATTATAATTCACCTCTGCTTTCTTTAAGTTTATTTATTTTCAGTTTTGACACGTAAACTTTTATGTTTATTTTTTGGTTGGACGATTTTTAATGAAGTTTGGCTGAATGTGATTCAATTTTGACTTTAGTTAGCCATTCACATCGCATGATTTTGTCACATGGCAAAATTGAGTGACCTGATTGGTTCAATATTTTTCCTAATAAGATTGTTTTAGCAAAATTGCTCTAAAATGATGTAATTCTTTTATAATATAAAAGACTTAAATAATAAAAAACCTACCAAACTTCTAAAACTTTAAAATTTGTCCATTATATGTCGTGATAAGTTTAATGCAATTTATAAAATGACAATATCTTATATTATAAGAGAATGTACAAAATTTGAAATCAAATATTTGAACTGTTTCAATTGGACCAACAGGAGAACTTAATTTTGTTATGTAGGAAAATTAAAGTCATCTAAGTGGACAATAGAAAGACAAAAATGAAAATTTGGGTCAAACACATCTAAATTTCGTCCGAGAATAAAAATATGTATAAAAACACATGCATTGACTTTGTAAAAAATAAAACTAAAAAAGGAATAAATAATGAATAAAACTCTAATAGTTAAATTTTAAATAAATTATATGGACTTAAGCACCTTATCAAATTTCATGTTTTTCATAACTTTATAAATCTAATAAATAATCCTTAAATTTTATACCCCTTAGACTTTATATCCAAAAAAACATATATATTGTTTTTATTTATTAATATTATTTATAAATTACAAAAGGAAATCACGAGCTACTATGATATGTTAATGAATGCACGAGATCTTACATATATAAATGACTCATGTTATTCCTCTTTATGAGATAAAGTAATGATGTCGTGAAATGTCTTTTTCTTTTTACTATCCATATTCAATAACGACTCATGTTATTACTCTTTATAAGTTTAACACACGTGTACACGGGTTTAGAAATTAAATATGGCTAAAATCATTAATAACAGTAATATAAATGTTAAAATAAAGGCACGATCACACAGGTTACTGTAAGATGAAAATAAATATATGATATTGTACATATAGGAATGATGCATGCAATTCCTCTTTAAAGTTTAAATAAGGATATTCGGAGAAAAAAAATTCAAGGGTCATTGTGTGCTATTAAAACATGCATAATGTTTAAAACATGATATCAATAATTTAATTTAAACAACATAAACCTAAACGCTATTATGATATCAATAATTTAATTGAAACAAGAACTATTAAATTACTATTATGCTCAATTTTGAAAAATAAAGACTATTTTTCATTTAATGACAAATTTTTAGTTTTTAAAGTAGTGTTGAAATCTTTTAAAGTAGTGTTGAAATGTTTGACTCAAATATTTTTTATACGAAATATTTAACTAATAATTTTCCCCTTCGCGGATGCTCTGATAAAAAAAGAAAAAGAAGGTCATCCTACTTTTAGAAAAAAAATAACAAAGTAAGCAAGTCATCTTACAATTAGCCACTTTTTCATATATAATCTAGTTTTTTGGCCCGTTTGGTTTGTGGGTTTTTTGGGTGAGGTTTGGCTTCACTCCCAATTTTAAATGTTTGGTATGCATCGTTAGAAATTAAAAAAGTGTAATCATTGCAATAAACTCAATGTTGAGAGGCTTGGTGGGTTTTAGTTAGAGCATCTGTTGTGCAGGGGTTTATAGATGACTTTTTACTATTTAGAAAACCTTTTGGAAGACTTTTACCATTGCAACAAAAGCTTTACAAATAGCTTTTAGGAGAAAGACTTGGCACACACCAACCGGTTGATAGAAAAGGTTTTAGGGTGCGTTTTGTAATATATCACATAATTATATCTTATATGGTTCTTGTGTGTTTAGATAGAATTAAAGAAAGAAAGAATAGTAGATGAGAGTTTAGAGAGAGGAAGAAAGTTGGGTGATTTCTAGAGAGAGAGAGAGAGTTGAGAGAAAATAGAAAATGTTAGATTGAATGAAAAGCACCACCCCTCTCCACATGTGGAGAGGGGTATATATAGTTTTCTACAAACGCCTACACCCGGGCTGTGGATCAGGCATACAGTGGGTAAAGACCCGTTCCTTCTTCCACGGTGTTACTTAATCTAATACTAATTAACTAATAAACAAACTAACTACGAGCTAACTTAATACTATTACAATCATTAGGTGACCGAGACTTTTACAGGAATATTCGTATTCCTAACAATCTCCCCCTAAGCGAGGTCACCTTTGAAGTTAAGATCTTTGGTCTTTAAGCATTCTTTAGTCTTTGTAGCTCGTAGGATCTGATTCTTCTCTTTTCAGCACACTTCGTACTTCAACCAAGCGAACTTGTGATTAGAGTTCCTTTGTGATGCGTGATCTTTGAGCTTCTTTGAGATCATCAGCCAAAGTAAATCTCCAACCTCATCCATAGTAGTATCGCCTTCATGTGATGTAGTGACTAAGGACCATCATGCTCACACCCTTCTGTATCTGGAGACGTTGCATTGGAGTTTGTGGATTAGGAGACCTTTTCATCAGAGTTGCGGAAACGTTGTTAGTAGTCTCTCAACATTTGTTATAGCAAGTCTCTCCTCTTCATTGATAGTGTGGAGGATGTGTGAGCATGAGGTATGGATTGACCCGATTCAGCTGGAAACTGGAGCCATCAACGCCATCTTTATATGTGTCCCTGAAATAAAACAGTTAGCAATAAAGATAGAGAACGAATATGGCTTTGTCATTCGTTCTGCGAGGACAGACTACCCTCCGGTTTTGTGAAAACCGACCTGTGATCAGGTAGAGTCTCTTTTAAAGAAGACTCTCCTTGACAGGAATTTCCAGCTTGTAGTAATGAATTTTCCAAAGAATCCACTTTGGAATCTTCATACTTAGCATGTTCTCATACCGGAACGTCTCAAAGCAGACAGCACGATAGAGTGAATCGGTGAATAGATATTCACGGATTGATGAGAAATTGATTTATAGAAATCACTCGCGTGTCATATGATAAACATTTTTGAGACACGACGAGAGTTTTATACTTTGAATCACATTTCCATCAAAAATACTTTTGTTTGAAGGATATTACACAATCAATGTGCTCGAAAGATAAGTTGGTGAGCACATTGAGAGGTTTTGGCAAAAGTATCCGTCAATCCATATCCTAGAACAAGTTTGATTCAAATTAGAATCGCACCATCGTTGCTTTCCAGTTGTCACTTGATCATTGATCCAAGATGGATCTCACATGTCACCTACCAAGAGCTTGAAAGATGTTTGCTCTAGAAGGATTTCCATCTTCATTGTGAATATTTTCATATCACTCGGATGTTCTGGCAATACCACAAGGATAATGCGTAGGACTCTACATATATTGTCTTATTTTCCACATTGTGTGAAACAATAAGCATATTTGGAATGTGTCCTATCGAGATTTCTGGATGATCTCATGGCTCTAGACTCAATAGTGCGTTTTGATCCGCTCCTGGAGACTGGGGAGGCGTCTCCTGTTTAGGTATCAACATAGCTCGCAATGAGCGGTCGATACATTGCACAGGGTTCCCCATGAGAATGAAACAAGCTCTTTTAAGAGAACTTGAGTAGTTGGGAAGTTTTGGTGCAGTGCGTCACTGGGTCCATGACGTCTTGTCTTCAATACCGGGGTTACCTTAGTAACCACCAGTAGCATATGTATTGAACCCGGTTTCTGCCCTAAGGTTGAATAATTGGAGGGCTATTTCTTTTCACCCTTTCTCATTATATTTCTTTTTCATTCTTCAACCCCTTCAGTGCTTACCGAGACTTCACCACTAGAACCTTGTTAGGTTTGTTCCAGTCCTAGCTCTATCTCAGTCCGCACTCTTCCCTTTCTCACTTTACTCCTTTTTTCAATCATTCCTAAGGACTTCTAATCTATCTAGAGGATTGTCCCTGGGAAGATCCTTCCGGTTCTGGTGGATCATGGGAACTCATACCTAACCTTAACCAACCTTATAACTCCATGCATAAAGATAAATGGTCGGTCTTTGGTATAACTTCCACAAACGCCTTTTGCTCCCCCTCAATATGTGCATCGATATTCGAAAGTGTTTAGCACATATGCGGGAGCCTATTATTGAGTACAAACGATCACTTTTGATTATCAGATTTCATATTTAAATCACATTCTCTCCCCCAATCAAAAATTTTAAATCTTTCAAGATTTTTGATCTCAATTGATTTAAATAAGTTAGAAAGCTTTTGGGAGAGAAATGCGGTTAATTTCTAATGTTTTCTGATAAAAGGAACGTTTTCTTGCTCCCCCTCAAACTGTGAGGGAGGTTGTTATGTGTCAGATTTGAAGAGTTATCAAAATATTCGAAGTTTTAACGAAAACTCTTTGAAAATGTACTCATTCTGACACATAACACATCACAAATCATTTTGTTGCTAGGTTTTATGTACGAAGTGTGGGGAGTTTTGATGATACATAAAATTTTGAGAAATCACTCTCCCCCTCAATCAATGACGGATGTTAAAGCATAAATATTTTCATAAACTGTTAACGTCATTGATTGAGTGAAAATTTTATCAAACCTTTGAGTTCAATTTGATTTTCATTCAAAATTTCATGGTACCACCAAGTTTTGCACAACCACTTTCCGGAAAAATCATAGAAGGGAAAGTATTTGGCGATAAAAAGAAGATTTCTCTTCTTTATCAAGAAATAATGCACTGAAGCGTACATTAGATCGAGGGTGCATGAATATAAAGTAATTCACGCTCGGATGAACGGCACCCTTTGTTAGGAACAACCGTCTTTTTGGCGACGTGTTTTCCTTAATTTTGAAAACCGGGTTGCTATCTGAAGTAATAGCAAACCATATTTTTGAAGTCCGGGTTACAGCCTGAAATGACTGCAAGCCATTTAGGCATGTTTTGAAAAACCTTTTGAACTTCTGTTCGAACTTCATTTAAAGACCCGTGTCATTATTAAATGACATTTCTAGGACCGTAAATGTTATCGATGCCAGAAGACATGCCTTAAAAAAAACTATTTTTGGTATTTTCTAATTTTCTGATTTTTATGGGTTTTTGTTTGTTTTATATATCTATATACATTTAGGTATAATATATGTACAAAGGATACTATTAAGTTTAAGAAGATGTTGACATGAATACCGAAATGAGGATTTCGTTCGGCTTGTAGAAACGTGTAGTCGACATCTCTTAAACATTCACTACCAAAGCATTCGAGGCTCCTGAATAATTGTCTGAATCCGTAGATGCCATGATATAATCTTAAACGGGATTTTACAACTCTTGTGACTTAAACCGAGAGATCGATTCTCTCCCGGGATTTTACTAAAGTCAACAAAAGAAACCGAAAGATGTAATATGCGAGTTAAACTTAGAGAGAGATCTTGGATAAGTTACAATTAGCATTAAGTGTCAAGTCGCGACAAGTCAAGTTACAATATATCCGATCGTAATAAGTCAAGTCGTAAAGTTTAACTTACAACGTCAAATTACAATCAGATTAATCGAAACGACTTAAGTCACAACAATTCACCAAACACAAGTTGTTAACAAATCACTAGAATCTCACAACTGAGTCAATCGCTAGACACCCACCAAATCGATGAATTTTATTGCCTCCTCAATGTGAACCTTTGGTAGCTTCCCCCCAAACCGACAATCACCTACATGAGACCACTTCCCCCAAGACGTTGAAGTGACGCAAAAAATCTCATTGTATGAAGCTCAGAAACCCGAGGAAAACGATAACACCGAAGTAACAGGGTGAACCATGGATCATCTCTGCGGTTATCAATCCCGGAATGTATGATGAAGCCCGATCACATGACCCTGTTGTGCATCCCCAATGTACACATTACTTTATGGTTTGGAGCAGTTGTCAATTCGGGGGAATATCAACATCTTCATTTCACCAAGTGCATTCCAGTTAACTTACACATACCAACTCAATCCATATTGTACGCATGTATCCAACACAAGAAGAGATGATGACACCAAAGTAACAGGTTTAAGCACGGATCATCTCTACGGATATCACCTCTGGAATATATGATTAAGTCCGATCACGTGAACCTGTTGCGCGTCCTTGATGTACACAAATCTCTCCCCTGATGGTTGCGATCTCATCAGAATCATCATACCATTGTGTACATGAAGCATTAACCAGAAGCATTTTGCCATAAATCATATCAACACGAATGAAGATGTCGATAAGCAATATCATCTCACGCACCAACTGTTCTTCTCATAATTCTACCTATTGAAAGCTGAAGTAATACATACCACAAGTATCAGAAGACCACTTCCCCCTCGTAGTTGGAATGATACACCAAACGCCACAAGTTAATACACTGATATTCTCTGCGGTTATGACATTTGTCTTCCCGGGATAACTTCAATTAAGAAGAAGTATTAAGTTCATCACGTGTACTCATTATGCATTCAGATGTATGTCTCCTTCCCCCTTGCTGGTTTTGATACCTCAGAATCAGCAACACATTATAGGCACATCTACTTGAAATCTTGTGAGAAGAACAACCTTAGGCATAAATGGATCTGGTGAGAATCAACTGCTATAGAGACACTCACTAATTGGGTTATTACTCCCTCCCAATTAGTAAGCCCATAGATTAACTTGCTCCCTCCCAAACTGACGACCCGTTTGATATAACCTTAATTCTTGTTGAAGAAGTATCTCTCAATTCTGCCCAAAATGTCTTCAGTTTCTTAACATGTCATCCACAACGTAAAGTGGATCATAGACTGATAAACTGTAGCTTCTTCACGGGTTTGTTTGGGGAACATTATTTCGACATTTTCAACTCACATAGAATGCTTCCAGTTCTTTGTTAAAAACCCCGATGTACACATTCTACTCCCTCCATGATGATGACGATCACTCGGAATCATCATAACTATGTGTACATAAACATATCAACTGGAAGCAACATATAAATCACAACCCCATGAGTAGATGTCGATAACAATTCTCTTCAACAATACTTTGCAGATCAACCCTAATTAACCTCTTTTCACTACCACTGGCTAATTGTAAATGACCACGTATGGAGAGAACCCGATATACCACACTTGAAATTGAAGTAGAGTTCCCCGCTCTTGTGTCTTAAGCTTGCACTAATGTTGGAAGAACGGTGTAGAGAATTTATGCTTCAAGCAAATCTCTAAGTACTCACTACCTAACCAAAGCATGAGACATTACCACCTCTTGCGATTATCCACAACGACATCGGCGTGTGACACTGAGTACTACAACGTAACTCCTTAAAGTGATAGTTAACCAGGTCTTCAACCATCCACCTCGACTACTGGTAACTAGATAAACCAAGTCTTCAACTTAAATCTCAAGCACGAGCAAGTTATCATTGAAAGTCATTCATCCAACCAACCCCGACTTCACGATAAACTAAGAACACGTCTTTGTGAAAGTCATTCTTCAATCTCAAATATGTGATACCCACTCAACTCCGTAATCACAATTAGTCTTCCTTAGTTAGTGGAACATTAGGTGTTGGAGGAGAGGAAAGTCATTTCACGCATCAATCAACATGTATTTTATTCACACTTCTCCCCCTCAAATATTGCATATGAGGATGCGATTTTTGATTGAACAAGTGAATAGAAATACATGTAGTTTATTCACACTTCTCCCCCTCAAAAATTGCATACGAGGTTGATCCACTGTCCACACTTCTCCCCCTCAAAAATTGCATTTGAAGATGCCTTTTTTGATCGAGTGAATAATAACAAATAACATCTGATGAAGGTAATCCACTTGATGACTGAACAAGCGTGGAAAAAGCATGAAGCACGTTGTTGAGAATGGTCAAAACTAAGAAGATTTCTCTTCTTCTGAAGATAAAGCGCACTGAATCGTACACCATTCTTTTCTTTGATGAACGGGGCCTGAAGTGTTGTCAGCAGACGTCATAATGATGACATTGAGGAACGAGGCTTGAACTGAATTGTTCAAACGTCATAGTCTTTGAAGAACGAGGCCTGAACTGATGTGAACAGACGTCATAATGATGAGGAGCGAGGCCTGAACTGAAGTATTCAGACGTCATAGTCATTGAAGAGCGAGGCTTGATCTGAAGTGATCAAACGTCATTATGCACATACATCAACATCGACATTCCAGAACTCTTGAAGCTGGAGAAATGATTGCTTTAGGCTTCCAGACTTTGAGTTTTCTCATATGGTGAATGATTGATGTGCCTGCAACTGAGTAAGGAGTACCTGCACTAACATCACAAACTTGATTGCATATATATGGGTTAGTGGCAACATTATCCAAACCCTTGGGGGTTTCACGGTCAACCATGGCGTTGCTATTAGTAAGCACCTTTCCGGTAGGTATCCACTTAAGTCCAACGCACTTAAAAATTCTACCAGTTGGAACCCACTTATGGCAATTTCTAGGATTGCTAAGCTTCTTATGCAAAGTGGAAGGCTTAACGATATTCCTAGTCTCCAAAGAATTAGCAGTTTGTATCCACCTAGGAGAAGTTTTAGGTTTGTTTTGCCTCTTATGCATAGTGGATGACTTACTGTAAATCCTAGACTTAACGGGTTGAACCTTAGCAGTATTCCTCAATAAACTAGGAGGCATCAACCGAGGTTGTGAACCTAAGATACCATCCTTATAAAGTAGTGCTCTTTTCCTAGCCTTTTCTAGATCATAATTCTTGTACAGATCATTAGTGTCATATAAATTTTGAACTTTAATGCCCGGTTTCGACACTATTTTAGAACTAATCCTAGAAAAGGTGGGTGTAGGAGTAACTACTTGTTGAGGTTTGCCAGAACTAGAAGCAACTGTCTTAGGCAAATAGTGTGGAGTGACTGGTTTTGACAAAACTTTTTCCGCATCAACTTGGGAGGCAAACCGCGTTTTTGAAAGTTTTGGTCGTTCAGATATAAATGCAGTCGGTTGTCTAACAACTGATCGATTTCTACTCGATTGAAAAACTGGTTTCCCCAAGATTGATGGTTTGGCAAACTTAGTGTTCACACTATTCCCTGTAGCTTTTCTTAGCTCGTTCTTTACTGCTGTTATTGTGAAACCCTTATCCTGAAGTTGAGCTTTGAGTTCATCATTTTTGGCAATCAAAGACGTTGTTTCCTTAATCATCTTAATTTTCGTTTCTTTGATTGACTCATTCAAATTGTAACAGTGCTTTTTCAAAGACTCATTTTCTGAAAGTAATTCAGCCACTTTTTGCTCAAAATTTCTAGTTGCAATAACATTACTGTCATGTTTAGCTTTGACTTCATTACACATATCACACAACTCAGTAGTACGTTTTTTCAGGTTTTTGATTGTCAAGTTCTTTGTTTCTAGCTGAGCTTTCAAATCATTAATCATAAAGAATTCACGGAAATCAGGAAGTTCCGGATCTTTACACGGTTGGTTAATCTGAAGACTTTCTTCCTTTTGTTGCATTGCAATTTCAAGAGAAATACAATGTTTTTCAAGCTGTAAAAATCTTTTTGAAAGTTCATTAAAAACTTCTTTATCAACCATATCATTTGATTTAAAAGCATCAGCCGTCAACACAGAACTTAACAATTCATCACGTTCAGCATCCTGGTCACTTTCTCCCCCTTTATGACTCATATTTGTTGAATTAGATGTGGTATTGCTATCAGTTTTTTCCAACAAATTTGTGTCATAATTGAGTTTGATTTGATCAGTATGCTGTCGTTCATTAGAGAGCACACTTTGTTGAACAGTTATAGGTACCTCAGCACATGACATTTGTTCATTAACCGGTCTAAGATCTGCATCCATGCCATGGGTGACTGGAGTCACTGAACTGCTGGTAGTGTCAAGCTTATCAGTCTCTGATCCTTTGCGCATCGTGACAACTGACCCAACATCCAAAGCTTTACCCGAGTCATTAATACCATCACATGATTGCACCAAAGTTGCCTTCACTTTGTCGTCATTCAAATGTCCGTGATGTGCTCTTTCCTCAATGAACGCCTTAACATCACCCATGAGTTGGATGAGTGTATCTCTGAACGTGTCAACCTCAATTCCCGTGTGATCCGCAAAACACTTTTTCGTCATCTCACTGTAATGGTCATACTCCAGAGTGAATTTCGACTCACAGAACACTTGGAGTTGTTTGTGGATCACACAAAGGGCAGCCATGGATCCAGTATTGGAAGATTCTTCTTGGTCCAGTTGTTGTCGTAATTGATCCAAATTAAGAATCATTATGTCTGTGAAAGTTGGAACATCTTGACCGAAGAGAGTTGTAAATGCACGTTCAAACCCCATTTTGAATCCATTACCCTCTAACAGTACAGAGAGATGTGAGTGAAGCAGTCGAAAGCATTTAATGTGGCATTCCCTTGCATAGTCAAGTAATTTACTTGGCTGATGAATCACATTCTCTTGAGAATCTGAGCACGAATGTACCATTGAAGCATTATCAGGTACAAGTCCGTTCATTTGTAGAGAGAGAATTTCTGGTATCACTGAATCTGAAGAATTTGACATGATGCGGACGTGCACGGGATTTTACACTTCTATGATTTAAACCGAGAAATAGATTCTTTCGCGGGATTTTACAAAATCAAGAAAAAACCGTGAAACACTGAAGAATTAGTTTAACGTGTTATGAGAACCGTTGGACCGGAACAATGATTAGAGGTTATATGTAGAACGTGAGAATTGTACGATCGATCGGTTGAATTGAGTTTCAGACAAGTCACAGTGAGTTTTAAACAATGTTTGTGTACCGAATTCCGAATGAGCCCGTAGTTATATCCAATCAACCCGACAATATTACTCAAACTCGGATTCTTTGAAGCTCAATCAAAATGATGTCATTAACAAACATTATCACAATATTATCACAAAAAATTCAGTCCCGATGAATAACTAATCCCCAAAGTGCGTATATAACTTACTGTAACAATAATAATCACCAACCGAAATTAAGTCCAAGTCGTGACTAAATTTTTTGTTCAACCAAAAAGAATCTCAGCACACACGGGCTATGCAAATCCTTTAGTAGCATAGTACAAGTCCACGACCACAGCTCATCCACTTGATGGACTTAACTGCCCACTAATACACGGCCCACAAAACACATCCAGTTTACCCTAATTGAGGAGTACAAACATTCACTAATCACACAAAAGTACGCAGCCAAACAAAAACTTCTCACCCAATTTAAAAAAAATTAACCACCGATCTTCCTTTGTGTAAATAATCTGAATCACACACACAATCCAATAATTATATAGAAGATGTCTTTTCCACGAGAATGAAAATCAGGTAAGTTATTGATTAGGTAGTTGTTTTTCTTCCAACCGAATGAAAGAAAGATGATAGCAGTTTGTGTAATTGTCAATTACTCTTTGATATTCGGATATATATAACAAAGAATGTTCCTTCTTTTAGATCGATGAAAAAAAATCTCAAATGGTTCAGATTATAAATGAATCGATTATAATATGAAGAGATTTTCTGAGATCATTATAAATGTTTACTTTTCCATGTTTTGTTAAACCGAATGAGAAGAGAGTGAAACAATCTTGTTATGTTCTTTCTTGTGGATTTCGGATATTCAAAGAGAAGTTGAAACTTCAAGACAAGATCAGTGATGAGCTTTGTCGTGTGTATGATCCTTAAAGGTCAAATAACCAGTTGTGACACACTAAAAGATTCTGAGATCAATTAGTATTTGTATTCTTAAACTTGGATTTGATGTTGTGGTTATGTGTAAAGATGATGATAGATCGATGATGGTTTAATGTTGATGTTGGTTAAAGATTGATGTTATTGAACTTGTTTAAACCGCAAACCATGAGCAGATTGCACACTTGAAAATATAACCGAGAGTTAAATGCAAGGTTCAATTAAACGCAAGAATTGGACAAAGCCAGTTAACCGCAAACTTAAGAGTTAACCTCAACTTTATGAGCAAGCCGCAATTTGGATCAGAGGTAGATGCAAGTATGATGTAGTGAGATAACCGCAAAAATAGAGTTAATCACTGTAGGGAGCAAACAGCCAGTATTTTTATATTATGAGAACTCCAAAACAGTCACTATCTTAATCTTTTGTCTTATTCTCCTTTTTGGACAAAATAACAAACGTGATGTTAAAGACCGAGAGCACTTGTCCACCAAAGAAAACTAAACGCAAATAAGAAAATGTGGCCTAAACGCAGCCAAGAACACCAACAGTCCAAAAACTAATCCAAGCACTAAACGCAAATCACTAAACTACCAACTAGAAGCGAAACAAACCACAAACAAACTCAAACTATGGTGAAAACAATGAAGATGTAGAGAAACAAGTCGAACCACAATAATAAACCACAAAGCCAAGTACAAATCCGAGAAAAACAAAGTCCTAAGATGAAACCATGGCTCTTGATACCAATTGTAATATATCACATAATTATATCTTATATGGTTCTTGTGTGTTTAGATAGAATTAAAGAAAGAAAGAATAGTAGATGAGAGTTTAGAGAGAGGAAGAAAGTTGGGTGATTTCTAGAGAGAGAGAGAGAGTTGAGAGAAAATAGAAAATGTTAGATTGAATGAAAAGCACCACCCCTCTCCACATGTGGAGAGGGGTATATATAGTTTTCTACAAACGCCCACACCCGGGCTGTGGATTAGGCATACAGTGGGTAAAGACCCGTTCCTTCTTCCACGGTGTTACTTAATCTAATACTAATTAACTAATAAACAAACTAACTACGAGCTAACTTAATACTATTACAATCATTAGGTGACCGAGACTTTTACAGGAATATTCGTATTCCTAACACGTTTGGTATACCGATATGAATCGCAATGAGAATGATTTTGATAGTAGTGGTGGACCCCTCGGTATGAAAGATCCATACCTTACCCTTTTGAGGTATATGGAGTATAGAACATTTCTATCATTCATTATCATAGTTGTAGACCACTTCAACTTAAACAAAGACTTTTAATCGCTTTCATAGTCATAGTCTCATTCACATAATTGGATACCAAACGCACCCTTGGTTATTTTTATTAATTGTATACTTTTTGGAAAGCTTTTGGAAAGGTTTGTTGCATTTGAGAGGTTTTATAGAAATGACTTTTTCAAAAGCAAAATTTATTAAAATATTAATGAGATTAATGTTTATGAGGCAAAAAGTCATTAAAGACTTTTACCATTGGTGATGCTCTTACAAAATCAATCTCTCACGCACACTTTTATTTTCAGGTTGTCGTGTATCTCTTTGTCGCAGCACACTGTTATTAGGAACTCTTTGAGTTCCATCATAAATTTATAATACTGAAGATGACAAATTGACAGTGACATCAACTTAATACAAAGATTAGAGAAGCCTTAAAACCTACACGTAGAGCCGTAGAGGTGGCAATTTCTATCCGTTTACTTATAATGGGTCGATTTGAGTAATGTATTATCTCTATCTTACTCAATTTCTCTCTCTCACACAAATATACATTTTTTCTATTATTTTAAATAATATTTTTTTATTATAATTTTATTATAAAATACATTTAATAAATATAATTTCTTTTTTAATATTCAAATCCTAAGGCACAGAGTATAAACAAACGGCCCAAATTTTGTGAAAAAAAAAAACAGCTACCCCAAACACCTGGTAAGTCAATCCAACACAAACACAAACATGTCATCATCATCGTACAACCACCAAGACTTCATAAAGAATCACATAATCCCATCAATAACCAAAAACAAAACATGCTCCATATGTCGAAACAACCAAATATCAAACCCATCTTTGATACCCATTTGTTTACACGCTTATTGCACTGATTGTATTCTTAAATGGAATGACTTTAAAAGGGTATGTCCACTTTGTAAAGCCAAGTTTAGTTCCTTGTTTGTTGAGATTGATGTTGAGTCTTTTAGTTATCGGACACTACATTTGTCGAACGATGCTAAGGGATCGAGTAGTAATGTGGGTGGTGGGTTGAGGTTTAGAAGAAGGGATCTTGTGGCTCAAAGGTACAACTTTTATTAAGCTATGAGGGTGTTTGGGATTATTGCTTGTTTTAAAGTGCTTATATTTGTGATAGAGGTGGCAAAATAGGTGGGTCGGGTCGGGGGTTAGATGTGTTTGGGTGTTGATGGGTTGGGATTTAGATGAGTCTTATATGGGTCAGGGTCTAGATGGGTTGGGTCCGGGTCTAGATTGGCTATGGTCGGGTTGACAAGAAATATTATTATTATTATTATTATTATTATTATTATTATTATTATTATTATTATGTCGTCTTTTTCTTTTTTTTTTTAATTTGAATGATATATTTTTATTTCTTAAAAAACAAATTAGTTAATCTTTATTTTGTTTGATTTATAATTTTTAATTATATTTGTTTATTATTAAAGATAATCATTTAAAAATTTTAATATTGTTGTTAGTGCATCTTATCTATATTTTTTTATTTATCTTTTACTTGTCTATTATATCAACAAAACAATTTTTTAAAATTTTAAATTAAAAAATAATAATTAAAATATTACATAATAAGGAAATATTCTTTTTTTCGAAATACGAAAGTACCCACTAGGGGTTTTATTTTATTATATAAAAGATTAGTAAAATTATATAAAAAAAAAAGTGAACAAAAAGTTTAAAAAAATGACCCACCCATCAAGACACGTTTGGTAATTGTTATATAATTGCACTCTGTGTCAAATACTCAATTAGACCCATCGATAATATTTAAGGAGACCCAACTAGACCATCATCTACTAGATTTTTAACCAACTAGACCCATGAATGGGTCTCAAGTTGCCACATCTAGTTTGTGATAATCACTAGGTAGACATTTGAGGGGGTCATGGAAAGGGTCGGAAATGGTCACGGGGTTACCTTGTTAGGCCATGTACATCTGAGTTAAAGAAAACCTCATCAGTTTACTCATTTAGAATCATTTTTTGCTAAACACCCATTATAAGTTAATCCAAAAGAATAGTACTTTTTTTGGGATCTTATTGTATTCGTTTACAAAAGCTAAATGATTGGATATCTAAATTCATGTCTAATTTTGTGCCTAAAACTGTGTCATTAGCTTATTGGTTTATGCTCAATTGCATACCTTTGTTATAACTAATGAAATAGCGACACCCAGATTTAAGCATAGAATTAGGCATGAGTTTAGTCCTTGTAAATACTATTTCATGAAGTGCTTATTTATAAACATAAGCATTAGCTGGAAAAAAAATAAGCAATCACACCCTCTAGATTAGTATTGTTGGTAGAATAAATGAAAATATTTTAGCTTACCATTAGTAAAAACGAGTTTAGTAACCCGCGCGTTGCAGCGGGTGTTTTTAGATAGTAGTTTGGTGTCGTGCGTTGGTTGTAAAAAAGAGAGAAATAGTTTATATATTTTTGTAAGCAGTTATTGGGTGTCGGTTAAGTTTTGTTTGTGGTTGCAAATATTTAACGGCTTTGGGTTATGGTAATTGCATTAAAAGCATTTTTTTTTTTTTTTTGCCATTAGCTACTTAACGTGAAGTTAGTTACCTAGGACTGACTCTGCAATTGATGTATAACATGAAGGACCATTTATGTAAATTATGTGAGGACTAAATTTGCAATGAACCGCTGAGATGAAGGTCAAAGTGCGTACAAATTTTTTGAAAAAAATGTTAAAAATAACGGTCGTTATTTAACAGCTGTTAAATAACTAACGACTATTAATACTGAAAAAAAAAAAAAAAAAAAAAAAAAAAAAAAAAAAAAAAAAAAAAAATTACTGTAGTGTCCACTGTAGCAACTACAGTGGTTGCTACAGTAACCTCTTATCATCTTTTATATAATACAATAAAACCCTTATTGGGAATTTTCCATTTCAAAAAATGCATTCATACCATATTTAGTAATAATTTTATTTTAAAAAAAGTTATTTTCTTATTAGGTAATATTTTATATTTATCTATAACACAAGTAGAAGATAAATACAAAAAATATAGATAAGATGCAATTAAAACAAGTAGAAGATAAATACAAAAAATGTAGATAAGTTGCAATTAATATTAGTATTAAAATTTTTAAATAATTATATTTAATAATAAAAAATTATAATTAAACATCATAAATCAAACAAAACAAATATTAAATTATTTGTTTTTTAATAAATAAAAATATATGATTCAAAAAAATTTTAAAAAACCCGCGCGTGCGGGGGCGTTATAACTAGTTTAGTATATATATATAATATGTTGCATTCTCAGATAGTTATCAAGGTACATTGCTATATCATCTTAGTTTTAAACTTTGTTAAAAAAAAAAAAAAAAAGGCAGCTTCCCAAACACCCCGTAGGTCAAGAACCTTAAAAAGATAACCGACATTCAACCCAACAGAAACACAAACATGTCATCATCATCATCGTACAACCACCAAGACTTCATAAAGAAGCACATAATCCCATCAATAACCAAAAACAAAACATGCTCCATATGTCTAAACAACCAAATATCAAACCCATCTTTGATACCGATTTGTTTACACGCTTATTGCACTGATTGTATTCTTAAATGGAGTGAGTTTAAGAGGGTCTGTCCCCTTTGTAAAGCCAAGTTTAGTTCCTTGTTTGTTGACATTGATGTTGAGTCTTTAAGTTATCGGACACTTCATTTGTCGAAAGATGTTAAGGGATCGAGTAGTAATGTGGGTGGTGGGTTGAGGTTTAGAAGAATGGGTCTTATGGCTCAAAGAAGGTACAACTTTTTTTTTTTTTTATTTAATTTACGGAGTTAGGATCAAATGAGAAGTAATGTTACAAGGATAGGAAGTAACTATAACGGCATATCCGAGATGCACCAACCTAAGTTAGATGCATCTCTATTATTAGATGCATCATAATGTGTTTACTAGCTTTTAATTAGATGCATATAAGCATATTAGATGCATTTCCGGGGTGTTTGTTTCGGCTTATATAGCCGGCTTATGGCTTATTTGGTTTTGGGCTTATGTGTCATAAGCTCACTTTTTGTGGCTTATTTTGATAATAAGCTGTTCTGGATTGTGTCAAATATGCTTATCAGCTTAAATAAGCTGTATTTGATGTCTAATTAGTTGTTTTTTTTGCAAATAAGTGTAATCTGTATACAGTATGTTAGATTGTCACCTAAAGGAGTGAATTTTGGTTGTTAATAAGGAAATCCAAACGCCCCCTCACTTAGTATGCTAGATTGAAATGTAAAGGAATGAAATTTGACAAATTTTAGGATCAAATAGTTTTTCGATGCTGTACAGTTTTTTATCAAATAAGACTTCAATGGAACTCTGGAGATACGCCGTCTTCACACTAATTGTAATTTTCTAGTATGTATATATATCATAAAATGGTGTATAGTATGTCATGTCAAACATGTAACTGCCGGCGAACAGTTTTGTGCTTTCGAATTAATTATTGTCAAATACCTATCTTTAATAAAGTATGGGTATGTTTGGCACGGAGTGATGTGGAGCTTTTTGGAGCGGTGAGCGGTGAGCAATGATCATTTTGATTTTTAGTAGTCGTTTGGCAAAGGAGCGGTGAGCTTTGCTATTTTTTAGGAATGCTCATTTTTCCAATGCTTCTTTAAGAAGTTGTGAGCGGTGAGCAGTGAGTTGTGGCTACTGCCCACTACTACTACTACTACTGCTCACTGCTACTTTTAACAAACACACCCTATCTAGTAAACAATAGGCTGTCTTTGCTTCTTGGATGTCTCTATAAAGTGATTATATGCAGAAAATTTCATTGTTATCTTCTTTTTTTTTTTTTTTTTTTTTTTTTTTACTGTTAGGGCTATTAGGATAGCAGGACAAGAACTACATGCAGTTAACAGAACAAGGCCATTACCGAGGCAGAGGTCATTTGAGCATACCGATATTCTGCAGTGGCGTGCAAGGTATACAATATGTACAGTTCAGTGATTGGTTTAGCTAATTTGACATGTGTGTGATCAGCTATGATGTATTTTATTGTTCTGATGACGTGTCTGGTGAATATGAAATTACAGCATATATGAGCAGAACTTGCGAGCCGTACCTTGTCCTAGCAGAAGGCCCCTTGAGCTGGTATACACCTTAATCATTTTCACTTTCTTAATGATGAATTGTAATATGATTATATGTACAATTGTAAATGGTAATATATATTAAGATCATTGGTTTTTTCTGAAGTAGATGATATATGTAGGCTTCTCTAGATTCTGATATATGTTTTAAAGTTAACAAATTGCATTTGCGTGTGAAATTATGTTTACATTTTTTTTTTTTTTTTTTTTAATACTTTTAGGGTTCAATAGGAAGAAACAATCACAAGGAAAGGTTACTACAAAGAATAGAACCATGGATACACAGGGAAGTACATGCTATTCTTGGTGATCCGAACCCAGCTGTACTTGTCCATTTGGTGACCTCACTCTTTTTCTCGAGCCTTGAAGAAGGTACTTCAAGACCTAGTGGTGAAAATATAAACTATCTTGAACGTTTGCATCCTTTTCTGTCCGAACGGACTATTACATTCTGGCATGAACTCAGGTAGGTTATCTCTATCTGTCACTAATTTATACTTCCATTTAATTATAAAAAAGTTGCATTAATTTATCACAAGCATCCCAAAATGGGTTGATGGGTCAAATGTAAAAAAAGTTCAACTCAAAGGGAAACAGGTCGAATGTTTCTCAAAATGTAATTTCGATTTGTAGAACCTCATTAATCATCTTGAAGAAATATTTAGAATATTCAAAATTAGTTTACTTTTTGTAGTCTATACACAATAAAAATATGCTTTCTGTGGACGCTTTGTATGCATGATTGTGTCTGTACTCTAACCACCATTTAATTTTCTCTACAGATGTTTTGCAGAAAGCACATTGAACATGGAAACATATGACACGGTTGTTGAATATGTAAAATGGTGAAATCGACTATCGCCGTTCTCAGCATAGATAATGAGTTGAAAAGGCTGAGGTAATTCTGAGATTAACTCAGAAGCTGCCATGAATCTGGAAGACGACATCTCCAATTCAACGATAAAAAAGGATTCTAAAAGGGTTGAAAGATCAAATGCACATAGGTTGGAAACAGGTTGGTTGAGGAAAACATTGAATGCAAAGTATCGATGTATCAATTCGATAGGTTTAACTTATTCACTGCATGTCTTTGAATGCACAATACCATGATGTAACCTTTAAATCTCATGATAAAGTTTCATATTGTTAGCCCTTCTGCTATGATTTTTTATTCTCCTTTTATTTCAAGCATCCAGGAAACATGGTATCATAATGTAATAATAGGAATAAAAGCCTTCTCTTTTTCTTTTACACAAAACTATCAAAATCGAAAGTTATAGCGGCTGAATTATAAGAACCCCATTTGCAGGTAAGCTTTCACAATCAACACAAAATAAAATCACACAGGACTCGAACACAAGAATCTGAACAAATGCGCAAGTTTGCACATCAGATACATTTTAAATCCCAGCAGTACTAAAGTAAATTGTAGCTCAGCTTCTAACTCGTAGAAGTAGGTGAAATCGTTAAACACTACAAGTTATCGTCTACCTTTACATAGAATACACACAGTGTTCTTAAAAAGCAGTATGTAGATGTTAATATGTTTGGTTAATGTTACAAAAGCATATATGCCACATGGCTTACTCTTCTTCTGGTTCTTCCTCTTCTTGCAGAAGGTTTTCTCTGTTATCATGGGCCCAGAAACCACGTACATCTATAAGCATACTTGCAACGGTTCCACCCTGTTTGCATGATAGCAAATCTGAAAGTGTGATCCTTAGAGGATCAGCTGGCTTCACCATATCCCAGATTTCATCTCGGACATCCTCTATGCATAATTCATAGTTTCCACCCTCGATCCACTTCTGGTGCACATCTCTGAATTGGACATCAGCATTAACAACATAATTAGAAGCTTACCAAATGTTACTTGTGATAGCTTTGAAAGATTTTTTCCAATGTGTAATGTTTATATTTGACAACCTTCCACATCACATTATTCAAGGATATCATATGATGATAGTTACAAAACTTATTGATAAAAACTCATGTGTTAGCACCAAACAAAAAAGAAACATGTTTGAACTTTTCGCCTAACCCACCATGTTTTGACCCAAAATCACCCATTCACCAATGACCTGCCCATTTTGCAACCTCTACTTGAAAGCATTATCTTTTAGGTCATATGTATCTCATAGTCGAGGCTTGTGAACCAACTCATGTACCACAAGCAGGAAAAGTAGAGATTTCATTATTTTAGGAAGGGTATATCAGGCAGCATTTCAACTTTAAATGCTCCCCTTCTTTACTTCCAATTAAATGATAGAGTCTGACTGAAACGAATAAAGCAAAGATGAAAAGATACTAGAGTTACCTGAAGAGGGTGTGGATATCAGCTGTTGTGAGGAAACCCCTTCCGTTAAGATCTAGACATTTGAATAGATATGTTATACCCTCGGGACTATCTTTGTTCTCTAGCGCTAGAACAAAGTCGAGGAAACTCTCAAAGTCCATCTCCCGAGCATTAGCATTTCCAGACTTGCCACGGCGCAAATGCTCATCAAAAGCTATGAAAAAATGAAAAGCAAAAGAGCATTTAAGAAATAAAATTACACAGTAACTAAGAGTACCACATTGCAGATGGAATATGCATAAGATAATCTAATATGAAACTGTAATAAAATATTAAGAATTTGTAGGTGTATATATAAATGAATATAAATTGGAATATAACTTTGATGCTATAGTAGGAATTTACTACATAGAAATTGTTGTAATTTTTCTATATATCTAAAACGAGTTTTATTATCGAATATAGTTTTTTTATATATAATAAAAAAATACATTTAGTTTAATTTGACATAAAATTTACCATTTGAATTCAAAATAGATTTCAATCCAAGCAAACCAAAAAACATAAATACATGGAAGTCAGTTCTTACCTCTCTCAATAAATATATCTGTGAGTGTCCCATCTGCATATTCTCGAAGTTCCTGCTTGCTCAGTGTACCATTCATATCTTTATCAAGCGCAAGAAACACATCTGTACATAAATATGAGTAGCTTAGTTTCTATATACTGTTAATACAATAAGTTCTAGGATATGGTCACTGCATAATAAAAAAGTGTCTTGAGTTCTTAGTTTGGTTGCCTGGGGTGGGGTATGCCCCTACATTTATGTTTACTTATTAGAGTATCAATGCTCACCACATATACGCTGTGCAGATGTCAGGGAAAACCAGTTTTCAGCCTGTTCGGTATCAGTAACTTCTTCTTCACTTTCCTGTTATGATTAACAACGCAAAAACGCAAGCAGTGAGAAAAACGTTAACTTCTAACAACAAATGTTGCTACGTAAATCATCAGACAACTTTGGGAATTAATTGACTAAAATGAAAAAAGAAGGCTCAGGGAGAAACTATGTAATGTTCTTTTGTTAACTTGATACCACTAACGCCAAGAGAAGCATCCAGCTGACTTATTACCTGGTGTAGTTCCATGAGTTCTTGAAGACAGTTACTAAGCAGCACCTTCTTTATACACGCCTTTCCTGTAAATTTAGTAATGAAAAGTAAAATCTTAAAAAACCATATAACAAAGATCATTATTCAATATGACATGCAGCTAAGAAGCATTGCAATGACTATAATCATAAGCGACCGATGAGGGATATGCATTCATGATTGTGGGATTGAAGATCAACACTAAATTAGAAAGGATAAAAATTGGAACCATAATAATACTGTATAATGGAATGACGAAAAACAAACCTCGTCTATTGGGATCACAGAAGAAGAAGAATTTTTGAGAAGCGATGCGGCAATACATTTGAATAAACTGTGTGGGCATATCACGTAGTTGAGCCAAATTAGGAATAAGACCTCGAATATAAGCTTCCATTTCCTGTAACAAGAAAAAGTAAAATAATGTTTGAATACTTGATTTGTGTTCCATCAAAACACAGTATATATTACAAGCTATTTTATACAAATCGACACTTGAAATAACGATGCACGTACATGATGTTGAAGAAAACCATCAGAATCCTCATCAAGCTCACTCATATCAATTCTGGCTTGAGTAAGAGAAACCTGAACAAGAAAAAAGTTCAGAATCACCATAATCACATGATACCGAAAGGTACATGTTGAATACAATTGTACAGTGAGGAAGTGCAGAGGAATACTCACCGTGCGCATTACATAGAGATAAAAGGGGAGAATGGCAATTCTTCCTGATTCATCTTTCTCAAACTTCATAAAATTTGAAGGGCTAAAAAAACGACGGCATTTGGGGCCTATCTGTTCTGTACAGACAGAGGCAATGTGGCAAAAGTCTTCATAGTTCATCTACAAAAGGTTAAGAGAAAAAGAAGATCAGCATAAGCATTGGCGATTGAAACCAAGAGCATTGAAGCTAGTATATTATGAATACAACTGAAATCAATCATGTAATTTTAATTTTGGGTATGTGCAATCGGTCAGAAATCATCATTAATATAGCATAATGGTAATATGCTTCAATAAAGTTAGCAAAAAATAGTAACAAAGTATATCTTCTTTAAGAAATAAATAAATAAAAAAAAAAAAAAAAAAAAAAAAAAAAAAAAAAAAAAGGACACAACTGCATAACTAGATAGCAAGCACAACAAGAATTCCACATTACTCTTTTCCCATTTGCGTGAGGTTGGTAAGATCTACCAGGACACAAGAAGAAGTAAATAAATGCAACATCTTAAGAAGGTCGATACCTTCTCTGCACCAGTGGCATCATCAATAACACAATTTTCTCTTAAGCAAACCCACATAGCATCCAGATCATCAGCGTTCAGCAAAAGATCCGATTGTTTCTGCATTAACAAACCATCACTTTAAGTACATATCTCCATAACCCCCCAACAGAAGAGCCAAATTTAAGCAACTAAAATATGAATCGACAAAATACTATTTGAACAGCAAAAATGGAACTTCATAAGGAAAGGAACTCTGTAGGTTATGGCATCATAAATTTATAACTTGGGACTGCATACAATCAAAGTGAAACACAAAGGCGACTGCTGAGAATATGAACATGGTTACCTTTAGAAAACGGTACTTCGCCAGCCTTTGGACTTTATGGCTGATGGAACCATCCTCAGGTTTCTATTAAGATAAAAAAATCACATAGAACAGTCAGAAACTAAAAATGGTAATTCTTTGGACCAGAGAACTACGGTGAACATCGTAATATAGTTACTGTTTATAGCTTTATATAGAGTAGAGATCACACGTTCATTTTTTGTATTTTTCTTAAAAGGTTTCTCAAGGGTTTAACAAACAGTCTCTTAAAAACTCATCTTCTGCTCCAAATATTTGCATTTATTCAATGATATTTCTCGGAACTGCTCTTTTCACTATACGCAAAAACAGTCACCCCACCAAACAATGCAGTAGCAGGACCCCATAACTTGAGATTGTAAGTTTGCTTTTCATCCACAAATTCTCTTTATGTTGGCATTAGTAAGGAGCATTTTAGTCATTCGATTTATAGCCAAACAATTTTATTAGACTATATGTCAAGTCAAACATTGTATTGTTCGGATGGTATTCATAGTATGACGTCACTTTATGAAGTCAATATTTTCCAGAGTTAACAGTCAACATGTTATATACTTCGTTTTATATATCAAACAAAACAAAAGACAACAATCATCATCCATACCTTCTTGTAGAAACTTGGGATGGTGCCAGCTTCAGCACTCTTTTGTTGCTTCTCTTTAAATATATCAAGTAGGATTCTTTTTGTCTCAAGCTCTGCAAAACAAGATACACACATACAAATTAGCTCATTTGATGGGCTTATGAGCTAATTAAACTTTAGTTAGCTCATTTTGACCTTATCAACTTGAGCTTCTATCTTACATAAGTTCATAAGCTCGAATGGATAAGCTTAGAAACCATAAAAATGACGTTACGAACTGTTCAAAATCTCAATAACCACATAAGCCCATGAAATAAGCTAAGACAAATAAACCCATAGACAACGGCTCTTACAAACTACTCTTTCAAGTTTTGGTAACTACATAACACTATGAATAAGCCTATAGTCGTTAGCAAAATGAAAGCACAATTCAACACAGTATTATCTAAACACAAACAACCGCCACATCACAAACTAATTTAATCTTGTAATCTACATTCCCGCAAAAACTTAAGCATAGTACAAGTTCAAATCAACAAAGCTAATCCATAATCACAACACAAAACCTTAACTACCCGTAAAACAACAATGCCCTCCAATTCACACTAACTAACTAACTAAAACTTAAACTCTATATTTTCGCCTAATATCACTACTCCAAACCTCACACAAATCAACATTTACGATACAAAACCCTTACAACGCGTAAAACAACAATGTAACAAATTCCAAATCTTACATCAAATCACACTATTCAATTATTAAAATCTGCAGATATCATTTAATTATTAATTAAAAAAAATTGGGGGAAATGAAAAAGATATACCCATGAGAGCTTCGGAACCGAGACCGGCACCGGATCCGATAAACCTGCGGAGATTCCTGACCCAGAGCATCGAAGACGCCGGTGGAATCTTCCGAGCAGATGATGCATCGTGGCTTTCACCGTCACTTGAACCACCACTGTACATTTTAATTTTTTTTATTTTTTTTATAAATTGAATTAATGAATCAAACCCTAGAAATGACGTTATTAGTTGAAGATAACTGTTTTACTGTCTGTTTTTTGTGTGTGAAACGGAGATATAGGGAGTGTTGTGTTTGGTGTGTTTGGTTTGTAAGTAAGCATGGGACTTTTATTGGTTTAGGGGTTTTGTTTTGAGGAATGGGTTGAAAGTAGGGGTGAGCAAACGGACCGGACCGAATGACAAAACTGGCCGGATCAGACTAAGACCGGACCGACCACGGTTTGGTCTCGGTTTAGGGTTTTTCATAATTTCAGTCTCGGTTCGGTCCGGCTTAAAAACCCGATATTTAACCTATTTGGACCGAGACCGGACCGGCCGACAAAACTGGCCGGATCGGACCGAGACCGGACCGTGGGTCTCAGTTTAGGTTTTTTCATAATTTCAGTCCCGGTCCGGTCCGGCTTAAAAACCGGACATTTAACCTATTTGGAACGAGACCGGACCGACCACATTCGGTCCGGTCTCGGTTTTTTGCCGGATTCGGTCTCAATCCAGTCCGGTTTTTCTCGGTCCGGTCCGGTTTTCACCCGATGAGCGGCCTTAGTTGAAACCTACAAAATTAGGGGTCGTTTGGTTTGTTGCTAGGAAACACAATGGGTATCGGATTTGGTATAGGGTAGAATGACAATAGATATAAAAAAGTGTATGATTACGATTGTTTATGTTTGAATAACAAAATATGGTATGAAAAAGTGTATTAATGTTTGAGTTTTGTAGTGAAAAAGAGAAGGGCCCACAGAATGGATTTCATAGACACTAAATTTGTGGGTAATGAGTCTTTAACTATGATATACACATTTCATTCCTGGGCGCACTAAACAACCACCTTTATTCACTATGAAACCCATAACCTCATTCTCATATACCCATACCAAACACACCTTAGGTATTTTCTAATGTGCTATTTGGTTTGTTTAATAGAATCATAATGGGTATAAATTTGATAAGGGGGCGGAAAGAGAATGGATATGATTGTTTTAAAAGTAATGTTTGAAATAAAAATTAAGTTTCAATTACAAAAATTAGAATAATAAGTAAAATAGTTGGTGGGACCTGACAATTTAGAATCAATTTGTATACCCACCAAACTATTTGTACCCTTATATGGGGGTTTGAAACACAATCTGTGAGCCCGTTCATTTAAACCAAACACTTTAAATGGCAATCAAACTCATTCCACTGATTCCATACCCCTTAAACAAACACCCCCTAAACTCTCATGGGTGATGGGTTTGTAAATCTATTCTCATACGTATACCCATAATGATTTTCTAATACAAACTAAATGCCTCCAATGTAAATTTGTTTGACTGGTTTTGGTAAATGTTTAGGGTGGTAATTTTTTATATATGTTTTTTAAGTTGGTTTTTTTTTTTTCTTTTTTTCTTTTTTAGGGATAAGTTATTTGTATTTCGTAGCCCTTACAATGATTGTAATACCTTCCATTTTTTTTATTTTTTTTTTATAATTTTCTTTTTATTATAAACTGTGAAACAAAAATATGGAACATACATAAAGTTTGACAAATCAAAAGTAGTAAACACAAAACATACAGAGTAGAAAACCATTAAAATTGTCTTGTCCTGCTAATAAAGTTGTTAAAACTACAAAAAAATGTGGAATATAAAATATAAAGTTTGATAAGTAAAAAGTAGTAAAAAAAACTAAAAATATGGAAAAAAAAATCATTAAAAAAAAGAAAAAAGAAAAAAAAAATGTTTTGTCATGTCAATAAAGTGAGTAAAACAGTTTATTGAGTAAAAGAGGGGATAAGAAAAGCAAGGGGTACAAATATTACAACATTTTTTTCTACTTATTATAATATTTGTTGTGAGGTTAGTAGTACTTATTGTTAAAACTTGTGGGAATATGAATGAACTTAGAAGTTAGTTTTAGTATGCATATTTGCTTATCTTTTATCATAGTGGAAAATTTTAACATGTGATGTGGTTGTGGGCATGTTTGTTGAGTTTGATTTACAATACGATATCAATCCAATCTATTTGAATGATGTTCGATAGCATTGAGGAGCAATGATTTACACTGAATGATCCATATGCCGATGGCATTGTTAAGCGATCTCAGATAACAACAATACATGATTACTACTACTGTGACCTTTAATGTAGTAATTAGTACAATTAACAACAATAGAGGATTACAACTACTGTGACCTTTGATGTAGTAATTGGTAGGGATGTTCATGGGATGGGGAGTTTATCTGCGAGTTTATCTTCTTTCTTTTTTTTTAACATTCTGAGCAACTACATACACGCTTGTGAAGTTACTAGTCATATATTGAGGACCCGTAACATGTTTCGAAATCATATGTTTTCATCTTCCATTTCCAATACATTGTCGACAAATTAAGATTCACAATTGAGTAATACAACTTTCTTAACTAGGTAAGTACCCTGAAGAGTTTTACAATAATTCTAATTGGTGTTAAAACTAGAAGGTTTTGCGTCCCTTTACGGTACAGCTGATCAAGAACTAAATCATACCAAATATAAGAACATAGTTTTAGCACTAAGAGGGGTGATCTAAGATCTAGTCGACGTCGGTGTTTACTTCCTCATCACATTATCAAATCCGCAACCTCTCTGAAGTCCGACACGAGTCCTTCACTTTGTCAACACGCTACCGAATGCAAATTCTAGTGCTCCTGAAATAGGAAGACGACACTCAATCGAGTTCTCCATATCAATCATTTCCTTAATCATACTAATCCCATAGCTTAAATCACCATAAACAATTATAACCTGAATATCTTTATTTCAAAAAATTATTCCATCTTTTTAAACTTGCGATACATGTATCACATATAATTAAGATACTAATATTAATTGTTTAAACATAGTTAATAAGGACAAAAAAAATCATACTGTAATAGATGCGCAATCCACCCAACCAGCTCCTCGTAAACAACAAATGTGTTCTTAGTACTGTGTATTTAGAATGTGTTCTTAAGTGTGTGTATTTTGATCTAAATAAGTATGATCAATATGTGTTAAAGTTAATATACAACTCAAAGTTTGGTTGCAAAATATGTGTAACAACCCCAAAATATCACAGCGAAAGATAACGTAAATGGGGTGTTACTTCATAGCATAAAGTTTAAGTCATAGAAAACGACCTCTAAATGAGAAATTTTTAAAAGATATCATTCGATAAATGATACCATAGTTACAAAATAGAGGTCCCAATGTGAAATGACACATAAATATTTTTAAAACATCATCGAATGATAAATATGAATGCATCAAAGTCTTCAAAACATGCGGTGCGACTCTAATGCTCCAAGCAAAAGCTAATGCCTTACGGACCTGAGAAAATACATGCTAAAAGTGTCAGCACAAGGTTGGTGAGTTCATAGGTTTATGTATTTGTAAAAGTGGACCACAAGGTTTATTGTTTGTTTGTCCGTTACATTCAGTTATAAATAAGTAGTGGTTGACCGATACATTCGGTCATGTATGTACATAGCAGTCTGGCCAGTTCATTCGGTTATGTATCCGGTACATTCGGTTATGCATGTATAATGGTTTAAAGTACTTGTGTCCGTAGATAAAAGCAAACAATGTATTCCCTTTGGAGGTTAGGGTTCTTTCAGCCCTATGATCGTTTCTACATGTTTCAGCGGATGGTTTTTTTTGTCTTTGATGCTTATTGCTGCTGGAAGTGTTTCTACATTATACGTTGAAGACCGCTTGGATTATTCTATGGTTATTTCTATGTGGATTCTTCATGGAAGTTAAGGTGGACCGCCAGAGTGATATAGAAGGCTCAAATTTTTGCTTGAGTAGTATTGTTAATTCTCATGTACTTGTGTCATTATTGGTAGGTTCATTTTATTGTAAGTTATAGGAATGGTGTGTCATTCTTATCTTCGAGTCTGTTAGTGTCTGTAAGTGTCCTAAGGGACTGAGGTGAGGGGCATCACCCTCACCCTATGTACCTCAACGTTTTTTGGAGTAATGAATTTTGCCAGGGTGAATTAACCCTTTTACCCAAAAAAACAATGTATTCCCACCCTAAAGTAATTGAAAACAATTATAAACAAGTAAAAGTGAGGTTATGAAACTCACCTTAAGCAATGTGATATCAAGAGTGAAAATAAAGCGACTGGTAAGCCGATAATACCCTAAGAGCAACCAAAATATAATGTTGCGTGTTAGGTTATGAATAATATGCGTATGTATGCAAATGGGTTTTATAAAGCTTTTATTTCGATTATACCATTGTACTTAGCATTTATAAAGATTTTAACACGATAAAAACTAGTTTTGACAAGTTCGGAAAGTTTAATAAGGTTTAACCTTAAGTGCGATTGGTGTTTATGTAATTTATCTGATTTAAAAAGTCCATTTCTCCTAAACCGTAAAGAGTTACAACTCGGTTTTTATGCTCATAGAAAGATATTTAAGTCTACTAATCAATTTTGTAGGACCCATTATTCCAAAATTATCATAACCTATGTGAAATTACCAATTTACCATTAAGTGTCAAAGTGATTATTTTCTGTGTAAAACAGTCCCATGAAAATGGCTCTAGTTTTTTTTTGTTTTATTTTATTTTATTTATTTTTATTATTTTTTATTTTTATTTTTTATTTTTTAATTATCTACAACTCCGTTTTAATCAATTCGAAAACCCACATTTAAGTTAAAGTGTCCTCTACATTTTCTCTTTTTACCAAAATAGTTGGTTCTATAAAAGAATTTTGAGTTTTTACTATTTGAAATCTGTTATGCAAATTTTGGACACTTTCACCATTTATTTTCTAATTAAATCATCGTGTATCGTTACGGGACGAGCCACCCATAAAATCGAAGCTAAGATATATACCTATAACCACAAAATTTTCCCTAAGTCTAGAAACCCATTGATTAGGGGAGAAACTTACATTTATGCCCCTAGTCAAAATTGTCACAAAAACTTATGAACAAAAACATGTTTTCTAGGGTCTTTCCACTATGTACAAGGTATAATCAACAAGTATAAATGCATGAATATGCAAATATGTGTATAAAAGTACTTAGATAGGCATGGAAATAGTTTTCCTTACAAGGTTTTGGTGGTGGAAAATGAGATAAAGATCAAGAACACCTAACTAGTCATTAAAACACCAAACAACTTTTACCCAACTTTTCGAAATAAAACCAAACACTTGCAAAAACCCTTGTAATATTAACCAAAAATCTCTTGCAAACCCTTTTCCAAATCTTCTAAATAAGCCAAGAAAATGATGTGATTGAAGTTGTTTTTGGTGAAAATGAACCAAGGAACACTAGTTAGTAACACTAAACCTCAACAAGAGATGAAAGAAACTTAATAGAAAATCAAGTGTTGTATGGTTTTGGTGTGGATATTGGTACGACAGCAATAAGAGAAGGAAGAGGAGAAAAAATGAAAGATTTTCTAAGTGTTAAAATGAGTAGATATGTGTAGTTAGTTTTAGTTTTAAATAAGTATTACATGCAAAGTGTTATTACATGTGTCCACCATGAGACAAGTGTCCCATAGGTGGCAAGATTATAGGAGATTAGTGGCATAATATAGTGTATGTTGGGTATAATGCTAAGTGTAATAGTATTAAAGCTAAGTTGTAAAGGTGTTGCGGGTTTACGATAAAATGCAAAATGTGTAAGGTTTATATAAAAATGAAAAAGTGAAAATAGGAGGACATATAATATATGTATGTAACGAAATAAAAATTCATAAAATATGTAGACTAAGTGTAGTCTCGATTTGGTTCAATCTAATGTATGTGTTACGATGTACGCGGGTGAACTTATCCGGTTACCCGTAAAAAATTAATTTTCGTGAAATTAAAATAAATAGTAAAAGTAAGTGGTTAAATAATGATTTGAAAAATACGATTTGTTACATTATGTCCCTGAACAGTGAAAAGACTAATATACCCTGACGTGGTCCTCAAACTAACGGAAGAAAATAATGATCGTTAGACCAAGGGACACAAATGGCATGAAAACATCCACAGTAAGGAAAGTTTTTGTAGATTTATCTTCTCGGTGGCTAAATTTGCATTTTTGACTATAATAAGGGATTTTTTTGCAGTTTACCATTATTAATTCAAAGGAAAGTATCGTATAATGTTTGCGTATTTGTATTTGTTTGATATTAACAAATTTTGATTTGATTGGGCGTTGAAATTTATTTTGTGTGTTTTTTTCGGTGCTTTTTAGTTTATTTAAATAAATATTCGGTTGAACATTGACGGAGGTTGAAGATAACGGTATTTTAGTCATTTAACTTCGATTAGGGACTGAATATGCAAGCCAAAATTCAAAATAAAGATGTTCGTTGCACTTTCGAAAGGATGAGACCAAACATGCAATTGACTAAACCACATGGACCAAAAATGCAAATTACTCATATCTTTATATATAAAACCTATCATTCATCATAACTTGAAACAAGAAAAAAAAAAAAAAAAAACGATCAAACAAATTCGCTCAAACAACACACTAGCTCTAATTCTTCCTACTCCATATACGTGTACGTGTTATTTGTTATTTGTTTTGTTATCATAATATTGTTAATGATTTTGCATGTTCTGATATTGGTTCGTCTCATATGGGTTACGTGAAATCCTTATTTGTGTGTTACTACGTACTATATGTTTGGTTTGGTGCCTACTTAATGGTGTGTTTGGGACCACAAGTGCTTCGGCTCAGTTGGTACCCACCTCCGAAAAACCTATAGACCACCGTAGAGATTTTGTGGATCAAAGGTCATGGATTCGAGTCTTGGCTCGTGCTCACTCCAGTTGGTGGTGCTCCTCTAGGCTAGGAGAGTTGCCATAGCTATTCTTTGGCCGGTGCCAAAAGGCACTCGGGGTTAGGGTATCCCGCCAATCTACACCTTTTTTGGATGTGGGGAAAGGGAAAGGGAAAGGGAATGCAAAGGAATGAGTGAGGTGAGTAATCAATACCTTAACCCCACCCCCCCCCCCCCCCCCCCCCAATTTACTCTATAATGGTTGATTACCCACTTTGGGTTAATCAATCCCTTTGCACTCCCTTACCAAGCACAATATAACGAGGGAGATGGGTCCTTTTGAATATCTTACCCATTTCCCCCCACCAAGCACCCCCTGAGTTTATATAAAAGTTGGTTGTAAATGTGTATGCTTATATCTTTATTTTATTTTTATTTTTATTTTTTTTAGTTGGTTTATAAACATATAAAATATTAACTTTATATAAACAATTTCGTTGTTTGGAGTAAAATGTTTATAGTTAAATGATAAAACAATTTTTAAAGACAGTTTGTTTTAGATGGATTTAAATTTAAAGGTGAAAAATTTTATGAGTCGGGTGGCTTTATGTTACTAAGGGGGTGGTTGGGATTGTGGTTTTAGATGCAAAAGATGAACAAATTTGTTTGTTTGGATGTAAAATAGGGTTTATTATTTGTTTGTTTAGCTAATTGATTTAGCTAAACAGTTTTGTTTTGATGTAAAAAAATTGATTGTGTTTGTGATTGTAGGTTTTTAAAAAGTATCATCAAACATGAATCCTGACAAATTCACGGACAAGACAAATGAGGCCCTCAATGCAAGTCAGGAACTCGCAATGGATTCCGGACATGCACAGATCACACCTCTCCACGTCGCCGCAGCTTTAATCTCCGACCCTAACGACATATTCAGAAAAGCAGTAAGCAACGCAGGTGGTGTTGAGGTGGGGAATTCAACCGAAAGGGTCTTTAATCATGCCTTAAAGAAACTTCCTTCACAGTCCCCTGCTCCTGATTATATTCCCGAAAGCAATTCTCTGATAATTGTGATCCGTAACGCTCAAAAATTGCAGAAGAAGTCTGGTGATACCCATTTGGCTGTTGATCAGTTGATTTTGGGTCTTTTACAAGACTCCCGGATTGCGGATCTTATGCAAGAAGCAGGTGTTAGCGCATCTCGTGTGAAAAATGAGGTTGAGAAGTTTAGAGTGAAAGAAAAGAAAGTTCAGAGTGCTTCTGGAGATACCAATTTCCAAGCGCTCAAGACTTATGGTGTTGACCTTGTGGAACAAGCTAGCAAGCTTGACCCTGTGATTGGGCGAGATGAAGAAATCAGAAGAGTGGTTAGGATCCTATCTAGAAGGACTAAGAACAACCCGGTTCTAATTGGTGAACCCGGTGTGGGAAAAACCGCGGTTGTTGAAGGGTTGGCTCAGAGGATCTTACGAGGTGATGTACCGAGTAATCTTGCTGATGTGCGCGTTGTGGCATTGGATATGGGGGCGTTGATTGCGGGTACCAAGTACAGAGGTGAGTTTGAGGAAAGGCTGAAAGCGATTTTGAAGGAAGTGGAAGAAGCCGAAGGGAAGGTTATATTGTTTATTGATGAAATTCACCTTGTGCTTGGGGCGGGTTGTACTGGAGGCTCAATGGATGCTGCGAATCTCTTAAAGCCTATGCTTGCTAGAGGCCAACTTCGCTGCATTGGTGCGACCACTTTGGAGGAGTACAGAAAGTATGTTGAAAAAGATGCTGCATTCGAGAGACGTTTTCAACAGGTTTTGGTGGCTGAACCGAGTGTTCCAGATACTATAAGCATTCTCAGAGGGTTGAAAGAAAGATATGAGGGCCATCATGGTGTTCGGATTCTTGATCGTGCCCTTGTGGTTGCAGCGCAACTTTCAAGCAGATACATAACAGGACGCTTCTTGCCTGATAAGGCTATTGACCTTATGGATGAAGCTTGTGCGAATGTGAGGGTGCAACTCGATAGTCAGCCTGAAGAAATTGATAATCTTGAAAGGAGAAAAATGCAGTTAGAAGTCGAGCTTCATGCTTTGGAGAAGGAAAACGATAAAGCAAGCAAAGCTCGTTTGGTTGAAGTGAGTAAAGAGCTGGATGACTTGAGAGAGAAACTTCGACCATTAACAATGAAGTACAAAAAAGAGAAAGAAAGAACCGATGAAATCCGAAGGCTAAAAAAGAAAAGGGAGGTGCTTATGGTGGCCTTACAAGAAGCTGAAAGACGAACAGATATTGTAAGAGTTGCAGAATTGAGATACGGTGCTCTTCAAGAAGTGGAGGCTGCGATTGCAAATATTGAAGGGACTACAGATGAAAACGTGATGCTGATAGAGACAGTGGGACCGGATCAGATTGCTGAGGTTGTGAGTAGGTGGACTGGTATACCGGTGACTAGGCTCGGGACTAATGAGAAGGAGAGGCTTATTGGGCTATCCGAAAGATTGCATCAGCGGGTTGTGGGTCAAAATCAAGCGGTCGGTGCTGTGGCTGAGGCGGTTTTGAGGTCTCGAGCTGGTATGGGGAGGGCTCAACAGCCAACTGGTTCGTTCATGTTTTTGGGGCCAACTGGTGTTGGGAAAACCGAGCTTGCTAAGGCTCTTGCTGAACAGTTGTTTGATGACGAAAAGCTTATGATTAGGATTGATATGTCTGAGTACATGGAGAAACACTCAGTAGCTCGACTAACTGGTGCTCCACCAGGGTAAGTAGACCTATCTTTTAGAAAAGTTTGTTACAATCTCAGTAGTTAATGAATGATAGACTAAAAGTTGTGTTTTTTATTGCTTCTGCAGATATGTTGGTCATGAAGAAGGTGGTCAGCTCACTGAAGCTGTGAGAAGAAGACCGTACTGTGTTGTATTGTTTGATGAAGTAGAAAAAGCTCACAACTCCGTGTTCAACATTCTGCTTCAGATGTTGGATGACGGAAGGTTGACAGATTGTCAAGGTCGGACGGTGGACTTCACCAACTCTATCATCATTATGACATCAAATCTCGGAGCTGAGTATCTACTAGAGGGTTTGTCTGGGAAAACATCAATGGAAAATGCTCGCGAAATGGTGATGCAAGAAGTGAGGAAGCACTTTAAGCCCGAGCTTCTGAACAGGCTTGATGAGATTGTGGTCTTTGATCCCCTTTCTCATGGTCAGTTAAAGAAAGTTGCCAGACTTCTGTTGAAAGATGTGGCGGTCCGCCTTGCTGATAAGGGTGTTGCATTCGGCGTTACGGAAGGAGCTTTGGATGTTATACTCAACGAGAGCTATGACCCGGTAAGCATCAAATTCATGTTGATTTAATGATTTACTATGAGTGGTTTTTATGTCTATAATGCATACTCACTTTGTTTTGACTTTTGAATTTTTGCAGGTGTATGGGGCAAGACCGATTAGGAGGTGGCTGGAAAGGAAGGTTGTGACCGAGTTGTCGAAAATGCTGATTAGAGAAGAGATCGATGAAAACGCGACGGTGTATATAGATGCAGACATGAACGGGAAAGAATTGACTTATAGGGTGGAGAGGAATGGTGGACTCGTGAACGCTGCAACGGGTCAGAAGTCTGATATTCTGATTGAAGTTCCTGCTAGTGCAAAACATGTTAGCAGTGATGCTGCACAAGCTGTGAAGAGGATGAAGATTAAGGAGGTTGACGATGATGATGAAATGGATGAATAAATGAACAGTAGTAATAAGCAAGTTGTATAGAAGAGTCTTTTATTACTTCCGTCGAGTCTATGAATCAGGTTTTGTTGTTTCTCTAAATGTAAGCTGAAACATGATCAGCTTGTTTGCTTAGTTTAGGTCTGTGTTTATCTTAAAGTTTCTATGTGTTCCGACTTTCAAATTATTTACTTTTTATGTTTATGGTTGGGTGTTTGTCATATGGTATTAGAATAGTTTCAGTTTTAACCTTGATTTGAGTATGATATTCTGTGTTGTTATCAAACTTCCTTTGGTTTGGGTAGCTCTTCATTCGACACATTGACGTATAGCAATTCACAAACCCAAGAGCGACCGTTGCCAATGGCATGTATTGGTTCATAGTTTAGCCTGAACTTCTCCCCGTAGAATCAAACTCCATTATGCAGAGCATGGACACTAACTTGATCCTTAGAAAACAACTAGAGTATATGACAGCCAAAAGATTAAGTCGACCATTTGTAACACCCCGTGCCCGCTTAGACCAAAAACTAAAACTTTTTTTTTTTGGCGGAAACGCTTGACTTTTACGGACATCCCATTACTCTTTTGACCACCGACAACAATCTATAAACATTCAGACCTTGAGACTATTTTTAAATAAAACTAGACTCAATTACCTTCAAAACGACGGGTGGCACGACCCGTGACGACTTACGGATTAAAAGATATGATTTTTCAAAATTTACCAAAATCTGTCCAAATCAAACCGAAATTTCAAACCGAACTTTGAGAATTTGGTACCAAATTTCGGTATAAACCGAAATTTGGGATATCCAAACCGAAATTTGGCCCTTTTTCACAATAATCGACCCCTGCTACCTTATATCCACACCAAACTCACTCAAAGCCATTAACATAACATACAAAATCGTTTACATACTCAATCAACCCGAAATAGTACTTTAAAAGTTGACGGGTTATGCACCAAAACCCATTTTGACCCATTTATACATCAAACTACTCATACCACATCCGTTTTGCACTAAAATTTACCAACTTCAATAGTTTTACATATCAAACATGTTCCAACAACACATTGACCCATTTCCAATCCAAAACAGGTACGTTTACGCTTAAACCAAACGCCCCTTTAACTTAAACCATAAACACATAAAACATGCTTTGACTTACCAAATGACTACCAAATTCTTATACAACTCTTGACATACAATTTAACACTTGTCTACTCATTTCAAAGTACCACTTGACACACGGGGGGATACAAACTTATACACTTGAGCTCGGTATCTACCTAAGCTCTAATTCCTTACCAATATTCTAACCTTCCGCATAAATGAACCATACTCCATATCCCACGCCTTCCTTAAACACAAGGACCTACAAAAGGGATTGACAACTAAACCATAAGCTTTCGCTTAGTAAGTAAAACGACTATAACATATCATTATACTTCAATCCACACATAACATCTTATACATAAAACACTTACTTGACGGGCTTACAACCCATGACTCATCTAGCACATAACATCATCATATACAATAGCATCAAATCATCACATAAGCCACATTCATGGCATAACATAAACATATTTCATAGTCCATATCACTTGTCATACAACATACATAACACATATGTTAGAAATCCATATAACACATGTTACCATCATTTTACTTACCTTAATCCAAGCTAAAACATAACAAGAACATCATAATCATCACATTCTTCCATCATCATCATCATCATCATCATCATCATCATCATCATCATCCTTACAATAATCAAAACCTAACAATCAATAACATAACAAGGGTTATCAAAACCCATCAAACATACTTATCTTACTTTCTACATCATCATATGATCATATCTTGATCATATGATGAAAACCCACTTAATCAATAATCTATAACTTCAATAACATCAAGAACATACATACTTACTTGAAGGAGAATCATATCTAAGGTGGCCATAAGCACTAGGACTTGATCATCTTCCTTCTTAAGCCATCAAGGGAATCATTTCCCTCCCTTTTCTCCCTCTAGAACCGGCCTTCCCAAAGACCCAAGAATGATGTAGAGGAGACTAGAATCTCCTGGATTTATTTAGCTAAAATACATGTTTGGGCTAATGGCAAAGATAGCCCCTCAAGTCTCTTTCTTCCTACTTTAGCCACAACTAACTTATAACATACTTACCACAATGACAACTTAGGCCCCTTTAGTTATGCATCATATTATATAAGTATATTAGTCATACTTTGACTATTAATTGGCTATCGGGTTTGACCATTACGCAACTTTGGTTGACTGGCCAATCACATAAAGTCTTTATTCGCTTTCATCTAGGGTGGGGTCCCAACACCCGGGAAACGGGTCTAACAATTCTATCCCCTTATTTAGATTTCGTCCCCGAAATCTCTTGTCTAAAACTATCCAAAACTAAAACACCACATATACATGTTCTCATTCTCATGCTTTATAAGCCAATTCCTTGCAACGATCTACATGATCGTGCAATTTCTAAGCTTACTATACATAAACATAACTCACAATTCACTAAAAACACACTTCTCATCGCAAATTTTTCTATGATTTCCCGCAATGACTACTTGTCATCCGGGAACATCTACTACTTTGACTCTAGATAAGTCAAACTTCATCACTATAAACACGCTATCATCAATGCACTAATCATAACATAACATCATATTCCGGCCAATCTCACATTCCACATAATACCAAATACGCATCTATACCAAAAACCGGCAACTTAATTCAAAATACACAAAGTACCATACAAACAGCACCTTCAAAAATTCTTTCTCACGCATTACTTAAGCAAGCTTTCTTATTAACTATCGGAAAAGCTCACCAATTAACTTATCAATTTAATGCATAATTCATTCTAGACATCTATCTTAAGGTTTCACACATGAACTTAACGCCACTTATAAGTTTTATTCATAACTATCTTTTCTTATGACGTCTAACTTGTTTTAGTTTTCATTTTCTCATATTAATATTCGTAGTCATGTCATATCGGCTACACATAAGTCCACTCATTTATAACTCTTTATTTATATAAAAAGGCGTCCCAATCTATGTAAATAAGGAATTATAAACTCATGGTTCGGCGATTTACAATTCTTCATTTAAATGAAAAGGCGTCCCAATCCATTTAAATCAAGAAACCATAAACCGTCCTACTTATATGCTTCCAACATAACCTTCGTACTTGTTTTATTTCCCATCTTTAATAGCCTTGGATCCAATCTCACTAACTTTCATCCATGCCATAAAGGCAAGCTAGGCCATCTCAAAGGATGCCAAACACATGCCATGAAGGCAAGCTACAACCATGCCCTAAGGCAAGCTAACAATCCATGCCATAAAGGCAAGCTGAGCTATCCCGAAGGATACCATAACATCCATGCCATAAAGGCAAGCTGGGCTGTCCCGAAGGATACCATAACATCCATGCCATAAGGCAAGTTGGGCTATCCCGAAGGATACCATAACATCCATGCCATAAAGGCAAGATGGGCTATCCCGAAGGATACCATAACATCCATGCCATAAAGGCAAGTTGGGCTATCCCGAAGGATACCATAACTAGAGCATTGGATCCAAGCTATATCTATCTTATCATCTTTACTCATTTTATCTTTCATGTACTTTTATAATTAGGCACCCAGTATCATTTTCTCAATTCTCATTGCCTTACGCAATCTCAACATTCACTATCACACTTACTATCATCTAGACAAGTTTCTATACAACACTTGTCGATTTATTATCTTTGCAATTTCACAACGCAACTTATCATTCATCCGTCAACCCCGAGTTGACTCATACACTAACTATGTGCCATCTTTAATTAGAAAATTTATATGTAATGCTTATCCATTACAACTTACACATCTCTATGTGTTCTTACAACACACTTTTACTAATGCCCGTCAACCCCTTGTTAACCATATTCTAAACTCATACTATCACTTCATTTAGTCTATCCAACTTGTACGCATATAAACCTTACATAGGTTTATTCTATCACAATCACATAAATCTCGTCATACAAATTTCAATATATAAAGACATGGCTATATTCAAGTTTTACAATTCTTTCTAGCGCACTTCATATCACTATGACTTCTAATGCAATCTATATCTCAATTATCACTTCTACTCATCACGCTTAGCCATTTATTATTAATGTTTTTAACTTATCATGTTTTATATGATACATGACCTCATCACGTCTTAACTATACGCTTAACTTTCTCATTTTAGTTACTCATGTAAGAATTCATGCCTTCAAGCATCTAATCGTTATTATATCAATCATGCCTCTCAAGACATCAAACTACAAACATACTTCGCTATTCACTTCTTACTTATCTCAATCTTTTAAGCATCTAAGTTTTCCAAGCACTTACCATGCTTCTTAACTTATTTCACATATCAATGAATTCTTTTTAACTTTACCGACCACAACTAGGTCAACACATAACACACATTCCAATGCGTATATCTCAATTCATACAATTCTATGCCATCGTGCTCTCAAGCACACCGCATAAAAATTAGACATATAATAAACTACCATAGACTTAACATTACATAAGCAATCATATCATAACACTTAACACTTATCCGACAAGTGTTAAAACATTTATAAACATCATCAAAACATGAAGTCTATGGCTCATATATCACATCGCATAATCAATCTATGTCTAAGCATCAACATTCTAATTAGCCGCAAGCAATAGCCTACCTTATAACTAAGGCATCATGAACCTTAGTTCACTTACTAACCCATCTCTAATACCACTTATCCTTACTACTCGCATAACATAACCATAACTCTATCATACATCACATAATTGCAATACAAACACCGGCACCAACCGAGGTGCACGGCTAACAAACCACTTAAACATCTCAAGTCCCCATGGACTTGTATCTCATACAAAACAACACTATCATAGACATACCTCACCTATCATCAATAGGATCGACTAACATAAAACACAATCCGTCTAGCACCTAGCAATCAATTTCCGCGCGACTAACCCTTACGTCTAACGCTTCTACGAATGGTTTAAGACTAGGCAACCTATAGTGGAAACCTAATTCACTTAAACCAAAGCTCTGATACCAATTTGTAACACCCCGTGCCCGCTTAGACCAAAAACTAAAACTTTTTTTTTGGCGGAAACGCTTGACTTTTACGGACATCCCATTACTCTTTTGACCACCGACAAAAATCTATAAACATTCATACCTTGAGACTATTTTTAAATAAAACTAGACTCAATTACCTTCAAAACGACGGGTGGCACGACCCGTGACGACTTACAGATTAAAAGATATGATTTTTCAAAATTTACCAAAATCTGTCCGAATCAAACCGAAATTTCAAACCGAACTTTGAGAATTTGGTACCAAATTTCGGTATAAACCGAAATTTGGGATATCCAAACCGAAATTTGGCCCTTTGACCCCTGCTACCTTATATCCACACCAAACTCACTCAAAGCCATTAACATAACATACAAAATCGTTTACATACTCAATCAACCCGAAATAGTACTTTAAAAGTTGACGGGTTATGCACCAAAACCCATTTTGACCCATTTACACATCAAACTACTCATACCACATCCGTTTTGCACTAAAATTTACCAACTTCAATAGTTTTACATATCAAACATGTTCCAACAACACATTGACCCATTTCCAATCCAAAACAGGTACGTTTACGCTTAAACCAAACGCCCCTTTAACTTAAACCATAAACACATAAAACATGCTTTGACTTACCAAATGACTACCAAATTCTTATACAACTCTTGACATACAATTTAACACTTGTCTACTCATTTCAAAGTACCACTTGACACACGGGGGGATACAAACTTATACACTTGAGCTCGGTATCTACCTAAGCTCTAATTCCTTACCAATATTCTAACCTTCCGCATAAATGAACCATACTCCATATCCCACGCCTTCCTTAAACACAAGGACCTACAAAAGGGATTGACAACTAAACCATAAGCTTTCGCTTAGTAAGTAAAACGACTATAACATATCATTATACTTCAATCCACACATAACATCTTATACATAAAACACTTACTTGACGGGCTTACAACCCATGACTCATCTAGCACATAACATCATCATATACAATAGCATCAAATCATCACATAAGCCACATTCATGGCATAACATAAACATATTCCATAGTCCATATCACTTGTCATACAACATACATAACACATATGTTAGAAATCCATATAACACATGTTACCATCATTTTACTTACCTTAATCCAAGCTAAAACATAACAAGAACATCATAATCATCACATTCTTCCATCATCATCATCATCATCATCATCATCATCATCATCCTTACAATAATCAAAACCTAACAATCAATAACATAACAAGGGTTATCAAAACCCATCAAACATACTTATCTTACTTTCTACATCATCATATGATCATATCTTGATCATATGATGAAAACCCACTTAATCAATAATCTATAACTTCAATAACATCAAGAACATACATACTTACTTGAAGGAGAATCATATCTAAGGTGGCCATAAGCACTAGGACTTGATCATCTTCCTTCTTAAGCCATCAAGGGAATCATTTCCCTCCCTTTTCTCCCTCTAGAACCGGCCTTCCCAAAGACCCAAGAATGATGTAGAGGAGACTAGAATCTCCTGGATTTATTTAGCTAAAATACATGTTTGGGCTAATGGCAAAGATAGCCCCTCAAGTCTCTTTCTTCCTACTTTAGCCACAACTAACTTATAACATACTTACCACAATGACAACTTAGGCCCCTTTAGTTATGCATCATATTATATAACTATATTAGTCATACTTTGACTATTAATTGGCTATCGGGTTTGACCATTACGCAACTTTGGTTGACTGGCCAATCACATAAAGTCTTTATTCGCTTTCATCTCGGGTGGGGTCCCAACACCCGGGAAACGGGTCTAACACCATTGATGATTTTCAATGCAGATAAATCAGATTTAGAGTAACATCTACTTAATTATCTATTGGGTGTCTGGGATTGTGACTTATAATTCTTGATACATACATTTACGTACCATGTATACGATGTGTTTATACAGAAGTGATTCACATAGAAGCAGCAGTAATGGCAATAAACTCCATAAATAAGTTTTGTTATCTTAAAAAGAACAATAATAAGTAGTCACCACATAAAAAAACTAGAAGTACCTTTTTATATACTGTGTATTTCTTTTCCCGAATACAAAACTAGATGGTTACCCGCGGCGGCGAGCAAATATTTATGTTTAATCATTTGATCACCTTTAAATGATCATTTTTAGACTTTAAAGAAATATAGCATAGAACCCGTGTAAAGCGGCGGTAACCCAATAGTTTAATACGCCTTTTGATATCCTTAAGTTTGGACATGCCTCTAGGGACGAACCCACATGAAAGCCGGGTATAGCACATGCAATATTTGATTTTAGGTTACGAAGTGTAAATCGTTTATAAAATATGTCTTTTCTGATCAACTGCAACCACCAACTTTACTTAATAAATTCTTTATAGAGCAACTTTAGTAGTAGTAATAATAATAATAATAATAATAATAATAATAATAATAATAATAATAATAATAATAATAATAATAATAATAATAATAATAATAATAATAATAATAATAATAATAATAATTTATTTATTTATTTATTATTGTCGATACATAATCTGGCGCGGGCTGGATTCAACGACTCTCCTTGAGCCGTTAGTCGTCTTCTCGAACCCTGAGTAGACCTGCCAACAAAGAGAACCCGTTAGGAGTGGACCCGAGGCCGTAGCCCCGGGATCCACCTTCGACGGTCAAGTCAGTGTCGATGCGATGTAGCATATAATAGTTAGGTTTAGGGTAACCTGTTATGTTATGTTCTGAATGGAATCCCAACCCTATATTTATAAGGCATGGATTAGGGTTTAGGTGTAGAGTGGGCCGCTGCCTGCCGGGCCTGGCCCATTCCTGGCCCAGTCCGGACCATACGTCCACAAGCCCCCCAAGTCTAGTTTGACATAGTGCGTGGCTATGTTATGCTAGACTTAAGTCCTGTTCATGGCCACGTAGGCCCAATCAACCATGACGACATGGCCTCATGTGTGCGCAACTTGTGTGCACATGGGAGGGATCATACTGCGCAGCCCACATGCGACAGTGCGCACTGGGATTGCGATTGTGATTGTCTCACAATTGTGAAGGTGGGTCTCGTATGTTGCATCCTGGGTAAGGGCGTACCTTTTGTAACAGTAGCGATGCAACATGGTGCGACAGAAGACGTGCTTCTGTGGCAGAAGTGCGCGTTGTGCGCGAAAAGGATGCACGCTGTGCACGACAAAGATGCGCGCTGTGCGCGACAAAGATGCGTGCTGTGCACTACAAGGATGCGCGCTGTGCGCGCTGTGCGCGAACATTACATTCGTCTTTACAACCGATAGAGGACGTCTCCCCTGCGGCAAGATGGTGCGAATATTTAAATCCGTCTTTGTACCGGGCTTGCAATACCTCTTACGTACGATCTGCTTCCAAATATGCCTGCGTAACTTGTATGAAAACAGTGGTATTATATATCCTGGTAGCCCCCCAAGTTTGATGGTGCTACTCGTGTAGGAGCATTTAAACTTAGTAATTCAAATCCTGAAAAACACTTAATGCAAATATTAAAAGTATATGTCGCGAATCGCAACATATAAAACGTAATGAAGTAAAAGATTAGCGTGAAGCAATATACAGCACATAGCATGTGAAAGTAACACATAAGAGAAGTAGTAGTGTGAATTACACCTATCGTGGGGTTTTACAAACTATAAGAGAAGTAGCACGTAGCTAATCTACAAACGCAGTGCGCTCATGGCGATTGATTGATCTTTTTCTTTTTTATTATAATAAAAACAATGGCGCGGATGGACACATCGTGACCGCGACTAATAGTTTCAATCGCACATACAGACGCAGATGGATGTATCGTGACCGCATAGACTCTAACGTTCGTGGATGATCGCAGATGACCACGGCTTTTGTCCAGTGCGCTCATGGCGATTGACTAGCATCGTGGTGCCTGTACGTGACAGTGCGCTCATGGCGCTAATCTGCGAAGATGTCCGAACGCACGGCCTAACGCAGGTAGATTTATCGTGACTGCGTTGTTCGCGGCTAAAAGATAAAGTAGGTCCGATCGTGCGGACTTAGTGCGGTTATAGGTAAAATCGTGTTTACCAAGTTAAAAGATTTACATAAAATCTTATTTAAAAGATTTGCACAAAAAATATTGGGATATCTTTTTAAATTTTAGAAAATATTGGTAATATGTTATTACCAATTTAAAAAGATCAAAATAATAATTTGAAGTGACATTGAAGTAAGGGACAAAAATTGTGTTTCAATCTAACATGTTCCATACTTCTAGATGTGCGGTGCTTTTAAAGTGATATTAAAATCACATGACGTTTACTGATTTGGTAAATCAAGTCTTACGCATGGCAGAATGCAATGAGTGAAAAACAAAAACGCAAGGGTTTTATAGTTATCGACTTTAGAAACTGATTTTTGCTTGTCGGTAATATGAGAACACGAAACATAGTTTATTCGTGGTCCCACGGATGGCGCCAACTTGTTGATACATAATCTGGCGCGGGCTGGATTCAACGACTCTCCTTGAGCCGTTAGTCGTCTTCTCGAACCCTGAGTAGACCTGCCAACAAAGAGAACCCGTTAGGAGTGGACCCGAGACCGTAGCCCCGGGATCCACCTCCGACGGTCAAGTCAGTGTCGATGCGATGTAGCATATAATAGTTAGGTTTAGGGTAACATGTTATGTTATGTTCTGAATGGAATCTCAGCCCTATATTTATAAGGCATGGATTAGGGATTAGGTGTAGAGTGGGCCGCTGTCTGCCGGGCCTGGCCCATTCCTGGCCCAGTCCGGACCATACGTCCACAATTATTTTTTTTAATAAAACATCACTTTATTAGAAATATATAGGATTTACAACAAATTAGTGGGGAGCCTCGAAACTAACTGAGCTCCCACTCCTCTAGCTATAGCAAAGCTAATTATTATTTATTTATTTATTTATTAGAACCATAAAAATTTACGTAAAGTTGGATGGGAGTCTAAACACCTCCCACTCCTTTCTAAATACAAAAGCTTATTCTATGAAAAATAAAAACACCACTCTTAACATTATTTGAATGGCTAATGGCAATAGACTTAATACGTGAAAGTGTGTCCAAAGCCTCCGTATCGAATTCCCCGAACGTAGAAAAAGCAAATGGTATGAACTTGTATTATACAATACCCTCTCAAAAATCTTGGGTCCGTCTCTGCAGGCCTCACCTTTTTGGAGCCATTCCCACAAACTCAAATGATGGGATTGGTTTATGCAAGAGATGTGTAAATGGATCAATGGAGAAAGGCCTATGTTTAGGTTACTTGTAAAGAATTTTGCTCAAATGTACGCGATTTAACCGGTATTTCTGTGGCCTTTCCATACTTTTTACTAACCACTGCAAGATGTTTATCTAAGGAGGTTTGAACCAGATTCTCTTGGGCATATAATCAAAAGGCCCCTTGGAGATGGTTTATACAAAAGAAGCTTTACATAATTCTTGTGAATTAGACCACATATGAATGAGTAAAGGGTAATTTTATAGAGTAGTGATAGAGGGGCTTAAAAAGAGGCCTAAAAAGAGGTGTCATCCTGACATCAGAGGGGATAACACCTCTTTTTAGGTCTCACCTCTTTTTAGGCCTCTTTTTAAGCCTCCTTATTATTTTCTAATTTTATATTATTAGAAGCTCTAACATAAACAGCTTATCTTTTTAAAGTAGTATGTGCTATTCTACTATGCTATTAGCAGCAATATTGCATGCATCAATAAGTAGTTAAGTACATATGTTATGTATATTTATGTAACATCAATATGATATTTCATACATATCATAACCTTTAATCATGTTTACAAGATCATTAAATAGTACTGCATATGAACACACTATCAAAGTTTTTTGTATCAATAACATACCACTATCACTCTATATCACATGCTGTATAAGTTAAACCTACTCATCATCAGGATCAGCCGAAAAATCAGGTTCTTCAGGCTTTTGTAACTTAATCAATTCAACATCTTTCGTTTTCAATATTCCTCGTCGTGTGTTAGTAGCAAATCTTGAAGCCAGTATGGTCACATTAAGACCTTGCGTAGCTGCATTTAGTGATGTGTCTTCGTGATGTTCAGTTTCATGACTTTGTTCATCTACATCATCATCAGGACGATAAGATGATTCACTCATACTGAGATTCCATTGCATTCGTCTCTTTTTAATCCTACGCCATGCGGCTTGAATAAAACATGCAGCCCATGTTCTCCAATGGTATGAATAAAACCGAAACGTATGCTGAAGCTTTTTACTATGCAGTCTTCTAAACTGATTAGCAACGAATTTTAAGTCTTCTGCACGTAGTGCAAATGCTTCAACTTCACTTAATGCTCGTACGGTTCTTGTGGAAGACGGTAAATTTAAGGTTGATTTTGGGAGTAGAGCCCACGCTAGTAACTCTTCGCCACAAAAGTCACCAGGCCTTAATGTGATTGAATTGAAGAAACCTGTTCGACCTCCGTTAGTAGTGGAGCTATCAAGTCTTCCTCGGATGATGAAAAGCATTTCTGAAACGGGGTCGCCTTCACGTACTATGTATGTGTGTTGAGTACTCAGTGATGATACTAAACGTTCACATATAGCATCAAGTAGTTGATCATCCATTTGTGAGAAAAACGGGACCTGGAAATAAACGATTATAAATTCAATCACTATTACCAAATCGAGTAGTTGATCATCCATATAGCGGTGACTTTAATCTATTCGACCCCCTTACCGTAAAGCCAATTCTTCTATTTTACCTTTTTAACCCATTAGATATATGGGTTGAATGGGTCGAATGCAGCTGTAAGTGCATTTGTAGCGTTTAGAACCGACCTACATTGCTTTATTTAAATACTATATTATAGTTTTTTTGGCCATCATATATAGCACAACAAGTTTAAATAATTTGGATAAAAAGTCATTAGGTAGCTGCTGATGCCTCAACTCAAAGAGTCAAAGGTTCTGTTTTGACCCATCTCAAAAAGGTAACCATTTTGTCCCAAACCTAGGCATCTAACCGTTTTTTCATCTCTATAGAAAAAAGTTATTCAAGAAATGGTGGATATCTTACACGTCGAACAAGATCAAGACATAAGTGGCGTTGAATGTCTCGACGAAGATCTGATGGCAAATTACGCAGAATAGATTCTTCATCAACTCCACGTGTTGCAAGCCACTTATACTGTACAAATTTACGAACACGTTCTTGCAAATCATTAGGTAGTTGTCTATGTCTCATCCATGACTCAGTGTCTCGCCGCCTAAGCCTCCACTCCTCTAGCCTTACGGTGATAGATTGCAAGTAGGTCTATATAATTGAGATGATTTTGTCATTCACAAAAAACATGTTACGTAACATATAGACTAGAATTAACTCGACTAAATGGGAAAGTAAAACATGAGTGCATGCTACATACCTGCATATTTCCTATCAAATGGGCAAATAAAACGAGTCCCATTATGGCGATAAGTATGGCAAAAGATGTTTCTCCAATAAACGTGCTTGTCGACAAGTTTTGTCCATATGAACTGCATGTAGGGGAAAGAACAATGATTTAGTCATTTTGACAGTTGAAGCACTTGAAAGTACATAGTGATGAATTATATATTTATACATCCTAGTAGAGGAGGCAATTTCTGCCGAATGGGTAGAAATTAAAAAGAGTCAGGAATGGTTCAAAAATAGCCGAAGTACATCTAAGTGTTTACAACATCCGAAATACTAACAAGATGTTAACTATATTTGACCAAAAAAACAACCTTTCATTTGATTATCGAGTATGTATTGTTGAAACCACCCTTCAGATGAAGCATTGAACTCGAGCTTAGAAGTAGCAAAATGCATGGGTTGCATTGGATAACGGGTCGAAACGTATACTTTTTGGTACGAGTCAGGTTGACCTGACCCAACCACTTTTTTTCCAGATTTTCTTCAATAACTAATTAGTGTAGTATTATGATTACAAGAACCACTTTCTTACAATAACAATCTAATTTTATGAATAAAGCTGTTAAAGAGGTTGTATGAGTTAAAATTACATTTTGGGCTAGCTATTTCTTTTAGTTTATCCATTTCATCCCATAAGAAGTTATAGGTAAAACATATGCGCCCCTGTACGATAAAAGGGTCAAAATCGCTACCTCTACTTAAGCTAATCTAACTAAATCTTTCTATTGAACGGGTACCATCGTATAACACTATAACCATACCTCAAGTTCTGTAAGCCCCACCATAAACAATAGAAGTACTTTTCAATGAAGTTGGAGGATACAACCCCTTTTTCAACAGCATCTCCAAATATCCCATAATTGAAACGTGTTTTATTACTAGGATTACAAATTTTGAAAAGTTCTGTCCCGTTGGCCCAATGCTTCCGTTCATCGTCGCTTGAAGAACCACAATCCAAATAACGAAGTGAGCACATCATTGGATTTTTATCAGTTCGACAAGTATTTTTCCAACATGTTGCATGTCGTTCAAATGATAACAAATACCAGGATGCCCCTAACACCTACCATAACAAATGCACCATGATTTAGCTAAAAAATTGAAACTTCTAAAGGTTAAAGATTAAAGAATAAATATTACAAACTATAGTAACTAAAAACTTTAGAGGATTAAAGATTAAAGAAAACATTACTTACATGACTAGCTAACATGTACAACACAAGATTATACGCTGCTCCAGCCCACGCGGTTTTTGTAACAACTCCTGTCGTTTTGATGATTTGAGAGCTCAATGGAAACATCAGATAAAGTCTTGGAATATACTGAAGGAGTACTATGAGTACTAAAGCATTGGTGGTGTGATCGGCATTTGGCGTTCTTATTGCCGGGATAATGAACCATATGACAATCTGAGTAAAAACAAATCCAAACACAGCCATAGAGTCAAAACATTTTCAACTTTCATGGGACTAGTGGAATATGAGTTTTAGCTAAGATTGGATAAACTAAAAGAGAAAAGAAAAAAGTCAAACCTGAGGTAAAGGCAAAGTAGCAACAAGATCAATAAAGAAAGTGGACTTCAAGTACTTTCGTGCAATTTTTTCTTGATCCATGACAAGTTCACCTCTACCCAACACTCTCGAACTAGGCGAAACATATGCAGTCCTAAACTTTATAGCTATATTCAACATGTAAAAAATATCCGTAATAGTACGCAAACATGTCACAAGAATACCTAAATTCAAATCCGACAACATACACGATGCACCATTCTCCTCATTTTCAACCGAAGGAAGGTAAAAAAACAATGGATCCACAAAAAGTGCAACTAAACAAGAAAATAAAAAAATCCTATTCCATTGCAAGATAATTTCACTCCCGGGATCTAAAACCCTTCTTCCAGTTGATTCATTACTTTCTTCAGGGTGAACCCTCGATTTCCCTAAATGAATAGTACCCATTTGATTTGAACTATAAAAGGTTCCACCTTTACCTCCATTCATTAATAATGGGGCTGAAATCTTGTGTTCTGGCAATTGCTCAAACCTAGTAAATTCAAATACAAATTCACTTTCAATCAAATGTTCATTCGAATTCTAAGATAATGTAGAACATGCTTGAATGAGTAAATTTCAGCTTATTTTTTCAATTTAGTGATCATATACATTTTGCACATTTGAGTCATTAAAAGATGGGTTGTCATTTTGTAACAAATGACCTTACCATTTCTATAAAAGTCCAACAACATATATAAATCTAACACCCCTTCACATTAACATAAAGTTAACACTATAGTTCCAAAAAAAAAAAAAAAAAAAACACATAAAGTGAACATCATTTCTTGAAAACTGGTTTTTTTATTACAAAATGACCCAAATAAGAAAAAGTCTTTTTATGACCCATAACTACAAAAAATAAAATAAAAAATAAAAAATGCAAGAAAATATAAAAATTACATTGAGTCACTAGAAGATGGTTTTGTGTCCCATTTGGGTCATTTTGTAACATATGATCTCATCATTTTAATTTGGCAATATATATAAATCATCTTTACACATATTACAAAATGACCCATATTAGAAAAAGACATCTTATAACTCATAACAACATCAACATCAACAAAAAGTGCAAGGAAAAAAATAAAATAAATAAATAAATAAATAAATCCAAATTTCAAAACCAAAATGTGGGAAAATTTACCTGACTTGCTTCTCATTCTTGAAATCCATGATGATAAACTATCACAAGAATTTAGTATTTGAGTAAAGATTGCACAATGCCCATATGGAATCTTGCATATTGACTTCACAAGTTGTGGTTATGAATGTTCTTGTTCATTTAGTTGGTATATATAAAATGTTTATATTTTTTGGATGGATTTAAAGAGTATGAATTGATAGATACAATGCAGGAAAAATATACAAGATATTGGGAATCTGTAAATGTGTGTGTGAGCACAAAGTGGGAGAGAGGATCTTGTATCAGAAACTGAATGTGTTGAAACTTGAAACTTGTTTTGTGAGAATGTGTCAAATACAAAACTAGTCCCTAAATTATGTCATGTGTGTAGTTTGGGATTTTTTTTTTTTTTTTTTTTTTCCAAAATAATGTGTGTTCCGTTTTGTTTTGGTCCTTGAGGTTAAGAGTAACGGAAGTCGGAAACTAGGGGTGAGCATCGGGTCAAACCCGGCCCGAACCAACAAAAACGACCTGACTCGAAAACCGAAAAGGGAAAGCTCAAACCGAGAACCGAACCGAGAAATAGATATCGAAACCGAAACCGAACTGAGTTATTCGGTTCGGATCATTTTTCGGGTTTCAAACAAAAAAACCGACAAAAACTTAATCGAACCAAAACCGAACTGAAGTCGAAAAAACCCGAAATAAATATGTAAAACCAAAACCGAACCAAAAAAGGTCGGTTCGGTTCGGTCTGGTTTCGTCCGATTTGTCGGTTCGACTCGGTTTTCGAGTAGATTTGCTCAGCCCTAACGGCCATGGTCTTCTGGTGGGCATGGTCAAGGTAGGTTGTGATGGACATTGCGGGCTTAATCGATACCAGTCAGTGGTTGTGGTGGTCATCGTGAGAACCACCATTGTGATCCTTTATTATTATTATTATTATTATTATTATTATTATTATTATTATTATTATTATTATTATTATTTTATAGTTATTTTGAACGTTAAATGAATGACGAACATGGATACTAGTGACGATGAAACCATGGTACGGTAAAAATAGTAGGATATTGGTTGAGAAGGAAAATTGATGTGACGTTGGTGTACCAATAGTGATGGGTGTCTAGATTATTTTTTGTATTTTTTCGGAGACCATGCTGATGAGCTTTTGACTGACTAGATATACATGAGTGAGTTTGATTAAAACTTAGCTTTTAGTTAAGGCTGAAAGTAGTGGTGGTGACTCACTCACCGCCACCTCAGCTTTCTCTCTTCTCTCACTTACACTCACTCTCACTCATCATACCTCCTTTTTGGTCACCCTCACTCACCTTTATAAAAATGTACTCTACTAAATACCCAACACACACTCACAAACCAAATATTTAATTATAAAACTATGGTCTCACCTTTTCACCTCTCTCAATATGGTGAGTAACTCACCAAACGAATGCAAATTTGATCGTGAGTGGGACATCCATTCTGGGAGTCACCACGGTGATTGGGTCACTCACTCACCAACTCACCACCACTCCTTCTAGTCTAAGATCGATGTACACATCATAAAAAAGGATAATGCTATAAGAATATTCCAAACATTCTATCAATTAAAATACTCTAAACTATACGCTTATTAGTTATGATTTATGATTACATAAAGTAAAATTTTAGGAACAAATCTATGTGAAAACGGGTTAACGAAGAAGTCATTAAATGGGACAAAGATGTCTAACATATGTTTATCATGGAGTAGTAGCTACAAAAAGGACCAAAGATGATAGAAATAATCAAAATATAATAAAAAGTAAACAATTGCATAGTAATATAATGTAAGGACTACTTTTGCAGTTTAGTCTTAACTAAGATGTTTTGCAGTGTTTGACTTTAGGGTACTAATGACTAAAAGTAGAAACAAACAAACAATGTGCATAAATTCCACACGATTATCACTTTTTGCCATTTTTAGCTCACAAAGTTTATCTTTACACTTATTGATATATGGGTGTACCAAAAAGAATTAGAGTTATATGCTTATCATATCATGAGGAGTGTTGTAGCTGAGTTAGCGTAGGTTTTGTGCTAAACTTTTTGTGATGTCTAAACATGATCATAAAGATTTATTATAACCATCTAGCTTCAAGTTTTAGTGATTTCTTTGTCATTGTCGACCACTTTAAGATGAGTTTAACAAATTTTTAGAACACAATTTCATATATTGTTAACATTTTGAAGTTGAAAGTAAATTTGAGGCCCTAAAATATATAAAAGGATATAAATTTTGAGGGGTAGCACACTTCCCACACCCTCCAATACGGCTCTATCATGAGCAATGCCTTATAGGTGAATTTAGTAATTTACCAACACGCAAGCTCACTTATCACAATTGGACCCAACATGTGGTTGACGAGGTTGAGTACAGACATACAAATTTGTTTTTTGCGTGTCTAAATTGTGTATAAGAAAGTCACGATATCTCATCAAATATTATAACCAATGCTTACGATATGCCTTTCACAAATTACATGAAACCATCCCACATTCAACTTGTGGCTGATTCGCCTAGCTGTAGCAAGAAATGTGCTAATCTTAAGCAAGAGTGCATCTTGTGCACTAAATATAATGAAACCAAGTTATGTTACTCATAGTGACTTAAAATGTTGTTAAATTCGTCTGCTAGATCAAAAGGTAAAGGACAAAAGATGATGTATTATGAAAAAATAGGGGTATAAAAGTAACAAATGAGAAAATAAAACAAAAAACGAAAGACAGCTCAGAGTGTTGACAAGCATGAGAGGTCGTGGACGGCACAACCAGGGAAACACTTTCTTCACAAACGACAAAAAATTTCTATTTTTATGACGCCACCATATCTGAGGTGAGTTCCGTGAGTTTCGACGTGAGTGAACGAAAAGTAGTTCAATTTATTATTATTATTATTATTATTATTATTATTATTATTATTATTATTATTATTATTATTATTACGATTTAAATGATATTTGGTGTTGTGAGGAAGATGACAATTTTTTATTTTTTATTTTTTTTAATTGTAAATAGGTTTGTGAAAAGTGAATTATAAGTTTTTTTGGGCTGATGAATGTTTTAATTTTTAATGCAATTTTTTTTAATGAAAACGGAATATAACCTTTTTACATTTAATGTAACTTTTTTATAAAAATATAATTGTATTTTAATTTAATGAATGAAATTTAGTTTGTAAAAAAAAAAAAAAAAAAAACTTTTTTTTTGGCATGTTATGAAGGATGTGGTATTTTGATGTATAGGCGAGTTGAGTGAGTTAGCGCTGAGATAGCAAACTGACACATCTAAGTTGGTGTCACGGTACTCAGTGCTCTGAGATATAAAAACTCTATGACCTTGAAATAGAAGTCAAAGTTGGCTGCGGTAGTGGAGGTTACCACCATCCACAAAAAAAATGTGTAGATTGGCGGGGGCAACCTGACCTCGGGTGTCTTTTGGCACCAGCCATTGTTCACCCCATAAGAAATAGTTCCGGGCAAATCTCTTGGCCTAGTGGGGCACCAACTGGAGTGAGCCGAGACTCTCAGACTCTTAAGCTCTTATCCACAAATTCTCTTCAGTAAGCCCATAGGTTTTGTGGAAGTTGCCACAATCATATATCACCGCTACATCCAATGCCACGGTGAGCGACCATCCAAAGCCACCAAATTTCAAAAGCGCCAAAATTTTCTCGAATGTTATTACTATATATAAAACTCGACCTTTATTTTTTTATTTTTTAATTGAAATTAGCTATCTTTAGTCTTTAGTACATAAAAAAAGAAAAATGGTTAAACTTGAATTATTTAATTGTTGAAAAATAGGTAAGGAAAGTATTGAATGTTTAATGCAATTAATGCAATATATGAAATTTTGAATTCTTCCAAAATGATGAATGGGTAATATACAAAATCAATTTTCTGAAAAAATATATTTTATTAATTTTCGAGAAAAATATACGAAACCAATTTTCGGGTCTAAGCTGGTTTTGAAAATATAAAAATCGGTTTTATTTGACCTTTTTTTACGAAAATATTTATTAATTCAAAACATTATGTTTAATCTACAAATCCTCAACTTTTATTATTTTTCATTTATAAACCATAAATTTTTTTATCGCTACAACTATTTGCCATTATAAATCCTGTTGCTATGCACGGGTACTCGTCTAGTTTGATGAAAAAAAGAAATAGCATTATCTCTAGTTGGGAAAAAAAAATGTCCTTCCAATGAGGTCTTGAATACTAAACGGTTTTATAGTCTTACACCGTAAATTTTCCTTCATAAAGGTAAAAAAATTTAAGTAAAAATAACAGTACAAATATAAATTTTGAAAAATCGACCGTCACCGATAATCCTTTTAATCTCTAATCATTTTTTTTCACTCTTTTCAATCAATAATGAACTTTTTTTAGAGCTAAGCTAATTTGAAATTATCACACCAAACTCATTACGAGTTTACAACAAGTTTATAAGGTGTAATGGGCTGAATCAACTTCTTTTGTCATAAAAGACTTTTATATCAAAGAATATTAGATGATAGCACATTTGGATTGTATCTAGTAGAAAGTTGAAAATTTATATTTTAGCATTACTTTTGAAGTAATTACTAAAATATACCAATCGTCCTATAACTTATCATTTTTTTGGCTTAAAATTTTTAAAAGTCCAAAATAAACCGGACGACTGGGCAACTTGTACAACTCAACCATTAGTCGACAAGTGTCCACTTGTGATATGTGAATTAATGTTTTTCGATTTTTTAAGGACACGTGTCAAATGTAGACACAAGTTGCCCAAGAAATGAGTCGCTCTTTTTTGTAAATTTAGGTCTGGAAAGTGATAAATCGTAGGGCGACTAGTCTATTTTTGATAATTTTTCCTTTATTTTTTGAGCCTCACTTATACTTTCGCCTAGAACTTTCGAATTCTCGTGGACGGCCATGGCTTAATTTAAACATAAAAATATCACATTTGAACACACATACCCATAACACACTTACACACCCTTTGCTATTAATAAGTGGTATGCATCACCTACTTTGTTTTTCACCTTCACGAGTGATACATGAGTGGGTGTAATTTAGGGATGAGTATTTTGACCCAAATCCTGGTACCGAATTTGTATCATATCAAACTGTTACTGGTTCCCGGTAGATGATACGGTATCGGGACTACGAAATTAGAGTGAAAAAAAATTGGTAGCAAAAAAAAAGAAAAAAAAAAAGTACGGGATAAAAACAAGAAATCCCGGTTTTGGTACCGGAATAAAAAATGAGTTATTTTTTGAATAAATTTTGAGATCCAAACAATCCTATTAGTCTCTTCCAGGCATATTACACTGGAAAAAAGCGACTACAAATTCAAACACAAAGTTGGAGAAGAAAAAAAAAAGGCTCGTAAACAATCTGTGGAAAGAGTTAACCCTCTACAAAACCTCTCAAAATATAAACCGTGACATATCAGCAATCAATAAAATCATCAATTTTACATTCATAAACTAACCCGATCATCATCATCATTCATATTTCAGTAATATTAATGATTGATAGTTAATGAGTTATGTTTATTATTAATGATGTGTATCTTTGTTAAATACAAATGTGAATATGTACTCGATATTATTCACCCATAGTATTTATTTAATGAGTTATACTTGTTAGTTAATTTTGTTGTCTAAGACAAAACATAGATAAAAATATATATCTTTGTCTTTGGTTTGTTTGATTTGGTTTTAAAAGATGAGAAAAACCGAATACGTATTGTTTTCCCAGTAACAGGAACCAGTACTAGTACCGGAATCCCGTTTTGATTCCGCTACATAATTTTATGCTCGAGAAAAATATGATACCACCAATTTTATACCGATTCGGTACGGGATTAATATTGAGCTGATCCTTAGTCTAATCACACGTGAAACATACCATTGTTATGCTTGATCGATCTCACTAAGGACTTCTAATTCTAATCTATTGGAATTGTCCTTGGGTAGATCCCTCCGGCTCTGGCGGATCATAGGACGATTTTTCCTAACCTTAGTCACCTTATAACTCCATAACTATCCTATAATTGATCTCATGCCATAAAACCTTTTTGTGAAAAATCTCTCAAAGTGTTTATGATAATAAAACACATTGTTGTTACCACTTTGAGAGTTTTGCAATTTTGAAGGACTCCCCCTTCACATGTGCTCATGGATATTTAAGAAATTTGCACATGTGGAAGGAGTTTTCACTTTTTGAATTGATCCACTTTCAGTAAATATGACCGATTCGAGACACGCTTACATCACTAGTTAGACTAGCTTGAAATTATTACCCGTCCTGGTCAAGTCCAAAGAAAGTCTCTCGATACGGTACATTCTACTCAGACAAGTCCTATTCGAGACACGCTTACATCACTAGTTAGACTAGCTTGAAATTATTACCCGTCAGGACAAGTCTTTTCGATTAATAACATTTTAAGCTTCATCAATTCATTTGTACTTTCTGAGTCGAGCTCTTTTGAGATTCAATCTCAATCTTTACACATTTTGATCACATTTTAATCACGTCTTCTCCCCCTCAAAAATAGCATATCGTGATATTTTTGATATCAACTGATTAAGAAAAAAGATTTTGGAGAGAAAGACAGATTTGATTTTGCATGAAATCGGAACAGTTTTGTTTTTATGAAATACTCCCCCTCAAAACTCGCATATGTTTTAGAGAATGTTAAGCTTTTTAAAGTTTAGAGAGAAGGAGTCTTCTCGAAGCAAAATTCTGAAAGAGAAAAAAGTTTCAGATTTGTTGAATTTTGCATCAAGGTTTTTTTGAAAAACAAAGACTTCTCTTTGTTTGAATAGGAATGTCGCACTGAGGTGTACAACAGTGTCCATTTTTAGGATAAATGCACTTTGTTGATGAAAATCATTTTTGCGTAGCACTTTCCTTTCTTTGAAAAATTGAGTTGTGCACTGTAAGGTGTACACAAGTCATTTTGATGATGAGCACCGATTTTGATAGATTTTGAAAATCTTTTTAAAAAATCTTGAAAAGGTGGTGCTCAGAATGTAAGAGAATTTTGAAAATCTAATTTATCATTAGATCAACAATCATGGTCTTGAGCTTAAAGATTTTGAAAGTTTTTCTAAAGAAAACTCAAGCTAGATAAGTGTTTGGTTCTCGTTTTAGGATAAGTGCTCGAAAAATATTTGAAATCTTTGTTTTAATTAAGCACTTTCCTTTCTTTGAAGCGCGGGTCCTGAACTGATGTGTCCAGAAGCCATCCGATTAAGTCCTTATTTGAAATCTTTTCGAGTTGTTATACCCGGACTTAAGTTTTGAAAAGATTTCACTTTGAAGCACAGGTTGTAAGCTGAAGTACTTACAAGCCATTGTGAAGAAACTTTTGAGAAACGACATATTTTAGAAAAAAAAAACATTTAAAGAACTCCCGTTCAAGCATCTGTACATATCCGTATCATTGTTGAAAGACATTTCTAGACACGTACATAATATTGATTTATACGAGAGACATGTCGTGAGAAGAATATTTTTGAATTTTTTGATTTTATATTGTTTTTTGATTTTTGAAATTTTATATTTTTGTATTTTGTTTTAGTTGGTTTTTCAAATTTTGTGTTTTGTTTTTGTTTTTATAAAAGAAAAGGAAAATCAAAAATAGAAGATTAGAATTTACAGAATTTGAGCCCTCTGATGAACTGGGTTCTGAGATAGTTGAAGCACCTGCAACCGAAGATGAAGAGGTTTCATAAATAACAGTGTTAGAAGTACATGAATCATCACTCTGCGGGTGTTGACTATCAACGGTTGTAATGGTTTCTACTTCATTAACCTGATGATTATCACTATTATTTGTCTTGGTGCAACTATAAAAAATCTTTCCTGTGGGAATCCATCTAAGACCAACTGTTTTAAAAACTTTTCCCGTAGGAATCCACCTAAGGTAAGATCTAGACGTAGTTTTCTTATCAGATGCAGCAGAAGTCTCAGTCTTGGAAAGACTACATCCTTTCGGTATCCACCTATTAGGTTTCTTAACCTCTTACTTCTTATCAACGGGTTTGTTTCGATTTGGTGTGTTAGTGGATTGTGTCTTGACACTTGATTTTCCTTTCTTGAGAAATTGTGCAATACATGCATCGTGATTAGCTGAAAAAACACATTTTTGACATGTAGGACAGACAAATTCAACATTCTTGTTTAACACAGCAATTTTAATTTTGTCACTACAGTCTTTTGGAAATTGTTTGTTGTTCGATGAGACTTTGGAATTCTTTGTATTGCATTCTATGTTCCTAGCATTCTCCTTTGTGCCACTACTCTTAGATGCAAGCCAATCCCTAGTAGTTTGAAGATAGTTCCTAGGTAATGGTTTACTACTACTAGCAGTGCTTTGGAATCTTGTAGAATTCATCACACTAGGTTTTGCGCCTAAAATTCCGTTTTTACGACGTTGTGCCTTTTTCCTAGCTTCTTCTAGATGGTGATTTTGGACCATGTCATTAGAACCAACAGATTCCTTTACAGATTTTGTAGTCACATTAGTTGTACTATTCCTAGAAGAGCCAGGTGCACTCACATTTGTGTTTCTTTCAACAACCAATTTTCGTTTTTCAACAATCTTTTCCATTTCCTTTTTCTTGAGCAAGGGTTGTGGAGTGACTGGTTTTGACAAATCCTTTTTCTCATCGACTTTTGGAGCAAACCGTGAAATTGACATTTTTGGTTTTTGAACCGTGTTTGAAACATTTGGTTTCTCCGAAGTCGATGGTTTTGCAAACTTAGTTTCCACACCCTTCCCTTTTATACTTACAAGCTGAGCTTTTAAAAGATCATTTTGCTCTTTCATGTCCTTGTAGGCATGCTCATACGACAATTTGTCATACTTGCATTCCTCTGATTTTCGATCAAGTTGTTTGAAAAATGACATGTTTTCTTTTTCAAGTTTTACAAGAGCATTTTCATATTTGGAAACAATTTCAGATGTCTCAGCTCGCAGTCTTTCATCGTCTTGAACCGAATATGTTTGTAAAATGATGGACATTATATCAGTAGTCATGACAGCTTCAAAGAGAGAATCATTTAACCTTTCCAAAACATTCATGTTTTCACGAGTATCATTAGCTTCGTTTACCAGGGATTTATGGTCCTTGACAAAGTCGGCCGTTTCTTTTAAGAAAGTTTGTTCAAAATGGATTACCCTCGCACTGATGTTATTCAGTGGGATAGTAATTTCGTTTTCAAAAACTTTTTTCTGCTCAATATGAAAACTGGAATGCCAGTTGTTAATACTGATTGTAGTTTTAGAATCAACAATATTTTGAAGTTCTTGAATTCTCTTTTTAACGTCATCCAGAATGTCTCTAGCCTCACTTGTATTAAAAGTGTTGTTAGAAGACATTTGATCCATTTTTGAAAGAGATTTGGAAGCAATTACTTTCTTAGAAAACATTTTTGAGAATGGTCGTTTTATGGAAAACACAGATGGTTCTTTTTGTGGAACAAAAGTAATTCCCGAAAGTTTGTTCAATTTGTTGTAATCAATGGGTTTCAAATCCTTTTGTTTCATTTTATTTATGCTCTCTTCGACATGTTCAATCGTTTCCACAGAATCCCGAACGACGGGAGGATCATGTTTGGTGTAAATCACATTACCATTATACAAAGCATTCTGTTCTTGCTGAGCTTTCTTGAGATTACAAGGAGTTTTGTTACCAAGAGCCATTTTATGTTTCGTATGGTAAATCGGATTAGTTTGATTTGAAATCATTTTCATTGTTTGACTTGACTGACCCGACTTAACCACTAATTCTTCTAAATGTGCAATCATGTGTTCTGACTCTACGATTTCTTTCAAAAGTTTGTCTTCTTTCTTTGCAAAATCCTTTTTCAACTCACCCCTTTCTTTTTCAAGATTGGTATAAGCTGTTTTTTGTTTAGAAAGTTGGTTTTGTAAATCAGAAATTTCCGCGTTTAAAGATTTTATCTTTTTGAAAGAATTAACATCAAGTGTATCAAACTTGAGTTGCAATTGTTGTTCCCTTGAAACGGAATTTTAATAACCAGTTTCTAATTCAGACAATCTTTTGTTATGAAATTCAAAAGCTTTAATCTTTTCTTTGTAACTCTCAAGCTCATCGGTCAATTTAACATTCGCGGCTTTAACATCGCGATTGACCTTTTTCACATTCTCAATTTCAATACGACAATTATTCAATAATGATTCAAACAAAGCACGTGTTTACTCATCATTCTCAGCATGCTGTGAAACGAAGCCTCCATTATGATTCAAATCTGGAGTCGCTGAAGGAGTATTGCTACTACTTGGCGTGTCCAGGTATGTATCATAAGTGGATGCTTGCTTCTTAAAATGCTGTTCCTCATGAGGAGACATATCAAATATATCATTATTATGACATGTGTTGAAATTTGATACCTCAGATGGTGCATTGGTGTCATAAACAGGAAGTGTGTCAGAATCCGTGTCATACTTAGCTTCCTGAATATTCGCCATGAATATGCAGTTCGCATCGATATCCTCTCTGTCTTCCATGTCATCTATAAGAGCCATAAAATCATTCTCCTCTGCATTCAACTGAAACCCTGCCTTTGCCTTTTGTGCCAACAACACTGCTTTCTGCAAGTACTCTAGATCTTTCTTGTTCGGCTTAGTAGGACAGTTCCTTACCATATGACCTACACCCTGGCAGTTGAAACACTTATATCGGATTACCTTGATTCACATTTCCATTAATCCCAACAACTGGAGCTGCAACATTCCTATTCTGATTACCCATTGCCTGATTACCAACATTCTGACCCCTCTGATTTCAAACAAACTGACCCATCTGATTCCCTGCATACTGACCTGCATTCTGATTCTGCATATTCTGATTACCCATGTTAAATCCAGTAGCATATCCTTGCTGATTCCCATAAACTCCAACCATTTGGCCTCCGTTGCCCATATTGAAACTCGGCTGAGCGATTTGCCTATTGCGAGTGTTCGATGAAATCCTTTGGTTGTTGTTTGTTGGTGTAGAATAGCGTCCTTGGAATGCCTTTGATAGAAAAGCAAACGCTTGTGTTAATGCTACAGTAGCTTCATCATTTTCAGTGAATTCTGGTTCTTGGAATTGTGGGTATTGCTGTTGTGAAATAAGATGTTGTTGTTGCTGTGGGTAGAACTGTTGTTGGTAGACAGGTGTTGGTTGTTGAATGTAGGATGGTTGCATGTAGTTATGAGTGGAAGATGATGATGGTTGTTGTGTGTTCACTGGTAAAGGTGTTGGTGTATTAGCAATTAATGCGAGAGGATCATGGTTCTTTGCCAATCTTTCTTTCCTTACTTCATTAGCCTCAGCTTGGTTTTGTTTCAGAAAATCATAGAGTTGATCATAATTTACATTATGTAAATCCTTTGTTTGATTGACAATTGTAACATAACGACCCCATTCTTCTGGAAGGTTATTGAGGAATTTGATGTTTGTTGCAATTGGTCGTGGTGTCAACTTGTTTCTAATTAAATCATTCATCAAAGTGCAAAACCTTGTGTAGTAAGATTCAATTTGTTCACCTTTAGTGGATGTAAAGTTCTCCCATTCAGTTAGAAGTTTGTTCTCAACATCTTGTTGTCCAATTTCTGTTCCGTGACATATTCTTCTAACACGTTCCCACATAGCATAAGCAGTTTCACAGCTGTCGACCGCAACAAAGATTTCCCGTGGTAATCCAAGTTGGATTAAATGCATTGCCATATCATCAGCTTTGATCTGCGTCTTGTCTTTACCAGTGTAATCTGCTTCTGTTTGTATACGCACGAATGGTTGAGTAGGAGGTGTTGTATTTGGATTACCTTGAATTTGAACTTGTCTTGGCTGAAATGGACCTTTTTCTATGGATTTGGTCATAAGGTGACCGTCAGTCTTTGTTTTGATGTAACGAAGCATGCGGCTTGTCCATGGGAGATATGCACCTTTTTCAAGCATTGGAGGTCGGTTTTCCGCACCGGCTGCATGAATGTCTTGCTGAGTTGCCATTGATGAAGTGTAGATGGATAAAGTTGATTCTTGCATCGTTTCAACGAAATAGGAGTTGTGTTTAGAGTAAGTTGATGCAAGTTTTTATGGTGAAAATTTTGACCTAAAACCTTAAAACCTCAATGACTTCTTCTCGGAGCGTTTTTAGGCCTCGAAACTTCGCCTGAATTGGTAAATCATTCAGCGTGTCGTTCTCCTAGGTCTCACGGTCGTTTTGACAGCTGATTCGTCAAAAACGGAGTTACGGTTCAAAAGTTATGGCCTTTTGAAGTTCGATCGTCAAAAACCTCACTTTTGTCAAGAATCTCGAAACTTTGCTATGTTCTCGAAACTCTTAGGTGTTCTCGAAACTTTTACAGATTGCGAAACTCTGGTGATTGCGAAATTTGTGTTCTCGAAACTTTAGTGACTGCGAAAACTTTGAGTGATTTCGAAAAAGTTCACAGTGTTCTCGAAAATTTTGATTTTTCGAAAACCCAATCACACAAAGAAATTTCGAAATTATACAATTTCGAAATTTAGCCAAAAGTCGAAGTAATTTCTTTCTTATACAAGAGAGAAAATATCGAGTATCCAACTGTGAGCACGAAAGGAGCCTTTTCTTGTGTTCTCGAAAAGCAGTCAAAAGTGATTTCGAAATTATGGTAGTGATTTCGAAATTTGGCAGTTTTTTGATTATGCTTAAAGTTCACCCAAATGAAGTTTGTAATCCAAGATTCTTGTACTTTTAGGCTCAAAAACACCAAAACTTGTAGAAAGTTGCAAACTTGATGATTTTTAAGAAACTTTTTCGTGTTCTAGAAAACAAGTACAAAATCAAGATTCGAATTTTTAAGGTTAAAACTTTCAAAAAGGTTGAAACTTTCTTGTTAGAAAAGGTTTATAACACTAGTTTGTAATCAAAAAAGTGTTAGAAACCAAGAAAAACAAGAAAAGTGAGAAACTTTTATAAAAAACTCGTGATATAAAGCTTATAAAAAACACGAAACAAAACAAACTCTTAACCCTCCTAAATCATTGTTAGGCGATTGATACCACTTGTATGACCGTAGATCTATCAACTTTATCACAACAATAGAAGCTTAGAAGAAGTAGAGATGGAAAGATGGTGACTTGATATGTATGTATGTGAATCGTATACTAGAGAGTAGAGAGAGAGAGATGGAAAATGAGAACTTTTATTCATAAGAAACACACACAAATACACACACAAGCACACACCTCAAATGAGCCTTTGAGGTGTTTAAATAGTTAGATACATGAGATGCCCTAAGGCTTTCTATGGGCTTGGGCTTGAACTTGGTTACATAATTAGATAACAAGACTTATGTAACATAGCACATAACATATTAGTTTGCCAAGTCCAAAGCCCAATGAATAAACTATTACTAATCTTAACAAACGACACAAAGTTATAATATGAAAATGACCATCACTTATATATATATATATATTTAATGCTAACAACTATTTTTTCTAAAAATAAATGTCCATTTTGTAAATACACAAAATTTTAAGAATTTTCACTAAATATACTTTTTAACAATCAAAATATCATCATCACTCACTAAACAATTTTTGATTGGTTAAAATGCAATGTGAATATTTAATTTGACACATTTCAAAATGAAAACATAGACATTTATTTTGAGACGAATAGAGTAATATTTTAATAACAATATAATGTTAATTGTCATAAGTAACTCAATCAACTGCATTAATTTATTATATATTACGAATTTTCAAAACTAAAATGTACCATATATGTGTGTAAACTTCAAATTTTTTTAGATTTCTATCAAGAAAAAGACTTAAGTATTTACTAGCATGGTACCCGTGCAAAGCAGCGGTTTTGAAGGCGAATGTTGTTTAACGAATGTTGCTCGGAGGCAAATTAAAAAATTTGTAAGGGTCGTGTAAAAAATCACAAAAGTTGTATATGTATTATATGTATTTTGTTATGTAATAAATGTTGTTTATTTATATGTATTTGATTGTGCAATAGATGAACAAAAGTCCATTGTAGTCTAGTGGGTGGAATGCTTCACTTTCACTTAAGAGACCTAGGTTCAAATCTTCCTACTACATGTTTTTTAAATCTTATACAATTCTATAATTAGAAAATGTTGAATCTGAAAATTTTAAGCATTCTATAAATAGAATGTTCTAAATGCTTTATCATACTATATTATAAAGCATGAATGCCTACTATTAATAGAATACTTAAAATTAAGTATTATACATTTCAATGCTAAAAGTACAAGTGATTCAACAAAATTAGACATTTAATTCAATAAATGAGATATAATTAGACATTTACAAATTTAGTAGCTACATGTACACACCACTTTGTTTTTGCCATTAAAGTTTAAAATTAATGACTTAAAATTGATCATTATGTATATCAAATACAATTAATTAAATAGTCAATAAATACAATTAATACACTTATTCAAACACCCCTTACATAAGAAATACAAATTATCAAGCATATTGTACAACCAACTTAAACACAATTCCTACATTAAATGTCACTAATACAAATAATAAAACGTATTATACAAAATTTTAAACCCGAACGGGCAATGGGCTGGAGCCCGAACGGGCACGGGTCAAACGGGCTTGAGCCCGAACGGACACGAGTTAAACGAAATTTTTGATATCCGTAAATTTATTGTCAAAAAGAACATAATAAACTAAAATATGTTCACATATTGTACAAACCAAGCAAACTACTAAACAAAAACATAAAATAAATAATAAATAAAATAATACAAACAAAGCAAAATTTCATCAAACTTTTGGCATAAAAAATTAATCAGTAAAGCTATTGCCAAAAAACGTACAAATAAAATAAATTATTAATCGAAAAAATTAAATTACAAGGTGCCCGCAGCTATATCGCGCGGAGACCCTGCTAGTATAGTAACAAAGATAAAGATTAATTGTAATTTTCAGCAATCTAAACTAAAATAAGCGTATCGTATCGTATCATATTCAATAAAAATATATTATTGTTAATTACTACATTGATCCTTGAAACATGCAGGATTTATATTTTACCCTGATCCACAAAATATATCTAAGGTACAACCAGAGACGGAGCCAGGAATTTGAATTAAAAGGGGGCCGTAAATATTATTATAATACGAGGGGTAACATACAATTAATTATTCGTAAAAATGATTGAGTTTCATTTGATTATACATTGAATTCTAGATATGTTGAGGTATGTAGTATATTTTCTTTAATATAAAAAAGATAACAAATAAGATTATGCATGGTGCCTCAAAAAATTCTAACATAGATTGTTGTTATTTGACATTTTCTTGTTAATAACAACTGTTGTTGTTTCCAACGAAAGATTTTGAACACTATATTTAAGATTTAAGATGTGGCTAAATTCGTCAAGTATTAAATGTAGAAGGGGCTAAACTAAAGTTTTACATCAAACTAGGGTCACAGTGCAAAAAAAATAAAATAAATAAAAAATAAATAAATAAATAAATAAATAAAAAATCTTGGGTCCAATGAAACACATATCCACTCGTCTTCTCCATCAAAACAAATCTGAACCCAAGTTACCCAACCTCTGTTCTTCTTTTAGCTAATACTAAGTATGTACTCCATCATAAACACGACCTAAGTGGTGGACAGGCCGGGCAGGTTGGGGGTGGCCGAGCATCCGCCAGCCCCCCCACTGGCTCCGTCCGTACAACTACACACTTACTCTCTCCATCACCACCACCCGATCTAGCCACCACCACCGCTATCTCCACAGCCCGGTCTAGCCCGGTTTAACCGTAAAACGGCCGGGCCTATCCGGGTTTAGCCGTGCAATGGCTGGACCTAGCCGAGTAGCCGGGTTTAACCGTAAAACGACCTGACCTAGCCGGGTTTAGCCGTATAATGGCCGGAAAAATGAGTATAATGTATTTACAAGGTTTACTTTAGATATTTAACTGGAGTTTATCTAAACTCTTTTGTTAATAGTTATTATGAGATTTTGAGGATATTTGATACTGCATTTTAAGGTGGTTCCATTTTGTTTTACTATCTAACATTTTGAATGTCTAGTTAAAAATTGCATTCAGATTTCATGTCATGTTAAAACTTAACATGAAGTTTATTGAAGTTCAGCATAATATTTCAGATTTAATTCTTCATTTGAAGCATCTAGTAAATTAAGTAGAGTAACTGAGTAACATAGCATATGGCTTCCATATATATAATTGGACAATGCATATGACTTGCACAACAGTACATGAGACCTATCTCTCTTGCACAGTCGCTAAACGGGTACCAACATGGTTTCACAGTAGTACATTTGTGCGCGTTGAATAAAAGAGATACCTACTAGAACCTATTTAGAATTTGGTCAACGAAGGAATATGCCTACCAGCCGATATCAAGCCACATTTCAAGCATCAATATCGAATTTAACTATAACTTATCCATAAAGAACCATCACTTAACCGTTTGGTAACTAAAACTGGGTGTAGATAACCAAAACTTAACCGATCTTTCTATATATCTTTGCAAAATAAATGACCATGTCGGCCTATTCCATATGGGTTTGATCAAGTATATATATAACCGACAACAATTACTGTTAATTAGTACTCTCACCATTCTGAAGCACATTCTAGAATTAGACTTTTTTGTCGAAAAATAATGACTCTTTTGACAAAATTGCTATACACTAACGGTAGTTCTTCACTCCAGATTTAGCATCGGTGATGAATATAGTATAAGAGTTTCAGACTATGTCATTTTTTCATAGAACTAAGTTTTTTTGTAGATTCATGTTCACGCTTTTATTAATTACATTCATCCCATATTGACCGCTAGGCATTAGGAGTGGAATGAATGTAAAATATCAATCTCATACTTTTCTAATGCAAGTTGAAGAATATTTTGCAATTTCAGGGGTTACTGTTTTATTCTCATAAACATGTTTAAGGCATAAACAAAATAATTAACTCAACTTGTACATACCAACTAGTACATAGTGGTGAACCATCAATCCATTCTAACTAGAAAACAAATATGAATTCCTGTAATCTATAATAAAAAATTGTAGACGATCACTATAAAACAAGTTTGTAATCATCCATTTAAGAACAGAATAACAAAATCTTAGTCTTGTTAAGGGAAAGGGTCTTTTGAATATGGGAAACAATGGAGTGTTGAGGCATTGGCCTCAAGTTGTGTATGCTTTTTCTTTCTTCTTGTTAGCCGCTATTGTCATTGCTGATCATAAATCATATGGTTATAATTCTCCAAAGCCAAATGGCTGGAAATTGCCAAAGGTGAAGCACACATTGCCTAATTCACCTTACATTTACAAGTCTCCGCCACCACCGGTAAAACACAAAATGCCATATGTGAAGCCATATCTTCATAAATCTCCTCCACGTTCTTACGTCTACAAGTCTCCTCCACCACCGGTGAAACACAAATTCCCATATGTGAAGCCTTATCTTCATAAATCACCTTCACGTTCTTACGTCTACAAGTCTCCACCACCACCTAAGTATGTTTACAAGTCTCCAACACCATCGTCACATTACGTCTACAAATCTCCACCACCACCTCCATATGTTTATAAGTCTCCACCACCACCCCCACATTACGTTTACAAGTCTCCACCACCACCCCCGTATGTTTACAAGTCTCCTCCACCGCCGTCAAGCTATGTTTACAAGTCCTCACCACCACCTCCGTATGTTTATAAGTCTCCACCACCACCGTCACATTACGTGTACAAGTCTCCACCACCACCGTCGCATTACGTGTACAAATCTCCACCACCACCTCCATATGTTTACAAGTCTCCACCACCACCATCGCATTACATATACAAGTCCCCACCGCCACCTCCATATGTTTATAAGTCTCCACCACCACCGTTGAATTACGTGTACAAGTCCCCACCACCACCTCCATATGTTTACAAGTCTCCACCACCAGCGTCGAATTACGTATACAAGTCCCCACCACCGCCTCCATATGTTTACAAGTCTCCACCACCACCGTCACATTAAGTGTACAACTCCCCACCACCACCTCCATATGTTTATAAGTCTCCACCACCACCATCGCATTATGAGTACAAGTCCCCACCACCACCTCCATATGTTTATAAATCTCCACCACCACCATCACAGTATGTGTACAAGTCCCCACCACCACCTACATATGTTTACAAGTCTCCGCCACCACCTCCATACGTTTACAAGTCTCCACCACCGCCATCGCCTTCTCCCCCACCTCCTTATGTGTACAAGTCTCCACCACCACCATCACCTTCCCCACCACCCCCATATATTTACAACTCTCCCCCTCCACCAAAATATTATTAAAGCACAAGCTTTTTCAGCATGACATAATGAGACGAGGTTGACTTGTTATATCATCCTAGAGTTGTTGATGCTTTCAAATACAACTTTTTTTTTGTTTTCTTCATTCTTAACAAGTGTATTTTTCTTGTTAATACGGCCTCTATATGTAATGAGCTTGATTTATGTACGTTTTACTAATCATTTATAACATGTGTTTATTTCATTCTATATTTGAGAACTCTTTAAGTAAAACTAAGTTTTCTTCTTCCATAATATCACTATATATAATGCGACGTTTCTTTCTATTTGTAGAGAAATATTGTCAAAAGTGCAAAATTTTTTCGACAATAAAATCCAATTTTTGAAAAAAATTTTGGGATGATAAGAGTACTACACAGTAAGCTGATTAGTATGGTATATAAATACTTTATCCAACTAATACAGCAAACTGATTAGTATGGTTATATAAATACTTTATCCAACTAATAAAGCAGAATATGCGGAAAACAGACCCTAGCTTAATTACCAGCCAATCATGCTCTTTACAATAGAGTTTAAGAGAATTCTTTTCCAAGAAGCTAAGTTACACGATTCCTCGAGGGGGACAACAATTCTTAAACAATTTCTAAATGGGATAATTACCAAAATAGACTAGGCAACCATGGTCAATTCGGTTACCGGCCCCAGATCCAATAATGTCTTTTTTAGACCGGGGCCACTTGTACACGAGGTGTTACTTTTCTGCAAGTGACAAGTGCCGCTTGTCTGTCAGTATTTTGAGCAATTTGTGAATTTTTTGGGCAACAGCCGTCATCTTTTGGGCAACTGAGGACACTTGTCATCATATGGGTCGAGTTGCCCGGTCTAAAAAAGACATTTTTGAATCTGGGGCAAGAATCGAATTGACCATGGTTGCCTGGTCTATTTTGGTAATCACCCCTTTCTAAATCAATCACTTATACTATAAGTGACATATTGCAACCAATTGGTCGCGGCATGACCAAAAAATTGATGCCAAAAGACGTTAAAGACTTGAAGAAATGACCTATATGTGAAACAAGACATCTACAAAGTTGTCAAAAGCACTTTGATTTCTTATGTTACACAAGATGCTTCACTATGTTTAGAATATCCCAATTAAATGGGTACAACCGGATCATGATTCTATCTATTTAGATTTCCATATCATGATCTATCTATTTCGGTTGAAGCATGGTTCCTCATTTCCATTCTGATCAAAAGTCTTTACATTGACCAGATTTTTTAGAGGTAGAATAATAGTTCAGAGGAAGGCACAAGTGTCAGAATTTGACAATCAAAGTACACGAATTTGCGGAAGATAGGATCAAATATAACACTTAATATTAACTAAAACATAAACGTACCCGATTCAATTCAATAAATCTTGATCTTGTGTAATAATAGATCTATGATAAACCCTTTACCGTTTTGTTTATTGATCTCTTGATAATAACTACAGTGAGTTATTACCTCGTTCTTGTACACACAAATTAAACCGTATTAAGGTTATGCAAGTAACTACACAAGAATTAGTTTTTGACAAAGCAAAAATCGAAACCCTAATAATATAGGGGTGTTCGGCCGGTTTTGAAAGCAAGGAGAAAGAGAGAAAATCCTAGGGATAATTGTGTGCACAAAAGGTGAGAAACAATGACCCTAAGATTTGTATTTATAGTGTTTAGGTAGCTTTGGGAACAAGCTAGGGCAAGGGTGCCCCATGTTGGTGTGTTCAGCCGACCCAACCCAAGGAGGGGGGGGGGGGGGGGGGGGTTCTAGACCCTTCCTTGGTTGCCAAATTACATAAACACCTTTTTTTCCTCTTTCGTCTAACGGTCGTTAGTCCCTTTTCCGTTAAATACTAACGGTCGTTATATTCTCGTGTCTAATAATAAATATAATAAAACATTTATTATTTTTCCTTAATACTCATTTGTAATGTGTGCAATCCCGAGGTCTCGGGTTCGATACTAGACATTTACACATTAATAATTATACGTACATTTAATAGCTCCCACTCGTATATTTATTAATAGTAAAATGACATTGGTTGGCGTCTTGCAGCACTCCAATGCCCCCAGCACGACCTGAGCTAGGTTTCCTGGAAAAACCTTTAATGATTCATCGTTATTATTATCCTTTTGTTTCTAATATTACATTAATAAAGATGTGAGATTCTTTATTAAATTTCTGTTTCTCGTCTCTTTATGATTGAACAAAATTACCAAAACATCTGAACGTATTCCAGATAGACTTTGGGCGTGGCCACGCAAACATTTTGTCAACCCTACGAGGGGCCCAGCATTATTAAACTTCTGAACAAATCAGAAGGAACAAATTCTTTCTTGACTACAAGAATAACCCATGAACTTTGCAACACTTTTGAAAACAACCCTTATAACTCCTTTTTACGGTGAGCGGTAGATTGCTTCACAAAAATGCACTACATCCATGACTCTTATCTGGTATCTCAAGTCTGAGGATAACTTTAAATATGATTCTCACATTAATTATTAAATCATATTGTTGGGATAAGTCCAATACTCAATTCATTGAATATCAAGTGAAATTGGTATGACTACGCATCAATATACTTTCAAGTATATCCTAAACCAATAATTAAATATGTCTTAGTTTAATGATATTCCCATATCATTAATCGACAACAGACAATTTAGAATTATAATTTATTCATGGATTTAAACATGCAAATATAGGATATATTATTAAGACAATAAATAGATAAACATAACAAATATTTTATTTCATTAAAATAATAATTGTACATTACATCCCTTATCCAAATACTAATCACAAATGAGCATGAAACTTTCAGCCAAACAAAGTCATATGCCTTCAGCATGCTTGTAAAGCTTGGTGCCAGGTAGAGGCTTTGTTAACTGGTCTGCTAAGTTTTCATCTGTGTGAACTTTGAGCATTTCGATTTCACCTATTTCGACTTGTTCTCGAACATAGTGATGCTTAATCGGGAAATGTCTGGTGCCTTTCATGATTCCACGCTCATTGGAAAATGTAATTGCTGCTGAGTTGTCGCAATACATTTTTATAGGTATTTGAATCGAAGACATAACCCCAAGCCCTGAAACAAACTTCCTAATCCAAACAGCTTCCATTGCAGCTTCTAAAGCAGCTATATACTCACTTTCTGTTGCAGACATTGCTAGTGTACTCTGCTTTCTGCTCCTCCAATCCACAACTCCTCCATTAATGACAAAGACATAACCCGTTTGAGACTTCGTATCATCCTTATCACCTTTCCAAGAAGCATCGCAGTAACCTGTAACATCAAGTTCTGTAGATGGAGTACCCCCATAAACTAAGAACATATTTTTAGTAGCCCTAAGGTACTTAAGAATATTCTTAACAGAAGTCCAGTGAGTTTCACCTGGATTCTACTGATATCGACTGGTTAAATTCTAAGCAAATGCCACATCAGGCCTTGTGCTTTTCACCGTATACATAATAGATCCCACAGCCAAAGCATAAGGGACTCTCTTCATGCGTTGCACCTCTGCAGGTGTTGAAGCACAAACTTTGCTACTCAAGCCATGTTGTTCTTGCATTGGCAAATATCCCTTCTTGGAATTTTGCATATTGAATCTCTTCAATATTTTATCAAAGTAAGCACTTTGGCTTAATCCAATTAATCGCTGAGATCTATCTCTATATATCTTGATTCCAAGAATGAATGCAGCTTCCCCTAAATCTTTCATAGAAAAACACTTTCCAAGATATGTGATACGTGGGAATCGCACCAGGCTTTACCTCTCAAGGGATCTTGAGAAGCTTACAACCCCCACCAGGCAGTGTACCTGATCGTTGCAGTATAGTATAGTGACAAGTACCGGGGGATTGATCGTTCAGCTGGGAATAGTGTCGCTAGGATTAGAAAACCTAAATACTAGTTCTAAAGGTGAAGGATGATTATTTTTGTATTTTTATATTTTTTAGAAAGCAAGTAAAATTCTCGGGTTTGAAGGATTTGGGCGGAATTAGTTGCTAGTCAACTAACCCAATACTAAAGATGCAATCAAAATAAAATACTAGAAATGAAAACAAACTAAATTATACTAAGGTTGTGAGCAATAAGTGGAGAAAATGTGTTTACTTAGATTTCACTACTCCCTAGATATCTTTTACACGTTAATTACTTGTTATAGTTGCATGGATGACGGATTGTATTCCTTAATACCATTCATGGGGTGGCGCACTTAACTCCCCAATCCTATGAGCTCTTATCTCCTCCTATACCATGCCCAGCACAACCATAGGGATTATAAACAGTGGCTCATGCATTAAATACAACCAATAAAACCTAGTGCACGTCAGTTCATGTTTCCTAAGACGTTCAAGCATGTTACCATTTGGAAGTCTGCCAGTTTTCTTAAGCCTAACATCGAATTCATTCATCCAATACAATTATAAACAAGTAATCAACACATAATTAACATCTAGGTTTCATTAGATCCAAGCAAACACAAGATAGATCTAGCCTAGCATGATGGAATTAAGACAAGAACAAGATATAGACAACCAACACATAGACATATTGATTGAATTAAAAGAATACTTATCTCAATTACACATAAAAGGTATCAAGGGCTTGGAACCCTTGAAAAACCTGTAAAATTCGCACCAAGTTCGTACTAGGGTTTCTCCAAAACTTCTCTCTCTTTTAATGTGTGAAAATTAGAAAACTATATATAGGAAATAGGGTCTGACGGCGTCAAGACCAAACTTGTGACGCCGTCACCTCGCAGCCAAAACTCTTCTCGGACTGCCTTGATCTACTTTTGACGCCGTCATGTGTTGTCCATTTCCAGGCCGTCATGCATTTTACTCTTGACGCCCTACTTCGTGACGCCGTCAAATCTGTACTGGATCGTCATGGAAATTGCTCTTGACGCCGTCAAGGATTCCTTCTTGACACCGTCACCTACTGTTCCCAGTAAGGAAAATTAAGACTTTGTCGTTTTCTTCACTTTTATGCTCCAAAAACGTCCAAAATGCTTCCTTTTCCAGAATTCACTCACAAAGTACCTAAAATCACAAAAGGAACGATTTAGGGCAATATTTGATCAAATAAATTCAATTCCGGGCTTAAATGACCCCCTAAAAACGGATCATTTTTCGCCTCATCATATACCCTTACACTTGAGATTTGCTTGTCCTCAAGCAAATGCGCTTTTATTCTAATCAAAATACAAGTTAGGGGTCATTTAACACTAATATAAAAGTAATTACAACAAATAATCGTTCCACTAAAGACCAATAGACAAGCACGGAGGTCATACACAAGCACCTCACAAATAGTGTTTAGATACTCACATCTCTCGGGTGTAATAAAGTATAAATTACAATATGGAAACGGAAGATATCTCTCACTACCTGTCATAGCAAAATAGATTACCATAGGCTTGGGAAAGGATCAAACCTCCACCACATGGCGTAAGCACCTAGGATAAACTATCAAAGAGGTATTTTAAAGGGTTGTAACGTTAGGTGTAGGGATATGAAATACACGGTTTTGTTGGATAAAGGAAGTTTTACTGGTGGCGAGTTAACAATCTTGATTAATTACAAGTACAATGTGGCGTTGCTAAGCCAAGACTAGACTCGACTTAAGCTAATAAATGAAAAATAACAAAAACGTAAAATGAACATAGAATAAAAAGGGATGGTAGTCCGTATGTTTTTTCTCTTTTCCTTTTTATATTTTTTTTTCTTTTCTTTTTCTTTTCTTCTATTTTTTTTCGATTTTTTTTTTTTTTTTTTTTTTTTTTTTTTTTTTTTTTTTTTTGCATACACTCTTACCCTACCATCCAAAATAATACATCATAGGGAATAAACATTCCCCTTACACTTGAATCTTTACATACTTTACAATTAACTAATCTAATGACTCGAATCAAGAAAATCAAAACACTTGGAGTACTTTTAAGATTAACGTACATATGGGGGTAATAAAATGATGTTCTTCCCCATTACTCCATAAATAAGTACTTTACCCATGAGTCCCAATCGTCCCAAAACAATATGTACAAGGATATGACTCGACTTAGCAACCATGTAATCAATTAGAAAGTTAACTTAGGGTTTAACAAATAACAATAATGCACTAAAAATGAGCGCATACACGGAAGACTAAGGCTATTTGGTTGTACATTTAAGTGGGGTGTAACAAATTCTTCCTTTAAGTAAGATGCTTAAAGTTAGAAACGAAAAGATAGGCTCGGAGGGGTGTACTAGGGGTTTCGTGTACTAAAAATGAGTACAACGCTAAGGGTGTGGGAAAAATTAGTTGACTTAACTAGCCAAGTAATATGACTTAAATGGTCAAGTAATTATAATACGGGTTTAACACAAGGGTGATCCTAATGCCTCTTATCATGTAGTAAATCCTACTACACGAATGTAGTCTCACTAGCGGTCTCGGGATGCATCACTAACGCAAGTTCTAGAATCTAAATGCTACCGGTACACTCATAAGCACTAATAATAAATGCTTTTCCTATCAAATCTAAAGGCGAACCTCACATATTTGGGTGAAAATTTTTTTCTGAATATACGGTTATGTGCTAGTCATACAATCTCCTATCCATGAGACGCTTGCTATGGCTAAAGTTTCACTCCTAAATGTTGTAAAATTTTTTAAATTTGGCGCTAAAATTGCACTAACAAGTATTTCACATAGTTTTATTACACATCTACCATTAAACAAAACAAACTCAAGCGAAAGTGTACATGTAAGGTATCATCATTTTACCCTCCCCTTACACTTAGAATGAACATTGTCCCCAATGTTCAAGTAAAGAATGTAAAAGTGAAAAAGTAAAAAGAATGAAATCAAATACTCCCCTGATTCGCTCGGTATGGATAATAAGGTGGCCAGGTTAAATCTTCCTACAAGAAAATGAACAATCAAAGCTTCCCTTCCAGAATGTAAATCATCTTCTTGTCAAACATAACCTGTAAATCCTGAAAAAAATAGACAAAACAACCTCGCGTAAAATCGGCGGCATCCTATATAAGTTACTAAATCCTAGAAAACAAGATAAGATATAATGCTTGTGGAATGAAGTTTGCAGATTTCCTGGAGATTATAAAACTTAATAATTCACAAAAACCATAAGACTCCGTTAGAAAAACAAAACTGGTAAAATTTCCAGATTTTTACACGTGACGCCGTCAGAAGTGACCTGCAGAAATTCTTATGTTAAGTTTTCGGAAAATTTCTGGAAAAACTTGGTCTTATTTCCTGGAAAATCCTGCAAAACTTCATTATGACTCAATACAAGCATTTGACTCTAACAAATACGAATACACATGTTCATTTAATATTGCGGAGAATCATGATCAGTTTGTTTCTTAAAAACATATTTGGGGTTTCCCCTTACACTTATCTTTTGCAAAAAATACCTTTTGGTGAAGTTAAGACTAGGCCAAAACAACAAAGTAAAGTATTTCCACTTTTTAATTTAGAAACATGATCTACCAACAATAAAAATAAAGCATGCATACGGAAGCAAATAAAATCAAATAAACAAACAAACAAACAAACAAATAAATAAAGCTTGGGTTGCCTCCCAATAAGCGCTTGTTTTTGTTCGAGTCACGAGCCTGACTCTACCCTTATTTAACGGAAATAGGGGAGGTTTTCCCTACACTTTGAATTAAGTGTGGGTGGAAGTAGCGATACACACCCTTAGGGTGTAAATATACCTCGTGAGGAAAGAGTGGTGGATGAATTATATGCTCAAAGGGGTGTGCTCCAATCATCATAACCTTACCTAATTCAATCGGGTTAATGGGTGGATTAAGATTTTCTCCTAGAAAGGGATCATTTTCAATCAACTTCAAGAGACTCCTAGTTGGGAATCCATCTTGACCTAATAAACCTGGTTTAAACCCATAATGTTTCTTGTGATCAATCATAAATGGGTGATGTAAGCATGTAAGGTAATTTTCCACTCCTACATTGGCTTCCTCTCTACAAGGCTTAGAGTCCACTACCTTTGTCCTAAGACTACCCGGACTATATGGTTTGATGGGTGGATCAGAACCTATTTCAATTCCTAAATTTTCATCCATGGATGGAAGATTAGGTAACGGTTTTGGTTGAGGCTCCGATTCATCAAAACTAGGAACTTTCCTAAAACTAAGAGTAAGGTTATCATTATAAGTATTCAAACCTATATCCTCTAGTTGTGTTTGGTTCAAAGGTTCTACCTCAATTGGGGTTCCTATAGTCTCATCTACTTCTTCCGGGTAAGTCACGGGCGGTGTATGTGCCTAAAATGATGGTAGGACTTGTGGGGTACTTGGTGGGCTTAGATTTTCTACTTCATCATTCCTTGTGTCAGGATCACCTATATCCTCAACATGTGTTTTATTATAATCTAACCCTAACATTTTACCAAGTATCTCACGTACTTCTCTAGGCATCTCAACTTCTATATCCGAATCATAAGGATCATCCTCAATATTCTGACTGCTATATACGAATTGCCCAACAGATTCATCATGTGTTTCTTGAGATTCATCATCATCGATCATAAAACCTAGGTCTTTTTGATCAATGTGATCATGTTCGGTTACATCTTCCATCACATCAAGGTCACCTATGTGTTCATCCTGTATTATGGTAGTGCCTAACCATGACATGCAGCTAGGTGGCTCATACGAAACTATCCTAGGTGAAGGCTTATATGGCGCATAGGTTTCACTAAGTGAGGCATTTTGAGGGGTTGATGGAGCTCCTAAGGTGAATTCTTTATAAGCATTATGCACTTGGCCTCTTTTCTCAAGGTACTCAATAAAATCAATATAAGATCCTGTCCTCCTCATTTCATTCCTCCATCTTGTTATATCCAAACTAGTGTAATTATATTTTTTCTGGTAAAACTCTAGTGTCGGACATGGTGGATTCGCGTTCTCCATAATGGCAAATGGAATAGTCAATGAAAATTACGAACAAACACACAAAGAAAAAGATAGACTAAAGAGAACCTAAAAATAAAAATAAAATCCTACTAGAAAGGAATCTAGCAAGTAGACCTAATAAAAAGAGATTCTAACCTAGACAATAACTATTCCCCGGCAGCGGCGCCAAAAACTTGATACGTGGGAATCGCACCAGGCTTTACCTCTCAAGGGATCTTGAGAAGCTTACAACCCCCACCAGGCAGTGTACCTGATCGTTGTAGTATAGTATAGTGACAAGTACCGGGGGATTGATCGTTCAGCTGGGAATAGTGTCGCTAGGATTAGAAAACCTAAATACTAGTTCTAAAGGTGAAGGATGATTATTTTTGTATTTTTATATTTTTTAGAAAGCAAGTAAAATTCTCGGGTTTGAAGGATTTAGGCGGAATTAGTTGCTAGTCAACTAACCCAATACTAAAGATGCAATCAAAATAAAATTCTAGAAATGAAAACAAACTAAATTATACTAAGGTTGTGAGCAATAAGTGGAGAAAATGTGTTTACTTAGATTTCACTACTCCCTAGACATCTTTTACACGTTAATTACTTGTTATAGTTGCATGGATGACGGATTGTATTCCTTAATACCATTCATGGGGTGGCGCACTTAACTCCCCAATCCTATGAGCTCTTATCTCCTCCTATACCATGCCCAACACAACCATAGGGATTATAAACAGTGGCTCATGCATTAAATACAACCAATAAAACCTAGTGCACGTCAGTTCATGTTTCCTAAGACGTTCAAGCATGTTACCATTTGGAAGTCTGCCAATTTTCTTAAGCCTAACATCGAATTCATTCATCCAATACAATTATAAACAAGTAATCAACACATAATTAACATCTAGGTTTCATTAGATCCAAGCAAACACAAGATAGATCTAGCCTAGCATGATGGAATTAAGACAAGAACAAGATATAGACAACCAACACATAGACATATTGATTGAATTAAAAGAATACTTATCTCAATTACACATGAAAGGTATCAAGGGCTTGGAACCCTTGAAAAACCTGTAAAATTCGCACCAAGTTCGTACTAGGGTTTCTCCAAAACTTCTCTCTCTTTTAATGTGTGAAAATTAGAAAACTATATATAGGAAATAGGGTCTGACGGCGTCAAGACCAAACTTGTGACGCCGTCACCTCGCCGCCAAAACTCTTCTCGGACTGCCTTGATCTACTTTTGACGCCGTCATGTGTTGTCCATTTCCAGGCCGTCATGCATTTTACTCTTGACGCCCTACTTCGTGACGCCGTCAAATCTGTACTGGATCATCATGGAAATTGCTCTTGACGCCGTCAAGGATTCCTTCTTGACGCCGTCACCTACTGTTCCCAGTAAGGAAAATTAATACTTTGTCGTTTTCTTCACTTTTATGCTCCAAAAACGTCCAAAATGCTTCCTTTTCCAGAATTCACTCACAAAGTACCTAAAATCACAAAAGGAATGATTTAGGGCAATATTTGATCAAATAAATTCAATTCCGGGCTTAAATGACCCCCTAAAAATGGATCATTTTTCGCGTCATCAATATGCCTTAACCTTTTGCATACTTGGAATGTCTTTTCCCATGATCAATATGTCATCAACATATAAAATAAGGAAAATTACATCTCCCACTAGCTTTGTGATATACACATGGCTCATCAAGATTTTGAGTGAATCCATACTTTTTAATCTCACTATCAAATATCTTATTCCATTGTCGTGATGCTTGCTTCAATCCATAAATGGATCTTTGAAGTTTGCATACATGATTTGGGAATTCTGGACTCACAAACCCCTCAGGCTGAGCCATATAGATGTATTCATCTAGGCGACCATTTAAGAAGGCGGTTTTGACATCCATTTGCCAAATCTCATAATCATAGTAAGCGGCTATGGCTATAAGAATCCTAATAGCCCTAATGTCAGCTACAGGAGAAAAGGTCTCCTCATAGTCAACACCAAACATTTGAGTAAAGCCTTTAGCTACCAAACGGGCCTTATAGGTGTGTACAATGCCATCCATATCAGTCTTTTTCTTGTAGAGCCATTTACTCCCAACTAACTTGGCACCCGGAGGCAGCTCTACTTCTTCCTAGACTTCATTGTCTCTCATGGATTGCATTTCCCCATTCATAGAAACCTTCCATTTTTCCTTTTCAGGACTATTCATGGCAGCCCTATAACTAGTAGGTTCATCAAGATCCCCTAGTATAGTTTCCTCGCACTCTATGTTAAGACATAGACGTTCAGGAGCTTTCACAGTTCTAGTTGACCTATGAATGGGAACCACTTCAACTTCAGGTGGAGGACCTAAACTTTCAGGTTCCACAGGAAGTTGGCTAGTGTTTTCAGAAGGTGTTACATCTTCTTGACCTTCTTCCAGATCATATAGTCTCCCACTGAATTCTTGGGATATGAGCTCCTTTTCCAAGAAGTCTCCATACCTTGCAACAAAAACTTTGTTTTCAAGTGGGTAATAAAAGTAGTAACTCATAGTTTCCTTAGGGTATCCTACGAATATGCACTTTACAGATCTTTGTTGGAGTTTGTCTGCTGAGTCACGTTTAACATATGCCTCACAACCCCAGACCTTTAGATAAGACAAGTTAGGAGCTTTTCCAGTCCATAACTCATATGGTGTCTTATCCACCTTCTTTGTTGGAACCATATTTAGAATGCAAACCGCAGATTCTAAGGCATAATCCTAAAACGAAAAAGGAAGAGTTGTTAGATTAAACATAGATCGTATCATATCTTGCAATGTACGATTCCTTCTCTCAGATATACCATTTTGTTGTGGAGTATATGGAGAAGTAAGGTGCTGAACAATTCCCTCCTTTGCTAAGTAATCTATAAACTCTTGACTCAGGTATTCACCACCTCTATCGGATCGAAGAGCTTTAATCTTCTTTCTAAGTTGCAACTCTACTTCTGCTTTAAACACTTTGAATGTTTCAAATACCTCATGCTTATGTTTAAATAAACATAACCATAACGGCTATAATCATCCGTAAATGTTAAGAAGTAGCTAGCACTTCTCCTTGACACATGTCTAAGTGGTCCACACACATCTGTGTGAATAAGACCAAGTAGATCATTAGCCTTTTCAATCCTATTCTTAAAGGGTTTCTTTGTCATCTTCCCAGCAATACAAGATTCGCACTTATCAAATGATTCATCATTGATCTTATCTAAAAGCCCATCATGTTGCAGCTTTTCCATGCGAGCATTGCCATTGTGAGCAAGTCGACAATGCCAAAGTTAAGACGAATCCAGACCTTTCTTGATTCTCTTATTATTGATGCTATACATTGAATTATTTTTAACAAAATCATTATCATTATCATTCATATCAATCTCAAAAATAACATTCATAGCAATAGCATTAAAATAAAAAACACCATTTAAAGAAATTGAAATTCCATTGCTAGAAATAGTATGATCAAAACCAAGGTTCAACAAACATGAAAATGAAATTACACCTCTAACAATTGACGGTGCATAATGACAATTATTTAAAGATAGTACTAAGCCCGAAGCAACACTAAATTAAAAACGCCTATAGCTTCAACTTATGCATGTGCTCTGTTACCCACGTGCAAGAATTGTTCTCCATAGGCCAGATTTCTCTAAACTCTAAACCCCTGAAAGGTATTGCAAATTTGAATGCCACATGCCGTATCATATACCCATGAATTCAATTTAGGAGTAAGAGTGAATAATTCAATCATAAAGAACGCACCTGATGAACTGGGGTTACCAGCTTCATTATTCTGCTTCTTCTGTCGCAAGTCATGAATGTAGAGAGGACAATTGCGCTTCCAATGGCCCTTTTCATGACAGTGGTGACAATCCTGATCCTTCTTGTTTGGAGGATTCACCTTGTTCTGCTTAGGCTGATGCTGCTTCATCTTGGGTTGTGGTTGATAGGCCATGACCTGCTTGCCTTTATCACCTTTCCCTTTGCCCTTGTTCACATGCGATTTCTTCTGGATTCTCCCCCATGAATCGCCAACACTTGCGGGGGTAGGAGCCTTGATCTTGGCTGGTAGAATTTTCTCATAATCAACAAGCAATGCGAGTAATTCTGAGACTGTCTTCCCCGAGCAGTGCATGTTGAAGTTCTGCACAAAACCAGCAAATCTAATTCTGTGAAGTTGATCAAAGTATTCTTTCATCTAATTCACATAATCTTCAACTGGTTTACCATCACCATGCTTGCAGCTATGTAGCTTGTCAAGTTCATCATACAATTCTACTGCAGGAGACTTTTCATAAGACTTTTGAAGTTCTTCAAGCATGTCTTTAGGAAAGTAGTACTCAAACTTCTTTTGTAACTGAGCACTCATGCTAGTGAGCATTAAACAAGCAACCTCATTAAATTTAGCATGCTCAAGTCTCCAAGCCGCCTTAACTGCTTCTGGTTCAGTTGCAGCAGGCTCTGCTTCGCATTCATTGGTCAAGTAATCGAGCCTTCCGGTCACCCTCAAGACAATTCTGAGTGAACGGTGCCAATCATTGAAATTCTTTCCAGTCAATTTTTCCCTTTCAAGATGACTCTTGAAAGCAGAAATCACAGATGGGTTATCGGGTTGAGCCATATCTACAGATTAAAGTTCAAACATTAGTATTTTCGATAATCAATATCTCCAAGAAAATATAATACCCAAAGGCTATATTCATATAACCAACTAATTTTCTTGAAAATCTAGGATCCAACTTTACATAGATTCCACTACATCAGTTGATCTGCTAGTGGTGAAAGTTTAAAAGATGGTAATTTGTCGAACAATAATTGGCAAACAAGATTTCCAATTTCTAGACCATTATGGGATTTACATAAAATTGATGCATCAATTTTCCTTGTAAGCATGTTTCATCCCATCTCATGCCTTAAGTTCTAGGTCTCACGCACAACTTAATTAAGTCGTCTACCTTAGAAACTGTAAAATTACTATCTATGGTCTCACACATTAACAGAATTTTACCTTGTTATAAAAATTTAGCCTAGGTCTCACGTTTACTAAATTAGAATTCCAAGTGTTCCTTATAGATAGATGGCATGTAACTTAAATTTTAGGGTATTCAATTTTGATGTGACAATCAAAATATGTATAAAGATGCATGCACTCATCTTTATATTATAAGTTTTCAAAACCTTTTTATAGCCAATTCTTAAGATTAATACACAAAGTTTTACTTGAGGTAAAATACCTTAAGATGACTTTATACAAGAATGATTTTAAAATAAAATCGTTTAAGACGTATTCGTAAGTGTGATAACCAAGGCAGACTCTAAGGCTCTTTCCAAGCCTTCTTACCACGACTATGAATTTGTCTTAAAGGAGTTACTTTTAAAAACCATGTTGTACAAAACATCAATCAAGCAAAAGTTTATGGATTCAATCTCAAAACATGTAATAAAGTATGAATCTTGCTAGTCTCGCCTTGGAGCGAATTACCGTGCGAAGCGAACCGTTGTTGGCACATAAGACACCGCAAAATTCAATCTTTATCACTTAAAGTTTCACCATTATTAGTCCATATTGTTTTCTTTATAAAAATTACCCTTTTATTGCTTACAATCATGTGTAACAATTAAAACAATAAAACAAGTAATCAAAGACATATCAAAACAACTAATAATCATAACAATTATAAAAGGTGAAACAATTAGCCACATGCAATCTTGATTAGAAAAGATCCTGACAAAATCAATTCTAGGTTTTTATATGCATATAATCAACTAGGGCCTTCCCCTCTTGATGGAGGTGGAGCCACATACATTGACAAGTCAATTGCGTAGGCCAAAGTCAATCACATACCACATAGCACATAAATTAATTTTTAATATATATTGGGGTCTTCCCCAATTTTAGATCTATCTAAACATGTGACAATTAATAATAAACAATTAATAGATCCATGACTAACATGCATGTTTCGTCACGGATTAAGGCATAACAATTACCACATAGGTCACAAGATACGTTCAAATAACCGGTTAATGACCTAGGGTTTCTAATGATTACAAGTTAATCAATTTAAAACCACAAACCCTAATTAGGGTTTCATGGAAATCGACCGCCCCATAAATTAGGGTTTAGGGTTTCTAATTTTTCAAAGAGAAAAACCCTAGATCAAACATGTGTCTAAAACAATTATAGATCCGATTTTTATTACGTTTTAGTAATCAATTACATGTTATACATGGCTCGTGATGCCACTGTTAGAATTTGACAATCAAAGTACACGAATTTGCAGAAGCTAGGATCAAGTATAACACATAATATTAACTAAAACATAAATAGGAACGTACCCGATGCACTTCAATAAATCTTGATCTTGTGTAATAATAGATCTATGATAAACCCCTTACCGTTTTGTTTATCGATCTCTTGATAATAAATATAGTGAGTTATTACCTCGTTCTTGTACACACATATTAAACCGTATTAAGGTTATGCAAGTAACTACACAAGAATTAGTTTTTGACAAAGCAAAAATCGAAACCCTAATAATATAGGGGTGTTCGACCGGTTTTGAAAGCAAGGAGAAAGAGAGAAAATCTTAGGGATAATTGTGTGCACAAAAGGTGAGAAACAATGACCCTAAGATTTGTATTTATAGTGTTTAGGTAGCTTTGGGAACAAGCTAGGGCAAGGGTGCCCCTTGTTGGTGTGTTCAGCCGACCCAACCCAAGGAGAGGGGGGGGGGGGGGGGGGGTTCTAGACCCTTCCTTAATTGCCAAATTACATAAACACCATTTTTTTTTCCTCTTTCGTCTAACGGTCGTTAGTCTATTTTCCGTTAAGTACTAACGGTTGTTATATTCTCGTGTCTAATAATAAATATAATAAAACATTTATTATTTTTCCTTAATACTCATTTGTAATGTGTGCAATCCCGAGGTCTCGGGTTCGATACTAGACATTTACACATTAATAATTAGACATACATTTAACAACAAGAACCTCCATTGTCATTAACTATTTTACCCTTTAACTTTATTAAACCGAAGATCGTTGTTCTTCCTAATCAAGATCGTTTGATCCTCTTACGAGCATAACAGCTAGATTCACCATTTTGACAATGGAATACCAATGTTCTTGAAACAAGCTTCCAAGTCTCGATTAACCTCTTGGATTTAAAGGGCGTATTTAGTCTTTCTTGGTATTAAGAGTATTCCGAGGCCGTTTCCCAAGGAACCCAGGGGAAATAAGTGGCTTCAGTTTTACTTCTACTGGTTTACTAGATTCATCTTCAATACCAATATTAGATGTCATGGTGGACTAGGGTTACTTGGACATATAGCCTTATATCAAAGATTTATACCATTCAGTTAGCTTCTTCACCATTGCTAGAACTCGAGGGATCTAATTAGTATCAACGGCAAGATTCTGACTGGAATCATTTTCAGTACTGGATTCTTCTTTGCAATGTTAAATTTTGTAATAATTCCCTGATTTACAACTAGTAAAAAACTATGTGCACTTGATGATAACGAGTTTGGTACCCGCGTATTGCTGCGGAATTCTTTTGCTGCCGTTAGCTACTTAACATGAAGTTAGTTACCTAGGACTGATTTTGCAATTGATGTATAACATGAAGGACCATTTATGTAAATTATTTGAGGATTAAATTTGCAATGAACCACTGAGATGAAAGACAAAGTGCGTACAATTTTTTTTTAAATGTTAAAGATAACGGTCGTTAGTTAACAGCCGTTAAATAACTAACGACCGTTAATACTAAAAAAAAAAAAAAAAAAAAAAAAAAAAAAAACTGTAGCAAGCACTGTAGCAAGCACAGTGCTTGCTACAGTAAACTCTTACCCTTTAGTATATTATATAATGAGTCCTGGCCTGTGTACTCAATCATATAATCAATCACAGCATACTGCTAACTTCTAATCACAACAAAAAATAGCATAAAATAAAATAACTTAAATGTGTTGTCGATGACCAACATTACATTATTTTTTGTAACAATATTTAAGTCTAGACCAAGTACTGGTATTGCATACATAATCATTGGAATTGCAATAATATATTAAAATAACATTTAAAAGTAGATTAATGTACGGAATGGAGAAATGGAGCCACCTTTTTTTTTATTAACTCTAAGACATTCAGCTATCGTATATACTGGCTAGAACGTATTTAGGATTTGGTCCACGAAGGAATATATATGCCTACATAGTCAATATCAAGCCACATTTCAAGCATCTCAGTATCGAATTTGACTATAACTAATCCATAAAGAACTGTAACTTAACCGTTTGGTAACTAATACTAGGCATAGATAACCAAAACTCAACAGATGTGTCTCTATATATATTTGCAAAATAATTCACCACATCGACCTAATCCATATGGGGTTGATCAAGTATATATACAAAACTCTCTCACCATCCCGAAACACGTTTTAGAAGTAGACTTTTGGATCGAAAAAGAATAGTAACTTTTTTTGACAAAAGTACTCAACACTAAGAGCATCTACTATGTTAAACTTTTATAAAAGTTTATAGTTTTATTATAACATTAATTAACAAACCTTGAACCTATTTTCACTATTTATAAACCTCATAAAGCTTTATAAAAATTATACAAAATTAAATGCATTAAATTATGAAAAGGTTTAATATTCTAGACCTATTCATCATAAGGGAAAAATTCAAATGCATACCCTTATTTTGTTGCATACCAATGGACAAATCCTCACCATCCATCTAATTTAATCTAATGGTATGGATTAACCTAAGATTAAACCCTAAAAACCTAAGTCCATGTTTTTTTCCTTTTTCTTTTTCTTTTTGTATTTCTTATTATTCTTTTTATATTCTTTTTTTTCTTATACTTTCTTTTGGCATTTTTTACAAATTCACGTTCTTTTTTTTTCTTTTTTTTTTGCAATTCACGTTTGTTTTTTTTTTTCTTTTGCTTTTTTTATAACTCTATTATTTTTTTTTTGTCTTTTTTCCTAATTCACGTTTTTTTTGCTTTCATACGTTTTTTACGTTTTCGTCTCTTTTCAAACGTTTTCGTCTGTTTTGTCAATTTTTATACGTTTTCAAACATTTTCGTCCGTTTTCATACGTTTATATACGTTTTCGTTCGTTTTTTTACGTTTTCGTCCATTTTAAACGTTCTCATCTGTTTTAAAACGCTTTCGTCTGGTTTCATATGTATTCGTCTAATTTCATACGTTTTCGTCCGTTTACTTACGTTTTCACTCGTTTACGTCCGTTTTCATACGTTTTCGTATGTTTTCTTACGTTTTAGTTCATTTTCATACGTTTTTGTCCGTTTCATACATTTTCGTCCGTTTTCATCTTTTTTCTTTCGTTTTTGTCCATATTTTATACGTTTTCGTCCGTTTTCAGACGTGTTTTTACGCTTTCATACGTTTTCGTCTGTTTTTCGCCCATTGTCGTCCATTTTCTTACGTTTTAGTTTGCTTTCATACGTTTCCGTCTATTATTAATACATTTTTGTCCGTTTTCAGACGTGTTTTTTACGCTTTCATACTTTTTTGTCTGTTTTCTTACGTTTTGGCAATATCACAAATGTGTCGGCTTTCATCTATTGGTGGTGATGGAGGAACCTGTGATAAGACAGGTGATATCACCGGTGATATGACAAGTGCTATCACCTGTGATATCACAGTTGATATCACATGTGATGTTACATAGGATATCACCGGTGATATCACAGGTGTTTGAGCTTTTTCAGTTTATTTTATGGATATGTTGTGCTTCCTTCAACCACAATTACAATTTTTGACTGGGCCGTTTTCTGCAACCGAACATCCGAACGAAGAAGAGATGAAGCATTTTGTGAATGAACGAAGAAATACAAGGATTATGGAAGTAACTAGAAAAACGCATGGCATATACTATAGTTTAACTAATAAGCATTTTAAATTATCATCAACTTAAAAACTTACAACTAATACAACTTTAATATGAAGCAATCAGATAAACAAAACACATCAAACGAGTTTTGAATATCATTTTTTTTCGCTATTTTCAACAACTTATAACCTACCACATGAAAATAAAAAGATATGTCTGTTGATATTCATTTTGATAACTTGCAAGTTCGTACTACTTTACATTTTGTAATATCACAAGTGTGTCGGCTTCCTTCTATTTGTTGAATCAGTGTTGGTGATGGAGGAACCTGTGATATGACATGTGCTATCACCGGTGATATCACAGTTGATATCACATGTGATATCACAATGGATATCACCGGTGATATCACATGTGTTTGAGCTTCTTCAGTTTATTTTATGGATATGTTGTGCTTTCTTCAACCACAATTGCAATTTTTGGCTGGGCCGTTTTCTGCAATTTCGTCTAATTTTAGACGTTTTCATCTAATTTCATACGTTTTCGTCCGTTTTTATACGTTTTCATTCGTTTTCATACGATTTTTTTGTTTTCTTACGTTTTCGCCCATCTACGTCCGTTTTCATACATTTTTGTCTGTTTACTTATGTTTTCGTTCATTTTAATACGTTTTCGTCTGTTTTCTTTCGTTTTCGTCCATTTTCTTACGTTTTCATACGTTTTTGAATATCACAATTAATATTCAAAATATCACTTGTGAATTTCGGAATATCAGTGGTAATATTTTGAATATCACTTGTGATTTTTTAAATATCTATCACTTGTGATTTTTTGAATATCACAGAATATCACTTATGATATTCGGAATATCATTTGTGGTACTCAGAATATCACTTGTGATATTCAGTAAATCACAAAATATCATATGTGATATTTACAAAATCACTTGTGATATTCAGAATATCCTTTGTGATAATCAGAATATCCCTTGTGATATTTAAAATATCACAGAATATCACTTGTGATATTTCGAAACGTATGAAAACGTCTGAGAATGGACAGAAACATTGAAAAATGGACGAAAACGAATGAAAACGATGAAAATGTAAGAAAACAGAAGAATATGTAAGAAAACGTATGAAAGCGTAAAAAAACGTATGAAAAAGGAAGAAAACGTATGAAAAATAGGACGAAAACGAATGAAAATGGACTAAAATGAATGAAACCGAACAGAAACGCAAGAAAACAGACGAAAACGCAATAAAACGGATGAATATATATGAAACGGACAAAAGCGTAAAAATACGTCTAAAAACGGATGAAAACGTATGAAAAATATCACTTGTGATATTCAGAAAAGAATATCACATGTGATATTCAAAAAATCACTTGTGATATTCAAAATATCACGGAATATCACTTGTGATATTCAGAATATCACGGTTATCACTTGTGATATTCAGAATATCACTTGTGATATTCTGAATATCACAGAACATCTCTTATGATATTCAGAACGTATGAAAATGTCTGAAAACGGCCAAAACATTTAAAAACGAACGAAAATGAATGAAAACGTATGAAAGCGTAAAAACACATATGAAAAATGACGAAAATGTATGAAAATGGACGAAAATGAAAGAAAACAGATGAAAACGGACGAAAACGTATGGAAACAAACGAAAATGTAAGAAAACGGACGAAAACGTATGAAAACGGACAAAAGCGTAAGAAAACAGATGAAAACGCAAGAAACGGGCGAATATGTATGAAAACGGACAATAACGTATGAAAGCGTAAAAGCACGTCTGAAAACGGACGAAAACGTATGAAAAATGGACGAAAACGAAAGAAGATGGATGAAAACATATTAAAACGTATTAAAATGAACGAAAACGTATGAAAACGGACGTAAACGTATGAAAACAGATGAAAACGGGCGAAAACGTAAGAAAACAGACGAAAACAGTAAAAAAAACGTATAAAAGCGAAAAAAAATGTGAACTAAAAAAAGTGAATTAAAGAAAAAGGTGAAAAAAAAAAAGAAAAAAAAAACTACGTGAAAGTACAACAAAAAAGAAGGGAAAAAAATTAAAAAAAAAAAAAAAGAAAAAAAAAAAAAGACAAATAGAAAAATAAAAGGAAAAAAAAAACATGGACTTATGTTTCCCCATTTAATCTTAGGTTAATCCCCACCATTAGATCAAACTAGATGGATGGTGGGGATTTGTCCATTGGTTTGCACCAAAATTAGAGTATGCAAAATAAAGTGCCTCTTCATCATAAACCTATTAATAAACCTATTTTCACTATGGTTACAAGTCCTTAGACCTATTAATCATTTTATAAACCTTTTCATAAACTATCATAGTGGATGCCTTAACGGTCGGTCTTCACTGCAGATTGAGTATCGGTGATGAATAAGTTTTTTTGTTGATGCAATCAGCTCTGTTCTACGCATTAGAAATAGAATGGATGTAAAATATCAATCTTATACTTTTCTAATGCAAGTTGAAGAATATTTTGCAATTTCAGATGTTAATGTTTTATTCTCATAAACATGTTTGAGACATAAACAATATAATTAACTCAAGTTGTACATACCAACTAGTACATAGTGGTTAACCATCAATCCATTCTAACAAGAAAACAAATATGAAATCCTGTAATCTATATTAAAAAAATGTAGACGATCACTATAAAACAAGTTTGTAATCAATCAATTTAAGCACAGAATAACAAAATCTTAGTCTTGTTAAGGGAAAGGGTCTTTTGAATATGGGAAACAATGGAGTGTTGAGGCATTGGCCTCAAGTTGTGTATGCTTTTTCTTTCTTCTTATTAGCCACTATTGTCATTGCTGATAAATCATATGGTTACAATTCTCCAAAGCCAAATGGCTGGAAATTGCCAAAGGTGAAGCATACATTGCCTAATTCACCTTACATTTACAAGTCTCCGCCATCACCAGTAAAACACAAAATGCCATATGTGAAGCCATATCTTCATAAATCTCCTCCACGTTCTTACGTCTACAAGTCTCCTCCACCACCTGCGAAACACAAATTCCCATATGTGAAGCCTTATCTTCATAAATCACCTCCACGTTCTTACGTCTAAAACTCTCCACCACCACCTAAGTATGTTTACAAGTCTCCAACACCAACGTCACATTACGTCTACAAATCTCCACCACCACCTCCATATGTTTTTAAGTCTCCACCACCACCCCCACATTACGTTTACAAGTCTCCACCACCACCCCAGTATGTTTACAAGTCTCCTCCACAGCCGTCAAGCTATGTTTACAAGTCTTCACCACCACCTCCGTATGTTTATAAGTCTCCACCACCACCGTCACATTATGTGTACAAGTCTCCACCACCTCCTCCATATGTTTACAAGTCTCCACCACCACCGTCACATTACGTGTATAAATCTCCACCACCACCCCCATATGTTTACAAGTCTCGACCACCACCGTCGCATTACGTATACAAGTCCCCACCGCCACCTCCATATGTTTATAAGTCTCCACCACCATCATCGAATTACATGTACAAGTCCCCACCACCACCTCCATATGGTTACAAGTCTCCACCACCACAGTTACATTATGTGTACAAGTCCCCGCCACCACCTCCATATGTTTATAAGTCTCCACCACCACCATCACATTATGTGTACAAGTCCCCACCACCACCTCCATATGTTTATAAGTCTCCACCACCACCATCGCATTATATGTACAAGTCCCCACCACCACCTACATATGTTTACAAGTCTCCACCACCACCTCCATACGTTTACAAGTCTCCACCTCCGCCATCGCCTTCTCCCCCTCCTCTTTATGTGTACAAGTCGCCACCACCACCATCACCTTCCCCACCACCCCCATATATTTAAAACTCTCCCCCTCCACCAAAATATTATTAAAGCACAAGCTTTTTCCAGCATGACATACTGAGACGAGGTTGACAGGTTATATCATCCTATAGTCCATGATGCTTTCGAATACAACTTTTTTTTTCTTCATTCTTAACAAGTGTATTTTTCTTGTTAGTAAGGCCTCTATATATATGTAATGAGCTTGATTTATGTATGTTTTACTAATCATTTATAACATGTGAACTATTTCATTCTATGTTTGAGAACTGTTTAAGCAAAACTAAGTTTTCTTCTTCCTTAATATCACTATATATAATGCGACGTTTCGACATATTGTAGAGAAATATTGTCAAAACTCAAAAGTGCAAATTTTTTCGACAGTAAAATTCGATTCTTGAAAAAAAACTGGGATGATAAGATTACTACACAGTAAACTAATTAGTATGGCTATATAAATATTTAATCCAACGAATACAGCAGAATATGCGGATAACAGACCCTAGCTCAATTACCTGCCAATCAAGCTTTTTACAATAGAGTTTATGAGCATTGTTTTGCAGGAAGTTACTGGAAAGTACACTAAGTTATTTCCTCGAGGGGGACAATTCTTAATCAATTTCTACATCAATCACTTATAATATAAACAGCCCATATTGCAACCAATTGGTCGCGGCATGACCAAAAAAATGATGCCGAAAGGCGTGAAAGACTTGAAGAAGTGGCCTATATGTGAAACAAGACATCTACAAAGTTCTCAAAAGCACTTTGATTTCTTATGTTACACAAGATGCTTCACTATGTTTAGAAAATCCCAAATAAATGGGTACAACCGGATCATGATTCTATCTATTTAGATTTCCATATCATGATCTATCTATTTCGGTTGAAGCATGGTTCCTCATTTCCAATCTGATCAAATGTCTTTACATTGACCGGATTTTTTTAGCGGTAGAATAATAGTTCAGAGGAATACACAAGAACCTCTATTGTCATTAAACTATTTTACCCTTTAACTTTATTAAACCGAAGATCATCGTTCTTCCTATCCAAGATCGTTTGATGCTCTTACGAGCATAACAGATTCACCATTTTGACTATGGAATACCAATGTTCTTGAAACAAGCTTCCAAGTCTCCATTAATAACTTAACCTCTTTGATTTAAAGGGCATTTTAGTCTTTCTTGGTATTAAGAGTATTCCGAGGCCGTTTCCCATTGAACCCAGGGGAAATAAGTGGCCTCAGTTTTACTTTTACTGGTTTACTAGATTCTTCTTCAATACCAATATTAGATGTCATATTGGACTAGGGTTACTTGGGTTTATATCAAAGATTTGTACCATTCAGTTTGAATCTTCACCGTTGCTAGAAATGGAGGGATCTAAATAGTATCAACGGCATGATTCTGACAGGAATCATTTTCAGTACTAGATTCTTCTTTGCAATGTAAAATTTGTGGACTCTAATCTCGACATTGCTCGGTTCAATATGTAACAAACGAAAGCCAAAGGGCTAAACTCGTTAGATAGATAGTTTATAACCGCTAGTCGGTTGGTGGTAGTTAAAGTTAGTTATGTTTCGGTTATAACTGTCAACCGAACGGTCATAATGGTTCGCTATGAGCCTTTAAATACGCAGAACATGTAATGTTTGAATGGTTAGATCGATATACATTATTATTCAGTAACACTTGCAACTTGTATCGACTAGACTAGGGACAACAATTGGCATCAGAGCCTACTTTGTACGCTCGTTGATTCCAAGACAGTAAATGAGAAGGAAACTATACGCTGGGAACGAAAAGGTCTTGGTGGAACGTGTTGTTAAAACAAACAACAAAACCTGAATAATTTTGGAAGCGTTGGAAGACGATAGTGCACGATCAGAACCAACGAAAGTTGCAAACATGGAATAACTTCTATCAACTCTTGAAGGAAGAAGAGGAATACGTTGAAGGTTGAAGGATTATATGGCCAGAAAAAACACCAAATGATTTGGTGGGAGGACTTTGTTGGGGACAGCCTATTAAGCGCGACACAAAGGAACGAGAAAAAAAACTATAATGCTTCGTTGAGAAGAAGCTTGATACCGGGAAAGATCTTACAAACTTCTGTGGGGACTGCTATTGAATTGCGACATAGAAGGGAGAAAACACGCAACGCTTTTGTGATAAAAGCAAGTGGAGGACTTTTGTGGGTAACGTTTGTTGAGGAACGACACAAAAGGAAAGGAAGAAATAAAACACAACACTTGTGTTACAAGCATGTGATACCGAAAGGAAAGGAAAGATATTATTGGGTAACGTTTGGTGGGCAACGGCTGTGGTAAGACCGACACAAAAAATTAACGACGCTTGGAGATTGGAGGCGTGAGACCGAGAAAAGATTTGTGGGAAACGACTTGGAAGTCTACAAAAAAAAAGGGAAACCAACACCGAAGTTTGGGAACAAGTTTGTGATACCGAAAAGAAAAAAAGGGAGTTTCGTTTTATTTGGGTAACAAGTTGTGATCGATAAAATCTAAATAACAACGAGGCAACAACAACGAATCCTTGGGAACACCGAAAGAAGCAGAAACATTTGATGCACTTGGTAATATTAACGTGAGAAAGAAAAGGAGAAATTTGTTGCGGGCATCAACGTTCAAGTATCGACACAATTGGGAATACGGTTGTGTTTTAACACAACGTTAAGGTTAGAAATCTAATAAGTTTTTGGATTTCTATCATACTAGTAGTATAAATTTTATAGTTCTCGTACTATTAGGAATTCCCGAAAACTATTTCTGTTCCCGTACTATTAGGAAATCCCATACTAGTAGGACAATCCCATACGTTAGAAAGTGAAGATCATACGTACAAATAGGATGTCTATTGAGGATCTTAGTAGCGCGTTGATAACACAAAAACCCGTACCACCAATCACTCACTATCAATGCCCCAAGTTAAAATTTACAAACTACACCATTTGGGCTATCCAAATTAAAGTTATACTTGAAGTACACAGTTTACGGGAAATGATAAAACATAAGGAAAATGCGCAAGCAGATGATAAAAAGGATAAGGCAACGACGACCTTCTAGGATAAGGCAACGACGACTTTCCTATATCAAGCGTTGACTGAAGATATGATATTACAAGTCGCGGGTTGTAAATCAGAAAAAGAATTATGGGAATCGTTAAAGAAAAAACACGTTGGAGAAGAAAAAGTGCAGCAAGCACATTTACAATCATTGATGATTGGATTTCAAACACTACAAAAGAAGGAGTACGACTCAGTAGATGCATTTACGGCTAAACTAAACGGCTATGCCAATAAGGCAAAAGAATTAGGAAAAACATTGGATGAATCACTTTTAGTGCCAAAACTATTAGATTCCACACCAGATAGGTTCTTTCAAATAGTCACTTCCGTAGAACAAAACAGTGATCTTGACGACGTTACCTTAGACGAGATCATTGGAAAACTCAAGGCATTTGAGGAAAGGATAAAACTTTGAAAAGGAGGACAAGTAGAAAGCCAGGAAAACTTATTATTCTCACATGGAGAACACTCGAAAAGGGGAAGGCGATTCGGTAATCGCGGAGGTAGATCAAACTTTTCACGAGAAAACTGGCAACGTAATAGAAAGAAATATGAATCAAAGGAGGAAGGCTCAACTCACAAAGGAAAATCGAACACAAAGTGGAATAAGCGTGAGTGGGACATGAGCAAAGTACAATGTCACAAGTGTAGGAAACTTGGACATTTTAGAAATGGCTGCACACAATCATCGACAACACAGGAACAATCAAACCTTATCTTAGAAGACGAACCATCACTACTAATGGAAACACACGAAACTGAACACGAGGAAGTACTGTTGAATGAAGGACAAATTCAACCCGGAAAATATGCTACAACAGATGCAAGCATATGGTATATAGATAATGGTGCAAGTAACAATATGACGGGAACTAAGAGTCATTCATAAGATATTGACGAAAGCATAACGGGATGTGTTCGTTTAGGAGATGGATCGTATGTGGAGATAAAGGGAAGAGGCTCTGTATTGTTAGGTTGTAGGAACCATGAACAAAAGATAATATCATATGTATACTACATTCCACACCTCAAGAGCAACATATACTAAGTTTAGGACAACTCACAGAGATAGGATGTAAAATCATCATGGATGGAAACCAACTGACTTTGTATGATAAGAATAAGAAGTTGTTGATGAAGATTGAGAGATCTAAGAATAGACTTTACATACTACGAATAGAAACACCCATATGCCTCTTGGCAAATGTAGATAACCATGCATGGTTGTGGCACACTAGATTAGGTCATCTAAACTTTGACGACATCAATAAGATGACAAGGAAGGGTCTAGTGGAAGGAATACCAAGAATAAATCATGCAGGGCAAATTTGTGATGCATGTTTATTAGGAAAACACAGTAGGACACCATTCCCAAATCAAGCTAAGTTCAGATCAAAGAACCCTTTAGATTTAGTATATGAAGACCTTTGTGTAACTATAAGTCCAGCCACACACTCCGGAAAGAAACTCATTTTCTTGTTAGCGGACGACTGTACATGTTTCATGTGGGCCTACTTTCTGACATCGAAAGATCAGGCATTTAACACTTTCAAGGAATTTAGACAACAAATTAAAATGGAAATGAAAATGAAATTAAGGATGCTAAGAACAGATAGGGGAGGTAAGTTCACATCTAATGAATTCACTAAGTACTGTAAAGAAAATGGAATAGCACGGCAATTAACGACACCATACTCACCACAAAAAAATGGAGTTATGGAGAGGAGAAATAGAACAGTGCTATCTACTATGAGAAGTATGATGAAAGCGAATAAGTTACCCTTAAACATTTTGGCGGAAGCAGTTAGACACGCCATATATATACTAAACAGGGTACCTACAAGAGCCCTGGTAAATAAAACTCCATATGAGGCACTCTACAACAGAAAACCAAATCTGGAAAACCTAAGGATATTCGGATGCACAGCTTATGCCAAGATAACAATACCTTACTTGCAAAAGCTAGATGACAAAATTATTTACCGGGTCGTTGACCTTTTACCCAAAAAGCTGGATGACAAAAGCATACCCATGATTTACTTAGGAATAGAGGAAGGATCGAAAGCATGTAGGCTATGATCCAAAAGGAAAAAGGAAACATGTTATCAGGGATATAAGGTTTATGGAAACAAAACCGTGGGATTTGGATAACAACAGAGAGGAAACAAGTACACAAGACTCATTTTAGGCAAGTTTTGTGGTAGAAGGAGTCGACAATGGAAACACTACATCAGTCAACTCAAAAAATAGTAACGATACCTATCAGGAATATGAACCAATTACTGGTCTAAACTCTCCAATTACCCAACAAACATACACTTACAACCCCCACTCAGAAGAGGAAGAAGCTAATATTAGTTCATTAGGAAGCTCAGAACAGGGATTTGATGATACACGAATACGAGGTTTCAAAGACTTAACAGAAGTATAAGGATGCACGTATAGTTGAAACTGAAAGTCTGCTATTTACGGAAGAAGAACCACGTAACTACAAGGAGGCATCAACAGATAAGAAATGGATTGAGGCCATGGAAATTGAACTGGATTCAATCAACAAAAATAACACATGGACTCTTACTACTTTGCCTACAAATCAGAAGGCAATAGGATTCAAATGGGTTTTCAAGACCAAGAGGGATGCAAAAGGAAAAATCATCAAATACAAAGCACGATTAGTAGAAAAAGGATATGTAAAAGAACAAGGAATAGACTTCGACGAAGTATTTGCACCAGTTGCACGCATTGAGATAGTTCGTTTGATTCTAGCACTAGCAGCATATCATGGATGGCAAGTACATCATTTGGATGTCAATTCAGCATTTTTACATGGAGAATTGAAGGAGGAAGTCTATGTCACACAACTTGAAGGTTTCATACAACAAGGAAATTCATGGAAAGTCTACAAGCTTACTAAAGCATTATATAGCTTAAGGCAAGCACCACAAGCTTGGAATGTGAAACTTGATCAAACCTTAAAGTCATTAGACTTTAGAAAATGTAATCTCGAACAAGCAGTTTACATGAAGAGAAGCAAGACTTCCACACTGATAGTTGAAGTTTATGTTGATGATTTGATAATCACAGGCACTCCAAGGAAGGAAATAGACTTGTTCAAATCCCAGATGGAAGAAAAATTTGAAATGAGCGACTTAGGATTGTTAGCTTATTACCTCAGGATAGAAGTTACCCAGACAGGATGAGAGATGTAACACCCCCAATTTTGGTGATACGTAGCGGAATTCAAATTGGGTGTTACTTCATGGCACAATAGTTGAATAGTAGAAAACGATCACCAATTTAGTGGTTTTAAAAGATTTATCATTCGAATTTGTATAAATACCAGAGTTTACAAAATGAGGTCCCATTAGTTTCAATATTTACAAATTACATTAAATAAGTTTTTGAATGATAATAGAATTTATAGCCTTCTTGAGTATTCGTGCTCCTCTGTGCCAGCCTCGTTCATTATGGACCTAAAATACATGCTAAAGTGTCAACACAAAGGTTGGTGAGTTCATAGAGTTTGTGAAAATAGTTGTGGAAATCTTGTAAAATTATCGTGACAAGTATAGGTAAATACTAATTGTAGTTCTTAAAACTTTCGAGTGTATGACTATTGTACTACATACAATATCACATATAGGTAGTGTTTCTGCTACTCGTAATTTGGACCAAGCCCTGTTTGTCTCGTAGTTGGACCAAGTCCTGGTTGTTTCGTTTTCTTGCTCCAACTGAGTCGACTTAATGGTTTCATTAATCCTATAGATCTAATCATAATATTCGTACTCACTACGCATAATGCTTAATGGTCCATGATATATAAACTCTAAGTATGGCAATAATGTTACTTAGCATAAATAAAATTTAGTTCAGATACAACACATAGTTAGCAAATAATCAAAATTGAATTAAAGTAGTTGAGCATGTATCTCCCCCAAAGAGTTTGTAAACCAAGTAAAAGAGTAAAGTGGGGCTATGACTCACCGTGAGTTGGATGATAATTTAGTGCTTTAATGAGTTCGGTAGATAAGCTGGGAAACCTCTAAGTGCAACATAAAATAGAACGTTGCGACTTAGGTTTGGAGTAATGTCTAAGAATACAAATACGAGCCTATATATGTCTTGCATATTGTTCATGATGTAGTACTTAGTATATAGTGTAAGTCGTTGAATAAAAGTGGTTTATGAAACATGTATAGTTTATATATCTCTTACTACCGTTCGGGCCGTCATAATTCAGAGGTCATGTAGTAAACGTTCGAGGAGCTAGGACACTTTAAATCGTAAATCCAGCAACTCGTCGATCCGTTTACCGAAATGAAACCCCTCACATGAAGCTCCCTAGTGTTGTAGTATTTGATAGAAAATATAAGTTTTTGATCATTAAAAGTTATATGTCCGAATAGTTGAATAAACTTAGGAAAGTTTATTTTAAATGAAGATTGTTATCTTTAATGAGTTTATTAAGCCTAGAATGGATATGATATTACTTGCAAAGTTTCATGGTCATTTGATGGAGTAGATCCAAATTGGATGGTTATGTTACAACTAACACTTTAGTTCATGTTTTTGACTTAGAAAGTTATATGGTCTTTAGCCGTGGCTTTGCCGTGAATTTGGTCATTGCTACAATGGTCTTGAGACTCATCCTTGGCCTTAGCCATGGTTGTGGTCTCGGCTTTAAGGTCATTAGACCTCTTGGTTTTACTTAGCCATAACCATTACATAGTCATTCGGGTATTTAAAAGGGCTGTTAAGAATTTGAAGAAAATATCATTCATTATGGGTTTTCTGGACCCGTGAACCTGAGTTTTTGAAGAAAACATCGTTCCGGACAACTTTCGTGTTTTAACTTTTTGATGAAACGGAGCAGAAAAGTCTCTTTTTGCGTGTTTTAGTTCTGTCACAGAAACTTTTAGGACAGTTTTGCCGCAAAGTTTTGGTAACTTCTATTAGCCATAACTTTTGACTCATATACTCATTTTAGGTGATTCATATTGCTATGTTTTCCTTGTTAAGTCCTCTACCAGAATATGTAATTTTCCAATATCATGTTTATACTATTTTGGTCGAATGTCTCAATATAAGTCACTAGTTTTCTAGTTACTTAACATAAGTTAACATATAGTTTCCATAACTTGTTTTAATAGTTTTTGTGCATCATGAACATAACACAAAGACTATAAATAGAATGAATGAATTATAATAAGCATGAAAATGATATTGAGCAAGAAAGTGTATTAGGGTCTCTTACAACTTTTGGCTTTCTAAAGAAAGGAAGTCAAGTATGAAACTAGGACACTAAACCTATGCTTGGAAACCCTTCACCACAACTCTTGCAAACCCTTGCTAACCTTACATAACCCTTGTGAAAACCCTTTAACCTCAGCCCCTAACACCTTGTGTAGCTCCTAATTCAACCATGGAATCACCAAACAAACTCTTGATTCATGTAGAGACTAACTATGCCTTCAACTTTGGTGTGTAACTTATAACTTGGAAATCAAAGGATCAAGGTTTATGGATTTATGTGTGTGTTGTTTGGAATCAAGAGAAAGGAAGAAACGAGCCTTGTATTTATAGCACGAAGAGGAGGTGCAAGGAAGGTGCCTAGGAAGGCTCATTGAGGAGGTTAGTTTACAAGACTTTTCAAAGCTTACCTAGGAAGCTTTAGCACATGTAATCATCCTAGAGCACAAGGCACAAGATCAAGACACACAAGGGGTGACTACCCCTATAGACGGTTCACATGGGTAGGGTGGATGACTTGGTCATTTTGTGGTATTATCCTACTTATGGAGCTAGTTTTGGTTCCGATAATTGCAAACTGTAAGTTGTTAGGCCACGAAACGTAAAACCGGGTATCGTAAAAACATGAAACTTGAAAGAATGACTAAACTTGTCAATATACTCCATAATAGGGCTGAGGATCGGGCCGGATCCCGACCCGACCCGACCCGACCCGACCCACCAATACCCGATACCGATTGAAGGCCAAATACTATACCGACTCCTGAACCGATTTGTGTCGGGTCGGTTTCGGTTACAAACGGGATAAGTCAGGCGGTTATTGGGCTGAAATGCCAAGCCCGAATTTACAAAATATTCCAGCCCAATAGAAGCCCAGAAACAGATCCAGATAAAGTAGCATCACAATAAGAAAATTCAAGTTCAAGATAACCAATTATTGGTTACCAATACAGTAGCAAGTTCAAGATAAAGTACCAAGTTCAAGATAACCAATACGACGTCTTGAATTACAGAAGATGATAGAAGGCAGAAGCATCAAAGGTTCTTCTCTTTTAGATGATCTTGATCCATATATGCTTTCTTCGTTTGTGTTTTTACTAAAAGATGATAGAACTTCTATCATAGAAGGCAGAAGCATCACAAGTATATTTATTGTTAGATAATGTAGGCGTCTAATGAGGAGTGAGTATGTAGGCGTCTTTTTATACTAAACCTAAAATGAAAACGGGCCAATCGGGCTCATCGGGCTTCCGACGGTTTTGATACCGACCCGCCCCGATACCGACACAAGGCAACTATTACAACCGACTCCCGACCCGTATGACGTCGGTTCGGTTTCGGGCATATGTCGGGTCGGTCGGGCTAATCGGGTTATGGGCGGTTATGCTCAGCCCTACTCCATAATAAAATATGAAATGAGTGGTAAGTTCCATCGGGTTGCTCAAACCCTGTTAAAACTGAAAATGCGGGTCTAAAATACGTAATACGTAAAACGTTCGAAAGTTGCGTAAAATGGAGAAAATTAAAATGTAACTTTTCTAATATGATTATAATGAATTAAAATGGCCTATAATGTCTAGCTTGGGCTTAGTATGGTGTCGGTTGGTATTTAATGTCTTTTAGACATAAAACCATAAGCCTAAAAATCAAGGAATGATTTATAAAATCAAGGAGTGATTTTTGGTCAAAGGGGGAGTGAAAATATGTTGACTTTTCCAAAATATGAAAGTTTCTAATCGTCTCAGAAAATGCGGTGCAGGTATAGGCTAAGGTTACGGATAAGTAAAAGTGCTTAAAACTTAAATTCCTGTTTCGTACGGCACAAGGTCTATTTGGTAACATTTTACTTAATTATCAAAAAATTCTCTAATTGATAATGAGTGTACTAAACATTAATCTGATGCGGGGAAAATTGACGCAGTTGGTTTTCGTTATGCGTAGGGTGTTTAAACGACGTTTAAACTAAACGTATAGTTTCTTAATAACTTTCGCGAAAATGATCCGATGAGTGTCAAACTTTTATTTTATCATGAAATAATTTATCTCACGAGAATGTGAAATAAAAACTTCAGGAGTGAATAGTGAATCTGAATAGTAAAAATGAATAGTAATCTAAAAATGTGAATTGTTACAAGAGATTACAATCAAGCAAACAGGATACATAAACAAAATCTTAAAGGATACAAGTATGATGGACAACAATGACATGAAGATACCTATGGATCCGGGTACTAAGTTGGTCAAGGCGGATGATGGAAACTTAGTTGTCTTAACTTATTATAGAAGCCTAATAGGATGTCTTAGGTATCTACTACATACAAGACCAGATCTTAGTTACTCAGTCGGACTACTCAGCAATTTATGCAAGACCCAAAGGATCATCACCTTAAGGCAATAAAGTAAGTAATCCGATATATCAAAGGAACAAAGGAGCATGGTATTATATACAAGAAAGACGGCGGCTTCAAAATTACAGGTTATAGCGACAGTAGTTATGGAATCAATACTGATCAAGGAAAAGGAACTACTGGAATAGTATTTTACTTTGGAGAATCACCTATTACCTGGTGCACTCAGAAGCAACCAACGGTAGCACTCTTATCATGTGAATCAGAATTCATGGCAGCTACTGGAGCAACTTGTCAAGCTTTATGGTTAAAATGGCTACTTTGTGAATTAACGGGTTGGGAGGAGGAAAGAATAATTGTGAAGTCTCGTGAGGGTTTACAGGGAACACACCCACAAAGTTCCTTTAAAAACAAATACAATGTTAAAGTATGTTTGTTATTTAAAAGATATAAATTTTCTGGTATAAGAGAAAGTTACGGCGTAAACTAATGAATAGATTTACGCCGCAAGTAATGACACCTAACAAAATTGCAGATATTTTACGATGGTTACGACATAACCATAACTGAAGTTATACGGTAAAAAGTCTCTGAGGCAAATTCCCGAAGTGAAAGACTCCATGGTTAGTTTCCAAGCCATCCTCCTTCCTATACTACCTGTAAAAGATCATAACAAAACACACCAAACCCAACTATACTAATAAAAAGGGAAAAGAAATGGATAATTTGGGTTGTCTCCCGAAAAAGCACTTTTGTTTATTTACGAGTCTGTAAGTTAGACTCAGGGCCATGATGCATTGTAACACCCCAAAAATTGATAAGCAGCGGAAGTCTAATCGGGGTCATTACAGTTTAGTACACAGTCATACTCATAGAAAACAATTCAAAATATAGTCAATATCATTCCATGAAAACTCAAATGTTCAGAGTTACAAACATTTTTCCAAAATGTTAATTGTTTCACAAAAGAGGTGATGAGTTTGTAAAGAATGATATAATTATTGAAATCAAAAGGGAGGTCCTGTGCCCTTTGCCAGCTCCGTGCCGCCATGCTTGCTAATTTCCTGAGATAAACATGCTTAAAAAGTCAACACAAAGGTTGAGTGAATCCATAGTAGTTTAAATAGTAATAGTGTGAACACAAGTCAAGCATTTGAAATAAACAAGCCAAGATAGACAGGTCTTGACTAAATGGGTGTAATATTGCTCCTAAGCCTCACGAAACGCAAGCCTTAACATTGATTTGACATATCATAAAGATAATAATAATCATCTACACCACAGCGGATGTAAATGACAAGAGGCCCTCGGTGACAGGAAATGTGCCAAATTCCATAATACCTCGAATATAGCTCACCTCCTGCCAAGTGATCACCTTGACAGAGGCGGGCTGCCATTCCAATAGATCTATCAACTATATTCGCGCTCACTCGCAAGTGATTAAGGTTCGTGATATGAGGGACTTGTAGCACAGGTGTCAACTTAGGCAATATCAGGTGATAACAGCATACAGAAAAATACTTGTGTTCGATTTATAGCATGTATCTCCCCACGGGGTTTAAAAACAATTAAAAATGTGGGACCATGAACTCACCTGACAGGTGGGTAATCACAACGGTGCTCAAAAGTGATGGTGTATTGCTATGACTAGCAATGAAATTCCTCCGACTTGCGATCTAAATAATACATTGTAATCGGTGTTTTAGACTTGTGTTGTAAATGACATGTGACATGTCATGTGCACAGTGATATCCGTTCGGGTGTTTTAATATATTCCAAAATAACATCACGTAGTTATTTGTATCGTTGTTACGAACCGGTGTTTGGTAAATATTAACTCGTCGTAAGAAATAATGTTATTTAAAAATATTTATGATTAAATATTTTTAATAAAGTTATATATATGTTAAAGTTAAATATATATATATATATATATATATATATATATATATATATATATATATATATATATATATATATATATATATATATATATATATATATATATATATATATATATATATATGTATTTGTAAAAAAAAAATTATATGAAATAATTAATTACAAAAATAACCTTGTCACAATTTAACCCTCAACTTTACAAAATTACACTTTTTATCCTTTTGGTTAAAAATAGTTTGTAATTTGGTCCTTTTGTACATTTTACACTTTATTCCCCAAACTTTTGAAAAATACAATTTCCTACCCCTCGTCTTTCAACAGAAATCAATATTGTCATAGTTAGTCCGAAATTTTGCAATTTTAACACTTTTAGTCCCTTAACGTGGTACTTTTGCAAAAGTAGTCCAACAATCAAATTTTCGAAAAGTTAACTTTTAGTATACGAATGTATGTTCAAACCTTGTAACACCTCTTCTAAATCAACCTTAAAAATTCGAAAACACCTCTAATCTTTCAGTTTCCAACCGAACTTTCTTATTTGAAAATGGACTGGGCTCGTTAGCCCGTTTAAAGCCCAAAGGGTGTATTGTTTGTTTAAAAAAAATAGTGTTCGACTAGGTTTAGTTTAGGTCTTGTTTTCGTAGCGAAAGATCGTGTACAACTTGCATGTCATGTTAATTTGGTTGAGTGTGAGTCGATAGTTTAGGTTGTCGAAAAATATATATACATTGTACGCGTAAAAATGCAATGGCGAGACCCTTTTCTAGTGTGTCGAGGCATGTGATTTGTAGTTATAGGTGTAACGAAAACTCATACTTAAAAATATATGTGTGTCGTGTGATGATGCATGAATTGAAAGAGAGATAGTTAACTTACAACACCAAAAGTTGGTGGTGATGAGACCGTGTGTACGAGACGAACGAACAAGTAAAATGTGGTACTCCTTTCCGTCAAGTGATCCCCCTTTGATCCAATACTTTGTTACCCAACTTATACGACTCGGAACCTTAGCTCGATTTCTCATTGGTCCTCCTCGGCCGCAACACTAGAGTGTTTGTAGTTTTTGGATGAAATTTTGAGAGTGTGTGGAGACTAGTATTTAATGAAGCTTATATAGGGTGTTCATGGGTGGTTCATTGTTCCTAAAGACACAACACATTTCAAATGGTCATGTCAAACTCGACATTGTTGTCTAGCTATCCAAGTGAGTTGTCAAATCGATTGTGGCAAAAGCGAAGTAACTTTGGTTTAGTTTGATTAGTTTAAGCTTTAGCTTAGGTTGTAGGTAATAAACAATTAGTGTTTAGACCACATGTGGTGTGCTTGTTGGGGAACCATGGGACACTCGAACCATAGGACAATAAACCTCTTGGTGTGTAATGCGATGGACCGAAGGTCGGACGGCTCTTGTGGTGGCTCATTGTCGAGTGTTAGCAAAGTCAAAGGAATTGTGGTAAAGTTGTGTCGTGTAAATAGGGAGCTAAGCAAACAAACATGTGCAAAATTAAAATGTAAAGGAGTTGGTTCCTGCTTCGGTGACATGCTACACAAGAGAAAGAAAACAACACAAGCCATACGGGCTTGTGCAAATTTTCGGCCCATAGTGAAACAAAGAAAATACATCGTGTGGGCTGTGGTGGTTTTTAGGCCCAAGAACGAAACAAGAAATTGAATTAGTGTGGGCTAGTGAGGTGATTCGGCCCAAAAAAAAATAACGGGGTGTCGGTGTTCCGTAAAATTGTGAAATTAATCTCGGTGTCGGTGTCGGTTTGTGAAAACCATAAATATTTAAACAGTGTCGTCATACATATGTATATATATATATATACTCATATATATATAATAATAATAATTTGTAAAAGTTAATATACATATAATGTCGTATATATATATATATATATATATATATATATATATATATATATATATATATATATATATATATATATATATATATATATATATTAATAATATCTCGGTGTTCAATTTGGGTGTCGGGTCGCAAGTGGGAGTTACCGGTGTTTAACCTCATTGGGTGACATCCAAGAGTGACATTCGGGTGATATCGGGTGACAAAACAATATCGGGTGCCAAATAAACGGTGATTCAAAACAATCGGGTGTTCAAACAAACAGTGTCTCATATAAAAATTTCAAATTAGCCCGCAAAAATGGCTTAGTTATAATAGTGTCGATAATTAGCATTAATAAATGACCTGGGATTTTACGGTGTATTACAGTACCCACCCGTTAGATTAGATTCGTCCCGGAATCCAAAGTTGAATCGATGCTCGGGGTTCTCTCATCAAATAGTTATGGGTATTTGGCACGCATTTGATCCTCACGCTCCCATGTGTACTCAGGTCCTCTCTTAGAGTTCCATCTAACCTTAACAATAGGAATGCGACTATGCTTAAGTCGTTTGACCTCCCTGTCCATAATCTCAACGGGTTCCTCAATAAAGTTCAACTTATCATCGATTATGATCTCTTTCAACGGAATCACGAGTGTTTCATCTGATAAACACTTTTTCAAATTTGACACGTGGAAGGTGTTGTGTACTCTACTGAGTTCCTCAGGTAGTTCTAGTTTGTATGTCACGGGACCGATCCTTTCAATGATCTCGAAGGGTCCAACGTATCTTGGGTTTAGCTTTCCACGTTTCCCAAACCTAATCATTCCTTTCCAAGGAGATACCTTAAGCATGACCTTGTCTCCAACTTGAAACTCTATTGGTTTCCTTCGCACATCGGCATAACTCTTTTGCCGATCCCTGGCGGCTTGTAATCGTTGCCTAATCTTTACTATTTTCTCAGTGGTTTCAAGAATCAACTCGGGACCTGAGAGTTGTACATCTCCAATCTCAGCCCAACAAACTGGTGATCTACACTTTCTTCCATAAAGTGCTTCAAACGGTGCAGCCTTAATACTAGCGTGATAACTGTTGTTATATGAAAATTCTGCTAATGGTAGGTGTTTATCCCAGCCTTTTCCAAAATCAATCACACATGCCCTAAGCATGTCCTCCAGGGTTTGTATTGTCCTTTCACTCTGACCATCAGTCTGTGGATGGTAAGCTGTGCTCATATCTAACTTAGTTCCCAAGGCTTTCCGTAAAGATCGCCAAAAGTTAGACGTGAAACGGCTGTCTCGGTCAGAGATAATAGAAATCGGCACTCCATGCCGGGAAACTATCTCCTTTAGATACAAACGTACAAGAACATCCGTATCATCAGTCTCTTTGATTGGCAAGAAGTGCGCTGACTTCGTGAGACGATCAACAATAACCCAAATAGTGTCCAAGCCACTCGATGTCTTGGGTAATTTCGTAATGAAGTCCATTGTAATCCTTTCCCATTTCCACATTGGTAGCTCGGGTTGAATCAAAAGACCGGATGGTTTTTGATGTTCAGCCTTTACTCGTGAGCAGGTCAAACACTTACCGACGTACTCAGCAATGTCAGCTTTCATGTTTGGCCACCAATACAACTTCTTTAGATCTTGATACATCTTGTCCGAACCAGGATGAATGGAATATTTAGACTTATGAGACTCGTGCATGATGAGGTCTCGTATTCCTCCATACAATGGAATCCAACTTCTGTCCTTGAAACACAACCTTCCATCTGGTTTCTTGACAAATCCATTCGTGCTTTCTGGCATGCCGTAAATCTTCTCGTGCGGTCTATTCTCTTCCTTAAGGGCCTGAGCTTGAACTTCAAGAATTTGAGACAGAAGTGGTGATCTAATTGTCATACCCAATGACCTAACTCTGAGGGGTCTAAGTCGTTCCTTTCGACTCAAGGCATCTGCTACAACGTTTGCCTTCCCCGGGTGATAACGGATCTCACAATCATAGTCACTTAACAGCTCTAGCCATCGACGTTGCCTCATGTTCAACTCCTTTTGATCTAAAATGTGCTGAAGACTCTTGTGATCGGTGAAAACCATACACTTGGTCCCATATAGGTAGTGTCTCCAAATCTTAAGAGCGAATACCACCGCTCCTAATTCTAAATCATGAGTAGTGTAGTTCTCCTCGTGGGGTTTAAGTTGTCTAGAAGCGTAAGCGATTACTTTAAGTCTTTGCATCAATACGACACCCAAACCTTGGATTGATGCGTCACAATATACCACGAAGTCCTCACTTCCTTCGGGTAGTGCTAATATCGGTGCTTCTGATGCGTGGGAATCACAACAGGCTTTACCTCTCGAGAAGCTTACAACCCCCACCAGGCAGTGTACCTGACCGTTGTAGTATAGTATAGTGACAAGTACCGGGGGATTGATCGTTCAGCTTAGGAATAGTGTCGCTAGGATTAGAAATCCTAATTACTAGTTCTAATGGTGAAGGATGATTATTTTTGTGTTTTTATATTTTTTAGAAAGCAATTAAAATTCTCGGGTTTGAAGGATTTGGGCGGAATTAGTTGCTAATCAACTAACCCAATACTAAAGATGCAATCAAAATTAAATACTAGAAATGAAAATAAACTAAATTATACTAAAGTTGTGAGCAATAAGTGGAGAAAATGTGTTTACTTAGATTTCACTACTCCCTAGACATCTTTTACACGTTAATTACTTGTTATAAATGCATAGATGACGGATCGTATTCCTTAATACCATTCATGGGGTGGCACACTTAACTCCCCAATTCTATGAGCTCTTATCTCCTCCTACACCATGCCCAACACAACTATAGGGATTGTAAACAGTGGCTCATGCATTAAATACAACCAATAAAGACCTAGTGCGCGTCGGTTCATGTTTCTTAAGACGTTCAAGCATGTTACCAATTGGAGATCTGCCAGTTTTCTTAAGCCTAACATATAAATCATTCATCCAAAACAAGTATAAACAAGTAATCAACACATAATTAACATCTAGGTTTCATTAGATCTAAGCAAACACAAGATAGATCTAGCCTAGCATGATGGAATTAAGACAAGAACAAGATATAGACAACCAACACATAGACATATTGATTGAATTGAAAGAACACTTATCTCAATTACACATGTAAGGTATCAAGGGCTTGGAACCCTTGAAAAACCTGTAAAATTCGCACCAAGTTCGTACTTAGGGTTTTTCCAAAACTTCTCTCTTTTAAATGTGAAAAATTAGAAAACTATATATAGGAAAAGAGGTCTGACAGCGTCAAGACAAAGCTTGTGACGCCGTCACCTCGCCGCCAAAACTATTCTCGGACTGCCTTGATCTACATTTGACGCCGTCAAGACTTAATCATTTCCAGGCCGTCATGACTTTTACTCTTGACGCCCTACCTTCATGACGCCGTCAAATCTCTTCTGGATCGTCATGGAATTTTGCTCTTGACGCCGTCAGGGAGTTACTCTTGACGCCATCACCTACTGTTCCCAGCATGGAAAATTAAGACTTTGGCGTTTTCTTCACTTTTATGCTCCAAAAACGTCCGAATTGCTTCCTTTTCCAGATTTCACTCCCAAAGTACCTAAAATCACAAAATGAACGATTTAGGGCAATATTTGATCAAATAAATTCAAATTCGGGCTTAAATGACCCCCTAAAAACGGATCATTTTTCGCCTCATCATATACCCTTACACTTGAGATTTGCTTGTCCTCAAGCAAATGCGCTTTTATTCTACTCAAAAGACAAGTTAGGGGTCATTTAACACTAATATAAAAGTAATTACAACAAATAATCGTTCCACCAAAGACCAATAGACAAGCACGGAGGTCATACACAAGCACCTCACAAATAGTGTTTAGATACTCACATCTCTCGGGTGTAATAAAGTGTAAATTACAATATGGAAACGGAAGATATCTCTCACTACCTGTCATAGCAAAATAGATTACCATAGGCTTGGGAAAGGATCAAACCTCCACCACATGGCGTAAGCACCTAGGATAAACTATCAAAGAGGTCTTTTAAAGGGTTGTAACGTTAGGTGTAGGGATATGAAATACACGGTTTTGTTGGATAAAGGAAGTTTTACTGGTGGCGAGTTAACAATCTTGGTCAATTACATGTACAATATGGCGTTGCTAAGCCAAGACTAGACTCGACTTATGCTAATAAATGAAAAATAACAAAAACATAAAATAAACATAGAATGAAACGGGATGGTAGTCCGTATGTTTTTTCTCTTTTTCCTTTTCTCTATTTTTCTATTTTTTTTTTCTTTTTCTTGATTTTTTCGATTTTTTTTTTTTTTTTTTTTTTTTTTTTTTTTTTTTTTTTTTTTTTTTTGTTGCATACACTCTTACCCTACCATCCAAAATAATTCATCATAGGGAATGAACATTTCCCTTACACTTGAATCTTTACATACTTTACAATTAACTAATCTAATGACTCGAATTAAGAAAATTAAAACACTTGGAGCACTTTTAAGATTATCGTACATATGGGGGTAATAAATGATGTTCTTCCCCATTACTCCATACAATAAGTACTTTACCCATGAGTCCCAATCGTCCCAAAACAATATGTACAAGGATATGACTCGACTTAGCAACCATGTAATCAATTAGAAAGTTAACTTAGGGTTTAACAAATAACAATAATGCACTAAAAATGAGCGCATACACGGAAGGCTAAGGCGATTTGGTTGTACATTTAAGTCGGGTGTAACAAATTCTTTCTTTAAGTAAAATGCTTAAAGTTAGAAACGAAAAGATAGGCTCGGAGGGGTGTACTAGGGGTTTCGTGTACTAAAAATGAGTACAACGCTAAGGGTGTGGGAAAAATTAGTTGACTTAACTAGCCAAGTAATATGACTTAAATGGTCAAGTAATTGTAATACGGGTTTAACACAAGGGTGATCCTAATGCCTCTTATCATGTAATAAATCCTACCACACGAATGTAGTCTCACTAGCGGTCTCGGGATGCATCACTAACGCAAGTTCTAGAATCTAAATGCTACCGGTACACTCATAAGCACTAATAATGAATGCTTTTCCTTTCAAATCTAAAGGCGAACCTCACATATTTGGGTGGAATTTTTTTTCTGAATATACGGTTATGTGCTAGTCATACAGTCTCCTATCCATGAGACGCTTGCTATGGCTAAAGTTTCACTCCTAAATGTTGTAAAAAATTTTAAATTTGGCGTTAAAATTGCACTAACAAGTATTTCTCATAGTTTTATTACACATCTACCATTAAACAAAACAAACTCAAGCGAAAGTGCATGTGTAAGGTATCATCTTTTTACCCTCCCCTTACACTTAAGATGAACATTGTCCCCAATGTTCAAGTAAAGAATGTAAAAGTGAAAAAGTAAAGAGAATGAAATCAAATACTCCCCTGATTCGCTCGGTATGGATAATAAGATGGCCAGGTTAAATCTTCCTCCAAGAAAATGAACAATCAAAGCTTCCCTTCCAGAATATAAATCATCTTCTTGTCATACGTAACCTGTAAAACCTGACAAAATAGACAAGACAACCTCGCGTAAAATCGGTGGCATCCTATATAAGCTACTAAATCCTAGAAAACAAGATATGATATAATGCTTGTGGAATGAAGTTTGCAGATTTCCTGGAGATTATAAAACTTAATAATTCACAAAAACCATAAGACTCCGTTAGAAAAACAAAACCGGTAAAATTTCCAGATTTTTACACTTGACGCCATCAGAAGTGACCTGCAGAAATTCTTATGTTAAGTTTCCGGAAAATTTCTGGAAAAACTTGGTCCTACTTCCTTGAAAATCTTGCAAAACTTCATTATGACTCAATACAAGCATTTGACTCTAACAAATACGAATATACATGTTCACTTAATATTGTGGAGAATCATGATCGGTTTGTTTCTTAAAAACATATTTGGGGTTTCCCCTTACACTTATCTTTTGCAAAAATACTTTTAGGTGGAGTTAAGACTAGGCCAAAACAACAAAGTAAAGTATTTCCACTATTTAGTTTAGAAACACGATCTACCAACAATAAAAATAAAACATGCATACGGAAGCAAATAACAAACAAACAAATAAAATCACACAAAACATGGGTTGCCTCCCAAGAAGCGCTTTTCTTTATTTACGAGTCTTGTAGCTAGACTCAAGGTCATGGGTTACTACGTGATACGGGTGAGTTCCTCATTGAGGACATCTTTGGGATCAAACTTAGGTTTCAACTTCCTATCGGTTTCCTTAGTATGGTATGACCTTTCAAACTTTTCTCCATCCGGATCATACAAAGTCATTCTCATATGCCATGATCCGTCACCTTCTTTAGGTGGCTTGTCCCACCTCCAGTTACACTTGTCTCCCTCTCTTTTCCATTTATTCCTTTCTATGTTGATGGGCATTACGCTTAAGAACTCAATCATCTTCCTAAAGACTAAGGGGTCCTCAAAGGGGTCTAGCTCTTCATCTCTAGCTATGAGTTGTTCTACCGAATGTGTCTTTTCGACGAAGTCTTTTTCTAGATAGAATGGGCATTGAGGTCCTATAAAGTTCCTTTCTATCCAAGGTCCATATCTAGACGGTCTCCTATTCATCTCTACCCAATGCGGTGTTGGTTCATCATCACAATCATAACTATGCTTCTTAACATCATACACTGACCAAGTATCGCCTTCACCTACCGTTATCTTGGATTCCTTGCAATCTATCATGGCACTAGCGGTTGCTAAAAATCCTCTTCCTACCAATAATGGGCATGTAGTGTCACTAACCATATCTAGGACGTGAAAATCCGCTAATATAGTTAACTTTCCTACGTGAACAACTACATCCTTAATCATTCCAACCGGGTGGGCAATACTCCCATCCGCTAGCCCTATCAATACCTCCGTTTCCTCTAACTTTCCTAGCTTAAGAGCGGTGAATAAGGATAAGGGAATCAAGTTGAGGCTTGACCCTAAATCGGCTAGTGTGTCGAAGGCTTCGGATCTTCCTATCTTACAAGGCAACACAAATATACCCGGATCATCAAGCTTTTTAGGCGACTTGTTTTGAACGAAGGCGGTCCCATTTTTACCTAGCTTACACTTCTCATATTTTTCTAGGAGGGCACTATAGTAAGGAGCACGCGCTAAGACATCAATGACGGGGCGTTCAAGGTGAAGTTCTTTGAATTCATCGTCAAGGTCTTGCGTAAGAGGTGTTTCAACTATGCTTTTGACCGGCTCTATAGTGGGTGTTTTATTTGATTTGTCCTTTTGGAGAACTTGGTTTTGTTTGAAACACGTGCTCGTGGATTTGACCGAGTAGTATTGTGGACACGAAGTGGGTGATGAAACTGAAGATATGGAATTAACGTTTAGTTTCGGATTCTTGATTGTGTCGCTTGGGAGTGCTCCCATTTCTCGGTCATTGAGAACCTTCAACAATGCGTCAATTCGAGTGGTCATCTCGCTTTGCTTTTGTTTGAAATCGGCTTCAAACTTAGATATGCGAGCTTCTTGAGATGCCATGAACTTAGATATCAACCCTTCAAGGTTGTTGGTACTACCAAAGTTGTTAGAAGGATTGTTGTTGAAAGTACGGTTGGAGGGTGGACCGGTTGGTTGGTAACGATTAGGTGGGTTGGAAGAATTGGGTTGATCTTGTTTCCACCTAAGGTTTGGGTGATTTTTCCATGAGGGGTTGTATGAGTCACCGTAAGTATTTGGCTCGGGCTTGAAAGTGTACCACTTATCTCCCGCTTCGTCGGTACGCGTGGATGCGTAGTCCGCAAAAGCTGTTCTAGGGAGTTCCACACAATCACGAGTGTCGTGGGGACCACTACATAATTCGCATGAAGAAGTGATTTTGTTCACTTGGCTTGAAGGCTTAGGAGCTTCGTAAGATTTCATGAGAAACTTGACTTGGTCCTCAAGTTCCATGATCCTACGGTCGGGAGTGCTAGAATTGTTCGAAGGCAAAGATATCACCTTGACCATTTTGTTCAAGTCACGGGGATCATTCCAACTTTCGTTGTCATAGAGAGCAAGATCTTCCATGAGTTCCCATTATTGTTCCGCACTAAGATCACGTAGCTTACCACCGGCTGATTGGTCAATGGCTCGCCTCGTGGAGATGTCGATATGGTCATAAAAGATTTGGACTTGGAGCCAAAGATCTATGCCATGATGAGGGACTTTTTGGAGTAAGTCCTTGAAACGAGTCCAAGCTTCATAAAGAGATTCATTTTGACGTTGTTGGAACATCAAGATGTCATTTCTAAGCTTAGTAGTCTCCCCGGTGGGAAAAATTAAGCAAGGAAACGAGTGGTGAGATCATCCCATGTGGTGATGGATCCCGCGGGTAAACGCTCAAGCCATTGACTAGCTTGATCCCGTAGAGAGAATTGGAATAGGCGTAATCGGGTTGTCTCTCTAGTTTCAACATCTAGGTCTATGGAATCTACGATTTTGAGGAAGTCCTTAAGATGTTGGTTTGGATCTTCGGAACGAAGTCCATGGAATGCACATCCGCTTTGCACCAACCGGATGGTGTCGGATCGCAAGGGGGTCACATTGGCTCCGGTGAGCTCAATGGTGTTTCGGTAGCCTTGATGGCTAGGTCGGGAATACTCTCCTAAGGTTCGGGGCCTAAGGGGTTCTAATGGTGGGTTTTGTTCTGGTGGGATGACGGGTTCAAAGATGTTCCCGTTGTCCATGATGTCGGGTGGTTACGAACAAAGGCACAAAGAAATAAGATAGACTAAAGAGAACCTAAAAATAAAAATAAAATCTTACTAGAAAGGAATCTAGCAAGTAGACCTAATAAAAAGAAATTCTAACCTAGACAATAACTATTCCCCGGGCTGCGGCGCCAAAAACTTGATGCGTGGGAATCGCAACAGGCTTTACCTCTCGAGGGATCTCGAGAAGCTTACAACCGCCACCAGGCAGTGTACCTGATCGTTGTAGTATAGTATAGTGACAAGTACCGGGGGATTGATCGTTCAGCTTAGGAATAGTGTCGCTAGGATTAGAAAGCCTAATTACTAGTTCTAAAGGTGAAGGATGATTATTTTTGTGTTTTTATATTTTTTAGAAAGCAATTAAAATTCTCGGGTTTGAAGGATTTGGGCGGAATTAGTTGCTAATCAACTAACCCAATACTAAAGATGCAATAAAAATTAAATACTAGAAATGAAAATAAACTAAATTATACTAAAGTTGTGAGCAATAAGTGGAGAAAATGTGTTTACTTAGATTTCACTACTCCCTAGACATCTTTTACACGTTAATTACTTGTTATAAATGCATAGATGACGGATCGTATTCCTTAATACCATTCATGGGGTGGCACACTTAACTCCCAAATTCTATGAGCTCTTATCTCCTCCTACACCATGCGCAGCACAACTATAGGGATTGTAAACAGTGGCTCATGCATTAAATACAACCAATAAAGACCTAGTGCGCATCGGTTCATGTTTCTTAAGACGTTCAAGCATGTTACCAATTGGAGATCTGCCAGTTTTCTTAAGCCTAACATATAAATCATTCATCCAAAACAAGTATAAACAAGTAATCAACACATAATTAACATCTAGGTTTCATTAGATCTAAGCAAACACAAGATAGATCTAGCCTAGCATGATGGAATTAAGACAAGAACAAGATATAGACAACCAACATATAGACATATTGATTGAATTGAAAGAACACTTATCTCAATTACACATGTAAGGTATCAAGGGCTTGGAACCCTTGAAAAACCTGTAAAATTCGCACCAAGTTCGTACTTAGGGTTTCTCCAAAACTTCTCCCTTTGAAATGTGAAAAATTAGAAAACTATATATAGGAAAAGAGGTCTGACGGCGTCAAGACAAAGCTTGTGACGCCGTCACCTCGTCGCCAAAACTATTCTCGGACTGCCTTGATCTACATTTGACGCCGTCAAGACTTAATCATTTCCAGGCCGTCATGACTTTTACCCTTGACGCCCTACCTTCATGACGCCGTCAAATCTCTTCTGGATCGTCATGGAATTTTGCTCTTGACGCCGTCAGGGAGTTACTCTTGACGCCGTCACCTACTGTTCCCAGCATGGAAAATTAAGACTTTGGCGTTTTCTTCACTTTTATGCTCCAAAAACGTCCGAATTGCTTCCCTTTCCCGATTTCACTCCCAAAGTACCTAAAATCACAAAAGGAACGATTTAGGGCAATATTTGATCAAATAAATTCGAATTCGGGCTTAAATGACCCCCTAAAAACGGATCATTTTTCGCCTCATCATATACCCTTACACTTGAGATTTGCTTGTCCTCAAGCAAATGCGCTTTTATTCTACTCAAAAGACAAGTTAGGGGTCATTTAACACTAATATAAAAGTAATTACAACAAATAATCATTCCACCAAAGACCAATAGACAAGCACGGAGGTCATACACAAGCACCTCACAAATAGTGTTTAGATACTCACATCTCTCGGGTGTAATAAAGTGTAAATTACAATATGGAAACGGAAGATATCTCTCACTACCTGTCATAGCAAAATAGATTACCATAGGTATGTGGATGGTAACCTGTCATAGTTAAATATATATATCGGTGCTTCACAAAGCTTCAGCTTCAAAAATTGAAATGCCGATTCTTGTTCTTCTCACCATTCAAACTTTTTCTTCTTCTGTGTTAACTCAGTCAAAGGTTTAGCAATCCTTGAAAAACCTTCAATAAATCTCCGATAGTATCCGACAAGACCTAAAAATTGGCGTATCTCGGTAGGACTCGTAGGTGACGCCTAATTTTTAACAGCTTCGATCTTGGCGGGATCAACATGAATACCCTTACTGTCAATAACATGTCCAAGAAATTGTACTTTCTCAATCCAAAAATCACACTTGGAAAATTTGGCGTATAATTTCTCTTCTCTGAGCAGTGTTAGTATAGCCTTCAAGTGTTCTGCGTGCTCTTCCTTACTACGTGAATAAATAAGAATATCATCGATGAATACAATCATGAACTTATCCAAATAGGGTTTGCACACTCGGTTCATTAAGTCCATAAATACAGCGGGTGCATTTGTTAGACCGAATGGCATTACTTGGAATTCGTAGTGACCATATCTTGTCCTGAAAGCCGTTTTAGGGATGTCTTCTTCCCTAACTCTCAGTTGGTGATAACCCGACCTCAAATCAATCTTCGAGTAGACACTCGATCCTTGCAGTTGATCAAACAAATCATCAATCCTTGGCAACGGATATCGATTCTTAACCGTCAGCTTGTTCAACTCACGATAATCGATACACATCATGAAGGTTCCATCCCTCTTCTTTACAAACAACACCGGGGCTCCCCACGGTGACGAACTAGGGCGAATAAATCCTTTATCCGACAATTCCTCCAATTTCCCAGATAACTCCTTCATTTCTGATGGTGCTAGCCTATAGGGTGCTCGTGCTACGGGTGCTGCTCCTGGCATCAAGTCAATTTGAAATTCCACTTGACGAGTCGGCGGAAGGCCAGGCAAGTCCTTCATTCACTCTACCCTACTTAGAAATGACAGTCCGAAGGATTCATCTTGCTTGTCTGGAGTAGAAACAAACTTTTACTTCAACAAATTGGTGCCATCCGTGGGACTCGTCATTCACTCTACCCTACTTAGAAATGACCGGTCCTACTCCAACAACACCTGAGGGGAGTGGGAAAAACTCAGAAGTAACTCCAAATAGCATTGAACAAATCCACAACCAACTCACTGCATTGAAAGCTCTAATCCAGCAACACATCGCCACAGGAGTAACACCGATCAAACCTATTCAACTCGATTTCGAAGACGAAGAACATCAGGATACCGAAGCTCAGAAAGCAGAAGAGGAAGTGATGGACGATCTGTCCAAGCCTTTCAAGGCAGCGTCCAAGAGCCCATTCACCCGATGGATAATCGATTTCACCGGACCCAAAAATGTAAAATACTCGATGCCTTCTCACATAAAATTATATGATGGATCCACCGATCCGGATGATCACATCACAAGGTTCGAAGGAGCTGCCAACCAAGGTGCTTGGCCTATGCCTATATGGTGTATGATGTTTCAACAAACTTTAGATGATGCAGCTAGAGGATGGTTCGATAGCCTTCCCCGAGGAAGTATCGAAAACTGGGATACTTTATGTGAACAATTCGTGCAAAGGTTTGCTCTACGAAGAAAGTGTATCCGAGACCCTATGGAGATAACTAAGATTGTCCGGAAAGCTAACGAAGCCCTATCTGAATTCAAGGAACGATGGACCGATGAAGCTAGTCGTATTTCCGGAGTTCCAGAGGTGATGCAAATATCTTCTTTTATGGACGGTTGCAAATGTCCGGAGCTGGCAAAGAGGTTCTCCGAAAAGATCCCCCGGACGGTAACAGAGATGATGATGAGGGTAGACGACTTCATTCGTTCCGAGAGAGCATATCGGTTGACCGAGGTACCAAGGGGAGAACGAGAAGATAACTACAGGAAAGATTACCATCCTAACTCATGTAACCGGAACGACCAGAGCATGCAGCGATCCTCTTTCCGAGGGAATCGCAGGCGAGATACTCATCGGGAAGAATTCCGACCCCGACGAAATGATCACTATGCACCTTACAGGCAAGCCAGGAATGAAAATCCAAACAGGAATGAGTACGGAACGGATTACCGCCGCAATGATGTAAATCGGAGGGATGTCCGACCCTTAGACTTAAACGTACTTTCGAAAGCTCCCAAAGAAATCCTAGCAACTGAACACCATCTTAGACTTCCGGCACCACCTCCATTGAGAGGAAGACCTGTCAGAGAAAACATGGATAAGTATTGTGACTATCATGGGGAAAAGGGTCACCTCACCAACGACTGTCACAACCTAAAAGAACAACTCAAAAAAGCTATGGAGACGGGCAAACTGAACCACTTGATCAGAGATGTTCGGCAAAGGGAGAGAGCACCCCAGAGAAATAACAATCAAACCAACCAAGGACGAATCATCAATATGATTCGATATCCGACAAGAAAATACAAACGAAAAATCATGGATCAGGGAGAGGAATGGATGAACGCTCCTATAAGTTTCCCTCCCATACTCCCTGGAGATGCTTCCGAAGAACCGTTGATAGTGGAGGCAGAAATCGAAGGGTATACTGTACGCAGGATATACGTAGACCAAGGCGCTTCAATAGAAGTAATATATGAACATTGCTTTCTAAATCTTGACCCCTCTATCCAGTCCCGACTGACAAAAACGAACACACCGCTAGTCGGATTCGCCGGAGAAGCGATAAATCCGTTGGGTAAACTAGAGCTGGAAGTGAGCTTCGGAAATGAAGGACTATATCCTCGGACGACTATGGTATTTGTAGTAGTAAGATCCCCCTCTCCATACAACGTAATACTGGGACGTTCCGGAATGAAGAAATTAAGAGCTATCCCTTCCACAATACATGCCATGATGAAATTCCCGACACCAAGAGGTATTGCCACTTTGGTCACCCAATCTGTCATCATATCGGAATGCAGGAAGCTAGAAGAAAAATTCTTGAGGGAAAAAGAAATGAAGGTTGAAGGTCTTCCGGAGCCCGCGACAGAAGAAGGAACAGCGGAAACCGAAGATATTGGTTCATCCGGCTTACCCAGAGCAATTGGTGACAATAGGAAAAATTTTTTCAAAAGAAGGAAGAAGGCAGCTAATAACGTTGCTTAAAAACAGCCAGGACGTTTTCGCATGGGATCCTTCGGACATGACTGGTGTTCCCCGATGGGCGGCGGAACACAAACTCAATGTGAATATTCAAGACAAACCTGTTGCTCAAAAGAAGAGATTCTTTTCGGAAGAAAAGAATCAAGCTATAAACAAGGACGTAGAAGAATGGTTAAAAGCAGGGATAATCAGGCCCGTCCGATACCCAACCTGGATATCCAATCCCGTGTTAGTAAAAAAGCCGGACGAGAGTTGGAGGATGTGCATCGACTTCAAAAATCTCAACTCATCGTGCCGAAAAGACTACTATCCGCTGCCGGAGATAGATTGGAAGATTGAACCAGTAATGGGATTCCGATATAAGTGTTTCCTAGATGCTTACAAAGGTTATCACCAAGTATAAATGGCAAAGGAAGACGAGGAAAAAACAGCCTTCTATACTGATCATGGGACATACTGCTATGTCAAAATGCCGTTCGGATTGAAAAATGCCGGGGCAACCTATCAGAAGCTGGTAGACTCCGCCTTCCGGACGCAAATCGGTAGAAATTTGGAAGTGTATGTAGATGACATGGTCATTAAAAGCCAAACGGAGAAAGAGCTTCTGGCCGATATTGCAGAAACATTTAATAATCTCCGGGAAATCAATATGAAATTAAACCCTAAGAAATGTTCTTTCGGAGTTGAAGAAGGTAAGTTTCTCGGATATATGATAACTTCCGAAGGGATTAGAGCAAATCCTAAGAAAACCCGAGCAATTGCCGATATGCAATCTCCAAAATCACTAAAGGAAATGCGAAGTTTAAGTGGAAAGTTGGCTGCATTAAACCGTTTCTTATCAAAATCTGCCGAAAGATCCTTGCCCTTCTTTGAAACTTTGAAGAACATTACCAAAGATAACAAAGAAAGATACCAATGGACGGAGGAAGCTGAAAAAGCTTTTCAAGAAATGAAGAAGATGATCCTGGAACTACCATGCTTAACAACCCCAAAACCAAAGGAAGATATGTACCTATACCTATCGGCAGAAACAGAGGCAATAAGCGAGGTAATGATGGTCGAAAGGGGAGGACGACAGATCCCTGTCCATTACGTAAGCCGAACATTGCATGAAGCCGAGAAAAGATATGCTCCGGTTGAAAAGTTGGCTTTAACGCTGCTACATCTATCTAGAAGGCTAAGACGATATTTCGAAGCTCACCCTATCAAGGTCATAACGGATCATCCTATCAAACAAGTACTAAACCGAGCTGAGTCTTCCGGACGATTAGCCAAATACACGGTAGAACTAGGAGCCTAAAACATCACCTACGTGCCCAAAAATTCCGTCAAAGGACAAGTGTTAGCTGATTTCATCAACGAGGTACCCATCGGAACCGTCTATCCGGATCCAAAAAGGAGGGGCAAGGAGATATGCAACGTCTCCCAAACCGGAGAATGGATCTTGTATACTGACGGAGCCTCCAGTAAAAAAGGTTCCGGAGCAGGATTAGTGTTGATCAGTCCGGAAAAAGAAGAATATACGTATGCCCTTAGACTAAACTTTGAAGCTACTAACAACGGAGCAGAATACGAAGCACTCCTTTCCGGACTACGAATCGCAAGAGAAATGCATATAGAAGCGCTGGACGTAAGGGTGGACTCAAACCTGGTGGCAAGTCAAATCAACGGAGAATTCACTGCATACACGGAAAGCATGACCAAATATCTCGCTAAGGCTAAAGAATATATTGCTTGCTTCAAAATTTTTAAAATAAAGAATATTCCGAGGGCACAAAACCAAAAAGCAGACGTACTAAGCAAATTAGCATCCGTAGCATTCAACCACTTAACAAAAGAATTCCTGGTGGAAGTGTTGGAGAAACCATCCACCGAGGAAGAAATAATCAGTGCAGTAGTAGAAGAAGAGGAGGAAAACTGGATGTCGCCCATACTCCGATGCTTAAAAGAAGGAATATGGCCGGAAGACCTAAATGAAACCCGAAACCTTTGTATGAAAATAAGTCACTACACACTGATCGATGATGTACTATTCAAAAAATCCTATCTAGGACCAATGCTACGATGTGTAGGACCTCTCCAGGCCAATTATATCATCCGAGAGGTACACGAGGGAGCATGTGGCATGCACTCCGGACCACGATCTGTTGTAGCCAAATTAATGAGGCAAGGCTACTATTGGCCAACCATGCACCGGGACGCCAGCGAAGTTATACAGAAATGTGACTCGTGCCAGATACACGCTCCAGTTCCTAAATTGCCAAAAACAGTGTTAACATCCATGGCCGTTCTTCCAATGGGCAATGGACGTGCTGGGACCCTTACCTGAAGCTCCAGGTAAGGTCAAATATGTGATCGTAGCCGTTGATTACTTTACTAAATGGATGGAAGCGAAGCCCCTAGCCAAGACGACCGGAAAAGAAGTGAAAATATTTGTGTGGGATAACATCGTCTGCAGGTTCGGATTACCTAAGATAATCGTTACGGATAATGGAAGCAATTTTGTGGGAGATCCTTTCAAAAGTTGGTGCGAAAGGTTGAATATCACAAAAATCAACACGGCTGTAGCTCATCCTCAGGCCAACGGATTGGTGGAAAGAGCAAACAAAAGCCTAATGAAAGGATTCAAGTCACGACTCAGAAGGGAAAGGTCCGGATGGGTAGACGAATTGCCGAACATATTGTGGGCATTCCGCACCACGCTGAAAACTAGCAACGGAGAAACTCCCTTTAGCCTGACTTATGGAAGCGAAGCAGTTATCCCAGCGGAAATCGGTATGCCCACCTTTCGGACCATGATGGCAGACGCAGAAAACAACGATGATGAGATCAACTTGAACCTAAACTTGCTGGAAGAAAGGCGGGAAATGGCAGCAATAAGAGAAGCCAAATACAAAAAGAAGGTGGAACAATACTACAACTGAAGGGTTAGGCCCGAAGCATTCAAGGTGGGAGATTTTGTATACCGGAGGAACGAAGCCAGTAGAGTGGAAGATCAGGGAAAATTATTGCCAAATTGGGAAGGTCCTTATCGGATAACGGAAGCCTACCAACACGGAACGTACAAACTGCAAACCATGGACGACACAGAAGTACCTCGAACCTGGCATGCAATCAACTTGAAAAAATGTTTTATGTAATCAGTGGTTACGATAGACTTATTGTAAGGCATGAGCCATTTTCTTATTATCAATAAAGCATATCATGTAATTGGGCTGCAAGAAAAGTTGTTCTTATCTTAATGTAAAACTACTTAGCATGAAACAAAACCCCAAGTGGGTATAATCTAAGGCCAAGAGCCGAAGGACACAAGTTGTCCATAATAACAAAACCCCAAGTGGGTATAATCTAAGGCCAAGAGCCGAAGGACACAAGTTTTCCGGTATAATCTAAGGCCAAGAGCCGAAGGATACAAGTTGTCCGTAATAATAAAACCCCAAGTGGGTATAATCTAAGGCCAAGAGCCGAAGGACACAAGTTTTCCGGTATAATAAAACCCCAAGTGGGTATAATCTAAGGCCAAGATCCGAAGGACACAAGTTGTCCGGTATAATAAAACCCCAAGTGGGTATAATCTAAGGCCAAGAGCCGAAGGACACAAGTTGTCCGGTATAATAAAATCCCAAGTGGGTATAATCTAAGGCCAAGAGCCGAAGGGCACGAATTGTCCGCAATAACAAAACCCCAAGTGGGCATAATCTAAGGCCACGAGCCGAAGGGCACAAGCTGTCCATAGTAACAAAACCCCAAGTGGGCATTATCCAAGTGGATGTTATCCGAGGACAAAAACCGAAGGGCACAAGTTGTCCGATATAATAAAACTCCAAATGAGTATTGACTAAGGTAAAAATACGAAGGTATAACCATGATTGATCAGTAAAGTAAGCTCAGACGGATACGATATAAAACCAATAGTCGAAAGGTACAAATGCCCCGGAACGTACATGACACAAAAAGCATAAACATAATAAAAATAACAAAGATAAGCGATATATATTCATCCGATCAAAATTAGTTACATTAAGTGTTCCGGAATAACAGAATAACAAAAGATAGAATGATTCTATTACAGAGAGACCAAATACATCAAAGTGTTCCGAAGAAACTATCCTACAAAATAACGGAACATCAAATACCCTATACTATTACATCTGCAGCAATGAAGAAATAAGAGCTTCACGGAGAGTCCGGAATACCTAAACCCATAGTCAAAATGGAGGTACCCGGACTCCGAAACATGGTTCACAACGAAAAGGATGTAGTAACAACAGCTTCACAAAGGATTTGCAATACCTATACCCATAGTCAAAATGGACATATGCAAACCCTTAAAAACATCACTCAGAGAAAGGCTAAGGCAGTCTGATCCGTAGATGGATTACCGGAGGGATTCTCGGTATGAGATTCAACCACCGGTTCTTCAACTACTGGAATAGGAGCGGGGTCCGGAACCAAAGCAATTAACTCATCAAATTTCCTGTAAATGGTTTGGCGGATTTTCTGGATGAAAGGATAGTCTTGGGACAGGGCCTGATCATATAACGAACGGTATTTCTCATCGGCCTCGAAATCCATCCCTTCAACTTCCCCTAAAAGTTTAGCCGCTTTCTCCGGCTCTTCGAATAATCCTGCCCCATCTATCAGTCCGGCTTGATAATACAAATTGAACGGTTCTGCCAATGCTGACCAGAACTCATGGCTACCAAGGAAACGATGAATAGCTTCCGGAACGAACTCATTAACAATGCGGTTTCTCTCCATTTCGGCGTTTCCGGCAGCTATAGCAATTTCTTGCTTCTCTTGGTGAAGGTCCTTATAAGCCTTCTCTTCATCGGCTAACTTCAACTTGGCATCGGATAAACTACCCTCCAACAACTTTATCCTCTCAGCCTGCTCAGAAGAAACCTTTCTCCACTCCTCTTTCTCCACCACCAGTTGGGAGACCCTATCCTCCAGACCAGCATTCTCAGCACGCAGTTTCTGAATCCCCTCCGGATTCACCGCTGCGCATTCAGCATGCTTATCTTTCAACTCATTCAACTCCCCAACCACCTCATCCAGCCTCTTGCATTTATCCTCCAAAACCTGGTCACACCCTTGATGAGTCTCGGACAACTTCTGATACTCACGCTTAAGAGACTCAAAGCGGAAAATGACTTCCGCCTGAGCCATAGCATGCTTGCCCAGTAGTAACCAAGACCTTCGGATAGCCTCAGTATCATCTTGACCATCTAAATGCCTCTCTTCAGCCGGGGTGGCCAAGTTAATCAGCATGTCTCGGCAGATGTTCGCATTGTTCATACGAGTCCCCCTCTTCACCACCCAGGCTGGAACAAAAGTATCATCATCATCGTCATCTCCCTCTATATCCACTTGGACATCCTCCTCATCAACATGTCCTTTACCCGGACGACGGGAACCATCCTTCGAGCTCCCTGAAATTAAAGAACATTCGTCAAATAAATGATAAAAACAAATCCAGAAAAAGTTATAAACAGAATGTTTACTGACATACCAGAGGGGATATCCTTCGGTTGCAACGAGCGGATTGGCTCCGGCTCCTCAACCTCTTCCGTAGCATCCAGGTCAATAACATGGTCAGCAGGCTGCTTGGGCCTCTTATGAACCTTAGATGAGATACTCCCTCCGGCTCTTTTGGACGGAGGTTTCTTGGAGCCCAACTTCGCTGCCTGCTCCTTCTTCTTATCTTTGGCAGCCAGCACCTTGTCATCCGGCACCTCAACCCTCTTCAACTCCTCATCCTTCTCTGGAACTTCAGCATTAGAGGCCAGGGGGCGAGTGATATGCATCTCACGACCTTGCCCATGCGGCAGCGGGTCCCCCTTGACCACATTCACCGTCTTTCAGAGAGGAGGTTTCTTCAAGTAGCTCGACATAGTTACACCTGCGAACAAACAAGGCGTATTGTTAAAAATAAAAATAAAAAAGAAAGAGGCACAACTTGAAAATTCATATTTATAATAAAGGCTATACCCCTCCCCTGCTCATCCCTCAAAGCCGGACGGAAGCCGGTAAATTCCCAATGATCCGAAAGACCCAGCACGTATAAGAAAGACTGGGGAACTTGGCATGGCTCAATGATCATCTCAGCCAACCTGTCGGCATGAGCGACATCGTATTCACCCCTCTTCGGAAATGGATCGGACACATCCGAGTCCGAATGCCTCCAAGGCATGGCAAAAGGAATGGCTCTCCTATCGATCAAGAAAAAGTGATATTTCCAGCCCTTCATACTGGAAGGAAACTCTCCGAAACAAAATTTTCTATCTTTGTGCACACGTTTTTCAAACGAAAACCAGCAACCTTGTTTGCTAAGTTTGTAAAAGACACGGAATAGAGGAGTAGTAGGAGGAATGTGCATGCTTTGGCAATACACCTCAAAAAGAGTAGCACGATGCATACCCAACGGGACCAACTGAGATATATGAATCTTAAAATATCTAATAACTTCTAAGAGAAAGGTAGAAAAAGGGACGGTATGACCTCCGTCAAAGAAATACTCCGCGTATAAGCCAATGGCATCCGCAGGTAATTGATCCATCGTCATACCCGACGAAGGTGCCCTCGGATGTAAATCCTTCGGAATCCTAAAAGTTTCCACTACCACAAGTACCTCACCATCATCCATCGTAGACGGTCTCAGATGTATATCCTTCTTAACGTGCGAACCCTCCGGCATGGACACATCCTCATATTCAAAGGACGCAGTAGATTCTGACATAATGAGTCCGACAGGGAGAAGAGTATAGCCAAACAACAAAAACTAAATGGACTAGGACGTACCTCAAAGATGAAGAGAATAATCGTTCGGAATACGGAAGGAAGAAAATGTGTCAGAAGTCTGTGTGTGCAAAAAATTTACAGTAGTAAAAATGAAGAAATGGGGACTATTTATAGGCAGTAAAAATGGGCGCGAAACGACACGTCACCCGTAGGGCAGACGTGTCCCCATCCAAACCGTATAAGCAGGAAGGATGTACACGTGTCCCCATCCCAAGGATGCAGTAAAAAATGACGGCACACCTTAAAATGACAAATTAATTACTTTTGGCCCTTTGTACACGACTCTTGACAAACGACGAAGCTACCACTCGCGTTCCGGAAAATTACAAAAATAAACTAAAGTATCACACCATTGGCATAACCAATACTATGATACTGGGGGGGACATGTTGGCGTATGTACCCTCCGGATTGAGGCCGTACGATTAAACACCTTCCGGATCTTTATCAAACAAGGCGTACACAAATATATCTAAACAGAACAGACCAATATCCGAAGGGTTGAGAATGTCCGCACGACCTCAACCCTCCGGAGATCAAGACCATTCGGATAAACCAATAAGTACATGAGTTAAAGTACAAACAAGTACATCAAGTATACGATAGTGGAGCATAAACTAGCAAACATTAAGGAGCTAAGTACACACCAGCCTGGCACTCCATGTTGGAGGCCTATAAATAGAGAGGAAATCTTCACTTAAAGGTTAACTATTTCTCTCACTCTCTAGTATTACTTACACTTTCTTTCTCTAAGAACATATACTTACTCTCACGTCGGAGGTTGGTCCTGGGATACACTCCCGGGGCGAGACTAACGGACGTACCTGTTTTGCAGATATCCGAAGTAAGCAATCATCAACAAGGATCACCCTGAATCCGGAGGACCAATAGACAGTCAGAAGGATTCATCTTGCTTGTCTGGAGTAGAAACAAACTTTTAATTCAACACTATCTCTCTCACTCTCATCCCGCTATGCCCTCTCCCCACCTATCTGAATCAAAAACCAGATATTACCTACTATACGAATGGCTACAAAAGAGGATCAGGACCATTGTCCTCTCCATTATGTTCAAATGATACTGGGGTTACCTTGTCAAGTATCACACAGTCAACGCAACCCACCAAAGAAGTGATAAGGCTAAAGGGGTACGACTTCCATAATTGGCTTCAAGGTCGACTGGGAGCGAAGAGGATATGAGGCAAACCTCCTTTGTTTATCTTTTTATAACTCAATCGGTTCAACAAAGGATTCCACACACCCAATAATTATCAGAACAAAGATTTGTATTTGGTACCCTTTAAAAGGGGTTAGATGTGAATCTGTATTAGAAAGTTTTGTGTGGTAGCAAATTTTAAATAAGTCGATATTAGGCAAAGCTAAAATGATCATGGCTCATTTTTGGCCTTTGTTTCCTGTCTTGGTGTTATGGCATAGCTAAGGTCCTTAAGGTCCTGGTTTATGTTGTGGACTCATTTCATTTGTGTCGTTTTTGGTTAATCCGAAAGGGATGGTTTTTCCCTCACTTGTTTGTGTCGGTGCACCTTCTAAAACTTGTGTCAAAATAGTTAACAGACATTAGTCTAAATCTTGGCCGAGCCGAGTTGTGAAGCAACGGAGATAAATGGTTAAAAGAGTCGTTAGTCTAAAATGGAAAACTGTCAAAGTTTGCTATGGCCTCTCGTTTTGAACCGAGATGCGAAAGAAAACTAGAAAGTCTGTTTATTTTGATACTTGTGAAATAAATCTTGGGCCAAGTCCATTACTTAAATTTCAATACAGTCTTGTTTAAACCCACTTGGGTCAAGCCCAACTTAAGATAAGCAATTTAATAAACTAGTTGTGCTCCGGACCGCCGGGTTGCGACGAGGCATTATAGTTAGCGTTTTTAGTATACTTTATGTGAATACGGTAGATGGAAAAGCAAATTAAAAAACGAAAGTATCTAACATTAGGATATGATTCGTTTTTAGACTTTATAACTTGGAAAAGAGCAAAATAGTACATAAGTTTGGTATATTACAAAAGATCATGGCCACAAATACCTCTGCAAGGCATAGGGATCTTTGACACCTATACACCAACTTTTTTCATTGACTCTCCATGGTACAACGTTCAAGGATTATTTGTACCTACATCAGTATATTTTTTATTATTATTATTTTTTATTTATTTATTTATTTATTTATTTATTTTACAATGGGCCACAGTCCTTCGAAAATGGCATTGGGCCATTGTATATGTAGGAGGCTGCGCAAAGTGAAATGGAGTCCAACAACAAAAACGAAACCGTGTATGATGGTGTATTATATATATAATAATTTTGGGCCAAAGCCCACTCAGACACTCCACAGCCCAACTTTACTTTCTTTTAAAACAAAGACATAAATCTATTTGTACCCGAGCAATCCCGCGACTCACACACTCGGATTCGGCACACGCATATAAACAACGAAACATTTCACGTCACCATATATACTTAAACGTAAAACGAGCACCACAATACAATATACGTAAGGGACGTATTTCAGAAACTAAACATAATACATAAACTATTTAAGTTATATGAGGTTGAAACGGAAATTTTATAAAAACTAATTTAAGTTTTATAAACTTACAAAACGACTAATACTTAACAAATATTTGCCGCATGTAAACAAACAAGATCATGTACACGAGTCATGCCCATATTTTTCAAGAAAAGAAATGTAAACTTATGCTCATTTTTATAAAGTTAAAACGTGACATTATTCACATCTTTCAAAGATGAATGAAACAACACTTAACTTAAACATTTTATACTACACTTAGCACTATAATGTCATTTAAGCAAAAGATTTGCAAAACTCGATAAAGTCAATATTTGTATGTGATTAATACTTATGTCTTGTCTTTGATTATTCCGAACCAAAGACTATTCATTCTCGACACCTTATTTGTTGCACGCTTACGCAATTCCAAGAGCCAATACACTCAAGCATTTAGAAAACCGTTTTCAAACTTAAATGCTACCACATAAGCAATAATAACACAACACTTTAAAACTTTTAAGTCTAAATAAACTACATTGAGTCTCGAGCTTAAACTATGGACTAAACCATGCCTTACTGATGGCGGTGTTCTATGTCGTGTGTAGTTGCGGTTTAGCAGTATTAATGCCTACTCAAGTTTTAAATTTGTATTTAGCCGACTTATCAATAACACACACACCTAACGAGCAGTGTACCCGGTCAGTTAGAATATAATGGTAAGTAGAGTGTCGATCACTAAGAGTGAAACGTATTATCTAGTTAACCTAATCAGAATTTTAATATCCTAACTTAGTTTTATAGTCTAATCTAACGAAAGGGGGTTCAGCCTGAGAGACTGGCACAGTTTGGTTTTATTAAACAGTAATTAAACTAATGAGCACGAATTAGCGAATAGCAACATGTACACATATAGATAATAGAAGCAGAAGAAGGCCTGTCCTGATAGTTAAGTAGCTTATAACTTGTTTTATTGCTAGTTTTATATGATGAGTATTGTAATCTAATCTGTCTCGTTGGATCCTAAATATCTGTTAGACCCGTTTCCCGGGTGTTGGGACCCCACCCTAGATGAAAGAGGATTAAAGACTTTACGTGATTGGTTAGTCAAAGAATGTTACGTGGAAGTCAAACCCGATATTCAAAGAATGTGTAATGTGGTTTAGAAAGTATTATGAGTCACCAATATAAAGGAAAAGAACTTGAGGGACCTAAGTTGACAGAATCCGAAAATAGTACTAGAACCAACTTGTTCTAGTACTACAACTAACTTGTTCTAGTCTGCAGGGACTATTCTTGCCAAAACCTCAAAGTAGCACTAGAAACAACTTATTCTAGTACTAAGGATGAATGGTTACATGACCTAAGGGACTAATAATGTCATTAGGCCAAAGTTGTGGTGGCTTATATGAGAAGGAATTCCCAGACATTCTAAAATGTTCCAGGAAAGTGTGGTGTGTTCTTGTGTGTCGACATAGAGCAAGAGAGAAGAGAGGGAAGGCTTAACATATGATCTTTTGATGAAAGAATTAGACTCCCAATTAAAGAGATAAAGCCCTAGTAATGATTCTATGCAAGTAAGTGATCACTATCTTGAGTTAATTTATGAATATTGAATTAGGGTTCATATGGAGTAATTGGGGATTTCATCATATGATCAAGATATGATCATATGATGGTATATAAAGGATGATAAGTAAGTTATGGTGGGTTTTGTATAAACCTTTGTTTATGATTATTGATTGTTATGCTACTAGGTTTGGTAATGATGAAGGATGATGATGAATAGTGATGTTGTTGATGGTGATTTGGTATATTGATAGCTAGCTTGGAATGAAGGTAAGTAACTTGTACTAAAATATATGTTATATGTATATTATCCATATGTGTATTATGATTGTGATAGTGTAGCATATGGATTGAGTAATGAATGAAGACTATGTGGTATAGTGAATGTTATGGATTGAAGTAAGTGATCATGATGCTTATGTGCTAATATGTGTATGATATATGTTTTATGTCGGGTTACTTACTAAGCGAAAGCTTATGGTTTAGTTGTCTAACCATGTTTTGTAGGTTCATATATCATGGAGATTCTACGGTTTGGAGTATGAGTTAAGACTTGCTTATATGCGAAGTGTAGAAGGGTTTGGTAAGATAGTAGGAGCTAGGTAGTATACCGAGCTCAAGTGTCATGTTTGTACCCCCGTTAGTCTTTTATGGGTTGTTAAAGGGCAGCCGTATGGCAAAGTGTATGTCAAGAGTTGTATGACAATTTGGCAGTCATTTGATAAGTCAAAGTGTGGTTTATGTGTTTTTGAGTAAAGTTAAAGGGGCGTTTGGTTTAAGTGTAAACATACCCATTTTGAGTAGTAAACGGGTCAAGTGTTATTGAAACATGTTTGATATGTTAAATGATTGATTTCTGGAAAGTTTGGTGTAAAACGAAAGTGATATAAGTGGTTTGTTGCGAAATGGGTCAAAACGGGCTATTTGCATAACCCGTCGTAAAGTACCCCTTCGGGGTATCGTAAGATAAATGTTTTTGCATGAAAATGAGCCCATTCATATACCAATTAAATCTGGAAAGTTTGGTTGAGTTTCGAGTTCGGGAGGCCGGGTTTCCGGCCGGGGATTTTGAAAGTGATTTCGGGACAACAAGTTGTCCAGATTTTCCGGGCAGACTGTGCAAATTTTTGGCAGTTTTAAAAAATTCATATCTTTTAATCCGTAAGTCGTCACGGGTTGTGCCACCTATCGTTTCGAAGGTGATTGAGTCTATTTTCATCTAAAAATAGCCCCAAGGTCTGATTATTTACTGATTTTTGTAAGTTTATGAAAGAGTAACAGCAGGTCAGTTTTAGTTCAAGTGTTTCCGCGTAAAAAGTCAAAGTTTTCAAAGTAAGCGGGCACGGGGTGTTACAATATCGGCGAGTAAACTCTTAATAATTACTTATGTTTATCCTACCTTCTAGATGCTAGATAAGTAGGCGAGGAACAGGGTAGCCCAGAAAGCTCAACTAAACACAGAGGTGATCAATGCATAAATACAATTCACCAAAAACATCACCATATAAACTTTAATCGATGGGAAAGCAATTTTAAGGGGATTATGTATGGTAGCCTAGTATGTCCGTCAAATCCTGATGAATTAAAGCTTACTAATACCATAAACGAAACTACTTAATGAATTAAATACACGCAGGACCTTCTTACAACTCTAATATCTTCGTTTTGCAGTGTGTCTTGTGATGCTTCTTCGACTGAATTCGTCTCCTTAGGGTTTTGTTGCACCCAAAATTCGTATCTGTCTTGGGGTATTTATAGTTTCTGTCCGAGGGCACGGTGCGGCGCATCGAGTAAGTAGATGCGGCGCATTGACTTAACTTCGCGTGGGGTTCAAGATTAATATATTCTGGAATATTCGTACACCATCTTCAGATGCAGCGTAACTTGATTTTGTATGCGCCGCATGTCCTTTAGTATCTTGGATAGTATCTGGTGAGGTCTGGATAGTGATACATCGTATGTCAGACGTAAAATGCGGCGTATCTGGAGTAGAACAAGCTTGATCTTCTTCATTGACCAAAGTTTCATATGCGGCGCTTGATAGAATTACATGCGGCGCATTCTTCAAAGTCAGACAATGGTCTTCGAATTCATCTAAGTATGATATTGCGATATATCTGTTGATAGAGATACAACGCATCTTCTGGATTTGAGTAGACTTTTGACATCTTGCTAGTTTTGCTCCATAATTCATCCAAAATCGCTAGGTTTCACCAATTGCTTGTTTTATTCTGGGAATTACTAATGTAAACATTAAAGCACCAATTCACATATAAAATACAATAAAACAAGTAAAATAAATAGGATAAATGATGATAATAATATGTACTTATTTGATGTCATCACTTACTAATCTAGGTCGTGTGTTGGTGCCACACTCGCTCTGATTTACTTCGTTTACTGCATACTTTATTGAGGTGACTTTCATAGCCCCACTTTTGCATTGTTTATACTTGCTTTCAAATACTCGGGGTGAGAATACATTGCTTGTTTTTAACATACGGACACAAGCACTTTAACGATTATACTTCCATAACCAAATGAATCGGCTAAGCCAAATGAACTAGCAAACCTGCCAAATGGACTGGCCAACCTGCGATGTACATACACAACCGAATGTATCGGTACACCACTGTGCGTTCCCGACCAAATGTATGGTTAAGTAAATATTGAACCTTGTGATCCACACTATTTTTACATACTTAAACCTATGAACTCACCAAATTTATGTTGGCACTTTAGCATGTATTTTTAGGCTTAATGATGATAACTTACTTCCGGAGGTGCTTGGCAAGGGGCATGGTCATAGGAAACTCTGATAAACGTTTTGGGACCGCTTATTTATTTTATGGGCCTTATTTCCGCACTACTTTTGCATAATGTAAACTTAATGCTTTTGATAATGAAAGTTATTTTAAACAATTGAGTTAAAACTATTCCATGTACCTTGTATTGAGATACCAATTGAGTAGCACCCGAGTGACATGTATGCTTGCGCTGGACCTGAATTTGGGGGTGTTACATATACCACTATAGTCAAATGCTACACCTTTTATGCTCATTGAAGCACGCCCATTCATTATTGAATCTTTTCAGCCAATTTTCTTCTGCCTTTTCTCCACCATTACACTTTTTTAGATAGGGATTGCAGGTAGGCCATGCTTGAGTTACTCCTTTCTCCTTGATCTTCATAGGTTTACAGTAGTAGACTATCCATTGGATCTTGTCATCAAGGTTAGCGTTCATGAAGTGTGTTTAGAACCATATTTTTTATTACCTCTTCTTCCTCGAAGCACCACCATAAACTAGCTTACTTTTCCAATTCCCTGATTCTTATTATACCGCCACCATTGCGATGTTTGAATAAGGGGTTACAAGTTGGCAAGGTTAATTTCTCATTGTTATACTCGGTAGTCATAGGCTCATAACAATGAAGCTTCCAAATAGCAGTTACTGAAGCAGAATTTCTGTTTCCTTCATCATCCTCTGAATCCAACCAAAACGACTCATCTCCATCGCTTTCCCCGGAGTCACATTCCTGTTCAAATCTTAAACACAAAGGAATCTCATAGGTAAAAAGATCTTAAGAAATATCAAGCATATACCAATGCTCCTCTTCATCCACAATATTAGTTGTATACACATTAGCTACTTCCTTATTGGTTTGACATAAACCTCCGTTCATAACTAACACTACCCTGTCGTTATTAATTCCTAACGAAATTTCTCTTTCACAAACACTAACTCGGGCATATGAAGTAGCAAGGAAAGCTTTTCCTAATATAATACACATTTATCACTACAAAGTCGGTGGGGAACAAAAATTTGTCAACTTTGATTAACACATCTTCCACAATTCCTACCGGATTTGTCCTAGTCATATCAGTTGTTAGTGCAAAAAGTGTGAATGGGTTAGGATTGGGCTTAGTCCGTTATGGGCCGTCCTTGATGGATCATCCGCTGTGTGATTTATGCACTAATCCAAGTAGTAGATTGAATTCCCTGCATAAACAAAGGTAAACCATTAGCCTTATCATGGGGACGGACCACATGATTAAACACCGGTGTGAGAGTAGGTAATCATGTTGTCAGATAAATATATATGTGTGTTGGGATGTGTGAGAAAGTCATACCTCGTAAATGTAATTTGGGGTTGCCTTTTATAGGTGGACGAGATACTATGGTTTCCTAATATTTCATATATCTTTGTAGTAGCCGGTGTGGGACCCTTGTTGGGCAAGGATCCGCAACTTAATAAAGGTTATAGACGCGGGTCATCATCCGGACTGGGGACCAGTCCGTGAGCTTACCTCAGAAGACTTGCTTAGATGGTCCGCGTCTGTTGTGGAGGATTCGGACCGTGACCTGCTCGTGGCTTGGGTCATGATGATATCTGGATACTTGTTTTGTTAGGTCGGGGCCAAGTTTATAATACGGTCCAGGCCTAGTAAGCCTACTATCCGTATTATACTTCTTCATCAGCCATTTCAACCATTAGTTTGGTTCCCTTTATATTTGTTAGTGCAAGACTTTGAAATAGTGATGTAGGCATAATATTAACTCTAGAACCCAAATCAGCTAATGCCGTTATATTCAAATTACCAATAGTGCACGGAAGAGTGAACCCTTCAAAGCTAAACTCTTTTTTTCTGGTAATTGGCGCACCATAACTTCTTTAGTTTTGTCCTGTAAGAAGGTAACCCCACAAATTTCATTTGTATTATGATGGTTTTCATTGGAGTTGTTTACCTCTTTGTCAACAAGTATCACCTTGCACGAGCCCATGGTACTCTTGCTTAATTCTATCACATTTTTCTTATGGATGTCATCAGCTAATTTTCCAATCATGGCTTCAAGATATTTGGGAGATTCATCATGATTAATTAGGCTCTTGTTAGTGGTTTCTTGAAAAATTTTCAGTCATAAGTTTAGCTCATTCTGTTTTTTGGTGATGTCTTCTAGGTACTTATTGATAATTTCCTCAAGATTGGATCTTTTTTCCCCATATGGTGCTCCATTATACCCAGGTGTTCCCACGCGATAACTATTGCTATAGTTTCCTTGGAAAGGCTTCCTTCACCATACTTGACCTTCTCAGTTTTCTTTTCTTCCTTCAATGGGCAGTCTTTAGCCAGGTGAGCACCCTCATAAATTTCGCATCCTACTTGAATAGCATGCACATTTTCTTTTAGCTTTTTCATATCCCTACCAATACTTTCAAGTTTGTTAGCAATTATTGCAATACCATCTGAACATCCTCCAATGCCTCTACTTCTACCCCCATCATGCCATTTTTTAGAATGGTCCGCATGTCTTTTATAACCTTTAGAGCTTGAATAGGAGTCATCCCAGGGATTGGCCCTTGAAAGTCAAGAATTTGCCTTGTGGAAATGTTGATCCCTTTGTAGAAGATGTTGACCATCTGTTGTTTGTTGAGGTCATGAGTTGGGCATCTGTAGAGTAGATCATTGTACCTTTCCCAGGCTTGGTACAATGTTTCATCACCGTCTTGCTTGTAGTTGTGAATATCTTCAAGTTGTTTTGCCGTCTTTGAAGGAGGGCAATATTTTTAGATGAACTGTATCTTTAAGAAATCCCAAGTGTTGAAAGTTCGTGTTGGCAATCTATCAACCCATCTCTTAGCTGCCCCCATGAGTCTCATAAAAAACACTAAGAGCATGATTGCATCGTGAGACACGCCAGGAATGTTGAATAGGCTCATGATGTACAAAACATTATCAATATGCTCGTGAGCATCTTCCGTCTTGCTTCTCGAAAAGGGGTCTTTCCGCAACTCGCTTATGAACTGATTCTTTATCTCGAATTGAACATCAGCTCCAATAATTGGCCTAACCAAACCAGGCCCTTGTTCCTCTCGCGTTAAAGCGAGATATTCTTCAAGAGTAAGAGTATCGATGCCAACGTCACCCATGGTACCTGAAACTAGAAAAGAAATCGTAAGATTGTGAAAAACTAAACAAAAATTTAAAATTTAAACAAAATCCTAAATAGCTCCTCGGCAGCGGTGCCAAAAATTTGATGCATGATTTCTGACCAGGTTTTACTATTTATAATTTCTCGTCTACCTAAGGTCTACCTAATGCACTAACGGGCAGTGTACTCAGTCGTCTATAATGTAGTTGTCGGTAAAGCCGAGGTCGTCCCAAGAGCAATGCGTGCGGATTTAATCTAAGTCCTAATGTCACTGATTTTAAAAGGGGTTTTGTAGATTGATTAATTAAACTAAAGAAATTAAACGAAATAAACAAAAGCGAGTAAATAAATGTGAGATATCAGTAGGGAGAGAAGTGCTAGCCTAATTACTACTCTTGTTATGTCATGATTATGTTTTCTAATTAATGTAACCTATCGCTTCATACGGGGGTTTAATTCGACTAGACTCACTTGGTCAATTTGTCTAGCCCTATCTTCCACAACGTCCTATTCCGTAACATAATGATTACAGGAGTTCATGGGTTTACGAAATGTAAGAGTCAATAAGCACTTCTACTAACCAAGACTTATTTAATGTAACCCGGCCTCTTGGAACTTAGATTCCCCTTAGTTAAGCATTTCTATTTGAAAGGTGATCGCTAGGTGAAATTCTCACGCAAATAGTGATAGTCCTATGGTCAATTCCTGTCACTATTCGTAATCTGATTCAATAGGGTTCTATTGTCAATTCTCCTAGCTTCCTAGATACTACCCAAACTTCCCTGCTACCGAAACAAAGCTGTCCCAAAATAAGCTAAGAAAGTGTACAAACAAAGCGATAAAGAAACGAGAAAACTACATCATAACAATAACAATTTCTTAACAAGGCTAACACCAAAGCTGTTTAGCCAATAATATTAAAGCATGCAGCGAATTCAATGTTTAACATTATAAATGAAGACATGGAATTGAATATACAAATGTAATATGAAATACTAAAACTTATGATTCGTAAGCATGAATTCTCCCTTGGAAATGACTTGTATGCTGCTAAAATACGTCCTCCTTGGATCCCTAATTCGTCCTCTGGTTGTTGTGTGTGAAAGAGATATTTAAAAATGCGGAATTAGGCCTTGTATTTATAGCCTCGACTATGTTACGGCGTAACCTCTAGGGTTAGTTACGCCGTATCCTTTGAATCTTGGACGATCTTATCCTTAGTGGTGAAGCTACGGCGTAACCTAAGGATAGGTTACGATCGTAGAACACTCGTACACCACTTTACACCGTAACTTCCATAATGGTTACGTTGTAACATTCTTCTAAGTGTTGAAGGCAAATATATGGCGTAACCTCAACGTAAGTTACGAACGTAAAACTCTCGTACCCGAGTTTATGCTGTAACTTCTGATGTGGTTATGTTGTAACCTCTTAGCTTCTGATGTGGTTACGTTGTAACCCCTTAGTCAGCGTTGACTTCAGTCTTCTAGTATAAATCATTGTTACGGCGTAAGTAGAGAGTTGATTTACGCCGTAACTCTTGTCCGGTCAGGATACTCAAGTATATTTTCATTAAACACCTTCCAAATCCGCGTCTCGTCGTTCCAATGCTCATTATTGGCCTGAAAATGAAATATAAATGAATAAGAGTATATATTCCAATAATATGATACAATTGATGAGCGTATTTGGGGAAATTGACACTAAAATATCATGACTATTTGATGTTATCAATTTCTCTATATTGTATTAAGCATTTATCAAATGTGATTCGTTCTTTCTATATTTGAGAACTTTTAAAGTAATCCTCAGTTTTCTTCCTTGCATAATATCACTATTTAGAAGGCGGCGCTTCTTTCTATTTGTCAAAAATGTAACTATTTCGATAATAGAATTAGATTCTTAAAAAAAGAATTAGGGTGACAAGCGTATCACACAGTAAACTCATCAGAACGGTTAGATGAATACTTATACCCAACCCATTGGGCATAATATATACGCGGAAAACCGACCCTCACTTTACCTGCCAAGTTTTTTAACAGAGTTTATTACATAAGTTTTTGAAAGAAGCCAATGGAGAGAGTATTCTAAATTACGCAATGGCTCGAGGGGGACCACAACTCTTAAACAATTTAAGAGTTTCTACATCATTTAACTAACTATAAATATGTAAAAAAAAAAACCCAAAAAATCGCTAGTGAATATCATATCAAAAGTCTAAATGCTATAATTGATGATAAGAACAAACTATAGAAAGATAGGTAATTATCCTTCACATTTTCAAATTGGTCTAAGAATTCTATAAGAGATGCAACATCACCATGTATTTCAATAGTCATGTCCATCATATTTTAAAAGTTATTTGAGACATTATGGCAGTAGTACATTTTCAAACTACATGCAGGCCGTTAACAGAACTAATGATGCGTAAGTTGGAGTAACAAAATAAGAATAGATCACTAGCAATGGAAATCATGAAGCAGTTATGCAAAGGTTGATATAAATAAAGCAATGATTAGTGCCTTCTAGAAGTACACTTGTGCAGAAGACTATAGAGAGAGAGAGGGAGATTCTAGAAGATGACCCAATCATTGTTGGTGGTTATGAGCACAGAACAGGGTAAAGATAATCAATAGCCTAACAACGTACTAATTAAGGTTACCGGATATCACTTGGAATCGTGTTATTACTTTCCAAAGTAAACTATTCGACCCTAATGCCTGGGTATCACGAATATCTACTTGGGATAAGACCAAATGCTTTTTAATGATTTTGGCACAAATCAATAACCCTTCGTGTATAAGTGTTATATGTTTTCTGTGTGTGTTTCATGCATCAATTGATTTACCTATTTATAGGTAATATTACTCAACCCTAGTCAATGGAATTAAGAGTGATTAACGGCCCATTAATCCCACTTAATTTGCCTCCATAATTATAGGTATTAGTGGTTACACGACCAATTAAACGTGGTCATTAATGCAGTTATAACTGCCACTTGAATAGGTCAAAATAGTTACTAATCAAGTTTGAATTCAGTCCAGTGAGTTCGTTATACTCACTGATGAACTAGTCCCTGAGGACATGACAACTCACTGATGAGAGCTGAACTCATCATCCGGATGAATACCATTCAGTCCAGAGTATCACTCCCTCAAGGAGTGAACTCACTGAACTTCATCAGATACTGAATAACACTTAACCATTATATGAGTCAGGGTGTTCAGGGGCCTGATGGGTGTACACTCCGTACCTCCTACCCATTGCCAGGTTTGAACTAAACCCTCAAGTGCACTAAATTTTCCAACAATCCTCCCCAAATTTAGTTCACTTCCTTTGCATGAAAACAAACATTAAACAAAACATATGCATAAACGCAAATATCCTGAGGATTGAATTTCCATCTTAGTACAATACACGTTCAAATATTCGAGAATCATGGTGTTCCAAAGAATTGAACCCTTCAACCCATTTGAATACCTGAAGATAAAATACACATACATTTTCAAACACTTAAACACTCCTGACACTATACAAGCCATGTGTCCATATCCAATTCATAAATGTTGTAAAAACTAAAAGTCCATAGTTTCTTGAAGCGGCAAAACTTCAACATTCACATAGGTGGTTCCTCTTTATTCATGCTCCTGCCAAGCACTTTTTCAAAGAAAATTAACCATTAAGAAGTAATGACTTCATCCTCCTTTTCAGCAAGTTCTGAACACAACCTTGGGATGTAGAGTAATACATGTGCTCCAGTACACTGAATGTTCAACTTTCCACATTGAACTCAGCTCCCAAGTTTCCTCAGGAGGGAGTTGGGTGTCCTAGCATTCAGTGACTAAGTTGGACTTCAGACCCATCCTTTTAGCAGACTTTATAACCAAGTCTCTAGCAAGACCCTTCGTCAAGTGACAACTAAATTCTGTTGAGATCTAACAAACTCTATAGAAATCACCCCATTCATGATAAGTTCACAAATCATGCTATGCCTGACACCTAAGTGTCTAAACTTCCCATTGTACATCTGGCTATAAGCTTTTGCCAATGTAGCAGCACTATCACACCGGATAGAAATAGGTGCTATAGGTTTAGGCCACAATGGAATTTCAAGAAGCAAGTTTTTCAACCATTCAGCTTCTTTACCAGCAACTGCTAAGGCCCCAAAATCTGATTCCATTATTGAACTGGTGATGCAAGTTTGCTTCTTGGATGCCCAAGAAATTGCACCTCCACCAAGTAGGAATACCCAGCCACTGGTAGACGAATTGTCTTTAGTGTTACTGATCCAACTTGCATCAGTGTAACCTTCCAACACTGATGGATAACCAGTATATGAGAGACTATAGTCCATAGTTCTCTTCAAATACTTCAGTACCCTCTGAACTGCTTGCCAATGATGAGCACTAGGATTACTAGTATACCTGCTCAGTTTACCCACTGCAAAAGCAATATCAGGTCTTGTACAGGTCATGGCATACATCAGGCAGACAATTACCCTAGAATACTCAAGTTGAGATACAGCTTTGCCAGTATTAGGCATTAGCTTCTCAGTTGTATCCATAGGAGTACTCACTGGAGTACAATCAAAGAAATTAAATTTCTTCAGTACCTTCTCAATGTAATGAGACTGAGAAATTGATATAACATTGCTTTCATGTTTAATCCTTATACCAAGGATAACATCAGCCTCCCTCATGTCCTTCATGGAGAACCTTGATGACAAAAATTCCTTTGTCAGGTCAACTTGATTTTGGTCAGTGCCAAAGATTAACATGTGATCAGCATATAGGCAAATGATGACTCCTTTACCAGATTCATCAAATTTGCTATATACACATTTGTCAGCCTGGTTAAGAACATAACCATTAGACAAAACCACTTCATCAAATTTTTGATGCCATTGCTTAGGTGCATGTTTCAATCCATATGAAGACTTAATCAGTTTGCACACCTTGTTTTCATTTCCAGGCAAGATGAAGCCCTGAGGTTGGTTCATATAAACCTCCTCATCCAATTCACCATTCAAGAAAGCTGTCTTCACATCCATCTGATGAATAATCAGATTGTGAATTAATACTAAAGCAATCAGTAGCCTGATGGTACTGATACGTGCCACAGGGGCATAAATATCAAAGTAGTCTATCCCTGACTTTTGTTTAAAGCCCTGAATGACTAGTCTAGCCTTGAACTTTTCAATAGTTCCATCTACCTTCATTTTCCTTTTGAAAATCCATTTGCAACCAAGAGGTTTGCAACCTGGAGGTAGAGCAACCAACACCCAAGTGTTGTTGCCCATGATGGAGTCAATCTCATCATTTATTGCCTCTTTCCAGAAAGCAACATCCTAGGACTTGATTGCTTCTTCAAATGTTTTGGGATCATCCTCAACAACGAAGCAATAGGAGTATTGGTCAGAGACCTCACTCCTAGTACCTTCAATTAAGTATAATTGAAACTCAGGTCCAAATGACTTTGGAGTCCTGACCCTTTTGCTCTTCCTGAACTCAGGTTCAGGTTGTTGAACCACAACCTCATCAGGGACCCGAGATGATAATTCATCAGGGACCTCTGATACACCAATGTCATCAGTACCATTTGGAATCCTGTGACTTGGTCTAGGGACTGATGAGAATCTATTCTCATCAAAGAGTGAATCCCTTGATTCAATTATTGAGTTAATTGAAACATATTCATTATGTTCAATGACATAGAACCTGTATGCCTTGGAATGCTCAGCATATCCAACAAAGATGCATTCAATGCCTCTTTCACCCAGAGTTTTTAACTTTGGATCAGGGAGTCTTACAACTGCCTTACAACCCCAAACCCTGAGATAATTCAGGTTGGGTTTCTTCTTATTCCAGAGTTCATAAAGGGTAACCTTGTTCCTTTTATTTGGAACCCTATTTAATAAATAGCAAGCTGTTAACATAGCTTCTTCCCAGAACCCTTGACTCAGTCCTGAATAGGACAACATGGAATTAACCATCTCCTTCAGTACCCTGTTTTTCCTTTCAGAGATACCATTTTGTTGAGGAGTATAGGGAGCAGTCGTTTCATGGATTATACCAATAGACTGAAAATACTGAGTATCCATGTACTCACCTCCCCTATCAGTCCTGAACCTTTTGATCAGTGACCCAAGTTGCAACTCAACTTCAGTTTTAAATACTTTGAATTTATCTAATGCTTCATCCTTGGTATGTAATAGATAGACATAACAAAACCTCGAAGCATCATCAATAAATGTCACAAAGTATTTCTTGTTCCCCAAAGAGGGAGTGGCATGCAAATCACACAGGTCACTGTGTATTAGCTCCAAGAGCTCAGTCTCATGTTTTACACTCTGAAAAGGTTTCTTAGTTATTTTGGTCAACATGCAAGTCTTACACTTTTCAGTGTCCATCTCAAAAGCTGGGATTAACCCATCCTTAGACATATCTTGCATCCTTTTAAAGTGTACATGGCCAAGTCTAGCATGCCACAGGGTGGATTCGTTCAGTTTAGAGGTGGTGTCAGAGACAACATTAAGCCTGAACATTTGATAACACAAATATCCAAAACCAATAAACACACCATGTTTAGACAGAATAAATTTATCAGATTCAATAACTTCTTTATATCCATGATTATTCAAAACACTACTTGAAACCAAGTTCTTCCTTATATCAGGAACATGAATAACATTAAACAAAGTTACAATCTTTCCAGAACTAAAATTAAGATCTACACAACCACGAACATGTACCAAAGCTGTTGACTCATTTCCCATGTGAAGAATAGAACCATCATTCAGTGACTCGTAAGTCCTGAACCATCTTCTATCTTTGCACACATGAAGAGTTGCTCCAGAGTCAACCCACCACGCAACATCATCATACTGCACATAGTTAGATTCAGATACATATGTAACATAATAAACCTGAAGAGATTCATTAAACATATTCTGACCTTTCAGTGAGTTAGAAGGACCTCCACTCCCTGAACCACTAGTGCCTGAACCATTGGATTTACCTCCAATCTTAACACCTTTGCAATCCCTTTTAATGTGACCAGATTTGCCACATTTCCAACAAGTAGGTGTTGCCTTCTTGTTAGGATCAACCCTTGTGTTATCATGATGTTTACGTTTGCCATTGTTGTCATTGTACCTGGTGGAATTGTTATGTTCCACCATATTGACAACAGATGCACCAGTAGCATTTCTACTCTTTGGCTTGTCATTATCCTGCACCCTGAGGGATTCCTCAATACGCAAATGACTACCCAACTGAACAAGTGTCAGTTCTTCCTTCTTATGTTTCAAGGTATGCTTGAAATCTTTCCAAGAAGGAGGGAGTTTGTCAATGATACAAGAGACTGAAATAGCCTCATCCATGTTCATTTTATGTTGTGTAAACCTTCCAAGTATTCTAAGAAGTTCATTATATTGTTCCATGACTGGTCTTGAATCAGTCATTTTGTAATTGGTGAAATTACTTACAAGAAACTTCTTACTTGAAGCATCCTCAGCCATATATTTGGCATCCAAGGAATTCCACAATCCTTTAGAAGATTCAACATTCTGATAAATGTCAAAGAGAGAATCAGACATACCATTTAGAATTAAACCTCTGCATACATAGTCATCATTCTCCCATTTGCTTCTTTTCCTTATCTATTCCACAGTAGCATCATCCCCATGATCTTCAGGAATAGCAGTGCTTAGAACATACACCACATTCATGCTTGACAGCAAGAAGTGCATATTCTTTTGCCATCTTCTGAAATCAACACCTTCAAACTTTTCCAATTTGGAAAAGTTAGCAGCCATATGCCTCATAGCAGCAACCATTGATTATCACAAAATAGTTTACTTTGATTGTTGGTGGTTATGAGCACAGAACAGGGTGAATATAATCAATAGTATAACTACGTACCAATTAAGGTTACCGGATATCACTTGGAATCGTGTTATCACTTTCCAAAGTAAACTATTCGACCCTAATGCCTGGGTATCACGACTATCTACTTGGGATAAGACCAAATGCTTGTTAATGATTTTGGCACAAATCAATAACCCTTCATGTATAAGTGTTATATGTTTTCTGTGTGTGTTTCATGCATCAATTGATTTACCTATTACTCAACCCTAGTCAATGAAATTAAGAGTGATTAACGACCCATTAATCCCACTTAATTTGCCTCCATAATTATAGGTATTAGTGGTTACACGACCAATTAAACGTGGTCATTAATGCAGTTATAACTGCCACTTGAATAGGTCAAAACAGTTACTAATCAAGTTTGAATTCAGTCCAGTGAGTTCGTTATACTCACTGATGAGCTAGTCCCTGAGGACATGACAACTCCCTGATGAAAGCTGAACTCATCATCCTGATGAATACCATTCAGTCCAGAGTATCACTCCCTCAAGGAGTGAACTCACTGAACTTCATCAGATACTAAATAACACTTAACCACTATATGAGTCAGGGTGTTCAGGGGCCTGATGGGTGTACACTCCGTACCTCCTGACCTATTGCCAGGTTTGAACTAAACCCTCAAGTGCACTAAATTTTCTAACAATCATGTGTTTGACAAATCATAGTTTAACAAAGTAAGATCATCCACTTGCTTGCGATTAGACTCAAAATAAACGTAAGATTTAGACTCTTTCTTTTTTTTAAACTCGAGGGGGACCACTTGGCTGCGATTAGACTCTCATCAGTCCAAAATAAATATAAGATTTAGACTCTTTTTTTTTCTTTCTTTTTTTTTTTTCTTTTTTTTTCTTTTTTTTTTTTAATTTATTTATTTTTGTCCCAAAAACAAATTACTATCTGAAAAAATTGCTCTACAATATGGTAGTTCTTCACTGCAGATTTAGCATCGGTGCAGAATAGAGTAGAAGAGTTTCAGACTGTGACATTTTTCTGGAGAACTAAGTTTTTTCATTGATGCAATCATCTTCTTGCTTTTATTTGCTTAATGACATTCATCCTAAACTGACCACTATGCATTAGAAATAGAATGAATGTCAAACATCAATCTTATACTTTTCAAATGCAAGTTGATGAATATTTTGCAAATTCTAAAGTTAGTGTTTTATTCTCATAAACATGTCTAAGGCATAAACAATATAATTAACTCAACGTGTACATAGTGGTTAACCATCAATCCATTCCAACCACAGAAAACAATATGAATTCCAGTAATTTAAATTAAAAAAAAAATGTGGATGCCTACTATAAAACAAACCTGTAATCAACCCATTTAAGCACACAAAAAAAAAATCTTAGACTTGTAAAAGAAGATTGACTCTTAATATGGGAAACAATGGGGCGCTGAGGCATTGGCCTCCACTTGTGTATGCTTTTTCTTTCTTCTTGCACTACAAGAAATCGGACATCAGGCGACGATAGTTATCCCGTCGACACAATGTCGACGGGACAAGGCAGAAAACGACAAAAAATCCGCTTGACCGAAGCCAAGTGCGTTGAATTTTTTGGATTGACATAATCCCGTCGACATGTCGATGGGAACAAATTGACCAAAATTTCCAGCCTCAATAATTGCCAAAACTTTGGCGCGAAATATCCCGCCTTTATTATCCCGTCGACATGTCGATGGGATAATATTAAAAATGAAATTACTGCGTGATTAACGTTTGGTTAGTTTTAATTACGTGTTTTGTTTATAATCCCGTCGACGGGATAATAAAGTGAAAATAATGATAGTGAATTAGTGGTCAATACAAATGGCGGGATTTTTTCCCGCGTGTTTTTCCCGTCGACATGTCGACGGGATTATCTCCCCAAAATACTCTCCCCCATATATACTCCACAAAAACATTCCCGTCTCATTTTTTTACCTATATACATTCTCACAAAAAAAAATTCGTCTCATTTTACACATCGATTCTTGATTCTCACAAATAAGTCAATCGTCAATTGTTACAAGACACACATGACTTGGCGTGGTTGCACAGTTGAAGAGGAGTACTCAAAAATCTTGTCACACGAGCTCCTCTTTAATGAAGTTATGTTAACTTTTGGTCATGCAGTTTATGAGGAATATGGTGATTTTAAGGATGCTGAACCGTGGATGAGAGACAAGATTATCGAATGGTGTAGGAAAAAGCCGTACTACAAAGAGTACATGGACGAGCTAGATGCTGTTGAAGCTCAAGCTGCTGCTGAAGCTCAAATTGTTGCTGTTGGAGGTGACGACGAAGCTGAAAGTATGTTGGAAACAAAACTTGATAATCTGGGAAATAGGATCACAAATCTTGAAGCTACGTTTGCACATATCAAGGAAATAAGAGCAAGGAAGGGAAAAGATGGTGCGAGTTCGAGTAAAGCGGGAAGTAGCCGCAAAAAAAAAATAAATGGGTTGTTTCGTTTGATCTGTTCTTTTGGTTGTCGAGTTGTTTAGTTTGAGTTGTTTCGTTTGGTTGTTGAGTTGTTTAGTTTGAGTTGTTTCGTTTGGTTGTTGAGTTGTTTAGTTTGAGTTGTTTCCTTTGGTTGTCGAGTGGTTTACTTTGTTTGTCGAGTTGTTTAGTTTGAGTCTGTATGAAAATGCATGTGGTTGAGAACTCTTGCTTGTTTTAAATAAACAGTTTGCCTTTGTATTTGATAATTATTGCTCCTTCAGTTATATTATTTGTGCGTACGAATTTAAAATATAAAGGATGTTCAACATCAGTTAACAAAACAACAACAACATTTTATTAAACAACAATAATAACAATAACAGCAAACAACATCAACAACAACAAACAACATCATTTTATTAAACAACAACAGCAAACAACATCAACAACAACAACAACAACAATAACAGCAAACAACAACAAACAACATCAACAACAACAACGTACAACAACGATAACAACAACAAAAACGATAACACTTCTACATATGAAATTTATCCATGTCACTTAAAAGGTCACGGAGTATTGCATCCGACTGACATGCGTGGTCGTGGTTGGGATACGTTGCCATGTCAAGTTTTGCCTCCAGCATCCTTAATTTTGTCTCTAACACGTTTTTTTGTGCCTCCAACACCTGTTTTTGTGCCTCCAGCATGTTTATTCTAAGATTTTTTTCATGACACTTTGAGCACCTTGTTGGAGCAGATCCAGAACCGCTTGATGTTGAAGCTCCAAGAGAACCGATCATCATTTTGGCGAGTCGTTCCTCCTTCCATAAACAAAAAATCACATCCATGGTCTTTTGTCCCAGGCTGTTAAAGAGTAAAAACTATTATTTTTAACAACTAACCAAATTATTTATATAATACACGAAAAAGTATGTAATTGTTCACCTGCGAGAAAGGACACGCATAGTATAGTTTACCACGGGAGTAAGATTTACACGATTCTCGCAGAATCACGTCTCCTCGTTCACAAGGACAAGGAAAAGCTTCAAATTCTGCCATCTTCTTCACCATGATAACAATGTATGTTTGTGGTTGTGAGTGGTGGAATCGTGACCGGGGTGGCCCGATCTACAAGTTAAGGTGATAAAAGGTGGTGGCCGGAAAAAGATTCCGACGGCCGGAAACTGATGGTGTCGCCGGAAAACGGAAACTGCTAGAGTGTGTGAGAGAGAGAGAGAGATAGTAAGATGAGTGTGTGTGTGTGTGTGTGTGTGTGTGTGTGTGTGTGTGTTTATATTGTGAGGATGAGTTGTTAGGTAGGGAAAACCATATTCGTTCGTTTAACATCTCTTGTATAACCATTGCATCTTGACTCGTTCGTTTAACATCTCTTGTATAACCATAGTCGTTCGTTTAACATCTCGTGTCAAAAAGAAAAACAACAAAAAACCAAATTTAAAATTAGTGATAGCTTCTATTTAATAGATTTTTTTTTTAATTTTCCTTTTAGCTTATTAATAAGCAATTTCATCATTTTCATATATCAATAATATCTCGTGTCTAACATCTCGTGTATAACCATAGCATCTCGACTCGTTCGTTTAACATCTCGTGTATAACCATACCATCTCGAGTCGTTTGTTTAACATCTCATGTAGAACCATAGAATCTCAACTCGTCTGTCTAACATCTCGTGCATAACCATAGCATCTCGACTCGTTCGTTTAACATCTCGTATATAACCATACCATCTCGAGTCGTTCGTTTAACATCTCATGTAGAACCGTAGAATCTCGACTCGTCTATCTAACATCTTGTGTATAACCATAGCATCTCGACTCGTTCGTTTAACATCTCGTGTATAACCATACCATCTCGAGTCGTTCGTTTAACATCTCATGTAGAACCATAGAATCTCGACTCGTCTGTCTAACATCTCGTGTATAACCATAGCATCTCGACTCGTTCGTTTAACATCTCGTGTATAACCATACCATCTCGAGTCGTTCGTTTAACATCTCATGTAGAACCATAGAATCTCGAATCGTCTGTCTAACATCTCGTGTATAACCATAGCATCTCGACTCGTTCGTTTAACATCTCGTGTATAACCATACCATCTCGAGCCGTTCGTTTAACATCTCATGTAGAACCATAGAATCTCGACTCGTCTGTCTAACATCTCGTGTATAACCATAGCATCTCGACTCGTTCGTTTAACATCTCGTGTATAACCATACCATCTTGACCGGTTGTGATCTCGATGTTATCTAATTATTATTTATTTTATAAAAGTATTTATAATAAATAATTTTTTTAATTATATTTTAAGTAATTAATTTTGAATTTAACTAGTTATTTTTTAATTTTATAAAACTATTTTTTAAATATATATATATTTTTAATTTTAAAAAAGTATTTGTAATAAATAAAATTTTTTAATTATATAAAAGTAATTTATTAATTTTATAAAACTATTTTTTAATATTTTATTTTTATTTTATAAAAGTATTTATAAAAAATATTATATTAAAGTAATTAATAGTAAATTAACTTAACTAGTTATTTTATAAAATTATTTATAATAAATACTTATAAAACTAATTTTTTAATATATTTTTTATTTTATAAAACTATTTATATTAATTTTTTTTAATTATATTAAAAGTAATTAATATTAAATTTAACTAGTTTTTTTTAAGTTATAAAACTATTTTTTTTATAAAAAGTTTCTTAATATATATTTTATCTTATAAAAGCATTTTATTTTATCTTATACCGTCGACATGTCGACGGGATAAGAAAGCGCTAAAATTTCACGAAAAATTCATTTATCCCGCCAAATGCTAAACGCCAAATTATGTTAACGATCCCGTCGACATGTCGACGGGATAAGAAAAAGATATACCAAAACCAGGTCAAACACTTAGAAAAAAAAACGCAAAAACAACACCCCCTTCCTCCGGCGATTATTGACCCACCACAGCACCATCTCCGACGCCACACCTCACCGGCCACACCAACACCACCATCTCCGACACTACCAGCACCACCACCACCACATTGTACCCCTCCAACACTACCATCTCCGACACCACAGCTCCACCACCACAGTCCAACACCACACACTAGCACCACTGTGCACATCCTCCCCCCCCCCCCCCCCCCCCTCCTCATATACTTAATTCTTCCCCAACCCCTCCTTTGTTTAATTCTTCTTCTTCCCCAACCCTCCTTTCTTCAACAACAGCAGGTAAAGAATTTTTATAATTTTTGTTATTATTATTAATTTAATTGTTATTATTATTGTTTATTTTTGTTATAATTTTGTTAATTTATTTTTTGTTTATTAATTTTTTAATTTATTTTTGACAGCAGGTAAAGAGGGTGAGAGCCGAGAGCGAGAGCCGAGGGTGAGAGCCGAGACAACCAATACAACAGGTAATGTACCTCATTTTATTTTTTTTTATTAACTTTTGGTATCCCGACGACATGTCGCCGACAACAGTTTTTTGTTTAAACTTTTTGATATATTAATTTGCTATGTTTTATTATAGTCCGAACCCAAGACGAGACCATAGCCGAGACCACAACTGAGCCACAGCCGAGTCCACAGCTGATACAGGAGCCGAGACAGTATGTATTCTTTTTTTTTTCATTTTTATGTCGTCTTTGTTGTAATGTTCCATGGGTATCTCTCGACAAACTTAAAAGCCACATAAGCCAAAATGGGTGGGACCCAACTTATACACAATGGGTAGATCACGGTGAACCGGATCCTCTTCCTATAGAAGATAACACAACACAATGTGAGATGAGTGACATGCGTGCGTGCCTTAATGATATTATTGATATTCCTCTAAATAATGAACAAAATGAGCCAACTCCTCCAAATATTGGCGAGACAAGTAACGAGCCGACTCAAGCAACGACACCTCCTGTACGTAACGAGTATGAAGAGTTACTTGCCAGTTCCACCCAGCCTCTTTACCCGGGTTGTGACTTTATGACAACCTTGGATTTTATGTCAAAGTTTACGCATCTCAAGGTCAGCGGTAAATGGAGTGATACTTCATTTAACAATACGCTAAAATTTCTCCAGGAGGTATTTCCTCCCAGGTTAGGTTACAATCTCCCACCATCATACTCTGCTATAAAAAAAACATTTAAAAAGGTCGGCTAAGGGTATGAGTCGATACATGCTTGTGAAAATGATTGCTTTTTATATCGGGGGACTGGTGCCGAAGATTTGGAGTATTGTCCGGTCTGTAAAACGAGTAGATGGAAAGACAAGAACACAACGGGGAAGAAAGTTCCAAACAAGGTGTTGCGTTACTTTCCTATCATTCCTAGGCTACAACGTTTGTACAGATCTATTCACACCGCAAAACATATGACTTGGCATGCTACTGGAAAGTCTACGGTTGATGAGGCGAAAAATGATCCGTTTTTAGGGGGTCATTTAAGCCCGAATCCGAATTTATTTGATCAAATATTGCCCTAAATCGTTCCTTTTGTGATTTTAGGTACTTGGAGAGTGAATTCTGGAAAAGAAGCCATTTTGGACGTTTTTGGAGCATAAAAGTGAAGAAAACGGCAAAGTATCAATTTTCCATGCTGGAAGCACTAGGTGACGGCGTCAAGAGTTACACCTGACGGCGTCAGATAGCAAGAATAAAATACCGTAGGTGGTGACGACGTCAAAAGCCATCCTGACGGCGTCAAAAGTCCCAAGAATAAAATACCGTAGGTGGTGACGGCATCACACAGGCCGTCATAAGGAGATCAAGGCCGTCCGAGGAAGTATTTGGCGGCGAGGTGACGGCGTCACAAGCTTGTCTTGACGCCGTCAGACCAGTTTTCCTATATATAGTTTTCTAGTTTTTTCATTAAAGAGAGAAGTTTTGGAGAAACCCTAAAGACGAATTTGGGTGAACTTTTACAGGTTTTTCAAGGGTTCCAAACCCTTGATACCTTGCATTGTAATTGAGATAAGTATTCTTCTAATTCAATCAATATGTCTATGTGTTGGTTGTCTATATCTTGTTCTTGTCTCAATTCAATTATGCTAGGCTAGATCTCTCTTGTGTTTGCTTAGATCTAATGAAACCTAGATATTGATTATGTGTTGATTACTTGTTTATTCTTGTTCTTGGATGAATGATTTTATATGTTAGGCTTAAGAAAACTGGCAGATCTCCAAACGGTAACATGCTTGAACGTCTTAAGAAACATGAACCGAGGCGTACTAGGTCTTTATTGGTTGTATTTAATGCATGAGCCACTGTTTACAATCCCTATAGTTGTGCTGGGTCATGGTGTAGGAGGAGATAAGAGCTCATAGAATTGGGGAGTTATGTATGTCACCCCATGAATGGTATTAAGGAATATGATCCGTCATCCATGCAATTATAACAAGTAATTAACATATAAAAGATATCTAGGGAGTAATGAAGTCTAAGTAAACACATTTTCTCCAATTACTGCTCACAACCTTAGTATAATTAGTTTATTTTCATTTTTAGTATTTTATTTTGATTGCATCTTAGCTTTGGGTTAGTTGAATAGCAACTAATTCCGCCCACTCCTTCAAAACCCGAGATTTTACTTGCTTTCATAAAAATATAAAAAGACAAAAATAATCATCTCTCACCTTTAGAACTAGTAATTTAGGCTTTCTAATCCTAGCGACACTATTCCTAAGCTGAACGATCAATCCCCCGGTACTTGTCACTATACTATACTACAACGATCAGGTACACTGCCTGGTGGGGGTTGTAAGCTTCTCGAGATCCCTCGAGAGGTAAAGCAAGGTGCGATTCCCACGCATCAAGTTTTTGGCGCCGCAGCCTGGGGAATAGTTATTGTCTAGGTTAGGATTTCTTTTTATTAGGTCTACTTGCTAGATTCCTTTCTAGTAAGATTTTGTTTTTTTTTTAGGTTTTCTTTAGTCTATCTTTTTCTTTGTGTGTTTGTTCGTAATTTCCATTGACTCTTCCGTTCACCATTATGGAGTACGCGAATCCACCATACCACCAACCACAAAGGCCATTCTACCCTATTGATATCTTGAATTTCAAACAATATCGAGATGAACCCATATATGATGCATGGACTCGTTTTAAAATTTTACTTCGAAAATTCCCTCATCATAGTTTCTCTTTAGCATCCCTAACCGAAACCTTTTACTATCGTGTCAGCCGATGTGACCAAATGTGCATTGATGATTTTGCCAATGGGGGCCCTAGGGAATTAAGTGATGAAGAAGCATGGGATACCATAGAAAACTGTGCCCAATATTATTATAGAGTAGACAACCCAACAAACAACATCACAAATCAATCAAAAAAAAGTTTGAAGGAGCAAATAGGAAGCTTGTCTGGGGATGATTACTCAGGGATACCTGTGTGGATGTCACCTAAAGCCATAGTACAAAACAAACACATAGGTGACCTTGATGTGATGGATGATGTAGCCGAACATGATCACATTGATAAAAAAGACCCAGGTTTTATGATCGATGATGATGAATCTTTTGGGCAATTTGTATATAGTAGTCATAATATTGAGGATGATCCTTATGATTCGGATATAGAAGTTGAGATGCCTAAAGAAGCACTTGAGATACTTGGGAAAATGTTAGGGTTAGATTATAATAAAAGACATGTTGAGGATATTGGTGATCCTGACACAAGGAATGATGAAGTAGAAAATCTAAGCCCACCAAGTACCCCACAAGTCCTACCATCACTTGAGGAATACACACCACCCGTGACTTACCCGGAAGAAGTAGAAGAGACTATAGGAGCCCCAATAGAGGTAGAACCCTTGTACCAAACACCACTAGAGGATATAGGTTTGAATACTTGTAGTGATAACCTTACTCTTAGTTCTAGGGAATTACCTAGTGTTGATGAACCAGAACCTCAATCTTCACACAACTTTCCATCCTTAGATATACATCTAGGAGACAAAAGAGGATCCGACCCACCCATCAACCCATGTAGTCCGGGTAGTCTTAGGATAAAGGCAATGGACTCTAAGCCTTGTAGAGAGGAAGCCAATATAGGAGTGGAAAATAGCCTTACATGCTTACATCACCCATTTATGATTGATCACAAGAAACATTATGGGTTTAAACCGGGGTTATTAGGTCAAGATGGATCCCCAACTTGTAGTCTCTTGAAGATAATAGAAAATGATCCCTTTCTAGGAGAAAATCTTAATTCACCTATTAACCCGATTGAATTAGGTAAGGTTATGATGATAGGAGCACACCCCTTTGAGCATATAATTCATCCACCACTCTTTCCTCATGAGGCATATTTCCACCCTAAGGGTGTGTATCGCTACTTCCACCCGCACTTAATCCTAAGTGTAGGAAAAACCTCCCCCATTTCCGTTAAATAAGGGTAGAGTCAGGCTCGTGACTCGAACAAAAAACAAGCGCTTCTTGGGAGGCAACCCATGTTTTGTGTGATTTTTATTTGTTTGATTGTTATTTGCTTCCGTATGCATGCTTTGTTTTTATTGTTGGTTGATCATGCTTCTAAAATAAAACGTGGAAATACTTTACTATGTTGTTTAGCCTAGTCTTAACTACAACCTAAAAGTATTTTTTGCAAAAGATAAGTGTAAGGGGAAACCCCAAATATGTTTTTAAGAAACAAACCGATCATGATTCTCCACAATATTAAATAAACATGTATATTCGTATTTGTTAGAGTCAAATGCTTGTATTGAGTCATAATGAAGTTTTGCAGGATTTTCCAGGAAGTAGGACCAAGTTTTTCTAGAAAATTTCCGGAAACTTAACATAAGAATTTCTGCAGGTCCATTCTGACGGCGTCAGAGTTTACTCTTGACGGCGTCAGGAGTTAAAAATCTGGAAATTTTACCGGTTTTGTTTTTCTAACGGAGTCTTATGGTTTTTGTGAATTATTAAGTTTTATAATCTCCAGGAAATCTGCAAACTTCATTCCACAAGCATTATATCTTACTTTGTTTTCTAGGATTTATGAACTTATATAGGATGCCGCCGATTTTACGCGAGGTTGTCTTGTCTATTTTGTCAGGTTTTACAGGTTATGTTCGACAAGGAGATGATTTATATTCTGGAAGGGAAGCTTTGATTGTTCGTTTTCTTGGAAGAAGATTTAACCTGGCCACTTAAAATCCATGCCGAGCGAATCAGGGGAGTATTTGATTTCATTCTCTTTACTTTTTCACTTTTACATTCTTTACTTGAACATTGGGGACAATGTTCATCTTAAGTGTAAGGGGAGGGTAAAAAGATGATACCTTACATATGCACTTTCGCTTGAGTTTGTTTTGTTTGATAGTAGATGTGTAATAAAACTATGAGAAATACTTGTTAGTGCAATTTTAGCGCCAAATTTAAAATTTTTTACAACATTTAGGAGTGAAACTTTAGCCATAGCAAGCGTCTCATGGATAGGAGATTGTATGACTAGCACAAAACCGTATATTCAGAAAAATTTTCCACCCAAAAATGTGAGGTTCGCCTTTAGATTTGATAGGAAAAGCATTCATTATTAGTGCTTATGAGTGTACCGGTAGCATTTAGATTCTAGAACTTGCGTTAGTGATGCATCCCGAGACCGCTAGTGAGACTACATTCGTGTAGTAGGATTTACTACATGATAAGAGGCATTAGGATCACCCTTGTGTTAAACCCGTATTACAATTACTTGACCATTTAAGTCATATTACTTGGCTAGTTAAGTCAACTAATTTTTCCCACACCCTTAGCGTTGTACTCATTTTTAGTACACGAAACCCCTAGTACACCCCTCCGAGCCTATCTTTTCGTTTCTAACTTTAAGCATTTTACTTAAAGGAAGAATTTGTTACACCCCACTTAAATGTACAACCAAATCGCCTTAGCCTTCCGTGTATGCGCTCATTTTTAGTGCATTATTGTTATTTGTTAAACCCTAAGTTAACTTTCTAATTGATTACATGGTTGCTAAGTCGAGTCATATCCTTGTACATATTGTTTTGGGACGATTGGGACTCATGGGTAAGTACTTATTTTATGGAGTAATGGGGAAGAACATCATTTATTACCCCCATATGTACGTTAATCTTAAAAGTGCTCCAAGTGTTTTGATTTTCTTAATTCGAGTCATTAGAATAGTTGAATGTAAAGTATGTTAAGATTCAAGTGTAAGGGGAATTCTCATCCCCTATGATGTATTATTTTGGATGGTAGGGTAAAAGTGTATGTCTAAAAAAAAAAAAAAAAAAAAAAAATAGAAAAAGGAAAAGAGAAAAAACATACGGACTACCATCCCTTTTTATTCTATGTTCATTTTATGTTTTTGTTATTTTTCATTTATTAGTTTAAGTCGAGTCTAGTCTTGGCTTAGCAACGCCATATTGTACATGTAATTAACCAAGATTGTTAACTCGCCACCAATAAAACTTCCTTTATCCAACAAAACCGTGTAATTCATATCCCTATACCTAACGTTACAACCCTTTAAAAGACCTCTTTGAAAGTTTATCCTAGGTGCTTACGCCATGTGGTGGAGGTTTGATCCTTTCCCAAGCCTATGGTAATCTATTTTGCTATGACAGGTAGTGAGAGATATCTTCCATTTCCATAATGTTATATTACTTTATTACACCCGAGAGATGTGAGTATCTAAACACTATTTGTGAGGTGCTTGTGTATAATCTCCGTGCTTGTCTATTGGTCTTTAGTGGAACGATTATTTGTTGTAATTACTTTTATATTAGTGTTAAATGACCCCTAACTTGTCTTTTGAGTAGAATAAAAGCTCATTTGCTTGAGGACAAGCAAATCTCAAGTGTAAGGGTATATGATGAGGCGAAAAATGATCCGTTTTTAGGGGGTCATTTAAGCCCGAATCCGAATTTATTTGATCAAATATTGCCCTAAATCGTTCCTTTTGTGATTTTAGGTACTTGGAGAGTGAATTCTGGAAAAGAAGCCATTTTGGACGTTTTTGGAGCATAAAAGTGAAGAAAACGGCAAAGTATCAATTTTCCATGCTGGAAGCACTAGGTGACGGCGTCAAGAGTTACACCTGACGGCGTCAGATAGCAAGAATAAAATACCGTAGGTGGTGACGGCGTCAAAAGTCCCAAGAATAAAATACCGTAGGTGGTGACGGCGTCACACAGGCCGTCATAAGGAGATCAAGGCCGTCCGAGGAAGTATTTGGCGGCGAGGTGACGGCGTTACAAGCTTGTCTTGACGCCGTCAGACCAGTTTTCCTATATATAGTTTTCTAGTTTTTTCATTAAAGAGAGAAGTTTTGGAGAAACCCTAAAGACGAATTTGGGTGAACTTTTACAGGTTTTTCAAGGGTTCCAAACCCTTGATACCTTGCATTGTAATTGAGATAAGTATTCTTCTAATTCAATCAATATGTCTATGTGTTGGTTGTCTATATCGTGTTCTTGTCTCAATTCAATTATGCTAGGCTAGATCTCTCTTGTGTTTGCTTAGATCTAATGAAACCTAGATATTGATTATGTGTTGATTACTTGTTTATTCTTGTTCTTGGATGAATGATTTTATATGTTAGGCTTAAGAAAACTGGCAGATCTCCAAACGGTAACATGCTTGAACGTCTTAAGAAACATGAACCGAGGCGTACTAGGTCTTTATTGGTTGTATTTAATGCATGAGCCACTGTTTACAATCCCTATAGTTGTGCTGGGTCATGGTGTAGGAGGAGATAAGAGCTCATAGAATTGGGGAGTTATGTATGCCACCCCATGAATGGTATTAAGGAATACGATCCGTCATCCATGCAATTATAACAAGTAATTAACATATAAAAGATATCTAGGGAGTAATGAAGTCTAAGTAAACACATTTTCTCCAATTACTGCTCACAACCTTAGTATAATTAGTTTATTTTCATTTTTAGTATTTTATTTTGATTGCATCTTAGCTTTGGGTTAGTTGAATAGCAACTAATTCCGCCCACTCCTTCAAAACCCGAGATTTTACTTGCTTTCATAAAAATATAAAAAGACAAAAATAATCATCTCTCACCTTTAGAACTAGTAATTTAGGCTTTCTAATCCTAGCGACACTATTCCTAAGCTGAACGATCAATCCCCCGGTACTTGTCACTATACTATACTACAACGATCAGGTACACTGCCTGGTGGGGGTTGTAAGCTTCTCGAGATCCCTCGAGAGGTAAAGCAAGGTGCGATTCCCACGCATCAACGGTAAACGGTATGATGCAACACCCGGTTGATGCTGAAGCATGGCAGAAGTTTGACAGCGGTAAATATTCGGCTTTTGCTAACGAACCGAGAAACGTTCGATTAGGGTTGGCTGCGGATGGTTTCAATCCGTTCGGCAACCTTAGTCAGACTTACAGCATGTGGCCTGTTATCTTAACAACATACAACTTGCCTCCGTGGTTATGCATGAAAGAGACTACTTTGATGCTAACGTTTTTGATTCCTGGACCTAAATCACCCGCGAAGGACATTGATGTTTACTTAAGGCCTTTGATTGATGACCTTTAGAAATTATGGAAAAAACCAGGTGTCCCGACTATGGACGCTGTTACAGGCAAAGAATTCAACATGAGAGCGATGCTTTTATGGACCATCAATGATTTTCCTGCTCGTAGTAGTTTGTCAGGTTGGAGTGGGCAAGGTTACTACGCATGCCCTACATGCAAAGTAGGCACTCCGGCTATGCGTGTGATAAGCAAAACAGGTTATGTTGGCCATAGAAGATTCTGAAAAAAAAACCATAAATGGAGGAGGGATACTACTACATTCAATGGTGCACCTGATTTTACAGATCCTCCTAAAAAAGATACTCCGGCTGATATCTTGAATCAACTTGCAATATTGCCAACACGTTTGCCGGGGAAACATCCAGATTATGGGGGTGGGAAGATAAAACATAATACTACAACCGACCTGAACTGGACTAAACGGTCTATTTTCTACGAACTTGAATATTGGTCTTCTCTTACTCTAAAACACAATTTGGATGTCATGCATATTGAAAAAAATGTGTTGGAGAGTATCTTGAACACTTTGTTAATGAATGAGAAATCTAAAGACACCGCCAAGGCAAGACAAGACTTGCAAGCTTTGGGCATTCGACGGGAGTTGTGGCTCGGAAACAAACAAAACGGGAAGTGCTCGAAGCCTCATGCTAAGTACTCCTTCACACCAGATAAAAGAAAACTCTTCTGTCAATACATCAAAACAGTTAAATTACCAGATGGGTTCGGATCCAAGTTCAAGTCGAAAGTGACCAAAGATGATAACAATATAACGGGCATGAAGTCGCATGACTGTCATATAATGATGCAACGGTTACTTCCTTATGGACTTCAGCAATACTTGGACGCACAAACTTATGCACCATTGATTGAGCTTTGTTCATTCTTTAAGCAAATTTGCGCCCGAACTTTGATGGTGAATGACATGGTGAAAGCTAAAGACCAGATGATCAATATTTTGTGCAGACTCGAACAAATATATCCTCCTGCTTTTTTCGACATTATGATTCACTTGGTTATGCATTTACCTGAAGAGGCTCTTCAAGGGGGGCCTGTTTCATTCCGGTGGATGTATCCATTTGAAAGATACATGAAGAAACTAAAAAACTATGTACGAAATAAAGCTAAGCCGGAAGGTTCAATAGCGGAGGGTTATGTTGCAGACGAAGCATTAACTTTTTGTTCTCGGTATTTTCGGGGTGAAATTGGGACAAAATTTAACCGTCCCACTCCATCTGAGGGTTGTCCTCGCCCAACAAGTGATTTTCAGGTGTTCCGATCACTATGTAAAAAGTCTGGTAAAGAGACAATTATTCAGTTAGGTCTCCCAGAAATGAAGAAAGTGATATGGTATGTACTTCACAACAGTCCTGAGATCGACGCGTACATGAACGAGTTCCAGAGGTACGCGTTTTTATTTTGAAATTTCTTTTTCCCAAGTTATCTTTTCGATTAATTCTAAAATCATGAACATTTTCAGTGAACGTCCTGAAAGCGACATGCAGCAAGAATTTCCTAGATGGTTTGAGTCGAAGGTAAACTTATTATATGTATTTCCTTGTATAAATAACGACTATATTACTCATCTCTATGTATTCTTATCTTTGTTCATAGATCGGTAATCTTTACACAGCCAATGACCCAAGATGTACCCCTGACTTATTCACTTTGGCTTGTGGACCATCATCGACCGCAACCTCAGTCAACTCTTGCGTAGTCAATGGTGTGAAGTTTGTCGTACACAGCTGCGATGTAAAACGTACAACGCGGAATTTGTTCACCTGGCGAGAAGGAAGGAGAAATGTATTATGGTCTGCTAGAAGGAATTCTGGAGTTTGAGTATACCCGGTTCAAAGTAGTGTTGTTTCGAGTTAAGTGGTTCGACTTAGCCAAAAGAGGTAGAGGTGAACGTTATAACACTAGAAACAACATGACACAAATTTGGGCATGTAGCACAGCGTTTGAAGATCAACCTTACATTCTCGCAACACAAGCAAAACAAGTCTTCTACCTTGAAGATCCTGCCAGACGACCACCCTATTGGAAGGTCGTCCAAGAAGTGAATCACAACACAACATGGGATGTCATCGTGGTAGAAGACGATGATGATGTGATACATGGCAACAACTCATCTAATCTTCGACTGTCTGCTAATTTTGATGCTTTGGAATTGTCCCCCTTAAATATCGATGGTCAATCAACGTTAGTTGAGGCACCACCACCAATCATTCCTGTTTATGACGACAATGATTTTATTGATGATGAAGAAGACGATCCTTATGATTTAGTAGATTCTGATCCAAACAATTCTGATGATGAAGTTGAAGTTGCGACTAGTGTTTATGATAGTGATGTTGATTTAGCAGATTGATCTTAAATTTCTGTAAAACGACACTTATTTGAATGAAATTGTTATGGATTGTTTAAATGTGTATATTTATTTCGAATGTGTATGTATTTGAATGTGTGCATGCTTATGTTAATTTGTTCATGTATTTCTATACGTTATTCAACTTGTACTTTTACAGATGGCAGCAGCAGTCGCCCGTGGTCATGGTGGTGACGGTGCCGATGACCCACCACCTTCCCCTACCCGTCAGATTGATAGCGGTTGCCGCGGTGGTGGTAAGAAACTTAAACTTGATTAATTGAATTTTGTTACTTGTTATTTTTTGACGTTTTCACTCACTACATTTGTAGGATCGCGTGGACGACAACCTCGACGGGGAGGTAGGGCTAGCGGTGGAGGAGGCAGGGGTGGAGGTCGGGCTGGCGGCATTGCACAGACCCGCCAAGCCAATAAGAACGTAGCGCTGAGGAAAGCTGTAGAGTTATATGGCCCGCAGTCGATCGAGTTTGAGACTAAGGATCTGGAGACGTATGATGATGTCGGGCCCCACCGCGCTTGGTTCAGTAACTACGTTGGCGAGCTGGTTAGGACCTTGTCGTTGCACTATCCCTCCTGACACGATCTTGAGAAAGCGACTCGGGCTGCCTTCATGAACCGACTCGGGGTCAGTTATTTTATTTTCCTTTTAATTATATCTCTATATTTTAATATTTGAATGTGTACATTTATTTAAATTTGTTTAATTGTGTATATTTATTTAAATTTCTTTATTTATTTATATCTTTATGTTAATATTAACTATTAACTATATTTGAGTGCAGCGATTCTTCGACTTGGAGACCCACAGGCGCAAGCCCGACTGGGAACTTATCAAGAACAGCCTCAATCAATATATAGCTAAGCGCTACTCCGACAATAAAGGCATCATGAAGAAAACTTATTTTACCCTGAAGGGTGGAGCTGGGGCGGCGGATGTCATACGACAGAACCCTCCTCCGAACCTTGAGCCGTCGGTGTGGGAGGAACACATGAAGTTCTACCTGAATGAGAAGAACATGGCGCGAGCTGCGGTGAACAAGGAGAACCGAAAGAAGAACAAGGTGTACAGCCGCCACGGTTCCAAGTCCTTAGCCGCTATTCGCCATGAATATGTAAGACACATTTTATTTTTATAAAAGTATTTTATTTTTATAAAATTATTTAATTTTAATTATATATTAATTAAAAATTTTAATTATATAAAAGTAATTAATTTTAATTTTTTAAAAGTATTTAAGTTTAATTAAAATATATATAGTGTTTGATTTGTCAGTTTTAATTTGTTTCATCTTATATGTATGTGTATATACAGTTTCAGAACAGCAAGGACAAGAAGTACCCATCACTCATCCAGAGCTTTTATGACACACACTGCGACGAGGATGGTGCTTGGTTGCAGGATGAGGCGCGGGCTCAGTATGTAAGTAACTTTTTTTTTTTTTTTTTTTTTTAATTTATTATTTATTTATTTATTTCCCCAAACACGCACTTTTGAAACATAATCTTGTAATTAACCCGACATATATATTAATTTTCTCAAATTTTTTTCAACTAAATAGGAAGAGATGGTTCGTCTGAGAGATTTGGGAGCGAATACGCCTGAAGGGGTGGCGTATACAGAGGAGCAGATACTTGCCATGGTTATCAAGGGCAAGCAGCGGGGCCACATTGTCGGACGGGGTAGGGTAGTACCCGGCCTGAGGAGGCCACCGTTACCAGACACCCTGCCTCCACCTCCAGGTATGTACAGTGTCATAATATTAATTATAGATTACTCATGACTCAATTTATGTATTGCAATGGCTGTTTTTAAATTTTGATTATTTCGTTTTTAGGTGTTGCCGAACTATCTGCTGAGCTTGCTGCAGCTCATAAGAGGATTGCTGAGGCTGAGAAGAAGAGCCAGGAAGATGATGAAGAACGCAAGAACATGATGAAGAAGCTCGATTTGTTGATGGGTTTTGCCTCGACCAACCCGCAATGGTCTCAGTATATTAGTCAGGTGGATTCTCAGCATGTGGATGGCTCGGGCAGTGGAGCTGGCGGAAGTGGGAGTGGAGCTGGCGGGAGCGGGAGCGGGAGCGGGAGCGGGAGTGGAGCTGGCAGGAGCGGGAGCGTTGATATGGATGTGGATGTTGATAGTGATCATGATGAGTGACTTTTGGGGATGTAGTGGTACAAACTTGGGTTATATATTTTGTGTTGTACTTATGGTTGAAACAATATTTTCGCGATCCTTATCTTAGTATTTTCTAGTTTAACCTTTTGACGATTTGAACATCGCGGGTATTGAAACATTTGTAGATATGGCAGCTAGGTTTAGATATTACCACACCCCGTTTTGTAGACTTTATATGTTTTAATGCATTTTGAGGATGTTTAGCGATAATTTGAAAGTGTTTTAGCCGATGTCGAATTGTATGTGTTAGGACATGTTGATATTGAGTGGTTATAGCTTATGGTTACAGGTTTTGGTAGATTTTTCCCGAAAATTTTCCGGAAAAAATCTGGAATATTGCCAATATTACAGCTTCCTGTCTGCTGTATATAACATTGGTACCGTCGACATGTCGACGGCACCATAAAAAAAATAATATAATTGTTTAAGTATCCAGTCGACATGTCGACGGGATAATGATACAAAACAATGACCAACGCGTTGACCCTTGAAATTGTTCCCGTCAAAATGTCGACGGGATAATTATACGACGTTGACCAATGCGTTGACCCGTCAAATTTGTCCCGTCAAAATGTCGACGGGATAATTATACAACGTTGACCATACCATTGACTCGTCAAAATAGTCCCGTCGTCATGTCGACGGGATAGTATTAAGTTAATTAACGTTTGATAATTAAGTCTTTAATTATTTATACTATCCCGTCGACATGTCGACGGGACTATTTTGACGGACAACAGATTTCTTTTACTGAAAAAGGCCGTGGGACCCACATTGTCGACGGCGATTGTCGACGGGGATGATGTTCCCGACGGGGCACAGCCGTCGTCATGATCCCGTCGACATGACGACGAGACCAAAAAAAAGCGACGGGAGAAGTGTCGATTGTACTAGTGTTGTTAGCTGCTATTGTCATTGCTGATAAATCATATGGTTATAATTCTCCAAAGCCTAATGGCTGGAAATTGCCTAAGGTGAAGCATACCTTGCTAAAATCACCTTACGTCTACAAGTCTCCGCCACCACCAGTGAAACACGAATTGCCGTATGTTAAGCCATATCTTCATAAATCTCCTCCTCATTCTTACGTTTACAAGTCTCCAAAACCGCAACTGAAACACAAATATCCATATGTGAAGCCATATCTTCATAAATCACCTCATCATTCTTATGCTTACAAGTCTCCACCGCCACCTAAGTATGCTTACAAGTCTCCACCACCACCGAAGTATGCTTACAAGTCTCCACCACCACCTAAGTATGCTTACAAGTCTCCACCACCACCTTCACATTACGCTTACAAATCTCCACCCCCACCTCCATATGTTTATAAGTCTCCACCACCACCGTCACATTACGTTTACATGTCTCCACCACCACCTCCGTATGTTTACAAGTCTCCACCACCACCTTCACACTATGTTTACAAGTCTCCACCTCCACCTTCACACTACGTTTACAAGTCTCCACCACCACCTCCATATGTTTACAAGTCTCCACCACCGCCGTCTCACTATGTTTACAAGTCTCCACCACCGCCGTCTCACTCGTATGTTTACAAGTCTCCACCACCGCCGTCACACTATGTTTACAAGTCTCCACCACCACCTCCGTATGTTTACAAGTCTCCACCACCTCCGTCACACTATGTTTACAAGTCTCCACCACCACCTCCATATGTTTACAAGTCTCCACCACCACCGTCACACTATGTTTACAAGTCTCCACCACCACCCTTCTCACTATGTTTACAAGTCTCCACCACCACCTCCGTATGTTTACAAGTCTCCACCACCGCCGTCACACTATGTTTACAAGTCTCCACCACCACCCTCCCAATACATTTACATGTCTCCACCACCACCTCCATATGTCTATAAGTCTCCACCACCACCACCATATGTTTACAAGTCTCCACCTCCACCATCGCCTTCTCCCCCACCTCCATATGTTTACAAGTCGCCACCTCCACCATCATCTTCCCCACCACCCCCATATATTTACAACTCCCCACCACCACCAGAACATTATTAAACCACAAGCTTTTTTAACCTAACAGAATGAGACAAGGTTGACTTGTTACATCATCCTAAAATTTGCTTATTCTTTCCAAAACAACGTTCTGTTTTTGTTTTTCGTTCATTCTTAACAAGTGTATTTTCATGTTAATAAGGCCTCAATATGCAATGAGCTTGATTTTTGTATGTTGTATTGATCATTTATAACATGTGATTTGTCCTTTCAATATTTAAGAACTTTTAAAGTAATTCTCAGTTTTCTTCCTTGCATAATTTCTTTCTATTTGTCAAAAATGCAACAATGTTGACAATAGAATCAAATTCTTAAATATTAGCTAGGATGACAAGCGCATCACACACTATTAACTAACTATAAATATACATAAAAAAATGCAACTGAATATCGTATCTAAAGTCTAAACGCCCTACCTGTTGAAAAAAACAAACTATAGAAAGATAGGGAATTAACCTTCACATTTTCAAATTTGTCTAAGAATATACAATAGATGCAACATCACCGTGGATTTCAACAGTCATGTCCATAATATTTTCAAAGTCATTTGAGACATTATTGCAGTTAGTACATTTTCAAACTACATGCAGGCCGTTAATAGAACTAATGATGTGTTAGTTGGAGTAACAAAATAAGAATAGATCACTAGCAATGGCAATCATGAAGCAGTTATGCAAAGGTTGATATAAATAAAGCAATGATCAGTGCCTTCTATAAGTACACTTTCATGCAGAAGACTATAGAGAGAAGAAGGTTTCAGAAGCTGGCCCAATCATGTGTTTGACAAATTATAGTTAAACAAAGTAAGATCATCCACTTGCTTGAGATTAGCCTCAAAGATGATAAGTACATGATTTGCTTCCTGTTAATTTGCTTTACAAGTCGATCTATGTCACACTTGAGAAACAAAACATACATTGAACTAGCATACTCAAACAATGATATTATACAAAAAAATTAGTAATGCTAGGCGTAGAAAACAAGATCTCAGCCGATCTTTCTATGTAGTAAAGTACTAATGCCGGACCGATGGCCAAACAATAAACGGAATAGTCAAGAACAATCAAATAACCGAACGCCCAATATGGGGATTCTTTATTAGCCGTCAATAATGATCTATCACTGAGTTTATGAAAACCCTAAACACATTATATGTCTAACCACAAAACAGGAAACAAAATCCCAGCAAATAACAAGAAGGAAACAAATTCGAAAGTTCAAAATAAAGCTTATAAAATAGAAAAAGGCTATTTTCGGCTTCTCAATGGCCGGATGTGTGGTTATGTGTCCTTAACTGCATCAAGTACTCTCATCAGTACAAAATAAATGTAAGAATTAGAACTTTTTTTTTTTTCCAAAAACTAATTACTATCCTCTACACTAAGGTAGTTCTTCGCTGCAGATTTAGCATCGGTTCAGAATATAGTAGAAGAGTTTCAGGCTACTGTCATTTTTCCGGAGAACCAAGTTTTTTCATTGATGCAATCATCTTCTTGCTTTTATTTGCTTAATGACATTCATCCAAAACTGATCACTATGCATTAGAAATAGAATGAATGTCAAATATCAATCTTATACTTTTCTAATGCAAGTTGATGAATATTTTGCAATTTCAATGGTTAGTGTTTTATTCTTATAAACATGTCAAAGGCATAAAAAATATAATTAACTCAACGTGTACATACCAATACTGAGTAGTAGTACATAGTGGTTAACCATCAATCCATTGCCACCAAAGAAAACAATATGAATTCCAGTAATTTAAGTTTGAAAAATGTGGATGCCTACTATAAGACAAACCTGTAATCAACCCATTTAAGCACACAAAAACAAATCTTAGTCTTGTAAAAGAAGATTGACTTTTAATATGGGAAACAATGGGGCGCTGAGGCATTGGCCTCCACTTGTGTATACTTTTTCTTTCTTCTTGTTAGCTGCTATTGTCATTGCTGATAAATCATATGGTTATAATTCTCCAAAGCCTAATGGCTGGAAATTGCCTAAGGTGAAGCATACCTTGCCAAAATCACCTTACGTCTACAAGTCTTCGCCAGCACCAGTGAAACACGAATTGCCGTATGTTAAGCCATATCTTCATAAATCTCCTCCTCATTCTTACGTTTACAAGTTTCCAAAACCGCAACTGAAACACAAATATCCATATGTGAAGCCATATCTTCATAAATCACCTCATCATTCTTATGTTTACAAGTCTCCACCACCACCTAAGTATGCTTACAAGTCTCCACCGCCACCTAAGTATGCTTACAAGTCTCCACCACCACCGAAGTATGCTTACAAGTCTCCACCACCACCTAAGTATGCTTACAAGTCTCCACCACCACCTTCACATTACGCTTACAAATCTCCACCCCCACCTCCATATGTTTATAAGTCTCCACCACCACCGTCACACTACGTTTACAAGTCTCCACCACCACCTCCGTATGTTTACAAGTCTCCACCACCACCGTCACACTATGTTTACAAGTCTCCACCTCCACCTTCACACTACGTTTACAAGTCTCCACCACCACCTCCATATGTTTACAAGTCTCCACCACCGCCGTCTCACTATGTTTACAAGTCTCCACCACCACCTCCGTATGTTTACAAGTCTCCACCACCGCCGTCACACTATGTTTACAAGTCTCCACCACCACCTCCGTATATTTACAAGTCTCCACCACCTCCGTCACACTATGTTTACAAGTCTCCACCACCACCTCCATATGTTTACAAGTCTCCACCACCGCCGTCACACTATGTTTACAAGTCTCCACCACCACCCTCCCAATACATTTACAAGTCTCCACCACCACCTCCATATGTCTATAAGTCTCCACCACCACCACCATATGTTTACAAGTCTCCACCTCCACCATCGCCTTCTCCCCCACCTCCATATGTTTACAAGTCGCCACCTCCACCATCATCTTCCCCACCACCCCCATATGTTTACAACTCCCCACCACCACCAGAACATTATTAAACCACAAGCTTTTTTAACATAACAGAATGAGACAAGGTTGACTTGTTATAACATCCTAAAATTTGCTTATTCTTTCCAAAACAACGTTCTGTTTTTGTTTTTCGTTCATTCTTAACAAGTGTATTTTCATGTTAATAAGGCCTCAATATGCAATGAGCTTGATTTTTGTATGTTGTATTGATCATTTATAATATGTGATTTGTCCTCTCTATATTTAAGAACTTTTAAAGTAATTCTCAGCTTTCTTCCTTGTATAATTTCTTTCTATTTGTCAAAAATGCAACAATGTTGACAATAGAATAAAATTCTTAAATATTAGCTAGGATGACAAGCGCATCACACACTATTAACTAACTATAAATATACATAAAAAAAATGCAACTGAATATCGTATCTAAAGTCTAAACGCCCTACCTGATGAAAAGAACAAACTATAGAAAGATAGGGAATTAACCTTCACATTTTCAAATTTGTCTAAGAATATACAATAGATGCAACATCACCGTGGATTTCAACAGTCATGTCCATAATATTTTCAAAGTTATTTGAGACATTATTGCAGTTAGTACATTTTCAAACTACATGCAGGCCGTTAATAGAACTAATGATGTGTTAGTTGGAGTAACAAAATAAGAATAGATCACTAGCAATGGCAATCATGAAGCAGTTATGCAAAGGTTGATATAAATAAAGCAATGATCAGTGCCTTCTATAAGTACACTTTCATGCAGAAGACTATAGAGAGAGGAAGGTTTCAGAAGCTGGCCCAATCATGTTATGACAACTGGCAAATTAGGGAGCCATTTTGAAAACCCGCATTACGTTAAAGTTCGTTTATAATTATATATTTGAAATTTTATTCGTAACAAACTTGTAAAATTCAAATTGTGGTTGACAATATTTAAATTTTTCATGGAATCAAATTTGGACTATCGATGTGATATGACTTTACGTTGAGATTTATCGATATAAATATTCGTGACACTACATTGACTCCGGCACTAGATAACCTAACAAAATTAAATGTTTTGAGTTGTGATTCGACTATATATTTATTAATGAACGCGTTGTGGAATTTTAAAATTATTGAGAACGAACTCGGTTCGAGAGAGAGTCGGAATATTCTAAAAAGTTACGGGTTCGGCTTTGCATTTTAATAACTAGCCATTTACCCCCTTAACACCATTATTATTATTATTATTATTATTATTATTATTATTATTATTATTATTATTATTATTATTATTATTATTATTATTATTATTATTATTACTTATAAAAAAAAGAAAAGAAAAAGATATAAACTACAAATTGGTCCTTGTTGGAGCCGGTTCACACACAACACACACCAACACCACCCTCACCTTATCACTTCTCTCTCTCTTTGATACCAAACCGCAGCCACATCTTTTTCCGGCGACCATCACTACACTGCCGCCTCCATAACTAAACCAACACCACCATCTTAACCACCTCACCGAGATCTACCTTTTGGTATACACCACGCGCCCCACAACCTCCCCTAACACCACGTTCTCACCACCACCGCCACCTAAACACCATCTTTTTCATCTTTTCCTTGTTGGGTTTTGAAGAAATAGATTCTTGGAGTAGTTTTGGAAGGTGAGTGACCACGAGTTCCACCCGTGTGTCTCGATGTGTCACCCAAATCGTCGGTACACGATTTTCTTTAAAGGGTTTTGATGAAATCTTGACTAAAAGTGATGGGGAAGCAATATGTTTGTTATAACTAGTGTTTGTATCCGGGTTTTTTACCTTTTTATGGGTGTCGAATGGGAACCGAGAGCCTAGGCTCTCGGCTTGATGTTATTCTTGAGCTTTTGTGGTTTTCTTTTGATGTTTGATACTAGTTATCTTGGTAACGAGGGTTTGGATTATGGGAGTTTGATTTTGGTGGGATTTGGATGACACCTCTTGATATTGTTGTTGCTTTGGAATGCCGCGACCCAAAGGGTCATTTTGGCAAATTTTTGGCGTACTCGGATGAGCTCATGCCGTTACTAAAGTGGTCATGGATTCGAGTCTCTTGACTCGTGGTTTTTGCCGTGACCCAAGTGGGTCTCCGGTTCATGTTGTTGTTATTATTTGTTGTTGAGACTTGGGCATTTTCTGGTTATTGTTCATTGTTGTTGTTGACGGAAAGTGGAATGGGGACCGATTGTGAGACGGTCACACTAGTATGACAGAGATAGGTTAGTCGGGTGCCGTAGTTGGACTCTATTGTTGTAGCACGTGATATGAGATTTGATTGACGGAGATGGATTACTTGGTTATGATTGGTTATTATCACTTGGACTTGGACAATGAGCCGAGAGTGATGACTCGGACATGTGACCATCCTATATAACTCGATATTAATTATTCAAATTAATAATAAAGCTCGTAATAATATTATTAATAATATAAGCGTTTATATAAATATATATACGTACGTGAAAGCGTACATATATTTATACAAGTGCGTATATTAAAAATAAAACGATCACGAGTATATTATAATAACGTAACGATGTGTATTATACTATAAAAATAGTGTAATAAATGTCGGGAATGTTATTATGAGTAAACAACTATAAATGCCGATAAAATTTATAACGTTGGATAATTATACGAAATGAAATGTTTTGGAGAATAAAATGGGAAACTTACGAGTTATACGGGATCGTGGTCACTTAAGTCCAAGTGGGGCCATATTAATCTTTGAGTGACTTTCGTGCTTGTCACGGATATGTGACGTTAATACATCTATTTTCTATAACTACGTAACTTATTTGATCGACGGATTAAATATGACCTATTTAGTTATATAAAATGAGTATATTAATGGGTATTGTATCCTACGACGCCCATAGGTTGTGGTATTTATGAGTTACTAAATATGACGTGAGGTTTATCAAATTGACAAATTTGGTAAGTTTGACGATGTATTTAGGGAACTTATTAAATTTAGAAATATACCATATAGCATTCTACGTGCTATGTGATTTAGGTTTTAGGTATAATCTTGGAGTGATATATTAAGTAAATAAATATGGAGGGTTACCAAGTCGACGGATTTGATAAACTTCGATGATTTATTTAAATAATATATCGGGCTAATATTAGACCTATAGATTGTATTATTATTTCTTTTATTCGTCATTTCTTGATTTTGAGTTGTGTCGACCCTCCACCCGCATGGATACCAAACGCCAAACTAGTAACACGAAAATAACATGAGAAATGGATTTTTGGAAAGTAAAATGGAATACGTCCGGGATTGGGAATATTTGATTTTGTGTAAATGATTCTGAAAAGAGTTTATATTGTTAGGAAGTGCCGAGTCCGTAGTTGCCGTCATTTGAGTTGTGATACATCTTACTTCTGCCGATTTCTTTCTACTGATTTCTGGACTTGAGGTAAGTCATAGCCCCACTTTTACTCTTGAACTTTGTTTTCAATACTTGGGGTGAGAAACGTGCAAATTATTTTACGTGGACATTTATCGCTTTTATTTAAAACTTGCTATGCTTATGGAACTAGGATGTTACACCAACCTTAGTCACATAGTGAATCTTGTTATCGCGTGTGGACTAGATATGGTTAGATGATATTGGAAGTTACATCAACCTTAGTCACATAGTGAATCATCGCGTGTGGACAAGATATGGTTAGATGAATGTTACATCAACCCTAGTCACATAGTAAACCATCGCGTGTGGACTCAATATGGTTAGATGATGAGAATGGTTTATTTGAGGATTTTGTGGTTGGACTATAGTGTGCACCTATAGGATTTTTCGTTATTGATTGAGGCCTAGTCTAGCTAGCAAGCATTTTGCGTATATGTCTACTTGATTGAATTATGAATATAAACCTATGATCTCACCAGCGAAAGCTGACTTTTAGCACGTTTTCTCAGGTAATTAAGTAATGACTATGGATGCTTGGATTGGAGGCTTGGCTTAACATCGTGGTTAAGGATCTATTTTTCTAAAACTCTGATATGTATTTGTGGACCTACTTTTAATTCTTTTGGGCCTTACTTAGGATAAATTTGGGATGAATGTAAACTTTAAAACCCCGTTTTGGTTGTGTTTTACTTATGTTTACTTTATCTCGTTCTTTTATGACTTGTGTTGGATACCACCCCGAAAGTTTGTTGAGTCTTCCATTGTACCAAATTTTGGCGGTGTTACAGATTGGTATCAGAGCCAAGGTTATAGAGAACTAGGTAATAAACACCTAAACTATAACCGATTTTTATAGAAAACGATCCTCGACCAATGCCCGCCAGCCCGCCAAGCAGAAGCATCTTCGATTTATTGAGGTATTATGAGATTTTGAGATGATTTGAGAATATTGGATATCTTGATTTTGTGATATGATGGCGTTTGAGGAATTATATGGCTTAATTGTTTTATAAATGTTTTAGTAATGCGGTGTTTGAAAATCTTTATTGGAATTATATGATTGGGATGTTATGATGATTTTGATACGATATTTTGAGTTTTGCGGTTTATTTGTTTTGAAACACTTACACCTATCCTATGCCGTTGTCACAAACTATGATTTCCCGTATGTTCGGTGTTACTGCGGATATTCTTGCTGACCCTTTCCGCCCAGCACAGATCACCATGGCTCCTGATGATCCCTACAGGATTGCCATGCATTCAGCTACTTCATCACCGACAGAAGCTACTTCTGCACCACCTGCTGCATCTACTTCTTAGGGACCCTCATCTTCTTTAGGGCTCCCTGGTACTTAGAGACAGCTTACTCTTCATCAGGCTTTAGCTCGTGTGGCTCCACGCTTTGCCCACCGAGCTACGGCACGCATGTCTGTACGCCCTTCGTCACCACCCATGCATTTTGATGCTCACGCTCTTCTGTCAGATGCACCACCCACATCATTGCGTCGTCGTCCTAGATCACCTACCCCATCACCACACGATTCACCTGTTCGGAGACGACGATTGATGGTGTACTCCTCAGATGAGGAGGAGGAGGAGTACGAGTGTTAGGAATATGTTTATTCATCTGAAGACTCGGTCACCCCAAGTATAGCTTAGCATGTCGTAGCTCGTAGTATTTATTATATTAGTTTGAACGTAGTCTAGTATTAGTTAGTATTTGTGGTGTCGGGTCGGGTCTTCACCCACTGTCAGCCCGTTTCAGGGGGCGTTTAGTTGTTTGTATAAATACCCCTCTCCACTAGTGGAGAGGGTTGGACCTTCATTTCATCTAATCCAATCATTCTATTTCTCTCTCAAGGTTCCACTCTCCCTCTCTCTCTAGTAATTCCAATGCCACACAAACCATTAGGAAATCATGTTTCCAACTTAATTAGTATTCTACAATTGGTATCAAGAGCCAAGGTTTCATCTTAGGGCCTTGTAGAATCGGATTTGATGTGGTTTTGTGTAGTTTAGTGAATTTGAAGTCACTTTCTTGTAAAACATCTTGGTTTGATCTTTCTAGTGTTATTAGACATGTTAGTGATGTACTTTTATGATCACTGGTGTTAGTAGAACATTGTGTTTTAGTTGGTTATACCATATCTTTAATCTATTTGAAGTTGGGATTAGGTTTTGGGCGTATTTCTAAGTTGCGGTTAAGTTTACTGTTGCATTGCTTGTCTGCGTTTAGTTTCTGATATCTGTGGTTAGTTTGAGTGCGATTACTATTTTAGGAATACAAACAAATCGCAAGGAAGGTGACAGTTTTGGACCTTTGTTTCTGCGATTAACTCCTGCGGTTAAGTGGTCTATGGTTAGTTCATTGGGTTTAGCTCCTGCGGTTAAGTGGTCTGCGGGTAGTTCATTGTGTTTAGCTCCTGCGGTTAAGTGGTCTGTGGTTAGTCCATTGTGTTTAGCTTTCTGCGGTTAAGTGGTCTGCGATTAGGTCCTTGTGGTTAGCCTCACTTGCGGTTTGACTATTCTGCGGCTTGCTTAGTTTGCGGTTGGATTATTCTGCGGTTTGCTACATTCTGTGGTTGGTGTCCTGCGGTCATTGTTCACTGAGGTTAACTTATCTGCGGTTCATTATTCATGCGGTTAGGTCAAATTGCAGTTAACTATCCCTGCGACTTGTGCACTTCATTGCGAGTATCTCCTACTCTACGGTTTGGTAGTTTCAATTTTGTGATATCAACATCCTTAGATGACATTCAAGCTGCTGGGTCCGACACCCGACCTCCGATGTTGGACAGAACTAACTATGAATCATGGCCACAAAGGATTCGTCTTTATTGTCTGGGTAAGGAAAATGGAGTCAACATTTTGAAATCCATCAATGAGGGACCCTTTCAAATGGGTACTACTAGAGACACGGTCGCAGCAACTGATCAACAACCGGCTGTAGTTGGTCCAGATAGACCTCGTACTTACAATGAGCTGTCGGATGAAGAAAAGAAACGCTATGATGCCGACATCAGAGCATCGAATATCGTCATTCAAGGGCTTCCCAAAGATGTCTACAAACTCATCAAATACAACACTGAAGCCAAGGCTGTCTGGGATAATGTGAAAATGCTTCTTGCGGGGTCTGAGTTAACTAAAGAAGATCGGGAGTCTCAGCTTTACGATGAATTTGAGCATTTCAAAATGAACCCAGGTGAAAGCATCACTGACTATTACGTCAGATTTCACAAGCTGGTCAATGATATGAGAGCCATCAAGATGACAATGCCCAATATTCAGCTTAATTCCAAATTCGTGAATAACATAGCACCAGAATAGGATAGGTTTGTTACAGCCGTTAAGTTCAACAAAGGTCTCAGGCATACTAATCATGAACAACTCTATGCATATCTCCAATAACATGAGAAACATGCTGCTTATGATCAGTTAATGCGAGAAAAGCTCAATCCGTCAACATCAAATGAATCTCTTGCCTTTGTCTCTAATGTTCAACAACTTACCCAAAATTCAAATGATCAATCTCAACCATTACAACCGTCTTCCAGGTCTACACCAACAAATGGTCAATCATCAACTCCCTCACCATCTGCTTTGAAGACACAACTGGATTCTGGGTATTCTCACACTGACATTATGATTGATAATCTCTCCAACCAAGTTTCCTTACTGGTTCAACAGTTCAGGGTTGCACTTCCATCAACTAATAACCAACTTAGGACCTCGTCTAATCCACGTAATCAGGCAGTCATAGAAGATGGTATGGTGGTGGTACAGAATGTGCAGGGAAGACAAAACTTCAATCAAAGAAATGCTGGTAGAGAAAATGGGCAGTACAGAGTTGGGAATGCTCTTCAAGTACAAGCTAAGCAGCCTAAGTGTTATAACTGCGGTGGGTTGGGCCATATAGCTAGGAATTGCACTCTCCCAAAGCGTCCTCAAAACTCTGAGTACTTCAAGGACAAGATGTTGCTGATACAGGCGCAAGAGAATGGGACGGTGTTGGATGAAGAAGCTCTGCTTTTTCTAGCTGGTAATGACAGGAACACGTTTGATGCTGATGTGGATGATCAGCCTGTTCAGGACATGGCTCTTAATGATCCGAATGTCTTTCAAGTTGTAGAATGTGATGCATTCGACTCAGATGTAGATGATGAACCTACAGCTGAAACCATCTTCATGGCTAATCTGTCGGCAGGTGCATCCTCTCCTCAGCATTCCGATTCCTCCATCACATCTGCTATTTCTGAGGTACCAACGTCACTTAATCCTGATCTTAATACTCTTACAAGTTCACAGGGGGTGTGTGACTCTGTACAACTCAAGAATATTGTCAACACAGACCCACTAATATGGGAAATACCAATAATATCCCATTGAAATGTATGTGAATGACAATAGACTACCAGTTGTACCAAGTGACACGCTGTCTGTTGATCCTTGTGAACATGAGTTACATGAGCACACGATATACAACCCTGATGATTCCTTGATTACTAGAGTTAACATCCTTAAGGATCAAGTGAATATATATGAACAACGTGCAAAATTTGAGCTTAATGAACGTGAGCAGAAAATGGAATGGCAAATGCGTACTTACATATCTGAAAACAATTCCAAACAAAAAACATTGAAAAGGGACTTAGTTTCTTTAAAAAAAACAATTGGATCAAACTGTTAAACAAAAACAAGAATTTCAAAAAGTTTGACTTCAATCAAACTCGAATACAAAGATAAAGAGATTAAACTTCTAAATGATTTCTCAAAACTCAAAATGTTGAAAAATAAATTGGAAGATAAGTTGTACACACAAGGCCAAACCATTCAATCTGCTCAAATGATGCAAAACCATAGGAAACTTAGTGATGAATTTAGTGAACAGGATGCCTCTAAGCCTTAAGCAAAATTCCTTAGAAATGGTATAGGTGCTCAACCTGTATTATATGATGCAAACACAATGCTTGAACCTAACCATGCCCCTCCTGATGTGAGATCCTATGATGAGATTGATGAGGCAGAGGATAGAACTAGGATAAAACTTGTTGAACAATTAAAGGATCCTAAGTGCATTGCTAATAATATTGTGTTTCACTATGACTATGCGAATGACAATCATTCAGCCATTTTTGTACCTCAAAAGAGAATCCTTCCTGACAAAGTTTTTTGGAATATTGACATTGAGAAAATGAAAGCTGAAAGAATTGTGGGTAACACGCGCACTATCTTTAGAATTGTTGACCCAACTATTTATCCCCTGAATACACCTAGGCACCTTGTACCATTTACTCTTCCCACGCAGTGTGATACTCTAATTGGGTTGTATGTTCTAGGTCAATTGTTTAATGACTTTGAGAAAACATGTAAAATGAGAATTACACCAACAGGGATTACTGAAGGGGAAAGGGGATTTGAGCAAACAAAACAGTGTTACCTTACTGAAGTCATGCCATTTTTCAAACTTCTAAAAGAACACTTTGAGGGCCTTAAAAATACCATTAATGATGATGTGACACAAATGAAAAAGGTTTTTAATGAAGTGGAAAATGAGAGTAACCAACTAGCTATTGATCTCAAATACAGTGAAATTGACAGGAAAAACATTCTCATTATGAATGAAAACTTGCTGGCTAATTGCATTGCAAAAGATGTGTTTTACACTGCAACTGACTCTGCTCTATCTGCTCGACAATCTCATGAAATGTCGATCACTTTGAATGTCTTTCAGAATCGTGTAATTGAGCTTGAGGGGGAGAATTACAAACTTAATGAAAAAATTCAAAACGACGACCATGATAGCATGGTCAGGAATTTCTCAAAACTAGAAGTTGATAATCTTAACTTACAACTAAAATATCAACATCTAGAAGAAAGCATAAAAATATCAAATGCCAAGACATCTTCAGATGCTCCTGAGTTTGACACATGTTTTGAATTAGCCAAAAAGGATGAAGTAATTCAAGCTCACTCAAACACGATTCGGAAATTGAAGGTCCAAATTGCACAATTAAAGTCGAACAAAAGCGACGTGACCAATACCAATTACCAAAAGTCGATAGATTCTCAAAACTTTCAGAAACAAGGCATTATCAATGAGTTACAACATGAAAATGAGTGGCTTCGTGCTGAAATGTCAAACGCTAAACAACGTTACAAAGAGTTATTTGAGTCTATTAAGATAACACGTGACCATAACAATGAAAGAGTCACTTCTTTGTTAAACGAAATTGAGAATCTAAAGACTATGGTGAAGGGTAAAATGCCCGTCGTTTCATGTGATCATGCAATTTCCATTGTACATACTTGTAAGAAATATGCGTGCGATGCTGTGAATGTCTTTCTTCCCCTTAGGAACAATAAGTTAGTTCATAGCAACTATCTTAGATATCTTAAGGATTGTTTGGCCATACTTAGAGAAACCATTGATGATGAGAGGATACCTAAACTATAGGATGATGTTATTGTTGGTGCTTGCTTCCTCACTAATAGAGCCCAGGAATTATTAGAATATGCTATAGGATCATGCCCCAAGAATGATAACAAGTCGGATAGGTCATTTGCGTCGCACTCTAATAGTGGCAACAAACATGTTACATTAGATTATCCCCAAACCATGTCACAATCCACCATCACGATCACTGGTAAACAAGTAGCAACTAATCATACTAATGTTCCTGTCATTGCTTCTACAGGAGTAAAAGGTGTATCTAATGCTAGCAAGTCACAGCCTAGGTGCAATACAAAGAATGATAGGACTTTGCCGGCTAAGAGTACACTTATGAAGGAAGTAGAAGAATCCTCTAGGAACAATAAAGTTATGCTTAATGAAAGGAATCGAGTTGAATCAAACATTTGTGTTAACAATGATGTAATTAATTCGAATTCTGGTGCTATTTGTAAGACTTGTAACGAATGTTTATTTTATGGTAATCATGATGCTTGTGTTGTGTCTTTTCTAAAATCCACTATGAAATCTCCGGTTATGAATGTTTCGAGTGTTAAAAGGGTTAAACAAGTATGGAATAAAACAGGAAAAGTGTTCACTAATGTTGGTTATCAATGGAGATCTACTGGAAGGAAATTCACCCTAGGCGAAAAGTGTCCAATGACTAGGATCACTAACTCCAAAGTCGTGCCAATTAAGAAGTGGAGACCTACTGGTAGAATGTTCCCAATAGAAGCACTTAGTACCACTCCTAGTTCTAGTGCATCAAAATGTGAAAATTCCAGTGAGATATCTGTAACATATGATAATCCAATATTTGTGTGTGCTAACCAAACGGACCCCAACTATTTGTGGGGCTCCAGCTTTTTCAGTTATCCACCATTGTCTGGTTTCAAATGCAGGTCGTACAAATCGTCCTTTGGTATTTGGTCTCAGGCTGCTCAAAACATATAAGTGGAGATCGCTCGCGGCTCAAGAATTTCATGGAAAAGTTTATTGGTACGGTTAGATTTGGGAACGACCATTTTGGATCTATAATGGGTTATGGTGATTACGTCTTTGGAGACAGTATGATATCCAGAGTTTACTACGCAGAAGGACTTGGGCACAATCTATTTTCTATTGGTCAATTATGTAATTCTGATCTTGAAGTTGCTTGTTAGGTCACCATTTTGTAAACACAAGTATGATATTGATAGAAATGAGATGAGAGAAAAAGAGATGGTTGATTATAAGAAATGAGAGAATATAATTTGCAAGAGTTTCCTTAATGTATTCAAATAACCAACATTTTAACTAGTTACATAAGACTAGTATATATAGGGAAGGAGTAGGGCAACACTCCCTTCCTCCCTATCTAGTGAATGAAATGGGCTTAAGGCCCATGGGCTTGCTACATAAGCCTTAAGATTAAATAAACATACAAGCCTTAGCAACCTATTACAAGTAAATGACCGAGACTTGATAAATAGTAAAACTACGTTCCCAACAATCTCCCCCTAAGGGTCGGTCATCAAGGTTGCTTGACGTCTTCATCTTAATCTTTGACTTTCAATGCTTTAGACGTCTTCTAAATCATTCATCGTTCTTTGTTCTTAGTTGATGTAGTTGTGATCATCTTATTACAAAATGTAATGACCGAGACTTGACTAAAATATAAAAGTACGTTCCCAACAATCTCCCCCTAAGGGTCGGTCATCACGGTTGTAGAACGTCTTCATCTCTATCTTTGACTTTAGACTTTTTCATAACTTTAGACGTCTTCAAAAATGTTGTAAGATGAATGTACTTTGCTCTAAGTCTTTGTTATGAGGTTGTCTGCTGTTCGTCACTTCTGTGTCTGTGGTGGTTGTCCGCCATTCCCACATGCTCATACATCTAAGGACTTTGACTTTCGAAAGCATGAAGTTCCTTTGCATACTCAAAGATCTTTGGTCTTTATACTTTACAGATTCTTCTTTTTGGCGTAGAATCTTTCTTTGAACTTTGTGGTGCTAAGATCTTTGGGGGAGCTTTCATTTGCATCAAGATGTATGTATGAGCATGCTGGAATCTACCATTATGGAGGTGATGTACCTGCAGGTAAATAGTTAGCAATAATCAACCGGTACTTACAGATAAGGAATTAGAGCTCGTCAACAGCATAGTGTAAAGACTCCTTCTAATCCTTATCAAGGCCGTTCCCATGTCAGATACTCCCGAAGGAGCTTACGAGACCTACTAAGTAGCTCAATGACTGGGTGAGTCGCTGGGGATCACTCCACGACTGTAGACCGCTAAATAACCACCGCGAACACTAAGCGTAACCCTTGTGGGGTTACCGAAGTGACCTACTATCAGGGCTGTTTGATGTTGACCCTGGCAGGAATTTCCGTTCAATCATTGAGAAATACATTTGTAATTCTCTCATAAACATTCTCGGCAGATTGCTCAGATCTGCGAAGGACTCGATAATTTACAGCTGGTGCCCATTGATGCAGAACACCAGTTGTAGAAATACTAAGTGTTCCTAATAGATCTTTGATGTATCTCAAGGCTCTAGACTCTATAAGTGCACACTTAGGTTTCCTATGCGGAGACTAGGGAGGGGTCTCCTGCTTCAATATCAACCGTCTCTAAGAGATAGGTCAATAGATTACACTGGTTCCCCGTGAGAATGAAACAAGTCCTTTTAAGAGAACTTGAGTGGTTGAGAAGGTTTAGTGCATTGCGTCACTGGGTCCATGACGACTTTATCTTCAATACCGGTGTTGTCTTTTGCAACAACCAGTAGCATACGTATTGAACCCGGTGTCTGCCCTAAGGTTGAACATATGGAGGGCTATTTCTTTTCACCCTTTTCTTTAATTTTCTTTTTAATTCTTCAACTCCTTCTTTCCCTTTCATTCTTTTCTCCTTTTTTCGTATCATACCTAAGGACTTCTAATTCTAACTATGGGAGATGTCCTTGGGTAGATCCCTCCGGCTCTGGCGGATCATAGGATGGTTATTCCTATCTTAATCACCTTATAACTCCGACAGTAGCCAAGAAACCTTTGATAGAAAATCTCTCAAAGTGTTTGTGATAATCAAATATTTTGTTTAACACTTTGAGAGTTTTGTGTACACTTTTGAAGGGCTCCCCCTGCACATGTGCTCATGAGTATTTAATAAATTTGCACATGCGGGAGGAGCAAGCATTTTGAATTGATCCATTTTCCGTGAACAAGACCGATTCGAGACACGCTTACATCACTAGATAAACTAGCTTGAAGTTATTACCCGGCCTGGTCAAGTCCACAGAAAGTTTCTCGAGACGGTACTTTTCTACTAAGACAAATCCTTTTCGAGACACGCTTACGTGGTTAGTTAAAGAGATACATTGTTAGCTTTTAGGTGACAACTAGCCCTAGTAACTAACTTGATGTTATTACCCGTCGAGGATAAGTCTTTTCGATATTACTAACTTTTATTGTCTCATCAATTCCTGGGTCAATACTGAGTCTAGCTCGCACATGATACAACTTTTAAGCTTTGACTTCATATATTTTAATCACTTTTTCATTTTCTCCCCCTCAAAAATAGCATATAAAATGATGTTTTTGACAATCTTTTAGATTAAAATATGCCTTTTGAGTCTTATGGGGAGATTCACCAAGAACTTTTGATTTTGAGCAAAGTATTTTGTTTTGACAAGTGCTCCCCCTCAACAAGTGAATAGGTCTTATTGAGGTGAAATACTTGTCCTTTTGAGCAGAATTATGAAAATTCATAAACATTTGATTAATTATACTCAAAAGTAAGAAGCCTTCGCTCCTTATATTTAGGATTGAGGCACTGATGCGTACCTCAGGGTCCTTTCTTTACAAGTTCGGGTTGTGCACTGTAATGCGTACACAAGCCATTGTTTTAAATACAAAATTAGTTTTTTTTTTTTTAACAAAATACTCCCCCTCAAATAATGAAGTTTATTCGAGAGATAGTCTTCTTGAGCAGAATATTGAATCGTATTTATGAAATACTTTTTGAAAAATTCGTGAAATGATTCTGCTCAAGGTTTTAAAAAACACAATCAAGTATTATACAACAAAGAATGCTTGAATTTTAAAACTCTTTTACTGTTGAAAGTTGTTTGAGACCCGGAGTCTCTCTTTTGAGTTTTAAGATCTGAAGAAGAGGATTTCCATCTAAAGTTGAACCTCAAGGGTTCTTTTTGAAGATTTGTTTTTGTGATAATGGAAAACTTCCGGTATTTAGAATGCCCAAATCAGAGTCATTCTTATATCGTAGCCAAAGCATTCCAGATTATGAAAATTTTGAAAAATTTAGAACAACTTTTCTTTGGTATTCACACTTGCTTTACCGGTGTAAAACAATCGTGTAGAGTTTGGAAAAATTTGTTTCTCACCATTTTGAATCCATTTACCAGTTTAGCCTCTAAACACATTTTGTCCTTTGACCTCAAAATATGTTTCATAAGAAACATTTTGTCGAATGTTGAAATTTAGACTTTCAATGGGATGACATGTACTTGCACACAGAGAAAATGCATCAGGCACAAACAAGTATACAGATGAATCAAGAAACGCATTCTAAATCTACCAACATGCTCAGAATTCTCAAATTAATACACAAGATCACAGAATAATTCATCCTATCACTCGAGATTTTCCAACTATGATTATGATTTGGGGTTATGATTTGAGACTTTGCACACATGTTAGCACCATCATGCAAGAATATTAAATAAACAAACGGCCTAGTAGTAGCAGCAAAGACATCTAAATCTTAAACCCTAAATCACTTGATTTCAATCTTATGTTGTTTCTAATCGTGCAAACACACCAATCGAGCATACTTTAGTGTTCTCTAAAGGTATATGAAATAATTAATTAGACTAAACACATAAAAAAGAAATGCCCCGATCGATAATTACAAAAATCCTAGTTTCTGATTATGCCTTTGTGACTGTTGAAAACATTTGAAACACTTAGGGAACGATTAGACAACAACCATAAAGAAATTTGAAACTCACAATTTTGTATAAAATCGAGGAAAAAATCGTTAGTCTGATTCGTTGAGGTTTTAATCATGTGTGCAACTTTTGAGAACATTTGTGAAAACATTGATTAGAGCCTGTTTTATTTTCCATGCAAGGTCCTTTTACCTAAGTTTAATACTTTTGTGAATCTTTACTCATTAAAGGTTAATTACATTTCCATTTGAAGTCCAAACTAGATTAATTTGGGATCATTGCAGAAAAAATTCCTTTTCTCCCCCTCGAATTAGCATATATTTTGTGAAACCTTTTTGTACAAATTTAATTCGAGAGATCATAGAATTTTTGAAAAATGAGTTTTAATCCGAATGATGAAGAAACATTTTATCCTTGAAGAATAAAAGTTAGGTGTGCAAACTTCATGATTTTGTGAAACATTTTCTCCCCCTCAAAACATGTTCCATTTTGACAATGTAAAGCAAAATTTGTTTTAATGGAGGAACATAGTTTTGAAGATATAGAAGTTTGTACAAGAGAAAGAAGATTCTTTTTGTAGATTTTGTATTTTCTTAATGATAAAATATTTACAAAAAAAATTTGATGTTTGACTCTTTTAGGTTTTAAGAAAATTTTGCAAATCATCTGGAGTCAAACACCGCATACCAATATGGTGAACTAAATTAACAAACCTTAAAGGAGGTAATGCCTTTGTAAACAAGTCCGCCAAATGGTATTTAGTACCCACAAAATCTAATTCAATTATACCCTTCTCGACATGCTCTGAGATGAAATGGTAGCGGAGAGCAACTTGTAGGGCTTTGGAATAATGAATGGTGTTACAAGAGATTGCAGAGAACGCACTTTGAGTCTCAGTACATTGAGATCTAGTCAGATACATGGCCGTAGTCCGTGAGCTAAGTTCTCATCTAATTGACGTGAGCATTAGAGAGCAGACATGGCTATATACAAAGCTTTTGTTGATGACAGTGATGAACAATCCTGCTTCATTGACTGTATCCCTTTGTAACTATACAAGATTTGTTGCGAATCATTGTGCCTTCTGCATCCAGCTTGTTTTTTCCAATTCCATTTAATTCCAATGTTGTGTCGAAGGGTGATATTGGTAATAATCTCGCAGGTGAGCAGGATCCAACTTGTGTGTAGACGACTCAGTAATGTTAGGAATGAGTTGAGCCGATGCAAACGGGTCAAAGAACGCATAAAGAACGCCTCTGGGGTCATGATCTGCAGTTTGTGGAACAGATTTAGGTATGGAGTCTTCAACTGATTGTTGTAAGTTGGACACGGTTTGTTCTGCTGTTGTTGAAGATACAATTAGAGGACCGTCTCTCTCAACAGTAATTGTTGTTTGTTGAGGTATATCAGGTACTTGATGTTGATCAAGATGTGCAGCGGAAATTGGTGAGACCTCAGAAAGACGGTTTTCAATCGTATCATCAAACAATGGAGCAAACAATGTTTCCAATTCTTTGCGGTTGAGAGGCAATGGTTCAGCCGAAGAGTCCGGAAAGTTAAGACGGTTGGTTTCGGGTCCTAAGCTGTTTTGCTCAAAAGCCATAACATTAAGCTTGGGTCTGAAACTGATTTGTTCCGAAGCCATTCCTGTTATATCTGAAAAGAAAGAATAGACAAAACAGAGAACATGGACCCCCAAGAGTAACTGGGTTCCAGATGTTAGAAGCATAAAGAAGTAGTGTCAATTATCTTCTTAACACTCGAACACATAATTACGATGGATTTCATTCTTGTCTCAGAGGTAGATGTTGTGGAGATTACATTAGTTTTGGTGCAAATGTCTAAAATCTTTCCTGTAGGAATCCACCTAAGACCAATTGATTTGAAAATTCTACCCGTGGGTACCCACCTAATGTTAGATCTAGGAGATGTTTTCCTTTTAGATGCAGTGGAATGAAATGTGGGAGCATCACTTCGTTGAGAAAAACTACGTCCTATATTGATCCACTTCTTAGGTTTCTGACTTATGACTTTTGGTTCATCGGGTTTGTTTGTCTTAGTTGATTGAGCCTTTTCAAGTGAATTTCCTTTTTGAAGATATTTTAAAGCACCAACAACATGATTATTTACGCAACTACTCTTAGAAGCTAGCCAATTCCTATTAGTTTGTTGAGAACTCCTAGGTTTTGGTTTGCTACTACTAGCAGTGTTTTGTACTACAGTGGAAGGCATCGCATGAGGTTTAGAACCTAGAATTCCATCCTTTTGAAGTAGCGCCTTTTTTCTAGCCTTTTCTAGATCATAGTTCTTGTACATGTCATATGTGTCATAAGACTCTTTACTTTTAATGCTTGTTTTAGACACTATTTTCGAACTAATCCTAGATGAGCCAGGCATAATCACGTGTTGAGATTTAGCAGACACAGATGCATTTTCCTTTGGCCAACAATGTGGAGTGACTGGTTTTGTCAAATTGTTATTCTCAACAACTTGGGAGGCAAACCGAGATTTTGAAAATTTAAGTCTTTTAGATTTAAATGCAGTAGGTTGTCTAACCACTGATTGTTTTCTGTTTGTTTGAGAAGGCGGTTTCCCCAAGATTGATGGTTTTGCAAACTTAGTATCCACACTCTGGCCAGTCAGTCTTCTTAATTTGTTTTGCAATGCAGCATGTGCAAACACCTTTGCTTGAATTTGACCTTTTAAAAACTCGTTTTCTTTAACTAATGTATCCACACGTTTCCTTTGTTCATTCAAAGATTGACCATTGTTGCCCGAATTTAGAGATTCGTTTTGCATTTGGAGTTCAAGTGAGATGCAATGTGCCTCTAGTTTTGAAAAATCTTTATGACACTGGGCAATGGTCTTTTTGAGAAGAAGGTTTTTAGACTCAAGAGTTTGATTTGATGTTTCAGTCATTAGATTATCATGTAAAGACTCAGACTCAGAATGTTTGTCTTGACATTGAACAACATTCTGGTCAACCTCTCCTTCATTACTGAAGTTAGGTTGCTCAGATTGTTGTTTCTCATATGCAGGCATAATATGATCAATAGTAGATTGTACCTCAACCATTTGCTCTTTGTCAAAGTTCGGTTCATTGTCATAGATGGGTATGAAATCTTCCTCATCCATCTGTCCTTTGTCAAGGTTGGGCTCTGAGTCATAGAAGGGTATGATCTCTACACACTCTGCATCTTTATCATTCCCCAATCTGTTGTTGTCATCCTGCACATCTGATTCTGTCCCATTTCCATCCATGACAACCAAATTAGCTTTCAATGAATCAACTTTATGAACTTGCTCTTCTTGAGTCTGCTGTTTACTTCCATTCTCCTGTACATTCAATTCTCTTCCTCATTTTTGCATCTCCAGTTCTTTGATAACACTCAGATGAAGTGATCTTTCATTGAGCACATATTCTAAGCAGCTCAGTCGTGAAACAAGTTGATCTCTAAAATCTTCAACCTCCACACTAGTGATGTTCTCTCTCTATACATTGCTTTCATATTCATAGTGTATAAGAGCTTTAAAATCCATGGTCACGAACCATCTGAACTGTGTCCTGAGTGCTCTAAATTCTATCATGCAATCACTTCCCTGTTCAATTAGCTTTTCTAGTTGAACGATGTTTTCTTGGAGTTTCCTTTGGAAGGTCATTTGGTTCATTTCAGTTCCGAAGAATGCAGAAAAGGTACTCGAGGATGGAAACCAATGATCTGAGAGAATCTTGCATTGAATCTTAACTGATTCAAAATGTGCTAAACATTTATCAGTAGAATTGATGGCTCTTTTCTCAGCTTCAGTCATCTTTCTCTCAAATGGGTCTTTAGAGTCATCAGATGCATTTGTGTCGTATACTGGGTCAGTATCATCCATGACACCCAAATTATCTTCCAATATTTTAACCTCATTGCCTACATTAACGACATCTGCAGTATTCCCAATAGTCCTTTCAGCATTCCTTCCTTGTCTATCAACTCTTTCACCTTGCACAACAGCTTGATTCCTTATGTTAGAAGAAGAATGAAGACGGTTGTTTGTCTTGTTGGAGATTTTGCTGAGGGCACGAGCAATAAGTGCGAGTTCTTGATTCAGAATTTTGAAATCCTCATCGTCATCTTCATTGGTTTTTGAATAGTACACTGCATCACTGTTGTCATATGGAACAAGTTGAGTTGAAGTCTGCTGCGGAGATGAATCATATTGGATCATGATATTTGAAGTAGCAGGTTCTTGAACATAATCATGATGTGACATTAACATGACATCTGCTGTATTGGCTTCCAAATCTGCATATTCATCATCAGATGGAATATCTCCCATGACACTTTGCAAAACTGCATTGAGATTACCCCCCCCCCCCCTTCAACTTCCATTTGACTAAGTGTGGCATTGTATTCAAAATTATCGTCAGAGAGTGAGGTTGAATCATAATCTTGATCTTCCTCTTCTGCAATATTTTCCGTATATGCCAAGAATGCCATGCTTGGTTCGATAAGATCTTCTTCATCATCAGTATCTTCCATTGTGTTTAACCATTCAGAACTAGCCGTCATTACGCCTTTGCCTTTCTTTGTAGATACTTGACTAAGCTTCACTAGATTTTGCAGTAGAGATTGCACATTATTATGTAGTGTAGCAGGATGGTACTGAGGAATGAAGAAAGGCTCAGGTGCATTCGGAGGATTGAAGAAGAGACCATTTGGAGTGTAGATTAGTGATCCATGATCAACATCTGGAGATGGTGGAGCAGGGAGAATGGTCTTCAGTGGATTCATGCTTAAACAAGATTCAAGAATTTGCTTCATTCTTATGTGATGAAGTTCTTCGGTACGATGCAAAGCTTCAAGATATTTCCACATTTCATAAGCACTGTCTTGAAATTCCATATTCATGTAAATTGAATTGGGAAGGGCTAATGACATGGACCATGCAGCCTGATGGTCAGCATCGTACTGAGCGAGTTCAGTAGCATTCAAGTCTGCAGTAGTTTGTAGCCTCAAAATCCCTGTTGAGTCAGCAAGAATTATCATTTTGTATGGACCATCTTGAATGGAATTAAGCATGAGATCTGCAGCAGGACGATCTGTGAGCCATTGTAGAAATCTCCGTTTCCAAACAGTATACGTTCCTGGTAGCAACATTGGAGGCCTTGATTCATTGCCAAAGAGCAGAACATGATCAATGAGGGAGCTGTGACTTTGTTGTAGATGAAACTGTTGCTGATGATACTGTAGCTGATGATACTGTTGCTGATGAGAATATTGGTGAGGAAGGTAGTTGGAAGAAGATGATTGAGACATTGTAGATGACATTTCTCTCCCCCTTGATTGTTGCGACGTAATCGAAATAATCAAAGAAAATGTCACACTCAAGGTCGAAATAGTGATTTCTGGTTTTCCCTCCAAAATAATTTGAAAAAATTTTATCTCCCAAAATTTGAAAATCACTATGAAATGCAATTTAAAGGTTGCAAGAAAAATTTGAGTTTCAAAAATTTTGCCGCCAAATTTTACCGAAAAAATTTGAATTTTGGCCTAAAAATTTGAATTTTGAGCCAAAATTTGCACCGTTATTCCAAAATTTGAATTTCGCGTAAAAATTGAAAGTTTAATCTCCTATAAAAAATAAATTTTACTCAAATTTTCCCGCCAAAAATTAATTTTTTTTTTTTTTTTTTTTTTTTTTTAAATATGAAAGAAGATGATAGAAAGAGACTTGTGTGAATGATGGATCTTTGTAGAAGATTGAAATGCACGTTCCTTTGGTTAAGTTCAAAAAATCCCTGTGGTAAGTTGGAATCTTACGCGTAATAATGAAACTTATGCGTAGACTTTAAAGTTACGCGTAAAGTATGATCTTATGCATAAACTTGTGAGTTATGCGTAAGATATAACCTTATGCGTAAGTTTTAAGCTTATGCGTAGGATTCTTATGCGTAAGGTTCACAAACCAAACAAATCTTTCAAACTTATCCAAGCTTGAAAGATATCCGAAGTCGAAGTATTCCACTAACTTATCCAAGCTAGGGAAGTACTGAGTCACCGTAGCACAAAGAGAAGACCTTTGAATGAAGTTATGCGTAGGATTCAGAAACTTACGCGTAAGACTTAATCTTATGCGTAAGATCCAACTTCTACGTAGGATCAACTTCTGCGTAGAACTTAGGCGTAGGAAATCAACTTCTGCGTAAAACTTATGCGTAGGAATAGCAACTTACGCGTAGAAAGAGGGTTTTGACCAAAGTTATGCGTAGGAAAAGGGTTTTGACCTCAGTTTATGCGTAGAAAGGACAAAATGTACTGTAGACAGCTAAGAAATCGTACTATTCACCTATCTTACGCGTAAGATGGTCTGATCCTCAAAAAATCACAACTTTTTGAAGAAAATGGCCTAGAAATATGTTTCTAATGACCAAATAACTTCCCCAACACTTAGAAAACACTAAATAGGTAAGATTTAGCTACCAAAAACTTGTTTTCCAATATCAAAGAAGCTACCAAACTCAATAAACTAGGTGAAAAAGTACTAAAATCTATCAAAGATCAATACTTTATGCAATATCTAAGCTTCTAATCACTATATCAACCTTGAAACTTGTCCAAGCTTCAAGATTTGAGTGAAAGAAACAAAGAAACAAGCAAAAATATGAAGAAAAAACACCAAAATCCCACGTTAACAATAGAAACTTCACTTCAATCTCTATTAGGCGAATGATACCACTTGTTAGGTCACCATTTTGTAAACACAAGTATGATATTGATAGAAATGAGATGAGAGAAAAAGAGATGGTTGATTATAAGAAATGAGAGAAGATAATTTGCAAGAGTTTCCTTAATTTATTCAAATAACCAACATTTTAACTAGTTACATAAGACTAGTATATATAGGGAAGGAGTAGGGCAACACTCCCTTCCTCCCTATCTAGTGAATGAAATGGGCTTAAGGCCCATGGGCTTGCTACATAAGCCTTAAGATTAAATAAACATACAAGCCTTAGCAACCTATTACAAGTAAATGACCGAGACTTGATAAATAGTAAAACTACGTTCCCAACATTGCTTTTAGAAAGCACACCTGTTTTGTTAGAGAATTAGATGGTATTGATCTCCTCAAGGGGAGTCGGGGCACTAATCTTTATACCATCTCTATCGAAGACATGCAACGGTCCTCTCCAATTTGCTTGCTTACTAAAGCCTCCAAGAACAAATCATGGTTGTGGCATCGTCGTTTGAACCATTTGAACTTCGGTACCATCAATGAACTCACACGTAAGGATCTTGTTCGAGGCTTGCCCAGACTTAAGTATGAAAAGGATCATTTGTGTTCAGCATGTCAAATGAGCAAAAGCAAAAAGCACACCCATAAACCCAAGACTGTCAATTCCATCATGGAAGTTCTACATACTCTTCACATGGATCTCTGAGGACCAATGAGGATTCAAAGTATCAATGGAAAGAAATATGTGCTTGTTATTGTTGATGATTACTCTCGATTCACGTGGGTAAAGTTTCTACGATTAAAAGACGAAACTCCGAAAACCATTATCAAACTCATCAAGATGTTGCAAGTTCATCTCAACAAAACAGTTAGATTCATTCGTACTGATAATGGAACGGAGTTTGTGAACAAACAAGTTACTCAATTTTATGAAGGTGTCGGCATTAGTCATCAAAAGAGCATTCCACGTACTCCTCAACAAAATAGAGTTGTTGAAAGACGCAATCGCACCTTAGTTGAAGCCGCAAGGACTATGCTCATCTTCTCCAAAGCTCCTATGTTTCTTTGGGCTGAGGCAATTGCAACTGCATGTTACACACAGAACCGATCCTTGATACATCCTCTCCACTACAAGACTCCATATGAACTGGTTCATGGCAGAAAACCAGACTTTTCGTTTCTTAGAGTATTTGGTGCATTGTGCTATCCAACTAATGATAGTGAAGACCTTGGAAAGCTCAAGGCCAAGGCCGACATTGGTTTCTTCGTTGGCTATGCTCTAGAGCGAAAGGGGTATTTAATCTACAAAAAACGTACCAGAGACATAATGGAAACGATCCACGTTACTTTCGATGAGCTGACTGAGCAACCGGTTCCTGGACAATCAAGTTCTGGACCCGCGTTTAAACTTTTGTCCCCTGAACCAATCAGTTCAGGCCTTGTACAGTATTCCACGCCTGCAGTACTTTATGTACCTCCTAGAAGTGAGCATTTGAAGATCTTATTTGAATCGATGCTTGATGAATAATTTGAGACACCTACTGATGATACACCGACACGACCAGCTGCTGCTGCTCCGGTTCTGTACAACTAAAATGGTCCATCAGTGTCTACTTGAATTGATCAAGATGCTCCATCTGCTAGTTATTCACCATCATCATTAAATCTTCAATCTCCTTCTGTACATCAAGGCACTGCAGTCGACAATTCTTTTGAAGTAAATTCATTTGCTCCTCTTGAGTATGCTCTGTTCAAGAACCTATTTGCTCCTGAATCTTGTTCTGAGACACCTTCTTCAAAGGATGCAAACATGACTTCTTCAGGTTCCTACCCTCAACCACATCAAAATCTTAGAAAACGGACCGATGATCATCCGATTGATAACATTATCGGGAATCTTTATCGACCGGTGTTCACACGAAGACAACTTACCACCTTTGCCTTGTGGTGCTTTTATAATTCTGTACATTCCAAAGTCGAACCCAAAGATGTCAAGACTGTTATCTCTAAAGACTGTTGGGTTAATGTGATGCATGAAGAAGTTAGCATGTTCGATCGACTTGAAGTATGGGAATTGGTACTATCTCCAGATTGTGCAATGATTATTGCTCTAAATGGATTCTTCAAAGGTGTGGTGGATTAAGTTGAGAAAGGGCAGTGGTACTTTTACTTTGTGAGGATAGAATTTCAGCTGGCGGATTCCTTCACAAAAGCACTTCTGAGAGAACGGTTTCAATTCATTCTCTCATGATTTGGAATAAAGAGTCCATCGCCAGTATCTCTCAAACGTCTTCAGGAAGAAAATGAGGAGAAATGGTTTTGCTTCACATATCCTTGTATATATCTTATACCATAAAGAAAATAGAAATATATAAAACCTATAAAACCCATAAAAATCAGAAAAATCATAAAAATCAAAAAATATTCTTCTCACGACATGTCTCTTGTGTAATCAATATTATGTACGTTTCTAGAAATGTCATTCAATAATGACACGGAAATATACATATGCTTGAGCAAGAGTTTTTCGGTTTCAAATAAAGTTTTTTCTAAAACATGTCGTTTCTCAAAATATTCTTCAAAATTATGGCTTGCAGTCATTTCAAACTGTAACCCGGACTTCAAAACTTTGGTTTGCTATTACTTCAGATAGCAACCCGTTTTTCAAAATGGGAAAACACGTCGCCAAAAAGACGGTGGTACCTTTTACCAGGTGAAGTTCACCTGGGCATGGATTACTTTATATACATGTTTCCTCGATCTAATGTACGATTCAGTGCATTATTTCTGGTATAAGAAGAGAAATCTTCTTTGTATGCAAATGATTTTCATTCTATGATTCTTCTGAAAATTATTTGTGAGACACATGGTGGTAATTTGTTGTTTGATATTCTATCAGATTTGGATTGTTCATAAAAAAAATTTGTCTCTCAATCTAAGGACTACAACTCTTTAACTAGAATACGGGTCATTGATTGAGGGGGAGAGTGGTTTCATATTTTATATCATCAAATGGATTTCTTGGTTATCTGATAATTGTTAGAAAAAGGTTTTGTAGTTAATGGGGTATTAGTTGAAGAGGAACTTACTGAGCTTTATCTCTATTGGCCAAATGTGTTAGTTGCTAGAAAGTTTAGGGCATTATGTGCAATCTTCTTATAGTTTCCTAGCTTTATGTAACTATTAAGTTCATTTGTGTCACTTTGGAATCCTCGTATAATCCCCTAAATACTTTTAAACCCAAAATCTAAAACAAAATTGATAACCAGTGTGTTTGATGTCATGTTTTCTCCTCTAGCATTTGTATGATCTGATTGAATGTGTATTGCATGTTGTTAGCTGATAATTGCTCAACTACTATTGATTATGTGCTTAAGTTTTCAGGATTTGCTTAGGTATATAGCTACCGAGCTAATATCTAGTTTCTAAGCTCCTGATTTGAAAGTTGAAATATGTGTGAATTGCCATGTTAGTGATTGCTGTTTATGTCTAATAGTGGCTTGCAATGAATGTTTATGATTGCTAGTTGCTTTTTAATGACTAGATAGCATCTAGATGCGTTGCTTGAATGTGATTTGATCATGATATATATGGTATTATGAGTAGGCATGTTGCTACGTGGTAGCAGTTAATGAAGAATGAATCTGTATGTATGTATATCTGTGTTGATATTCTTGTGCAGATTCCATGTCCAATATGAATGTGCCTGCTCCCGCTCTAACCATATGATCAGATGTTCACACTCTACTAACTGGTTATGAATTCATCACAACAACAACATCAGCAGCAGCAGCAACAACAACAACAACAACAACAACAACAACGATTTCATCACCACCACCACCTTCACTTCAACAAAGCATTACTATTCTGGTCCTGCCAAGTGGGGATCTACAATTTCTTTTGGAAGTTTTTGTTGGTGGATGGATAATTGATGTTGACTAGTGACTCATTCATAGAAGCAAAAAGGTCAATATCATTGGTGTCATAATTGTTATCTTGTGCATTCCAAAGTAGTGTAATATCAAATGTTAGGTGTCAGAGTATGAATTTTTCATGAGTTTCTCGTTAAACTCTAAATCATTTAAAAACTCATCATTTCTAACACATAACATGCTCCCTCAAGGATTGAGGGGGATCAAATGTATCGTCTCGAAATCAGTCATTCTTAAATCTGACCACATTTTTCTCCCAAAATCTTTAAACGTATTTAAATCACTTGGGATCACAAATCTCAAATGGTTTGAAATTTTTGATCGGGGGAGAAAATGTGATTTAAATATGAAATATGATATAAAATGTGATTGCTTTGGACTTTAACAAACGCTCCCCTATATGTGCTAAACTCTTTTGTATATCAATGCACATATTGAGGGGGAGCAAATGGTTTGTGAAAAAGGATCTTTAGCATCACATGTGAGCAAGACTCAGACTTCACCAATGAATTGATGAAACAATAATTGTCATGAATCGAAAGGACTAGTCATGGACGGGTAATAACTTCAAGCTAGTCTAACCAGTGATGTAAGCGTGTCTCGAAAAAGACTTGTCTGAGTAGAATGTACCGTTTCGAGAAACCTTGTGTGGATTTGATCGGGCCGGGTAATAACTTCAAGCTAGTCTAACTAGTGATGTAAGCGTGTCTCGAATGCCCGTTCATATTCACTTAAGGTAGATCAATTCAAAAAGTGCAACTCTTCCCGACGTGTGCAAAATTTTCAAATCTATACATATGAGCACATGTTAAGGGGGAGCATTTGTAATACACCGTAAAATCCCAGGTCATTTATTAATGCTAATTATCAAAACTATTCTTAACTAAGCCATTTTTGCGGGCTAATTTGAAACTTTTGCATAAGACACCGTTTGTTTGGACACCCGAATGTTATATTCACTGTCTATTTGACACCCGAATGTTATGAACACCGTTGGTTTAACACCCGAACATGATTGGTCACCCGATACCACCCAAATGTCACTCTTGGGTATCACCCAATGAGGTTAAACACCGATAACTCCACTTGTGACCCGACACTTGATTTTAACACTGGTATAATAATATAAGTTATATATAATAAAGTATATATAATTAAGACAATTATTGTTACTATATATATATATATATATATATATATATATATATATATATATATATATATATAAGTGTACATATTATAAATGACGACACCATTTATATGTTTATGGTTTTCACAAACCGACACCGACACTGAGATATATTTCACACATTTTTACGACACCGATACCCCGAAATTTTGGGCCGGATTACACCCACCCAAGCCCACTCGACTTTTACTTCTTTTCTTGGGCCGAATTTATTCACAAGCCCACAAGTCTTTTTTTTTCGTTTGGGCCAAATTCTCACTCAAAGCCCACTCCACCAAAATTGTATTATTTCTTTGGGCCGTGTGCCTCTAAGCCCACACGGTTACCATTTCCTTGGGCACAAATGTTGCAACTAAACGTGTATCAAACCAAATTACATTCACGTATTCCTTTTGTGGTTCCCTTATCACTCGACACACAAGAACCTATGAGAGTTGACCTTGCACCTAAGCCGGCCTAAGTGAGCAACTATCCAACACACGACCTTTTGGACAAATGCAATACACGACTAATAATCACTAAACCTTATTAACCACTAATGACCATTGGGTCTAATGTTCCTACACAAACTACAACCTTAATAAACTAACCTTCTAATGTACTAAGCTAAACCTAAACCTCCTAATCCTTAGCCGGTCTAAGCCACAAGTCAAAGGGACACGACTTGACCCCTCATATCACACACGACAATCTTGTTGCGTCTAGGAGAAGCATGCGTCTACCTTGGCACCAAAACGACTTCCATATATATAAGTATCATTTATTACACCTTGGCTCACAATTACTCCAAACTTTCACTCACTAAACAACTTGGAAATCGCAAGAGGAGCAAGGAGGCATCTAAGGAAGATTTGGGTAGCTATAGTTTTGGAACGGGTTATTGTAAAAGAGTATATCGATCTCGATCTTGTTGTCACGTACCAAACTAAAGATCCACCACGTTTGGTGTTGTAAGTCTTCCATCCCAATTCGTTTCCCATTCTATTTTGACGTACATTCCATATTCACACACCACGTTAAGTATCTATTATAACAACTATATACTCTTGCAACTATGTATCAATCATGTCTTGACACCCTAAGAATGTACTCGTTATTTCATTTCTACACGTACAAAGTATTTATTTTTCACGACTTACTAATATTACGACTCAAGTCTAACCAAACCATCGAAACATGCAAACCTTATTCGCTGATTTACTACGAGAACAAAGCCTATTTTGAAGCTATCGAGCACACAACTTAAATAACCAAAACACCCCTTTGGGCCTAGACTTGGGCTAACGAGCCCAAATGATTTTAAAGGATAGAAAACTTTCGGTTTTAAACATAATAACGAACGAGATGTTCCTTGCCTTCAAAAACGGATTTTGTTAAAGGAAACAAGTTATAAACACTACTTTTGTTCATGCCAAAAGTTTATTTTTCAAAAGTATTAACAAAGGACTAACTTTGCAAAGATTTTCGTTAAGGGACTATATGTGACAAAACATGGAAACTTTTGGGCTAAATAGTATATTATCAATTTTTAAATAAAACTCGAGGGTAGAAACTGAAACTTTCAAAAGATCAAGGATTAAAGTGGAAAAGTACAAAAGGGACTAGAATTGTAATTACTTTTAACCAAGGGTAAAAGGTGTAATTCTAATAAAGTTAAGGGATAAATTGTGACAAGACCTATTCTTATAATTTATTTATTTCATATACTTTTATAAGTATATATATATATATTTCTTTAACTTTAATATATATATAACTTTATTAAAAATATTTAATCATAAATATTTTTAACAATATTATTTTCATAACAAGTTAATATGTATCAAGCACCGATTCGTATCAACGCTAACAAATAACTACGTAAAGTTATTTGAGATATATTTTAAGACACCCGAAAAGGATATCACCTTACACGTGATATATCACACGTCATTTATGACACGAAACTAAAACACCGATTACAATATATTTATAGGTCGCAAGTCGGAGGAATTTCATTGCTATTCATAGCAATACACCATCACCTTTGAGCACCTTGTGATTCACACACACCCGACAGGTGAGTTCATGGTCCCACATTTTAATTGTTTTTAAACCCCGTGGGGAGATACATGCTATAAATCGAACACAAGTATTTTTCTGTATGCTGTTATCACCTGATATTGCCTAAGTTGACACCTGTGCTACAAGTCCCTCATGTCACGAACCTTAATCACTTGCGAGTGAGCGCGAATATAGTTGATAGATCTATTGGAATGGCAGCCCGCCTCTGTCAAGGTGATCACTTGGCAGGAGGTGTGCTATATTCGAGGTATTATGGAAATTTGGCACGTTTCCTGTCACCGAGGGCCCCCTAGTCATTTACATCCGCTGTGGTGTAGATGATTGTTATTATCTTTATGATATGTCAAATCAAAGTTAAGGCTTGCGTTTCGTGAGGCTTAGGAGCAATATTACACCCGATTTAGTCAAGACCTGTCTATCTTGGCTTGTTTATTTCAAATGCTTGACTTGTGTTCACACTATTACTATTTAAACTACTATGGATTCACTCAACCTTTGTGTTGACTTTTTAAGCATGTTTATCTCAGGAAACTACCAAGCATGGCGGCACGGAGCTGGCAAAGGGTACAGGACCTCCCTTTGATTTCAATAATTATATCATTCTTTACAAACTCATCACTTCTTTTGCTAAACAATTAACATTTTGGAAAAATGTTTGTAACTCTAAATATTTGAGTTTTCATGGAATGATATTGACAATCTTTTGAATTGTTTTCAATGAGTATGACTGTGTACTAAACTGTAATGACCCCGATTAGACTTCCGTTGCTTAATCAAATTTCGGGGTGTTACAGATTGGCATCAGAGCCATGGTTATAGAGAACCAAATGATTTTTCAAAACATTGGACTATAACCTCACCAGATTTTTAAACAAACTATTTATCACCGAAGTGCCCTCCGTGCCAGCGCTTGCCAACGCTATGTTTTAAGGTTTGATTTTTAGCACCCATTACATTTAGCTTACTATGACACCATGATCACTGTGCATGTAGCATTATGTAGACTAAATGACTTATATTACTGCTATTTTGGGATATTACAGTACCATGTCACCCCCGGTTATTATTTTGTCCTACAGTGACGACGTCATACCAGCATCATCCACTCACCCTACTATTGACTTATCTGATTATGACACCCATGATACCCGAGACACCCATGATTCTGACATGACACCCAACTTGTATCACCTGCTATACCATCTCCTGTTCCATCTGGAGACCCCTCTGCTGACACCGAGCCCTTTGAGGAGGGTGAGGTTGCTTCTACACCCGTTGATTCTTTTGCTATTCAGCCTCTTTTTCGTCCTGTTTGTGGACCCATGACACAGGGACAGTACCTTTATGATCAGTACCTGACATCTCAGCAGTTTCTTGCGGCTGATGATCGTCCTACGCCACCTGCTAGTCACCACACCGGTTCAGATGCTGATGACGAGTCTTCTGACTCCGATACTTCTAATACTGCTGCTTCTGTTCCACCATCATCCCCGCCTGCACCTATTCGTCGGCGCAAGCGAGTGAGGATTCTTGAGCCCTATGAGCCTGAGCCTTTCGGTGAGTTGTTTCGATACCATGAGGGAGACTTTACCCGCAAATGCACGGCTCGGAAACGAGTCTGCTTTTTGCCTGCTTCTACTGTTACACCACCTGTATCTACACCTGTACCTACACCTGTATCATCACCTATGTCTGTATTACCACCTGTTTCTATGCCAGACTTGACACATGTGGCATCACCAGCACCCCCACCATCACCTGTATCACCCCCACCTGAGCCACATCCTTACATGTTGCCTACTTACACCGCACCCCACACTTCTGAGGTTTTGCCACCCATGCCACCACCTACAGTTTTCTACTCTCAGACTACCACTGTACCGATTCCATCACCTGCTACATCACCTGTACCATCACCTGCTCCCACCGAGACACCCACCTCACCTGGCATTCATAGATTGGTTGATGCTCGTCGATGGTCATTTTTGTTAGACTACATACGTAGATGGAGATTAGCTGAGGGATCACCTAGGGCTGCTGAGCTTGGAGATGGCTCTTCAGCGGTGTTACCGGTCATTGGGGAGCCGATACACCACACCATCCCTCTTTTGGCAGCTAGATTGATTAGACATGAGAGTCGTCTTGATGAGCTGTTGAGTGTTATCGAGGATATATCCTTGGAGAGGATAGAGTGTATGCAGGAGGAGGTCACGAACCTCGTGGTCCATAGGACAGCTTTAGAGATGGTATTTGAGATGAGGGGGACAGAGATCGAGGAGGCACAGGCTACCATCACTGAGTTTGGTCACCGATTAGATGTTCAAAGGCACGAGATTGATGATTTGAGATCAGTTGCGGCCATTACACAGGAGATGATGGAGCATCAGGCACAGGAGTTAGCTGCATCTAGTTCTACCATCCACACACTTTCAGCTACTATTGAGGAGATTCAGGCCCGTGAGAGATCCAAAGATATGGAGATGTTGGGGATGATCAGGATCATCAGAGAGCTAGAGAGGAGATCAGGAGGTGCACTTGGACCTTCATAGATCTATGACATGTCATTACTTATAGAGACATCTTAACTTGCCGCCTGTGGCATTAATAATTGTTGTAACTTATTGTTTTGTAACAATGAATTCCAAAAATTATTAAAACTTTATGTTGGTTACGATTGTAGCGTATTGATATTGATTTATGATGTTCTAGTTGTCTGATCTTTCTTTTATTATGCTCCCATATTGAGATTCATTATAATTTCCATGTGTGTTGTTACATGTCGTGATGTTTATTTATGAATGATATGGTTTATGTTGATGTATGTATTTATGGTGTGGTTGTGATATGTACTTTGTGATGATCTCGACTATTATGAGTTGGATACACTATTTCTCTTGTTATGGATGTTTGGGATTTGTACTTATGCACTTACGATTTTATAGAGTTATGGCCCCAAGGAAAACCACTACTGCTACCTCGTCACCCGCTATGACCCAGGCTGCTATAAGAAAGTTGGTTGCCGACAGTGTTGCTGCAGCTTTAGAAGAGCAAGCTGCTGCAATGGCACGAACTAGTAGCAATAACCAAGCCACTGCTGAGAGCGAGTCTGCTGCGACTCGGAAGTGCACCTATAAGGACTTCATTGCTTGTAAACCATCTCACTTCAAAGGAACTGAAGGAGTAACAGAGCTTGCTCGATGGTTTGAGCGAACTGAGACTGTGTTTGTGAGGAGCGGTTGTGCCGCGGAAAACCGAGTCTCGTTTGCTACTGGAACATTGTTGGAAGACGCGTTGTCTTGGTGGAATGCAACTGCTCAGAAGATAGGTGTGGAGGAGGCCTATCAGATTACCTGGGCTGATTTTAAGGAGAAGATGTTGAAGAAGTTCTGCCCTAGAGGTGAGATCAAGAAGTTAGAAGATGAGTTTCACACGTTGGTTGTGAAAGGAAATGATCTCAGGGCTTACGACAGGAGATTTCAGGAACTTGCTACACTTTGTCCTTCTAAGGTTCCCAATTTGGAAAAGTTGTTGGAGAGGTATATTGAAGGATTACCTAGGAGTATTGAGGGAAACGTCACCTCGTCTAAGCCTCAATCTTTGGATGAAGCAATGTCCATTGCCCAAAGACTGCTAGACCGGGAGATTAAGCGTAACTCTGCTCAGGGGAACAACGATCACAAAAGGAAGTTTGATGATCGAAGGACAAACAACAACAACAACAACAACAATCACAGCAACAACAGCAGCGACAACAACAACCGAAACCCCAACCGTAACTACCACCATGACAGAAACACCCACCACAACCAACAGAACCGACGACAGGAAGCTGTCAGAGCTTATGTCGCTACACCAGTTAAGGATGCTAGGTATGCTGGACCTCTTCCATTCTGTGACAAGTGTAAGATGCATCACAATGGACCCTGCTATGCTAAGTGCGGGAAGTGTTCAAGGGTTGGACATAAGACACAAGATTGCAAGGCGACAGGAGCCAACTTGCAACCCGTGGCTGTGGTATGCCATGCTTGTGGAGAAAAAGGACACTACAGGCGTCAGTGCCCTAATAAGGATAACAATGCACGTGGGAGAGCATACGTGCTGGGAGATGGAAATGTCCAACAAGATCCGAACGTAGTCACGGGTACGTTCTTTCTAAACGACCGCCTCGTTAAAGTTTTATTTGATTCCGGAGCCGATCAAAGTTTCATATCTATTTCACTTGCACCCCTGCTTAATATTACACCCACCCGACTAGACACCACGTATGAGATTGAACTAGCCGATGGAAAGCTAGTGAGCACTAACACTATACTCCGAGGTTGCACCCTAAGACTATTAGACACCCCATTTGACATTGACCTTATGCCTATTAGACTCGGTAGTTTCGACGTCGTTGTAGGAATGGCTTGGTTATCCGAGAACCATGCTAAGATTATTTGTGACGAAAAGGTCGTTCACATTCCACTGAATAACGAAACCCTGGTTGTTCGCGGAGAGCGAAGTAAAACACGTTTGAACGTCATTTCTTGCGTCAAGGTCATGAAGTACATCGAACGAGGGTGTCAAGTATTTTTAGCTCAAGTCACCGAGAAGAAGTCGGAAGAGAAGCGACTCGAGGATGTGCCAATAGTCAGGAACTTTCCAGAAGTTTTCCCTGAGGACTTGCCTGGCCTTCCGCCGACTCGTCAAGTGGAATTTCAAATTGACTTGATACCAGGAGCCGCACCCGTAGCACGAGCACCCTATAGGCTAGCACCGTCGGAAATGAAGGAGTTATCCGGACAATTAGAGGAATTGTCGGATAAAGGATTTATTCGCCCTAGTTCATCACCGTGGGGAGCCCCGGTGTGGTTTGTAAAGAAGAAGGATGGAACCTTCAGGATGTGTATCGATTATCGTGAGTTGAACAAACTGACGGTTAAAAATCGATATCCGTTGCCAAGGATTGATGATTTGTTTGATCAACTGCAAGGATCGAGTGTCTACTCGAAGATTGATTTGAGATCGGGTTATCATCAACTGAGAGTTAGGGAAGAAGACATCCCTAAGACAGCTTTCAGGACAAGATACGGTCACTACGAATTCCAAGTAATGCCATTCGGTCTAACAAATGCACCCGCTGTATTTATGGACTTAATGAACCGAGTGTGCAAACCCTATTTGGATAAGTTCGTGATTGTATTCATCGATGATATCCTTATTTATTTACGTAGTAAGGAGGAGCACGCAGAACACTTGAAAGCGATATTAACACTGCTCAGAGAAGAGAAATTATACGTCAAATTTTCCAAGTGTGATTTTTGGATTGAGAAGGTACAATTTCTCGGGCATGTTATTGACAGTAAGGGTATTCATGTTGATCCCGCCAAGATCGAAGCTGTTAAAAATTGGGCGTCACCTACGAGTCCTACCGAGATACGCCAATTTTTAGGTCTTGCCAGATACTATCGGAGATTTATTGAAGGTTTTTCAAGGATTGCTAAACCTTTGACTGAGTTAACACAGAAGAAGAAGAAGTTTGAATGGGGAGATGAGCAAGAATCGGCATTTCAGTTTTTGAAGCAGAAGCTTTGTGAAGCACCGATATTAGCACTACCCGAAGGAAGTGAGGACTTAGTGGTATATTGTGACGCATCAATCCAAGGTTTGGGTGCCGTATTGATGCAAAGACTTAAAGTGATTGCTTATGCTTCTAGACAACTTAAACCCCACGAGGAAAACTACACTACTCATGATCTAGAATTAGGAGCGGTGGTATTCGCTCTGAAGATCTGGAGACACTACCTATATGGAACCAAGTGTACGGTTTTCACCGATCACAAGAGTCTTCAGCACATTTTAGATCAAAAGGAGTTGAACATGAGGCAACGTCGATGGCTAGAGTTGCTAAGTGACTATGATTGTGAGATCCGTTATCACCCGGGGAAGGCAAACGTTGTAGCAGATGCCTTGAGTCGAAAGGAACGACTTAGACCCCTTAGAGTTAAGTCATTGGGTATGACGATTAGATCACCACTGCCGTCTCAAATTCTTGAAGTTCAAGCTGAGGCTCTTAAGGAAGAGAATAGACCACACGAGAAAATTTGCGGTATGCCAGAAAGCATGAATGGATTTGTCAAGAAACCAGATGGAAGGCTGTGTTTCAAGGACAGAAGTTGGATTCCATTGTATGGAGGAATACGAGATCTCATCATGCACGAGTCTCATAAGTCTAAATATTCCATTTATCCTGGTTCGGACAAGATGTATCAAGATTTAAAGAAGTTGTATTGGTGGCCAAACATGAAAGCTGACATTGCAGAGTATGTCGGTAAGTGTTTGACCTGCTCGAGAGTAAAGGCTGAACATCAAAAACCATCCGGTCTTTTGGTTCAACCCGAGCTACCAATGTGGAAATGGGAAAGGATTACAATGGATTTCATTACTAAATTACCCAAGACATCGAGTGGGTTGGACACAATATGGGTTATTGTTGATCGTCTCACGAAGTCAGCGCACTTCTTGCCAATCAAAGAGACTGATGATATGGATGTTCTTGCACGTTTGTACCTTAAGGAGATAGTTTCCCGGCATGGAGTGCCGATTTCTATTATCTCCGACCGAGACAGCCGTTTCACATCTAACTTTTGGCGATCTTTACAGAAATCCTTGGGAACTAAGTTAGATATGAGTACAGCTTACCATCAACAGACTGATGGTCAAAGTGAAAGGACAATACAAACCCTAGAAGACATGCTTAGGGCATGTGTGATTGATTTTGGAAAAGGCTGGGATAAACACCTACCATTAGCAGAATTTTCATATAACAACAGCTATCACGCTAGCATTAAGGCTGCACCGTTTGAAGCACTTTATGGAAGAAAGTGTAGATCACCAGTTGGTTGGGCTGAGATTGGAGATGTACAACTCTCAGGTCCCGAGTTGATTCTAGAAACCACTGAGAAAATAGTAAAGATTAAGCAACGATTACAAGCCGCTAGAGATCGGCAAAAGAGTTATGCCGATGTGCGAAGGAAACCAATAGAGTTTCAAGTTGGAGACAAGGTCATGCTTAAGGTATCACCTTGGAAAGGAATGATTAGGTTTGGAAAACGTGGGAAGTTAAACCCAAGATATGTTGGACCCTTCGAAATCATTGAAAGGATCGGTCCTGTGGCATACAAATTGGAACTACCTGAGGAACTCAGTAGAGTACACAACACCTTCCACGTGTCAAATTTGAAAAAGTGTTTATCGGATGAAACACTTGTGATTCCACTGAAAGAGATCAGAATCGATGATAAGTTGAATTTAATTGAGGAACCCGTCGAAATTATGGATAGGGAGGTCAAACGACTTAAGCATAGTCGCATTCCCATTGTTAAGGTCAGATGGAACTCTAAGAGAGGACCCGAGTACACATGGGAGCGCGAGGATCAAATGCGTGCCAAATACCCACAACTATTCGATGAGACAACCCCGAGCACCGATTCAACTTTGGATTCCGGGACGAATCCAATCTAACGGGTGGGTACTGTAATACACCGTAAAATCCCAGGTCATTTATTAATGCTAATTATCAACACTATTCTTAACTAAGCCATTTTTGCGGGCTAATTTGAAAATTTTGCATAAGACACCGTTTGTTTGGACACCCGAATGTTATATTCACTGTCTATTTGACACCCGAATGTTATGAACACCGTTGGTTTAACACCCGAACATGATTGGTCACCCGATACCACCCAAATGTCACTCTTGGGTATCACCCAATGAGGTTAAACACCGATAACTCCACTTGTGACCCGACACTTGATTTTAACACTGGTATAATAATATAAGTTATATATAATAAAGTATATATAATTAAGACAATTATTGTTACTATATATATATATATATATATATATATATATATATATATATATATATATATATATATATATATATATATATATATATATATATATATATATATATATATATATATATATATATATAAGTGTACATATTATAAATGACGACACCATTTATATGTTTATGGTTTTCACAAACCGACACCGACACTGAGATATATTTCACACATTTTTACGACACCGATACCCCGAAATTTTGGGCCGGATTACACCCACCCAAGCCCACTCGACTTTTACTTCTTTTCTTGGGCCGAATTTATTCACAAGCCCACAAGTCTTTTTTTTTCGTTTGGGCCAAATTCTCACTCAAAGCCCACTCCACCAAAATTGTATTATTTCTTTGGGCCGTGTGCCTCTAAGCCCACACGGTTACCATTTCCTTGGGCACAAATGTTGCAACTAAACGTGTATCAAACCAAATTACATTCACGTATTCCTTTTGTGGTTCCCTTATCACTCGACACACAAGAACCTATGAGAGTTGACCTTGCACCTAAGCCGGCCTAAGTGAGCAACTATCCAACACACGACCTTTTGGACAAATGCAATACACGACTAATAATCACTAAACCTTATTAACCACTAATGACCATTGGGTCTAATGTTCCTACACAAACTACAACCTTAATAAACTAACCTTCTAATGTACTAAGCTAAACCTAAACCTCCTAATCCTTAGCCGGTCTAAGCCACAAGTCAAAGGGACACGACTTGACCCCTCATATCACACACGACAATCTTGTCGCGTCTAGGAGAAGCATGCGTCTACCTTGGCACCAAAACGACTTCCATATATATAAGTATCATTTATTACACCTTGGCTCACAATTACTCCAAACTTTCACTCACTAAACAACTTGGAAATCGCAAGAGGAGCAAGGAGGCATCTAAGGAAGATTTGGGTAGCTATAGTTTTGGAACGAGTTATTGTGAAAGCGTATATCGATCTCGATCTTGTTGTCACGTACCAAACTAAAGATCCACCACGTTTGGTGTTGTAAGTCTTCCATCCCAATTCGTTTCCCATTCTATTTTGACGTACATTCCATATTCACACACCACGTTAAGTATCTATTATAACAACTATATACTCTTGCAACTATGTATCAATCATGTCTTGACACCCTAAGAATGTACTCGTTATTTCATTTCTACACGTACAAAGTATTTATTTTTCACGACTTACTAATATTACGACTCAAGTCTAACCAGACCATCGAAACATGCAAACCTTATTCGCTGATTTATTACAAGAACAAAGCCTATTTTGAAGTTATCGAGCACACAACTTAAATAACCAAAACACCCCTTTGGGCCTAGACTTGGGCTAACGAGCCCAAATGATTTTAAAGGATAGAAAACTTTCGGTTTTAAACATAATAACGAACGAGATGTTCCTTGCCTTCAAAAACGGATTTTGTTATAGGAAACAAGTTATAAACACTACTTTTGTTCATGCCAAAAGTTTATTTTTCAAAAGTATTAACAAAGGACTAACTTTGCAAAGATTTTCGTTAAGGGACTATATGTGACAAAACATGGAAACTTTTGGACTAAATAGTATATTATCGATTTTTAAATAAAACTCGAGGGTAGAAACTGAAACTTTCAAAAGATCAAGGATTAAAGTGGAAAAGTACAAAAGGGACTAGAATTGTAATTACTTTTAACCAAGGGTAAAAGGTGTAATTCTAATAAAGTTAAGGGATAAATTGTGACAAGACCTATTCTTATAATTTATTTATTTCATATACTTTTATAATTATATATATATATATATATATATATATTTCTTTAACTTTAATATATATATAACTTTATTAAAAATATTTAATCATAAATATTTTTAACAATATTATTTTCATAACAAGTTAATATGTATCAAGCACCGATTCGTATCAACGCTAACAAATAACTACGTAAAGTTATTTGAGATATATTTTAAGACACCTGAAACGGATATCACCTTACACGTGATATATCACACGTCATTTATGACACGAAACTAAAACACTGATTACAATATATTTATAGGTCGCAAGTCGGAGGAATTTCATTGCTATTCATAGCAATAAACCATCACCTTTGAGCACCTTGTGATTCACACACACCCGACAGGTGAGTTCATGGTCCCACATTTTAATTGTTTTTAAACCCCGTGGGGAGATACATGCTATAAATCGAACACAAGTATTTTTCTGTATGTTGTTATCACCTGATATTGCCTAATTTGACACCTGTGCTACAAGTCCCTCATATCACGAACCTTAATCACTTGCGAGTGAGCGCGAATATAGTTGATAGATCTATAGGAATGGCAGCCCGCCTCTGTCAAGGTGATCACTTGGCAGGAGGTGTGCTATATTCGAGGTATTATGGAAATTTGGCACGTTTCCTGTCACCGAGGGCCCCCTAGTCATTTACATCCGTTGTGGTGTAGATGATTGTTATTATCTTTATGATATGTCAAATCAAAGTTAAGGCTTGCATTTCGTGAGGCTTAGGAGCATATTACACCCGATTTAGTCAAGACCTGTCTATCTTGGCTTGTTTATTTCAAATGCTTGACTTGTGTTCACACTATTACTATTTAAACTACTATGGATTCACTCAACCTTTGTGTTGACTTTTTAAGCATATTTATCTCAGGAAACTAGCAAGCATGGCGGCACGGAGCTGGCAAAGGGCACAGGACCTCCCTTTGATTTCAATAATTATATCATTCTTTACAAACTCATCACTTCTTTTGCTAAACAATTAACATTTTGGAAAAATGTTTGTAACTCTGAATATTTGAGTTTTCATGGAATGATATTGACAATCTTTTGAATTGTTTTCAATGAGTATGACTGTGTACTAAACTGTAATGACCCCGATTAGACTTCCGCTGCTTAATCAAATTTCGGGGTGTTACAGCATTTGAAAATGACAAAAATCTCAATGTGTTAACAAAATGTGTTTCTTAATCATAAACACATTGAGAGAATTTTCAATGATTTGGTGTATGGCAACATAGGATAGTCATGAAGTTATAAGGTGGCTAAGGTTAGAAAAATCGTCCTATGATCCGCCAGAGCCGGAGGGATCTACCCATGGACAATACCAAATAGATAGTATTAGAAAGTCCATAGGTATGATTATGAAAAAAAAAGAAGGAGAAATGTGAGAATGGAGAAAGAAGGGGTTGAAGAATTAAAAAGAAATTAAATGAGAAAGGGTGAAAAGAAATAGCCCTCCAATTATTCAACCTTAGGGCAGAAATCGGGTTCAATTCATAATCTACTGATTGTTGCTAAGGCGACATTGGTATTGAAGACAAGACGTTATGGACCGAGTGACGCACTGCACTAAACCTTCTAGCCACTCAAGTTATCTTAAAAGAACTTGTTTCATTCTCACGAGGAACCGGTGTAATCTATCGACATATCTCTTAGAGATGGTTGATATTGAAGCAGGAGACCTCTCCCTAATCTCCGCATAGGAAAACCAAATGCACTTATTGAGTCTAGAGCCTCGAGATACATAAAAAGATCTCATAGGAACACGTACTACTTCTACCCTGGTTGTTCAACATTAAGGACACCAGTGGTAAACTTATGAGTCCTACGCAGATCTTAGCAATCTGCCAGAACATTTATGAGGGATGTTGCTATAGTAACTCTAGTGATTGAATGGAAATTCCTGCCAGGGTCAACATCAAGCAGCCCTGAAAGCAGGTCACTTAGGTAATTCCTTGTGGATTACGCTTAGTGGTCGCGATGCTTATAAACGGTCAACATTCGTGGAGTGATCTCCAGCGACTCACCCATTCGTTGATCTACTTAGGTAGTTTGCGTAAATCCTCTCAGGGTTTACCGATTAGGAACGGCCTTGGTGAGGATTAGAAGGAGTCTTCACACTATGCTGTTGACAATCTCTAATTCTAAACCTATAAGTACTGGATGATTTGTTGCTAACTGTCTATTTGCAGGAATTTCTGACGGTTGCAGTTGATTGTTGAAAAGATGCAGATCCATGCTCACACATGCTCACACTTCGACATCACAATCTAAGAAATCATGATAATTGATTGGGCCAAAATATATGCTTCCACAACTCTGATACAGAAGATCATGATCCTGAAAAGTGTGAGCATGCCAACACAAAGATGTTCATATCACATGGAGACGTCACTACTCAAAGATGACTTTCAGACACTCATTTGGATGATGAACTCGAAGATATTTCCAAAGATCATCCATCACATTGAACAAGTCATCCAGAGTCTACCACATAAAGCACAAAGATCACAACGATGAAGAATCAAAAGGCTACGAGCTACAAAGATGTCTTCAAAGACTTGTATGCTATGATTCAATATTTATTTTCCGGGGTGACCTCCCTTAGGGGGAGATTGTTAGGAATACGTTTATTCATCTGAAGACTCGGTTACCCCAAGTAAGCATGTTGTAGCTCGTAGTATTTATTATATTAGTTAGAACGTAGTCTAGTATTAGTTAGTATTTGTGGTGTCGGTCGGGTCGGGTCTTCACACACTGTCAGCCCGCTCCACAGCCCGTTTCAGGGGGCGTTTAGTTGTTTGTATAAATACCCCTCTCCACTAGTAGAGAGGGGTGGACCTTCATTTCATCTAATCTAATCATTCTATTTCTCTCTCAAGGTTCCACTCTCCCTCTCTCTCTAGTAATTCCAACGCCACACAAACCACAAGGAAATCATGTTTCCAGCTTAATTAGTATTCTTCAACGAGGGTGAGGAGGAGGCTGATGACCCTCAGGAGGCTGAGCAGGGGGATGATGACCCACAGGAGGGTGAGGAGGAAGATGACCCTCCGGAGGAGGAGATGCCTGATGATGATGGTTTGCCAACACAGCCAGCTCATGCTGAGGAGCCCAATTCTCTGATACATCCGTTAGAGCCGGTTTCACCTGATCACCCATTCTTGTTTGATTCACCACCTGGTAGTCCTGTGGCGTCGAATGCACCATCTGAGATATCTGTTGGGCCTGCAGATTTGGGTGAGACAGGTAGGATTTGGACTCGGATTACTGCACAGGGAGAGAGGATCTCGTAGATGGCTGATCGACTTGAGATGGTTATTACTGAGTTTATTGTTGAGTTAAGAGTTGATTTGACTACTATCATGGGCAAGACGACAGCGATTAGGAGAGGTATGATGGAGATACATGAGCAGATAGAGAGTCTGCAAAGAGGTTTCCTCACGGCTCGCGAGGCAGATCGCAAGCTGTGGCAGAGGAACATAGAGTTAGAGAAGGAGGTTGCAGACCTCAAGAGGGACAGAGATACACACAGTGTTGAGCTGGGATCGTTATGGAGAGATTTGGATGGTTTGAGATCAGAGTTAAGGTGTCTATGCCAACATCGTGGCTAGATCGATTTAGATTTGTGTTGTTGTGTTGTTGTGTTACTACATAAGCCAGGGAGTACTTGGTTAGGAGAGCTAGTTATTATATCTCTTATGTCATGATATTCGGATTGTACGTTCATCTCGTATGGAATGATTAGTATCTATTATGTCTTTTGGTAGTATGGAGAGATGTATTGATCGCTACTTGTATGAATGATGGTGATTTCGTATGATATTCCATGGTTTTTGGCGTACATGGAGAATTGTGTTTCAAATTGCATGGTTGATATCGTGTTGGTATTATGTTGATCAATGGCCCTATGATGAAACCCTGTTAGAGCTACCCAAACTGGAACTGCCGCGACTACCCCTGGTCGCCGAGGACGTCGTCCTACTCGAAATGTTGAAACCCCTACTCCTGACAACCTGGACACCACTAACCACAACAACATGAATCAAAATGTCGATGTTCAGGGAGACAATGATCATGTTCCACTGAATGCACCTACTGTGGATCAAGCAATGATCAATCAACTTCTGGAGCAACGAGTTGCTGAGCTACTAGCTGAGTCGAATCATTCCAACAACTCTGCTGGAACTTTTCCACCTATTCGTACTAATGGATGTAACTACAAGGAGTTCCGAATCTGTGGACCCATTGAGTTTGGTGGAACTGAAGGAGTGGTCTACTTGATCAGGTGGATAGAGAAAACTGAGTCAGTGTTCACTGTTAGCAATTGTGCAGAGAACGCTAAGGTAAAGTTTGTTTCTTTTACTCTCAAGGATGAAGCTTTAACTTGGTGGAACAATTACCGAAATTTGGTTGGGAGTGAAGTGGTCTATGCCATGACTTGGGAGCAATTTAAGTCCTTGCTGATTCAGACTTACTGCCCAAGGAATGAGGTTAAGAAATTGGAGATTGAGTTCTGGAATCACAAAGTGAAGGTTACCGATATGGCTACGTACAATCATCGTTACCAGGAGTTAGCCTTGCTTTGCCCGGCTATGGTTAAGACTGAGACTCAAAATATTGAGCGGTATACCGATGGGTTGCCTGTGGCTACAAGGAATGATGTGATTGCTGCGAGACCCGCAAATGTTCATGAGGCCATCACAATCGCTCAACAATTAATGGATTCGTTGGAATTGGAAGGAGCTGAGAAGGATAAGAATGGAAAAAGAAAGAGAGGCCATCACTCTAAGGGTAAGGATCACCGAAACAAGCGACAAGCTGTTGCTAAGGCTTATGCTATTGGGGATGGAGATAAGAGGAACCAAATTGGTGATGCACCCAAGTGTGGTCGTTGCTACAAGAATCATTCTGGACGATGTAATGTGATATGTCAGAATTGCTCAAGGAGAGGACACACAGCTAGGGATTGTAGAGCTCGACCCCTTGATATGGTACAAGCTACTCTCGAAGCTATGAGTAAGGCGAATGTTACTTGTTTTGGATGTGGAAAGAAGGGACACTATAGGAATGAGTGTAGAGAATCGTGGAACCGAGGAAATCAAGGATCGGGTGGTAATGGGTACAATCATGGGAATCATGGAGCTGGAGGAAACCGTGGACGTCACGACAATGAGGACCAACGTGTGGAAGCAGGAACTGCTCATGGGAGAGTGTACGCATTTGGAAACGAGAGAGGAGAAGACCCAAACGTAGTTACTGGTACGTTCCTTCTCAATAATCGTTATGCTTCCATACTATTTGATACTGGTGCTAAAGAAGTTTTGTGTCCACTACATTTGTACCTTTACTAGAAAAACCCCCGATGGCCTTAGGAATTAGATATGATGTAGAGTTACCTAACGGAAACATAGAAAGGATTAAGACTATCATACGCAGCTGCACGTTGAATTTCTTGAATCACCCTTTCAACATAGATCTTCTACCCGTCACGTTAGGAAGTTTCGATGTCATCATTGGTATGGATTGGTTGTCGAAGTATCGTGCTCACATACTTTGCGATGAGAAAATCGTACGTGTGCCGTATGGTAAGGAGATTTTAAATATACAAGGATATCAAAAAGGTTCGAGGAGCCCATCCAGATTAGCGGTCATTTCTTGAACTAAGCTACCGAAGCTAATGGAAAAAGGATGTTGCCTTTTCTTAGCTCAAATCTCTGAGAAAGGAGGGAAGGAAAATAAAGAAGGATACATTGGAGATGTGTCTATAGTTCGTGACTTTCCGGATGTATTTCTCGATGATTTGTCGGGAATCCCGCCTACTAGACAAGTGGAGTTTCAGATTGAGTTGATACCTGGTGCTGCACCCGTGGCACGGGCACCTTATCGACTCGCACCTACTGAACTGGAAGAGTTGTTGAAACAATTGGCGGAGCTAGCCAAAAAGGGATTTATACGACAAAGTTCTTCACCTTGGGGAGCCCCAGTCTTATTTGTAAAGAAGAAGGATGGATCGTTTTGTATGTGTATTGATTACCGAGAGCTGAACAAGTTAACGGTGATGAATAGATACCCGTTACCGAGGATCGACGACTTTTTCAATCAGCTTCAAGGGTCAAGTGTGTATTCGAAGATCGATCTGAGATTGGGGTATCATCAACTTAGAGTTCGCGAGGAAGATATTCCAAAAACGGATTTCAGAACCCGTTACGGGCATTACGAGTTCCAAGTGATGCCATGTGGGTTGACTAACGCACCGGCAGTATTCATGGATCACATGAATCGGGTGTGTAAGCCTTACTTAGACAAGTTTGTGATCGTGTTCATCGACGATATTCTAATCTACTCGAAGAGTGAGAAAGAGCACGAGGAGCATCAAGACTCATCTTAGAATTGCTCAGGCAGGAGAAGTTGTATATCAAGTTCTCCAAATGTGAATTTTGTATTCCAATGGTACAATTTTTGGGTCATGTGATTGATAGACAAGGAGTTCATATAGATCCCGCTAAGATTGAAGCTATTAAAGATTAGGCTGCACCAATGACCCCAACTGAAGTTCGTCAATTTTTGTGTTTAGCCGGTTACTACCGAAGATTCATTGAGGGATTTTCGAAGATAGCTAAGCCGTTGACAAAATTGACACAAAAGAATATCAAATACGAATGGAGAGATAGGGAAGAGGAAGCGTTTCAATTACTTAAGAAGGTGTTGTGTAGCGCCCCTATCTTGGCATTGCCTGAAGGTAGCGAGGATTTCGTCGTCTATTGTGACGCTTCTCATAAAGGTTTAGGAGTTGTGTTAATGCAATGAGAGAAAGTGATAGCTTATGCTTCCCGACAACTTAAGAAGCACGAGAAGAACTACACCAACCATGATTTAGAGTTAGGTACTGTGGTTTTTGCCTTAAGGATATGGAGACATTATTTGTATGGTACCATGTGTGTTGTATTCACTCATCACAAAAGTCTACAACACATCTTGAATCAGAAAGAGCTCAACATGAGACAACGACGTTGGATTGAGCTGCTAAGCGATTATGATTGCGAAATCCTCTATCATCCTGGTAAAGTGAACGTCGTTGCTGATGCTCTTAGTCAAAAGGAGAGAATACCACCGTTACGAGTTAGGTCATTAGGAATGACTATCGTATCGCCGTTACCGTCTCAAATATTAGAAGCTCAAACGGAAGCGTTGAAAGCAGAAAACCGACATGCTGAGAATATATTTGGGATGGCAGAAAATGAGAAGGGATTTGTTAAGTGTTCTGATGGAATATTGTGTTTTGGAGACCGAAGTTGGGTACCATTGTATGGAGGAATTTGAGAGTTGATTATGCATGAGTCGCATAAGTCAAGGTACTCAATTCATCCTGGGTCTGACAAGATGTACCAGGATCGGAAGAAGTTATATTGGTGGCCAAACATGAAAGCAGATATAGCATTGTACGTTAGCAAGTGCTTGACATGTTCGAAGGTTAAGGCAGAACACCAAAGACCGTCAGGATTATTGACGCAGCCAGAACTCCCGGTTTGTAAGTGGGAGCGGATTACGATGGACTTTATTACCAAATTACCAAAGACAGCTAGCGGTTGCGATGCTATCTAGGTAATTGTGGATCGTTTGACTAAGTCTGCTCATTTCCTAGCGATTAGTGAAGATGATAGTGTCGACAAACTTGCGAGGTTATATGTGAAAGAAATTATTTCTCGTCATGGTATTCTGATATCAATTATTTCTGATCGTGATAGCCGTTTCACGTCAGCTTTGTGGAGATCACTCCAAACCACTTTGGGGACGAGACTTGATATGAGTACTGCATATCATCCCCAAACCGACGGTCAAAGTGAGAGGACTATTCAGACTTTGGAGGATATGCTTCGTGCATGTATAATAGACTTTGGTAAAGGCTGGGAGAAGTATCTACCACTTGCGGAATTCTCCTATAACAATAGCTATCACACAAGTCTTAAAGCTGCACCATTTGAAGCCTTATATGGTCGTAAATTCCGTTCACCTATTAGTTGGGCTGAGGTTAGAGATAGCCAACTTACAGGCCCCGAGCTTATATTGGAGACTACTGAGAAAGTGACTCAAATTCGTGATCGGTTACAAGCTGCTAGAGATAGGCAGAAAAGTTACGCCGATCAAAGACGTAAATCCCTAGAGTTCCAGGTTGGAGACAAAGTGATGCTGAAAGTCTCGCCTTGGAAAGGTGTGATACGTTTCGGGAAACGTGGGAAACTCAACCCCCGCTACATTGGACCATTTCTTATTTTGGAAAGAATTGGGCCCGTGGCTTATCGGTTGGAATTACCACAGGAATTGAGTAAGGTTCACAATGTATTTCATGTGAGTAATTTGAAGAAATGCCTTTCTGAGGAAACACTGGTGATACCGATGAAAGATATTCGAGTTGATGAGAATTTGAAATTTGTGGAAGAGCCGATTGAGATTTTGGATCGAGAGATTAAGCGACTTAAGCGAAGTCGCATTCCACTCATCAAGGTTCGTTGGAATTCCCGTCATGGACCGGAATTTATGTGGGAACGTGAGGATGAGTTTAGAAAGAGGTATCCGAAGCTTTTCACTTCGTAGATGGTTTGTTCCGAGAGAAACCCGGGACGGGTTTCTTCTGAGGATGTGACAACTGGCAAATTAGGGAGCCATTTTGAAAACCCGCATTATGTTAAAGTTCGTTTATAATTATATATTTGAAATTTTATTCGTAACAAACTTGTAAAATTCAAATTGTGGTTGACAATATTTAAATTTTTCATGGAATCAAATTTGGACTATCGATGTGATATGAGTTTACATTGAGAATTATCGATCTAAATATTCGTGGCATTACGTTGACTCCGGCACTAGATAACCTAACAAAATTAAATGTTTTGAGTTATAATTCGACTATATATTTATTAATGAACGCGTTGTGGAATTTTAAAATTATTGGGAACGAGCTCGGTTCGAGAGAGAGTCGGAATATTCTAAAAAGTTACGGGTTCGGCCTTGCATTTTTATAACTAGCCATTTACCCCCTTAACACCATTATTATCATTATTATTATTATTATTAATACTTATAAAAAAAGAAAAAAGAAAAAGAAATAAACTACAAATTGGTCCTTGTTGGAGCCGGTTCATACACAACACACACCAACACCACCCGCACCTTATCACTTTTCTCTCTCTCTCTTTGATACCAAACCGCCGTCACCTCTTTTTTCCGGCGACCATCACTACACCGCCGGCTCCACAACTAAACCAACACCACCATCTTAACCACCTCATCGAGAACAATCTTTTGGTATACACCACGCGCCCCACAACCTCCCCTAACACTACGTTCTCACCACCACCGCCACCTAAACACCACCTTTTTCATCTTTTCATTGTTGGGTTTTGAAGAAATAGATTCTTGGAGTAGTTTTGAAAGGTGAGTGACCACGAGTTCCACTCGTGTGTCTCGATGTGTCACCCAAATCGTTGGTACACGATTTTCTTTAAAGGGTTTTGATGAAATCTTGACTAAAAATGATGGGGAAGCAATATTTTTGTTATAACTAGTGTTTGGTATTCGGGTTTTTTTTACCTTTTTGTGGGTGTCGAATGGGAACCGAGAGCCTAGGCTCTCGGTTTGATGTTATTCTTGAGCTTTTGTGGTTTTCTTTTGATGTCTGATACTAGCTATCTTGGTAACGAGGGTTTGGATTATGGGAGTTTGATTTTGGTGGGATTTGGATGACACCTCTTGATGTTGTTGTTGCTTTGGAATGCCGCGACCCAAAGGGTCATTTTGGCAGATTTTTGGCGTACTCGGATGAGCTTATGCCGTGACCAAAGTGGTCATGGATTCGAGTCTCTTGACTCATGGTTTTTGCCGTGATCCAAGTGGGTCTCCAGTTCATGTTGTTGTTATTATTTGTTGTTGAGACTTGGGCATTTTGTTGTTATTGTTCGTTGTTGTTGTTGATGGAAAGTGGAATGGGGACCGACTGTGAGACAGTCACACTAGTATGACAAAGATAGGTTAGTCGGGTGCCGTAGTCGGACCCTATTGTTGTAGCACATGATATGGGATTTGATTGACGGAGATGAATTACTTGGTTATGATTGGTTATTATCACTTGGACTTGGACAATGAGCCGAGAGTGATGACTCGGACATGTGACCATCCTATATAACTCGATATTAATTAATCAAATTAATAATAAAGTTCGTAATAATATTATTAATAATATAAACGTTTATATAAATATATATACGTGAAAGCGTAAATATATTTATACAAGTGCGTATATTAAAAATAAAAAGATCACGAGTATATTATAATAATGTAACGATGTGTATTATACTATAAAAATAGTGTAATAAATGTCGGGAATGTTATTATGAGTAAACAACTATAAATGCCGATAAAATTTATAACGTTGGATAATTATACGAAATGAAATGTTTTGGAGAATAAAATGGGAAACTTACGAGTTATACGGGATCGTGGTCACTTAAGTCCAAGTGGGGCCATATTAATCTTTGAGTGACTTTCGTGCTTGTCACGGATATGTGACGTTAATACATCTATTTTCTATAAATACGTAACTTATTTGATCGACGGATTAAATAGGACCTATTTAGTTATATAAAATGAGTATATTAATGGGTATTGTATTCTACGACACCCATAGGTTGTGGTATATGTACGGAATTTATGAGTTACTAAATATGACGTGAGGTTTATCAAATTGACGAATTTTGTAAGTTTGACGATGTATTTAGGGAACTTATTAAATTTATAAATATACCATATAGCATTCTAGGTGCTATGTCATTTAGGTTTTGGGTATAATCTTGGAGTGATATATTAAGTAAATAAATATGGAGGATTACCAAGTTGACGGATTTGATAAACTTCGATGATTTATTTAAATAATATATCGGGCTAATATTAGACCTATAGATTGTATTATTATTTCTTTTATTCGTCATTTCTTGATTTTGAGTTGTGTCGACCCTCCACCCGCATGGATACCAAACGCCAAACTACTAACACGAAAATAACATGAGAAATGGATTTTTGGAAAGTAAAATGAAATACGTCCGGGATTGGGAATATTCGATTTTGAGTAAATGATTCTGAAAAGATTTTATATTGTTAGGAAGTGCCGAGTCCGTAGTTGCCATCATTTGAGTTGTGATACATCTTAATTCTACCGATTTCTTTCTGCTGTTTTATGGACTTGAGGTGAGTCATAGCCCCACTTTTACTCTTGAACTTTGTTTTCAATACTTGGGGTGAGAAACGTGCAAATTATTTTATGTGGACATTTATCGCTTTTATTTAAAACTTGCTATGCTTATGGAACTAGGGGTGCGTTTGGTATCCCACTATGGGAATGAATCTATGACTTTGAAAGTCATAGATGTTGTTTGGTTGGTTATGGGTCCCACCACAATAGAATGAGGATACCCATGATATGTGGATTTCCTCATAGGAGTATGATGTTGTGGGTTTGTGGATACCCATGAAAAGTGATATCTACATATCCATTTCCATTCCACTCTATTCTCAAACCTATATCTATAGTGATTCCATCAAGCATACCAAACGCACCCTAGGATGTTACATCAACCTTAGTCACATAGTGAATCTTGTTATCGCGTGTGGACTAGATATGGTTAGATGATATTGGAAGTTACATCAACCTTAGTCACATAGTGAATCATCGCGTGTGGACTAGATATGGTTAGATGAATGTTACATCAACCCTAGTCACATAGTGAACCATCGCGTGTGGACTAAATATGGTTAGATGATGAGAATGGTTTATTTGAGGATTTTGTGGTTGGACTATAGTGTGCACCTACAGGATTTTGCGTTATGGATTGAGGCCTAGTCTAGCTAGCAAGCGTTTTGCGTATATGTCCACTTGATTGAATTATGAATATAAACCTATGATCTCACCAGCGAAAGCTGACTTTTAGCACGTTTTCTCAGGTAATTAAGTAATGACTATGGATGCTTGGCTTGGCATCGCGGTTAAGGATCTATTTTTCTAAAACTCTGATATGTATTTGTGAACCTACTTTTAATTCTTTTGGGCCTTACTTTGGATAAATTTGGGATGAATGTAAACTTTAAAACCTCGTTTTGGTTGTGTTTTACTTATGTTTACTTTATCTCGTTCTTTTATGACTTGTGTTGGATACCAATCCCCGTAACACCCCGAAAGCTTGTTGAGTCTTCCGCTGTACCAAATTTTGGGGATGTTACACATGTGTTTGACAAATCATAGTTAAACAAAAAGTAAGATCATCCACTTGCTTGAGATTATTAGACTCAAAGATGATAAGTACATGATTTGCTTCCTGTTAATTTGCTTTACAAGTCGATCTATGTCACACTTGAGAAACAAAACATACATTGAACTAGCATACTCAAACAATGATATTATACAAAAAAAATTAGTAATTCTAGGCGTAGAAAACAAGATCTCAGCCGATCTTTCTATGTAGTAAAGTACTAATGCCGGACCGATGGCCGAACAATAAACGGAATAATCAAGAACAATCAAATAACCGAACGCCCAATATCGGGATTCTTTATTAGCCGTCAATAATGATCTATCACTGAGTTTATGAAAACCCTAAACACATTATATGTCTAACCACAAAACAGGAAACAAAATCCCAGCAAATAACAAGAAGGAAACAAATTCGAAAGTTCAAAATAAAGCTTATAAAATAGAAAAAGGCTATTTTCGGCTTCTCAATGGCCGGATGTGTGGTTATGTGTCCTTAACTGCATCAAGTACTCTCATCAGTACAAAATAAATGTAAGAATTAGAACTTTTTTTTCCAAAAACTAATTACTATCCTCTACACTAAGGTAGTTCTTCACTGCAGATTTAGCATCGGTTCAGAATATAGTAGAAGAGTTTCAGGCTACTGTCATTTTTCCGGAGAACTAAGTTTTTTCATTGATGCAATCATCTTCTTGCTTTTATTTGTTTAATGACATTCATCCAAAACTGATCACTATGCATTAGAAATAGAATGAATGTCAAATATCAATCTTATACTTTTCTAATGCAAGTTGATGAATATTTTGCAATTTCAATGGTTAGTGTTTTATTCTTATAAACATGTCAAAGGCATAAAAAATATAATTAACTCAACGTGTACATACCAATACTGAGTAGTAGTACATAGTGGTTAACCATCAATCCATTGCCACCAAAGAAAACAATATGAATTCCAGTAATTTAAGTTAGAAAAATGTGGATGCCTACTATAAAACAAACCTGTAATCATCCCATTTAAGCACACAAAAACAAATCTTAGTCTTGTAAAAGAAGATTGACTTTTAATATGGGAAACAATGGGGTGCAGAGGCATTGGCCTCAACTTGTGTATGCTTTTTCTTTCTTCTTGTTAGCTGCTATTGTCATTGCTGATAAATCATATGGTTATAATTCTCCAAAGCCTAATGGCTGGAAATTGCCTAAGGTGAAGCATACCTTGCCAAAATCACCTTACGTCTACAAGTCTCCGCCAGCACCAGTGAAACACGAATTGCCGTATGTTAAGCCATATCTTCATAAATCTCCTCCTCATTCTTACGTTTACAAGTCTCCAAAACCGCAACTGAAACACAAATATCCATATGTGAAGCCATATCTTCATAAATCACCTCATCATTCTTATGTTTACAAGTCTCCACCACCACCTAAGTATGCTTACAAGTCACCACCGCCACCTAAGTATGCTTACAAGTCTCCACTGCCACCGAAGTATGCTTACAAGTCTCCACCACCACCTAAGTATGCTTACAAGTCTCCACCACCACCTTCACATTACGCTTACAAATCTCCACCCCCACCTCCATATGTTTATAAGTCTCCACCACCACCGTCACATTACGTTTACAAGTCTCCACCACCACCTCCGTATGTTTACAAGTCTCCACCACCACCGTCACACTATGTTTACAAGTCTCCACCTCCACCTTCACACTACGTTTACAAGTCTCCACCACCACCTCCATATGTTTACAAGTCTCCACCACCGCCGTCTCACTATGTTTACAAGTCTCCACCACCACCTCCGTATGTTTACAATTCTCCACCACCGCCATCACACTATGTTTACAAGTCTCCACCACCACCTCCGTATGTTTACAAGTCTCCACCACCTCCGTCACACTATGTTTACAAGTCTCCACCACCACCTCCATATGTTTACAAGTCTCCACCACCGCCGTCACACTATGTTTACAAGTCTCCACCACCACCCTCCCAATACATTTACAAGTCTCCACCACCACCTCCATATGTCTATAAGTCTCCACCACCACCACCATATGTTTACAAGTCTCCACCTCCACCATCGCCTTCTCCCCCACCTCCATATGTTTACAAGTCGCCACCTCCACCATCATCTTCCCCACCACCCCCATATGTTTACAACTCCCCACCACCACCAGAACATTATTAAACCACAAGCTTTTTTAACATAACAGAATGAGACAAGCAAGGTTGACTTGTTACATCATCCTAAAGTTTGCTTATTCTTTCCAAAACAACTTTCTGTTTTTGTTTTTCGTTCATTCTTAATAAGTGTATTTTCATGTTAATAAGGCCTCAATATGCAATGAGCTTGATTTTTGTACGTTGTATTGAACATTTATAACATGTGATTCGTTCTTTCTATGTTTAAGAACTTTTAAAGTAATTCACAGTTTTCTTCCTTGCATAATTTCTTTCTATTTGTCAAAAATGTAACTATATTGACAATAGAATCTAATTCTTAAATATTAGGATGACAAGCTCATCACACAGTAAACTCAACAGAATGGTTAGATAAATACTTTATCCAACCCATTGAGCATAATACGCGGAAAACCGACCCTCGCTTTACCTGCCAAGTTTTTTTTTAACTAAGTTTAATACATAAGTTTTTGCCAGTAGCCAATGGAGAGTACACTAAATTACACAATTGCTCGAGGGGACCACAACTCTTAATCAATTCAAGATTTTCTACATCAAGTAACTAACTAGAGATATACATATAAAAACCCATAAATCGCAACTGAATATCGTATCTAAAGTCTCAACGCTATAACTGATGCAAAGAACAAACTATAGAAAGTTAGGAAATTACCCTTAATATTTTCAGATTGTTCAAAGAATTCTACATGAGATGCAACATCACCATGGATTTCAACAGTCTCCTTTCATATTTACGAAGTCTTTTTTTTTTTTTTTTTTTTTTTTTTTTTTTTGAACGGTGGAGATTTATTAGACACATGCTAGTAAGAAGCTAGCATGGACAAAACAAGAAAAGATTACAAATGAAGACAAAGAACACACCGATTGCAACTCCAATCAATCCAAGAAATACTACAAAGCTTAGCTCTATTTTCTATCCAAAGATAAGATGTCGCAATAATGTCATCAATCATTTTGATCGTATTAACCTTAACCGCCTGAAAAACTAGAAGATTCCGAGCCCTTCATATCCACACTATAGCACATAAAACCACAACATTGAAAAAAGAACTTGTTCTTTCCCAGAGATTCAAATCACCATTATCAGCTATATTCAAGGCGTCATCTAGGGGGATCACATCCAAACCCCACCATTTTCGAATCAAATCCCAAATATTCCCAGAAAAGGTACAAAGAGCAAAAAGGTGATCTTCATTTTCAATTTTTTCCTCATAAAATAGAGTGAAGGTTTATTCCTCTTTTATCAAGATTGGCTCTCGTTGGCAGCCTATAATTTCGAATCCTCCATTCCAAAATAATGATTTTACCGGGAACAAGATTATTCCAACGAAGTTTGGAACCTGTTTGCTCCAACAACTTGGAATCAATAATTGCTCGTAAAGTAGAAACGGAGAACTCACCTGATGGATTAAGAGACCAACGCCAAGTCATATTTTTAAAGTTATTTAAGACATTAATTTTTGCAGTTCGTACATTTTCAAACAACATGCAGGCCTTTAACAGAATCAATGATATGTTAGTTGGAGTAACAAAGATTAATTCAGAAACAAGCTAAGAGTAAATCACTAGCAATGGCAATCATCTAGCAGTTATACAAAGGTTAATATAATTAAAGCAACGATCAGTGCCTTCTAGAAGTAGTCTTTCATGGAGAAGACTATAGAGAGGGGAAGATTTCACAAGCTGACCCAATGCTCATGTATATGTTTGACAAATCATTGTTATGAAAGTAATGTCATCTGGATTGCGGTTAGACTCAAAGATGATAAATACACGATTTGCTTCATGTTAATTTGCTTTACATGTCAATCTATGTCACAGGTGAGAAACAAAACATACATTGAACTAGCATACTCAAGCAATGATAATTTCAATTTGTTATATATACAGGTGTGTTTGGCGAGGAGCATTTTGGAGAAGTGAGCGTTGAGCGTTATGATCATTAATGCTCGTTTGGCAAGCACCAAGTAGTTTTATTTATTTTTTCGGAATGTTTATTTTTCAACGGTCCATAAGTAACATTTATTAGCGTTGAGCATTTAGAGTCGTTATACACATTATGATTACGCCCACAGCTACGTTACCAAACGTTTTTATTAAAAAAAATAATAAATAAATAAAAACATAGCCCGCTGCTAGTGCTTAATGCTACTACTATTTTTGCCAAACACACTCATAGCAAAGTACACTGATAGCTAGTCTCATCATTCCGAAATATATGTAAGAATTACTCTTTTATTATTATTATTATTACTTTATTTTTTATTTTTTTATTATTATTATTTTTTCTTTTGTTTCAAAAATGAATTACTGTCTCACAGAATTGCTCTACACTAAGGCAGTTCTTCACTGCAGATTTAGCAATGGTGGGGAATATAGTTGAAGAGTTTCAGGCTACGTCAGTTTTCCAGAGAACAAAGTTTTTTCAATTATGCAATCATCTCTTTTCTAGCATTTAGGTGTGGAATATAGTAGAAGAGTTTCTGGCTATATATGTCATTTTTCTAGAGAACTAAGTTGTACCAATGACCACTATGCATTAGATATAGAATCAACGACAAAACAACAACATACCTAATCCTGCTAGAATGATCCTGCTAGAATGATGAATGAATGTCAAATATCAATCTTATACTTTTCTAATGCAAGTTGATGAAAATTTTACAATTTCAAAGGTAACTGTTTTATTCTCATGAACATGAATAAGGCATAAACAATATAATTAACTCCACGTGTACATACCAACTAGTACATAGTGGTTAACCATCAATCCATTCCAACAAAAAAAAACAATATAAATTCCAGTAATTTAAAATAAAAAATGTGGATGCCTACTATAAAACAAGCTTGTAATCAACCAATTTAAGCACACAAAAACAAATCTTAGTCTTGTAAAAGAAGAGTGCCTCTTAATATGGGAAACAATGGGGTGCTGAGGCATTGGCCTCAACTTGTGTATGCTTTTTCTTTCTTCTTGTTAGCCGCTATTGTCATTGCTGATGAATCATATGGTTACAATTCTCCAAAGCTTAATGGCTGGAAATTGCCTAAGGTGAAGCATACCTTGCCAAAATCACCTTACGTCTACAAGTCACCGCCACCACCAGTGAAACACGAATTGCCGTATGTTAAGCCATATCTTCATAAATCTCCTCCTCATTCTTATGTCTACAAGTCACCAAAACCGCAACCGAAACACAAATATCCGTATGTGAAGCCATATCTTCATAAATCACCTCATCATTCTTATGTTTACAAGTCTCCACCACCACCTAAGTATGCTAACAAGTCTCCACCGCCACCTAAGTATGCTTACAAGTATCCACCACCACCATCACACTACGCTTACAAATCTCCACCACTACCAAAGTATGCTTACAAGTCTCCACCACCACCAAAGTATGCTTACAAGTCTCCACCACCACCAAAGTATGCTTACAAGTCTCCACCACCACCTAAGTATGCTTACAAGTCTCCACCACCACCATCACATTACGCTTACAAATCTCCACCGCTACCAAAGTATGCTTACAAGTCTCCACCACCACCTTCACATTACGCTTACAAATCTCCACCACCACCTCCATATGTTTATAAGTCTCCACCACCACCGTCACATTACGTTTACAAGTCTCCTCCACCACCTCCGTATGTTTACAAATCTCCACCACCACCGTCACACTACGCTTACAAGTCTCCACCACCACCTCCATATGTTTACAAGTCTCCACCACCGCCGTCACACTCTGTTTACAAGTCTCCACCACCACCTCCCTAGCTATGTTTACAAGTCTCCACCACCACCATCACCATATGTTTACAAGTCTCCTCCACCGCCACTGTATGTTTACAAGTCTCCACCACCACCTCCATATGTTTACAAGTCTCCACCTCCACCATCACCTTCTCCCCCACCTCCATATGTTTACAAGTCGCCACCTCCACCATCATCTTCCCCACCTCCCCCATATGTTTACAACTCCCCACCACCACCAGAACATTATTAAACCACAAGCTTTTTTAACATAACAGAATGAGACAAGCAAGGTTGACTTGTTACATCATCCTAAAGTTTGCTTATTCTTTCCAAAACAACTTTCTGTTTTTGTTTTTCGTTCATTCTTAACAAATGTATTTTCATGTAAATAAGGCCTCTCAATATGCAATGAGCTTGATTTTTGTATGTTGTATTGATCATTTATAACATGTGATTCGTTCTTCTATGTGCAAGAACTTTTAAAATAATTCTCAGTTTTCTTCCTTGTATAATTTCTTTCTATTTGTCAAAAATGTAACTATGTTGACTGTATAATCAAATTCTTAAATATTAGGATGACAAGCGCATCACACAGTAAACTCAACAGAACGGTTAGATAAATACTTTATCGAACCCATTGAACGTAATACGCGGAAAACCGACCCTCGCCGTTACCTGCCATGTTTTTTTTAACAAAGTTTAATACATAAGTTTTTGCCAGTAGCCAATGGAGAGTACACTAAATTACACAATTGCTCGAGGGGGACCACAACTCTTAAACAATTCAAGAGTTTCTACATCAAGTAACTAACTAGAGATATACATATAATAACCCATAAATCGCAACTGGATATGGTATCTAAAGTACGTGTCTCAACGCTATAACTGATGCAAAGAACAAACTATAGAAAGTTAGGAAATTACCCTTAATATTTTCAGATTGGTCAAAGAATTCTACAAGAGATGCAACATCTCCATCGATTTCAACAGTTTCCTTTCATATTTTCGAAGTCTTTTTTTTTTTTTTTTTTTTGAACTGTGGAGATTTATTAGACACATGCTAGTAAGAAGCTAGCATGGACAAAACAAGAAAAGATTACAAATGAAGACAAAGAACACTCGGAAGCAACACCAATCAATCCAAGAAATACTACAAAGCTTAGCTCTATTTTTTATCCAAAGATAAGATGTCGCAATAATGTCATCAATCATCTTGATCGTATTAACCTGAAAAACTAGAAGATTCCGAGCCCTTCATATCCACACTATAGCACATAAAACCACAACATTGAAAAAAGAACTTGTTCTTTCCCAGAGATTCAAATCACCATTATCAGCCATATCAAGAACATTCAAGGCGTCATCTAGGGGGATCACATCCAAACCCCACCATTTTCGAATCAAATCCCAAATATTCCCAGAAAAGGTACAAAGAGCAAAAAGGTGATCTTCATCTTCAATTTTTTCCTCACAAAACGGACATAAAATAGAGTGAAGGTCTATTCCTCTTTTATCAAGATTGGCTCTCGTTGGCAGCCTATAATTTCGAATCCTCCATTCCAAAATAATGATTTTACCGGGAACAAGATTATTCCAACGAAGTTTGGAACCTATTTGCTCCAACAACTTGGAATCAATAATTGCTCGTAAAGTAGAAACGGAGAACTCGCCTGATGGATTAAGAGACCAACGCCAAGTCATATTTTCAAAGTTATTTAAGACATTAATTTTTGCAGTTCGTACATTTTCAAACAACATGCAGGCCTTTAACAGAATCAATGATATGTTAGTAGGAGTAACAAAGATTAATTCAGAAACAAGCTAAGAGTAAATCACTAGCAATGGCAATCATCTAGCAGTTATACAAAGGTTAATATAATTAAAGCAACGATCAGTGCCTTCTAGAAGTAGTCTTTCATGGAGAAGACTATAGAGAGGGGAAGATTTCACAAGCTGACCCAATGCTCATGTATATGTTTGACAAATCATTGTTAAGAAAGTAATGTCATCTGGATTGCGGTTAGACTCAAAGATGATAAATACACGATTTGCTTCGTGTTAATTTGCTTTACATGTCAATCTATGTCACAGGTGAGAAACAAAACATACATTGAACTAGCATACTCAAGCAATGATAATTTCAATTTGTTATATACACAGGTGTGTTTGGCGTTGAGCATTTTCGAGAAGTGAGCGTTGAGCGTTATGATCATTAATGCTCGTTTGGCAAGCACCAAGTAGTTTTATTTATTTTTTCGGAATGCTTATTTTTCAACGGTCCATAAGTAACATTTATTAGCTTTGAGCATTTAGAGTCGTTATACACATTATGATTACGCCTACAGCTATATGAATTACTCTTTTATTATTATTATTACTTTATTTTTTATTTTTTTAATATTATTATTTTTTTCTTTTTTTTCAAAAATGAATTACTGTCTCACAGAATTGCTCTACACTAAGGCAGTTCTTCACTGCAGATTTAGCAATGGTGGGGAATATAGTAGAAGAGTTTCAAGCTACGTCAGTTTTCCAGAGAACAAAGTGTTTTCAATTATGCAATCATCTCTTTTCTAGCATTTAGGTGTGGAATATAGTAGAAGAGTTTCTGGCTATATATGTCATTTTTCTAGAGAACTAAGTTGTACCAATGACCACTATGCATTAGAAATAGAATCCACGACTAAACAACAACATACCTAATCCCGCTAGAATGATGAATGAATGTCAAATATCAATCTTATACTTTTCTAATGCAAGTTGATGAATATTTTACAATTTCAAAGGTAACTGTTTTATTCTCATGAACATGAATAAGGCATAAACAATATAATTAACTCAACGTGTACATACCAACTAGTACATAGTGGTTAACCATCAATCCATTCCAACCAAAAAAACAATATAAATTCCAGTAATTTAAAATAAAAAAATGTGGATGCCTACTATAAAACAAGCTTGTAATCAACCCATTTAAGCACACAAAAACAAATCTTAGTCTTGTAAAAGAAGAGTGGCTCTTAATATGGGAAACAATGGGGTGCTGAGGCATTGGCCTCAACTTGTGTATGGTTTTTCTTTCTTCTTGTTAGCCGCTATTGTCATTGCTGATAAATCATATGGTTATAATTCTCCAAAGCCTAATGGCTGGAAATTGCCTAAGGTGAAGCATACCTTGCCAAAATCACCTTACGTCTACAAGTCACCGCCACCACCAGTGAAACACGAATTGCCGTATGTTAAGCCATATCTTCATAAATCTCCTCCTCATTCTTATGTGTACAAGTCACGAAAACCGCAACCGAAACACAAATATCCGTATGTGAAGCCATATCTTCATAAATCACCTTATCATTCTTATGTTTACAAGTCTCCACCACCACGTAAGTATGCTTACAAGTCTCCACCACCACCTAAGTATGCTTACAAGTCTCCACCACCACCATCACATTACGCTTACAAATCTCCACCACCACCAAAGTATGCTTACAAGTCACCACCACCACCAAAGTATGCTTACAAGTCTCCACCACCACCTAAGTATGCTTACAAGTCTCCACCACCACCATCACATTACGCTGACAAATCTCCACCGCCACCAAAGTATGCTTACAAGTCTCCACCACCACCTAAGTATGCTTACAAGTCTCCACCACCACCATCACATTACGCTTACAAATCTCCACCACCACCTCCATATGTTTACAAGTCTCCACCACCACCTTCACATTACGCTTACAAATCTCCACCACCACCTCCATATGTTTATAAGTCTCCACCACCACCGTCACATTACGTTTACAAGTCTCCTCCACCACCTCCGTATGTTTACAAATCTCCACCACCACCGTCACACTACGCTTACAAGTCTCCACCACCACCTCCATATGTTTACAAGTCTCCACCACCGCCGTCACACTATGTTTACAAGTCTCCACCACCACCTCCGTATGTTTACAAGTCTCCACCACCGCCATCACCATATGTTTACAAGTCTCCTCCACCGCCTCCGTATGTTTACAAGTCTCCACCACCACCTCCATACGTTTACAAGTCTCCACCACCACCATCACCTTCTCCCCCACCTCCATATGTTTACAAGTCGCCACCTCCACCATCATCTTCCCCACCTCCCCCATATGTTTACAACTCCCCACCACCACCAGAACATTATTAAACCACAAGCTTTTTTAACATAACAGAATGAGACAAGCAAGGTTGACTTGTTACATCATCCTAAAGTTTGCTTATTCTTTCCAAAACAACTTTCTGTTTTTGTTTTTCGTTCATTCTTAACAAATGTATTTTCATGTAAATAAGGCCTCTCAATATGCAATGAGCTTGATTTTTGTATGTTGTATTGATCATTTATAACATGTGATTCGTTCTTCTATGTTTAAGAACTCTTAAAGTAATTCTCAGTTTTCTTCCTTGCATAATTTCTTTCTATTTGTCAAAAATGTAACTATGTTGACTGTATAATCATATTCTTAAATATTAGGATGACAAGCGCATCACACAGTAAACTCAACAGAACGGTTAGATAAATACTTTATCCAACCCATTGAACGTAATACACGGAAAACCGACCCTCGCCGTTACCTGCCATGTTTTTTTTTAACAAAGTTTAATACATAAGTTTTTGCCAGTAGCCAATGGAGAGTACACTAAATTACACAATTGCTCGAGGGGGACCACAACTCTTTAACAATTCAAGAGTTTCTACATCAAGTAACTAACTAGAGATATACATATAATAACCCATAAATCGCAACTGGATATGGTATCTAAAGTACGTGTCTCAACGCTATAACTGATGCAAAGAACAAACTATAGAAAGTTAGGAAATTACCCTTAATATTTTCAGATTGGTCAAAGAATTCTACAAGAGATGCAACATCTCCATCGATTTCAACAGTTTCCTTTCATATTTTCGAAGTCTTTTTTTTTTTTTTTTTTTTTTTTTTTTTTGAACTGTGGAGATTTATTAGACACATCCTAGTAAGAAGCTAGCATGGACAAAACAAGAAAAGATTACAAATGAAGACAAAGAACACTCGGAAGCAACACCAATCAATCCAAGAAATACTACAAAGCTTAGCTCTATTTTTTATCCAAAGATAAGATGTCGCAATAATGTCATCAATCATCTTGATCGTATTAACCTGAACCGCCTGAAAAACTAGAAGATTCCGAGCCCTTCATATCCACACTATAGCACATAAAACCACAACATTGAAAAAAGAACTTGTTCTTTCCCAGAGATTCAAATCACCATTATCAGCCATATCAAGAACATTCAAGGCGTCATCTAGGGGGATCACATCCAAACCCCACCATTTTCGAATCAAATCCCAAATATTCCCAGAAAAGGTACAAAGAGCAAAAAGGTGATCTTCATCTTCAATTTTTTCCTCACAAAACGGACATAAAATAGAGTGAAGGTCTATTCCTCTTTTATCAAGATTGGCTCTCGTTGGCAGCCTATAATTTCGAATCCTCCATTCCAAAATAATGATTTTACCGGAAACAAGATGATTCCAACGAAGTTTAATTTGGAACCTGTTTGCTCCAACAACTTGGAATCAATAATTGCTCGTAAACTAGAAACGGAGAACTCGCCTGATGGATTAAGAGACCAACGCCAAGTCATATTTTCAAAGTTATTTAAGACATTAATTTTTGCAGTTCGTACATTTTCAAACAACATACAGGCCTTTAACAGGATCAATGATATGTTAGTAGGAGTAACAAAGATTAATTCAGAAACAAGCTAAGAGTAAATCACTAGCAATGGCAATCATCTAGCAGTTATACAAAGTTTAATATAATTAAAGCAACGATCAGTGCCTTCTAGAAGTAGTCTTTCATGGAGAAGACTATAGAGAGGGGAAGATTTCACAAGCTGACCCAATGCTCATGTATATGTTTGACAAATCATTGTTAAGAAAGTAATGTCATCTGGATTGCGGTTAGACTCAAAGATGATAAATACACGATTTGCTTCGTGTTAATTTGCTTTACATGTCAATCTATGTCACAGGTGAGAAACAAAACATACATTGAACTAGCATACTCAAGCAATGATAATTTCAATTTTTTATATACACAGGTGTGTTTGGCGTTGAGCATTTTCGAGAAGTGAGCGTCGAGCGTTATGATCATTAATGCTCGTTTGGCAAGCACCAAGTAGTTTTATTTATTTTTTCGGAATGCTTATTTTTCAACGGTCCATAAGTAACATTTATTAGCGTTGAGCATTTAGAGTCGTTATACACATTATGATTACGCCCACAGCTACGTTACCAAACGCTTTTATTAAAAAAAAATAATAATAAATAAATAAAAAAACATAGCCCACTGCTAGTGCTTAATGCTACTACTATTTTTGCCAAACACACTCGTAGCAAAGTACTCTCATAGCTAGTCTCATCATTCCGAAATATATGTAAGAATTACTCTTTTATTATTATTATTATTAATTTATTTTTTATTTTTTTATTATTATTATTTTTTCTTTTTTTTCAAAAATTAATTACTGTCACACAGAATTGCTCTACACTAAGGCAGTTCTTCACTGCAGATTTAGCAATGGTGGGGAATATAGTAGAAGAGTTTCAGGCTACGTCAGTTTTCCAGAGAACAAATTTTTTCAATTATGCAATCATCTCTTTTCTAGCATTTAGGTGTGGAATATAGTAGAAGAGTTTCTGGCTATGTCATTTTTCTAGAGAACTAAGTTGTACCAACGACCACTATGTATTAGAAATAGAATCAACAACAAAACAACAACATACCTTCATGATGAATGAATGTCAAATATAAATCTTATACTTTTCTAATGCAAGTTGATAAATATTTTACAATTTCAAAGGTAACTGTTTTATTCTCATGAACATGAATAAGACATAAACAATATAATTAACTCAACGTGTACATACCAACTAGTACATAGTGGTTAACCATCAATCCATTCCAACCAAAAAAAACAATATAAATTCCAGTAATTTAAAATAAGAAAATGTGGATGCCTACTATAAAACAAGCTTGTAATCAACCCATTTAAGCACACAAAAACAAATCTTAGTCTTGTAAAAGAAGACTGGCTCTTAATATGGGAAACAATGGGGTGCTGAGGCATTGGCCTCAACTTTTGTATGCTTTTTCTTTCTTCTTGTTAGCCGCTATTGTCATTGCTGATAAATCATATGGTTATAATTCTCCAAAGCCTAATGGCTGGAAATTGCCTAAGGTGAAGCATACCTTGCCAAAATCACCTTACGTCTACAAGTCTCCGCCACCACCAGTGAAACACGAATTGCCATATGTTAAGCCATATCTTCATAAATCTCCTCCTCATTCTTATGTCTACAAGTCTCCAAAACCGCAACCGAAACACAAATATCCGTATGTGAAGCCATATCTTCATAAATCACCTCATCATTCTTATGTTTACAAGTCTCCACCACCACCTAAGTATGCTTACAAGTCTCCACCGCCACCTAAGTATGCTTACAAGTCTCCACCACCACCATCACATTACGCTTACAAATCTCCACCACCACCAAAGTATGCTTACAAGTCTCCACCACCACCTAAGTATGCTTACAAGTCTCCACAACCACCATCACATTACGCTTACAAATCTCCACCGCCACCAAAGTATGCTTACAAGTTTCCACCACCACCTAAGTATGCTTACAAGTCTCCACCACCACCATCACATTACGCTTACAAATCTCCACCACCACCTCCATATGTTTACAAGTCTCCACCACCACCTTCACATTACGCTTACAAATCTCCACCACCACCTCCATATGTTTATAAGTCTCCACCACCACCGTCACATTACGTTTACAAGTCTCCTCCACCACCTCCGTATGTTTACAAATCTCCACCACCACCGTCACACTACGCTTACAAGTCTCCACCACCACCTCCATATGTTTACAAGTCTCCACCACCGCCGTCACACTATGTTTACAAGTCTCCACCACCACCTCCGTATGTTTACAAGTCTCCACCACCGCCATCACCATATGTTTACAAGTCTCCTCCACCGCCTCCGTATGTTTACAAGTCACCACCACCACCTCCATACGTTTACAAGTCTCCACCACCACCATCGCCTTCTCCCCCACCTCCATATGTTTACAAGTCGCCACCTCCACCATCATCTTCCCCACCTCCCCCATATGTTTACAACTCCCCCCCGCCACCAGAACATTATTAAACCACAAGCTTTTTTAACATAACAGAATGAGACAAGCAAGGTTTGACTTGTTACATCATCCTAAAGTTTGCTTATTCTTTCCAAAACAACTTTCTGTTTTTGTTTTTCGTTCATTCTTAACAAATGTATTTTCATGTAAATAAGGCCTCTCAATATGCAATGAGCTTGATTTTTGTATGTTGTATTGATCATTTATAACATGTGATTCATTCTTCTATGTTTAAGAACTTTTAAAGTAAATCTCAGTTTTCTTCCTTGCATAATTTCTTTCTATTTGTCAAAAATGTAACTATGTTGACAGTATAATCAAATTCTTAAATATTAGGATGACAAGCGCATCACACAGTAAACTCAACAGAACGGTTAGATAAATACTTTATCCAACCCATTGAACGTAATACGCGGAAAACCGACCCTCTCCGTTACCTGCCAAGTTTTTTTTTTTTTAACAAAGTTTAATACATAAGTTTTTGCCAGTAGCCAATGGAGAGTACACTAAATTACACAATTGCTCGAGGGGGACCACAACTCTTAAACAATTCAAGAGTTTCTACATCAAGTAACTAACTAGAGATATACATATAATAACCCATAATTCGCAACTGGATATGGTATCTAAAGTACGTGTCTCAACGCTATAACTGATGCAAAGAACAAACTATAGAAAGTTAGGAAATTACCCTTAATATTTTCAGATTGGTCAAAGAATTCTACAAGAGATGCAACATCTCCATCGATTTCAACAGTTTCCTTTCATATTTTCGAAGTCTTTTTTTTTTTTTTTTTTTTTTTTTTTTTTTTTGAACTGTGGAGATTTATTAGACACATGCTAGTAAGAAGCTAGCATGGACAAAACAAGAAAAGATTACAAATGAAGACAAAGAACACTCGGAAGCAACACCAATCAATCCAAGAAATACTACAAAGCTTAGCTCTATTTTTTATCCAAAGATAAGATGTCGCAATAATGTCATCAATCATCTTGATCGTATTAACCTGAAAAACTAGAAGATTCCGAGCCCTTCATATCCACACTATAGCACATAAAACCACAACATTGAAAAAAGAACTTGTTCTTTCCCAGAGATTCAAATCACCATTATCAGCCATATCAAGAACATTCAAGGCGTCATCTAGGGGGATCACATCCAAACCCCACCATTTTCGAATCAAATCCCAAATATTCCCAGAAAAGGTACAAAGAGCAAAAAGGTGATCTTCATCTTCAATTTTTTCCTCACAAAACGGACATAAAATAGAGTGAAGGTCTATTCCTCTTTTATCAAGATTGGCTCTCGTTGGCAGCCTATAATTTCGAATCCTCCATTCCAAAATAATGATTTTACCGGGAACAAGATTATTCCAACGAAGTTTGGAACCTATTTGCTCCAACAACTTGGAATCAATAATTGCTCGTAAAGTAGAAACGGAGAACTCGCCTGATGGATTAAGAGACCAACGCCAAGTCATATTTTCAAAGTTATTTAAGACATTAATTTTTGCAGTTCGTACATTTTCAAACAACATGTAGGCCTTTAACAGAATCAATGATATGTTAGTAGGAGTAACAAAGATTAATTCAGAAACAAGCTAAGAGTAAATCACTAGCAATGGCAATCATCTAGCAGTTATACAAAGGTTAATATAATTAAAGCAACGATCAGTGCCTTCTAGAAGTAGTCTTTCATAGAGAAGACTATAGAGAGGGGAAGATTTCACAAGCTGACCCAATGCTCATGTATATGTTTGACAAATCATTGTTAAGAAAGTAATGTCATCTGGATTGCGGTTAGACTCAAAGATGATAAATACACGAGCTTCGTGTTAATTTGCTTTACATGTCAATCTATGTCACAGGTGAGAAACAAAACATACATTGAACTAGCATACTCAAGCAATGATAATTTCAATTTGTTATATACACAGGTGTGTTTGGCGTTGAGCATTTTCGAGAAGTGAGCGTTGAGCGTTATGATCATTAATGCTCGTTTGGCAAGCACCAAGTAGTTTTATTTATTTTTTCGGAATGCTTATTTTTCAACGGTCCATAAGTAACATTTATTAGCTTTGAGCATTTAGAGTCGTTATACACATTATGATTACGCCTACAGCTATATGAATTACTCTTTTATTATTATTATTACTTTGTTTTTTATTTTTTTATTATTATTATTTTTTTCTTTTTTTTCAAAAATGAATTACTGTCTCACAGAATTGCTCTACACTAAGGCAGTTCTTCACTGCAGATTTAGCAATGGTGGGGAATATAGTAGAAGAGTTTCAAGCTACGTCAGTTTTCCAGAGAACAAAGTGTTTTCAATTATGCAATCATCTCTTTTCTAGCATTTAGGTGTGGAATATAGTAGAAGAGTTTCTGGCTATATATGTCATTTTTCTAGAGAACTAAGTTGTACCAATGACCACTATGCATTAGAAATAGAATCCACGACTAAACAACAACATACCTAATCCCGCTAGAATGATGAATGAATGTCAAATATCAATCTTATACTTTTCTAATGCAAGTTGATGAATATTTTACAATTTCAAAGGTAACTGTTTTATTCTCATGAACATGAATAAGGCATAAACAATATAATTAACTCAACGTGTACATACCAACTAGTACATAGTGGTTAACCATCAATCCATTCCAACCAAAAAAACAATATAAATTCCAGTAATTTAAAATAAAAAAATGTGGATGCCTACTATAAAACAAGCTTGTAATCAACCCATTTAAGCACACAAAAACAAATCTTAGTCTTGTAAAAGAAGAGTGGCTCTTAATATGGGAAACAATGGGGTGCTGAGGCATTGGCCTCAACTTGTGTATGGTTTTTCTTTCTTCTTGTTAGCCGCTATTGTCATTGCTGATAAATCATATGGTTATAATTCTCCAAAGCCTAATGGCTGGAAATTGCCTAAGGTGAAGCATACCTTGCCAAAATCACCTTACGTCTACAAGTCACCGCCACCACCAGTGAAACACGAATTGCCGTATGTTAAGCCATATCTTCATAAATCTCCTCCTCATTCTTATGTGTACAAGTCACCAAAACCGCAACCGAAACACAAATATCCGTATGTGAAGCCATATCTTCATAAATCACCTCATCATTCTTATGTTTACAAGTCTCCACCACCACCTAAGTATGCTTACAAGTCTCCACCGCCACCTAAGTATGCTTACAAGTCTCCACCACCACCTAAGTATGCTTACAAGTCTCCACCACCACCATCACATTACGCTTACAAATCTCCACCACCACCAAAGTATGCTTACAAGTCACCACCACCACCAAAGTATGCTTACAAGTCTCCACCACCACCTAAGTATGCTTACAAGTCTCCACCACCACCATCACATTACGCTGACAAATCTCCACCGCCACCAAAGTATGCTTACAAGTCTCCACCACCACCTAAGTATGCTTACAAGTCTCCACCACCACCATCACATTACGCTTACAAATCTCCACCACCACCTCCATATGTTTACAAGTCTCCACCACCACCTTCACATTACGCTTACAAATCTCCACCACCACCTCTATATGTTTATAAGTCTCCACCACCACCGTCACATTACGTTTACAAGTCTCCTCCACCACCTCCGTATGTTTACAAATCTCCACCACCACCGTCACACTACGCTTACAAGTCTCCACCACCACCTCCATATGTTTACAAGTCTCCACCACCGCCGTCACACTATGTTTACAAGTCTCCACCACCACCTCCGTATGTTTACAAGTCTCCACCACCGCCATCACCATATGTTTACAAGTCTCCTCCACCGCCTCCGTATGTTTACAAGTCTCCACCACCACCTCCATACGTTTACAAGTCTCCACCACCACCATCACCTTCTCCCCCACCTCCATATGTTTACAAGTCGCCACCTCCACCATCATCTTCCCCACCTCCCCCATATGTTTACAACTCCCCACCACCACCAGAACATTATTAAACCACAAGCTTTTTTAACATAACAGAATGAGACAAGCAAGGTTGACTTGTTACATCATCCTAAAGTTTGCTTATTCTTTCCAAAACAACTTTCTGTTTTTGTTTTTCGTTCATTCTTAACAAATGTATTTTCATGTAAATAAGGCCTCTCAATATGCAATGAGCTTGATTTTTGTATGTTGTATTGATCATTTATAACATGTGATTCGTTCTTCTATGTTTAAGAACTCTTAAAGTAATTCTCAGTTTTCTTCCTTGCATAATTTCTTTCTATTTGTCAAAAATGTAACTATGTTGACTGTATAATCAAATTCTTAAATATTAGGATGACAAGCGCATCACACAGTAAACTCAACAGAACGGTTAGATAAATACTTTATCCAACCCATTGAACGTAATACACGGAAAACCGACCCTCGCCGTTACCTGCCATGTTTTTTTTTAACAAAGTTTAATACATAAGTTTTTGCCAGTAGCCAATGGAGAGTACACTAAATTACACAATTGCTCGAGGGGGACCACAACTCTTAAACAATTCAAGAGTTTCTACATCAAGTAACTAACTAGAGATATACATATAATAACCCATAAATCGCAACTGGATATGGTATCTAAAGTACGTGTCTCAACGCTATAACTGATGCAAAGAACAAACTATAGAAAGTTAGGAAATTACCCTTAATATTTTCAGATTGGTCAAAGAATTCTACAAGAGATGCAACATCTCCATCGATTTCAACAGTTTCCTTTCATATTTTCGAAGTCTTTTTTTTTTTTTTTTTTTTTTTTTTTTTTTTTGAACTGTGGAGATTTATTAGACACATGCTAGTAAGAAGCTAGCATGGACAAAACAAGAAAAGATTACAAATGAAGACAAAGAACACTCGGAAGCAACACCAATCAATCCAAGAAATACTACAAAGCTTAGCTCTATTTTTTATCCAAAGATAAGATGTCGCAATAATGTCATCAATCATCTTGATCGTATTAACCTGAACCGCCTGAAAAACTAGAAGATTCCGAGCCCTTCATATCCACACTATAGCACATAAAACCACAACATTGAAAAAAGAACTTGTTCTTTCCCAGAGATTCAAATCACCATTATCAGCCATATCAAGAACATTCAAGGCGTCATCTAGGGGGATCACATCCAAACCCCACCATTTTCGAATCAAATCCCAAATATTCCCAGAAAAGGTACAAAGAGCAAAAAGGTGATCTTCATCTTCAATTTTTTCCTCACAAAACGGACATAAAATAGAGTGAAGGTCTATTCCTCTTTTATCAAGATTGGCTCTCGTTGGCAGCCTATAATTTCGAATCCTCCATTCCAAAATAATGATTTTACCGGAAACAAGATGATTCCAACGAAGTTTAATTTGGAACCTGTTTGCTCCAACAACTTGGAATCAATAATTGCTCGTAAACTAGAAACGGAGAACTCGCCTGATGGATTAAGAGACCAACGCCAAGTCATATTTTCAAAGTTATTTAAGACATTAATTTTTGCAGTTCGTACATTTTCAAACAACATACAGGCCTTTAACAGGATCAATGATATGTTAGTAGGAGTAACAAAGATTAATTCAGAAACAAGCTAAGAGTAAATCACTAGCAATGGCAATCATCTAGCAGTTATACAAAGTTTAATATAATTAAAGCAACGATCAGTGCCTTCTAGAAGTAGTCTTTCATGGAGAAGACTATAGAGAGGGGAAGATTTCACAAGCTGACCCAATGCTCATGTATATGTTTGACAAATCATTGTTAAGAAAGTAATGTCATCTGGATTGCGGTTAGACTCAAAGATGATAAATACACGATTTGCTTCGTGTTAATTTGCTTTACATGTCAATCTATGTCACAGGTGAGAAACAAAACATACATTGAACTAGCATACTCAAGCAATGATAATTTCAATTTTTTATATACACAGGTGTGTTTGGCGTTGAGCATTTTCGAGAAGTGAGCGTCGAGCGTTATGATCATTAATGCTCGTTTGGCAAGCACCAAGTAGTTTTATTTATTTTTTCGGAATGCTTATTTTTCAACGGTCCATAAGTAACATTTATTAGCGTTGAGCATTTAGAGTCGTTATACACATTATGATTACGCCTACAGCTACGTTACCAAACGCTTTTATTAAAATTAAAAAAAAAAAAAAAAAAAAAAACCCCACCGCTAGTGCTTAATGCTACTACTATTTTTGCCAAACACACTCATAGCAAAGTACTCTCATAGCTAGTCTCATCATTCCAAAATATATGTATGAATTACTCTTTTATTATTATTATTACTTTATTTTTTATTTTTTTATTATTTCTATTTTTTCTTTTTTTTCAAAAATGAATTACTGTCTCGCAGAATTGCTCTACACTAAGGCAGTTCTTCACTGCAGATTTAGCAATGGTGGGGAATATAGTAGAAGAGTTTCAAGCTACGTCAGTTTTCCAGAAAACAAAGTGTTTTCAATTATGCAATCATCTCTTTTCTAGCATTTAGGTGTGGAATATAGTAGAAGAGTTTCTGGCTATTTATGTCATTTTTCTAGAGAACTAAGTTGTACCACTGACCACTATGCATTAGAAATAGAATCAACGACTAAACAACATACCTAATCCCGCTAGAATGATGAATGAATGTCAAATATCAATCTTATACTTTTCTAATGCAAGTTGATGAGTATTTTACAATTTCAAAGGTAACTGTTTTATTCTCATGAACATGAATAAGGCATAAACAATATAATTAACTCCACGTGTACATACCAACTAGTACATAGTGGTTAACCATCAATCCATTCCAACCAAAAAAAACAATATAAATTCCAGTAATTAAAAATAAAAAATGTGGATGCCTACTATAAAACAAGCTTGTAATCAACCCATTTAAGCACACAAAAACAAATCTTAGTCTTGTAAAAGAAGAGTGGCTCTTAATATGGGAAACAATGGGGTGCAGAGGCATTGGCCTCAACTTGTGTATGCTTTTTCTTTCTTCTTGTTAGCCGCTATTGTCATTGCTGATAAATCATATGGTTATAATTCTCCAAAGCCTAATGGCTGGAAATTGCCTAAGGTGAAGCATACCTTGCCAAAATCACCTTACGTCTACAAGTCACCGCCACCACCAGTGAAACACGAATTGCCGTATGTTAAGCCATATCTTCATAAATCTCCTCCTCATTCTTATGTCTACAAGTCACCAAAACCGCAACCGAAACACAAATATCCGTATGTGAAGCCATATCTTCATAAATCACCTCATCATTCTTATGTTTACAAGTCTCCACCACCACCTAAGTATGCTTACAAGTCTCCACCGCCACCTAAGTATGCTTACAAGTCTCCACCACCACCATCACATTACGCTTACAAATCTCCACCACCACCAAAGTATGCTTACAAGTCACCACCACCACCAAAGTATGCTTACAAGTCTCCACCACCACCTAAGTATGCTTACAAGTCTCCACCACCACCATCACATTACGCTTACAAGTCTCCACCACCACCTAAGTATGCTTACAAGTCTCCACCACCACCATCACATTACGCTTACAAATCTCCACCACCACCTCCATATGTTTACAAGTCTCCACCACCGCCTTCACATTACGCTTACAAATCTCCACCACCACCTCCATATGTTTATAAGTCTCCACCACCACCGTCACATTACGTTTACAAGTCTCCTCCACCACCTCCGTATGTTTACAAATCTCCACCACCACCATCACACTACGCTTACAAGTCTACACCACCACCTCCATATGTTTACAAGTCTCCACCACCGCCGTCACACTATGTTTACAAGTCTCCACCACCACCTCCGTATGTTTACAAGTCTCCACCACCGCCATCACCATATGTTTACAAGTCTCCTCCACCGCCTCCGTATGTTTACAAGTCTCCACCACCACCTCCATACGTTTACAAGTCTCCACCACCACCATCACCTTCTCCCCCACCTCCATATGTTTACAAGTCGCCACCTCCACCATCATCTTCCCCACCTCCCCCATATGTTTACAACTCCCCCCCACCACCAGAACATTATTAAACCACAAGCTTTTTTAACATAACAGAATGAGACAAGCAAGGTTGACTTGTTACATCATCCTAAAGTTTGCTTATTCTTTCCAAAACAACTTTCTGTTTTTGTTTTTCGTTCATTCTTAACAAATGTATTTACATGTAAATAAGGCCTCTCAATATGCAATGAGCTTGATTTTTGTATGTTGTATTGATCATTTATAACATGTGATTCGTTCTTCTATGTTTAAGAACTCTTAAAGTAATTCTCAGTTTTCTTCCTTGCATAATTTCTTTCTATTTGTCAAAAATGTAACTATGTTGACTGTATAATCATATTCTTAAATATTAGGATGACAAGCGCATCACACAGTAAACTCAACAGAACGGTTAGATAAATACTTTATCCAACCCATTGAACGTAATACACGGAAAACCGACCCTCGCCGTTACCTGCCATGTTTTTTTTTAACAAAGTTTAATACATAAGTTTTTGCCAGTAGCCAATGGAGAGTACACTAAATTACACAATTGCTCGAGGGGGACCACAACTCTTTAACAATTCAAGAGTTTCTACATCAAGTAACTAACTAGAGATATACATATAATAACCCATAAATCGCAACTGGATATGGTATCTAAAGTACGTGTCTCAACGCTATAACTGATGCAAAGAACAAACTATAGAAAGTTAGGAAATTACCCTTAATATTTTCAGATTGGTCAAAGAATTCTACAAGAGATGCAACATCTCCATCGATTTCAACAGTTTCCTTTCATATTTTCGAAGTCTTTTTTTTTTTTTTTTTTTTTTTTTTTTTTTTTTTTTTTTGAACTGTGGAGATTTATTAGACACATGCTAGTAAGAAGCTAGCATGGACAAAACAAGAAAAGATTACAAATGAAGACAAAGAACACTCGGAAGCAACACCAATCAATCCAAGAAATACTACAAAGCTTAGCTCTATTTTTTATCCAAAGATAAGATGTCGCAATAATGTCATCAATCATCTTGATCGTATTAACCTGAACCGTCATCCAAAGATAAGATGTCGCAATAATGATGCTTTACAATACCTTTTTTTTTTTTTTTTTTGTTAATAAGGCCTCATGTGCAATGAGATTGATTTATGTATGTTGTACTAGTCATTTAAATCATGTGATTCTTTCTTTCTGTTTTTGAGAATTTTTAAAGTAATCTATTTTCTCCCTTGCATAATATCACTATTTATAATGCGACGCTTCTTTCTACTTAGAATCAGATTGCTAAAGAAAACTTATGATGATGAGCGTACTATACAGTAAACTAATTTGCTTTATTAGATATACTTTATCCTACTTTAGCACAAAATACGCGGTAAACAGAGTCTCTTCAACTGCCATGATTTTTTAACAGAGTTTATTGCATAAGTTTTGAAAGTAGCCAATGGAGAGTATGCCAGATTACACGATTGCTAGAGGGGGACCACGACTCTTACACTCTGTTCTCAAGTTTTTTTTTTTTTTTTAAGATGGAAAGGTAAGGGATGGCGGGAAGGGAAATTAAAAATACGGGTATTCTTAAGGTTTTTTTTTTAGAGGGAAAGGTAAGGGACGGGAAAGGGGTAGGAGGTAAGGGATGGGAAGGGAAATTAAAAATACGGGTATTCTTAAGTTTTTTTTTTAAAGGGAAAGGTAATGGACGGGAAAGGGGTAGGGAGGGAAGGTATGGGCTTTTTGTGTATGTTTGTTCCGCCCAAAATTAGGGGGATTAGTAGGGGAAGAGGGTAACTTACAACATGGGCTTTTGTTAAATTACAATTATATCCTCATTGCTATCATATTCATAACAAGGGACAACTACAAAAATGCAACTCGTATTGTTGATGGAAACTGTGATGGTAATTCTTTTTTCTTTTTTTTCTTTTTTTTTTTATTTTTTAAAGGCGAAACTGTGATGGTAATTGTTTGTATTGCTACTGGTTTATTTAAGAGTACCTTATTTACCTTAAGATAGGTAAAGCATTAGTATAATTAAATTGATTTATCCCGCTTAAAGGAATGTTGCAAAGAGCCCACCGGCTCCACCTTACCCTCAAGGAAGTCGTACGCCTCCCTCCGGATATTCGGATATGGAGAAAGTTCCATGATACGAGAAAGATTTTGCTCACCAAGCATAAGATTGAAGAGCCTATTTTGCAATAGACCCTTTTTTTCTAATACTGTGAGTTCAAAATATTCCATATCCAGGATGTTCCTATAATGGGGAACATTGGGAGCTTGATCCAAGTGATCGCGAACAAGCCCCTCATACTCCCCAGGATTATTTTGGGGAGGAAGGTTGTAGTAATCACGGCTCTGGAGACTTCGTATGCGAACATAAATCTCAGCTTCGTTCTCTCGGCTGTGATTTCAGCTCTAAAAGTAGCCAATGATTCATTGCTCGAGGAAGACTCCAAAGCCGGAAGACTTGTTGCATTTCCACTTTAACTCGATCCGAAAAAAAAAAAAAAAAAAAAAAAAAAAAAAAAAAAAAAAAAAAAAATTACAAAATAAGAAAATGAGAATGAGAATTACAAAGAAAAGAACTCTTCGAATCTAGATGTGCATATATGATTTTAAGTCAAGTCCACGAATTGGTTACAGGTTGGGAATCTTTCTTTTTACTAATGATCACATGTATGTTTTTATTATCGACATTAGTTATGTACTTATATCACAACATTCCTATGACTTACACATGACGTAATACAACAGTTGAAGTTCCTTCATCTCACATAGTCAATATTAGGGGTATATTGGTAATTTTGTTAGCTTCCCTATCTTGTCCTTGCTATTTAAAAATACAAACTCAAAAACACAATAACCACTTTTTTCACATAGTCATCCCTTACTTTGCCCTTCTTATCCCATTCTTTTCCATTTTTTAAAATTTAGACTCGAGAAAAGCGCGTTAAACAATTTAAAGCTTTCCACATCATTCACTTAACTAACTAAAAATATATATTGATTCAACACTATTAATTTCGCTGTAGAATAGAATCCACAAACCACAACCAACTGGTCGCGGCACGACTATAAATTGATACTAAACGGCTTGAAATAGTTGAAAAAGTGGCACATATTTGATACAAGACAGAGAAAATTTTTCAAAAGCACTTAGATTTTATATCTTGCACAAGATGCTTCAAGATGTTATATACCAAAAAGAAGGATGGATTGCATTATTTTCCAATCTGATCAAAATCATTCACATTGATCGGATCGATAATCAAGAGGTAGAATCAACAGAGTAATAGTCAAGAGTAAGGCTGTTTTTATTCACTTAATAATGGAAAAGGACCACTTTCAAATAATTTAAAATTTAAAAGAATGCACCCCCAAACTAACCACATTGTGACACATTACTATTACCATCTTATCCCCCCCTAAATTAACCAAAGATTTACCCATTCCTGCATCCGAGACTTCTATATTCCCAAATTTTCTCAAACACAGGAACCTTCATCGTCATTAAATAATGTTAGCATTTAACTTTATTGAACCAAAGATCGCCGTCCTTCCTTTCCTAGATCGTTTGATCCCCCATTTACGAGCATAACAGATTCACCATTTGACTCTGCAATATCAATGTTCTTGAAACCATTAACTGGTGCGTCTTTCTTGGTATTGAGAATTTTCCGTGGTCGTTTCCCGAGGAAACCAGGGGCAATGAGTGGCTTCAGTTTTGCTTTTACTGGTTTACCAGATTCATCTTCAATACTAATAGGAGATGCCACCGTGGACTCAGGTTTCTCAGGCTTACATCCAATGCTTACAGAATCCATCCCGAGGAAACCCGGGGCAATGAGTGGCTTCAGTTTTGCTTTTACTGGTTTCCTAGATTCATCTTCCATACCAATAGGAGATGCCACCGTGGACTTGGGTTTCTCAGGTTTACATCCAATGCTTACAGAATCCATCCCGAGGAAACCAGGGGCAATGAGTGGCTTCAGTTTTGCTTTTACTGGTTTACAAGATTCATCTTCAATACCAAAGGGAGATGCCACCGTGGACTCGGGTTTCCCGGGCTTACATCCAATGCTTACAGAATCCATTCTGTTAGCTTCTTCACCATTGCTAGAACTCGAGGCATTCTGAATATTATCGCTGACATGATTCTGAATGGAATCATTTTCAGTACTGCACACCTGCAATGACGGTTCCGTATGTTCCCGAGTAGACATTTCTGTAAAACAATTATCTTCAACAGGCAAAGTATCTTCTTCAATGGGAAACACACCACCATTGTCACAAACTTCATCGTCCCCTGAAGCAGAAGAACCTGTTTTTGTATCTACTGTATCTATGTCCATGGCACTGTCGGATGACTTTGGAGAAGTCAAAACAGGTGACAAATCCATGCCGCACTCGCTTGTGGTATCAGCTGACTCAGCAGTCAGCGTACAGTCAAGAGGTTGACTTACAACTAGCGTCTTTTCTTGAGATGTGTTTGATTTTTTAAGTTCCTCTTTTTTAGTAGTTTCCACAACAGGGTTTAAGCACGAGCTTCTGGCAGAGACTCTGGAAAGAAACAACAAACATGCAGATGTTGATTAATATAACTGTGATAAATACAAAACCGTATATGCAAAAAAGACGGTTTACATGCTCTTTGTGAGAAAACACGTACCTACTATACAGAAGCATATAGGCTCCCTGTGAGAGCACTTCATCCAATTCAACTGAATCCACCTGCAAGATATTGTGAGTTTAGAAACGAGTGTAAAGCCAACTGAATGCTTGTACATTGAATTAAAATACAGTAGTTGGGTGGTTTATTAGGTAGCATTTGGTTTGCACCAAGGAGTAACATGTGTGGGTTTGAGAGGTGAGGGGAATGGGAATGGGTTTCTAAACCCCGTTAGGTGGGTATGAATGCCTAATTTTACGGGTAAGAAACACATTTTTTCAAACCCATACATATCCAAACAGACACAAGTAAAAGAAAAACACACAGAGAAGGAGAGTCTACCTTGCAGTCATCGATTCGATACCAATTTCCAGAGAAGTCCTTAGTGTAACAAATGTAATGACCAAAATATGACGCATTCAGCATGTCCACGTGAACAACTACTGCATATAGCATGTACTTATCATTTCCATCTGCAGTTTCACTCATGTAAGGACTGAGATCTAGAGTCTCTGGAAACGCCACCCTCTTATTAAGTTTCCCGAATCTCCCACTCTACACAAAATAAAAATACCAAGAATATAAAAATTTTAATTACATAATGTTATAGTAGAAAGATAATAACTGTCAATAACAATTATAAACATCAATTAATAAGATGAAAAATTATATACAGAAGTAAGATGATTCTAATTGCACGAACCTGAAACCTCTTTAATGCAATTGTGAGAATATTTGGAGCCGTATTGATGTTTAGCCGCTTCCATGCTAATACATAGTCGTTACACCTGTGCATAAATATTTCGGACAGTAGTAAGCTCTATATGTAGTTAATATCGCGATATATCGGCGATATATCGTCGATATATCGTGTATCGCCCCTAAAAAATATATCGGATCAAAATATCGCCCCAAAATATCGGATCCGATAATATTGGCCGATATTTGGACGATATTTTGGAATCGCGATATTTTGGTATCGGCGAGATATTGACTTTTTGACTTTTTCTGGGTTTTTTTTTTCAGCCCAACTGACTATTAGCCCAATTTAATTAAACTATAACCCACCCAACTTTATACCCTAAATCCCCTAATTGAAACATGTGACATCAGAATAATCAGATAACATAAAACATGCGACATTTTTAATTCTTTTCTGGGTTTTTTCTTCTTCCTAAATCAACCAGAGTAACAACAGGTAATTAAATGCTTCTTTTCTTCATTTAGTCAATTTATGCTTAATTGATAACTAGATATATAAAATATAATATTCCTAGAAATATATATAAAATATAATATTCCTAGAAATATAAAAACCGATATCTCACCGATATCTCACCGCGAAAACCGATATTTCAAATATCATACCTTGAACGATATGAGATTTTTGACCGAGATAACAACATAGAAGCTGACAATACTAGCAAAATGTGCAAAAGTAAAAAACATGATTTATTGTTAATAAAATTCTGGCTTTGGATGATTCAAGAACATTATCAGAAAACTTATGATATACCTAGGAAAACAGATAAATGGTAATTGAATAATATATATAACTGAAGAAAACAAACAAACTAGGGGAAGATAGGAAATTACCCATCGCATTTGTATTTATTATCCCCCTCAAGCCATTCTTTGACTGTAAATTGGTCTAAGCATTCCTCAAGAGACGCAGCATCTCCATGGATTTCAACAGTCAAATCCATCATATTTTCGAACTGATTTGAGACATTGTTGCAGTTCGTACATATTACCTATAAAGCATAACAAACAAACTTACCATTAAATAAATGCAGGCCTCCTCAACAAGAATAATTAATCAGTTGTTAGGTGGAATAACAAAGAATAAAGCAGAAACAAAAGTCAATCACTAGCAATGGCAGGTAAAATGAATCTATTTTACAAAATGCCATCTGTCTGAAGCAACTTCAAAAATAGAAACTTTTGCAAGATGGTTGACATCAATAAAGCAATGATCAATGCATTCTACAACTTTTGCATGATGGTGGACATAGATTAACAGTAAGAAGTTGAGTAGCCATCTCAATTATATAAAGCATGCAAAAACAAAACAAAGCAAAGTAAAAAGAGGATCATTCTGTCAGAATGGTGGAGCCATGGAGGTAATTGGCTCAATAAAAAAAAAAAAAAAAAAAAAAAAAAAAAAAAAAAAAAAAAAAAAAAAAAAACTTCATTATTTGCAGCCACTATACTTCAGTTACCTACATCTCTTATAAGAAAAGGGCATATACCATACATTCATCTCCAAAATTCTACCACCATTCCATTGTGTTCCACTCAAGTAATGTAGTTAATATCGCGATATATCGGCGATATATCGTCGATATATCGTGTATCGCCCCTAAAAAATATATCGGATCAAAATATCGCCCCAAAATATCGGATCCGATAATATCGGCCAATATCGCCGATATTTGGACGATATTTTGGAATCGCGATATTTTGGTATCGGCGAGATATTGACTTTTTGACTTTTTCTGGGTTTTTTTTTTTTCAGCCCAACAGCCCAACTAACTATTAGCCCAATTTAATTAAACTATAACCCACCCAACTTTATACCCTAAATCCCCTAATTGAAACATGCGACATCAGAATAATCAGATAACATAAAACATGCGACATTCATAATTCTTTTCTGGGTTTTTTCTTCTTCCTGAACCCGTGGATTGCACTTAAATTCCGTTTGTTTTCTGTTAATTTTATGCTATGAAATACTTTTATGATTTTAATTTTAGACAATGTGCTATGTTTCCTGTTGGCTGTTTATTCTTTTATGATTTTAATTTTTATATGTATAATATATATATATATATATATATAAACCGATATCTCACCGCGAAAACCGATATTTCAAATATCGTACCTTGAACGATACGAGATTTTTGACCGAGATAACAACCCAGCTCAACCAAATGGAAACCACAGAAGGCCATTAATTGTCACAATATGCAGATTTGCATACTTTTAACCTAGAAACCATTTCTAACATGATCATACCATACCTAATAGTTACTTATAATAGTAGATTTCTGTTAGTGTTATATTTTGCGAGTGGTACATGTGAATCATCTATATTCACCTTCTACGTGTGTGATACCAAGATACCAGGTTGCTTCAATCTTGACTAAAACCATTTCACAGGCTTAGGGTATCCCTTATAAGCAAGTTAGCCATGATCAAACATCTACGCACCAACTTGATGAGTGCTAGATGTGGGGATTGCATTTAATTAGTTTATGTTTGTGACTTTTATATGCTCTTTAAACAGTGGAACTACCTTTTTCAGCCCTTGATAAGCACACATAGACAGAACAAAATAGTACTTACGAGACTAGAGAGAAATGAGAGACAATGACATTAATATAAATCTACCTGAGATTGGAGGCGACCACCGAATATATGTTGAATAAGAGTTGTCTCCTGAGAGCTAGGATGAACAGCTTTTTCTCCGCCATATTCATCAAGGCAGACTGATTGCATAGTATCAATAGCAAACCTGGCATATGTGAAAGTTAATCAATGTCTGCATAAACAAGATTTAGAAATTGTGGAAGATCAAAGATGTAACATATGCTATTTAATTAATCAGATATGAAGCAATACCTCATGAACTCGTGCGCATCCTCCTGCTTTCCATAGCCAAGGTTCCCACCAATATTAGGCAATCGTGACAAAATGTTAATGGGTGAAAAAGCATGGTTACTTCGACAGGCTCTTTCCACATGGGCTTGAAGTTCACACAGGAAGCACCAATCATTTCGCCGGCCTGATAAACCAAATCCATGAAAAGTAAGAGTCGGACATTTACAGACAAAGTATTGAGAGAGAGAGAAGGTAATTACATTCCCTCCTGTGGCCCTTTTCAAGTAAATAAGCAGCAAGTGGTCGGGTGAATGTCAAACATTGTAAAACTACATTGGCAAAGCAGCTGCCAAACAAAAAAAAACGACTTTTACTCCTAAAACCACAGAAAAATATACTAATAGCAAAACATAAACAGATGAATTCCACAAGTGTCATAAACATAAACCTGTTTCCACAATTCAAAAGCCCACAAGGAGGGAAGCCTTGTTGCTTCCAGTTGTAAAGCTCCACAAATTCATCGTACGGAAAAAGGATCTGAAACAAAAAAAGAATCAGCTGTCTATTTTAAAGACCGGAAAGTAAGTTCAGTTTGGACAAGAAAACACATGCATCAATTTGGACCTTTTTTATCTGAGTAGAATTTCCACTACAAGGAACTAGTGCAATTGAAGCGGAATTTCTCCTTCGTTGCAAACTTGATTTACTGGACGGCTGCAATTCAGCACATTTATCCTTATGCCCATTGTGCCAATGAGATCTTTGGCATGATGCTGAGCTGAAAGATAGAATACAAAATATTAAAACTAAAAAGAACACAATACAAATTAAAAAAAACAAAAAAACAAAAAAACAAAAAAAAAAAAAAAAAAAACAAAAACAAAAACAAAAAAAAAAAAAAAAAAAAAAAAAAAAAAAAAAAAAAAAAAAAAACAAAACAAAACAAAACAAAACAAAACAAAACAAAAAAACAAAAAAAAAACGGGAGCCTTAATAGATTCAGAAACCAAAGAGCAGCATTATGATCAGGTGAACTAGCATTATGCCCATTGTTATCAATAACTAGCATTTAGACCATTGCCGTAGGCCTCGCCAAAAGAAAAAAGCCAAACTTCCAACGAATTTGTCGAGACAGGTTCTCAGACAATGGTGTGACTTCACACATGGATCCAAAGCTAACAGAAAGGCACTAAAGATTAATTGGGCAATATCTTTCATTCTTTCTAGATATAATCTTACTGGTAATTCACTCTCATTCCGAAAAACTAAAGAATTTGCAGTCAGCTACCCTCATTCTAATATTCTATGACCATTGTCCATTCGTCCTGCCGTAACCCACATAAAGAACTTTGAAACTAGGTTTTTATAAATATATATTATTGTTTTGGCATTTAACTTTTCAGCTATAGCTATCAAGCAAATAGTTAGTAACGGTGGTATTTTGAAGCTGAAAAGTTAACACCTAAAGGTAATGTCAGCTGAACTTTGAAATTAGGTTTTTAAAACTAGTGGTATGGCACCTAACCCCAAGTTAAAATCTTGCTGGGTATACATTTGGGGGTGGCCAGAAAAAAGGGCCGAAACGGTCACCGGATAAACCGAACAGGAAAAATCTTATCCATTTAACTATAACTATCAAGCAAATAACTTCACGGTATACATATATAATCACCTAACGAACTAAACTAGCCATCTGTTAATCTAACAACCAATTCAACTAACTAAAATAACTCAAATTCAAATTAATAGCCATAAACATAAAGCCAAATACACACTTACAATAATCACATCTATATGAGTTACAAATGCGTGATCAAGTCAAGCTGAACTCTAAAACTAAGTATTTGAACATATCATATCGTTTCGGCATTTAACTTTTACCAAGCAAAAAACTTGACTAGCATCAACAACAACAACAATATACCCAATCCCGCCTGGGCAAGGTATGGGGGAGGAGGAATGTAGACAGATCCTACCCCTACCTCAGGATAAACCCGAGAAGGAAGACCTCCGGCAAGTGTATGTGTGCAGGTGTGCTCAAATAAGTGTGAGTGTGATTGTGTACAATAACATAATAAGGAAAATAGAAAAGACATAGGACCAAAAGCAAGCATACAAAGCTATAGACAAAAACATCAAACGATATAAAAAGGATAAAAGCGAAAAGACATAAAAGCATACGTCGCACGAGAACATAGAAAATAGAATCCAGAAAACGCAAAAGAGAAAAAGGCAAAAATAAGCATAAGCATAAAAACACACGCAAAGGGGAAGGGCCTAAAAGCAAAAAAGAGAATCCAGACCTAAGAAAGGGCAACGCAAAGGGGATCTATATCTACGGGCAAAGCAAAAAGAACAAGGGGGGCTACTTATACATACATATAATCACCTAACTAACTAAACTAACTATCTGTCTGCCAATTCTTACAATCAACTCATCAACTACATATAAATATCTATCAACCACAACATATACACACTTTGTCACTAGAATCAAACCTATATCAGTTACAAAATTCGTTCAAGTCTACCCGAACTCCAAACGAGATACTGGAACAGATTACATAGTTTCGGCATTTAAGTTTCTCACTAACACACCTATATATTAACTAAACTAAATTGTCAAAGGTCTTCCTGAAAGCAATCCCCCTACTTTCGGGTTTATCCTAACATGCCTATATAATCACCTAACAAACTGACTAACTAACTAACATTCAAATATCGAACTAAAACATAAACACAAAACCACAATTACAATCAACAGCAACGTATAATAACGCGTAAATACATATATGTATACCAATATTTAACAGTTTTACAAAGTTCATTCGTCTACCCGAACTCCAAAACGAGCTACTAGAACAGATTACATAGTTTCAGCATTTAAGTTTTTCACTAACATACCTATATATTAACTAAAAAACTAAATTGCAGAGGTCTTCCTGGAAGCAATCTCCCTACTTTCGGGTTTATCCTAGGGTACGGGTAGGATCTGTCTACATTCTACCTCTATAATCACCTAACTAACTAACTAAAAACATATTGAATAGTTTCGGCATGTAAGTTTTTGCACTAACATACCTATATATTAACTAAAAAACTAAATTTCCAGAAAGCAATCTCCTTACTTTCGGGTTTATCCTAGGGTATGGATACGATCTGTCTACATTCTACCTCTATAATCACCTAACCAACTAACTAACTGTATAACTAACTAAAAATATAAACACAAAACCACAATTATAGCGCGTAAACAGATATATACCAATATTTAACAGTTTTACAAAATTCATTCAAATCTACCCGAACTCCAAAACGAGCTACTAGAACAAACTAAATAGTTTCGGCATTTAAGTTTTTCACTAACATACCTATATAATATATATTAACTAAACTAAATTGCCGGAAGCAATCTCCCTACTTTCGAGTTTATCCTGGGGTACGGGTAGGATCTGTCTACATTCTACCTCTATAATCACCTAACAAACCAACTAACTATATAACTAACTAAAAATATAAACACAAAACCACAATTACAATCAACAGCAATGTATAATAACGCGTAAATACATATATGTATACCAATATTTAACAGTTTTACAAAATTCATTCAAGTCTACCCAAACTCCAAAACGAGCTAATAGAACAGATTACATAGTTTCGGCATGTAAAGTTTCTCACTAACATACCTATATATTAACTAAACTAAATTGCCAAAGGAAAGCAATCTCCCTACTTTCTGGTTTATCCTGGGGTACGGGTAGGATCTGTCTGCATTCTATCTCTATAATCACCTAACTAACTAACTAAAAACATATTGAATAGTTTCAGCATGCAAGTTTTTCACTAACATACCTATATATTAACTAAACTAAATTGCCAAAGAAAAGCAATCTCCCTACTTTCGAGTTTATCCTGGGCTACGGGTAAGATCTATCTACATTCTACCTCTATAATCACCTAACTAACTAACTATATAACTAACTAACAAACTAACTAACTAACTAAAAATATAAACACAAAACCACAATTATAACTAACAGTAACGTATAATAACGCGTAAACATATATAAACCAATATTTAACAGGTTTATCCTGGGGTACGGGTAGGATCTGTCTACATTCTACCTCTATAATCACCTAACTAACTATATAACTAACTAAAAATATAAACACAAAACCACAATTATAGCGCGTAAACTAACTAACTAACTAACTAACTAAAAGTCACAAAACCACAATTATAACCAAAACTAACGTATAATAACGCGTAAACATATATATACCAATATTTAACAGGTTTATCCTGGGGTACGGGTAGGATCTGTCTACATTCTACCTCTATAATCACCTAACTAACTAACTAACTAAAAATATAAACACAAAACCACAATTATAGCGCGTAAATTCCCGGAAGCAATCTCCCTACTTTCGGGTTTATCCTGGGGTACGGATAGGATCTGTCTACATTCTACCTCTATAATCACCTAACTAACTAACTATATAACTAACTAACTAACTAAAACATAAACACAAAACCAAAATTAGAATCAACAGCAACGTATTGTTCGTACAAATATTTAACGCGTAAACATATATATACCAATATTAACCTGGGGTACGGGTAGGATCTGTCTACATTCTACCTCTATAACTAACTAACTATATAACTAACTAACTAAAAGTCACAAAACCACAATTATAACCAACAGTAACGTGTAATAACGCGTAAAAACAGATATATACCAATATTTAACACTTTTACACTGCGCGCACTGCTTCGTAGTCCCACTCCCACACACGGCACACAAATCGCAGCTCCTGACAAGCCCCGGCATCGTCTCAACCTCACCGTAAACAACAAAATACTTAGCAGCTGTATTCTTAACCAAATAAATCAATCCAATAACAATCAAAACAAGCGTAATTCCAAATTGTAAATATCGGTTCAGATCAAGTGCGTTTTTATCTTCATTAATCATCGATTCATTACAAATTAAAGGTTAATTGACGATTATGGACACAATTGAGTGGTTTGATTGGGGAATTGGGGTTTTGTAACGAATTAGGGTTTTGATTAGTGTGTGTGGGGAAAAATTGGGGGTGGTTGGTTGTTAGGAGTTAGTTGAATTTAAAGTTTTTTTTTTTTTTTTTTTTTTTTTTTTTTGGTCCGAGAATTATGGAAAGTGGTTGTGTATGGTAATGGGGGGAGAAGTTAAGGTAATTGATTACTTGGGGAAGTAGACTTGGGTTTTTGTTTTTTTTGCATGTGATGTTAATGTTTTGATGTGCAAAATCATGTCGATGGGGTGGATGGATTTTAGATCTTTACGTCAAGGTTGTCAAGATCGGGATTCTGCCTTGGCTGGAGGTGGTTTGGTTGTTGGAGTTTGTTGAATTTAAAGTTTTTTTTTTTTTTTTTTTTTTTTTTTAAAAAGAATTATGGAATGTGGTTAAGGCGATTGAATACTTGCGGAAGTAGACTTAAGCTTTGTTTTGATTTGCAAAATCATGTCGATGGGATGGATTTTAGATCTTTAGGCCAAGGTTGTCAGGATTGGGATCGGGATTGGGATCTTGCTTTGGATCGTTTTCGGCTTCTAGTAGAATTGGATCATTTATGATTCTACGATTGATACGTGGGAATCGCACCAGGCTTTACCTCTCAAGGGATCTTGAGAAGCTTACAACCCCCACCAGGCAGTGTACCTGATCGTTGTAGTTTAGTATAGTGACAAGTACCGGAGGATTGATCGTTCAGCTAGGAATAGTGTCGCTAGTATTAGAAAACCTAAATACTAGTTCTAAAGATGAGGGACGATTATTTTTGTATTTTTATATTTTTTAGAAAGCAAGTAAAAATCTCGGGTTTGAAGGATTTAGGCGGAATTAGTTGCTAGTCAGCTAACCCAATACTAAAGATGCAATCAAAATAAAATACTAGAAATGAAAATAAACTAAATTAACTAAGGTTGTGAGCAATAAGTGGAGAAAATGTGTTTACTTAGATTTCACTACTCCCTAGATATCTTTTACACGTTAATTACTTGTTATAGTTGCGTGGATGACGGATTGTATTCCTTAATACCATTCATGGGGTGGCGCACTTAATTCCTCAATCCTATGAGTGCCTACTTCACTCCTATGTCGAGCCGGCTAAGAAGCTCCTAACATGGGATCATTAGAATTTACTCATGCATTAAATATAACCAATAAAACCTAGTGCACGTCAGTTCATGTTTCCTAAGACGTTCAAGCATGTTACCATTTGGAGATCTGCCAGTTTTCTTAAGCCTAACATCGAAATCATTTATCCAATACAACCATAAACAAGTAATCAACACATAATTAACATCTAGGTTTCATTAGATCCAAGCAAAAACCTGTAAAATTCGTACCAAGTTCGTACTTAGGGTTTCTCCAAAACTTCTCTCTTTTTTAATGTGAAAATTAGAAAACTATATATAGGAAATAGGGTCTGACGGCGTCAAGATAAATCTTGTGACGCCATCATCTCGCCGCCAAAATACTTCTCGGACTGTCTTAATCTTCATTTGACGCCGTCATGTGTTATGGTCTTCCAGGCCGTCACGTCTTTTACTCTTGACGCTCTACTTGTGACGCCTTCACGTTTGTACTGGACCGTCATGCAATTTACTCTTGACGCCGTCAGGATGTTGTTCTTGATGCCGTCACCTACTGTTACCAGCAAGGAAAATTAAGACTTTGGCGTTTTCTTCACTTTTATGCTCCAAAAACGTCCGAATTGCTTCCTTTTCCAGATTTCTCTCCCAAAGTACCTAAAATCACAAAAGGAACGATTTAGGGTAATATTTGATCAAATAAAGTCAATTCCGGGCTTAAATGACCCCCTAAAAGTGGTTCATTTTTCGCTTCATCATATACCCTTACACTTGAGATTTGCTTGTCCTCAAGCAAATGCGCTTTTATTCTAGTCAAAATACAAGTTAGGGGTTATTTAACACTAATATAAAAGTAATTACAACAAATAATCGTTCCACTAAAGACCAAAGACAAGAACGGAGGTCATACACAAGCACCTCACAAATAGTGTTTAGATACTCACATCTCTCGGGTGTAATAAAGTATAAATTACAATATGGAAATGGAAGATATCTCTCACTACCTGTCATAGCAAAATAGATTACTATAGGCTTGGGAAAGGATCAAACCTCCACCACATGGCGTAAGCACCTAGGATAAACTATCAAAGAGGTCTTTTAAAGGGTTGTAACGTTAGGTGTAGGGATATGAAATACACGATTTTGTTGGATAAAGGAAGTTTTACTGGTGGCGAGTTAACAATCTTGGTTAATTACATGTACAATATGGCGTTGCTAAGCAAAGACTAGACTCGACTTAAGCTAATAAATGAAAAATAACAAAAAATATAAAATGAACATAGAATGAAACGGGATGGTAGTCCGTATGTTTTTTCTCTTTTTTCTTTTTCTATTTTTTTTTTCTTTTTCTTGATTTTTCGATTTTTTTTTTTTTTTTTTTGCATACACTCTTACCCTACCATCCAAAATAATACATCATAGGGAATGAACATTACCCTTACACTTGAATCTTTACATACTTTATAATAACTAATCTAATGACTCGAATTAAGAAAATCAAAACACTTGGAGCACTTTTAAGATTAACGCACATACGGGGGTAATATATGATGGTCTTCCCCATTACTCCATAAAATAAGTACTTACCCATGAGTCCCAGTCGTCCCAAAACGATATGTACAAGGATATGACTCGACTTAGCAACAATGTAATCAATTAGATAGTTAACTTAGGGTTTAACAAATAACAATAATGCACAAAAAATGAGCGCATACACGGAAGGCTAAGGCGATTTGGGTGTACATTTAAGTGGGGTGTAACAAATTCTTCCTTTAAGTATAATGCTTAAAGTTAGAAACGAAAAGATAGGCTCGGAGGGGTGTACTAGAGGTTTCGTGTACTAAAAATGAGTACAACGCTAAATGTGTGGGAAAAATTAGTTGACTTAATTAGCCAAGTAATATGACTTAAATGGTCAAGTAATTATGATACGGGTTTAACACAAGGGTGATCCTAATGCCTCTTATCATGTAGTAAATCCTACTACACGAATGTAGTCTCACTAGCGGTCTCGGGATGCATCACTAACGCAAGTTCTAGAATCTAAATGCTACCGGTACACTCATAAGCACTAATAGTAAATGTTTTTCCTATCAAATCTAAAGGCGAACCTCACATATTTGGGTGGAAAATTTTTCTGAAAGTACGGTTATGTGCTAGTCATACAATCTCCTATCCATGAGACGCTTGCTATGGCTAAAGTTTCACTCCTAAATGTTGTAAAAAATTTTAAATTTGGCGCTAAAATTGCACTAACAAGTATTTCTCATAGTTTTATTACACATCTACCATTAAACAAAACAAACTCAAGCGAAAGTGCATATGTAAGGTATCATCATTTTATCCTCCCCTTACACTTAGGATGAACATTGTCCCCAATGTTCAAGTAAAGAATGTAAAAGTGAAATAAGTAAAAAGAATGAAATCAAATACTCCCCTGATTCGCTCGGTATGGATAATAAGGTGGCCAGGTTAAATCTTCCTCCAAGAAAATGAGCAATCAAAGCTTCCCTTCCAGAATATAAATCATCTTCTTGTCATACATAACCCGTGAATCCTGAGAAAATAGACAAGACAACCTCGCATAAAATCGGCGGCATCCTATATAAGTTACTAAATCCTAGAAAACAAAATAAGATATAATGCTTGTGGAATGAAGTTTGCAGATTTTCTGGAGATTATAAAACTTAATAATTCACAAAAACCATAAGACTCCGTTAGAAAAACAAAACCGGTAAAATTTCCAGATTTTTTTACACGTGACGCCGTCAAGAGTTAACTCTTGACGCCGTCAGAAGTGACCTGCAGAAATTCTTATGTTAAGTTTCCGGAAAATTTCTGGAAAAACTTGGTCCTACTTCCTGGAAAATCCTGCAAAACTTCATTATGACTCAATACAAGCATTTGACTCTAACAAATACGAATATACATGTTCATTTAATATTGTGGAGAATCATGATCGTTTTGTTTCTTAAAAACATATTTGGGGTTTCCCCTTACACTTATCTTTTGCAAAAATACTTTTAGGTGGAGTTAAGACTAGGCCAAAACAACAAAGTAAAGTATTTTCACTATTTAATTGAGAAACATGATCTACCAACAATAAAAATAAAGCATGCATACGGAAGCAAATAACAAACAATCAAAATAAAATCACACAAAACATGGGTTGCCTCCCAAGAAGCGCTTTTCTTTATTTACGAGTCTTGTAGCTAGACTCAAGGTCATGGGTTACTACGTGACCTCATCCCTTGAAATGATATACCCCATGTAGTTGCGATCATTACTGTTATGGTGGTAGTGCCTTAACTTATCGATACTTGCAATCACCATTCCACCAACTTCGCTTCTCAAGTTAGCTATCCCATTTTGGCTCACGCCTTCAATTGTGAAAGGCCCATACCACCAAGGACTTGGTTTATCGGGTGGTATCTTTGTTTCCAAGTGTCTCAAGAGTACCAAGTTCCCTTCCTCAAATGGTACATGATTTTCTGCGGGTTGAGTATGTTCGAATTCGACCTGAACCTTATTACTTTTGCTCCTTTCATATTTAGCCTCCTTATAGCTTTTGATTCTTGCCTCCCATGCAAGAATTTTATTCTGAACACGAATGGGTGTCGCGTCAATGTTGTTTTTGATCTTTCTCCAACTCAAACTCTCATGCCCACTTCGCGGAGTCATGGGGAAGCTAATCTTTCTTTTTCCAGATTTGAGCTCAATTTTCCTACCTTCATACTTAATAACAGCCCTAGCGGTGGCGAGGAACGGTGCCCCAAGGATTATTGGCATGCATCCATCTCCTTTATCATCGATGATCATAAAATCAACGGGGTACATGAACCCTGTAACATTAACTAATACATCTTCTGCGATTCCTAGGGGGTATACGTACGAGTGTCCAGCGAGGGACAACCTAACACGAGTAGGGGCTGGCATTTTTTACGTCAGTTGGATGTAAATAGTTAGGGGCATAAGATTTACTTCCGATCCTTGGTCGGCGAAAGCACTAAGATATTTCAAATCCCCGATGCTAGTTGGTATCTCAAAGTTCCCACACGCTATCTGCTTAGTAGCCACTTTTTGTACCAATAGCCTCTCGAATACTGATCCCCCAGGTAACGTATCATACTCATCTTTTACCTTTTCCTCTTTCTCAGAACCCTGTTTGGAAGGTTGGTTACGCCCGTCACCCTTAATCCAATTTGTTATGGTGTTTTCGTTTATATCATGTTTCAGGTAGTGACTCAAGGGTTGGGATTTTGGTGGTTTCTCTAAGGTCTGTTTAGTGGGGGCTTTTACCTTCTCGTTATCCTGGTGGACAATTGTGATGGAATTAACAAATTGGGTAGTGGGAGTAGCGCTTTCTTTCCTTAGTAGCATTCTTTCGGGGGTTCTCTGGTTGGCATACTCCTCTAATAGACTCATCATCTCATTCATCTTCTCTTGCATCTCCTCTTTTTGCTTATAAACTGCTTCCTCGAATCTAGCAAGCCGATCTAAGTGAGTTGCCATATATTCTCTCATCGTAGCTTCAAACTCCGAGCTAAGCTCCTCGGGAGGGGAACAAGGTGGGGCATAGTTCTGAAAAGTCTTGACATTTTCTCTAGAGGGTGACTCAGATAATGGTGCCGAAGTTGGTTTCAAGACAGAATTGACAGTAGCCCGTCTAGGACTTAAAGGTCTCCTTTGCCTTTCCTCAAAATAGTCAACTTTTGCCTCGAGTTTGCATAGGAGCTCATCGGGGATTTCAGTGGTTCCTCCAGATGTCGAGACTACATTGATGGCCGCTTTTATTGTATGATTAAACTCCCACATCTCATGATTATCAGTGGCGAGCTCTTCGATAATTGCCCAAGACTCCTCGGCGTTCTTATCACGCAGTTTACCTCCCGCAGCCCTATCGATTGTGCGCTTAGTGTGATAATCAACATGGTCGTAGAAAATCTGGACTAATAACCAAAGGTTTATACCATGATGAGGGACCTTATGGAGGAGATCCTTAAAACGGGCCCAAGCATCGTAGAAAGTTTCACCCTGATGTTGTTCAAACATCAAAATGTCATTTCTAAGCATTGCAGTCTTCCCTGGTGGGAAGAATTGAGTAAGGAAGCGATTGGTGAGGTTATCCCATGTAGTGATGGATCCCGCAGGTAAACGCTCAAGCCATTGACTAGCTTGATCCCGTAGAGAGAATTGGAATAGGCGTAATCGGGTTGTCTCTCTAGTTTCAACATCTAGGTCTATGGAATCTACGATTTTGAGGAAGTCCTTAAGATGTTGGTTTGGATCTTCGGAACGAAGTCCATGGAATGCACATCCGCTTTGCACCAACCGGATGGAGTCGGATTGCAAGGGGGTCACATTGGCTCCGGTGAGCTCAATGGTGTTTCGGTAGCCTTGGTGGCTAGGTCGGGAATACTCTCCTAAAGTTCGGGGCCTAAGAGGTTCTAGTGGTGGGTTTTGTTGTGGTGGGATGACGGGTTCAAGGATGTTCCCATCGTCCATGATGTCGGGTGGTGAAGAGTTACGAACAAAAACACAAAGAAATAAGATAGAATAAAGAAAACCTAAAAATAAAAATAAAATCTTACTAGAAAGGAATCTAGCAAGTAGACCTAATAAAAAGAGATTCTAACCTAGACAATAACTATTCCCCGGCAGCGGCGCCAAAAACTTGATACGTGGGAATCGCACCAGGCTTTACCTCTCAAGGGATCTTGAGAAGCTTACAACCCCCACCAGGCAGTGTACCTGATCGTTGTAGTTTAGTATAGTGACAAGTACCGGGGGATTGATCGTTCAGCTAGGAATAGTGTCGCTAGGATTAGAAAACCTAAATACTAGTTCTAAAGATGAGGGACGATTATTTTTGTATTTTTATATTTTTTAGAAAGCAAGTAAAAATCTCGGGTTTGAAGGATTTGGGCGGAATTAGTTGCTAGTCAACTAACCCAATATTAAAGATGCAATCAAAATAAAATACTAGAAATGAAAATAAACTAAATTAACTAAGGTTGTGAGTAATAAGTGGAGAAAATGTGTTTACTTAGATTTCACTACTCCCTAGATATCTTTTACACGTTAATTACTTGTTATAGTTGCGTGGATGACGGATTGTATTCCTTAATACCATTCATGGGGTGGCGCACTTAATTCCCCAATCCTATGAGTGCCTACTTCACTCCTATGTCGAGCCGGCTAAGAAGCTCCTAACATGGGATCATTAGAATTTACTCATGCATTAAATACAACCAATAAAACCTAGTGCACGTCAGTTCATGTTTCCTAAGATGTTCAAGCATGTTACCATTTGGAGATCTGCCAGTTTTCTTAAGCCTAACATCGAAATCATTCATCCAATACAATCATAAACAAGTAATCAACACATAATTAACATCTAGGTTTCATTAGATCCAAGCAAACACAAGATAGATCTAGCCTAGCATGATAGAATTAAGACAAGAACAAGATATAGACAACCAACACATAGACATATTGATTGAATTAAAAGAATACTTATCTCAATTACACATGAAAGGGATCAAGGGCTAAGAACCTTTGAAAAACCTGTAAAATTCGTACCAAGTTCGTACTTAGGGTTTCTCCAAAACTTCTCTCTTTTTTAATGTGAAAATTAGAAAACTATATATAGGAAATAGGGTCTGACGGCGTCAAGATAAATCTTGTGACGCCGTCATCTCGCCGCCAAAATACTTCTCGGACTGCCTTGATCTACTTTTGACGCCGTCAGGTGTTATTCATTTCCAGGCCGTCATGCATTTTACTCTTGACGCCCTACCTTGTGACGCCGTCAATTCTGTACTGGGTCGTCATGGAAATTACTCTTGACGCCATCAGAAATTCCTTCTTGACGCCGTCACCTACTGTTCCCAGCAAGGAAAATTAAGACTTTGGCGTTTTCTTCACTTTTATGCTCCAAAAATTTCCGAATTGCTTCCTTTTCCAGATTTCTCTCCCAAAGTACCTAAAATCACAAAAGGAACGATTTAGGGTAATATTTGATCAAATAAAGTCAATTCCGGGCTTAAATGACCCCCTAAAAGTGGTTCATTTTTTGCCTCATCAACGATCCTATGTGTAATCCAACGATTCTACACCGATCTTGCTCCACTTGAGATAAAAATATGGGCTTGTAGTAGGAACGGATCGTTTACGATCCTACGATATCCTAGACCGATCCTGATTAAATTAACATCCTACTAAGATTCTGCTCATTTTTTATGTGTAGGATTGTAGGATCGTACGATCCTACTATCAGGATCGTATGATCCTACTATCAGGATCGCGATTTTGACAACCTTGGTAACGTTATTCGTGTGTCACTTCAGCGTCACCTTATCACACTTTCAATAACACACTAAGGGCACGTTTGGTAAAGAGAATTTCAGAGAATATAAATGAAGCTGAGAATATAAATTCAGAGAATACAAATCAGTAGATAATTTTGTTCAATTCTAATGTTTGATAATAACAGAGACTGACCTGAGAAATGAAGAAAGAATATATATATATATATATATATATATATATATATATATATATATATATATATATATTTGTTGATTATTTTTTTAATTTTATTTTCTAAATAACAATTCTAAAAAAATATATTTAAAAAAAAATATTTTTTTATAAATTATATTTTTTTTAAACTTATTTTTTTTTTAATTTATTTAAAAAAATTATTTTTTTTAAATTTATTTTTGAAAATTATTTAAAAAATTTTATTTTTTCTAAATAACAATTATAATATATATATATATATATATATATATATATAATATTTTTTTAATTTATTAAAAAAAACTTATTTTTTAAAAAGTTTTATTTATTTTTTATTTTTTTTTATAAAATTATTAAAAAAATATTTTTTCTAAATAACAATTCTAAAAAATATATATATTTTTTAAATTATTTTTTAAAAAAAATTATTTTTAAAAGAAAAATATTTAAAAAAAAAGAAACATATTTATTTTGTTAAAAAAAAAATCTCAATTCTCCAAATTCTCCACCAAAATTATGGAAATGGGAGTAACCAAATTACACTACCAACTCTCTCCAATTCTCCACTAATTTCTCCTCAATTCTCCATTTTTTTTAATTCTCTCTACCAAACAAGAGAATTTGATCAAATTTCATTTCTCTCATTTCTTTTCTCTCTACCAAACGCATTTAGTAAAGTTTTGCAAACAATCATGTGAGCAATGTTCGCCAATTTGCAAATACTCGTCAAATGCATCGGGTGATGTGCCATATGTCAATTGGCGTATGGCCAACGTGTATTTCATGATAGCATTAATACTTAATCAACCCGTACAATCCGTTCGCTGTTTAAAAATTTGGAAGTACTCGGGAATCAGTTCAATATTATAATTGAAAATATTGTGCACAATTTGTTTAAAAAGTTTGGAGCTCATACGATACATTTGCCTAAAATTCCTCTCCGAGTATTTAGGTGGGTTGTTTTCCTCGCCAAAATAGTCTTCTAAAAGTCAATGTTCCGCAACCTCTCATTAACGTGATACGGGTGTCCTTGTACGAGGACTCGAACTATCGGCTTCTTTATTACCCAAATATTGAAATTGTTGATAAGCTTCATAAAGGGTTGTATATTTACTCAGATCGTCTCCGAATTAAATATTGTAATGATCATAGTTGGGTTCCATAATGAAATTGAATTAAAATATATATTTTTGAAGAAAAATGGGAATATTGTGTTGAAAAGATAAGTGTGTTAAATGATAGACAGAAATGGTATTTATATGATTTTAAAGGGTAAAAATATATAAAAAGTGGGTTCTTTAAGATGAAAAAAAAAGCATATATTTTCACTCTCTCTCTCTCTCTCTCTCTCTCTCTCTCTCTCTCTCTCTCTCTCTCTCTCTCTCTCTCTCTCTCTCTCTCTCTCTCTCTCCTTTATAAAAAAGGAAAGCAAAATGGGTTATAGCTTGCCTGGTGGGAATGGCGTCGGGACCTACAACACGACCACCGCTATGGTGGTTCGCGGCATAGGCTCACATTTTAGCCTATAACACACCCTCACCAGATGCTCCTATTCTCTTCTCTCCTAAAAAAAATCAGGAACACGAATTTATTTTATTTTCTTCTCACTTCTATTCTCTTTTTTCAAAAATAAAACTCGAGAACGCAGCCTTAGGATTGAAGAATTGGTAATCAAACAAACAAAAATTCTATAAAATTGAAGAGGAAAAAAGTTATTTTGACTCTTATGTTTAAAAATAAACAAACACAATTCTTTTATTTATTTTCTTCCCGCTTTTGTACATAAGAGAAAAAACAAACACACATCTTTTAATTTCTCTTCCCACTTGCAGATAAAAACAAATAGGAAAAAACAAACGTAGTTTTTTTTTTTCCTTCTCGCTTGTAGAAAAATGTTTTTTATGAAACACAAACACCATCTTTAATGACTAAAGCAAGGTACTCATGCATAGCAGTGAGATGTTGTATAGTTGTCGATAAAATTTGGTTACAAGCATGTTTCTCAGCATGCATTTGGGAGTATTTACAACAACTAGCGACTAGCGTATTAATTAAAAATGTTGTTTAGTAACAAACAACTAGCATTTGCAGTTTATATAACGGTCTTATTCTAAACGCTTAATGAAAAACATTCAATACTTTATGAAAAACATTTGCTGTTTAGTTACAGACTTATATTTGATTTTATACACCCATTTACATTTTATAGCTTTTCGATCATTAGGTAAGTCTGTGATTTCCCAAGTATTATTCCTATATAAAGCTTTTCGATCATTGCATCAACCCAATTTTTATCTTTTGATGCATCCAATAACCAGCAGATTCAATATTTTTATTTAACTTAGTAGAAAAACAGTAGTTACTAGAGTTTAAACCAGAATAATTGACAAATTTTTCAATAACATATTTAACCTTACTGTCAACAACAAAATAATTGAATTTATTTGAAAAAACAGAAGTTCATATAGACCTTCTAAGACCTTGATCACTATTTTGTTGTTACAAAAAACTTGGACCCTCATAAAACACCAGATCTTGAAAACCCTAATTTCTCAAAATTAGGCGTTTTCAATCGAACTTCACAACCAAGCAATATAAACAAAGATCTATCTTAACATAAGTTAATCGACAAACAGAAGCCTCTAAAAGCAAAAGCCCCAAATTTAACCAAGTTAATTGACCAAGAACCTTAAATAATAATAATAATAATAATAATAATAATAATAATAATAATAATAATAATAATAATAATAATAATAATAATAATAATAATAATAATAATAATAATAATAATAATAATAATAATAATAAAATTAACAATAATAATAATAATAGAATTAATAATAATAATAATAATAATAATAATAATAATAATAATAATAATAATAATAATAATAATAATAATAATAATAATAATAATAATAATAATAATAATCTCCAAAATTATTGAACCCTAATTTTTTAGAAAACGATTCAGAGTCAAATCATTTAAATCTGCTCTAATACCATGTACGAAAAGCTAAACTCTCTCAAATAAAACTCTATTGAATCTCAATTCAGTGGCAAGAACAACACAAAATGATCTTAATCAGTATAGCGAAACAACAACAAAATCCACCACTGCTATTCAAGTATGGATCTATCACCTATTTAGTGATAGTTCTATTATAATAAAATAACAATAACTGAATGAATCAAAGAAAACCATGAGAGAACTTTGAGAGAGAATGAGAGAATTGATAAAGTGGGAAAATGAGTTATGGCCCTAAGCCTTTGTCCCATTCTTTATATAGGCAACATCTTGTAGCGGCGGGAGCAACCTAAACCATAAAAACGAGGTTGTGGGAGAGCAATACAAGCGTCGTGCTGCTAGGCGAAGCAGTAGAATGATGCACCCTAGCAGAAAGCATCACTAGCTTACACTCGGACCCGAGTAGAGCAATTCGCAGATGCAGTCCCCTTAGTTCCACTTATTCTAACTAAGACCATGAACCTGTAACTTAGACACAAAAATACATAATAAGCCCCTCAACTTTTATAAACAAAAATAAGACTAATTTTAACAAACCTCAACTTTTTTCTAGATTACAAAATATTATTCTAGCCGATGATTACACGGTAGTACGTGATGCATTTTCATTTGTGCATAATTGGAATAACCCAAGCGGAACTAATATTAGGTATAGTGAATCTTTGAAACAAATGGAATACTTAACCATATTCCCAACCAAGCTTAAAGTAACATATGATTATATAATACATTGGCATCAGTTTGATATCTTTGTAAAGAAGACAAAGCACATAAAATGATCAATCGACCTTATTTGTTATTGTTTAAAAAGTGTGATTAAACATGTGTAGGACATGGTGCAAGGCCGAGATGCTAGTGTACAGCTATCAATGCTTGATGCGTACTCACGTAGATACTGAGATTGGAAAATCATTTAAACTAAGTATGTGTTTTGTGTGTTGGCGTGCGCACTCAAATTTTAACCCTACAGGTGCGTTACAATTTTGGAGTTTAACCACATATAACAACGAACAAACAATTGTTAGTGTTTAAACAAAAAGTTTAAAATTTTGCCTAAAAATAGATGTGTGAACAGTAACACACAATTACTTCATGATTAGTGTTTATTAATAACTGTGGCTTTTCGCATTATATTACAACTTATTCTAACTAAGACCATGAACCTAAAACTTAGACACAAAAAGACCTAATAAACCCCTCAACTTTTATAAACCAAATTAAGAGCACACGGTGTGTTAACAATGCAAGTTGGTGAAAGTTTCACATTTTTATGTTAAACCCATGTTAACCACACCGTGGTCTTGCGTTAAAGGCCAAAGCCTTCACCCACATTAAACCTTTAACTCTGCGTGAAGGGTGTTTAGAGGGGGGAACATTTGCCCCTTCTAACGTCTACTGCAGTGTTCTGAAAGGCTCAAGGCGCACTAAGGCGCAAAGGGGGGCAAAGAGCCTCGAGTCGAGGCGCATTCCAAGGCGCAGGATTCATGAATGCGAGGCGCACTAAAAACATTATGTTTTTTATAACATATATGACCATTTATGTAGCTTAAATAAAACAAAATAACATTAAAATACTTATTGCATGACACATATTGCCATTATAAATATTAAAATGGATTAGTTTTCACTTGTAAAACGGATCAACTCTTTGGCTCGATGACCTATATAGAGATTAAAATCCATATTAGACTAAATATGCTTGTGTCCTACACTTGTAGCTTACATCTAACAAAGCTCACAATTTAACCCAAAATATCAAGCAAACAACATATTAATATTCAAGGCACAATGCCATATTTTCATGATAATATGTCTTAAAGAAAATACTTAATGAAACAAAATAACTTCTTAAAGAAAATTTCAATCAATAAACATAAAATTAATTCAAATTTACAAATCATAGAAATACTCACCCTATGATTTAAAAGGCCCATGTATCTTATCTAAATATTAAAAAAATAATATTACATCTCCTAGGCGTAAAAAGCCCCAAGGCGCAAAGGCGCAAAAAGCCCCAAGGCGCGCGCTTTTTGTGGGATTCATGCATGTCGTGAGCCTCGATCTGAAAAAATCCCAAAGGCTAGAGCCTTGCTCCGAGGCACGCCTAGGCGCGCCTTAGGCGCGATTTTGACAACTATGACGTCTAGTATTTGAATTCCAAAAAAAAAATATTATATATATATATATATATATATATATATATATATATATATATATATATATATATATATATATATATATATATATATCCAAATAGTTTGAGCGAGATAACCAAATTCAAATTAAAAATTAAAAATTCAAATACGAGCAGGATTATTTAATTTCAAATTGGAGCGGGATTTTTCAAATTCAAAGCTGCCTATATACACAACTCCACCGGAGTTGTTTATCACACACACAACTCATACACAGATTCTCAACAATGTCTCACAAAGACTTCTCCCAACAATTTCCAAGTCAGCTTGACTGTCTGAACAATTCCCAAGTCATCGTGACTTCTATCAACAATTCCCAAATGAACACGACTTTTCCCAGCAATTCCCAAGCTCCAACATGATTCCAAATGAACCGGTGAGCACTCCACCGGAATATGTCTTTCTGGTATTGATGAGTGCTTATTCACTCATCCTTTTTAAGCCTTATTTCAGACCAAAAACACCGAATACTAACCAAAAATGCCAAGAGAATGCATGTTTTTGTATTTGTGTATGTGCAGGTATGGATATGTGAAAAATGAACGAAAACAAAGCAAAACCGACAAAAAACGAGCACGAGATTGGAAAGTGGCAAAAGCCGGAGCCGGGGAAGTCAAATGGTCAAAGTCCAAGCTTAAAAAGTCACATTCAACCTCAGAGATTCGTCAAAGTTACATATTTGGTCCCTGGTCAAAGTTTGAGAATTTGGCAAATTTAGTCCCCGCAGTTTCAGAGAATTACACAAATGGTCCCTTGAAGAATTATTCGGAGAAAAGACAAATTGGTCCTTCATAAATCTTAGAATGGCAACATAGGCCCTTTGAAAATAACTTTGGATAAATTACAGTATTGGTCCCTGGAAATTCGGATTGTACATTTATGGTCCTTGTAATAATTTTACTATCCTAATTCTAAACTACACAAACCGGATCCAGTCCACATCTGAATGGCCCAAAGGAAATCCTATACCCCAGCCCCCTACAACTCAAGCCCACCACCCTTTATACTTATACCCGTCCATACCTTATACCCGAGTCAAAATCAACCAAACCCGGTCAACCCTATGAATAAAAACACACCCCGCCCAAATTCTTTTCCCCAATTTCACCTTACCCAGATTTATTACTGTGCAACGAACCCTAAAACCCCCACACCCAAAATTACACCACGATAACTAATAATTACCTCATGATTGGCTTCTAGAAGGTCTGACAAGTCAGGGAATGTCAGCAAGTCAGCCACGTGGGCCAATAGGAGAACATACGGAGGATACATCTTATCACATCAATCAATCAAATGGTGGAAAATGAAACTTAGGGACCAAGGATTAATCAATGGACAAGATTGGACTCAAACAAACACACATTCACGCGGATAGCTGAGCTGTGCATACTAGAAGGATCCAAGGCCAACCTCCTCAGCTCCTATATATACCCCCCTCTCTTCAGTGTTAGAATGTGTAGGTTTTGAATTAAGCATTGTATTTTCTTTTCAGTTTATTAAAACATTGTACTCAGCTTTTATTTTTAATAAAATTTACTTTCAATTAATTGTCTCTTATTTCAATTTCATTTTATTGTTTCTATTATAGTTAGTTTGTTTAAACATTGCAATTTATTTCTGTTTCTCTTATTGAAAATATATATATATATATATATATATATATATATATATATCTTAGAGTAGTTTTTAGTGACTCAATTTAAGTTTTATGAAATTGTTATTTGTTTTATCAGCTTATATAAGCATTATCTAAACTGTTTCATTAAAATTCTATAAAAACTTCAAAAAGTCAATAAAAGTCCAATTGTATCAGCTTATTGATAATAAGCTTTAGCTTATTTGGAGTTAAAGGACAGTCAAAAAGGAGCGTTTGGCCTGTCTTAAAGACAGGCTGTGTGGGAGAGCCCTTCTGTTTGGCTGAAGGGTGATCGTAAGTCTCATATTTTTTTTTATTTTCAATCTTATATTTGCATCATTTAAGTTTCTAGTATTGATCTGTGTTAACTGCTTGTTATTGTTCATTTTCAGTTTTTATCATCTTAATATAGCTTATTCTAGTTGGTTAATTTTAATATTAGTAGTTTGCATAAGTGTAGGATAACTGCTTCGTTGTCTGTTTTAGTCTTGGAATTGTGTATCTGTGTTAGTGTTTGATCTAGGTTTGCTGAAATTGCATCAATAGTTGAGTAGGTTGAGATTTAGTTTGCTTTGGTTTGGATCTGAGTAGGTTTTGAGGTGATAGCTAGTGTAGTCATCTGATTCAGGGGTGTTTGGTTATGAATGTTCTGAGTTGAGATTGTTACTTGCTTGATGATATTTATGCAGCAGTAATTCATTCCAAGTTAGTACAGGATAGTAGCAACTTAAAATTTGGCAGTTCATTACAGCCTAAGATTCATCTGGTAATTATAAGTGATTCAGTTGTTGGTATTGGCTCATATAGGTTTAGTGTAGCTTAGATACAAATTGATAATTCATAATCCATAGTTGCACATTAGCTTTTGACCATAATCACCATCTGTTTTAGCGACTCCCCTGTCTAACTAGGTTTTCTTTATTGCTCCATAGCTGCTAATCTGGATCAGCTTTTGTATTCTCTTATCTGCATATTTAGAGTTGAACTTTAGCTTATTATTGGTTCTAGTGAGAGTTTGGTGTGCTCACTATCAGCTTTGTGCTTATTGTGCAAATCATATTTGGTTTAACGGCTTACATCTATACTGCTCATTGTTCAAATTACCATAACCAGGTACCCCAACTGTCCTCACACCAGCTGCTCTCACGATTTAATTTAAGATTGTTAGGATTTGATTTTTGGTTTCCTAGATAGGCAGTAGTATCAACTGTTAGGATTTACTCTCATTTTGATCCATAGAGCTTATTTGAGCATTAAGAATTAAGCTGCTAGTAGGGTGCCTGAGCTAATTTCTGTCCATATTTATTCATCTGCCACCTGTGCTTAATTGTTTATTTGGACTGATTTTCTGGGAATTTTTAGTTTCATTATGTTTGGTTAAGTTGTTTCTATTGTCCCTGAGCTTCATGAGCTTTTTGGTTACAAACTGCTTATTCCACTATAGCTTATTGCTACTGTTTGAGCCCATTTCTTAGTTTCTGTGACCAATTTTTGTCTCATACTGTTCCTATAAGTCTATTTGAGTACTAAAATCATTTGGTCAAGTGTTGGTCAACTCTGGTCAAGGAATGCTTATTAATAAGCACTCCAAATAAGTTGTTTTCTAGCTTTTCAGCAGTTTCCTAGCTTATTTTTATTTCAAAATTTTTTCTCAATCATATTTTAATATTTTAGATTTTCTGTAATTTTTTCAAATTTTTCTGAGCTCATTTGCTATTTTTCTTATTTTATTTTCATTTTTAATCAATTTTAATTACTTTTTAATTACTTAAAAATCCAAAAAAAAAAAAAATCTGAAAAAGCCAAGAAAAATCCAAAAATATTTTTAAAATTTATTTTCATTTAATTTAGATTTTTAGAAATTTATTTTGCACTTTTCTCATTTATTTTGAATTTATTTTAATTTTTAATTAGTTTAAATAGTTTTTAATTTCCAAAAATTACATAAAAAGCCAAAAAAAAAATTAGTTTTTAGTTTTAAAATTACTTTTTAGTTAATTTTATAATTTTCAAAATTTAATTTTCATTTTTCTCACTTTATTTGTATTTTCTTTTAATTTTTAAGTAGTAAAATTAGTTTTTAATTCATAAAAAATAAATAAAAAGTCAAAAAAATATTTTTCTTTTTCTCAAAATTTTCTTTTATCATTTTTAATTTTTTTAAATTATTTCCAAGTCCGTAGGAGTAGCGTAGCTTAAAAGTCGCGTTTTATTTCGTACGGTTACGTTTATTTTACGTTTTAGCTTACGGTTTTCGATTCTACGTTACGTTTTTGGTTTGTTTAGTTGAATTACGTGCTTAATTGGTTATTTGTGCGTCATTTACTATTTCATTAGTGTAATCTCATAAATATCACTTTTTACCGTTTTCACGACACGTTTCACAAATCGGGAATTCGAAATTCCATTCACCCTTCACACGGAATACGACCTCGGATTATCCGTATTTCTTTGCGGATCTCTTGAGCTTATATCTATAATATTAATATTGATTTTTCACGAATCAAGTATTCACACCAGAAAATGAACCGGTAAACACCCCACCGGTTGTGGAACACCAACCCAATCCACCGATTGTGGAACACCAACCAAATCCGTTTGGACTCACTGAGGATGAACTCCGACTTCTTGAGCAGGATGAGGAAGTCAGGAGAGAAACAGAAGAAAGAGAACTTCGAGAGGAATCTGCTCGTATGGAGCAGGAAGCCAGGGATGCAGAACATCTTAAGAAAAACTGGTTTGACATTATGGAAGCAAAGTATTATAATGGCGAGTTTAGGGAGTCTTCGAGTAAGGAGGGTTATAACTCAGACTTTTCATTGTAATTTGTAGTTTCATTTTCATTAGCGTATTGTAGTTTCTATTAATCGCACTATGTATTTCATATTTTCACTTTAATGTTTAATGTAATTTGTGTTGTAATTTCAATGTTTAATGTAATTCGTGTTTTAAATGTTAGTTTTAATTTAGGGGTTGATTTTGAAAATAGTTGAGTTAAAGTTGAGTGATAATAAAGGGTGTTTTTTAGTTAAAAGTGAAAAGGTTAAAGCTGATATTACGCTGACGTGCCACTTGATGAAAGTTTAACCCAGGGGGAGGAGAACCTCTAAAGTTGTAATTACAACTTTAGTAAATTTGTGAGATTGTGAGCCATTAGATTTGATCCAACCTAAGGTGATGACACCCTCTGCTCTAAGACTATTGTTTTAACAAACGTAAACTTTTTTCTAGATTACAAAAGATTATTCTAGCCGATGATTACACGGTAGTACGTGATGCATTTTCATTTATGCATAATTGGAATAACCCAAGTGGAACTAATATTAGGTATAGTGAATCTTTGAAACAAATGGAATACATCACCATATTCCCAACCAAGCTTAAAGTAACATATGATTATATAATACATTGGCATCAGTTTGATATCTTTGTAAAGAAGACACGGCACATAAAATGATCAATCGACCTTATTTATTATTGTTTAAGAAGTGTGATTAAACATGTGTAGGACATGGTGCAAGGCCGAGATGCTAGTGTACGGCTATCAATTATTATTTTTTTTTTTTTTTAGAAAGGCTATCAATGCTTGATGCGTACTCACAGATACTGAGATTGGAAAATCTTTTAAACTAAGTATGTGTTTTGTGTGCTGGCACACTCAAATTTTAACCGTATAGGTGCGTTACAATTTTGGAGTTTAACTATATCTAACAACGAACAAACAATTGTTACACCCATTTATACCAATGGGTCTTTGGTTTAACGGTCTTCCTAATAAGATTGTGAATGCTCCTCAACCAACTCGGACTCAAATCCTACCATCTTTATCCAGTTGCATACAGACACATACATGCATACATATACGTGTAGATATATAGGGTATGTTTGGCAAAACTAGTTGTAAGCTGTAAGCTATAAACTGCAAAGCAGTTAACATGAGTTACAAGCTGTATCTTTTTTCAATAAAAGTGTTTGGTAAGTTAGTTGTTAAATGTAATTATAAGTTGTAAAATGACATAAAAAGGACATATTTCTAATTGTAAATAAATGTTTAGAGGGTATATCAGTAATTTAAAGTTTTAATAGCTCAAAGATTTTTAAAAAGTTTCATGAATCAACTTTTCATTTATGAGCTATTTGTTTAAAATAAAAGCTTGAAGTTGATGTATCCAAACAGAGCTACTTATTTTAGAAGAGATTATTTTTTAAACAAAAAGCTAACAGCTCCTTAAAAAGCTCTTGCCAAACAGGCCCATAATAAAATTAAAGTATGAACGTTCGTTCTTTCATAATATGTGAATGCATCAAGAACCATGAGCGTGGAAATTAAAGTTTCATAAAGCTTTACATGATGTGGAAGAATGTTCAATATTTATATAAACACAATCTATATAGTAATATGAAGCTTTATGAGATTTTAATTAGTTGTTCATTGTTTATATAAACAGAATCAATATAGTAGTATGATGCTTAATGCGATTTTAATTAGTTTACCTTTTGGTATGCTTATGCTAATTATGATCTAGAAACTATTTCAAGATTATCAAATTGCTTTGATATTGGATATGTTTAGAAGGGATTGATCCTCATTTGCAAGTGTTTAGGCCTTTATTCTCTACATAATATTCCTTAACCTAATTAATGATATATTTAACCATTTTTTTTAGCTTTTGGTTATAATACTTCAAACTTTTCCCTTTGTGCAAAACCAACAAACATCCTTTTGCCGAAAATGTGATTTGTAACGAGTGGTTACCTGACGAATTGATGTCCTCTATTCTTATTTTATAAGAAATTGAGCAAATAAAAAGCGTGCACGTTACGTAATGGATAGATTAAGATCGATCTGGAATATTTGGATTATAATTTCAAAGTTATTTTACTTGCGTCGAAGCATTCACTGGTAATTAAGAATGCACTAGTCATTGATACTGTTCACTACCGAGACCATCTTTCCATGAAATCTTTGCTTTTGAGTCAGAAAATTCGATTTCGAGATCTTTATTTCTAATTAAACTCCCTTTGTAGTATGCTTATGTCCCTTTCTTTGGTTCTCAATACCTTACTTTGATGGGATGAGTGACTTATATTGATTAAAAATACTAGCTAGAAGGCAAGGATAACAAAGAAAACACAGACAATTTGTTATATAGATACTTATTAGATCGATATAAATGAACACTAACTTCATACACAAAGTGGTAAACTTGTTGGGCCATATGCCACTAGCTAGTAAGAGGGTATATGAACTTTACTTCTACGGTTCTACCAATTTTAGGAAATTAGTATTATAGGCAGAGATATAATATTGCTTTGGTTTATAAACGTCTAACAAAATTGAATAACCGCTAACAGTTAGAGTCAAAGTGTTACTTGCAGCCATAAAGCTGATAACCTAGCTATGGTTTAAGTTAACGTCCATCTCTGACCTCAATATCGGCCCTCTTGCTAAGCTGCGTAACACATCTAAGCATACAAAACCTGGTGCATGTGATGTGTCTTGATATCGTTAATGGCATTGAAGTACTCAATTAATCACAAGAGCATATTATTCTAGTAGATAACGAATTTTAGTTGCAAACATATCTTTCAAAGTTTTATTGTTCTCATTTTGCACTTTCATAAGCAGGAGCTAAGTTACAGTTATTTGATCCAGTACACTTATACAAACACATGCGAACTTTACAATCTTGGGTATCTTCTATGTCAACCCTCGTTACATCTAGGGTCACTGTCGTTGTTAGCTATGGTCAGGGTCAGGGTCGGTATATATTCCACCCGTTTCCATGCTTTTGACTAGGTGATTGCCCTTAAGTGCTTATGTGATTTTGTTTGTGTACGGGTGGCGGGCTTCCTCCTTTGATTGTGAGATTTTCACAATTCTAACATTAGGGTCGTTTGGTCATGTGGAATGTGGGTTAGTGTCTTTGTAATTTCTAGTTTTTTGCTAGTATTTAATTGAGCAATATAAATTGCTAGCTTTTCCAAAAATAAAAACATGTGTGCATATCTATATCAATATGTACATGTATATCTGATCAATACATATAGTTTTATGCACATAAATACACTAGCAGTATAGATATATAGTTACATCATATAGTTCACACATGTCATGAAGATTCTTTATTTAGAAATCAAAGTATTTCATCATATAGGATGCATCATCCCTATTTCTTATTTTATAGTTAAAAATTTAGGATTTTATTCCAGAGAATATATACCTCTAGCCCAGCAACCTTCAATTCCTATATAAACCTCAGCACCACCATTAATTCTACCATCTTCAACATTCTTATAATCCTTAATTCCTCATAGAAAACCATGTCAGGTGTTTGGGTGTTCAAGAAAAATGGTGTGGTTAAACTCGTGGAAAACCCTGGTGCTGGCTCGTTACAAGGTGCATCTCGTGGCAAGGTACTAGTGCACCTTCCCACCAATGAAGTCGTGACTTCATATGAGGTTCTTCAAAGAATGCTCACATCTATTGGGTGGGAACGCTACTATGATGATCCAGACCTTTTCCAGTTTCATAAAAGATCCACTGTTCACCTCATTTCTCTCCCTAAAAGTTTCAAGAAACTCAAGTCCATGCACATGTATGATATTGTGGTCAAGAACCGCAATGTCTTTGAAGTACGTGATTCATAATTCATGGTCATATGATAGTCTCAGCTCCTTGGTTTGATCTTTTGTTTGATAAACGATGTGTGTTTGTTGTATCGAAATTTCTTGATTCGTGTTATGTGTTTTGATCATGAAGTGTGATGTTTTAGGAAGCTAATCGATGTTGGTCAAATGGCTTTGTTTTGATTGTAAGAATTTGTATATTAATTAAAAGTTCTTGGGTGATTGAAATTTTGTAAGTGTACTTTGTTTTATTGATCCTTTTGTTTCACGAGTGAACACCGAATAGTTTCAAATTACATGCCCCTCAAAATTTTTATATGATATGCATATATATTCTATAAATCAAGTATTTGATTTAAGAAGTTGCATTGAAAATGTTAGCCGAAGCATTTTGAAAACAATTATTTTTCATTCTATTTCTTTAAAAAATTATTTACTTTCTATTTTAGGCTCCATTTTTGTTATTAAACAAAATTTTGCACAAGTTTTTCGTAAACTCAGGGACGGCACTGCAGAATCAATATGATGTCCATTCAAATATCCATTTCCTATATCATACACGATCCTTAATGTAAAAGTTTTTGTTTTGTTAATACTTTCACAGTTTTAGAAGAAAAAAAGGGGGCGGTTATAAAGACGGGGTACTTTTGTTATAAAAACGGGGTGGTTTTTTTTTTTTTTTTTTTTTTTTTTTTTTTTTTTTTTTTATATCAAAAAGCTATAAACCTGAAAGTGGGGAAAATAAAATATAAAGTTTAATATGTCAAACGCTTAAAACTGTCAAAAATACAGAACAGAAACTAACAAAAAACTGTACTGTACTGAAAATAAAAGAGAAAAAATGGGAAAAGTCAAAGGGGGCAGATGGGCCACCCCCGTCCCGTTAACAGTACCCGAAAAAAATGCATACTCTTCACTATTTCAGTAAAAGGTACATACATTATTGTTGGGTCAAAAAGTTGTCCAATGGTCTCTGATAATACTAACATGAAATAGCATTAAGTTAAGTTTACTCTGATATAAAATCATGGAGTGTTGTATAAAACTCTATCATGAACTAGCTTCAGGGACTACATAGAAGCATGGAGTGTTGTATAAAACTCTAAAAAGACGTGAGGCTTGGTCATGTCACCTTATGCTACGTTCTTTTGTAAACTCGGCATATATGAAGATATAAATATAAAATTATTTTCATATTTTGTGTCGCCTTATGCCACACCTTATAAACGCAAAAGCTTCACCTTAACTGCTAAGTCGTGAAGCATGGAGTGTTGTATAAAACTCTACAAAGGCGTGAGGTTTGGTCATGCCGCCTTATGCTACATCTTTTTGTAAACTCGACATATATGAAATATGATATAAATATATAAATATTTTCATATTTTGTGCCGCCTTCCACACCTTATAAACACAAAAGCTTCGCTTTGGCCGCTAAAGCGTGAGGCTTGGTCATTACACCACGCCACGTATCGCGCTATTTATAACCATGTACACATGTGACTTCACTTTACTTGCTTATGTAAGAGAAAGTTTGTAAAGATAAAAGTTAAATATTCTTTCAAAAAATAATACAAAATGTATTATAGTGAAAGGATCCTCCTCTCCTTGAATTATAAGCTAAGCTAACAGGTTTTGATTCATTTCTAGGACAATTTCATTTGTGAGATAGCCAAAAGATCAATATAAAACTCATATTTGCCATAGAACCAATGAACCATTCCTAGCCACTCATTTTTTTTTATCAAAATAAAAAAATAAACTTTCACCATTTTTTTAAAAATTAAATATCTCGCAAACCGTAAATCGTTACGCAAAAAAATATATCGCGACGAGAATTAAATTATCTTTCTATAGACATGCAATGTTATATATACTTTCGACAAATTTTTTTTTTCAACGAATTTTTTTTTTCAAAATTTCCACCTAGAAAAATCATATGTGATTTGTAAAAATCATATATGATTCGTTAAAATCAAATCATTACGTGATTTTTACGAATCATATATGATTTTTATGATTTTTACAAATCACATATGATTCGTAAATGTGATTTTTACGAATTATATATGATTTTTCTGGACGGAAATTAAAAAGAAAAAAGAAAAAAAAAGTTCGTCGAAAAAAAAATTCGTCGAAAGTATATAACAATGCATATCTAATTATCTATAGAAAGATAATTTAATTCTCGTCGCAATGGTTTTTTTTTCACTAGTACAATCGACACCTCTCCCGTCGATTTTTTTTCGCGTTTCCCGTCGTCATGTCGACGGCATTGTACGTTCCCGTCGTCATGTCGACGGGATAATGACGACGGCTGTGCCCCGTCGGGAACAGCATTGCCGTCGACAACCGCCATCGACATTGTGGGTCCCACGTCCTTTTTCAGTCAAAGAAATTCGTTGTCCGTCAAATTGTTCCCGTCGACATGTCGACGGGATTGTATATGTTATTAACAACTTAATTATTAAACGTTAATTAACTTTATACTATCCCGTCGACATGTTGACGGGAACAATTTGACGGGTCAAACGTGTTGGTCAACGTTGTATAATTATCCCGTCGACATGTTGACGGGAACAATTTGATGGGTCAAACGTGTGGGTCAACGTTGTATAATTATCCCGTCGACATGTTGACGGGAACAATTTGAAGGGTCAACGTGTTGGTCAATGTTTGTATAATTATCCCGTCGACATGTCGACTGCTGATGAGGCGAAAAATGATCCGTTTTTAGGGGTCATTTGTAACACCCCCAAAATTTGATACAGCGGAAGACTCAACAAGCTTTCGGGGTGCTACGGGGATTGGTATCCAACACAAGACATAAAAGAACGAGATGAAGTAAACAAGAGAAAATTTCAACCACGCGGGGTTTTAAAGTTTACATTTATCCCAAAATCAATCAAAGTCAGGCCTAAAAGAAAATAAATATAGGTCCACAATTATTTATCAGAGTTTTAGAAAATTTGATCCATAACCAGGTGCCATAGCCAAGCCTCCAATCCAAGCATCCAAGGGCATCACTTAATTACCTGAGAAAACGCGCTAAAAGTCAGCTTTCGCTGGTGAGATCATAGGTTTAAATTCATAACTAAATCAAGTGGACATATACGCAAAACGCTTGCTAGCTAGACTAGGCCTTAATCATCCAACCAAAACGAATCAACCCTATAGATGCACGCTATAGCCCAAATCAATCCAATCAATAGCTTACCTAGCTCATGTCTAGGCCTCGCTCTAACCAATCCAAATCAATCAATATGCATTCGCAAGGATGCGACATGCCCAACATTCGTAAGGATACGACATGTTCATGCATTCGTAAGGATACGACATGCTTCTCAACAAATCAAATCAATATGCATTCGCAAGGATGCGACATGCTCTACACTACCTAGTTCTATAAGCATAGCAAGTTTTAAATAAATAAAGCAATAATAGTCCACATAAAACATTTGCACGTTTCTCACCCCAAGTATTGAAAACAAAGTTCAAGAATAAAAGTGGGGCTATGACTCACCTCAAGTCCAGAAATCCTCAAAAGAAATGGATAGATGAAAGACGTAAAGCAAACTCAAGTAACGGCAACTACAGACTCGACACTTCCTAACAATATCAAACTCGTTCAGGAATCATTTTCTCAAAAATCAAATATTCCCAATCCCGAACGTATTCCATTTAACTTTCCAAAAATATCCATTTCGCGAATTATCTTCATATTAATTTGAAGTTTGACGTTTGGTATCCATATGGGTGGAGGGTCAACACAACTCAAACCAAGAAACCACAACGAAAAGAAATAATAAACCATCTATAGGTCTAATATTAGCCCAATATATTATTTAAATAAATCATCGAAGTTTATCAAATCCGTCGATTTGGTAATCCCCCATATTTATTTACGTAATATATCGCTCCAAGATTATACCCAACCTAAATCACATAGCACATAGAATACTATATGGTAAATATCGTAGTCCAATAAATTCCCTAGATATATCGTCAATTTGCCAAATTCGTCAATTTAGCCAACTTCACGAGATATTTAGTAATTCATTATCCTAATACACGTACCATAACCTATGGGCGTCGTAGGATACGATGCCCATTAATATACTCATTTTATATAGCTAAATAAACTCGATTTAACCCGTCGATTAAATAAGTTACGTAGTTATAGAAAATGGATATATTAATCGTCATATATCCGTGACAACACAAAAGTCACATAATAGCTGATGCGTGGGAATCGCAACAGGCTTTACCTCTCGAGAAGCTTACAACCCCTACCAGGCAGTGTACCTGATCGTTGTAGTATAGTATAGTGACAAGTACCGGGGGATTGATCGTTCAGCTTAGGAATAGTGTCGCTAGGATTAGAAAGCCTAATTACTAGTTCTAAAGGTGAGGGATGATTATTTTTGTGTTTTTATATTTTTTATGAAAGCAATTAAAATCTCGGGGTTTGAAAGAGTGGGCGGAATTAGTTGCTATTCAACTAACCCAAAACTAAGATGCAATCAAAATAAAATAATAAAAATGAAAATAAACTAATTATACTAAGGTTGTGAGCAGTAATTGGAGAAAATGTGTTTACTTAGATTTCATTACTCCATAGATATCTTTTACATGTTAATTACTTGTTATAATTGCATGGATGACGGATCGTATTCCTTAATACCATTCATGGGGTGGCATACATAACTCCCCAATTCTATGAGCTCTTATCTCCTCCTACACCATGCCCAGCACAACTATAGGGATTGTAAACAGTGGCTCATGCATTAAATACAACCAATAAAGACCTAGTACGCCTCGGTTCATGTTTCTTAAGACGTTCAAGCATGTTACCATTTGGAGATCTGCCAGTTTTCTTAAGCCTAACATATAAATCATTCATCCAAGAACAAGAATAAACAAGTAATCAACACATAATCAATATCTAGGTTTCATTAGATCTAAGCAAACACAAAAGAGATCTAGCCTAGCATAATGGAATTGAGACAAGAACAAGATATAGACAACCAACACATAGACATATTGATTGAATTAGAAGAACACTTATCTCAATTATAATGCAAGGTATCAAGGGTTTGGAACCCTTGAAAAACCTGTAAAAGTTGCACCAAATTCGTCTTTAAGGTTTCTCCAAAACTTCTCATTTTTTTGTGAAAAACTAGAAAACTATATATAGAAAAATAGGGGTGACGGCGTCAAGACAAACATTGTGACGCCGTCACCTCGCCACCAAATACTTCCTCGGACGCCCTTGATCTACTTCTGACGCCGTCAAGCCTAGGCCGTCACACAATTTACTCTTGACGCCCTGTGTGTGACGCGGTCACCAACTACGGATTTTTATTCTTGGGGTTTTGACGCCGTCAGGATGACTCTTGACGCCTTCATGAACTACGGATTTTTATTCTTGAGGTTTGACGCCGTCAGGGTGGTACTCTTGACGCCGTCACCTACTGTTTCCAGCATGGAAATTTGAGACTTTGTCGTTTTCTTCACTTTTATGCTCCAAAAACGTCCAAAATGGCTTCTTTTTCAGAATTCACTCTCCAAGTACCTAAAATCACAAAAGGAACGATTTAGGGCAATATTTGATCAAATAAATTCGGATTCGGGCTTAAATGACCCCCTAAAAACGGATCATTTTTCGCCTCATCATATACCCTTACACTTGAGATTTGCTTGTCCTCAAGCAAATGTGTTTTTATTCTACTCAAAAGACAAGTTAGGGGTCATTTAACACTAATATAAAAGTAATTACAACAAATAATCGTTCCACTAAAGACCAAAGACAAGCACGGAGGTCATACACAAGCACCTCACAAATAGTGTTTAGATACTCACATCTCTCGGGTGTAATAAAGTGTAAATTACAATATGGAAACGGAAGATATCTCTCACTACCTGTCATAGCAAAATAGATTACCATAGGCTTGGGAAAGGATCAAACCTCCACCACATGGCGTAAGCACCTAGGATAAACTATCAAAGAGGTCTTTTAAAGGGTTGTAACGTTAGGTATAGGGATATGAATTACACGGTTTTGTTGGATAAATGAAGTTTTACTGGTGGCGAGTTAACAATCTTGGTTAATTACATGTACAATGTGGCGTTGCTAAGCCAAGACTAGACTCGACTTAAGCTAATAAATGAGAAATAACAAAAACATAAAATGAACATAGAATGAAAAGGGATGGTAGTCCGTATGTTTTTTTTTTTTTTTTTTTTTTTTTTTTTTTTTTTTTTTTGCATACATTTTTACCCTACCATCCAAATAATACATCATAGGGAATGAGAGTTTCCCTTACACTTGAATTTTTACATACTTTACATTAAACTAAACTAATGACTTGAATTAAGAAAATCAAAACACTTGGAGCACTTTTAAGATTAACGTACATATGGGGGTAATAAATGATGTTCTTCCCCATTACTCCATAAATTAAGTACTTACCCATGAGTCCCAATCGTCCCAAAACAATATCTACAAGGATATGACTCGACTTAGCAACCATGTAATCAATTAGAAAGTTAACTTAGGGTTTAACAAATAACAATAATGCACTAAAAATGAGCGCATACACGGAAGGCTAAGGCGATTTGGTTGTAAATTTAAGTGGGGTGTAACAAATTCTTCCTTTAAGTAAAATGCTTAAAGTTAGAAACGAAAAGATAGGCTCGGAGGGGTGTACTAGGGGTTTCGTGTACTAAAAATGAGTACAACGCTAAGGGTGTGGGAAAAATTAGTTGACTTAACTAGCCAAGTAATATGACTTAAATGGTCAAGTAATCATGATACGGGTTTAACACAAGGGTGATCCTAATGCCTCTTATCATGTAGTAAATCCTACCACACGAATGTAGTCTCACTAGCGGTCTCGGGATGCATCACTAACGCAAGTTCTAGAATCTAAATGCTACCGGTACACTCATAAACACTAATAGTAAATGCTTTTCCTATCAAATCTAAAGGCGAACCTCACATTTTTGGGTGGAAAATTTTTCTGAAAGTACGGTTATGTGCTAGTCATACAATCTCCTATCCATGAGACGCTTGCTATGGCTAAAGTTTCACTCCTAAATGTTGTAAAAAAATTTAAATTTGGCGCTCAAATTGCACTAACAAGTATTTCTCATAGTTTTATTACACATCTACCATCAAACAAAACAAACTCAAGCGAAAGTGCATATGTAAGGTATCATCTTTTTACCCTCCCCTTACACTTAAGATGAACATTGTCCCCAATGTTCAAGTAAAGAATGTAAAAGTAAAAAAGTAAAGAGAATGAAATCAAATACTCCCCTGATTCGCTCGGTATGGATTATAGGTGGCCAGATTAGATCTTCCTCCAAGAAAATGAACAATCAAAGCTTCCCTTCCAGAATATAAATCATCTCCTTGTCGATCATAACCTGTAAATCCTGACAAAATAGACAAGACAACCTCGCGTAAAATCGGCGGCATCCTATATAAGTCACTGAATCCTAGAGAACAAAGTAAGATATAATGCTTGTGGAATGAAGTTTGAAGATTTCCTGGAGATTATAAAACTTAATAATTCACAAAAACCATAAGACTCCGTTAGAAAAACAAAACCGGTAAAATTTCCAGATTTTAACTCCTGACGCCGTCAAGAGTAAAACTCTGACGCCGTCAGAATGGACCTGCAGAAATTCTTATGTTAAGTTTCCGGAAAATTTCTGGAAAAACTTGGTCCTACTTCCTGGAAAATCCTGCAAAACTTCATTATGACTCAATACAAGCATTTGACTCTAACAAATACGAATATACATGTTCATTTAATATTGTGGAGAATCATGATCGGTTTGTTTCTTAAAAACATATTTGGGGTTTCCCCTTACACTTATCTTTTGCAAAAATACTTCTAGGTGGAGTTAAGATTAGGCTAAACAACAAAGTAAAGTATTTCCACATTTTAGTATAGAAACATGATCAACCAACAATAAAAACTAAACATGCATACGGAAGCAAATAACAATCAAACAAATAAAATCACACAAAACATGGGTTGCCTCCCAAGAAGCGCTTTTCTTTATTTACGAGTCTTGTAGCTAGACTCAAGGTCATGGGTTACTACGTGATTCGGGTGAGTTCCTCATTGAGGACATCTTTGGGATCAAACTTAGGTTTCAACTTTCTATCGGTTTCCTTAGTATGGTATGACCTTTCAAACTTTTCTCCATCCGGATCATACAAGGTCATTCTAATATGCCATGACCCGTCACCTTCTTTAGGTGGCTTGTCCCACCTCCATTTACACTTGTCTCCATCTCTTTTCCATTTATTCCTCTCTATGTTAATGGGCATTACGCTTAATAACTCAATCATCTTCCTAAAGACTAACGGGTCCTCAAAGGGGTCTAGCTCTTCATCTCTAGCTATGAGTTGTTCTACCGAATGTGTCTTTTCAACAAAATCTTTTTCTAGATAAAATGGGCATTGAGGTCCTATAAAGTTTCTTTCTATCCAAGGTCCATATCTAGACGGCCTCCTATTCATCTCTACCCAATGCGGTGTTGGTTCATCATCACAATCATAACTATGCTTCTTAACATCATACACCGACCAAGTATCGCCTTCTCCTACCGCTATCTTGGATTCCTTGCAATCTATCATGGCACTAGCGGTTGCTAAAAATCCTCTTAGTGCCACTAACCATGTCTAGGACGTGAAAATCCGCTAATATAGTTAACCTTCCTACGTGAACAACTACATCCTTAATCATTCCAACCGGGTGGTCAATACTCCCATCCGCTAGCCCTATCAATACCTCCGTTTCCTCTAACTTTCCTAGCTTAAGAGCGGTGAATAAGGATAAGGGAATCAAGTTGAGGCTTGACCCTAAATCGGCTAGTGTGTCGAAAGCTTCGGATCTTCCTATCTTACAAGGCAAAACAAATATACCCGGATCATCAAGCTTTTTAGGCAACTTGTTTTGAAAGAAGGCGGTCCCATTTTTACCTAGCTTATACTTCTCATATTTTTCTAGGAGGGCACTATAGTAAGGAGCACGCGCTAAGACATCAATGACGGGGCGTTCAAGGTGAAGTTCTCTGAATTCATCGTCAAGGTCTTGCGTAAGAGGTGTTTCAACTATGCTTTTGACCGGCTCTATAGTGGGTGTTTTATTTGATTGGTCCTTTTGGGGAACTTGGTTTTGTTTGAAACACGTGCTCGTTGATTTAACCGAGTAGTATTGTGGATACGAAGTGGGTGACGAAACTGAAGATATGGAATTAACGTTTAGTTTCGGATTCTAGATTGTGTCGCTTGGGAGTGCTCCCATTTCTCGGTCATTGAGGACTTTCAACAATGCATCAATTCTAGTGGTCATCTCGCTTTGCTTTTGTTTGAAATCGGCTTCAAACTTAGATATGCGAGCTTCTTAAGATGCCATGAACCTTGACATCAATCCTTCAAGATTGTTGGTACTACCATAGTTGTTAGAAGGATTGTTGTTGAAAGTACGGTTGGATGGTGGACCGTTTGGTTGGTAACGATTAGGTGGGTTGGATGAATTGGGTTGATTTTGTTTCCACCTAAGGTTTGGGTGATTTTTCCATGAGGGGTTGTATGAATCACCGTAAGTGTTTGGCTCGGGCTTGAAAGTGTACCACTTATCTCCCGCTTCGTCGGTACGCGTGGATGCGTAGTCCGCAAAAGTTGTTCCGGGGAGTTCCACACAATCACGAGTGTCATGGGGACCACTAAATAATTCGCATGAAGAAGTGATTTTGTTCACTTGGCTTGAAGGCTTAGGAGCATCGTAAGATTTCATGAGAAACTTGACTTGGTCCTCAAGTTCCATGATCCTACGGTCGGGAGTGCTAGAGTTGTTCGAAGGCAAAGATATTGCCTTGACCGTTTTGTTCAAGTCACGGGGATCGTTCCAACTTTCGTTGTCATAGAGAGCAAGATCTTCTATGAGTTCCCATGATTGTTCCGCACTAAGATCACGTAGCTTACCACCGGCCGATTGGTCAATGGCTCGCCTCGTGGAGATGTCGATATGGTCATAAAAGATTTGGACTTGGAGCCAAAGATCTATGCCATGATGAGGGACTTTTTGGAGTAAGTCCTTGAAACGAGTCCATGCTTCATAAAGAGATTCATTTTGACGTTGTTGGAACATCAAGATGTCATTCCTAAGCTTAGTAGTTCTCCCTGGTGGGAAAAATTGAGCAAGGAAACGAGTGGTGAGATCATCCCATGTGGTGATGGATCCCGCGGGTAAACGCTCAAGCCATTCACTAGCTTGATCCCGTAGAGAGAATTGGAATAGGCGTAAACGGGTAGTCTCTCTAGTTTCAACACCTAGGTCTATGGAATCTACGATTTTGAGAAAGTCCTTAAGATGTTGGTTTGGATCTTCGGAACGAAGTCCATGGAATGCACATCCGCTTTGCACCAACCGGATGGTGTCGGATCGCAAGGGGGTCACATTGGCTCCGGTGAGCTCAATGGTGTTTCGGTAGCCTTGGTGGCTAGGTCGGGAGTACTCTCCTAAGGTTCGGGGGCCTAAGGGCTTCTAGTGGTGGGTTTTGTTGTGGTGGGATGATGGGTTCAAAGATGTTACCACCTTCCATGATGTCGGATGGTAAAGAGTTACGAACAAAGGCACGAAGAAATAAGATAGACTAAAGAAAACCTAGAAATAAAAATAAAATCTTACTAGAAAGGAATCTAGCAAGTAGACCTAATAAAAAGAAATCCTAACCTAGACAATAACTATTCCCCAGGCTGCAGCGCCAAAAACTTGATGCGTGGGAATCGCAACAGGCTTTACCTCTCGAGGGATCTCGAGAAGCTTACAACCCCCACCAGGCAGTGTACCTGATCGTTGTAGTATAGTATAGTGACAAGTACCGGGGGATTGATCGTTCAGCTTAGGAATAGTGTCGCTAGGATTAGAAAGCCTAATTACTAGTTCTAAAGGTGAGGGATGATTATTTTTGTGTTTTTATATTTTTTATGAAAGCAATTAAAATCTCGGGGTTTGAAAGAGTGGGCGGAATTAGTTGCTATTCAACTAACCCAAAACTAAGATGCAATCAAAATAAAATAATAAAAATGAAAATAAACTAATTATACTAAGGTTGTGAGCAGTAATTGGAGAAAATGTGTTTACTTAGATTTCATTACTCACTAGATATCTTTTACATGTTAATTACTTGTTATAATTGCATGGATGACGGATCGTATTCCTTAATACCATTCATGGGGTGGCATACATAACTCCCCAATTCTATGAGCTCTTATCTCCTCCTACACCACGCCCAGCACAACTATAGGGATTGTAAACAGTGGCTCATGCATTAAATACAACCAATAAAGACCTAGTACGCCTCGGTTCATGTTTCTTAAGACGTTCAAGCATGTTACCATTTGGAGATCTGCCAGTTTTCTTAAGCCTAACATATAAATCATTCATCCAAGAACAAGAATAAACAAGTAATCAACACATAATCAATATCTAGGTTTCATTAGATCTAAGCAAACACAAAAGAGATCTAGCCTAGCATAATGGAATTGAGACAAGAACAAGATATAGACAACCAACACATAGACATATTGATTGAATTAGAAGAACACTTATCTCAATTACAATGCAAGGTATCAAGGGTTTGGTACCCTTGAAAAACCTGTAAAAGTTGCACCAAATTCGTCTTTAGGGTTTCTCCAAAACTTCTCCTTTTTTTGTGAAAAACTAGAAAACTATATATAGGAAAATAGGGGTGACGGCGTCAAGACAAACATTGTGACGCCGTCACCTCGCCGCCAAATACTTCCTCGGACGCCCTTGATCTACTTCTGACGCCGTCAAGCCTAGGCCGTCACACAATTTACTCTTGACGCCCTGTGTGTGACGCCGTCACCAACTACGGATTTTTATTCTTGGGGTTTTGACGCCGTCAGGATGACTCTTGACGCCTTCATGAACTACGGATTTTTATTCTTGAGGTTTGACGCCGTCAGGGTGGTACTCTTGACGCCGTCACCTACTGTTCCCAACATGGAAATTTGAGACTTTGCCGTTTTCTTCACTTTTATGCTCCAAAAACGTCCAAAATGGCTTCTTTTCCAGAATTCACTCTCCAAGTACCTAAAATCACAAAAGGAACGATTTAGGGCAATATTTGATCAAATAAATTCGGATTCGGGCTTAAATGACCCCCTAAAAATGGATCATTTTTCGCCTCATCAATAGCATAAAGTCCACTTGGACTTAAGTGGCCACAACCCCGTATAACTCGATAAGTTTTCCAAATTTATAAAAAGTCATGTTTTTATTTGTTAATTACCCAACGTACTAGATTTCGTCACCCATATAGTTATTTATTTATAATAACCATCCCGACATTTATTACACTATTCACATAGTACAATAATTATCGTTATATTATTATAACGTCTACTCGTGATCGTTTTATTATTAATATACGCATTTATATATATATATATATATATATATATATATATATATATATATATATATATATATAGGGGGACTTTCTTGCAAGAACCATTTTAACTGCGAGAACTGAGAGAACCACAAAAAACATACATGCACGCCTTTTAAAATAAAATAAAAATATATGCAAATCATCAATAATCATAAGTATCCACCAATGTTCTTTAATATCATCATGAACTCATCCTCTTTTTTCACAAAAACCTTACACACGGCTGCAATATTGTCGTTGCATGCATTATAAGAACATACATGCACACCTTCGAAGAAAAATTTTGTATTTCCAATTTCTTATCAAATTATTTAGAACAACTATCTTTTTCTTAAAACATGTATGTTGTTTTTAGAACGTATGTGCAAAAACACAATTATTGAAGTCGTGCATGTATGTTTTTGGTGGTTCTCTCAGTTCTCGCAGATAAGATGGTTCTCGTAAGAAAGTTTCACTATATATATATATATATATATATATATATATATATATATATATATACGTTTATCACGTCTATATACTTATATAAACGATTATATTATCAATAATATTATTACGAGTTTTATTATTAATGTTTGATTTTGAATATTTATCGAGTTATAAGAGTTGGTCACATGTCCGAGTCATCACTCTCGGCTCATTGTCCAAGTCCAAAAATAACATAATAAAGTCATAAATAAATAATCCAACTCCGTCCAAAATCAATCCCAATCCACGTGCTACAACAATAGGGTCCGACTACGGCACCCGACTAACCTATCTCCGTCATACTAGTTAACCGTCTCACAATCGGTTCCCAAATCCATACTCGTCAACACAACTTCACAATATCAAAATTAATTCATTTGCCGAAACCATGAGGTTACGGCCTCATCTCCACCTTCGGCCAACAACAATAAAAATAACAATAAAATGCCCAAGTCTCAATACAAATAATAACAACATGAACCACAACAAGTAACATCAAGTTATACCAATACCGGGTTGGTTTACCAAGCCAAAACCCGAGCCTAGTGACCCACTTGGGTCTCGGCTAGAACCATGAGTCGCAAGGACTCAAATTCATGACCATGAGGTCTCGACATAAGCTCAAATGAGCGAACCAAATCTGCCCAAACGGGACCCCTAGGGTCGCGGCATACCAACGAAACAACAAGAGCCACAAAGATCCAAATCAAGCCACAAATCATACTCTAATAAAATCAACATCTCGTCAAAATGATTATTAGGCCAAAACTCATCAAACAAAACCACAAGGTTCAACGATTTGCACCAAGCCGAGAGCCTAGCTCTCGGTTACAAGTCGACACCCTCACAAACCCGGATACCAAACGAGTTTTTATTATCAAAATATCATTTCCCAATAGAGATTTGCAAAACCCAACAAGAAAACATTCGTGTACCCACGGTTTGGGTACGAATCGAGACACACGAGTTGGAACTCGTGGTCACTCACCTTCAAAATGACTCCAAAACTATGTTTCTTCGAAAACCCAACAAGAAAAGATGAAAAAGGTGGTGTTTATGTGGCGGTGGTGGTGATTTCGAGGTGTTAAAGGAGGTTGTAAGGCGCGTGAGTTATACCAAAAGATAGATCATGATGAAAGGGTTAATTTGGTGGTAGTATTTTAGGTGTGGGAGTGGCGGTGGTGGCTGTGGTGGCCGGCCTTGGTGGTGGCGGCTAGGTATTCAAAAAGAGAGAGAGAGATGGAAGATGGGTGTTGGTTGTGTTGCATATGCAGGTTTACACAAGGATGATTTTTATTACTTACTCTAAAAAAAAGAATTTTAATAATAATAATATTATTAAGGGTAGACTGGGTTAAGTGGCTTGGTGTTGAATACACGGACCAAACCCGAACTCATTCAAAGTAAAATAACTCTTCTCGAACCGAACTCATTCCAAATAATCAAAAATCTCGCGATACGTTCCTAAAATATAAAATTCCCGAACCAACATTTAAAACATATATAAAATTGCTAGGTTAACCTAGTGCCGGAGTCAATGTAGTGCCAACTAATCATCTCAAAAATAAATCACCGCGAATAAACCAAACCAAACCAAACCAAACCAAACCAAACCAAACCAATAATTAAAAAAATTCAATTTCCATAGATAACGTACGGTTTAAAAATCACATTCCAACGTTTACAAATCTCATCACAAATAAACTTTTCCAATATTCCAAAAGTCATAAATTTTAAAGTAATGCGGGTTTTCAAAATGGCTCCCTAATTTGCCAGTTGTCACATCATTTAAGGCGAAATTGGAATTTAATTGATCAAATATTGCCCTAAATCGTTCCTTTTGTGATTTTAGGTACTTTGGGAGTGAATTATGGAAAAGGAAGCATTTTGGACGTTTTTGGAGCATAAAAGTGAAGAAAACGGCAAAGTCTTAATTTTCCTTGCTGGGAACAGTACCTGACGGCGTCAAGAAGGAAAAGATGACGGCGTCAGGAGCAAAATGGATGACGGCCCAGAGAAAACGTGACGGCGTCAGATCAAGGGCGTCAAGAGTAAATTTGGTGACGGCCTGGAACAAGATTACACATGACGGCGTCTGATCTGGATCTAGGCAATCCGAGAAGATTTTTGGTTGCGAGATCACGGCATCAGAATTTTACTCTTGACGCCGTCACCTCGTAAAATCTATAAATACTTTTCTAATTTTCATTCATTAAAGAGGAACTTGTGTGGAGAATTTTAGGGCCGAACTTTATAAACCCTATCTCGTTTATAACAGTATTTTCAAGGGTTTTCACCCCTTGAAACCCTTCATGTTCAATTGAGATAAGTTTTCTTTCAATTCATTCAATATGTCTATGTGTTTTTTGAATATATCTTATGCTTTTCTTGATTTTAACATGCTAGGCTAGATCTTTTATGTGTTTGCTTAGATGTAATGAAACCTAGATGTTGATTATAGGTTGATTGCTTGTTTATAGTTGTAATGGATGAATGATTTTAATGTTAGGCTTAAGAAAACTGGCAGATCTCCATTGTGTAACTTGCTTGAACGTCTTAAGAAACATGAACCGATGTGTACTAGGTTTTTATGGTTATATTTAATGCATGAGCGAATTCTTGTGATCCCATGTTAGGAGCTTCTTGCAGGCTCGACATAGGAGTGAAGTATGAGCTTATAGAATTGGGGAAGTAAGTACGCCACCCCATGATTGATATTAAGGAATATAACCCGTCATCCACGCAACTGTAACAAGTAATTAACCTATAAAAGATATCTAGGGAGTAGTGAAATCTAAGTAAACACAATTCTCCCATTTATTGTTCACACCACATTAGTTTAATTAGCTCTATTTTCATTTTTGTTATTTTATTTTAATTGCATCTTAGTTATTGGGTTAGTTGACTAGCAACTAATTCCGCCCCTCCATTCAATACCCGAGAATTTACTTGCTTTTCATAAAATATAAAAATACAAAAAGAATCATCTCTCACCTCTAGATCTGGTTTTTAGGTTTTCTAATCCTAGCGACACTATTCCTGAGTTGAACGATCAATCCCCCGGTACTTGTCACTATACTATACTACAACGATCAGGTACACTGCCTGGTGGGGGTTGTAAGCTTCTCGAGATCCCTCGAGAGGTAAAGCCTGGTGCAATTCCCACGCATCAAGTTTTTGGCGCCGTTGCCGGGGAATAGTTATTGTCTAGGTTAGGATTTCTTTTTATTAGGTCTACTTGCTAGATTCCTTTCTAGTAAGATTTTATTTTTATTTTTAGGTTTCCTTTAGTCTATCTATTTCTTCGTGCCTTTGTTAGTAAAATAAATTCATTGACTATTCCATTGACCATTATGGAAAACGCGAATCCACCCCTTTCCCCTAGAGAAGTGGCTTTCTTGCGTAAACAGATTGAGAACTAGATTAGGGAACTTAGGGAGCTTAATAGGTTGATTACTGTTGAGCTCAACCATGCATTTAGTGACCTAGCGACCGCCTTGTATTCAAATAAGGACCTAGGAACTAAAGATTTTGAGGATGTTGTTGAGGAACTTGAAGAAGGGGAGATTGATCCAATGCTAGATGACTATTTTAATCTATACCCCACTAAGGAGGAGATTGCGTACTATAATAATCTTATTGATAATCCTCGACCTCCTTTCACTAGAATCGAACCCAAGATAAAGAGAGGCGATCCTAAGAACGCTAAGATACCATGTATGATTGGGTATAAACATATTGACAATGCTTACATCGATTTTAAATCCCCAATCAACATTATGTACTCAAGTGTTTATAATGATATAGTGAAAACAAGACTTGGACCTAGAAGAGATCCCAAATACCCCGGTGGAGTTTGTAACTTTGTCGGGAGAATTAAAGGTCTACATGTCTTTGTTGGGAATTTTACTTATATCACTGACTTTATGGTTGTTGAAGATCTTGCTAGTGTTATTGATTGTCGCTTATCCAATGTTGTGTTTGGCAAACCGTTTGTTGAAGAATCCAAGTTAGAATTTGATAAGATAGAAAGGACAATCCGATTTGCTAGTAACACAGATAGGATCACTTATAGGATGCCTAATAGAATGATAGAATTTCGTTTTGTGCCCCGATTTGACATGGATAACATTGGTGCTTTCGAGGACATCAATGAAGAGGATAAGAAAAAGGGCATGGATTATGTATGGGAAAAGAAAAGTCTTTTCTACAAAGATTGCTTGACTCTAGGACCAAAGTATAAAGTCGATAAGGAATTTGCCAATAGGATTATAGGAGCAATTGAGAAAAAGGTGGTTGGTCTCTATAAAGAACATTTACAATCAGAAGGTGAAACCAACGATGAGGTCACGTAGTGACCCATGACCTTGAGTCTAGCTACAAGACTCGTAAATAAAGAAAAGCGCTTCTTGGAAAGCAACCCATGTTTTGTGTGATTTTTATTTTGTTTGATTGTTATTTGTTTCCGTATGCATACTTTAATTTTATTGTTGGTAGATCATGTTTCAAAACTAAATGGTGAAAATACTTTATTTGTTGTTTGGCTTTGTCTTAACTTCATCCAAAGGTATTTCGCAAAAGATAAGTGTAAGGGGAAACCCCAAATATGTTTTTGAGAAACAAACTCGATCATGATTCTCCACAATATTAAATGAACATGTATATTCATATTTGTTAGAGTCAAATGCTTATATCGAGTCATAATGATGTTTTGCAGGATTTTCCAGGAAGTAGGACAAAGTTTTTCCAAAAATTTTCCGGAAACTTAACATAAGGATTTCTGCAGGTCACTTCTGACGGCGTCAGGAAGAAACTCCTGACGGCGTCACGTGTAAAAATCTGGAAATTTTGCTAGTTTTGTTTTTTCTAACGGAGTCTTAAAGTTTTTGTCGAATCTTTAGTTTTATAATCTCCAGGAAATCTGCAAACATCATTCCACAAGCATTATATCTTACTTTGTTTTCTAGGATTTGTTAGCATATATAGATTGCCTCCGATTTTACGCGAGGTTGCCTTGTTTGTTTTCTCAGGTTTAACAGGTTATGTTTGACAAGAAGATGATTTATATTCTGGAAGGGAAGCTTTGATTGTTCATTTTCTTGGAAGAAGATCTAACCTTGTTACCATACTATCCATACCGAGCGAATCAGGGGAGTATTTGATTTCATTCTTTTACCTATTTTACTTTTACAATCTTTACTTGAACATTGGGGACAATGTTCATCCTAAGTGTAAGGGGAGGGTAAAATGATGATACCTCATAGGATACACTTTCGCTTGAGTTTGTTTGTTTGATGGTAGGTGTGTAATAAAACTATGAGAAATACTTGTTAGTATAATTTTAGCGCCAAATTTAAAATTTTTTACAACATTTAGGAGTGAAACTTTAGCATTAGCAAGCGTCTCATGGATAGGAGATTGTATGACTAGCACAAAACCGTACCATTCAGAAAAATTTTTCACCCAAATATGTGAGGTTCGCCTTTAGATTTGATAGGAAAAGCATTCATTATTAGTGCTTATGAGTGTACCGGTAGCATTTAGATTCTAGAACTTGCGTTAGTGATGCATCCCGAGATCGCTAGTGAGACTACATTCGCGTAGTAGGATTTACTACATGATAAGAGGCATTAGGATCACCCTTGTGTTAAACCCGTATCATAATTACTTGACCATTTAAGTCATATTACTTGGCTAATTAAGTCAATTAATTTTTCCCACACCCTTAGCGTTGTACTCATTTTTAGTACACGAAACCCCTAGTACACCCCTCCGAGCCTATCTTTTCATTTCTAACTTTAAGCATCTTACTTAAAGGAATAATTTGTTACACCCCACTTAAATGTACACCCAAATCGCCTTAGCCTTCCGTGTATGCACTCATCTTTAGTGCATTATTGTTATTTGTTTAAACCCTTAGTTAATTATCTAATTGATTACATGGTTGCTAAGTCGAGTCATATCCTTGTACATATTGTTTTGGGACGATTGGGACTCATGGGTAAAGTAATTATGTTATGGAGTAATGGGGAAGAATATCATATTATTACCCCTATATGTGCGTTAATCTTAAAAGTACTCCAAGTGTTTTGATTATCTTGATTCGAGTCATTAGATAGTTTATTGTAAAGTATGTAAAAATTCAAGTGTAAGGGGAATGTTCATTCCCTATGATGTATTATTTTGTATGGTAGGGTAAAAGTGTATGCAAAAAAAAAAAAAAAAAAAAATTGAAAAAAAATTGAAAACAAATCGAAAAAGATGTATTATTCATTCTATGTTTATTTTCTGTTTTTGTTATTTTTCATTTATTAGCTTAAGTCGAGTCTAGTCTTGGCTTAGCAACGCCACATTGTACATGTAATTAACCAAGATTATTAACTCGCCACCAGTAAAGATTGCCTATATCCAACAAAATCGTGTATTCCATATCCCTACACCTAACATTACAACCCTTTAAAAGACCTCTTTGATAGTTTATCCTAGGTGCTTACGCCATGTGGTGGAGGTTTGATCCTTTCCCAAGCCTATGGTAATTTATTTTGCTATGACAGGTAGTGAGAGATGTTTTCCATTTCCATATTGTGATATATACTTTATTACACCCGAGAGATGTGAGTATCTAAACACTATTTGTGGGGTGCTAGTGTATGACCTCTGTGCTTGTCTTTGGTCTTTAGTGGAACGATTATTTGTTGTAATTACCTTTATATTAGTGTTAAATGACCCCTAACTTGTATTTTGACTAGAATAAAAGCGCATTTGCTTGAGGACAAGCAAATCTCAAGTGTAAGGGTATATGATGAGGCAAAAAATGATCCGTTTTTAAGGGGTCATTTAAGCCGGAATTGGAATTTAATTGATCAAATATTGCCCTAAATCGTTCCTTTTGTGATTTTAGGTACTTTGGGAGTGAATTATGGAAAAGGAAGCATTTTGGATGTTTTTTGAGCATAAAAGTGAAGAAAACGGCAAAGTCTTAATTTTCCTTGCTGGGAACAGTACCTGACAGCGTCAAGAAGAAAAAGATGACGGCGTCAGGAGCAAAATGGATGACGGCCCAGAGAAAACGTGACGGCGTCAGATCAAGGGCGTCAAGAGTGAATTTGGTGATGGCCTGGAACAAGATTACACATGACGGCATCAGATCTGGATCTAGGCAATCCGAGAAGATTTTTATCGGCGAGATGACGGCGTCAAAATTTTACTCTTGATGCCGTCACCTCATAAAATCTATAAATACTTTTCTAATTTTCATTCATTAAAGAGGAACTTGTGTGGAGAATTTTAGGGGCGAACTTTATAAACCCTAGCTCGTTTGTAACAGTATTTTCAAGGGTTTTCACCCCTTGAAACCCTTCATGTTCAATTGAGATAAGTTTTCTTTCAATTCATTCAATATGTCTATGTGTTGTTTGAATATATCTTATGCTTGTCTTGATTTTAACATGCTAGGCTAGATCTTTTATGTGTTTGCTTAGATGTAATGAAACCTAGATGTTGATTATAGGTTGATTGCTTGTTTATAGTTGTAATAGATGAATGATTTCAATGTTAGGCTTAAGAAAACTGGCAGATCTCCATTGTGTAACTTGCTTGAACGTCTTAAGAAACATGAACCGATGTGTACTAGGTTTTTATGGTTATATTTAATGCATGAGCGAATTCTAGTGATCCCATGTTAAGTGCTTCTTGCAGGCTCGACATAGGAGTGAAGTAGGAGCTTATAGAATTGAGGAAGTAAGTACGTGATGAGGCGAAAAATGATCCGTTTTTAGGGGGTCTTTTAAGCCCGAATCCGAATTTATTTGATCAAATATTGCCCTAAATCGTTCCTTTTGTGATTTTAGGTACTTGGAGAGTGAATTCTGGAAAAGAAGCCATTTTGGACGTCTTTGGAGCATAAAAGTGAAGAAAACGGCAAAGTCTCAATTTTCCATGCTGGGAACAGTAGGTGACGGCGTCAAGAGTAATTTCCTGACGGCGTCAAACCTCAATAATAAAATCCGAGAGTTCATGAAGGCGTCAAGAGTTTTCCTGACGGCGTCAAAACCCCAAGAATTAAAATCCGTAGTTGATGACGGCGTCACACACAGGGCGTCAAGAGTAATTTGTGTGACGGCCTAGGCCTTGACGGCGTCAGAAGTAGATCAAGGCCGTCCGAGGAAGTATTTGGCGGCGAGATGACGGCGTCACACCTTTGTTCTTGACGCCGTCATCCCTATTTTCCTATATATAGTTTTCTAGTTTTTCACATTTAGAGAAGAGTTTTGGGAGAAACCCTAAAGACGATTTTGGTGTAACTTTACAGGTTTTTCAAGGGTTCCAACCCCTTGATACCTTGCATGATTAATTAAGATAAGTGTTCTTCTAATTCAATCAATATGTCTATGTGTTGGTTGTCTATATCTTGTTCTGGTCTTAATTCTATCATGCTAGGCTAGATCTCTTTTGTGTTTGCTTAGATCTAATGAAACCTAGATATTGATTATGTGTTGATTACTTGTTTATTCTTGTCTTGGATGAATGATTTATATGTTAGGCTTAAGAAAACTGGCAGATCTCCAAATGGTAACATGCTTGAACGTCTTAAGAAACATGAACCGAGGCATACTAGGTCTTTATTGGTTGTATTTAATGCATGAGCCACTGTTTACAATCCCTATAGTTGTGTTGGGCATGGTGTAGGAGGAGATAAGAGCTCATAGAATTGGGGAGTTATGTATGCCACCCCATGAATGGTATTAAGGAATACGATCCGTCATCCATGCAATTATAACAAGTAATTAACGTGTAAAAGATATCTAGGGAGTAGTGAAATCTAGGTAATGCATTTTCTCCAATTACTGCTCACAACCTTAGTATAATTTAGCTTATTTTCATTTTTAGTATTTTATTTTGATTGCATCTTAGTATTGGGTTAGTTGAATAGCAACTAATTCCGCCCACTCTTTCAAACCCCGAGATTTTTAATTGCTTTCTAAAAAATATAAAAATACAAAAATAATCATCCCTCACCTTTAGAACTAGTATTTAGGCTTTCTAATCCTAGCGACACTATTCCTAAGCTGAACGATCAATCCCCCGGTACTTGTCACTATACTATACTACAACGATCAGGTACACTGCCTGGTGGGGGTTGTAAGCTTCTCGAGATCCCTCGAGAGGTAAAGCCTGTTGCGATTCCCACGCATCAAGTTTTTGGCGCCGCTGCCGGGGAATAGTTATTGTCTAGGTTAGGATTTCTTTTTATTAGGTCTACTTGCTAGATTCCTTTCTAGTAAGATTTTATTTTTTTATTTTTAGGTCTTCTTTAGTCTATCTTATTTCTTCGTGCTTTTGTTCGTGACTCTTCACCGTCCGCCATCATGGCAACCAACGAATTCTCCAACCTTAGGATCACTAGGAGTCGTAGTACCACTAGAGACCTTGTCTTGCCTTATGCAGAACCTGAAAGAGAAATGTGTAGGTTAAGACGAACTCACTCAACTCCTGAACCATCCAGCATTGCTATCGACTTTGATGCACCTCTTTCTGAGGAAAATTCAGAAAATCACATCACAACCCCTAGCTCCCACAACGAGATGAGTACCCCTATAATACCTCCTCCTAAGCGACTCAAGGACTACTCTTCCCCAACTCCTCGTGGCTTTTCAAATGCCATTGTCTACCCAAACGAACACACCAGTGAGGTCCTGCATGCACCCGATGTTTGGCTTGTCAAAAGTGTGTGTAAATTCAGCGGACTAGATGAGGATAATCCAATCCAACACATCAAGGACTTCCTAAAAATAGTAGACACCCTCCATACGGATGGGGCTACTAGAGACACATCCCTATTGCGATTCTTTCCTTTCACCTTATATGAAAAAGCCCAAGAATGGTATGACAAACTCTCTTCTGAATCTATCTTCACATGGGAGCAACTCATATCCAAGTTCTATGAGAAGTTCTTTCCACCTGGAAAAACCTCAGCACTTAGAGATAGGATCCTCCGTTTCCGGAAGGAGAAGGACGAACCCTTCTATAAATCGTGGACTAGATTCAAAGATTCAATAAGACAAGTTCCCCATCATGGCATTGAGCTTTGGCTCTTGGTCCAAATCTTCTACGAAAATATCTCCTCTAATGACCGAAACGGAATTAACCAATCTAGGAAAGGAAGATTGGCCAATCTTAGTGCCGAGGAAGGATGGGATAGGATTGAAGAATATGCTCAAGACCAGGATGACACTTGGGATGAACCTGAGTCGACTGTCAGCATTTCTGAGATCACCTCGGATCGGTTGAGCAAAATTCACAAAAGAGTGGAATACCTAGCTGGATCGCAATTACCTAAACAGCTGTCGAATCCTTACTTGATCTGCGATTACTGTGGAGGCCCGCATGAGGTAGAAGAATGCGGAGGAGCAGCCACAACTGAACATGCGTGCTTGTCAGGAGGGGACATTTATGCTGATCCCTCCCTTTTGCCTTTTTACCAAAATGACGATTACACCCTTTGGGGAAATCTGGTAAAGAAAAGAGAAGGGGAGGAAGGCCCTGAATTCAAAATCAGGAGCAATTTCGAAGATGACCTTGGTCACTTCACTCAAGAAAAAGACTTGCAAATGAAAGGCCTTAATGAGGTTTTGGACGAGCAGTAGGAGGATATTGGAGAATTTTTCAACAAGCTTAACTCAGCCCTAGATAATCTTCAAACACCATTAGTAAGAAAAAAAGACCCCACGCTCGCGATAACCACACGAGCTGGAACGACAACCAAAGACCCTCCTTACCCAAACTCGTCCCCCATCACCCTCGATCCAGACAAACCTGGGGAGGAGGAGGAGGATGTCGGCATTAGCACCCCAGACCAACCGCCCATGACGACCCCTTCCCCATCGGCCCTTCCTAACCCACCTGTGAGAATTCCATTCCCATCCCGGTTAAGGAATCAGAAAACTGAGAATGATAACAAGAGGTTCTTGTCATACCTAAAAGACTCAGTTGTCACCATACCTCTCCTTGATGCTTGCTATCATATGCCAAAGTATAGCACATACTTCAAAAAGCTGCTCGCTAACAGGAAGAAACTCGAGGGTCTTGTGACCCTGGGGGAAGAATGCTCAGTGGTAACCCATCGAGGGCTACCAAAGAAGGTAGACAATCCGGGCAGTTTCACCTTGCCTTGCTCCATAGGACCTCTATCAATCAAGAATGCTCTTGCCGATTTGGGAGCGAGTATCAATCTCATGCCCCACTCTATGTTTCGTAAACTAGGATATTCTGGATTGAAGTCTACCCGTATGAACATCCAACTAGCCGATAGATCAGTCAAGTACCCCGTAGGGATATGCGAGAATGTGCTAGTCAAAGTTGGGAAATTCAAATTCCCGGTCGACTTCGTATTCCTGGATATGGAGGAGGATGACTTGGTACCTATCATCTTAGGTAGACCATTTCTTGCTACTGCTCGTGTAGTCATCGATGTCTACGATGGCAAATTGACCTTACGAGTGGGAGACGATAGCACAACCTTCGACATTAAGGATTCTATGGACCTCTCCCTCGAAGCAGCCAACCGGCTCTACTTTATCGGGGAAGTAGATGAACTCACATATGTCATTGATAGTTGCGTCGATGAACAAATCGATGAAGGCTGGCTACGGGACGAGAGTTTTCTGCCTTTGCTAGAGGTGGAAAAGACGGAGGATGTTAATGCAGTCTCCTTCTACCCCAGACAAGAGGCAACGGAGCATCTCGAGCTCCGAAAGCCCGAAAACAAGCTCAAACCTTCTATTATCGAACCTCCTAACGTTGATCTCAAAGAGCTTCCTAACCATTTGGAGTATGCCGTCCTTCAGGGGGAGGACCAACTCCCGGTAATCATAAACTCTTCCTTGGAACAAGAACAAAAAGTTAAACTCTTAGAGGTCCTAAAAAAATACAAGGGGGTACTCGCATGGAGTGTGGCCGACATTAAGGGGATTGACTCAACTTTTTGCACACATAAGATTCTTATGGAGGAAGATTATAAACCTACTGTGCAACCCCAGAGGCGAGTGAACCCTAACATTAAGGAAGTAGTAAAGAAAGAAGTTATCAAACTTTTGGATGCAGGACTGATTTACCCGATATCGGATAGCCCATGGGTCAGTCCTGTGCAGGTTGTACCTAAAAAGGGTGGAAGGACTGTAGTAAAGAATGACAAGGGTGAGATGGTGCCCCAGAGAACTGTCACTGGATGGCGGGTGATTCGTGAAAAACACAATATCAATATTATAGTATAGATGTAAGTTCAAGAAATCCACAAAGAAATACGGATAATCCGAGGTCGTATTCCGTGTGAAGGGTGAATGGAATTCCGAATTTCTGATTCGGAAAACGTGTCGTGAAAAGTGGTAAAAAGTGATGTGAATGAGATTACACTAATGAAATAGTAAATGAAGCACAAATAATCAACTAAACACGTAATTCAAGTAAAGCAACTAGAAACGTAACGTAGAAACGAAAATCGTAAGCTAAAACGGAAAATAAACGTTAACGAACGAAATAAAACGCGACTTTTAAGCTACGCTACTCCTACGGACTTGGAAATAATTTTCAAAAATTAAAAATGATAAAAGAAAATTTTGAGAAAAAGAAAAATATTTTTTTGACTTTTAATTTATTTTTTATGAATTAAAAACTAATTAAACTAATTAAAAATTAAAAGAAAATGCAAATAAATTGAGAAAAATGCAAAATAAATTTCTAAAATTCTAAAATAACTAAAAATAATTTTCTAATATTTTTTTGGATTTTTCTGGTGTTTTTTCTGATTTTTTTGGATTTTTCAGTAATTAAAAAGTAATTAAAAATGATTAAAAATGAAAATTAAATAAGAAAAATAGCAAATGAGCTCAGAAAAATATGAAAATTTCAGGGAAATTCTAAAATAATGTTTAAAAGCTAGGAAAAATAGAAAAATTGAAAAATAAGCAATGGAAGTGCTGATTGGACCCAAACTGCTTATTGAAAAGTGCTTATTGATAAGCAAAAGTTGACCATTTGACTTGAAACTTTGACCCAATGAATTTTGGACTAAAATAGACTTGTTGGAACAGATCTCAGACCAAGAGTTACTCAGAAGCACGGATTAAGGCACAAGTCAGGTTCAATAAGCTATAAGAAATAAGCAATAAGCTGATACAAATAAGCAGAAGGCACAAATCAACTCAGATCAACTACTTAGGGTGCAAATGACTTAAATCAACAATTAATCTCAGATTATAAGTACAAAACCACTCTAGCAGCCTTGAATATGAAAACAGAACTATGCTCAGGCACCCTGCTTGACAGCTTATTTATAAGCTATTCCAAAGCTGATTTATGCCAATAAAAAGTTTCCACTGACAGTCTACCTGGTAGGCTATTCAAAAGTCCCAAAAGCCCTAATTGATGCAACCTACTTGAGCCCTATTATGACCTGAGATCAGCAACACTTAACCACAATTTGAACCAATTTTGACTTTTGAAATTGCAATAGTAAATTGACTCAGCTGAATTTCTATTGATCTAAAGTGACCCCAAATGTAATATGAACTTAATTAAACTCCTGATTACTTTAGATGTGCATAAAATCCAACTCATGAAACTTAGGCAGCTTCAAATGTCTACTTATGAATTCAGAATTTAGACTAGAAGCTTAACTTTGACTTTCTGCAACTAGTCTATTGATTTTATGTTCAAATCAACTCAAATAAACCTGAAGAAATAAGAGTGTGCAGCTACTGCAACAATAAACCTAACAGATCTATTAGAACCAATATTTTCCAAACACTACTTAAGTGACTGCTGCTTACACAACCTTACTCAAATCCAAACCACAACAGATCCAAGCCTTTAATTATGAACTCACAATGATTCAATAAGTCTAGACCAACTCAGAAAACAGATCTCAGATATAATTAAGACAACAGATCCACAAGTATGACAGATGTGTATAAATGAAACAGTAATACTAGAAGGAAATCAAACTCAGATCTATAATGCAACTAAAACTAAATTCAAACTGAAAGACACACAACTCAGAATACACAATGAAACAGTAGATATAAAAGCTAACTCAATTCAAACTGAAATTGAATACTAAGCCAAACTATGATGCAAAAATTAAATCAAAACAGGAATTCGTAACAACTAACAGATCTATACTACTAATTATCTATTGAAACAGATTTGAAAGTGAACAATCGAGAACTTACAAACTCTCTCCTCAGCATGAACAGAGGAGAGCTCCCACACAGCCTGTCTTTAAGACAGGCCAAACGACACCTTTTGGCTGCCCTACTCCAATAAGCTTAAGCTAATCAATAAGCTGCTATAGTTGATAAGTGGTTTGACTGTTTGAATTTTAGAGATAATGTATTTGGTGCCAAAGTAAGCTTCACAAAAGCTATGAAAAGCTTATATGAAACTCAATAAACAACAATACAAACTTATTGAAGCTTGTTGAATTAAGAACTTTGATTTTTTTATTTTTTAAGTATTTTTCTGATTTTTTTTTTTTTTTTTTTTTTTTTATGTAAACTTGAAAATACAATAAGTAAATAAGCTGATAAGTAGAACTGAATTTAAAAAAACAATAAGGAAATAGAAACAATAAGCTGAAAACAGAGAATAAACAACAATAAGCAGTAAATAAGGTAAAGGAAATTGCAAGACAAGTAAATAAGAAAGCTTAAATTTCATTAAGTAAATAAATTCGTTACAAGAAAAGAAATTAACAGCATAACAATAAGTAAAAAATGTCACACTATTACAATGAAATGGAGGGGGTATTTATAGCCTGAGATGAGGAGGTCTTGGATGTCCAGCTCACCAATCCGTGTGAGGGTGTGCTTGTTTGAGTCCCTTGATAGCCATTAGATCATGTTCTAGATGCATCCAATCATTATCAGCCCTTGATTGATTGATTGATGTGATGTGAATCCTCCGTGTGTATTCTGATAGGTCCACGCGTCCCACAAACATTCTCTGACATCACCCTGAGTCTTCTAGAAACCCCAATCATGGGTAATTATACTAATACGAGGTAATTTGGGAGTGGGGTAACTCTAGGGTTCATGAAACAGTAACCTTTTTCTAGGTAATTTTATTTTGGGGGGCGGGAGTAGTTTTGGGGGGTTTTGTTTATTTATTCGTTGACCGGGTTTGGGTAATGGGTTGACCGGGGTAGGTTAACAGGCCTGGGTAAAGTTTTTAGGTGATGGGCTTTTTGGTTCTTGGGCTTTGGATGTGTTGGGTAGATTTAGTGGATCCGGTTTGTTCATTATTTTTGTTTTAGGCTTAGTGAAATTACAAGGACCAAAGTAGAATTTTTGCAAACCATAGGGACCAGATCTGTCATAAATTCAAACTTTCTTCAAGGGTCTTAATTTGATAATCTTTGATACATGAAGGGTTGACTTTGACTTTCTTCAAAATATCTTCAAAGGACCAAATCTGACAACTTGATGAAACTTGGAGGACTAAAATCGTCAAACCCTCAAACTTTGCCCAGGGACTATTCGTGCAACTTTGAGATTTCCTGAGGACTTCTTATGATCATTTTGCTTCCCGGCTCCGGCTTTTGACCTTTTTCCATTCTCGTGCTCGTTTTCGTCGGTTTTGGTTTGTTTTCGTTCATTTTTCTCATATCCGTACCTGCACATACACAAATACAAAAACATGCATTCTCTTGGCATTTTTGGTCTGAAATAAAGCCTAAAAAGGAGGAGTGAATAAGCACTCATCAGCGGGTATGCATCGACTATCGAAAGCTCAATGATGCCACGAGGAAAGATCACTTTCCCTTACCATTCATTGATCAGATGTTAGAGAGATTATCTGGACACGAGTACTATTGCTTCTTGGATGGATTCTCTGGATATTTTCAAATCCCCATAGCACCCGAGGACCAAGAAAAGACCACGTTTACTTGCCCCTATGGAACATTTGCCTACAAAAGGATGCCTTTTGGGCTATGTAATGCCCCCGCCACTTTCCAACGTTGTATGACCGCAATCTTTCACGAACTCATGGAAGACAGCATGGAAGTGTTCATGGATGACTTTTCAGTCTTCGGAAACTCCTTCGACCGCTGTCTTGCTAATTTAGAAAAGATGCTTAAACGTTGTGAGGAAACCAACTTGGTGTTAAACTGGGAAAAGTGTCATTTCATGGTAAAGGAAGGGATTGTGTTAGGGCATAAGATCTCAGGGAACGGAATAGAGGTGGACCAAGCTAAAGTTGAAGCTATATCTAAGTTACCATACCCCACGACTGTTAAGGCAATACACAGCTTTTTGGGGCACACCGGATTTTATCGGAGATTCATCAAAGACTTCTCCAAAATTGCCCGGCCAATGACTCAATTGCTTGTGAAGGATGCTCCGTTCGATTTTTCCCAAGAATGCAAAGATGCTTTCGATCTCTTAAAAAGGGAACTCACTCAAGCTGCAATCATGATCACACCCAACTGGGAGTTACCATTTGAAATCATGTGTGACGCTAGCGATTTCGCTGTCGGGGCTGTATTAGGTCAACGACGTGACAAACTTTTCCAACCTATTTACTACGCTAGCAAAACCATGAATCCCGCTCAAGAGAACTACTCCACCACCGAAAAAGAATTATTAGCCGTAGTATTTGCATTCGACAAATTCTGACAATATCTTGTCCTTTCAAAGACAGTCGTCTTCACTGATCACTCAGCTCTTCGATATCTGTTTGCGAAGCATGATGCCAAGCCACGACTAATTCGGTGGATCTTGTTGTTACAAGAATTCGATGTTGAGATTCGCGATAAGAGGGGGGCAGAGAATCTAGCCGCAGATCATCTATCTCGTCTTGAAAACCCCTTGGATAAGCATGATAGAAGTGAGATTAGGGATTCGTTTCCTGACGAACAACTGATGTCAATGATTGATTCAGAGCCATGGTACGCCGACTTTGCTAATTACTTCGCAAGTAGATGTAGACTTGTTCCAGAACACCTGACTAAGTACGAGAGGAAGAGGTTCTTTTCCCAGCTAAAATACTACTTCTGGGATGAACCCTTTTTATTCCGAAGGTGTCCTGACCACATTATAAGGCGTTGTGTTTCGGAAAATGAAGCAGTTAAGATTATGAGGGAATGTCACTCTGGTCCCTCTGGCGGGCATCATGGGATAAACGTTACCGCCCGAAAGATTCTCGATGCGGGATTCTATTGGCCCATAATTTTCCGTGATGTAAAAGAAATGGTGCAGGCGTGCGATGCATGTCAACGAGCCGGAAATATATCACATAGGGATGAAGCACCTCAGAACTTTATACAAGTTTGTGAGGTATTCGATGTTTGGGGGATTGACTTCATGGGACCCTTTCCATCCTCAGGGGGAAACGAGTACATCTTAGTCGCCATTGACTATGTTTCAAAATGGGTTGAGGCACAAGCCCTTAGGACCAATGATGCCAGAGTAGTCATTCATTTCCTGAAAAAGCTTTTCGCAAGATTCGGGATTCCGAAAGCTCTCATCAGTGATAGGGGGACACATTTTTGCAATGCACAAATGGAAAAGGTCATGAAGAGGTATGGGGTACCCCATCGATTCTCCACCGCCTATCATCCACAGACCAATGGCCAAGTCGAAAACACCAATAGAGCTATTAAAAGAATACTTGAAAAAACGGTTAGTCAAAATAGAAAGGACTGGTCATTCAAACTCGACGAATCCTTATGGGCATTCCGAACTGCTTACAAAACACCTATTGGAACGACCCCATTCCGCATGGTGTATGGTAAGGCATGTCACTTACCGGTAGAATTAGAACACAAGGCTTATTGGGCGCTTAAGGCATGCAACTTAGATTACACAACTGCTGGGAATAATAGGTTTTTGCAATTACACGAGCTTGATGAGCTTAGACTAGAAGCCTACGAATCCTCCATCACCTATAAAGAAAGAGCCAAAAGATGGCATGATCAGAGAATTAAGAAACCCAAAGAATTTTCCGAAGGAGACAAGGTCCTATTATACAATTCTCGGTTGAGATTATTTCCGGGAAAACTTAAGTCTAGATGGTATGGGCCGTTCACGGTAAAGAATTCTTCTAAATTTGGAGCGGTAGTGTTAATTGATGATGAAGGTAGGGAATTCACGGTTAACATACAACGTGTAAAACATTACCAAGAAAATAACAATGAAATGATTAGTGAGGAGGATGTGACGTTTGATGATGAAATCACGTAGTAACCCATGACCTTGAGTCTAGCTACAAGACTCGTAAATAAAGAAAAGCGCTTCTTGGGAGGCAACCCATGTTTTGTGTGATTTTATTTGTTTGATTGTTATTTGCTTCCGTATGCATGTTTTATTTTTATTGTTGGTTGATCATGTTTCTAAACTAAAATGTGGAAACACTTTACTTTGTTGTTTTGGCCTAGTCTTAACTCCACCTATAAGTATTTTTGCAAAAGATAAGTGTAAGGGGAAACCCCAAATATGTTTTTAAGAAACAAACCGATCATGATTCTCCACAATAATAAATGAACATGTATATTCGTATTTGTTAGAGTCAAATGCTTGTATTGAGTCATAATGAAGTTTTGCAGGATTTTCCAGGAAGTAAGACCAAGTTTTTCCAGAAATTTTCCGGAAACTTAACATAAGAATTTCTGCAGGTCCATTCTGACGGCGTCAGAGTTTTACTCTTGACGGCGTCAGGAGTTAAAATCTGGAAATTTTACCGGTTTTGTTTTTCTAACGGAGTCTTATGGTTTTTTGTGAATTATTAAGTTTTATAATCTCCAGGAAATCTGCAAACTTCATTCCACAAGCATTATATCTTACTTTGTTTTCTAGGATTTAGTAACTTATATAGGATGCCGCCGATTTTACGCGAGGTTGTCTTGTCAATTTTTGTCAGGATTTACAGGTTATGTTCGACAAGAAGATGATATATATTCTGGAAGGGAAGCTTTGATCGTTCATTTTCTTGGCGGAAGACCTAATCTGGCCAACCTATAATCCATACCGAGCGAATCAGGGGAGTATTTGATTTCATTCTTTTTACTTTTTCACTTTTACATTCTTTACTTGAACATTGGGGACAATGTTCATCTTAAGTGTAAGGGGAGGATAAAAAGATGATACCTTACATATGCACTTTCGCTTAAGTTTGTTTTGTTTGATAGTAGATGTGTAATAAAACTATGAGAAATACTTGTTAGTGCAATTTTAGCGCCAAATTTAAATTTTTTTACAACATTTAGGAGTGAAACTTTAGCCATAGCAAGCGTCTCATGGATAGGAGATTGTATGACTAGCACATAACCGTATATTCAGAAAAATTTTCCACCCAAATATGTGAGGTTCGCCTTTAGATTTGATAGGAAAAGCATTCATTATTAGTGCTTATGAGTGTACCGGTAGCATTTAGATTCTAGAACTTGCGTTAGTGATGAATTCCGAGACCGCTAGTGAGACTACATTAGTGTGGTAGGATTTACTACATGATAAGAGGCATTAGGATCACCCTTGTGTTAAACCCGTATCATAATTACTTGACCATTTAAGTTATACTACTTGACTAGTTAAGTCAATTAATTTTTCCCACACCCTTAGCGTTGTACTCATTTTTAGTACACGAAACCCCTAGTACACCCCTCCGAGCCTATCTTTTCGTTTCTAACTTTAAGCATTTTACTTAAAGAAAGAATTTGTCACACCCCACTTAAATGTACACCCAAATCGCCTTAGCCTTCCGTGTATGCGCTCATTTTTAGTGCATTATTGTTATTTGTTAAACCCTAAGTTAACTTTCTAATTGATTACATGGTTGCTAAGTCGAGTCATATCCTTGTACATATTGTTTTGGGACGATTGGGACTCATGGGTAAGTACTTATTTTATGGAGTAATGGGGAAGAACATCACTTATTACCCCCATATGTACCATAATCTTAAAAGTGCTACAAGTGTTTTAGTTTTCTTAATTCGAGTCATTAGATTAGTGTAATGTAAAGTATGTAAAGATTCAAGTGTAAGGGGAATTCTCATCCCCTATGATGTATTATTTTGGATGGTAGGGTAAGAGTGTATGCAAAAAAAAAAAAAAAAAAAAAAAAAAAAAAAAAAAAAAAAATAGAAAAAGAAAAAGAAAAAGAGAAAAAACATGCGGACTACCATCCCTTTTTATTCTATGTTCATTTTATGTTTTTGTTATTTTTCATTTATTAGCTTAAGTTGAGTCTAGTCTTGGCTTAGCAACGCCATATTGTACATGTAATTAACCAAGATTGTCAACTCGCCACCAGTAATAACTTCCTTTATCCAACAAAACCGTGTAATTCATATCCCTATACCTAACGTTACAACCCTTTAAAAGACCTCTTTGATAGTTTATCCTAGGTGCTTACGCCATGTGGTGGAGGTTTGATCCTTTCCCAAGCCTATGGTAATCTATTTTGCTATGACAGGTAGTGAGAGATATCTTCCGTTTCCATATTGTAATTTACACTTTATTACACCCGAGAGATGTGAGTATCTAAACACTATTTGTGAGGTGCTTGTATATGACCTCCGTGCTTGTCTTTGGTCTTTAGTGGAACGATTATTTGTTGTAATTACTTTTATATTAGTGTTAAATGACCCCTAACTTGTCTTTTGAGTAGAATAAAAGCGCATTTGCTTGAGGACAAGCAAATCTCAAGTGTAAGGGTATATGATGAGGCGAAAAATGATCCGTTTTTAGGGGGTCATTTAAGCCCGAATCCGAATTTATTTGATCAAATATTGCCCTAAATCGTTCCTTTTGTGATTTTAGGTACTTGGAGAGTGAATTCTGGAAAAGAAGCCATTTTGGACGTCTTTGGAGCATAAAAGTGAAGAAAATGGCAAAGTCTCAATTTTCCATGCTGGGAACAGTAGGTGACGGCGTCAAGAGTAATTTCTTGACGGCGTCAAACCTCAATAATAAAATCCGAGAGTTCATGAAGGCATCAAGAGTTTTCCTGACGGCGTCAAAACCCCAAGAATTAAAATCCGTAGTTGATGACGGCGTCATACACAGGGCGTCAAGAGTAATTTGTGTGACGGCCTAGGCCTTGACGGCGTCAGAAGTAGATCAAGGCCGTCCGAGAAAGTATTTGGCAGCAAGATGACGGCGTCACACCTTTTTTCTTGATGCCGTCATCCCTATTTTCCTATATATAGTTTTCTAGTTTTTCACATTTAGAGAAGAGTTTTGGGAGAAACCCTAAAGACGATTTTGGTGTAACTTTACAGGTTTTTCAAGGGTTCCAACCCCTTGATACCTTGCATGATTAATTAAGATAAGTGTTCTTCTAATTCAATCAATATGTCTATGTGTTGGTTGTCTATATCTTGTTCTTGTCTTAATTCTATCATGCTAGGCTAGATCTCTTTTGTGTTTGCTTAGATATAATGAAACCTAGATATTGATTATGTGTTGATTACTTGTTTATTCTTGTCTTGGATGAATGATTTATATGTTAGGCTTAAGAAAACTGGCAGATCTCCAAATGGTAACATGCTTGAACGTCTTAAGAAACATGAACCGAGGCGTAATAGGTCTTTATTGGTTGTATTTAATTCATGAGCCACTGTTTACAATCCCTATAGTTGTGCTGGGCATGGTGTAGGAGGAGATAAGAGCTCATAGAATTGGGGAGTAATGTATGCCACCCCATGAATGGTATTAAGGAATACGATCCGTCATCCATGCAATTATAACAAGTAATTAATGTGTAAAAGATATCTAGGGAGTAGTGAAATCTAAGTAAACACATTTTCTCCAATTACTGCTCACAACTTTAGTATAATTTAGCTTATTTTCATTTTTAGTATTTTATTTTGATTGCATCTTAGTATTGGGTTAGTTGAATAGCAACTAATTCCGCCCACTCTTTCAAACCCCGAGATTTTTAATTGCTTTCTAAAAAATATAAAAATTCAAAAATAATCATCCCTCACCTTTAGAACTAGTATTTAGGCTTTCTAATTCTAGCGACACTATTCCTAAGCTGAACGATCAATCCCCCGGTACTTGTCACTATACTATACTACAACGATCAGGTACACTGCCTGGTGGGGGTTGTAAGCTTCTCGAGATCCCTCGAGAGGTAAAGCCTGTTGCGATTCCCACGCATCAGTACGCCACCCCATGATTGATATTAAGGAATATAACCCGTCATCCATTCAACTATAACAAATAATTAACCTATAAAAGATATATAGGGAGTAGTGAAATCTAAGTAAACACAATTCTCCCATTTATTGTTCACACCACATTAGTTTATTTAGCTCTATTTTCATTTTTGTTATTTTATTTTGATTACATCTTAGTTATTGGGTTAGTTGACTAGCAACTAATTCCGCCCCTCCTTCCAATACCTGAGATTTTACTTGCTTTTCATAAAATATAAAAATACAGAAAGAATCATCCCTCACCTCTAGATCTGGTTTTTAGGTTTTCTAATCCTAGCGACACTATTCCTGAGTTGAACGATCAATCCCCCGGTACTTGTCACTATACTATACTACAACGATCAGGTACACTGCCTGGTGGGGGTTGTAAGCTTCTCGAGATCCCTCGAGAGGTAAAGCCTGATGCAATTTCCACGCATCAACTGCATCATTAAACAATTAATTTTTTTGTTTGATGGTGCCGTCGAAATGTCAACGGTACCAATGTTATATACAGCAAACAGGAAGCTGGAATACTAGCAATATTCCAGATTTTTTCTGGAAAATTTTCCGGAAAAATCTACCAAAACCTGTAATACCTAAACCTGTAACCATAACCACTCAATATCAACATGTCCTAACACATACAACTCGACATCGGCTAAAACACTTTGAAATTATCGCTAAACACTCTCAAAATGCATTAAAACATATAAAGTCTACAAAACGGGGTGTGGTAATATCTAAACCTAGCTGCCATATCCACAAATGTTTCAATATCAGCGATGTTCAAATCGCCAAAAGGTTAAACTACAAAATACTAAGATAAGGATCGCGAAAATATTGTTTCAACCATAAGTACAACACAAAATATATAACCCAAGTTTGTACCTCTACATCCCCAAGTCACTTATCATGATCACTATCACCATCCACATCGACATCATCACTCCTGCTCCTACCAGCTTCACTCCCGCTCCCGCTCCCGCCAGCTCCACTCCCACTCCCACTCCCACCAGCTCCACCGCCCGAGCCATCCACATGCTGAGAATCCACCTGACTAATATATACTGAGACCATTGTGGGTTGGTCGAGGCAAAACCCATCAACAAATCGAGCTTCTTCATCATGGTCTTGCGTTCTTCAACATCTTCCTGGCTCTTCTTATCTGCCTCAACAATCTTCTTATGAGCTGCAGCAAGCTCAGCAGATAGTTCGGCAATACCTAAAAATCAAATAATCAAAATTTAAAAACAACCATTGCACGGGTACTACCCTACCCCGTCTGGCAATGTGGCCCCGCTGCTTGCCCTTGATAACCATGGCAAGTATCTGCTCCTCTGTGTACGCCACCCCTTCAGGCGTATTCGCTCCCAGATCTCTCAGACGAACCATCTCTTCCTATTTAGTTGAAAAAAATTTGAGAAAATTAATATATATGTCGGGTTAATTACAAGATTATGTTTCAATGAATCATTAAAGTGCGTGTTTGGGGAAATAAATAAATAAATAATAAATTAAAAAAAAAACGTTACTTACATACTGAACCCGCGCCTCATCTTGCAACCAAGCACCATCCTCGTCGCAGTGTGTGTCATAAAAGCTCTGGATGAGTGATGGGTACTGCTTGTCCTTGCTGTTCTCAAACTGTATATACACATGCATATAAGATGAAACAAATTAAAAATGACAAATCAAACATTATATATATTTTAATTAAACTTAAATACTTTTAAAAAATTAAAATTAATTACTTTTATATAATTAAAATTTTTAATTAATATATAATTAAAATTAAATAATTTTATAAAAATAAAATACTTTTATAAAAATAAAATGTGTCTTACATATTCGTGGCGAATAGCGGCTAAGGACTTGGAACCGTGGCGGCTGTACACCTTGTTCTTCTTTCGGTTCTCCTTGTTCACCGCAGCTCACGCCATGTTCTTCTCATTCAGGTAGAACCTCATGTGTTGCTCCCACACCGACGGCTCAAGATTCGGAGGAGGGTTTTGTCGTATGACATTCGCCGCCCTAGCCCCACCCTTCAGGGTAAAATAAGTTTTCTTCATGATGCCTTTATTTTCGGAGTAGCACTTAGCTATATATTGATTGAGGTTGTTCTTTATAAGTTCCCAGTCGTCCTTGCACCTGTGGGTCTCCAAGTCGAAGAATTGCTGCAATCAAATATAGTTAATATTAACATAAAGATATAAATAAATAAACAAATTTAAATAAATATACACAATTAAACAAATTTAAATAAATGTACACATTCAAATATTAAAATATAGAGATATAATTAAAAGCAAAATAAAATAACTGACCCGAGTCGGTTCATGAAGGCAGCCTGAGTCACTTTCTCAAGATCGTGCCAGGAGGGATAGTGCAACGGCAAGGTCCTAACCACCTCGCCAACGTAGTTACTGAACCATGCGCGGTGGGGCCCGACATGATCATACGTCTCCTGATCCTTAGTCTCAAACTCGATCGACTGCAGGCCATATAACTCTACAGCTTTCCTCAGCGCTACGTTCTTGTTGCTTTGACGGGTCTGTGGCATGCCGCCAGCCCGACCTCCACCCCTGCCTCCTCCACCGCTAGCCCTACCTCCCCGTCGAGGTCGTCGTCCATGCGATCCTACAAATGTAGTGAGTGAAAACGTCAAAAAATAACAAGTAACAAAATTCAATTAATCAAGTTTAAGTTTCTTACCACCACCACGGCAACCGCTATCAATCTGACGGGTAGGGGAAGGTGGTGGGTCACCGGCACCGTCACCACCATGACCACGGGCGACTGCTGCTGCCATCTGTAAAAGTACAAGTTGAATAACGTATAGAAATACATGAACAAATTAACATAAGCATGCACACATTCAAATACATACACATTCGAAATAAATATACACATTTAAACAATCCATAACAATTTCATTCAAATAAGTGTCGTTTTACAAAAATTTAAGATCAATCTGCTAAATCAACATCATTATCATAAACATCAGTCGCAACTTCAACTTCATCATCAGAATTTCTTGGATCAGAATCTACTAAATCATAAGGATCGTCGTCTTCATCATCAATAAAATCATCGTCGTCATCAACAGGAATGATTGGTGGTGGTGCCTCAACTAACGTTGATTGACCATCGATATTTAAGGGGGACAATTCCAAAGCATCCAAATTAGCAGACAGTTGGAGATTAGATGAGTTGTTGCCATGTATCACATCATCATCGTTTTCTACCACGATGACATCCCATGTTGTGTTGTGATTCACTTCTTGGACGACCTTCCAATGGGGTGGTCGTCTGGCAGGATCTTCAAGGTAGAAGACTTGTTTTGCTTGTGTTGCGAGAATGTAAGGTTGATCTTCAAACGCTGTGCTACATGCCCAAATTTGTGTCATGTTGTTTCTAGTGTTATAACGTTCAACTCTACCTCTTTTGGCTAAGTCGAACCACTTAACTCGAAACAACACTACTTTGAACTGGGTATACACAAACTCCAGAATTCCTTCTAGCTGACCATAATACATTTCTCCTTCCTTCTCGCCAGGTGAACAAATTCCGCTGTTCTGAGTTGTACGTTTTACATCGCGGCTGTGTACGACAAACTTCACACCATTGACTACGCAAGAGTTGACTAAGGTTGCGGTCGATGATGGTCCACAAGCCAAAACGAATAAGTCGAGGGTACATCTTGGGTCATTGGCTGTGTAAAGATTACCGATCTATGAACAAAGATAAGAATACATAGAGATGAGTAATATAGTCGTTATTTATACAAGGAAATACATATAATAAGTTTACCTTCGACTCAAACCATCTAGGAAATTCTTGCTGCATGTCGCTTTCAGGACGTTCACTGAAAATGTTCATGATTTTAGAATTAATCGAAAAGATAACTTGGGAAAAAGAAATTTCAAAATAAAAACGCGTACCTCTGGAACTCGTTCATGTACGCGTCGATCTCAGGACTGTTGTGAAGTACATACCATATAACTTTCTTCATTTCTAGGAGACCTAACTGAATAATTGTCTCTTTACCAAACTTTTTACATAGTGATCGGAACACCTGAAAATCACTTGTTGGGCAAGGACAACCCTCAGATGCAGTGGGACGGTTAAATTTTGTCCCAATTTCACCCCAAAAATACCGAGAACAAAAAGTTAATGCTTCGTCTGCAACATAACCCTCCGCTATTGAACCTTCCGGCTTAGCTTTATTTCGTACATAGTTTTTTAGCTTCTTCATGTATCTTTCAAATGGATACATCCACCGGAATGAAACAGGCCCTCCTTGAAGAGCCTCTTCAGGTAAATGCATAACCAAGTGAATCATAATGTCGAAAAAAGCAGGAGGATATATTTGTTCGAGTCTGCAAAAAATATTGATCATCTGGTCTTTAGCTTTCACCATGTCATTCACCATCAAAGTTCGGGCGCAAATTTGCTTAAAGAATGAACAAAGCTCGATCAATGGTGCATAAGTTTGTGCTTCCAAGTGTTGCTGAAGTCCATAAGGAAGTAACCGTTGCATCATTATATGACAGTCATGCGACTTCATGCCCGTTATATTGTTATGATCTTTGGTCACTTTCGACTTGAACTTGGATCCGAACCCATCTGGTAGTTTAACTGTTTTGATGTATTGACAGAACAGTTTTATTTTATCGGGTGTGATGGAGTACTTAGCATGAGGCTTCGAGCACTTCCCATTTTGTTTGTTTCCGAGCCACAACTCCCGTCGAATGCCCAAAGCTTGCAAGTCTTGTCTTTCCTTGGCGGTGTCTTTAGATTTCTCATTCATTAACAAAGTGTTCAAGATACTCTCCAACACATTTTTTTCAATATGAATGACATCCAAATTGTGTTTTAGAGTAAGAGAAGACCAATATTCAAGCTCGTAGAAAATAGACTGTTTAGTCCAGTTCAGGTTGGTTGTAGTATTACATTTTATCTTCCCACCCCCATAATCTGGATGTTTCCCCGGCAAACGTGTGGGCAATATTGCAAGTTGAGTCAAGATATCAGCCGGAGTATCTTTTTTAGGAGGATCTGTAAAATCAGGTGCACCATTGAATGTAGTAGTATCCCTCCTCCATTTAGGGTTTTTTTTAAGAATCTTCTATGACCAACATAACCTGTTTTGCTTATCACACGCGTAGCCGGAGTGCCTACTTTGCATGTAGGGCATGCGTAGTAACCTTGCCCACTCCAACCTGACAAACTACTACGAGCAGGAAAATCATTGATGGTCCATAAAAGCATCGCTCTCATGTTGAATTCTTTGCCTGTAACAGCGTCCATAGTCGGGACACCTGGTTTTTTCCATAATTCCTGAAGGTCATCAATCAAAGGCTTTAAGTAAACATCAATGTCCTTCGCGGGTGATTTAGGTCCAGGAATCAACAACGTCAGCATCAAAGTAGTCTCTTTCATGCATAACCACGGAGGCAAGTTGTATGTTGTCAAGATAACAGGCCACATGCTGTAAGTCTGACTAAGGTTGCCGAACGGATTGAAACTATCAGCAGACAACCCTAATCGAACGTTTCTCGGTTTGTTAGCAAATTCCAAATATTTACCGCTGTCAAACTTCTGCCATGCTTCACCATCAACCGGGTGTTGCATCATACCGTTTACCGTAGACTTTCCAGTAGCATGCCAAGTCATATGTTTTGCGGTGTGAATAGATTTGTACAAACGTTGTAGCCTAGGAATGATAGGAAAGTAACGCAACACCTTGTTAGGAACTTTCTTCCCCGTTGTGTTCTTGTCTTTCCATCTACTCATTTTACAGACCGGACAATACTCTAAATCTTCGGCACCAGTCCCCCGATATAAAAAGCAATCATTTTCACAAGCATGTATCGACTCATACCCTAACCCGACCTTTTTAAATGTTTTTTTATAGCAGAGTATGATGGTGGGAGATTGTAACCTAACCTAGGAGGAAATACCTCCTGGAGAAATTTTAGCGTATTGTTAAATGAAGTATCACTCAATTTACCGCTGACCTTGAGATGCGTAAACTTTGACATAAAATCCATGGTTGTCATAAAGTCACAACCCGGGTAAAGAGGCTGGGTGGAACTGGCAAGTAACTCTTCATACTCGTTACGTACAGGAGGTGTCGTTGCTTGAGTCGGCTCGTTACTTGTCTCGCCAATATTTGGAGGAGTTGGCTCATTTTGTTCATTATTTAGAGGAATATCAAGAATATCATTAAGGCACGCACGCATGTCACTGATCTCACAATGTGTTGTGCTATCTTCTATAGGAAGAGGATCCGGTTCACCGTGATCCCACCATTGTGTATAAGTTGGGTCCCACCCATTTTGGCTTATGTGGCTTTTAAGTTTGTCGAGAGATACCCATGGAACATTACAACAAAGACGACATGGATATTTTATGTTTCCGTAACTATTTAATAACGGCTTGCAATGTTCAATGAATGCGGCAAGACCATCAAAAAACTCTCTTGAAACACGAATGTCTAAACGGGTCCAACTCTTATCAAGTATCATAACTGCATTTTGTTTTGTTCAACTCTTAGTTATTACACATTCAAAATAATCGACACATAAACACATATAACCATGGAATTATTACTAGTTGTTTTGTTCACCTAGTGCAACTATGGAAGGCAATCATAACCCACTCTTTGAATGATTCATCTCATATATGAATGCGTATAACTGATTTACTATTTGAGAAAATTTCGGCAGCATTTCCCCTCAACTCCCCAAATATGTGTATTAAAGACATATTCGTAGGAGTAAAGGAGAAAAACTGTCGAAATCATCTCAAATAGTAAATCAATTATACGCATCCATATCTTAAATGAGACAAAACATTCAAAAAGCAGTCCCAAACAGGGGACTTTCCGAAATTAGTTTCTAATAAATTAATTTCGGATGGGTTTTCTATAGGATGATTAACTTCGGACGAGGACTTTCCGAAATTAATCACTAAAATCCTAAAACATTCACAAAAGTCTAACAATTAATAGCATATATTTTAAGTTAAACAATTAATAGAATATAAACAATTGTTTGGTTTTCGACTTATGTTTCATAAGCTTATTTTTTGTGACTTATTTTTAAACTATTTTGTTTATATAAGTTTATGATAAGTTTATGTAAAAACTATTTTGTTTATTTTGAAACTATTATGAAACATAAGCCGAAAACCAAACAATTAATAGACAGATATCAAATATATCTAAGGGGTTGTGTGTTTAGGCTTATATAACAGGATTATGGCTTATTTGGTTTTCGGCTTATGTTTCATAAGCTTATCTTTTGTGACTTATTTTGAAACTATGTAAGGTAAAAAGTTTCAAAATAAGCCATAAAAATTTAGCTTATGAAACTTAAGCAGAAAACCAAACAAGCAATAAGCTCGTTATATAAGCCGAAACAAACACCCTCTAACTTGAATTATGCTACATCTAATGCAAAAATTCTACATTTATCCAACAAGGTGCTATTTGCATCGTGGGCAAACGCAATATCAAGTCCCCCAAGGTGCTACTTGCACCGTGGGTACACAATGAGCAAACGCAATATCCTATTCGCAATCCCATTCGCAAGCTAATATACTAAAACCTCACATTTCACAAACATACTTAAACACTCACCTTTTATACTAATTAAATGCAACTTGATATGTAAAAAATAATATGGATATGTAAAAATTAACAACATACTATCTCTGGCTCTCGGCAGTGGTCTCGGGCTCGCGGCTGTGGTCTCGAGCTGCAGTCTCGGCTGCTGTACGGCCTTGGTCTTGGGCTCGGGCTATATTAAAAGAGAGCAAATCAAAAGTTTAAAAAAAACTGTTGTCGGCGACATGTCGTCAGGATACCAAAAGTTAATAAAAAAAATAAAACGAGGTACATTACCTGCTTGCTATGTCTTGGTTGTCTCGGCTCTCACCCTTGGCTCTCGCTCTCGGCTATCGCGACCTCTTTACATGCTGCTGTATAAAATCAATAATAATAACAAAAGTTAACAATAATAATAACAATTAAATTAACAATAATTAACAACAATTAAATTAATAATAATAACAAAAATTAAAAACATTACCTTTTACCTGCTGCTGTTGTGTTGAAGAAAGGGGAGGTTGGGGAAGAAGAAGAATTAAACAAAGGAGGGGTTGGAGAAGAATTAAACGAATGAGGAGGAGGTGGTGTGCACAGTGGTGCTAGTGTGGTGGTGGTGGGTCTGTGGTGGTGTTGGTGCTTGATTACTGGTGGTGGAGGTGGTGTGGTGTGGTGGTGTTGATTGGTGTCGGAGGTGGTGTGGTGTGGAGGTGCTGTGGTGGGTCAATAATCGCCGGAGAAGAGAGGGTTTGTTTTTGCGTTTTTTTTCTAAGTGTTTGACCAGATCTGGTTTTGGTATATCTTTTTCTTATCCCGTCGACTTGTCGAAGGGATCGTTAACATAATTTTGTCGTTTAGCATTTGGCGGGATAAATGAATTTTTTGTGAAATTTGGCGCTTTCTTATCCCGTCGACATGTCGACGGGATAATAAAAATGTATTAATTATAAATACTTTTATAAAATAAAAAATATATTAAGAAACTTTTTATAAAAAAATAGTTTTATAACTTAAAAAAAACTAGTTAAATTTAATATTAATTACTTTTAATATAATTAAAAAAAATATTTATTATAAATACTTTTATAAAATAAAAAATATATTAAAAAATTAGTTTTATAAAATTAGTAACTAGTTAAATTTAAAATTAATTACTTATAATATAATTAAAAAAAATATTTTTATAATTAGAATATCACAAAATAGCAAAGATATACAACTCTTTTTTTTATCCCAACCATTAGATAACCTCGAGATCACAACCGGTCAAAATTCAAGTCTTGTATCCTTGACCCAATGTTTTACACGAGATGTTAAACGAACGAGTCGAGATGCAATGGTTATACACGAGATGTTAGACAGATGAGTCGAGATGATATGGTTGTATGTGAGATGTTAAACGAACGAGTCGAGATGCAATGGTTATACACGAGATGTTAAACAAATGAGTTGAGATGATATGGTTGTACGTGAGATGTTAAACGAACGAGTCGAGATGCAATGGTTATACACGAGATGTTAAAGAAATGAGTTGATATGCTATGGTTGTACACGAGATGTTAAACGAACGAGTCGAGATGCAATGGTTATACACGAGATGTTAAAGAAATGAGTTGATATGCTATGGTTGTACACGAGATGTTAAACAAACGAGACGAGATGCAATGGTTATACATGAGATGTTAAACGAACGACTATGGTTATACATGAGATGTTAAACGAACGACTCGAGATGCAATGGTTATACATGAGATGTTAAACGAACGACTATGGTTATACATGAGATGTTAAACGAACGACTATGATAATACATGAGATGTTAAACGAACGACTCGAGATGCAATGGTTATACATGAGATGTTAAATGAAGGACTATGGTTATACATGAGATGTTAAACGAAGGAGTATGGTTATACATGAGATGTTAAACGAACGACTATGGTTATACATGAGATGTTAAACGAACGAGTCGAGATGCAATGGTTATACATGAGATGTTAAACGAATGACTCGAGATGACTCCTGGATATATACCCCCACCAAATTTTTCCTACCTAACAACTTATCCTCACAATATAAACACACACACACACACACACACACACACTCATCTCACTATCTCTCTCTCTCTCTCACTCTAGCAGTTTCCGTTTTCCGGCGACACCAGCAGTTTCCGGCCGTCAGAATTTTTTTCCGGCCACCACCTTTTATCACCTCAACTTGTAGATCGGGCCACCCCGGTCACGATTCCACCACTCACAACCACTCAACCTCACAACCACAAACATACACTGTTATCATGGTGAAGAAGATGGCAAAATTTGAAGCTTTTCCTTGTCCTTGTGGACGAGGAGATGTGATTCTACGAGAATCGCGTAAATCTTACTCCCGTGGTAAACTATACTATGCGTGTCTTTTCTCGCAGGTGAACAATTACATACTTTTTCGTGTATTATATAAATAATTTGGTTAGTTGTTAAAAATAATAGTTTTTACTCTTTAACAGCCTGGGACAACAGACCATGGATGTGATTTTTTTTATGGAAGGAGGAACGACTCGCCAAAATGATGATCGGTTCTCTGGGAGATTCAACATCAAGTGGTTCTAGATCTGCTCCAACAAGGTGCTCAAAGTGTCATGAAAAAGATCTTAGAATAAACATGCTGGAGGCACAAAAACAGGTGCTGGAGGCACAAAAATAGGTGCTAGAGACAAAATTAAGGATGCTGGAGGCAAAACTTGACATGGCAACGTATCCCAACCACGACCACGCATGTCAGTCGGATGCAATACTCCGTGACCTTTTAAGTGACATGGATAAATTTCATATGTAGAACTGTTATCGTTGTTGTTGCTGTTACCGTTGTTATTGTTTGTTGTTGTTGATGTTGTTTGTTGTTGTTGATGTTGTTTGCTGTTGTTGTTGTTGATGTTATTGTTGTTGTTTAATAAAATGTTGTTGTTGTTGTGGTAACTGATGTTGAACATCATTTATATTTTAAATGCGTACGCACAAATAATAGAACTGAAGGAGCAATAATTATCAAACACAAAGGCAAACTGTTTATTTAAAACAAGTAAGAGTTCTCAACCACATGCATTTTTATACAGACTCAAACTAAACAACTCAACAACCAAACTAAACCACTCGACAACCAAAGGAAACAACTCAAACTAAACAACTCGACAACCAAACGAAACAACTCAAACTAAAAAACTCGACAACCAAACGAAACAACTCGACAACCAAAAGAACAGATCAAACGAAACAACCCGTTTTTTTTTGCGGCTACTTCCCGCTTTACTCGAACTCGCACCATCTTTTCCCTTCCTTGCTCTCATTTCCTTGATATGTGCGAACGTAGCTTCAAGATTTGTGACCCTATTTCCCATATTATCAAGTTTGGTTTCCAACGTACTTTTAGCTTCGTCGTCACCTCCAACAGCAACAACTTGAGCTTCAGCAGCATCTAGCTCGTCCATGTACTCTTTGTAGTACGATTTTTTCCTACACCATTCGATAATCTTGTCTCCCATCCACGGTTTAGCATCCTTAAAAGAACCATATTCCTCATAAACTACATGACCAAAAGTTAACATAACTTCATTAAAGAGGAGCTCGTGTGACAAGATTTTTGAGTACTCCTCTTCAACTGTGTAACCACGCCAAGTCATGTGTGTCTTGTAAGAATTGACGATTGACTTATTTGTGAGAATCAAGAATGTATGTGTAAAATGAGACGAAAATAATTTTGTGAGAATGTATATAGGTAAAAAATGAGACGGGAATGTTTTTGTGGGAGTATATATAGGGAGAGTATTTGGGGAGATAATCCCGTCGACATGTCGACGGGACAAAACACGCGGGAAAAATCCCGCCATTTATATTGACCACTAATTTAGTATTATTATTTTTACTTTATAATCCCATCGACATGTCGACGGTACCGTTAAACCAAACACGTAATTAACGCTAATCAAACGTTAATTACGTAATAATTCATTTTTAATATCATCCCGTCGACATGTCGACAGGATTATAAAGTCGGGATAAGTTCGCGCCAAAGTTTTGACAATTATTGAGGTTGGAAATTTTGGCCAATATGGTCCCGTCGACATGTCGACGGGATTATGTTAACCCCAAAAATTCAACGCACTTGGCTTCGGTCAAGCGGAATTTTTGTCGTTTTCTGCACAGTCCCGTCGACATTGTGTCGACGGGATAACGTTCGTTGCCTGTTCTCCTGTTTCTTGTAGTGTTTGTAGCTTGAAGATTTTATCGTTTGCAAGATATGTTGTTTTTTTTTAATAAAAAGGGGGAAATGGGTTTTTATTAATTTAGATAAAAAAAAAAATTGGTGACTATGATTGGTTCATTGGTTTTATGGCAAATATGAGTTCTATATTGAACTCATCTCTGGTCCATGGTTTATTCGATCTGCGCCTATTATCTTGAAGAAATGGACGCATAATACTAATTTACTTAAGGAAGATCTGAATTCGGTTCCCATTTGGGTAGAATTCTATGATATTCCTATTGTTGTGTTTACTGTAGATGGATTGAGTGCGATTGCTACTAAGCTTGGTAACCCGATTATGTTTTATTCATATATGAGTTCTATGTGTCTTCAATCATGGGGTCGTATTATGCTCGTGCATTCATTGATATTAGGGTTGATCGGAAGTTAAAGGGGGAGATGGTTATTGCTATTCCTAATGTGGAAGCTAATGGAGAGGTTCTTCACACGGTGAGGGTGAAGTAAGAATATGAACCATCTAGATGTGGTGTGTGTATGATATTTAGGCATGATGATATATTATATCCAAAACGGGTTGTTGAAAAACCAAAGAATGACGATTTCCAATAACCTCCTAGACAGACCTCTCGTGGTACTAATGTGGGATCTAAGTTTCAGTTTAAACCTAAGAAACAAGTTTACCGAGCCGTCTCTAATTAGAAGGTGCTAGTTCAAGTGGTATGAAAAAGAATTTTGAAGTAGAGACGAGCTCAGCTGATCCTTTTGATGCGCTTAATTTGATTGAGAAAGATGATGAGCTTGGATCAAGTGGCGGGTCATCAAATTCAGGTAAGAAAGTTGTCCAAGATGTGGCAGGTTCGACATCTGGTAGTCCAAGTACTACACCTTTGGTTGCAAGGATTAATGAACTGGAAAGTCAGATGTTTGATGGGAAGCTTGTGCTAGTGGTTGATAATGGGAAGCTGCTAAAACCTTTTAAATTAACGCTTCCTTGTTCTTCTACTGTGGCTTCTAAAAAGGTTGACAATCCGGTTAATAAGGATGCTGATAGTGATGTGTTTGAGGTATACAATAAAACTGCCAGGCTTATGGCTTTTACGTGCTCCAATGTTAATAAAGCTTCTAAAAGTGGTAGTAGAGTGGGAAATAAAAGCTTGTATAAACAATGGAAGGAAATTTATGATGAAGACCGTATGATGTTGATAATTGTGTTGATCCTGGTTTGACTTACGCTAAAATGGAGTTTGCTAATGCTTTTGTTATTAGTATTCGTGGTCAACTTAGATAGCATTTGTAGGAGGTCTCTGTCATTCTTATGATAATTTAGGTTTGAAGCATAGTTAGTGCGTTTGTTTTCACCTAGTTTTGAGCTGATATGTGGGATTCTCACATTTGTACTTAATTGTTTTTTGGAGTAATAAATTTACCGGGGAAAGCCTTAACAAAAAAATAAAGTTGGATTTTTTATTTTTTATTATTATTATTATTATTATTATTATTATTATTATTATTATTATTATTATTATTATTATTATTATTATGTGTGGGTGGTGTGTAAGCTAACAAACACATACACTCTACAAGTATGTCCGTGATTTAACTAGAACCATCACCAATAATGAGGCAATGAGGCGTCTATCGGATACCGTTAAGCCAAGGTCATGTAGTTGGGACTTTAACTACGTGTTTTTCATGCTCCTGTTGAGGCATTGATCCATATAAAAACATGGGTCACTCCACATTATTTTTAAGTACACATGAATATAAACTAAAAATCGAATATCAATGTGCATTTCTTTTCTTTATCTCTGCTTTCTTCTAAATCATACCCTTAGCCTCACATATAATATACATGTACGTTCGGAGCCAGGACTAAATATGATCGGGTGCACAAAAAAATTTGAACAATAATACTAGAAACACATTTCGATAGAACGGGTGCATTTAAGATGACTTTAGGAAAAATCGGTGTTTTTTTCAAAAATTAACACTATATAGAAAATTTTCATGGGGTGCACGGGCACCCGCGGGAACACCCTTGGCTCCGTCCATGCGTACATAATGGACTCTTGTGTATATATTCTTTTTTTATTTTTAGCAAGTTTGTGTATATATTCCAAAAAGGTACGGAGTATTTCATTAAGCAATGCCTCATAGAATACCATTTTCCATTACTATATTACTACTAGAATATATACCTCTACATCACCCTCTTATATATAAATCTTACCATGGTACCTATTTTCACTATCTTCAACATATTCATATTATTCATTTCCTTAAAATAAAACAATGTCAGGTGTTTGGGTGTTCGAGAATAATGGTGTGGTTAGGCTTGTGGAGAATCCGCATGGTGATTCCCCCCAAGGTGCATCTCGTAGGAAGGTACTGGTGCACCTTCCCACGAATCAAGTTGTCACTTCTTACGATGTTCTTGAAGAAATGTTAACATCTATCGGCTGGGAGAGATACTACAACGATCCTGATCTTCTTCAGTTTCATAAAAGATCAACAGTTCACCTCATATCACTCCCTAAAGACTTCAACAAGCTCAAGCCCAGGCACATGTATGATATTGTGGTCAAGGCTCGTAATGTCTTTGAAGTAAGGGATTCTTAATTAACTGTTAGTGATCTTGATCCTGCATCGATTGTGGGTTACCTGAATCAATCTTGTGTTTGTAACATGTGTGTTTATTATGTGTTTTTGGTCATGAATTTAGGTTTGTATAGGACTGCTGGTTTGGATCTCGATTCTCTGTATATGATTTTGTATGGTTTTTTTAGAGTGCAAAGTTATAAGTTTTTGTGTGAATAAGGATATCTTTGTGACATCATATGTATACACTACAAGTACTCATATATCTCGGGTGAGACTTGAACCCTCAACCGATCTTAGAAGTTGCAGGTCAAAGCACGCCGGTCATAATATGTATACTTCATGATCAAACAGTTTATGTCGCGTAAACTAATCAATGAATAAGCATAAATAAACGTTGTGATGTATTCTTATAATCAAGTCTTAACTGTACATGTTTCATCATATGGTTTGATTGCTTGCATGTATGTGGTACTTGTGTACAAAATTAACCTATAGCATAGGTTAATTTTGTACACAAGTTTAGTTACACCACATACATGCAAGCAATCAAACCATATGATTGAAAAAAACTATACTGCTATAATACCAGTATAGTTTTTTTATTCTTTTTGTTTAAACTACAGACCCAATCTTCGTGTATAATCTTCCACAATCATTATTCATTTGAAGGTATTTATTCGATGATATGTATAAGTGTATAACCATTACAAATATTTGAGCCAATAAGTATTTAATCGAGTTTTTTTAAAGGTAGATTCAAGGCTTAATTCAAAAGATGCATATGTATTTATTATCTTTACTTATAAACAATGAAAAGCAATGTAGTATTACGTACATCATTTAGTTTGTTATCTTCTTACTACTAGCTACATATTTAACTATGTCGGCATGCGGCTGATAACCCGCCTCTACGATCGGACCAAGAGCTTCGTATGTTGTTGGAACATGATTGAAATGTTCATTGATCGATTTTCCTAGCTCTTGATGGTTATGATATAATCTTTCCGTGTACTAATGATTAGACCATCCTCATATCGTAATTGAATGAAAATTTTCATTTCGTATTAGAAGTTTTTGCTATGGGCCGGTACTTCTTTTGCCTTGCATTTCTTTCTTTTTCACATTTTCAAATACTACATTCTTTTCCAGGTTGGTTATTTAAGGTAAATATTTCAGCAAAAGTATGTTTGGTTATGGGCTGGCTTAATGTTTGTTTGACAATGAGGAAGGAAACTACCACCAAGGTAGCCTACTGGTCAGCACCTTAATGTTGTCACAAGAGGTCTCATGATTAAATCTTACTATGTATACATATATTGAGTGTAGTCAGCGGGTAGTCACGAAAGGGTCGGAAATGGTTACCGAGCTACCTTATTAGACTAGGTACATTTAAGTTAAAGAATTGACCTTCTCGGGTAACATAATAGAAAAAATCTCATTTGTTTACCTGTTATTGTGAGTTAGGACTTCGGAGAGGTTGGTGAGATAGTTGTGCATGGGCCGACGGCTTGAGGGTATATATTGGACTATAATCTGGTGCCAATGCGTGTCGGGTTCGGGTTGACAGGTTAGCGGGTTCATATATCTCAACCCAAACCCGACTTGTTTAGTTAATCGTGTCGGGAAGTTTAACCCTAACCTGGACACATTTATTAAACAGGTTAGTCGTGTCGACCTAGCTACTTAAGAGTTGAATTGAAATTTAAAGATACACGATAGAATTTACAAGATGAATGTTAGAAAACCCAACACGATATATATAAAGGCAACAGCATAAAAACTTCAAAAGTCGATGACATATCATAAGTGCCACAAAGTAATTGGGCTTTTTGATAATTGAATGAAATACATAATGTTCAATATTTAATGTTTTAATTATATTTTTAAATGGGTTGGCGGCAGTGGCGTAGCTATGTAGAGGGTAAGGTGGGCCATGGCCCACCCACAAAGCCTAATAATTTTACATGTATATCATGCAATAAAGCCTAATATGATCAAGTGTATCAAGTATTGATTTTTAGCCCACCTTAAAAACTATTGACTTATACTAATCCATGTATCTTGTATTGATTTTGGGAAATGATTTGCACAATCTTAAAATTTATTGGCACACTCCATTTAATGCATTAGACAGTTGTACTTTACGTATATCCTGCTTTAACAGTTTGTACAGTTGAGTGTACCAATAACTTTTGTGAGTGTGCCAATCACTTCTCATTGATTTTTAACCCACTTAAAAACTGATACTATAATTTTACTTAAGTATCATGCAATAAATAGTTTAGACTCATTTTTAGATGATTTTAATGATGTGGATGAACGTCGTGTGCAACTAAAACACGGAATGAACAAATTTTGTTGCTACATTTTTATGTTGTTATATATTATCATGTTTTTTTTAGCATTTGCTAACGTCTTGAAAAAAAATTAGGCCACCCAAAAATAAATTTCTGACTATGCCCGTGGTTGGCGGTTTGGAATTAGGTTGAGAATTTTAACCCAAATCTAACCTGTTTGTTAAACATGTTAGTTGTGTCAACTCATTTACAACAAAAACATGTTTAGCATCAACCTTAATCTGTTTATTTTTATGTCGGTCTCAGGTCGTATTTCATGTCGGCACCCCTAGCTGATGTAGGTCTTGTAGGTGAATAGCGTCTTTTCGTTGGAAGGTTGTACGATTCAACAACCTTTTTGTAACACCACATTAATTTGCTTTTGACCATAGAAAAATCAATCGTTGATCCCTCAACATAAGACGAAACATGGCTTCAGTGAATGAGGTGGAACAAGGTTTTATTGGCCACGTGTTAAAGCAGGAATACATCAATAATTGTAAGGAAATGTAATTTGTATAAACTCAACAATATAAGCAAAAGGTTATGTAAATTTGAAAGTGAAAAAAATAGAGTATAAAATATTGTATATCATAAAAGTCCAAGCACAAAATGAAAAAATTAGACAAAGTTGGACTAAAAGTATAAATCATTGAAAATATAGAATTAACAGTGTTTGTTTGAAAATTGATAGCAGGAGAAATTAAGGGTGTCAATTATTAACACAACACGAACCTTTTAAACATGTTTGGATTGAGAATAAATAAGGTTTAGTTAAAAACAAATCAACCCGTCTAACCTGTATAATAAACGGGTCGTGCTTGGCTTGAGTAAATATTAAACATGTCAACTCGTGAACCCGTTTAAGTATATTAGTCTCTAAAAATAAAATATATAACTTCGGTTTTATGATGGATGTGGATTAAATATATTTTGTTATGTACTTAATATATGAGTGAATCAAATATCATTAAAATTAACGATTATTACTCAATTATCATTGAAACTGTCGTATAGTCATTTGTATATTATTTTTATAATATTTTAGGTCCTTATATTATTTTTGCATTAAAACTAGTTGTAACACCCCAACCCGTCAAGGGTAAAGGTATCACAATAAATAGTGTCTAACAAAGCAAAACACAAGCTTAATATTTTAATAATACAATGAGTACAAAGGTTACAAATGAATTCCAAAATAAGGGAGATACGATAATAAAATAAAGTCCATCATTCAAAGGAACTCTAGGATAGGTCCACACACTCTCATCCCCAAAGCTAAACCCCGCTCCTAGCTTAAGTACCTGCCGCATGATAAAGAAAGCGGCTGAGCATAAAAAGCTCAGTGAACAGATATGAAGATAACAAGCACATCAAGTAATAAGATAAGAGAATACGAAATGAATTTACATACGGTGTCACAAGGTATATCAAAGGATTATCAAGGTTAAGTATGAAAAGTCATCAAAGTTAAGTATCAAGGATCGTCAAGTGTAATATCAAGGATTAACAAGTTTCAAGGATTTCAGTATTTAAACCTCAGGCCAAGCAAGTATCCAAGTAACCAAGTCAAGTAGCCCAAGTTGGAGTGATCAACTCCCAAGATGTGAGGGGTTGCAATGCACGCAAGCCCAGTCACCAAGTAAATATATAATGTAGTCCAAGTCATAATCAAGATGGTCGTAGCCCAAGCAAGTAACAAGTCAAGACAAATCTAGGATGCATCCATATGCCCCTGCAGGCCAATAATAATCATAGTAGTAGTCGATAACAATAATCAGTGACGGTGGGGGACATCTCTTTAACCCCATTAGAGTACATAACATTGGTGCATCAATGCTATGGTTGTGGCTACTCCACAACAAGTAGCACCTGGGTAAAATACTGAAGGGTCAAGTAGTCAAGGTTCAATATCAAGTGTTCAAGTCAAGTTTCCATATCAAGCATATCATATCAAGTGTGTCATAACAAGGTTCATATCAAAGGTTCAAATCAAGGAATCATAGCATAGGATTCATATCCAAAGGACAAATATCAAGGGTCAATATCAAGGGTCAATATCAAAGGGATCAATGTTAAAGGGTCAAGCAAATAATATAAAGGAGAGAGAGAAAAGTCATGAGAGAGAAGTAGTTGCACTCTTGCTGAAAGAGTACGGAATATCTGTACCTTAGTCCAACACAAAGCAAGGTCATAAGACAATCAAGAGAGAAATGGATCACTCCCACTTCCGAACCTAGACGAGAATGGAATACGAATCAAGACGAGTTCATTTCACATACGTTACCTCTTTTAGTTATCTTTCCATTTTTAGCAGCTTTCCATATTTAGCAGCCTTCCATTTTAGGTAACTTTCCATAATTGGTAACTTCCCACTTTAAGTAGTTGAAGTACTTTTAGAAGACTTTCCATTATTAGTAAGTTTCTTTAATTAGCAGGTTTCCAAAATTAGCAAGTTTCCAAATGTTAACATAGTCTTATAAGTTAGTTTTATCACCATATCAAGTTCCCATGTTTATAAATGTCAAGGGTTTCATTTTATACACGTTTTCCAAAATTAGGGTTTCATATGATCTCCGAATATGTTTTAGGGTTTAAAGGGTTAATATCACAAGTTAAGGGTCACAAATGATCACGTTCATACAATAACACATCAACTTAAGTCAAGAAAGCCAAATATGCCAATATTACACTTCACACCCTTAAGTTTACAAAGTTTCCATGTTAATCCTTTAATTACGCAATTTTCCATAATTAAACCATTAAATAACATAATTACACATAGGCCACATAACTATACAAAAATGCCATAAACAGCCCCCATACTAATTTTAGGTCGAGACATGCAAACATATTCATATTTACATTTTTAGTCCTCCAAGTTACAATATTTACAATTTAACCCTTTTAATTATCAAATTAACATATAAATCACAAAATAAATCAAATAATCACATAATTCCACCAAGTATCACAAAATGACAAATTTAGCCCCTCCATATTATTTTTAAGTCGAAACATAAGTATTTACACTAATGGTCCCTCAAGTTTCTAATTTAACAAAACTAGCATTAAACTTATAAAAACAAGTATCAAGAATCAACCAAAAACCCTAACAAGCATCCAATCATATCACCAATCATCATCATCATCATTAATTTAATCATTAAAATCATTATAAACCCTAATTCATCATTAATTACAATCAAACCAAATTAAACCCTAAACTAATTACCATTTTAATTCAACAATTTACAAACTAATCACATAATCATCATCATATTATCATCATAATCACATAATCATCATCAAGTATCAAAAACAATTAAGAACTCATAAAATAAAATATAATTCGATCCATGTAGGCATCCAAAATCCCATTTTCATCAATCTAAACCAACCAAATCAATTACATAACATACCAAATCAATCCATATATGAAATTAAACATCCATAACACATAACATTTATCAAATTAACATCCAAAATCATCTAGGTAAATTTTATGGTTCGACCCTATTTTATACATCAAGAGAAAATTCGTTTTCAATTCAACCAAACGTATTAGATTGTTACAGATGTTACCAAAATCTTGTTTTAATCATCAAATCATCAAGTTAATCAAGGTTTATCAATTTTCTCATAAAAATTCATTTAGGTCGATTATCAATAATTTTTATATCAATTCGTAGCTTTTTGATTCTTGCGTATAATGATATTCATAATGAAAGGAAAACAAGGAATTAATCAAAGATGAAAGAAAAGATACCAAACCCTTCTATGGTTCTTGTAGGTTTCGAATGGAACAAGAAAGCACAAGAACAAGCCTCTAAGAGCCTCCAAACAATCTCTAATGTGCACCAAATCTTCTCAGGAACACGTATAATTTATTTTCAAGGATCAAGAAGCAAAGTTTCGGTGGTGGTGTTGTCTTGTGGCGTAAAGATGAGAGGAAAAAGAAGAAGGGTTTTAAAATTTTGGTTTAGCTAATTTTGGATGGAATAAATCAACATAATGAGCCTTAAATGATAATTTGCACCATTTTAGGGATTCTATCCCCCCTTGGCCGGCCTCCCTAATGGATAGGGTCAAATTTTTGTAACTTAATCATAAAAATATACTTAGGATATATTTTGGTATTTATTTTATAAGTAGTGTACAAGTTATATTAGTTTTGGACCCGTTAGGTCACGTAACGTGCATTATTCGTTTCTTAATCCAAGTTTCATATTCTTGAGTTTCTATGATGTGGTAGTAGCTCCCATGTTATTTACTTGAAGTTACATGTCCATGTTTGTGATCGTACGATAACCGTTTTTTATTTCGGGCTTGTTTGGTAAAAGTACTTAATTCTTCAAAATTTCAAATTAGAGGGTATTTTAGTCATTTAATCTTGACATAAAAATGTGGGTTTTACACTAGTTAAATCGACAAATCACCAACCTTATTCATTGCTTGACTTATTTACTTAAACAGATTAACCGGTTCACAAACGGGTTACACGTATAATGCAGGTTTGGGTTAGAGTTGAGTTTCTTGACACGATTAATAAATGGGTCATGTTTTGGTAGAGGTTATTGATGCGTAGGGATTGCACCAGGCTTTACCTGTCAAGGGATCTTGAGAAGCTTACAACCCCCACCAGGCAGTGTACCTGATCATTGTAGTATAGTATAGTGACAAGTACCGGGGGATTGATCGTTCAACTTGGGAATAGTGTCGCTAGGATTAGAAAACCTAAAGACTAGGTCTAGAGATGAGGGATGATTCTTTTTGTATTTTTATGTTTTATGAAAAGCAATTAAAAATCTCGGTTTTTGAAGGAGTGGGCGGAATTAGTTGCTAATCAATTAACCCAATTACTAAGATGCAATCAAAATAAAATACTAAAATTAAAAATAAACTAAATTAAACTAAAGGTGTGAGCAATATATGGGAGAATTGTGTTTACTTAGGTTTCACTACTCCCTAAATATCTTTTACAGGTTAATTACTTGTTACAGTTGCGTGAATGACGAATTGTATTCCTTAATACCATTCATGGGGTGGCGTACTTACTTCCCACTTCACTCCTATGTCGAGCCGGCTAAGAAGCTCCTAACATGGGATCACTAGAATTTGCTTATGCATTAAATACAATCATAAAAACCTAGTACACATCGGTTCATGTTTCTTAAGACGTTCAAGCAAGTTACACAATGGAGATCTGCCAGTTTTCTTAAGCCTAACATTGAAATCATTCATCCATTACAACTATAAACAAGCAATCAACCTATAATTAATATCTAGGTTTCATTACATCTAAGCAAACACATGAAAGATCTAGCCTAGCATGTTGAAATCAAGACAAGCATAAGATATATTCAAACAACACATAGACATATTGATTGAATTGAAAGAGGACTTATCTTAATTGAACATGAAAGGTTTCAAGGGGTGAAAACCCTTGAAAATACTGTTACAAACGACCTAGGGTTTATTAGGTTCGACCCTAGTATTCTCCACACAAGTTCCTCTCTTAATGAATGAAAAATAGAAAAATATATATAGATTTTGTGAGGTGACGGTGTCAAGAGTAAATTTCTGACGCCGTCATCTCGCCGCCAAATAAATTCTCGGACTGCCTAGATCTGGGTTTGACGCCGTCACGTGTATTCCATTTGCAGGCCGTCACCAAAATTGTTCTTGACGCCCTTTTCTTGACGCCTTCAGGTTTTCTCTGGGTCGTCATGGATTTTACTCATGACGCCGTCAAAATTTCCTTCTTGACGCCGTCAGGTACTGTTCTCAGCATAGAAAATTAAGTCTTTGTCGTTTTCTTCACTTTTATGCTCCAAAACGTCCAAAATGCTTCCTTTTCCAGAATTCACTCCCAAAGTACCTAAAATCACAAAAGGAACGATTTAGGGCAATATTTGATCAAATAAATTCAATTTCGGGCTTAAATGACCCCCTAAAAATGGTTCATTTTTCGCCTCATCATATACCCTTACACTTGAGATTTGCTTGTCATCAAGCAAATGCGCTTTATTCTAATCAAAATACAAGTTGGGGGTCATTTAACACTAATATAAAAGTAATTACAACAAATAATCATACCACTAAAGACCAAAGACAAGCATGGAGGTCATACACTAGCACTCACAAATAGTGTTTAGATACTCACATCTCTCGGGTGTAATAAAGTAATATCACAATATGGAAATGGAAAACATCTCTCACTACCTGTCATAGCAAAATAGATTACCATAGGCTTGGGAAAGTATCAAACCTCCACCACATGGCGTAAGCACCTAGGATAAACTATCAATAAGGTCTTTTAAAGGGTTGTAACGTTAGGTGTAGGGATATGGAATACACGGTTTTGTTGGATATAGGCAGTCTTTACTGGTGGCGAGTTAATAATCTTGGTCAATTACATGTACAATATGGCGTTGCTAAGCCAAGACTCGACTCGACTTAAGCTAATAAATCAAAAATAACAAAAATATAAAATAAACATAGAATGAAACGGGATGGCAGTCCGTATGTTTTTTTCTCTTTTCTTTTTCTATTTTTTTTTTTTTTGATTTTTCGATTTTTTTTCATACACTCTTACCCTACCATCCAAAATAATACATCATAGGGAACGAGCATTCCCCTTACACTTGAATTTTTACATACTTTACAATAAACTAATCTAATGACTCGAATTAAGATAATCAAAACACTTGGAGTACTTTTTAGATTAACGCACATATGGGGGTAATATATGATGTTCTTCCCCATTACTCCATAACATAAGTACTTTACCCATGAGTCCCAATCGTCCCAAAACAATATGTACAAGGATATGACTCGACTTAGCAACCATGTAATCAATTAGACAATTAACTAAGGGTTTAAACAAATAACAATAATGCACTAAAGATGAGTGCATACACGGAAGGCTAAGGCGATTTGGTTGTACAGTTAACTGGGGTGTAACAAATTCTTCCTTTAAGTAAAATGCTTAAAGTTAGAAACGAAAAGATAGGCTCGGAGGGGTGTAACAAATTCTTCCTTTAAGTAAAATGCTTAAAGTAAAATGCTTAAATTCTTCCTTTTATATATGTTTTAAATTCTTCATTGCCATGCTTACTATTAGTTGTTATTATGCTATATGTATTTGCTTGTGTCTCTAATATTTTTTCTTGCAAGAATTCCATATCTCGAACCCTTGGTGCCCTCAAACGAGGGGGAGCATACATCAAGGGGGAGCCTTTACCTTATAGGCTTAAACCTTTTTGATTTTACAAAAAGGGGGAGAAGAGAATATAAACTCACTAAATACTTGTCTAAAAATTAATTTTTGGATTTAATGAGTTTAGGTTTTGTAATCATCAAAAAGGGGGAGATTGTTGATATAAATAAATGACTAAAAACGTTATTCATATCTTTCGATATCTCTATGTTTTGATAATCACAAAACGTAAACTCATCAAACCAAAGGTTATGACGTAAACAAGTATTTAGTAGTAAATACTCACTTTCACCATTTAATCACTTAAGGTATGAATAAACAAAGTGATTAGTGCATTATAAGATCAAAGGAAATCTTGTCTTAAGACATAACATTTTATAAAATGATTTTAACATTTTATATATATTTGTAAATCATTTTTGGTAAAGCTTTATTAAACCACAAAAATATGATTTCAAATTTCCAACCAAAAAGGGCAAATTTTATCCAGAGAATCTTTTCAAACGTTCAGGAGGGCGGCCCCCTTAATTTTACTAGGCGGCCCCCTTAATCATTAAGGGGACCGGCCTACAATTAAGGGGACCGGCACGCTCCCGAACAGTAAAATCTGGCCCTTTAAATGCTGGATCATTTTGCACATTTTCCTTACCTTTTTGCACCAGAAACTTTCAGATCTAAACATCCATTTCCTTTCTCTAAATAATCCTTTGATCTTATATACTTTGATCTTTGTTTCAAAGTGATTCAAGCCTCAACATTCAAAGTGCAAAGAGAAGAATACTTCTATTAGAAGTATTACAACTTAGTATCATTTTGCTATCTAAGTTGCTTGTTTATATTTTCTTGTAAATCTTTCATTCATTGGTGAATAAGGTGTATGTATTAGTTAGCTAGATTTAGTTGAAGAATCTAGAATTGGTGTAAGAGTAAAGTGGAACTTGAAGTGGAGAAGAAGGGTTAGATAGTATTGGTGATAGGAGATTGTAGTAATAAGAACTTGTTGTGAAGATATTGAGGGTTACAAGTGAAGAAGACTTGAAGACATTAGTAGATTGAAGTTGTGAAGACTTTAGTAGCTTGAAGGCGTGAAGACATTAGTGGCTTGAAGGTGTCAAGACATTAGTGGCTTAAAGGTGTGAAGACATTAGTGACTTGAAGGTGTCAAGACATTAGTGGCTTAAAGGTGTGAAGACATTAGTGACTTGAAGGTGTCAAGACATTAGTGGCTTAAAGGTGTGAAGACATTGGTGGCTTGAAGGTGTCAAGACATTAGTGCCTTGAAGGTGTGAAGATACTTGTGGTATGAAGTGGTATTGAAGTAGTGTAAAGGTGTGAAGAAGAAGTGGTGTGATATTTGGTGTGAGATTGGTTCTAGCTACGATTAGAACTCGACATCTTGCTTTGTGTCGTTAATTGGTGTAAGCTTTTGGTGTGTACGGTTTTCTCCGCCATAAGGGAGGTTATTGACTTAGTGAAGAAAACTCTCGAGTTTGGTGCTCGGGGAGTGGAGTAGGGCAAGGAAGGTGTCCTTGTAGCCGAACCACTATAAATCCTTTGTCTCTCGGTTTGATCTTTCCATCTCTCACTCTTTACTTGCTTACTTACTAGCTTTTCATATATTGCTAATATTGTGTGTTGTGCATATATTGGTTTCACATAAAGATCAAACTAGGTTACATTTAAAACATTAATTATACTTTGGTAAAATATAAGTATAAACAATTACTAAGACATATATATATATATATATATATATATATATATATATATATATATATATATATATATATATATATATATATATATATATATATATATATATATATATTAGTACAAACTTGCAATTAAGTGATATATATATGAAATTATAATTTCTATTTAACACTTTAAACAAGTAGTGTATATATATATGATATATGTGAATTAGGTTTGTATCTATACTTTAGCTTCAAAGGTTTTTACAATTAATATCAATTCTTTGAAAAGCAAATTCTTATTAAACGAGAAAGACGCAAAACTATTCAACCCCCCCCCCCCCTTCTAGTTTTCCACAATTGGTACCAGAGCCACGTCTAGCAAGATTTTTAAAATAGACTGTATTTTAAAACTTGTAACGATCTATGGAATTTGAAAAATATTTAGAAGGGGAATTTATGCAACAACCACCATTATTTGAAAATGATCATTTTCTTAAATGGAAAAACAAATTTGAAAATTATGTGAAATCAATAGATCTTGATCTTTGGCATATCATTTCAATTGGTGATCTTAAATCAACCAAAATAGATTTTGAAAATCAAAATAATAATTTTCAAACTAAAATTGATAAAAACACTAAAGCCAAATTACTTATTTTCAAAACTCTACCAAAAGTTAAATATGAAAGATTATTTCATTGTAAAACGGCAAATGATATTTGGAAATGTCTTTTAAAGATTCACCAAGAAGAATGTAAAACCAAAGATGATAAACTTGATATTGCACAAGAAATAGTTAATCTAGAAAATTTAGTAAATAAATATTTAGTTAAAATAAACACTTGTACTACTAGTTCAAATGTGATCATTGAAGGTATCTACAACGAAGAATACACGAACCAAATCCAAAGAAAGAGCGTGAATAAATCATGGTGCAACAAGTGCAAAGAAGACGATGATCCAAGTGAAACTACAAACAAAACATGGAGCGACATGGAAGATGGAATTGATCACCATATAGCATGTGAGGAATGTACAACTACAAAGAAGGTACAATCCAAAACTAAACATTTTTGCTATGATCAATTTATATTAGAATTTTTAAAAATGGAAAATAACTTCAAACATTTTTGCAACATTAACTCAAAAATTAGTTTTAAGAACGAATTTTCAACATCCGCTGAAAACAACTTTGAAAAAGAAATCATTTTAGAAGATAAAATGTCTAGACTTAAAAGTAATATCGAAATCGATCTTGAATGTAAAAAATGTCGAGACTACAAACATGAAATCAAAATTGAAAATGAAAAAGCAAAAACATTGGCAAAATTCGAAAATAGCTCTAAATCTTTAAAATATCTTCTCGACATTCAAAAGCCATTTTATGATAAAACCGGGTTAGGATTTATTATAAATGATCCTTCAACAAATGCTTTAAAACAAATAAAATTTGTTAAATCTAGTGAATAAATTTAGAACTAATACTATTAACATTCATTACTTATTTTTCTAGTCAAGAAAGTCATTGTTTGTTAATTAAAACAAACTATTGATGAATTCTTGTACTTATCGACGACATCCCCATCTTGTGCATTCAAATGCAATGGATGTTCTCATCTAACCATCTAGGACCCATGAGAATCTGGGTACCAAGCTGTTTATCATGTTTAGGTAACTAACGAATGAGGAGTCTATTACGTGTTGATTTTCTCATCTCGCTCTATTACGTTTGACGAATATTGGCTTCTATCACGCTGTTTCACATTCTGCAATTATTTCGCCTATGACGTTCTTGCGGGAATATTCTTGTCTCGGCATTGTGCTATTCACTCTTGGAGCATTGGTTTCATGGTGTATCTGTTACTTTCTCAAGTTGAAGCCTCCTACGTGCTACTTCTTTTAACCTTCACGACTTGTGATGATTGTTGTGATCGATTGAACATCTCGGATCTAGTTCCCTTGATTTCTATTCATGTGAATACTGCTTGGCCACTTCGACATGTTTTGGACTAACTCTTAAGATTTCTTCTATCACCGTCATGCCCACTCTATTTGAAAAGCTGGACCTGAGATAAGTTTTCTTTTCAAAAACTTGTCAATGCTACATTATATTTTAGAATGTTTTTAATTAGTGTGTCAATACGTTCTAACTGATAAGTTGCCATGCTTTTAGATTATTAACACTAATATATGCATACATGATATTAGCATTATTAACCTTCTTGTTGTTTAGTATATTATCATTTTTCTTAATCTTCTATGATCTATAGTAGAATTCTTCCACTTATGCTATATGATCTTACTAGTTGCATTAATAGATATATTATAATTGATACTTGCTTGCAACTTGATATTATGATATTAGTTGCATACATATATACATACATTTATATATATATATATATATATATATATATATATATATATATATATATATATATATATATATATATATATATATATATATATATATATATATATATATATATATATATATATATATATATATATATATACATATATATATATATACACATGTCTATCTTGCATTCATGAACTATTTACCTTGCTCCTTCCTGTCCCATTGCATTTAGATCATAAATATCTATCATTTCACGTTAATATCTTTAGGTATCATTAAAGATGATTATATGTGACGATGGGCGTAATTGATTCTCCTGAGCATGATAAGTTTCCATATCAAACCCCTCACTTGAAACTTCTTGATTATCATGATCAAAACATCATGTTCAAAACTTTTCTCTTTTAGAATGAAATATTTTCTCTAACAACTTATTTGACTAAAATTTCCTTCATAACCATTATTTTACTCAAGAACAAGATTAAAATATATATATTTTTTTTTGTTACACATTAAGAAACAAGATTCAATTTATGTTAGTGTAATACATACTTGAATTTACTTCAAAAACATTGTTGAATAAAACTAAAAACGTTTTGCTTAAAACACATTCAACTCTCTCAAGTGTTATACACTTCTATTGGAAATGACATTTACAATTTAATCAAATCATTTCATGAGAATCATGACATGCCCATATGGATCTTGTTTGTAACAAGTCTTGAAGTCCATATAATCATATCCACCTATTTGTTACTTGTCAACAATCATCAACATGTTTGCTATAGGCTAAATGTTATCATCTTCATATAGTTGCTCATTTAGCTTATTTGGCTTATTGTCTCCTTTGTTGCATATCTTAATTGATAAATTAATAGATAGCATTATTATTAGAAATTAATTGCCTATTTTAATTAATTCTATATCACTCTCTACATTCATGAATAGTATGCCCTATATTGCCTCAAAGAGTTGAACTTACTTGAATCCAAAAACAAAAACACAACCTTTTTGAAAATTTTCTGCCAAAAACCCATTTCTGGCATTCTGGGAATCACCAGATGGGCGGCCCCCTTAATTATATAAGGCGGCCCCCTTAATGATTAAGGGGACCGGCCCCTAATTAAGGGGATCGGTCATCTGATGGTCGGGGATACTGTTTTCTTTATCACTTTTTGACCCACTTCAGCCTATACTTCCCAAAATTCACAAACATATTTTGTCCCATGCTATCCCTCAAAATTTACCTTCCTAAACCACATTTCTCATACACTATAAATACCCTCTTCCCATCATAAATGCCATCACACCCAACCATGTCATCTCCCAACAACCAAAAACCTAAAATTTCAAGAACCGCAAGGATCTCCGTCAAACCCGTTTGGAGGAGGAAACTTGATTCTTGTCAAAACTCAAGTGATGTTGTTCCAAGTCAACCAACTACTAAACCTCAAACCCACAATAATGATTCATCACACAACTTATCACCCACTCATTCCCTCATTCATGCTTCCTCTTATGATGAGCATGCTCAATCACAAAATAACAATCCCAATCTCTCTATCAATACCTCACATGTTGCTCATTCAACAAAAACATCACTCACTCTTGGAGAACCTCTTCCACCCATTTCATGTTTTCATGACTACCCAAGCTCAACCATGTCTCCACCACCAAGAGTACCACCACCACATCCTACAACCTCACATGCCACTCCTATGTTGCATGTTCAAACCTTCACCCAAGACAACTACCATGTTCCACCATCATCACCTTCCTCCGAACACTTGAAGTTCGTTGAGGAGCTAAAAGAGGCTCATGAGCTTAGTGCTCTTTTAGCATTACATCTTGCGCAACGCAATTTGGATCCACCCCAATCAAGCTCACCATCATCACCACATAACATCAACCAAATTGAGAAGCATGTTAACAATTACCCTTGTTGCATCTTCCTTCAACAACAAACCATTGCTTTGAATGAGCACTTTACTTGGATTGAGTATCTTCTTACTAGATCTCAACAAACACCATCACTTGAACAACATCAAAACCCTCAACCAACAAACCCAACTTCAAATCCACCACCTACAAGCTCCACATCTCCAAACTCACCAACATCCATGCAACCAAAAGTTTATCTCCACTAAACCACTAAGCATTTTACATGCTTATGTTTCTCATTTTCAAATAAAACACCTCAACCATTTTGGGATTCAAGAAAGTTTGATGACACTCTTTGTTGGCACAATAGGATATTCTACCTTGCATTAGAATTCTATCATTATGGCTTTTGTAACAATGATTATGTGGTTGACATAATCATCTTGAATTAATGAATGCTTTTATATGTGTTTTAAATTCTTCATTGCCATGCTTACTATTAGTTGTTATTATGCTATATGTATTTGCTTGTGTCTCTAATATTTTTTCTTGCAAGAATTCCATATCTCGAACCCTTGGTGCCCTCAAACGAGGGGGAGCATACATCAAGGGGGAGCCTTTACCTTATAGGCTTAAACCTTTTTGATTTTACAAAAAGGGGGAGAAGAGAATATAAACTCACTAAATACTTGTCTAAAAATTAATTTTTGGATTTAATGAGTTTAGGTTTTGTAATCATCAAAAAGGGGGAGATTGTTGATATAAATAAATGACTAAAAACGTTATTCATATCTTTCGATATCTCTATGTTTTGATAATCACAAAACGTAAACTCATCAAACCAAAGGTTATGACGTAAACAAGTATTTAGTAGTAAATACTCACTTTCACCATTTAATCACTTAAGGTATGAATAAACAAAGTGATTAGTGCATTATAAGATCAAAGGAAATCTTGTCTTAAGACATAACATTTTATAAAATGATTTTAACATTTTATATATATTTGTAAATCATTTTTTGTAAAGCTTTATTAAACCACAAAAATATGATTTCAAATTTACAACCAAAAAGGGCAAATTTTATCCAGAGAATCTTTTCAAACGTTCAGGAGGGCGGCCCCCTTAATTTTACTAGGCGGCCCCCTTAATCATTAAGGGGACCGGCCTACAATTAAGGGGACCGGCACGCTCCCGAACAGTAAAATCTGGCCCTTTAAATGCTGGATCATTTTGCACATTTTCCTTACCTTTTTGCACCAGAAACTTTCAGATCTAAACATCCATTTCCTTTCTCTAAATAATCCTTTGATCTTATATACTTTGATCTTTGTTTCAAAGTGATTCAAGCCTCAACATTCAAAGTGCAAAGAGAAGAATACTTCTATTAGAAGTATTACAACTTAGTATCATCTTGCTATCTAAGTTGCTTGTTTATATTTTCTTGTAAATCTTTCATTCATTGGTGAATAAGGTGTATGTATTAGTTAGCTAGATTTAGTTGAAGAATCTAGAATTGGTGTAAGAGTAAAGTGGAACTTGAAGTGGAGAAGAAGGGTTAGATAGTATTGGTGATAGGAGATTGTAGTAATAAGAACTTGTTGTGAAGATATTGAGGGTTACAAGTGAAGAAGACTTGAAGACATTAGTAGATTGAAGTTGTGAAGACTTTAGTAGCTTGAAGGCGTGAAGACATTAGTGGCTTGAAGGTGTCAAGACATTAGTGGCTTAAAGGTGTGAAGACATTAGTGACTTGAAGGTGTCAAGACATTAGTGGCTTAAAGGTGTGAAGACATTAGTGACTTGAAGGTGTCAAGACATTAGTGGCTTAAAGGTGTGAAGACATTGGTGGCTTGAAGGTGTCAAGACATTAGTGCCTTGAAGGTGTGAAGATACTTGTGGTGTGAAGTGGTATTGAAGTAGTGTAAAGGGGTGAAGAAGAAGTGGTGTGATATTTGGTGTGAGATTGGTTCTAGCTACGATTAGAACTCGACATCTTGCTTTGTGTCGTTAATTGGTGTAAGCTTTTGGTGTGTACGGTTTTCTCCGCCATAAGGGAGGTTATTGACTTAGTGAAGAAAACTCTCGAGTTCGGTGCTCGGGGAGTGGAGTAGGGCAAGGAAGGTGTCCTTGTAGCCGAACCACTATAAATCCTTTGTCTCTCGGTTTGATCTTTCCATCTCTCACTCTTTACTTGCTTACTTACTAGCTTTTCATATATTGCTAATATTGTGTGTTGTGCATATAATGATTTCACATAAAGATCAAACTAGGATACATTTAAAACATTAATTATACTTTGGTAAAATATAAGTATAAACAATTACTAAGACATATATCTATATATATATATATATATATATATATATATATATATATATATATATATATATATATTAGTACAAACTTGCAATTAAGTGATATATATATGAAATTATAATTTCTATTTAACACTTTAAACAAGTAGTGTATATATATATGATATATGTGAATTAGGTTTGTATCTATACTTTAGCTTCAAAGGTTTTTACAATTAATATCAATTCTTTGAAAAGCAAATTCTTATTAAACGAGAAAGACGCAAAACTATTCAACCCCCCCCCCCCTTCTAGTTTTCCACAGTTTCACTCCTAAATGTTGTAAAAAATTTTAAATTTAGCGCTAAAATTACACTAACAAGTATTTCTCATAGTTTTATTACACACCTACCATCAAACAAGCAAACTCAAGCGAAAGTGTATCTATAATGTATCATTATTTTACCCTCCCCTTACACTTAGGATGAACATTGTCCCCAATGTTCAAGTAAAGAATGTAAAAGTGAAATAAATAAAAAGAATGAAATCAAATACTCCCCTGATTCGCTCGGTATGGATAATAAGGTGGCCAGGTTAGATCTTCCTCCAAGAAAATGAACAATCAAAGCTTCCCTTCCAGAATATAAATCATCTTCTTGTCATACATAACCTGTAAAACCTGTGAAAACAGACAAGGCAACCTCGCGTAAAATCGGAGGCAATCTATATATGCTAACAAATCCTAGAAAGCAAAGTAAGATATAATGCTTGTGGAATGATGTTTGCGGATCTCCTGGAGATTATAAAACTAAAGATTTAACAAAAACTTTAAGACTCCGTTAGAAAAACAAAACTGGTAAAATTTCCAGAATTTTACACGTGACGCCGTCAGGAATTTCTTCCTGACGCCGTCAGAAGTGACCTGCAGAAATTCTTATGTTAAGTTTCCGGAAAATTTCTGGAAAAACTTCATCCTACTTCCTGGAAAATCCTGCAAAACATCATTATGACTCGATACAAGCATTTGACTCTAACAAATACGAATATACATGTTCACTTAATATTGTGGAGATTCATGATCGAGTTTGTTTCTTAAAAACATATTTGGGGTTTCCCCTTACACTTATCTTTTGCGAAATACCTTTGGATGAAGTTAAGACTAAGCCAAACAACAAAATAAAGTATTTTCACCATTGTAGTTTTGAAACATGATCTACCAACAATAAAAATAATGCATGCATACGGAAGCAAATAACAAACAAACAAAAAAATCACACAAAACATGGGTTGCCTCCCAAGAAGCGTTTTTCTTTATTTACGAGTCTTGTAGCTAGACTCAAGGTCATGGGTTCCTACGTGACCTCATCATCAAACGTTACATCCTCCTCACTAATCATTTCATTACTATTTTCTTTATAATGTTTTACACGTTGTATGTTGACAGTAAATTATCTACCTTTATCGTCTAATAACACAACGGCTCCAGTTTTAGAGGAACTTTTCACCATAAATGGTCCATACCATCTAGACTTGAGTTTCCCTGGAAATAACCTTAACCGAGAGTTGTACAATAGGACTTTGTCCCCTTCTGAAAATTCCTTGGGTTTCTTAATTCTTTGGTCATGCCATCTTTTTGCCCTCTCTTTATATGTAATGGAGGACTCATAAGCTTCTAATCTAAGCTCATCAAGCTCGTGTAATTGCAATAACCTACTGGTTCCGGCAATTTTATAATCTAAATTACATGCCTTAAGCACCCAATAAGCCTTATGTTCTAATTCTACCGGCAAGTGACATGCCTTACCGTACACCATGCGAAACGGGGTCGTTCCAATAGGTATCTTGTAGGCGGTTCGGAATGCCCATAAGGCCTCGTCGAGTTTAAATGACCAGTCTTTTCTATTCTGACTAACCGTTTTTTCTAGTATTCTTTTAATAGCCCTGTTTGTGTTTTCGACCTGGCCATTGGTCTGTGGATGATAGGCGGTGGAAAATCGATGGGACACCCCATACCTCCTCATGACCTTTTCCATTTGTGCATTGCAAAAGTGGGTTCCCCTATCACTGATGAGGGCTTTAGGAATCCCGAACCTAGCGAAAAGTTTTTTTAGGAAATGAATAACCACCCTGGCATCATTGGTCCTAAGGGCTTGTGCCTCTACCCATTTTGAAACATAATCGATGGCAACTAAAATGTTCATTCCCCCTGAAGATGGAAAGGGTCCCATGAAGTCAATTCCCCAGACATCGAAAACCTCACATACTTGTATAAAATTCTGAGGTGCTTCATCCCTATGTGATATGTTCCCGGCCCGTTGACATGCATCGCATGCTTGTACCATTTATTTGACATCCCGAAAAATTGTGGGCCAATAGAATCCCGCGTCGAAAATCTTTCTGGCGGTAGTGCTTATCCCATGATGGCCTCCAGAGGGGCCAGAGTGACATTCTCTCATGATTTTTACTGCCTCACTTTCCGAAACACAACACCTGATTATTTCATCAGGACACCTCCGGAATTGAAATGGTTCATCCCAGAAGTAGTATTTTAGTTGGGAAAAGAACCTTTTCCTTTCGTATCTAGTCATGTGTTCTGGAATGAGTCTACTTGCGAGGTAGTTGGAAAAATCGGCGTACCAAGGCTCAGAATCTGTCATTGACATGATTTGTTCGTCAGGAAATGAATCTCGAATCTCACTTCGATCGTGCTCATCAGAGGGATTTTCAAGACGAGATAGATGATCTGCGGCCAGATTTTTTGCCCCCCTTTTATCACGAATTTCAACATCAAATTCTTGTAACAACAAGATCCACCGAATTAGTCGTGGCTTAGCATCTTGCTTAGCAAAAAGATATCGAAGAGCCGAGTGATCAGTGAAAACGACTGTCTTTGAAAGGACAAGATATTGACGGAATTTGTCGAATGCGAATACCACGGCTAACAATTCTTTTTCAGTGGTAGAGTAATTCTCTTGAGCAGGATTCATGGTTTTGCTAGCGTAGTAAATAGGTTGGAATAGCTTGTCACGCCGTTGGCCTAATACAACCCCGACAGCGAAATCGCTAGCGTCGCACATGATTTCAAACGGTAACTCCCAGTTGGGTGTAATCATGATCAGAGCTTGTGTGAGCTCTTTTTTCAAGAGATCGAATGCATCCTTGCATTCTTGAGAGAAATCGAAAGGAGCATCCTTCATTAGCAATTGGGTCATTGGCTGAGCTATTTTGGAGAAATCTTTGATGAATCTCCGATAAAATCCGGCGTGCCCCAAGAAGCTGCGTATTGCTTTAACATTCGTGGGATACGGTAACTTGGATATAGCTTCAACTTTAGCTTGGTCCACTTCTATCCCATTCCCTGAGATCTTATGTCCTAACACAATCCCTTCTTTTACCATGAACTGACATTTTTCCCAGTTTAACACCAAGTTGGTTTCCTTACAGCGTTTAAGCATTTTTTCTAGATTAGTAAGACAGCGGTCGAAAGAGTTCCCGAAGACCAAAAAGTCATCCATGAAAATTTTCATGCTGTCTTCCATAAGTTCGTGGAAAATTGCGGTCATGCATCGCTGAAAAGTGGCGAGGGCATTACACAGCCCAAAAGGCATTCTTTTGTAGGCGAACGCTCCATAAGGGCAAGTAAACGTGGTCTTTTCTTGGTCCTCAGGTGCTATGGGGATTTAAAAATATCCTGAGAATCCATCCAAGACACAATAGTACTCGTGCCCAGACAATCTCTCCAACATTTGGTCAATGAATGGTAAGGGAAAGTGATCTTTCCTTGTGGCATCATTGAGCTTTCTATAATCGATGCATACCCGCCAGCCAGTAACCGTTCTCTGGGGTACCATCTCACCCTTGTCGTTCTTAACCACAGTCATTCCTCCCTTCTTTGGTACAACTTGTACAGGACTAACCCACGGGCTGTCCGAGATTGGGTAAATCAATCCTGCATCCAGGAGTTTGATGACTTCTTTCTTCACAAATTCCTTAATTTTGGGATTCACCCGCCTCTGGGGTTGCACGGTAGGTTTATAATCTTCTTCCATGAGAATCTTATGCGTGCAAAAAGTTGAGTTAATCCCCTTAATGTCGGCTACACTCCATGCAAGCACTCCCTTATATTTCTTTAGGACTTCTAAGAGCTTACCTTTTTGTTCATGTTCGAGGGAAGAGTTTATGATTACCGCCAGTTGGTCCTCTCCTTGAAGGAAGGCATACTCTAAATGGCTAGGGAGTTCCTCAAGTTCTAGCGTAGGGGGTTCGATAATAGAAGGCTTGAGCTTATTTTCGGGTTTTCGGAGTTCGAGATGTTCGGTGGCCTCATGTCTAGGGTAGAAGGAGACTGCTCCAACATCCTCCATCTTTTCACCCTCCAACAAGGGGAGAAAACTCTCATCCCGTAACCAGCCTTCCTCGATCTGTTCATCAACACAATCATCAATGACATCCGTGAGTTCATCGACCTCTCCAATGAAATAGAGCCGGTTAGCTGCTTCGAGAGAGAGATCCATAGTGTCCTTAATGTCGAAGGTTAAGCTATCGGCTCCTACTCGTAAGGTTAACTTGCCGTCATGAACATCAATGACTGCACGAGCGGTAGCAAGAAATGGTCTCCCTAAGATGATGGGTAACAAATCATCCTCCTCCATCTCCAAGATTACGAAGTCAACCGGGAATTTGAATTTCCCAACCTTGACTAGCACATTCTCGCATATCCCTATGGGGTGTTTGATTGATCTCTCAGCTAGTTGGATATTCATATGGGTAGACTTTAATCCAGAGTATCCTAGTTTAAGGAACATGGAGTGGGGCATGAGGTTGATACTCGCCCCTAAATCGGCAAGAGCATTCTTAATCGATAAAGATCCGATGGAACAGGGCAAGGTGAAGCTACCTGGATCGTCTACCTTTTTTGGTAACCCTCGATGGGTCACCACTGAGCATTCTTCCCCCATAGTCACGAGACCCTCGAGTTTCTTGCGGTTGGAGAGTAATTTTTTAAAGTACGTGTTATACTTCGGCATGTGATAGCAAGCATCAAGGAGGGGTATGGTGATCACTGAGTCTTTAAGATATGACAAGAATCTTTTATTATCGTTCTCAGTTTTCTGGTTTTTTAGTCGGGATGGAAATGGGATTCTCACAGGCTGGTTAGGCGGGGTTGATGGGGAGGGGATCACCACGGGAGGTTATTCGGGAGCCTCGCTGCTCACACCATCCTCCTCTTCGCGAGGCTTGTTTGGGTCGGGGGTGATAGGGTGCGAGATCGGGTAAGGGGGGTCCTTGGTCGTTGTTCCAGCTCGAGTGGTTATCGCGAGCATAGGGTCTTTTTGGCTTACTGACGGCATTTCTAGGTTATCGAGGGTGGAGTTAAGCTTGTTAAACCATTCTCCAATGTCATTCTGCTGCTCATCGACGAGTTCATCAAGACCTTTTAATTGCAAGCCTTTTTCTTGAGTGAAGTGACCAAGGTCATCTTCAAAAGTACTCCTGATTTCAAATTCAGGGCCCTCCTCTCCTTCTTTTCTTTTCACCAGATTTCCCCAGAGGGTGTAATCGTCGTTTTGGTAAAAAGGCAAAAGGGAGGGATCAGCATAGATGTCACCTCCTGACAAGCATGCATGCTCAATTGTGGGTCCTCCTCCGCATTCCTCTACCTCGTGCGGGCCCCCACAATAGTCGCAGATCAAGTAAGGATTTGAAAGTTGTTTAGGTAACTGCGACCCAGCTAAGTATTCCATTCTTTTGTGAATTTTTCTTAACCGATCTGAAGATGTTGAAGTGATTTCAGATATGCTGGCAGTCGACTCAGGTTCATCCCAAGTGTCATCCTGGTCTTGAGCATATTCCTCAATCCTATCCCATCCTTCCTCGGCACTAAGATTGGCTAATCTCCCTTTTCTAGAATTGTTGATTCCGTTCCGATCATTTGAGGAGACATTGTCGTAGAAGATTTGGACCAAAAGCCAAAGTTCGATGCCATGATGGGGAACTTGTATTATTAAATCCTTGAATCTAATCCACGATTTATGGAAGGGTTCGTCCTTCCCTTTTCGGAAGCGGAGGATCCTATCTCTAAATGCTGAAGTTTTCCCAGCTGGAAAGAACTTCTCATAGAACTTGGATATGAGTTGCTCCCATGTGAAAATAGATTCGGAAGGAAGTTTATTGTACCACTCTTGGGCTTTTTCGTAGAGGGTGAAAGGGAAGAATCATAATCGAGACGTGTCTCAGCTAGTAGCCCCATCCGTATGGAGGGTGTCTACTATTTTCAAGAAGTCCTTGATGTGTTGAATTGGGTCATCATCATCTAACCCACAAAACTTGCACACACTTTGGACAAGCCAAACGTCGGTCGCATGCAAGACCTCATTGGTGTGTTCGTTTGGGTAGACAATGACGTTTGAGAAACCACGAGGATTTGGGGAGGAGTAGTCCTTAAGGCGCTTAGGAATGGGAGTTGCGGGGGTACTTATCTCGTTGTTGGATTGAGAGCTAGAGGTTGTAAGGGGATTTTCTGAATTTTCTTCAGAAAGGAGCGCATCAAAATCGATGGCTATGCTAGATGGTTCAGGTGTTGAGTGAGATCTTCTTAGCCTACGCTTTTCTCTATATGGTTCTGCATAAGGCAAAACAAGGTCTCTAGCGGAACTACGACTCCTAGTGATTCTAAGGTTAGAGAATTCGTCAGTTGCCATAATGGCGGATGGTGGAGATTACGAATAAAAACACAAAGAAATAAGATAGACTAAAGAAAACCTAAAAATAAAAATAAAATCTTACTAGAAAGGAATCTAGCAAGTAGACCTGATAAAAAGAAATTCTAACCTAGACAATAACTATTCCCCAGGCTGCGGTGCCAAAAACTTGATGCGTAGGGATTGCACCAGGCTTTACCTCTCAAGGGATCTTGAGAAGCTTACAACCCCCACCAGGCAGTGTACCTGATCGTTGTAGTATAGTATAGTGACAAGTACCAGGGGATTTATCGTTCAACTTGGGAATAGTGTCGCTAGGATTAGAAAACCTAAAGAGTAGGTCTAGAGATGAGGGATGATTCTTTTTGTATTTTTATGTTTTATGAAAAGCAATTAAAAATCTCGGTTTTTGAAGGAGTGGGTGGAATTAGTTGCTAATCAACTAGCCCAATTACTAAGATGCAATCAAAATAAAATACTAAAATTGAAAATAAACTAAATTAAACTAAAGGTGTGAGCAATATATGGGAGAATTGTGTTTACTTAGGTTTCACTACTCCCTAGATATCTTTTACAGGTTAATTACTTGTTACAGTTGCGTGGATGACGGATTGTATTCCTTAATACCATTAATGGGGTGACGTACTTACTTCCCTAATCCTATAAGCGCCTACTTCACTCCTATGTAGAGCCGGCTAAGAAGCTCCTAATATGGGATCACTAGAATTTTCTTATGCATTAAATACAATCATAAAAACCTAGTACACATCGGTTCATGTTTCTTAAGACGTTCAAGCAAGTTACACAATGGAGATCTGCCAGTTTTCTTAAGCCTAACATTGAAATCATTCATCCATTACAACTATAAACAAACAATCAACCTATAATTAACATCTAGGTTTCATTACATCTAAGCAAACACATGAAAGATCTAGCCTAGCATGTTGAAATCAAGACAAGCATAAGATATATTCAAACAACACATAGACATATTGATTGAATTGAAAGAGGACTTATCTTAATTGAACATGAAAGGTTTCAAGGGGTGAAAACCCTTGAAAATACTGTTACAAACGACCTAGGGTTTATTAGGTTCGACCCTAGTATTCTCCACACAAGTTCCTCTCTTAATGAATGAAAAATAGAAAAGTATATATAGATTTTGTGAGGTGACGGTGTCAAGAGTAAATTTCTGACACCGTCATCTCGCCGCCAAATAAATTCTCGGACTGCCTATATCTGGGTTTGACACCGTCACGTGTATTCCATTTGCAGGCCGTCACCAAAATTGTTCTTGACGCCCTTTTCTTGACGCCTTCAGGTGTTCTCTGGGTCGTCATGGATTTTACTCATGACGCCGTCAAAATTTCCTTCTTGACGCCGCCAGGTACTGTTCTCAGCATGGAAAATTAAGTCTTTGTCGTTTTCTTCACTTTTATGCTCCAAAAACGTCCAAAATGCTTCCTTTTCCAGAATTCACTCCCAAAGTACCTAAAATTACAAAAGGAACGATTTAGGGCAATATTTGATCAAATAAATTCAATTCCGGGCTTAAATTACCCCCTAAAAACGGTTCATTTTTCGCCTCATCAGTTATACTACCCCGCCAACCTGCGAATCCGAATAGGTCAACCCGAACATGACTCGATTGCCACTCCTAGGTGCATCGAGAAACTTGATGGATCTGGTAAGGGTCTTCGATTTCTAGCTTCGCTTCATCGAAGAGTCGTTCAACTTTAGGTATCCCAACCTAGGTTAGACTATGGGTGTATGTAATTAAGTATGGGTTTTTTTTATAGTTTTTATATGCTTATGTAACTATTACTTAGTAATTGTCACTCATATTAGCGATGCGGGTTCGCTAACCATTGGATTTCAACGAAATTCAAATAGTAGGTTGAAGACACATAGGTCTAGGATCTCACAAGAGTAATCTTGAAACGGAGCTTCCAGGAAAGAGATATACGTTCTCGAAGTTTCTGATCTGGTGGTTGTGTTCTTTGTCGTTTTCGGTTATCGTTCGACTATCATTGTGTAGATTACAAAGTTCAAGGTTTCTAGGTTTACGAGTCAAGATTACTTGGGCAACAAGGTTCTTGAAGTTTTCTTGCAAGGAGGTGGATCGATTCTCTTAGGGTTATAGGAAATCGTTTTATTTTGTCGAGAGGTTCTTGGAGTTTCGGTTTAGAGCTTCAAAGGTGACAAAGTTTTGCAAGAGTTTCAATTTCAAGGTTTTAGTTTATAGATAGTTACTTGGTGGTGAAGTTTAATCAATTTGAGCAAGGGTTTCATCAAAGGGTTTCTTTGATCGATTTTGTTCAAGGTTTTTTTATTAGGGTTCTTCTATCATCAAGGGTTTGTCGACTAGTTTGTTACTTGGGTTCTAAGTTTTAGGTTTGATAGGGTTTAATCGACAAAAGATTTACTTCAAATGGTTTTTCGGGTTAGTCGATTTCTTGTTAGGGTTTCCTACAAGGGTTGAGTCGATTGAAGAGCGAAGAAAATCAATATTTTGAAGGGTTGCACACACGGTACTTGTTAATCAATTTCAGGTGAGGTTTTTCACTAGTTTCAATCGAGTTTACAAGGGTTTACAGGATGTCAACGGTAAAGTTTAACATTTTCATGTTTGGGAGCATGGTTTTCTTTGAGAATGGTCGGTATAGGGATATTCTCAAAGGGTTTGGTTTAGGTATGGGTTCAACGCAAACGTTGCATGTACTTGAGTCTGAGGTGGAACCACAGGAAGATCTTGGATTTTAGGTGGAACCTCTAGGGAGTTGCGATATGGGTGATGGTTCACAGGGATTCCAGACTCAAGATTTTATCGCCTATCAGTTTGTGCACGATAACCACTGATACGCGGGATTGCGCCCCCGCAACAGGTTTTACCTCTCAAGGGATCTTGAGAAGCTTGAAATCACTGCCAGGCAGTGTACCTGATCGTTGTAGTATAGTATAGTGACAAGTACCGGGGGATTGATCATTCAACCCAGGAATAGTGTCGCTAGGATTAGAAAGCCTACTAAACTAGGTCTAGAGGTGAGGGATGATTCTTTTTGTATTTTTTATATTTTATAAAAGCAAGTAAAATCTCGGGTTTTAAAGGAGTGGGCGGAATTAGTTGCTAGACAACTAACCCAATTAACTACAGATGCAATCAAAATAAAATAAAAAGAAATGAAATAAACTAATGTAGTGGAAACAATAATAAGAGAAGATGTGTTTACTTAGACTTCATTACTCCCTAGATATCTTTTACCGGTTGATTAGCTTGTTACAATTGCATGGATGACGGGTTATATTCCTTAATACTAGTCGTAGGGCCGTGTACAATATTCCTTAACTCTATAAGCTCCTACTTCACTCCTATGTCGAGCCGACTAAAAGCTCCTAACATGGGATCACTAGAATTCACTTATGCATTAAATACAACCAAAAATCGTAGTACACCTCCGATCATGTTTCTTAAGACGTTCAAGCAAGTTACCAATGGAAGTCGGCCAGTTTTCTTAAGCCTAACATCGAATACAATCATCCACAACAATTATAAACAAACCATCAACCAATAATCAACATCTAGGTTTCACTACATCTAAGCAAACACAATAAAAACCTAGCCTAGCATGTTAAAAGAAAGACAAGCATAAGGTAGAATCAAACAACACATATACATATTGAATGATTATTGGAAGACTTATCTTTATTCAAACATGGATGAAAGAAGGGTTTGAAACCCCTACAATATGATAAAAATTCGACCTAGGGTTTGTGGTAAAGTTCCTCCTAATGTTCCATACACTTTATGAATGAAAAATTGGATATATATATATATATATATATATATATATATATATATATATATATATATATATATATATATATATATATATATATATATATATATAGAATACATTGATAAGGCAAAAAATGAACCGTTTTTAGGGGGTCATTTAAGCCCGGAATTGAATTTATTTGATCAAATATTGCCCTAAATCGTTCCTTTTGTGATTTTAGGTACTTTTGGAGTGAATTCTGGAAAAGGAAGCATTTTGGACGTTTTTGGAGCATAAAAGTGAAGAAAACGGCAATGTCTTAATTTTCCTTGCTGGGAACAGTACCTGACGGCGTCAAGAACATTTTGATGACGCCGTCAAGAGTAAAAGTGGTGACGATCCAGAAGAAACGTGACGGCGTCACCCAAGGCCGTCACGTGTTAACTTGTCAAAACTTGCGCGCGAAGTAGCTGATATTGTTTTGGTCATAACTTTTGCATACGAACTCGGATTTAGGTGATTCAAAAGCCCACGCGAAGAGGACGAAGAGATCTACAATTTGGTAAAAAGATGGTCATGACGCCGTCAAGAGTAACGGGCTGACGCCGTCAAGATGGGCCGACAGAAAATTAGCCTATAAATATAACATCATAACTTCACTTTTTCTAAGCCCTAAACCCTAAGGTCGATTCCTGGGTTTAGGTAGGTGTTTTTCCAGCAACTTAGAGGGTTTCAATCACTCCATAAACATCATGTATTGGTTTGATGATTCTATCTCAACTATGTCTTTCATTATTATTGTTGATTGTCCTTCTTTGATTATGTTTTGTTAATTTACCTTGTGTCTACTTGTGTTTATGTGAAACTTGTATATAATTGATTAGATCTTATTGATTCCTCGTTGATGTTTGTGTCTATCTTCATCAATTAGGGCGTGACACTTCGATAGATCTAATTGGTTTAGCTTATAATTCTTGATTCCTATTGTCTTTTGTTTGGTTGATTGTATTCGATGTTAGGCTTAAAAAAACTGGCAGATCTCCATTGTGTAACTTGCTTGAACGTCTTAAGAAACATGAACCGATGTGTACTAGGTTTTTATGGTTGTATTTAATGCATGAGCGAATTCTAGTGATCCCAAGTTAGGAGCTTCTTAGCCGGCTCGACATAGGAGTGAAGTAGGAGCTTATAGGATTGGGGAAGTAAGTACGCCACCCCATGAATGGTATTAAGGAATACAACCCGTCAATTAAAACAATGTGTGACAATTCAATAGGTAGAATTGGATAGCTAGCAAGGAGTAACATATCATGGGTAGACATGCTTCACTTATCTTGTAGAACCCTAGTTTACTTTTCTTGTTAATTAGTTTAATTAGTAGCTTTTGGGTTAGTTGATTAGCAACTAATTCCGCCCCTCCTTCCAAAACCCAAGAATTTTAATTGCTTTTCATAAAATATAAAAATACAAAAAGAATCATCCTTCACCTTTAGACCTAGTTAGATTAATTTCAATCCTAACGACACTATTCCTGAGTTGAACGATCAATCCCCCAGTACTTGTCACTATACTATACTACAACGATCAGGTACACTGCCTGGTGGGGGTTGTAAGCTTCTCGAGATCCCTTGAGAGGTAAAGCCTGGTGCAATCCCTACGCATCAAGTTTTTGGCGCCGCAGCCCGGGGAATAGTTATTGTTTAGTTTGAAATTTATTTTGATTAGGTCTACTCATTAGATTCCTTTTTAGTGAGATTTTTATTTTCTTTTTATTAGCTTTCTCGTAGTCTATCTTTTCTTTGTGTATTTGTTCGTAGAAACCTTTCCATTGACTCTTCCGTTCACTATTATGGAGAATGCGATTCCACCATACTACCGACCACGTAACCCATTCTACCCTAATGACATCTTGATGTTCAAACAATATCGAGATGAACCCATATATGATGCATGGACTCGTTTTAAAATTTTACTCCGAATAGTCCCTCATCATAGTTTCGCTTTAGCATCCCTAACCCAAACCTTTTACTATCGTGTCAACCGATGTGACCAAATGTGCATTGAGGATTTTGCCAATGGGGACTTTAGGGAATTAAATGCTGAAGAAGCATGGGATGCCATAGAAGATTGTGCCTAATATTATTATAGAGTAGACAACCCAACAAATGTTAGTGCAAGTCAATTGACCACAAATTTCAAGGATAATGAAACAAGTTTGTTTGGGGATGGGGGTAGAGTTGAGCCACCTAGCTGCATGTCATGGTTAGGCACTACCATGATACGAGATGAACACATAGGTGATCTTGACACCATAAGCCCGCTAAATACCCCACAAGTCCTACCATCATTTGAGGCACCCACACCGCCCGTGAGTTACCCGAAAGAAATAGAAGAGACTTTAGGAATCCCAATTGACGTAAAACCCTTGGACCAAGCACCACTAGAGGATATAGGTTTGAACACTTGTAGTGATAACCTTACTCCTAGTTCTAGGGAATTTCCTAATGTTGATGAACCAGAACCTCAACCTTTACACAACTATCCATCCTTAGATATACATCTAGGAGACAAAAGAGGAACCAACCCACCCATCAACCAATATTATCCGGGTAGTTTTAGGATGAAGGAAGCCATTCACTCACCCCCCTTCACCTCACGTGGCATATTTCCACCCTAAGGGTGTGTATCACTACTTCCACCCACACTTAATCCTAAGTGTAGGGAAAACCTCCCCTATTTCTGTTAAATAAGTGTAGAGTCAGGCTCGTGACTCGAACAAAAACAAGCGCTTCTTGGGAGGCAACCCATGTATTTAATTGTTTGATGTTTTTATTTTATTTGTTTGTTTGTGTCATATATGCTTAATCATAGTTGTTTAATTTTCATGTTTCGAATAATTTGTGAAAATGCTTTATTTTGTTTTTAACCTCGTCTTAATTGCATATAAAGGTATTTTACAAAAAGATAAGTGTAGGGAAATTTATATTTTGTTAAAAAGAACTAAATTCGAACATGAAAACTTCACAATTCATGATTAGCATATATTCTATCTTGTTTGTGTGTCAATAATTGTGGATATGTTTTATGAGTTCCTATTTGTAATTCATTCCACAAGTATCCTATCCTTTTGTTGCTTTGTCTTGTTTCTATTTCTAAGTCTGGAATTACATCTAGTTGTGATTTTTGTTCGGTTTAATGCTTTGGTTTTTGTGTTTGTTGATTACAGGACAAGAAGATGATTTTTATTTCTGGAGGGAAGCTTTCAACGTTCATCTTCTTGGAGGTAGATTTAACCATGTTGTCACATTATCCACGGTGAACAAATCAGGGAGTATTAGTTTCTTTCATTCTTATTTATTTTTACTTTTACATCTTTTATCTAGAACATTAGGGACAATGTTCGTTTTAAGTGTAGGGAGGGTATATTAGAAACTATTACTCCACTTGGTTTTTGTTTTGTTTGATAGTGAATGTGTAATAAAACTGAGAGAAATATTTGTTAGGGCAATTTTAGCACCAAATTTAAAAATTTTTGCAACATATAGGAGTGAAACTTTAGTCTTAATAAGCGTCTCATGGATAGGAGTTGTATGACTAGCACAAAAACCATACCACTCAAAAATTTCCACCCCAAAAATGTGAGGTTCGCCTTTAGATCTTTAGGAAAAAGCATTCATTGTTGGTGCTTGTGAGTGTACCGGTAGCATTTAGATTCTAGAACTTGTGATAGCGATGCATCCCGAGACCGCTAGTGAGACTACATTCGTGTAGTTAGGATTTACTACATGATAAGAGGCATTAGGATAACCCTTGTTCTACACCTGTAATATAATTACATTGACTTCTTAGGTCAAGTAATTCTCTCACACCTTTGCGTTGTACTCATTTTTAGTACACGATACCCCTAGTACACCCCTCCGAGCCTATCTTTTCGTTTCTAACTTTAAGCATTTTACTTAAAGGAAGAATTTGTTTACAATCCACCCCAAATGTGCAACCAAATCGCCTTAGCCTTCCTTGTATGCACTCATCTTTAGTGCATTATTGTTAATTATTTAAACCCTTTGTTAGTTGTCTAATTGATTACATGGTTGCTAAGTCGAGTCATATCTTGTACATATTATTTTGGGACAATTGGGACTCATGGGTAAAGTACTTGTGTTATGGAGTAATGGGGAAAAACATCATATATTACCCCATATGTGCGTTAATATTTAAAAGTACTCCAAGTGTTTTGATTATCTTGATTCGAGTCATTAGAATAGTTGATTGTAAAGTATGTAAAAGTTCAAGTGTAGGGAGGAAACGAGCTCCCTTTGATGTATTATTTTGGATGGTAGAGTAAAAGTGTATGAAAAAAAAAATAGACAAAGAAAAGAGAAAAACATACGGGCTACCACCCATTTCTTTTATTTATGTTTAAGTCAAATAGTGTCTTGAAAATCCAAAAAGAGTTGTGGTTAGTTTAAGTTGAGTCGAGTCTTGGCTTAGCAACGCCTCATTGTACATGTAGTTAACTAAGACAATTGACTTGCCACCAGTAAAGACTGCCTATATCCAACAAAACCGTGTATTCCATATCCCTACACCTAACGTTATAACCCTTTAAAAGACCTCTTTGATAGTTTATCCTAGGTGCTTATGCCAAGTGGTGGAGGTTTGATCCTTTCCCAAGCCTATGGTAATCTATTTGCTATGACAGGTAGAGAGTGATATTTCTCCATTTCCAATTATGACATATAAATTTACAACACCCGAGAGATGAGAGTATCCAAATACTTAATGTGAGGTGCTAGTGTATAATTTCCGTGCTTGTTTTGACTAAGGTGGAATGATCATTTGTTGTAATTACTTTTATATTAGTGTTAAATGACCCCTAACTTGTATTTTTATTGGTGGAAAAGCTCATTTGCTTGAGGACAAGCAAATCTCAAGTGTAGGGATATATGATAAGGCTAAAAATGAACCGTTTTTAGGGGGTCATTTAAGCCCGGAATTGAATTTATTTGATCAAATATTGCCCTAAATCGTTCCTTTTGTGATTTTAGGTACTTTTGGAGTGAATTCTGAAAAAGGAAGCATTTTAGACGTTTTTGGAGCATAAAAGTGAAGAAAACGGCAAAGTCTTAATTTTCCTTGATGGGAACAGTACCTGACGGCGTCAAGAGCATTTTGATGACGCCGTCAAGAGTAAAAGTGGTGACAATCCAGAAGAAACGTGACGGCGTCACCCAAGGCCGTCACGTGTTAACTTGTCAAAACTTGCGCGCGGAGTAGCTGATATTGTTTTGGTCATAACTTTTGCATACGAACTCGGATTTAGGTGATTCAAAAGCCTACGCGAAGAGGACGAAGAGATCTACAATTTCGTGAAAAAATGGTCGTGACGCTGTCAAGAGTAACGGGCTGACGCCGTCAAGATGGGCTGACAGAAAATTAGCCTATAAATATAACATCATAACTTCACCTTTTTGTAAGCCTTAAACCCTAAGGTCGATTCCTGGGTTTAGGTAGGTGTTTTTCCAGCAACTTAGAGGGTTTCAATCACTCCATAAACATCATGTATTGGTTTGATGATTTTATCTCAACTATGTCTTTCATTATTATTGTTGATTGTCCTTCTTTGATTATGTTTTGTTAATTTACCTTGTGTCTACTTGTGTTTATGTGAAACTTGTATATAATTGATTAGATCTTATTGATTCCTCGTTGATGTTTGTGTCTATCTTCATCAATTAGGGCGTGACACTTCGATAGATCTAATTGGTTTAGCTTATAATTCTTGATTCCTATTGTCTCTTGTTTGGTTGATTGTATTCGATGTTAGGCTTAAGAAAACTGGCAGATCTCCATTGTGTAACTTGCTTGAACGTCTTAAGAAACATGAACCGATGTGTACTAGGTTTTTATGGTTGTATTTAATGCATGAGCGAATTCTAGTGATCCCATGTTAGGAGCTTCTTAGCCGGCTCGACATAGGAGTGAAGTAGGAGCTTATAGGATTGGGGAAGTAAGTACGCCACCCCATGAATGGTATTAAGGAATACAACCCGTCAATTAAAACAATGTGTGACAATTCAATAGGTAGAATTGGATAGCTAGCAAGGAGTAACATATCATGGGTAGACATGCTTCACTTATCTTGTAGAACCCTAGTTTACTTTTCTTGTTAATTAGTTTAATTAGTAGCTTTTGGGTTAGTTGATTAGCAACTAATTCCGCCCCTCCTTCCAAAACCTGAGAATTTTAATTGCTTTTCATAAAATATAAAAATACAAAAAGAATCATCCTTCACCTTTAGACCTAGTTAGATTAATTTCAATCCTAACGACACTATTCCTGAGTTGAACGATCAATCCCCCGGTACTTGTCACTATACTATACTACAACGATCAGGTACACTGCCTGGTGGGGGTTGTAAGCTTCTCGAGATCCCTCGAGAGGTAAAGCCTGGTGCAATCCCTACGCATCATACATCCTAATGGAGTCACGTTGTAGCATCTGACGCCGTCAATTCACCGCCAAATTAAGGGTCGTATTGCGTAGATCCAGTCTTGACGTCGTCATGTTGAGAATAAGCTCCGGGCCGTCACTTGTAAATCAATCTTGACGGCCTTGGTGACGCCGTCAGGTCAATTACACTAAAAATGTTCTGGGCCGTCACGTGTATTTTACACTTCCACTTCTTTTGCCAAGCTTGACGTCGTCATGTGTGAAGTCTTGACGTCGTCAGGTACTGTTTCCAGCAAGGATTTTGAGACTTTTCCGTTTTCTTCACTTTTATGCTCCAAAAACGTCCAAAATGCTTCCTTTTCCAGATTTCTTCTCAAAGTACCTAAAATGACAAAAGGAACGATTTAGGGCAGTAATTGATCAAATAATCATGAATTCGGGCTTAAATGACCCCTTAAAAGCGGTACACTTTTCGCCTTATCAACCACTCAGGTATAGAGGTGACAATAATATGGCTGTTTTAGGAGTTTTTGCAGTGATATAAGAATATGCACATGAGTCGTTAACTTTCAAGGATGCAGTTTCTTGTGAGGTAATTTCCAAGTTGATGGCTATATTGAAAGAAGATATGGATACCCTCTCTAGTAAGTCTATGCTCAGCAACGGTTTCAGGCGAAGCAGTAACGACAGTAACATATATTGCTGGAAATATGCACCAGGTAAGTTTATATATCTATTCCTCTATATAGATTATATGGGGTTTACTTGCAAAAGTAAGGCTGAGATTTGGGTTACCAAGGGTTTGCTGGATGAAGCAAAGGAAAATATACTTGGTATGGAGATCTTCAGGACTCAGAGTGGTAATACTCTGAGGGTGTCACAATTCTGGTTTTCCAATGGGATGTCAGTTTAGATAATTTTGGGAGGACACTCTATGCTGTCGTTAGAGGGTGATTTGTCAGAGTATTAAGTAGTCTGCACGAGACCTGACATAGCATCTGCATGGATGGGTATGTTGGATTGTTTGATCGTGGATTACAGACGGGCGTACATGTTTTTCTGGATTCTGACTATGCCATGGGTGGGTAGATCGATCATTTTCATGGGTAGATCAATCACAATGTACGGATTTATATACAGGAATGTGTGGTGAACTGGGAAGCTATATTGCAGCACATGATGGCTTTGTTAACAATTGAAGCGGAGTATATGACACTTAATGGAGAATTGAAAGATGATGCATGGCTAAAGAAACTCTCTACGGATTCAAGATTTGAGCTAAGGTTAGTAGCAGGTATTGCTACTCGTGCCATGACAAAGGCGGTCCCCGGTCCGAGTTTCCAGCACTGGTTGAAGCTGTTGCGTATCAGAGAAGGCTAACTATTACCACTAAGGTGAAAATTCTTAGAATATTAGTGTGTAATAATTAAGATATAAGTTTAGGGGCTAGTTGTAGTTTAGCTCAAACTTAAGGAGGTTAGTCATGTATTAAGAAATCTCCTAACCTCCTCAATTGTATATTTCTTGTTCACCAAGGATTAGGTTTCTTCCCCCTCATTCTCTATAAATAGAGATGAGGGGGTGGGTTTATTTTGTAACTTATTTTCTTGCTCATGTTTAATAAATGTTTGAGTGTAAATATCTCGTGTGTGTGTGTGTGTGTGTGTGTTGGTGCCACTCGGCATTAAGGGATCATAACCCTTTGTCGAGGTCTTGTTGGAGTAGTTCTTGATTCATGGTTCCGCTCTAGAAACCGTTTTGTTGGATTTGTTCCTGAATCTAAATCAAGTTGAAAACATGATATTGTAGATGATTTGCACACTTCAATTTTTTATTTTCACGCTCTAACGTACAAGCAGTTAAATCAGAATGTCAATATTGTACAAGTATTTAATGCATAGATTGAAGTATCTCGATCAATACTCAAGTGTAGGGCTGTAAACGAACCGAACGTACATGAATGGAGCCTTGTTCATGTTCGTTCGTCTAATTTTGACCGGACAAACATAAACGGACACGAATGCTTAAACGGACAAATTTTCTTATTCATGTTCGTTTATTAAGAAAATGAGTTATTCGTGTTCGTTTATGTTTGTTCAATAATACACTAAACGAACATAAACGATCAAACATAAATGAACATGGACAAACAAACATAAATTTTATTAAATTATGTACAATATTTTGTTTTATAAGTATTGTTTTATTTAAAAAATCAATTATAAAATTATATAATTAAAAGATATGATATACAAACACAAATAAATAAACGAACGCATAATCGGATGTTCATGAACATAAATGAACGAACGCGACTTTTGCTCATGTTCGTTCATTTAACTAAACGAACGTCAAATATTGTTTATGTTCATTCATTTAATAAATAAATGAACATAAACGAACTTTTTATCGAACGGTTCATGAAATATTCAGTGAACGTTCAGTTCGTTTACAGCCCTACTCAATCGTGCAAATCAATTCTATTAAAAGTTAAAACATATCCATATTTACACTTCTCTGTTCTTCTTCTTATTATTAACGAGGCAGGCAGAACCCGTGCTACGCACGGGTTAAGAATCTAATTGTTAATCGTGTATTTTTTCTGTATATTGGCGAGTGTATACTTAATTATTGTTTAGTATGTTGTATGAAATGTTTTAACTTTCTTGTATAAAAATTTAAAAGTGTTTGATGTTGTTTTGGTTTTGTGGTGTTGTATTCTATATATGGGCTTTTGGCTATTAAGTTGTGATGGCTTTGTTTCTTTTGGCCTATTACTTATTTGCATGATGAGTTAACTACATTTTTGGTCCTCGTGGTTTACCGGGTATAACAATTTTGGTCCAATAGTTTGAAACGTAACGGATCTTGTCCAATATCCGCTGACCCGTAACACTTTTGGTCCAATGTTAACACTCCCGTTAAATTGACTACGTTTGACCGTTAGTTTTAGGGGTATTTATGTCATTCACATATTTTTATTAAATTTAGAGTATATATTAAATACACAAACACAAACCCTTCTTCACAAACACAAACCCTTACATAAACACAAACACAAACACAAACCCTTCCCCCTCCCTAGATCTCCGGCCAACATCACCGGCCACCACACTACCTTCGGCGATACACCAAACACCACCATGACCTCACCAAACAAACACCAAAAACCACCACGACTTCACCACATAAACACCAAACACCACCACGACCTCACTAAACACCAAACAAGACCTTTAACAAGATCTTTAGTCGAAACCAACAAGACCTTTACATAGATCTTCTCAATCGAGACCTCAAAGATCTACAAGAAACCATTACACTCTTTATCAAAACCATCATAAACACAACATCGAGACACAAAAGAGTGTCAATTGTTTTCGAAAAGAAAGAAGCACAAGAAAGGGTGATTCGAATCTTTGTTGTTGTGGATATGGAGGTAGGTTTGAGGGTTGTTGTAGTTAGTTGTTGTGGTGGTTTCGTTTTGGGATGGCGGTGGTGAGGATTTGGTGATGGTTGTGGTGAGGATTTGGTGATGGTTGTGGTAAGGATTTGGTAGTGGTTGTGGTGAGGATTGCGGTGGTGAGGATTTGGTGATGGTTGTGTTTACCGATTTGGTGATGGTTGTGGATCTATGTTTGTGGTGATATGTGGACTGCCCAGAAGATGTTTGTGGTGATGGTTGTGTTTACATATATTTGTTAGAGTGGGATTTATTCATTTAGTGATTTTTGGTCGAATTAGTTTTTGTAGCTTTATATTTGTATATGTATAAAGCTGTGATTTGGATGTTTTTATGTTTAAAAGTTGGTCGCCGGAATCTCGCCGGATTCTGGGTTTGGTTGTCCGGGAAGATGAAGATGAAGAAAAAAAATGGCTGGAGGTGTTTGGATTATGTTATGTGTTATTGTTTTTAAATAATAATAATAATAGAATTAAGTAAATAATAATAATAATAATAATAATAATAATAATAATAATAATAATAATAATAATAATAATAATAATAATAATAATAATAATAATAAATGGAGGAAAGGGCATTTTAGTCATTGTACATCAACATTTGAGGGTATTTTAGTCATTTCGCATGTTTTTAACTAGTCAAACTAGCGGTCAACAAAAATTGGACCGGTTTTGTCAAGTCTTGCACTTCCATTTCGATGTTGTATATACTTCACATTAAATGCACCGGTTTTGTTTTTCGATAAAAGTTTGAACTTTTGCTTATGTTTAAAACTCAACTTTTTTATTTGATATTATAATTTACAAACGGATTTAAGTCAAAATTATGCATTTTTTCCTTTCTATTCATTACTCAATGTGATATTTTTAATATGTCGTATTTTGCTATTATGGCAAACTCATTTAATTGATGTAAATATTGGTTTCTCACTAATGATTCTACATATAGAAAAAAGAAAACACTTTGCGATGCGCGACCTTCTTCTTTTCAATAATAATTCAATTGCACGCGATAAATTCATTCTAATATTTCTCAAAGAGCATTAGAAAGCAACTACTTACATAAACTAATCACGCTAAAAAGTATCATTTAACCATTTAAATGTTGCTTTACATACATGCTCGTGCACATTTTCTTGAATCAATTCGCACATGTGAGCTACATCAATAGAAAACGCACATAAATTACTTGTATATGAAAATGCATTAAAATAATACATATATATATATATATATATATATATATATATATATATATATATATATATATATATATATATATATATATATATATATATATATGCTTATCTATAACAATCACCTAAATATGTAAAAAACAAAGAAAATAGTTGGTATCACAATCTTTGGTTTCATTTATCTGAGCATGCATGATCTTGTGTGATTTTCATAGTACATGCGTATGATAACTAAATTAAGAAAAAAAGAAGACCAAGTTAATTACAAAGATCTAAAAGATGTGTGAATCATCTCCAAAATGTTGCAAAAGAGAATTTATATACCGCTACCAACAATCAAAGATCTAAAAGATGTGTGAATCATCTTCAAATATACATACTAAATGTGATTTTGGCTAGTTTATATAGGCATGAATTAGGTTAAATCATTAATTATTCTTGCAACTTTTCGCAACCCCTGCACTTCATCTAACCGACTTTTAATTCTATACTAAATGCTATGTGATCAACTCGGGCAACCCTTGCACTTCACCTCCTTTCATGATTGTATATATATATTGAGGCTGCATTGAATTCCGAGCATTAGCTATCTTGTACTCTATGCAACTACTAAACGACTCCAACTTGTTTCTAACTCTAAAACTCTATCATCATAACTCCACATTAAATTTAGGGACTGAATTTTATAGTATTATAGATTTTATTATTAGTATTATTTTGACATAATGCATGATACAATCACCTTATATACTCTAGAATAGGACTAGAATAGGATGAGACAAAATCCCACTACATTGTCAACGCTGCATGAAAACTAGAAAGTTTATTGGTACATTCTTTTAATTGATATGAAGAATCCTTAAAAGACAAATTCTTTTAGCTTAAGTCAAAGATATCACTAAACTATATTAGAGGTATTCTCACTTAGAGGTGGTATAAATGAGAGGGAATTTTGTTTCTTTGATAATGATATTTGCACGTACTCTTATTCGACAAATTAAGTTTATCAACACAGCTACACAAGTTAGAATCAATGAAACTTTCGTTCCGTTGCAATTAACATGACTCACAACAAATGAACAAATGATGATAACACAAGGCTAGAACCTTTCTTGTGTGCATGCTCCACTGTTAACTTTAATCACAGTATGATTGTATAAGAGAAATGAATATGCCAAAACAAGATAGAAAAATCATTGGTGTTTTGTGGCAAATGATTGATTTATATTAGGAGATGCTTATTCTCTTAGAAAATGACATCCATGTTAGGCATTGTATGAATACAATAACCAACACTGAGTTACTTATTTTAATATATAATGGCTTAATTCATATAACAGCATGTTTAAATTTAAGATATTTTTATTGTATATAGTGGTTTAATTCATACGAAATATCACTACAAGAAAATTGGCCTATAGTGACGGAAACAGTTTCGTCACTAACAGTGTAAAAAATGGTCACAAAACTGCTTAGTGACCAAACTCGACTCGTCACCAGTCGTCACTAAAGCTCCGTCACTAAATCAATTCACTACTACAAAAAAATCCACAGAGACCGGTTAGAATAGCTTATAGAAACTGGTTTTGGAACCACTCTCTGTGAGGGGGTATCTCTTTGACTAAAACATATTGAAACCGGTTATGTAACCGGTCTCTTGGTTAGAGGATTGAGACCAATTTTATTGTAAGAACCGGTTCCGATTATAGAGTTGAACAGGTATCAAAAATGAGAATTCCCTTTAGTAAGAACCAGTTTCTATTATAGGATTGAATCAATACCAATAGATTTCTAATTTTTCATTTTTTGCTATTATAGGGTTGAATCAGTATATTTCTAATTTTTCATTTTTTGCTTTTATTAATATGTGATTCTGATAGGGATTCTAATTCAGTACCCATGACACTCAAACGTCAATAAATATCATCCATTCAAATATTATAATCCAATAAACATCGTCTCAAATATTACAAATCATATCCAAATACACAATCAAAGTTGCAATTCAAATTCAAGCATCTATATCCATATAGCATCTAGAATTTAACAAAATAACCACATTTCATCTCTTTTTAGAGACTTTGAACACCAAAACAACTTTATATGTGCTTATTCCACATTTATCTAACTTCTCAAATGCCAATGAATTAATGTATAAAACCTGCATAAAAAGTCAACAAAAATATAAGGAACAATAAGTAACAACTACGTTGTTAGATAAGAAAGCGATACTAGTTTTTTGTAAGATAAAAAAAATAAAAAAATAAAAATCCTTACTAATGGGGAGGTGATTTGCACACTCCACTTTTTTATTTGCACACTCACTGTACAAGTAAATAAAGCATGATCTAAATACTGTACAACTGTCTGATGCATTAATTGGAGTGTCCCAATAAAAAATCAGAGTGTGCAAATCAATTCCCTTACTAATGGCATCTTAGATAGTTGTTTAATACCTTTTGCGTCATTTTCTATCTCCCACAAACCACCAATCTACAGTTTCTATTATAGGATTGAATCAATACCAATAGATTTCTAATTTTTCATTTTTTGCTATTATAGGGTTGAATCAGTATATTTCTAATTTTTCATTTTTTGCTTTTATTAATATGTGATTCTGATAGGGATTCTAATTCAGTACCCATGACACTCAAACGTCAATAAATATCATCCATTCAAATATTATAATCCAATAAACATCTTCTCAAATATTACAAATCATATCCAAATACACAATCAAAGTTGCAATTCAAATTCAAGCATCTATATCCATATAGCATCTAGAATGTAACAAAATAACCACATTTCATCTCTTTTTAGAGACTTTGAACACCAAAACAACTTTATATGTGCTTGTCCCACATTTATCTAACTTCTCAAATGCCAATGAATTAATGTATAAAACCTGCATAAAAAGTCAACAAAAATATAAGGAACAATAAGTAACAACTACGTTGTTAGATAAGAAAGCGATACTAGTTTTTTGTAAGATAAAAAAAATAAAAACAATAAAAATCCTTACTAATGGCATCTTAGATAGTTGTTTAATACCTTTTGCGTCATTTTCTATCTCCCACAAACCACCAATCTAAACGCACTACTGCAAGATCAACGCATCTACATACAAGTAAAAAAAAATAAGTTTTACTGTAAACGACACACTTTTTCTTGAATATATACCAAAAAATGTTTCATGTCACCTCTTGACATTATCACTAAGCAGTCATGACTTGTAACAACCACCTTTATATGCCACCGTCTTGTTGTTTCTCTACCAATTCTTAAATCCAACACATGGTGAGTAATGAAATCATACCTGTGCGGCTGTGCCCATGTAAAAGAACCAATAACTCGTAAAACTGAGAATACTGACCTTTATCAACCAAACTCATAAAAAACCATATCTAAACCATGATATCATTGATATTAAAACCACTAAAACTCAAAACATAAAAACACGACCACCACAATAACGTGAACCTGTCAAAACAACCACAACACAATATGAGCCAAAAGACCCTCACGATACTACCAACTAATATGTGAACTAATAGATTTAACTATTTAATTCTAGGTGCAATTCGTTCTTTAACCACCAACACGACCTCGAACACCCTCTACAACAACAACCCTCACTACCTCTACCGGTTAAACATACCGACTAGAACCCTTGAACCACCTACCCGCAATGACCCTAAAACTATGATGTGAAAACAACGAGCCCACGAAACTAGGGATGGCACCCGTGGGTAATGGGCACGGGTACCTCTAACCCGTCACCCGCCCACGTAGTTTTTTCTCACCCATCACCCACCCGTCACCCACCAATGGGTACAAATTTCTACCCATGCCCTTACCCGCGGGTATTTGTTGCCTTTGGGTAAACCCATGGGTTAGTGTTATGCAACAAAATTACAAAACGATGATATAAAAACTAACTACAAAACTGCGTAATAAGATACCAATCAATTTGCCAAATACAAGTTTGATTATTTGATCTTTCATACTCTCTTTTTAGTCATGAAACTCAAACAAACTTTTAGATTAATGTGTTTTTTTGAGACATGGTGGTAACTGTTAAATATATACCTACAACATCATAAATATTTTACTTAGTATAATTAATTTTAACATGGGTTTATGGGTATACCTATGGGTATTTTGACGGGTATACTCGTAGGTATTTTAAATGGGTGTCATGGGTTTACCCGCGATGGGTATGCCTCACCCGTCACCCACCCGCCACCCACTGATGGGTAAAGATTTTCACCCACGACCCACCCGTGGGTGAAAATTGACGCGTTTACCCACCCATTTATGGTGGGTAACCGCGGGTTGTGGGTTTTTTCTCGCCCATTGCCATCCCTACACGAAACCACCTAACCAAAATAATTGACTCGAAACTTGCCTGACCCCACGACCCGACACCTTCCACAACCAACCCGATCAACCACCATAAATACACCGAACTATTGAAAGAATAAAAAGAAACTACGAAAAGAATGTGAGGAAATATTTACCAAACAAAAGAGACATAAGGGAGGAGCTTCGGAGCGTCGACCAAATTTGACGGCCGGGAGGATGTTGACAGCTGTTGTTGTTGAGATTATTAGGTTACAAAAGATATGTGAGACAGATAACAACATATGGTAACTTATTGTGGAGATAAAAAAAAAATAAAAAAAAAAAAAAAAAAAAAAAAAAAAAAAAAAAAGATATGTTGAAATAAAAGCACTAGTTTTTTTTTATGTGGTTCGTTTCTTTTTTATTACAAGATCTAAAAGTTTTTTTCTTTTTTTTTTTTTCTTTTTTTTTTCTCTTTTTTCTTTTCTTTTTTTTTTCCAAGATTTAAAAGAAATAGTTAGACTATCTTTATTTAAAATTTCATCCAACCCAATCTTTCATTAAAATATTATTTTTCACTCATCTACATATACAACCAATACATACAACCAATCTCAATTTTTTTTGCTATTTATCAACAATCCAACCCAACCCAACATGCATAGCCAACCATGTATCATTGTACCAAGAGTTAGCCAACCATATTGTGACATGTGGCAGATTGGATGAAGAAATTGAAGGTCACCAAGTGACCGGTTCGTGCACTTCTCTTTCTTACTTTGATGTACTTTTACTATAATATTGATTGTTTGTGTCCTTTATACCCTCCAACCGATTGGATTAGATCACCAATAAAGATAGTCTTATTGTGGCTAGCTCAAGCTAAAAAGTCACATGTGTGTCACATTATGTTACTTCAGCAGTAGGTTATTTTTTTTTTATTATTTTTTTTAATCACTCACACATTAAATTTTTTTTTACTAATTACTCAAGTCAAAACTTCACTTTTTGGTCTCACTATTTTATTTTAATAGTCTAATTTTTTTAGACTAATTAATTTTTCATTCATTTAAAAAAAAATACAAAAATAAAAATAATGCACGAAAAAAATAATGTATGACTACATATCACATCTATAATTTGCTCTTCTTTTTGCTTGTTGATGATGAAGGCATCCTCCTCCACTAACTCCTCAGTGTTAGTGGTGAGACACGTTATTTCTTCCGACGTCATTTGTGTCGCGTCATTCGCTTTAGTCATCGCGTACATCTCTTGAACGGCCTCTCGTTTTAGTCTAAATTTATTTTGTAAAGTCTCTAAAAAATCTACGGGTTACTTTCTGTGATGTCCAACGTGGTCTCCGATTTAGTTTTTTTTCGTAGGACACGGTTTACCTGATGGACGTAGTCTTGGATGATCTCCGAATAGTTCCGTATTTCCGGTGACATCAAGTGGATCAACAGGCTCGATCGCATCCTATTTGGATATCTATTTTTTGTATTTATAGTGGATTTTAGCCTTTTTATTTTGTTTTATTGTTTGAGTAAACTGACGGTGTTCTCAGTAGTTATAGAACTTTAAGGAAAAAGAGCCATTATGAATTCGGAAAAAATACCAGTGTCATCTAAACAACCGGTGTCTATCATAGAAAAACGTAGAGACTTGTCTTTTCAGAACAACCAGTGTCTTTGATTTTGTGTAGAGACTGGTTTCTTATAACGGAACCAGTTTTAGTACGATTTGGATTAAAGAGACTGGTTTGTTTAAAAAAATAGTTTGTATGCTTCCCATGCTCCCTACTTTTTAACTATAAAAACTAGTTTTTTTTAGAATCGGTCCCTATTAAGAGGTGTCTATGGCCTTTTGTGTAGTAGTGATTAGAGACGAAAATATACCTCGTCACTACTTTGTGACCAAATTTGTCGTCACTTTTTATCCGGTTAGTGACGAAAATTTTCGTCACAGTTTTGATAGTGACGATAAAATCGTCACTGGTATTTACCATTAGTGACGAGAAAGTCGTCACAGGCTATGTTTGGCACGGAGCTTTTTTGAAGCTTTTTTGGTCAATGAGCGGTGAGAATGAGCTTTTTTATTTTCAGTGTTGTTTGGCAAAAGAGTGGTGAGCTTTGCTATTTTTTAGAAAAGCTCATTTTCCCAATGCTTCTTTAAGAAGCTGAGTGGAAAGCTCATTTTTCACAGCTACTGCTCGCAGCTCACTGCTACTACTCACAGCTACTGCTTACAGCTACTTTTGCCAAACATAGCCACAGACTACAGATAGTTAGAGACCAAAGAGGTCGTCACTAATTATGAACATATAGCAAAAAAATAAAATAAAATAAAATTGGAACTAATGTCGGTTTTACAGCATAATTACTTTGTAAACAAACTAGAATCGAGAAATCTATAGCAATACAAATACAAATCTAACATATCAACTTCATTCATAAATACTAATTTTTTCACAAAACACAAATAATATATGGTTGAAACTCGACACAATACCAACCAATGACCTATCATCACTAACATGCCTTCAACACTTATGTTAAATCTTTTGCTTTGACCGAGTCTGCATAATGCATCCATGTTTTTTCTTCCACTTCCAGAGCATCACGGATCTACAACAAAAGAGGATCACATTGTTGACATCAGACACAAAATAAAGGCATGTGTATAATAAGTAAATGTGAACAGTGATACTGAAAAGAGCTGAGTACCAGTTCAATGCTTTAAAGGAACATTATTCCGTGCTTTTGCAATAGCAGCAAGCCTCAAGTAAAGCATCTACATAATCTGGAAACTGAGGCTCAAAGACAAAGAAAAAATCAATATGCAAACGTATAATCAGGTCCATAAATGATATAATCACTTGGTACTTGGAGAATTACCTTAAACAAGATCAAGCGATACAATAGCTAGCATTCTCAGTTTTATGCAACTGGTCAAACAGTCTAGCAAGGTTGGACAGTTGTGATCTTATCCCACGGCAATTCTACTGCAACCAGCCTTTTCAAGATCTTGGAACAACTGCATGTCCTTGTACATTCGAGCAGCTAAACTTGTATCCATGGGTTGGTTTAATATGTATAGAAAATGCCCATTTTGACCAAATAATTGTGAGCCATTACCCGACCCGCACATTATGCCACTTGTAGTATCATGTAATTAACAAAGGGAATTTGTGACCTGTAACATGATCAAGTAAATAGCTTCCAACGCTTGGACACGAATTTCGGGATCAGTAACTGCTTCACGCTCAATTGAAAGTGCACTTCCTAGTTCGAGAGGCATTTTTGAAGTATCTTGTTCACTATGCACCTGATGAAGACATCAAAATGGAAAAGAAAATGAAAAAGAAAATGTATCTTACGGTTTCTCTGAGAGCTTAATCTGTGAATATAACTCATCAAAATGGAAAAGAAAATGAAGACAGAAGATTGGAAGTTGCGGATATCACCTTCTTTCCAGCAATTGGTAGAAGTAAAGCTGGCCATAAGAATTCTGATATCAAAAGCAGATTTTGTAGCTGACTATCAGCTTCAAAACAGCAGTTCCGAATAGTGCCAGATACCTGATCAGTATAAAGTATTTGTTTCTAAGTTATTCACCTCGTACTTCCTCAACAATAATGCATACAATATAATCACCTAAAGTATAATTGAGCATACCCCTTTCTTGCGCAGTAGGCTTGTGGAATCAAACTGCCTAATAATTTGTTTCAAGAGCCCACGCTTTGGTTCTAAAAGAAGTGATCTCCCTACTTTGTTTTTCGAAACATTAATAAGAATCGAACCAACATGTCCAAATGGATCATCTGCTCAAGTGCAATAAAGAAGAAAATGAAGTCAAATCTCACTTCTAACAAAATGAAACAAAATCTTACTGTTCTTTTTGGATTCCAGGAATTTGTGTTAAACTGTTACCCACTTACCCGACTAAGCCGCAGCCTGCACCTAGTTCAACAACTTTCTTGCCTTGAAAAACGAGTTGTCCTGTTTCAACTGCATACTCCAAAAATTTCCCGAGAACGATTCCACTGTCCCACATAACTGATCCCGTTACTCCAGGAGCACCCTATGATATAACAACCACTGAAATTAGGTAATAGTATAAACAGAATGTTTCACAGTAATGCACGGACTTAATCACATGACTTGATATACCACTCAATACATTCCACGAATGTTTTGACTTTCAAGTCAAAGACAATACTAATCCAGTATGGATGTTAAAACCCATATTTGTTTTTAGCAGCAGTAAGAATGTAAACCAATTTACACTCAAGATAATATGGAACGTATATTACTGTAGGTCAACACGGAACATTTCGAATTCAAAGAGTAACTACCTAAAAAAGTAAAAGAATTCAGATGAAGTTATAGTCCGTTAACTCAGAAGTTAAGATGTTCACTTTAGAAACATAAGAAATTCCTTGTACAAAAGCATCTAATAAGAACCTTAGCTTTAACCCAAATAACAGAACAAAATCTTGAGTTTTACACAAATTCTTGCACCTTAGGATAGATAAAGACATGTAAGCCAGGTCATACAGTCTTACTTCTCATATAACAGCATACGATCAAAAAGAAAAATGAACTGAGCATAGACAAAATCTTACTGTTCTTTTTGGATTCCAAAACCATGTCTTTAAGGCTGTTAGCAACCACCACTTTCACAGGATCGTTATTAGTTTCAGGAATAGGCTCTGAGTTAATAAATGGCTTCACGTTACCGTCCTGCAGCAATCAAGAAATTATCAGTTTATAGTATACACACAGTATCATCAAATAAAACTGTCTTGTTTGACATAAGTTAATGGGTTGAATAGCACCAAAAATGTATTCTACGCTTACAACCTCAAAAGCCAATTTATTATAAAAATGATGCTCGGTGTTATTTAATAAACAGTTTTGATAAGCATATTCATAAAATTTGAAACGGATTATCAGCCTGCCACACCCACCCATTTTGCCACCTTTACTTATTTTCATTGTCGGTTACTTGATAATAATTTGCAACTAAAGCAAATTATTACCTATGTTGTGCAAAATACAGAATGATCTATCAGCAAACACATATATAGAGATACACATGTGCATACACACAAACATATCCACACATAGTTTTTCTTACGACTTCAGCGCGTCCTTAACAGCGGTCGAAAGCTAAAATCTTAATGTGTCGTTACATATTTGAAAGATGAGTAGATGACTATTCTAGTCTTTTATAATCCTGCAGCAGCTATTGAGATATACATACATGGTCACTCACACCCTCCTAAATTTACCGATTTGGACAGTCTGGTAACTTGGATTCCATAAGTAAAATAACCTGCCAACTCGGGATTCTAGATACTTGGTTTGGATTTTCTTATAAGTTGCAGATAAATAATAAGAGTATCTAATGAGCATCAAAAGGATACCTGGTGAAGCAGAGCAAGTGCATGAAACTGTACAAGTGCAGACCTCGACTGACAGCTTCTTGCACTTCATTGCTTCATCTTTTCACAATCTCTGGAGTTGTCTGCGATAAAACATTAATAGATAATTAATTCTGTCCTCGTATCCTTTTATATATGCTTATAAAATATGGAATTGGATACGTGGATATGACATCGATATGAGTTATCCGAACGAGTACGTACAGTTTGGCTCCCGGTTTGCATGTAAAATGTGATTAGTTAAATGAAAAAGTGAGTCAGCAAACAATGGGTGTCGGTATGTGTTTATTGCTACAGGAATCTCGACTGGCGATACTCGTTAGTCTAATTGTCTTCCCACTTTATTCGACAATACTTTTTAGATTTCTCCTAATGTACAGATCACATAATCAAAAATCTGTATTCATCGACATCTAAAGTATCACAACGCTTGAATTTTCACTTAAAATATATCCAGGAAAAAAACATATTAGACTGTACGTTAAAAATTTTCCAAAATTTATTGTGATATGGCTTGAACTACTTTACAGGCTGTAAGAAAAACTTTTAGACATGTATATATTTGACAATTATAATCACACCATCAGTTTTAAATAGAGTTATTTCGGTCACAAACAGATGTCTAATAATCTAACCAATCAATGTACCATAAGCTCACGCTTGTATTCCGTACACTTTGATTATCATGCTTGACTTTCCATAAGGTCATCAAACAAAGACAAGCCTTGACACCCCACTCAGAAGCAAATGAGCGTTTTGGACACTGCTCTCAGTGCCTATCTGTTTATTACATTCATAAAAAGCAGAAAATACACACAACTAAAACAAAACCGTCTATGATCCTAATTATCGCGTTTTCTTATAGGGAAAAGGCATGTTGTCAGTTAAGGTAAAACGAAACAAGCTCTTATTCAACTTGAGGTGCTTTCAAATCATCAACTCGTTCACAACTAAAACGAAACTGTCTATGATTCCAAAACTCTCATAAAATATCCATCCACAACTTAAAATCACACACTTACTACATAAACCGTAAGCGAACAATGACGAATCAGAAAACTCAGTACACAAGTTATTCCGTAATTCGTAAAAATTAGCAACATTCAATTAACAAATAGGTATTCAGTGTAACGAAGCATAAATGATGATAAAATAGAATTTAGAACTGTAACCCTAATAAATTGATGAAATTAGATTGAAGAGAACCTGTTAGGGGATCGATTGAAAAAGTTGGTTGAGTATGCGGTGGTGAAGCCGCCGATGTATGCGGTTGGCCGTGGTGGTTTACCGGTGGCGGTAGATTAGGGTTACGCCATGTGAATCGGTGGTAGATGATGATGATGATTTAACTTCTATTTTGATTGAGAGTGATTGTGATATATAGATGAGAATGATTTGCTTCAAATCCTATATACCGTCTTTGATTGAAGGTGAGGATCGAGATATGTGGCCAAATGATTTTGTATTACTGTGTGTTGATAAAAAAAAAAAAAAATGATATACGGTCTTTGATTGGTTCAAGTTATTAGTAGTATATGAATTAATTTTTTACAAGTTATTTTTTTAAATGTTTGATATACAAGGTTTTTTTTTTTTTTTTTTTTTTTACATATTGAAATTTGAAAGTTTATGTTTCAGTGTTTTAAACAGTTTGACCCAGCCGGTTCAACCGGTTGAACCGGGTCCGGCTAAAAAGACGGGTAAAAAAATCAGGTTTTTAGAAACGGGTTAACCAGTTAGACCCCGTCGAGTTTTAAGTGACTCACGTCGACCCATTTCTCGAAACCCGACCGTGTTTTTTTTTTTTTTTTTTTTTATTTAGAAAACCAGGTTCACCCGATGGTCGAACCACTTAAAAAAATTAGTTTTTTTAATAGAAAATCGGGTTGACCCGGCGGTCGAACCGGTGATCTGATGACTTGACCGGGCCGATTAAAAAACACGGTTTTCAAAATATTGGTTTCAAATAATATGTTTAAGGGAGAATACATCAAAGAAAGTTAAATATTTGCAATTTTAAATATTTCTCTATAATACAAGTTTTTTTTATCATAATGTTTGATAGTGTTTACGATTTTTGGATTAATATACGAATATGCAAGTTTTAATAAGTACATTCTAAATGACTTAGTCTTAATCATTTTATAGAACTAGTAATATGTAAATTTGTGACCAAAATTTCGTCACTAATACTTAGTGACGAATTTCTCATCACTATTCATGTAATTTAGTGACTAAACGGTGACCATTTATAAGTTTCGTCACTGACTTTTTATCAATGACCAAAAATAATGACGAAAAATTATATCGTCACTATTTTCATCTAAATAGTGACCAAAATAAAATGTCGTCACTGAACTTTGGTCACTAAAGCCTCTTGTTCTTGTAGTGTATGTTTCTATGGGCTCCTTATTGTGGGCCTTTTGTGGGTTTATGACTAATTTACTCTATCTCATGTCAATTCACTACTCTTGTAGGCTTTTGTAGCTAATGAAATTTGGGTTCACTAGAGAAAATACAAATTTAAAGTTTTTTTTAACGGCTGTGATATATATATATATAAATAAAAAGCTACTAGCAAGGCATTAGGAGCAAAAAAGATTAATATAGACTAGAAAGAAACACAAACTACATATTCTAGAATCTACCCGAGTCTTTAATTGTGAGGACTATAAAAGAGACGAAAAAACTCTTGCCAATTACCGTAAAACCGAGACAAAAGAAAAATCCCCACACACGGAGGCTTAGCCAATACAAATTTGAATTCAGTCAATTATAATCTATAGGTAAATGTTGAATAATTTATCCTTTTATAAATGTACGTTCACATTCTTTTTATTTCTAGATTAAGTGGGTGGGCCCCTTTCTCTTAATGAGTTTTAATGGGGAGGAGCATCATTTGTTTCCTCTCCTCATATAGACCATTTAACAGAAAAAGAAACATATTATATGTGTGGTCCTACCACTATCTCTCCATTAAGACTCATTAACATAAAAAAGAAACACTCCCTTAATTAGATACTTATTTTGCGAAGTAGAGAACAAACGGCATAATACAAACTCTATTTTGGTATATCCGGTGATCAATAATCAGAGTGTAGAGACAATCTATAAAAGTTTTGAGAAACTTTATCGCAAAACATTTGATCACTGGTGTGTTAACAACTCATTTGCTTCAGCAAAAGGACAATATTGTAGAAGGCGATGCTTACTACTATACAAACAGACTAACGTAACGAAAATTTGTAGTGAAAATTTTCTGTTGCAAATTTGTAGTAGTTTTGCAATGGATTGCCAACCAATTAACAACGTCCCAAAAAACGGATAATTTTATATACTCCCTCCGTCCCACCCACATTGACTGTCCAGTTTGACTTTTTCAAGTCTTTTTTTTTCAACTTTGACCTTATATATTTTTGTTTGTATGATATAATATTTGACAAAAATTATACCAATGAAAAGTACATTTAAAACTCAATCCATTCATATATTTTACATAAAGTATTATGTAACACAAGATAAAATTATTAAGGTCAAAGTTGTAAAGGAAAGACTTAAAAAGTCAAACATGGACAATAATTATGGGACGGAGGTAGTATGTATATATATATATATATATATATATATATATATATATATATATATATATATATATATATATATAGAGAGAGAGAGAGAAGGGATCCAATAAGAAGAATAATTAAAATAAGAATGGTAAGAAGTAATTTTAGCCACACATTTTAATGTAAGAGGGAAAATTTGAATGAAGATGCATCCATTTTTGTAAGTGCATCTAGAATGTGTGGTTGTGGTTACTTCTTATCCTTTCTATTTTTATTATTCTTCTTATTTGATCCTAACTCTATATATATATATATATATATATATATATATATATATATATATATATATATATATATATATATATATATATATATATATATACTTTTATAAATTTCGTTGCATAGTCGCAAATTTCAAAATTTTGTATCTTTTACCTAATAAAATAAAACCCCTAGTGGGGACTTTTCATTTCAAAAAAATCAAATCATACCTTATTTAGTATTTTTTTTTTTTTAATTATTGTTTATTTATTTTAAGTATTTTTAATTAAAAAGTCTAAATATTTCCTTATTTGTTGAAAAAAAACAAAAAAATACGGTTTTACAAAACATATGTTGAAAAAATTAAAAATACACATGTACTTGAGATTAATTATGTGATAGTTTTGGATGAAAAGTGAAAAATTGAAAAAAGCAGAGATTAAAATTCCGTAACTCAAAAAGTACGGCATTCCACCAAACTACCAAAACATCTTACCGGTCTTTCATGGTCCTCATCCTAAAATTGGTTCTTCATCATTAAATTACTGTCATTAATAGGCAACTGCTTCTTAGGTATAAGTTATGTATACAATCGCTTATTGTAGTTTGTTTTATCAATTCATTATTAATTAATTAGGGTTTTTATGAGTACATAAAACAATCAATTTTTCGAAACAAATCTTACTGTGGTTTGTTTTAGTATTTAATCTGGATGATGAGGTCTATAAAGTTTCGAAATCACTAAGGTATATGAACTCCATATATATATATATATATATATATAGTGTTGCATTCTATGCAGTACCAATATTAGATACAGTACTTTATAGTACCATTAAAATGAATCTGAGCCATTGAATAAGTTTGATCAAAGGTTAAGATTAAAAGTGCAAAAATTGTAATTAAATAAAAGATGAAGCTGTCCCTATTCTAAAGGATACACAAATAAAAATCTGTATTCTTCCTCTCCCACTTTCACAACCTCTCTCTTTCTAACCCATCAAACCTAACCCTAATCCTTAAATCACCCGCCGGCCGCCGCCCTCCGCCCTATTTCTCTTTCTTTATCCGGATCTAAACAATACTTTTCCTTTTTATCTAACACAAAACCGAACAACACACACCTCTATCTTGATTTCTTTTTGCTAAAAAGCTTAGTAGCACACCAAGGACAATCAAGATTCGACTCCAAGTTCCTTTCCAAAGGGGTATCGGGTAGGTTTGTGTTTTGTGTGTTTTGTTTGACCGAATGAAAGACAAGATGAAAATCGATTTGGTTTTTTTCTTTCTTTAAATTTTGAATATTACAAAAAGAGAATACTAGGATCTTGTTATGTGTTTCTTTTTTCTTTTCCTTTTTTTTTAATTCGAAGTGTCGTTGGCTGTGACTGGTTTAGGAATCATTGGAGCGGTTCATTGAGATTGATTAAGGGTATGAGTTGGTTTGTTGTTGGTTTGATTTGTTCTACTCATTTTTTTCTATTCTTGTTGTTGGGATTTAGACAGAGTGGTACGGGATAGGTGGTAATTTGTTGGTTTAACGTTTGGATTTGTAGATTGTTTTTGTGATGTTGAGTTTTTTATTTATGTTATATGAGAGATTAAACAAATATAAAGAAACAAAATCAAAAGGAATCATACATGAAAGGAGGTTGATATCTTACAGCGTAAGACTTTAAATTAATCTTTTTTATCTATGTAAAAGTTGTCTTGTTTGTTTAGTTAGTCAAATTAATTCATGATGATTTGTAGTAGCTGTTAAAGATAATGTTTTAGTTTTAGTTTTAGTTTACTTGTATTTTTTGGGTGCAGTTAGTTTACTTGTATATAAGAAAAGAGTGCATATATGTTTTTGTGACTTGTATAAATAGCAAAATTAGTGTGCATAAGTGTTTTTCCTTTGATATTAAATTAAGGAAAAAGTTATGCATATATGTTTTAATTTTAATTTTAATTTGTGCATATGGGTTTTGAAATTGATATAAATTTAAAGGAAACATGTATGCATATATGTTTAAATTATGAATGTGTTTTCTGCGTGCGGTGTTTAGATTGAGCGTATGCACATTCTATTTGATCTTAATAAAAATAATAATTAATGTTTATAATTTCAGGGATTGAACATGTTGATAAAGAGGAGCAATACCAATATAAAGAGTGCATACTTGTTTTCAACAAGTACATCATTTCTAATGAATTTGATGAGAAAATGAAGCGTGCACGTATGTTCTTAGAAGGGTACTCATATTTTAATGAATTTGATGAGAAAGTAGCATGCACGCATGTTCTTGAAAGGGTACATCATTTCTAATGTTTTTGGAAGAGTGCACAAATATTTTTGAGTGATGAGCACATTTATATTTAAAAAGTTACATTTGTATTTGAATTGTATTTCATTTAATATCAAATTTTATGTATACTATTTATTGTTTGGTTGGTTATAAATTTAGAGGTTACATGTAAATGTTTATGTTTTTTGTTATAAATTTCAAAGACTAGACATCTAAACATATGTGCAATTATCAATTTACACAAAACAAGTTTGATGTTTAAACAGATTTACGAAAAGAAAACATATGTAAATATACAATATTGAAAGAAGAACATGCATGCACCTCAATTTTTTTGAAAAATTTGTATGCTGAAAAAGATATATAAATAAAAAAAAATTAAAAATTAAAAAAAAAATCAAAAAATTAAGGATTTAAAAAAACGCTTTTTTGTTAAAAAATTCAAAAAGAAACTAAAAATGTGTTTGACAATTATGCCCTTTTCAATTAAATAAAAATGTTTATTAATACTAAATTTCTATTGGTCTAAATGGTACTGTAAAGTACTGTATCTAATATTGGTACTGCATAGAACGCGCCCCTATATATATATATATATATATATATATATATATATATATATATATATATATATATATATATATATATATATATATATATATATATATATATATATATGTTTGAAGTTTTTTATTAGTGGTGAAGTACTATGTATTCTGGGTGATTTGAAGTATTTTTGCGCGGGTTAACCAGGCTGTGGTCAATGCGGGCAGGGATGGTTTATGAATATTGTTACTTAAGTTAATTGATTAATGGTGGTTGTTGTTTTGGCAGATTTACCTGGTTTACACGAAGTGTGTGTAAGAGTGATCATGCTTTGGTCACTCCTGAAAGTCATATTTTTAGTCCATTGTCTGATTGGTAAGTTGAATGAGTTGAGAATATGTGTTTGTTTTGTTTTTACTAATGGGTTAATTGTGAGCTTTTAATGAAAATGTTTGTAATTATATATTTGAAGTTTTATGAGGAATATGATATGGTTGAACTATGCTGATAAAACCCAGAAGGTGGCCGTCTGTGATGACAGAATATATGTCGGCTCGACATGGTTACAGGTATGTTGCTGGACTTTCAAATAATTTATTGATAAAAGATGCAAAAAATTTGTTTCAATATATTCAATGGTTATGTTTGTTTTCATTATGTACAAACTAAATGAATGGGTTGCATTCGAGCTTATGTAAGTGCATCCATTGCTTAAGCTAAATAATAAAACTAAATTAGCAAGAGTTGAGCCAAACTTAAGCTCAATAGATGTGCGCCAAACATGAGCGTTTGAGTATTTGGCAAAGTTTTATGGTTTTTTATTGTTGTGTTATTGTGCTTATGTTTGTGTGTTAAAGGTCCTGATATTTTTGTATGTTAGTATGATGTACGGATGTAGAATTATTGAACTATGGTATTAGAGATGCCAGAGTGGTTAGATTATTGAATTTAGGTTGAAAACATAACTGGTGTATACAACCCACCTAGAAAGAGCTTGAAGAGCTTCCTTAGATATGCATGTCTACATAATTGATGTTATTTATAGTATTTGGGGACCTGGTTAAATTATGCATCTATTTTAATAACAAAAATCACTGTCATACTCAGGGGTCAGCGTCTTGTGTAGTGCCATAACAAGTACAATGCAAAGCGACCTAATGAATTTAAGGCACGCTTGACTAAAACAACAAAAGACTTTTCTATTTACTTTGAGCAAATTGGAAGCTGAAATTGGTTAGATTGCTGAATATAGTTTGAGAATGTATCTGGTTCCTTTTCTTGAGTTTGGCTTATGAGTTAGGAACATTTAGCTGGTGTATGAAAAGGCTTTTGTGTGACCCATTACTTGCTTTTGAATGTTGCTCGACTGCTACTTTTTGTTCTGCATCTGTCAATCTGTTCATTAATGCTCTATAGAGTTTTGGACTGCTCCATATAACTTGAACCTTATAGTTATTGTCATTACTATTGTTTGTATTAATGTTGTTAGCTTTGTTCCACATGATTATATATTTTTGATCAATCTTTCGCTCAAGATCAGATCAGTTGCAACTTGCAAGTAGATGTGAGAAAAGTAAAATGCTTTGTGACATGAAGACATGATATGTGATTAGCTTCAAAAGATAGCAAATCAAGAAAATCTGTTATGGTTGATGATTGCAAATAAATCATCCTACTTATACCTGGTTTAAATAGTCAACCATTCATGTAAATAGAGATTATGAGATCAAATTCTATATAACTAGACAATACCTAAGAAAGTACTAACAATATATGGGAAAATGACGTGTGATGTTTTGAGTCCTTATTGAAGTATGTTTATTATGTATTTAATATTCGAACATTTAAGATTTCATGGATGGTGATTAGGGGTGTCATAAATCCTGACCCGACCCGGACCCGAACCCGTATAAGGATACTCGGGTCCAAAATCTAACTCGGGTCAATTGGGTCAACCCGAATACCCCGATTACGAATTAGGGTCGGGTATCGGGTTCAAAATACTTTCCTATTCGGGTTCGGGTCAACCCACTAAACCGAGTTTTTTTTCTTTTTCTTTCTGTAGTGTGCGTCTTATGTACTCACCACTCTGCCATGTAGCCACCGCGAAGCTCCAACACCCCTTTTTGTTGTTAAGGTTAAGAAAACTATATAAGTCACCATGTAGCATAAATGTAATGGAACTTATGGTTTATGTGAAATTAATACTTAGAATATTGGATATCCGTTGACTTGCAAAAGTGTTAGTTCCCTATTAATATGTTTCCTTATATTAAACTTAGTTACAATAGTTGCTTAACTACTACTGTAATACAAGAACAGTTACGGTTAAGAGTTTCACATTCATTTGCATTCTCTTTATATAATAGATGTCATCAAAATTTATAGCATGTGATCACATTGATACTTATGGACTTATGCTCAGTTACAAGAACAATTAGTGTTCTTCACGATAAGTTTGTTCCGATTTTAAATAAAGTACCAAGCATAATACTCAATGATCTTCATCTTAGGTTGGTCTCCTACTTGTGATTGCACTTTCTGTACATATGCGTAAAATTTGTTACAGAATACAAAAACAACAACTTGCAATTGAAGAAACACATCTAAATTTTAGGCTTATATAAATGGCACAGACCCGAACCTGACCCGACCCGACCCGGCTTGACCGAAACCTGTCCAACCCAAGTTCAAATAGGGTCGGGTTCGGGTATGTTTTTTTAGTCTTGACCCGACTTCGACCCGACCCCGAGTGACCCGAACCCGACCAACCCGACCCAATTAACACCCCTAAATTGGTGATCACTAATTTTGTATCATTCTGATGTTTTGAGTCTTTATAGAAGCGTGATGACGCCGTTTGAGAAGATGGGTCATTCAAGTGGGTAGAAAGAACAATAAGCTGAAGCTTTAAATCTCGCACTTGCCATTAAAGAATATTGGGATAGCATGGCTTATGAAAGTGGCAATTTGTGCAAGTCTACAACCAAGGTAATAGCTAGCGAACTCCATGAATCATGCGAAAAGACAGTTCATCATCAAAAAGACGCATAGGTAAGAAGTCCATAGCACATACCTTAATTCTATACTTGTCGGCATAGGTGTTAAGGTGGGCGAGTTGGGCAATGGGATTGATTAAAACGGGTCACTTTTATTTTGAGTCAAAACATGCAGGTTGGGAGTTGGTTTGTTTAATTAATCTGTAAATATATGTCATATCGGAATCTGTCAAACATCCAACATATCCAAACACTATCGCTTGCATCATGTTTTATTACGATTGATTATTTGATATAAACACGCATTCAAACACTCCATTGGATTCTAATAATTCTTGCGTCTATATGTAGATTCCAGAGTCACTATTGGTTCCCTGTGTGACGTAAGCTTATGATTTGGAGCAACTTCATTGGTGAAGCAATGTGAAAAAGCTATCAAAAGATTTAAACTCGGTACGAAGTTGTTTGACTCTGGAAATAACGTAGAAATTTATTACCCAAATTCTTAGCCACATTGTAGTGGTCCTGCCTTTTCCTCCGGGCTTCCTACTAATGTGCAGAGACTTGAACACTTATATATGACGAGTGAGTTTAGTGATATGGACATAAGGCTACCCACAGTAAGGACACCCAATCCCCGTCATTTTCCCTGCCATGTTAGCTTTCTCTCTCCCCAGTAAGACGACCTACACTACAAAAAACATACCCCACAAAAATACCTTTTATATTTAATTTAATAACAAAAAGCACTCACATGAAACAAAAAGTTAAATGCACAAAGAAATAAATATCGATGGGCAACTCGACCAAGTTCAAAAAAATGGCATGGCGATCGATTTGCTGCAGTAACAAGATCAACACCAAATCGATCCCCCTTCTCGGTCTGTGGAGTCTCCCATTTATGCAGGTAAGCTGCTCCTTATTGATGTTTAAATAATTTAGTTATAGAAGGTCTTTTTTTTCTTTTTTTTTTTTCTTTTTTGTTTTAAATAATTTTCATAAATAATATTGGAGTTGTTAGACCATTGTAATGAGAATTATGACATGTTGTTAATCTATTACTATATTATAACATGTACTTGTGTAATGTGATCAATCTTGACTAAGAGCTTAGGTGATTTAATTGACAGATATATCTGTATAAGCTTTTATAGTTGCATAGATTAAGAATGTAATAGAGTTATGAGAAGTTAGAAACAAAAAACTAAATAAAGAGGTTGCTAAAACTTACAAATAACATTCTGGTTAACATCAATAGTTTTGACATGTTTAGTATCAGAAATAACCATATCTTCACTAATCTGTTATCATAGTTGCCATGCCAATAATATGCCTACTAGAACTATATTAGTTTCTTGGCCATTGTTGGTTATTGTAGTATTTAATCTAAATTACACCAAAACCAAATATTATTAAATGTTAATGTTAATTATTTTACATATGTGGGATAAACACAAGCCAAACATAGATGTGTTGACTTTGTTTTATAACTTCTGTCATCAAATTGTTTCTGAATTAAGTCCTTTAAGTAGAATTAGAAATTTTGCCTTTAAATGTAGAAATATAGTCAGTATATGGGGTTAAAAGTTTGTATTATTACAGCAGGCAGTAGGCAGGATGGGTAATTAAGGATGAATTAAGTATAGCTCAAAATGGGTCAAAATCAGAACATGACATGTTTTAGCACAGGTTGGCCTGCAAACACTCTTTTGTAAATTAAATTTGTCCCTCGCTGTTTCTGTCTGTTTTAAAATCTTTTTACAACTAATCGATGCTTTGGTTATAGATTATGATTACAAATAAAATAGTATCAAAAATAATAATCTGACTATTCTAATGATATTGTTTAATATGTATCAGTCGTTAAGATAGACTTTGAGCTACTATGAAGAACTCAACATGTTCTCCCATATCAAACACATGGAACTGTACACAATGTCTTAATCACCTGATAACTTAATATTTATGACAATGGTCTGGCGTGGTTGTATTGTTTTCAGGAGTGGAAGAGATAGAAATAGACACAAAGATGCCAAAGGTAGTGGTGAAAGGCTCCTAACATTCCATGATCTTGAAGTTGTACATGTAATAGAAGATTATATGGTTCAAATAAAAAAATGGCTAAAAGGTTACTTTTAAGTTTGAAATGGGTCGAACTCCTTAAAAGCCGGCGAAAGTATATTTTAAGCATTTGATCTCCTAAATCATTTTATTCATAGTTCTATAAGTTGGACAACAAGTTTTGGTTGGTTAATCTGTTTTGCTTTGTTTCTATGATGATAGCGATTTAATGAAGGTTTTTGCAGGTAAAGTAGAGAACTAGCACAAGAACTATTAGATTTTTTGCTTGAGAATATTTGATTGGAAAAATGTTATCTGAAGAGAGTCTTTAATGGATAAAAAGGTCTAACTTTTGGAACCAAGGTGAGCAACTAACAACCATGCCCATGATGCATTCCGTGATCATCAATCTTTGTTTTCTAACTAAGGTAACCATTCATTAATTGCAACCAAATTTAAGAAAAACAAATGACTCGATTTAAATTATGTTTTTTCTGTAATCTCTGATGGGTCAAGTGAGCCCAACCCAACCTATACCAAAAAGTAGAATTTCTACAGTAGCTTTAAAAATCTGTTTAGAATGAAAAGCCGAGTAGTTTAATATACCTTGTGCTTATAGAAAGTAATTTAGGTAATAGAAAGATGTTGCTTTTCCTAATCATGTCATTTTACTTCTCTCATGCTCTTCAAGCGTAAGGAAGATGTCTCTTCAATCATCAAGAAGTAGAAGTTATAAAGTTTATACCTTTTTGTTTTTGTCTAAACTAGATTATCACATAATTTTATGGGGATCATTTTTCGAGATTCAAGTGTAGTATTTTGTTTCATGACAACATCTGAACTCATTAGGACGTTTTGGTCATTGGAGCCGGAGGTGGTTGTTTTTGGCGAATTAAGTCACATGTTAAAACGTTCCGAGATAAGTTCTTAGAGGTTTAAGTCATGGTGGTGGTTGTTTGGTATGATAGAAATATGGAATGGTTACCATAGTAGTATTGTAAACTGGGGATTTGGTTAGATGTATTGCCGCCCATGTTGCATTATAACATGAAATAAGAAGAAATCACGAATGAAAAAAATACCAATGTTTCATCTTCGTTGGATATAACAAGACTATCAGAATGAAAAGTGCGCAATTGCTTGAATTTGAGAATGGTAACAAACAAAGAAGACAACCTTTAACCACTTAAATTGAATTAATTCTAATGTAGAAGCCTAGATATAGAATTTTACTTGATTTCTGTTTGGGGCAACAATTTTTTTCACTCACACGAGATTAAAAAGGCTCAGTCTCCCCAACCCGTTAATTAGTCAAAGTGTCAAACACTTATAAAACCACAAACAAGTCGTGTTTGGGTTGAACGTTTCTGACCCGCCAACCCAAACATGACTTGAATTGTCACCCTGTATTTGATTATTCAACTAACATATTATTTTATGTTTGCGATTAACTTAATAGTATAGTTCGTAATGTTTGGAAATATTCTGGTTTCTGAACATGACTGGGTTTCTATATAATTGTTGATAAGAATCATAATTAAAAAAATAATAATAATAACAAATAAATAAATAAAAAATAAAAAAATTAAGCTATTTGTTTTCTAACAAACTAAAAATACATTATTGAAAATTTTAGAAAAAACCCCGCGCGTGCGTGGGCATTATAACTAGTTGGATTTATAACAAAATATGTATAAACAAAACAATATTGGTTCCACTTTAAAATAATTGTCTATCAAATTTAAACATAACTGAAACTATTTCAAACTTTTCGTGACAAGTCCGTTGCAAATACTTGATATTTTGCAACGTATTTGCAATTGATCAATTCTATAGTTAAATAAAATTTATATATTCTAATTTTTGCAAATTTCTAATTCTATGTCAAAACCCGTGCGAACACGAGTCTTACAAGTTAAAACTAGTTGTTTTAACAAGCTAACGCACTACAAATTTATGTCATTTGGCCAAACTACTTTATATACACTTTTAAAAAGTGTGTAAAAAGTGACTAAATTGTTTACATATATAAATGTGTATAAAAATTCTATTAGGGCTGAGCATACCCGACCGACGACCGTCCCGATTCCGACCATCCCACCGGCCCGATCCCGATTCCGACTAGTAAATGGGTCGGGAGTCGGTTGACGTTTTCCGGCCAATCGGGATTCGGGCTTGTCGGTATCGGGTCGGGACGGGATGAAAACCGGAAAACAAAAAAGAAAACCGACAAACCCGACCGATCCCGACCGTCCCGATACCGAACCGACCGGTTTCGGGTCGGGAGTCGGTTGACGTTTTCCGGCCAATCGGGATTCGGGCTTGTCGGTATCGGGTCGAGACGGGTCGGGACCGGCCCGATGCTCACCCCTAAATTATATTAATAAGTGTGGGGACGGGCATTTTACTGCTGCTATTAAGGTGCTCACGTCTTCTGGCATTGCCCCATCCACACCTGACACTCTATTGGAGCTCGAGGCCAAACACCCCTATGCCCCCCAGCCGACCCCGTCCTCTTTTTCACTTGATGAGGACGCCCTCTCTGTCGACAAGGACTTGGTACTCAACAGGATCCGCAGCTTCCCCAAGGGGACGTCATGTGGTCACGATGGGCTACGGGCACAACATCTGATGGATATTTTGGGAGGGGCGGCGTCTGCTATTGTTGATGACTTGCTTGGGTCCATTACTGGAGTTGTTAATCTGTTCCTTAATGGAAAGTGCCCTAGTCAACTGGGGGAATATATCGCTAGCGCCCCCTTGACCCCCTTAGTCAAGCCTGGCGGCGGTATACGCCCTATTGCTGTTGGCACTGTTTGGCGTAGGCTTGTGTCAAAGGTTGCCTCCTCTTCGGTCGGTGATTCCATGAACTCTTACTTGCAGGATTTTCAATTTGGGGTTGGAGTCCCTGGGGGATGCGAGGCTGTCCTCCACTCTGTAAATAGGCTCATTAAGTCTAAGGGGTGTGAAGTTGGACTTTCCATGCTATTAGTGGACTTTAAGAATGTTTTTAATCTTGTTGACAGGAGTGTCTTGCTTCAGGAAGCTAGGGGCGATGCCCTTCTATTGCCCCGTGGGTTGAGTTCTGTTATGCGCGCTCTGCCAGGCTCTATTATGAGGACTCCATCCTTTGGTCATGTCAGGGTGTCTAACAAGGTGATCCGTTGGGCCCTTTGTTGTTTGCCCTAGCTTTGCACCCTTTGATTCATGCTATCAATCAGTCATGTGAACTTACCCTTCAGGCGTGGTACCTCGATGATGGTACTATTGTTGGAGATACGCTCATGGTCGCCAAGGCACTTGACATCATTAGGACAGAGGGCCCCGCTCGTGGTTTGTTTTTAAATGTTGACAAGACTGAACTCTTCTGGCCGGCCGAAGACCCTAGAAGCAGAGTGGAGGGCGTGTTTCCTATAAATATCGCTCGTCCGCTCAATGGTGTCAAACTTCTTGGTGGTTCGGTTAGTTTGGACGAAGATTTCTGTCGGGATTTGGCGTCCAAAAGGGTCTCCAAAACCATACAATTAATCGAGGCAATTAACAAACTAAATGATCCGCAATGTGAGCTTCTCCTTTTGCGTAATTGTGTAGGAGTTTCGAAATTATCTTATGCTTTAAGAACATGCTCCCCCTTGCACTTATCAAAGGCCCAAGCTCAGTTCGATCAGACGTTACGTGCCTCTTTGGAGAAAATTGTTACTGCTTCGGGGCCAGGGTTTGGTGATTGGCAGTGGAGGCTTGCCACTCTTCCAATAAAGCTCGGTGGGCTTGGCATCCTTTCAGCGGGGGATATCATCCAATATGCTTTCCTCGCTTCTCGGATGCAAACAAACGACTTACAGGATAAGATACTCACCAAAATGGGTATTGTTACACATGGCCCTTCATTCCAGCATGCTTTGGACATATTCAATGCTACTTGTAACACCGACTTCCTTACTGTCACCGGGGGCGCTCCTGCCCCCCAAATGATGAAAACCTTGGCAATGTTATTTCGGTGTCATTAAGAAAGACCTTGTTTCCAAGTACTCACTAAGTCCAAGGCAGGTGGCTATACTTAGCAGTATCCGCGCCCCGCATGCGCAGGACTTCCTCTTCGCCATCCCTATTGACGGTCTCGGACAAAGGATGAATCCTCGCCAATTTCGATCGGTGTTATGCTACAGGCTTGCGGTTCCTATGTTCTCTGAAGGCAGCTTATGCCCGAGTTGCAATGTACACCGTATGGACCAGTGGGGGGATCATGCGGTCCACTGTGCTAGCGAAGTGGGTGTTAAGTTCAGGCATAATTTGGTGCGTGATATCCTTGTTGATATATGTTCCAAAGCTGGGATTATGGTGCGTAAAGAGGCTCCAATGGGATTTCTTTCAGAGGAAGGGAGAGAGTTACGTCCTGCAGATGTGCTATTATTTAACTGGGTCCAAGGTAAGGACGCATGTCTGGATGTGACTGGGGTCTCTCCGTTTGCTGGGACTGGGGTAACGTCATGGGCTCCTAGGGCTGCTTTGAGTAATGTCGTGGAAAAGAAAAGGAAGAAGTATGCGTCCAAGTGTGAAGACAATGGATACAAGTTCGTCCCTTTCGCTTTTTCCACGTTTGAGGGACTTGATGTGGAAGCTTTGAATACACTTTCGCGTGTCGGGACTATTGCCAGCAGCCACTCTAACAGCGTTAAGAGCGGTGCTTTTATTTTTCATCGAGTTAGTTTGTGTATTCAAAAAGGAATGGGAGCACAGATTGTGTCTAGAATCCCCTCCAATTTCATGTAATTTCCTTGGTTTCAATGAAAAATCTTTATTATAAAAATAATAATAATAATAATAATAATAATAATAATAATAATAATAATAATAATAATAATAATAATAATAATAATAATAATAATAATAATAATAATAATAATAATAATAATAACAATAATAATAACCAATATTGGCTCCCGCTTCTGTGGTCGATCATGGCGACCCCTAGGGTTTCATCTTCATCCAACGACTTCATGGTTGGTCAGATCTCGTATGTTTCAACATGGACTGTGGTAATGTGATCGGATTCGCCTCACTAAGGTTCCTTTATTATCTTCTTCTCGTACAGTTTCCTTTTAGGGTTTCGTTTTGAAACCCGTTTCGGTTCGGTGTTTCGCAGTAGGTGTTTTGCTTCTCCAAAACATTGTAGGATTGTGTTTGATTCTCCCAAACAGGTGGTTGCTATCGTAGTTTGGTTCCCCTCATCACAGGTTTCATTTGTTACAATAGGTGATCGCTTGTGGTGTATCCTTTTGCAACCTAGGCTTTGCTTGTGGTTCGGTTATCAAGCTTCTTTGTGGGAGGTACAGATTGCTTTGTGTCTGTTAGGGTGGTGTGGACTGGTTTTGTTAGGGTTTCTTTTATCTTTCTTCGTTCAAGGTTACTGTATGGTTTCTGCGCTCAATTTGGCTTTGGTGGGTTGTGCATGATCATTCTTAAAACAGCGTGAATTGGTTTTGCGAATTGGTTATTCAGTGCTTGGTTATTCAGTACTTGGGTTAGCCAATTGGGTTTCTGCTACAGTAACGTTATTATGTGGTTTCCTGCTACAGTAACTGTTATGGTGGTATTCAGAAACAGTTTGTGAACAACTTTGGTTTGCTTCTAGTGCTGCTACCATCTCCTATTGTTTGCTACTATCGTCACCATACAGTTTTGTGAAGCTAGTTTCTGTTTTGTATTTTCTTTTGGAGTTTATTTGGCTTTTCTTTTGGTGTTTCGTTGGTGCTATTTTCCTATGCCTATTGTGAGATTTCATTGTCCTTTCGCGGGTCTTAGTGGGTGTCGTAATGGGGGCGGAAATGGGCGTACCAAGACTTATTTGATCACACATCTTCGCGATCGACACTTCAATGGGGAGGCGCGGGCTATCACTAGACATGCTCTTGTGTCGGATTTGGTTGTTTTTGAAAGAGCTGAGGTTACTCTTAAGCGTATGGGATTGTGGTTATGTGGTGGTTGATTCAAAACGCATACTTTCCGGGCTAAGTGTCGACATGGTGGGGGGTCTGATTTTGTGTCACCTCCTGATTGTGGTGATGGTGTTGTTCGGTTCGTGTTGCATGATCTCACCAAACCTCATTCCCCTTCTCATGTTGCTCTTGTTGAGGATTTGGTTTCTGATGAGTTTGGTGGTTTTGATTTACATCTCCTTGATACTCTACTTTCTAAGGGGTTGCGTACTGTCAAATCCATTCCTCCTAAATGTCGTTTGGGGTTTTCTCGGGTTTTGAAAGGAGCCCTTGATAAGGTGGTTTGTTCGCCTGATGACATTTCTTGTTGGGTTAGTTTATTAGTCTTGCCTCTTTGTTTGCTTAAAACCTTTTGCCCGAGGAGTAATCAAGAGTGTAGGTCTGTTACTAAACGTCAACGACAGGAAGAGTATATTGTTAATGCCATTTCATCTTGGGGCACACCTGGTGGTAGTTTACAAGTTGTGCGTGAGGTTTTAGCTGAACCTCCCCCTTTGTGGTCTAATATTCATGAAGAAAACCTGGACTTGGGTGACCGTAATATCAAGGAGTGTAAGAGGAAGATTTGTGATGGCCATTATACTGCTGTTGTTAGAGTTCTTTCTTCTTCGGGTATTGCGGCTTATGATGATACTACTCTCGCGGATCTAAAAGCTAAGCACCCTTTTCAATCTGCCCCCTTTTTACCAGACATATCTATTGATCATCATCACCTTTTGGTATCTCCTGCTATGGTTCTTGATATGATTAAGAGTTTCCCTCGTGGTACTTCTTGTGGAAGGGATGGTTTGCGTTCTCAACACCTTTTGGATTGTTTAAACGGTGTTGCTGTTGCCATCTCTGATGAGTTAGTCGCTTCTATCACCCAGGTGGTGAACCTTTTTCTTGAGGGTAAATGCCCAAGGGAGTTGGGAGAGTATGTTGCTAGTGCTCCTCTCACGCCCTTGGTTAAACCTGGAGGGGGATCCGTCCTATCGCTGTTGGGACTGTTTGGAGGCGTTTAGTCTCCATGGTTTGTGCTTCTATGATTGGCCATTCTTTGGATGGTTATTTTGACGGTTTGCAATTTGGTGTGGGTGTTTCGGGAGGTGGGGAGGCAATCCTTCATGCTGTTAATCGGTTGATTGAAGACCGTGGGGGTGATGTGGGTTTATCTATGTTGTTGGTGGACTTTAAAAACGCTTTCAATATGGTGGATCGTGCGGTTATGTTACGAGAAGTTTGCCTTCGTGTCCCGGCTATTTCACGTTGGGTGTAATTCTGTTACTCCAGTCCTGCTAGATTATATTATGGTGAGCATACTTTATGGTCGCACCAAGGGGTGCAACAGGGTTATCCGCTTGGGCCTCTTCTTTTTGCTTTGGTGTTACATCCCTTGGTATGTAAGATTCGAGACTCCTTCACTCTTTCTCTTCAGGCTTGGTATCTTGATGATGGTACTATTATTGGGGATACTTTGGTTATGGGGAAGGTTTTGGAGTTGATTATGATGGATGGACCTAGTTGTGGTTTACACCTCAATGTTGATAAAACTGAGGTCTTTTGGCCGAAGGAAGACCCAAGGAGCAGGTATGTGGGTGTTTTTCCCCCTAATATTTCTCGACCTTCGCATGGTGTTAAATTATTAGGGGGCCCCGCCAGTGTGGATTTTGAGTTTAGTAGTAAGCTTGTTATGAAAAGGGTTGCTAAAACTATTGAGCTTATGGATGTTGTTGCTAAGCTTAATGATCCCCAGTGTGAGTTGTTGCTATTGCGTGCATGTGCCGGTATTTCCAAGTTGTATTTTTCTATGCGCACATGCCCTCCTTGGGTCTTTGAGAGTGCTCAGGTTTCTTTTGATGCAGCACTTCGCTCTTCTTTGGAACGTATTGTCACTGCTTCTGGACCTGGGTTTGGTGATTGGCAATGGAGACTCGCCACCCTACCTTTTGCTCTCGGGGGACTTGGTGTGTATTCTGCAGGTGATGTCTTGAACTATGTCTTCCTTGCTTCTAGACTTCAATCTGCCAGCTTACAGACTAAGCTTCTCCGTAGTTCTGGTATTGTGTCTACTGATCCCTCTTTTGATGATGCATTGTGTACTTTTAATGTGAATATGGATATTGACCTTATGAGTAACCCTAGTGAGATCGCTGCCCCCAAACTTATGAAGAAATTGGCAGATATACATTTCGCACGGGTTGCCCAAACGGTTGAATCCACTTTCCATTTATCCTCTAGACAGATGGCTTTATGGAACTCATTAAAAGAGGATTATACGTCAGATTGGCTTAGGGTGGCACCGATATCCGGATTGGGACAGACTATGAATGCCAGGACTTACCGATGTGTTTTGTGTTATCGGTTGGGTGTTCCTTTTTTTACTATCCAGATGCCATGTTCAGCTTGTTCTAAGGTTTTTCCTGGAGGTATTTTTGGAGATTCTGCTGTATCTTGCGCAGGCTTAGTTGGTATTAAACATCGGCACAATGTTGTGCGTGATGTTCTTGTTGATATATGTTCTCGGTCTGGGGTTTCAGTTCGTAAGGAGGTGGATATTGGGCTTCGTGGAGAGAGGGACAAAACCTTACGTCCGGCCGATATGTTACTTTATTCTTGGGATGGTGGCCTTGATGTTTGTGTTGATCTTACAGGATCATCACCTTTGACGCGTTCGTGTATGGTTGATTTTATGCCCGGTCGGGCGGTTATTGAAGCCGCACAACGTAAACGTATCAAGTACGCAGCTAAATGCGCTGATATCGGATATGGGTTCCTCCCATTTTCTTTCTCTTCGGAGAACTTGGAAAGGATGCAGTGACCTTATTAAAGCGCATTAGACGATTCTCTATGACCCAAGACATTGGAGCACGTGCTGCTCCACATATTTTTAGTAGGATTGGTTTTGCTGTAGCTAGAGGTGTGGGGGTTCAGTTAGTATCTCGGCTCCCCACTAATTTCTTGTAAAATCCTATTTATTTTTCAATAAAGTGATGATTATAATAATAATAATAATAATAATAATAATAATAATAATAATAATAATAATAAGTGTGTTGATCTGACAGGGTCATCGCCCTTGACGCAAACTGACATGGTTGATTTTGTGCCGGGTCGTGCGGTGATTGAAGCCGCACAACGTAAACGCGTCAAGTACGAGGCTAAATGCGCGGATATGGGATATGGGTTTCTCCCCATTTTCATTCTCTTCTTTTGGAGAACTTGAGAAGGATGCGGTGGCCTTACTAAAGCGTATCCGGAGATTCTTGGTGACTCAAGACATTGGAGCACGTGCTGCTGCTCATATTTTTAATAGCATTAGTTTCGCTATAGCTAGAGGAGTGAGGGCTCAGATTGTTTCTCGGCTCCCCACTAATTTCTTGTAAATCCTATGAGTTTCTAATAAAGTGATGTTATAATAATAATAATAATAATAATAATAATAATAATAATAATAATAAATTTAAAAAAAAAAATCACACTTACAAGCAGAGAATTTAAACTTGTCCGCACTTATAAGTGTGGAGCAAGTTCGTGTTCACAAATTGATTTCATAATTTTAAATGTGGACAAAATTTATTTTTACACACTTATTAACTCTAATAAGTGTGAATATTTTTTCGTAAACTATATTATTATAAAAAATAAACGTTTATAAATGTAACAAATTCGTACACATCTAAAAATGTGAATTTTTTTTACGCATTTTTTTTAATTATGTTTAAAAAAAAGTGTGTAAAATCAACATTTTGTTGTAGTGACGAGATGCTCTTCTAGAAGTGATCCTCATTTTTTGAACAAAGAAAAGTGATCCTTTGAGTACTTCACGATGGAAATTCCTTTCAAGGTGATTGCTTCCTCTGGTGGCGGGTGGGCGAAAGGTCCAAAAGCCACGTAGCCTGGGCCGAGTCAGAAAATCCAAGAATTCCATTTTCCTTCTTGTTCATCAATCGGAAATCAAGACAAACCGGGCACTATGGTGAGACATGAAAACACCCGATCCCATCGATATGTAGAATCATCTTGCGGCATATGTACTCTTCGGGAGATATGGTTAAAGCTCGGTACGAGGATGACTTGTGCCTAAAGTTGCAATGAATTATTTCCTTGTTCCGCGAGCTAGAGCAAATTATCAGCTGTCTATAAACATTTCTGTCAGAAAGTTTGGAAGCAAATAGAAATGACTTAATTAGTCAAATTTCCCATAACAGTTTCAATAACCAGCGTTTGTAGTCCAACGGTTAGGATAATTGCCTTCCAAGCAATAGACCCGGGTTCGACTCCCGGCAAACGCATTTTTTTTTTTTTTTTTTTTTTTTAATATATAAAATTACATATCAAGTTATGGTTTTCGAAGAGACCATGTTCAAAGCCTCGCTTGGTGAATATCTTAGGACGGACATTGAAAAGTCCGGAAACAGCCATGAGAATTCCCGTTAGAGCAAAAAAGGCTTCACTTTCTCCGGGTAGCCTGAAATGGACCATATCCGTTTACCAGTTTTATATTAAGTCATTGTGTTATCTACTTATGAGTTATGTCATTATACATAACTTTGTGTAGTTTATAGAACAAACGAACATTGCATCAGCACAAGACTTGGACTAAATACTCGTACTGTATCATGATTACCCAGTAAACAAACAACGATTCCATCTGGAAACAATTTACATATTATAGACGACTCTATACAACAAACAAGATGCCACTGCCGGCTTAGCACTTCAACAATATTCAAACCGTCATAACATATATAATATCAAGTAGACAGATATCACTTTCGTTGTCATTAACAAGTACAGCCACCTGATAAGACCAAGGTATGTGTTCTAAGCAACGATGTTTCTGTTTTGAAAAGACCCTTTCTTACAAGCAAACTTGATGCTAGATACCAAGTCTGTTTTTTGTATATCATTCAATCTGATGTATGGTTTATTTATCTTATACTGACAGTCTTCCTTATGTGAATAATAGCTTTTGGACAATAAGTGTTTTTAAAAACCGTAACCATTTTCTTGCGAAGCCTTCTTCCCCGAAACTAATTGAGTTGCACATCTATAAGCTGACTCCAAAGTTGCTAGTTTTGGGATTTGAGAAACTTCATCTGTTTGCTCTTTGACAATGTAACTATCTGTGATGCATTTAATTTGGACTTTTGGTTAAGAAATTATAGGGGCACAATACATAGAAGTATGGAACTAAATTTTGATCAAGAATAAATAGGGCACAATGGTGCTCGACTAAATGGATATAAAGCACAATGATGCACGACTTGAATGAAATCGTTTGCCATCTATACATCAAGTTAGAATGAGTAACTGAAAGATGTATAGGCACCTTAACCTTTTAATAATGATACAAGTTTTTACTGCACAGTAGTGGAGAATATCGGCCCAAGTCTTCCCCTCAACCTCGGTGAATAGCTGTTGTTTGAATTTGCAACAATGCACAGATTCGTGTTTACTGTTTCAACTTGATATTGTTTAAGGAACTCAGACTTCAGATCCTCTCTAAGTGCCATGTTTACCAACAATCTAAGTCAAGGCCCGAACTCGATCATAAGTGGCTCGAACCCATCAATTGTATCCAAGTAAGTTCTTTCTATAAATAGATGTAGATGATCAAATTACAATTGGAGCAAGTGGTTCAGACACCTTGCAGAACTGATAATTTTATGAAACTAGAGCGCTTCTCTTAGAATGAGCCCGGACTTTTCTCATGGAATAAAACAAATTCTAGTGCAACAGATAACACAACTAAAGCATATAGGAGAGCACGCGGAACTTCCATCACTCTAATGAATTTGACAGTCATAACACGCAAAAATAAAAGTACCCAAGACAAAAGCAACTATGACTTTCTGTCAATAACACTTTTATCACAAAGTTTAATCAGCAAACGATGGAGATAGAATTATTCTTAATACGTGAACCTTAACCACCCATTATCTCCACTTTGTCCAAGTTGTCCCAAAACTGAATCATATACTCTGATGTCAAAAGTAAAGTGCAATGTCCACCAAAACCACTTGTTTAGCCATCAATACCTTTGTCCCCACAGTAAGCATGCCCACAATGAACATTCGTCAACGCCGTCAAGTCCTATCTCAAAAGCCAAGTAAACTAAAACTGCTAATCTCGTCTTTTTAAGCTCTTAACTAATGACATCATAGCATAACTATGTGAAAGTGTGGAGCGAAAGGCAAATTTTTTAAGCATAACTAGTTACTGAGAAGATCTTTATGAAAAGTAATTCATAAATACAAAAAATAATCAAATAACCGAAGATGATAAAACTACACACATGGGATTGTTAACCTATGTTCATAAAGTGCAACATCCACCTAAACCACTAGTTTGGCCATTGATGCCTTTATCCACAATCACCACAATAAGCATGCCCATGATGAACATCCGTCAACGCCTTCTATTCCTCTTTCAAGAACCAAGTAAACTAAAACCGGTAATCTTCTTAGGCATGACAAAACATCAAGTCACTAAGAAGATATTACTAACAATTACATCCTAATTACAAAGAATAACAAATAAACGAACGAAAATAATAATACACAAATTGGATTGTTAAAACTATGTTCTATCATAGGAAGGACAATTATTACAAAGGCAATTCACACCTCACATAGTATTTTCATTATGAAAAATTATCATTAACATCCTAAACATACTTACAAAACACGCCTATGATCACATGCCACCGCAACCGCCACCACACCCACCACCGCAACCGCCACCATCCGCAGCATCAGATACGATATCGCCAATCAACAAACCACCCAAAGCACCTCCCAACAAGCCAGCACCTAACCCCATACCACCAAATTTACTCTTCTTCTTTTGCACCTGTTGTTGCGGCTGCACAACAGGCGGATACCCTCCATATCCACCATACGGAGGCGGCTGTGCATAACCACCATATGGAGGCGGCTGTGCATAACCACCATACGGAGGCGGCTGTGCATAACCCCCGTACCCTTGCTGAGGCGGAGGATATCCCCCGAAATTCCGCTGTTGCGGATCTCCACTCGGTGAACCAGGATACCCTGCTGGAGGCGGATAATACGCCCCTCCAGGCGGATAACCTGCGCCAACAGGAGCTGGATATCCTGTCGGCGCAGCAGGATATCCTGCTGGCGCGCCACTAGCCGGCGCAGCTGGATATCCTGCCGGCGGCGCGCCACTAGCCGGCGCGCCAGGATATCCAGCTGGCGGCGGATACATCGATCCAGATCCAGAAGCCACAGCTGGATAAGCCGTGACATGCTCATCCACTTTCCCAGGTTTCACACTCGGATAAGCCGTGTCAGCGTTCAAATTCGGATAAGCCGTAACAGGCTCATCCGCCTTATCAGGCTTCAAATTCGGATAAGCCGTAACAGGCTCATCCGTCTTATTAGGCTTAGAACCCGCCGGATAAGCCGTAACAGGCTCATCCGGCTTACTCCCACCATACCCAGATCCTAAAACAGGAGCGTATCCCGTAGGATACGCTCCTGAATACGCTGGCGCCCCAGCAGGCGCCAGCGTATCACTAAATTTATAACTAAAACTAAGCTCCCCCTTAGGCTTCCCAGAGGGCTTCCTCACCTGATAACTCACAAACTGTACCATCTTACCATTATACCCTTGCAAAAGCTCCTTAACAGGAACATGCACTTCACCAACATCTTTATCACCAAACAAACCCTCAGTCTTGATCTTAACAACTAAAGTCAACCTGTTTTGCAAAGCGATGGCTTCGTTGACCGTGAACTTCATGGGGCAGTTCCATGTAGGGTTAGCGTCCCCGTCTTTGTCTACGGGAGTTTTTTGCTTTTGGTCTTGGGATGTGTCGGTTCCTGTGATGTACACGACTGCGTAGACGTCCATTTTGCCGATGAGGTTGAGTTTGTTGAGTGATTTTGCCGAGATTATTGTCAGGTCTAGTGTTCTGTTGTTGTTGTTTGTGTTGTTTTGTGCCATTTTTTCGTTTGGTTGTTGTGATTGGGATTGAGATTTGGGTTTTACTTTTTTTTTTTTTTTGGTTGAAATGATGAAAAAGATGAGTTTGGGGGATGGAGAAGTATTTATGGAATTATGGGGCGAGGAACACGAGTGTACAGATAATGGTTAAAAAGTAGGAGTACTTTAATGAGTTAAAGTGTGATACGGAGTATTTGAGGGAGGTTTGGTTAACGGTCAAATTTGACAACTCCAAACTTTTTTTTTTTTTTTTTCCTTTTCTTTTCTTTTTTTTTTTTAATTATTTGAAAACGTATTATATGTGTCACCTTTTGTTATTGGAGTTGCGATCCCCTAGAAAGGGGATCAAAATTAAAAAGCCTAAAAAGATTTCTAACCACTAAGCTAATGCCATGTGTCCCCATCCACTCCCTCCCTTTTTTTTTAATATTTTTAGTTAGAGGGTATTTTGGTCATTTGATCTATTTTTTTAATTCCACCTTAAATTTCAAATGCAAATAACTTTCAAATGACAAACTTTTACAAAAAACCGATTTCACCATATTTTTTAAAATTTAATCCTCTTTAATTTGGTATAAATTTTTTTAATTTTTTCGAAACTTTTTTTTTGACATATTGATTGGGTCATGATTTTCTTGAAAATTTTAGCATTTTCGGCTCTAATTTTGTCTAGTTTAAAGGCCGAATTTTGCAAAACTTAAAACACGAAAGTTGTAGCTTCTTGGCCATTCTTTACCCAGAAATTTGAATCACTCAAATACAATATGATATGAGCGAGATATCGTATGTTAAAGATGACGTTTTACACATATTTGTTGCACACAACGTGTTTGATGAAATGTTTAGCTTAGATTTTTAGTCTTAAAATCGAGTTAAATGCACTAATTTTTGTACAACAATGCACCTTTAGTCATTTTATTAATGTAAGATTCAAAAAGTTTTGTTTTTTTTTTTGTTTTTTTGTTGTTTTTTTTATCTGATGAACTATATTATTAACTGATGAACCTTATTAACTGATTTTTAAAAAAGACATTTTGTTCATCAGTTACTTTGGTTGAACCATATTAACTGATGAACCTTATTAACTGATGAACCTTATTAACTGATGAACCTTATTAACCTTATTAACTGATGAACCTTATTAACTGATGAACTATATTAACTGATGAACCTTATTAACTAACTGATGAACCTTATTAATCTTATTAACTGATGAACCTTATTAACCTTATTAACTAATGAACCTTATTAACTGATGAGTAAAATAATTGATAAACGTTATCAAAAATAACTGATGAACAATATAAAAAATAACTGATGAACCTTATTAACTGATGAACCATATTAACTGATGAACCTTATTAACTGATGAACCTTATTAACCTTATTAACTGATGAATCTTATTAACTGATGAACCATATTAACTGATGAACCTTATTAACCTTATTAACTAACTGATGAACCTTATTAATCTTATTAACTGATGAACCTTATTAACTAATGAACCTTATTAACTGATGAACAAAATAATTGATAAACGTTATCAAAAATAACTGATGAACAATATAAAAAATAACTGATGAACCATATAAAAAATAAGTGATGAACGTCATTTTTTTCGAAAACTGCTGAACATTATAAAAAATAACTGATGAACTATGTCAAAAATAACTGATGAACCATATAAAAAATAACTGATGAACCATATAAAAAATAAGTGATGAACGTTATAAAAAATAACTGATGAACAAAATTAACCGATGAACTAATATAAAAAATAACAGGGACCACTTATGCAGTTAAAAAATGGACTGAACTCGTAGAATCCGGCAAACAACCGGGACCACTTATGCAGTTAACTCTAGAAAGTAACAGCTTGACTACACTTGCACATTGTACCATAAACAAACCATCTCATGATCACATCCTTTACAATTGCAAGTCTCACGTACCATAGTACAAAACCAAAATAAGAAAAAAAAGAAATTAATAGAATCTAATTCTCCTATGCGTTGAATAAAAAATCCCAATTTTCTCTATCCCATGTGACATCGTGACCAATCACAAAAGTCCACAATCTCCATCTTCATTAACCTGCTTTCTCCCATGACTGCAATTTTTTCCGATAAATCATCTATGATCCATACATCATAAAAAATTTTATTTATTTTTTCTTTATTGTTCTCCTTCGAAATTATATAATTTTTATTTATTTTATCATACAACACCATTTTCCCAGCACTAAAACTTTGATGCCACTATTTGTTTAATGCCCTGGGCGGTCCCCCGCCTCGCCCACCACCAGGGCCGACCCTGGTTCTTGAGAAGCAAATGTAGTGATCATCTTGTGTTTTAAGACCGATTCACTTGCTAGTTGGGTTCCATCATTCAACGCTTCTAATTGATTGGAATGGTGATGGTAATGGAGACGGTGTTGGTGGCGGTGCACCGGTGGTGACGATGATGAAGATCATTGTTTCATTTTTGGATCTGGTGGGAAATAAAGATAGGATCTGTTTGGGAAAGGAGATGATATAAAGAAGATATATTATTACTTTTAGTGGAATGACTAGTATACCCTTATGTGTATATGTCCCTCGTTAATTTGATCAGATGTTGTATTATGATCCAACGGCCTAGAAACCTTTTTATACTTTTTAAAAAAATGGCAATTTCTATTTGATCCGGTACCTTTGTTATTGTTTATGCTGAACTTTTATTTTTATTATATGTATTGAACTTTTATTTTTCCTAATGTGTATACTAAATTTTTAAATTTTGATTATTATGTGTATTTTGTGATCATTTTACTTTTACTTTTTTTATTTTGAAAAGTAAATTGGTCATTTTACATGGATGAATACTTACAAAATTCAAACAATAATTGAAATTTAAAAGTTCAATACACACAATAAAAAAAAAAATTCAACAAACAATATTAAAAAGTAACAAATATGATATATTTTTAAATAATTAACCTTTTTTTTCTCTTGTAAAAATTTATAAAACAGAAAACATTAAAATATAAGGTGGCGTTTAGTTGGAAAACATTTTCTTAATTTCCTATTTCTTGTTTTGTAGTAAAAAGAAGTGGAGTTTGATTTCCACAAAACAATGAAAAATTTAGAAAACGCGTTTAGTTTGAGAAACATGTGTTTGTGTTTTCCATTTTCTAAAACTAGAAAACATGTTTAAGTATTGTTGTTTTATATTTCAATTCACTATTCACCTTAGTAATATTATAAAAACATCTTCAAAACACAAAAACAAATATTGTAAACTAACCACCTAAATTATAAAATAATTAAAAAAAAAAATCTAATACAAGAAAATAAAGAAATTAAAACAGTAAAATATAATATCAAATAACGTTTTCGTCTGTTTTTTTACGTTTTCGTCCGATATTTTACGTTTCTGTCCGTTTTCGTTTGTTTTTTTCACGTTTTCATATGTTTTTTTGTGTTTTTGTCTGATTTTTTACGTTTTCGTCAGATTTTTTACGTTTTCATCTGTTTTATTACATTTTCGTCAGTTTTTTTACGTATTCGTCTGATTTTTTGGGTTTTCGTTTGTTTTTTTACGTTTTCGTTAGATTTTTTACAGTTTTGTCAGTATATTTTACATTTTCTTCAGTCTTTTATGTTTTCTGTCTGTTTTTTTAAGTTTTCGTTATATTTTTTTACAGTTTCGTCAGTTTATTTTACATTTTCTTCAGTCTCTTTACGTTTTCGTCTGTTTTTTTACGTTTTCATCCGATTTTTTATGTTTTCGACCGTTACTTTACGTTTTTGTCAGATTTTTTACATTTTCATCAGATTTTTTACGTTTTCGTCAGATTTTTTACATTTTTGTCAGATTTTTTACGTTTTCGCCAGATTTTCTACGTTTTCATCTGATTTTTTATGTTTACATCCGTTTTTATATGTTTTGTCAGATTTTTCACGTTTTTGTCCATTTTCTTACGTTTTCGTCTGTTTTTTTTTTTACTTTTTTGTTTGAATTTGTATGTTTCCATTATTCCATATGTTTTTTTACATTTTTGTCAGATTTTTATGCATTTGTCAATTTTTTAATATTTTATTTTTTATGATTTCTTCCAATTTTTACATTTTCTTTCGATTTTTTACGTTTTCTTCCGATTTTTACATTTACATCCGTCTTCGTCTGATTTTTATGTTTTCATCTTTCATTTACGTTTTCATCTTTGATTTATGTATTTTTAGGTTTCGTCTAACGAAAACGTAGAAAAATAGACGTAAATGTAAATAAACGTAAGTAAACGCAAAAAATGGACGAAAATGTAAAAAAAACATAAAAGAACGGACGAAAACGTAAGAAAACATGAAGAAAAAAAAAAAAAAAAAAAAAAAAAAAAACGAGCGATAACGGATGAATATGTAAAACACCCCACGAATACGTAAAAAAACAAAAATGGACGACAAAGTATGGAAACGTTAAAAAAGGACAAAAACGTAAAAAATCATGCGAATACGTTAAAAAATAAAGAAAACAAAAATAACATAAAAAAAGTTGACGAAAACGTAAAAAATTGACAAAAACGAAAAAAATCATACGAAAACGTAAAAAATCAGACGAAAATTTAAAAAATCTGACTATAACGTAAAAAAAAAGGACATAACGTAAAAAAATCTGACAAAAACGTAAAAAAACGGACGAAAACGTAAAAAATCTGACGAAAACATAAAAAAAAACTTATTAAATCTGACGAAAACGTGAAAAAAGGACAAAAACAAAAATAATCGGATGAAAACGTAAAAAACCTGACGAAAACGTAAAAAACCTGACGAAAACGTAAAAAAACAGACGATAACGTAAAAAGTCTGACGAAAAAGTAAAAAATCTGACAAAAACGTAAAAAAACGGACGAAAATATAAAAAGTCTGACGTAAACGTAAAAAAATGATGAAAACGTAAAAAATCTGACGAAAACGTAAAAGGTGTGACGAAAAAGTAAAAAATCTGACGAAAACGTAAAAAAAACGGACGAAAACGTAAAAAATCTGACGAAAACGTAAAAAAATCTGACGAAAACGTAAAAAATCTGACAAAAACATAAAAAAACTGGACGATAACGTAAAAAGTCTGGTGAAAAAGTAAAAAATCTGATGAAAATGTAAAAAAAACGGACGAAAACGTAAAATATCTGACGAAAACTTAAAAAAATGGACGAAAACGTAAAAAATCTGACGAAAACGTAAAAAACGGATGAAAACTTAAAAAATCAGACGAAAACGTAAAGAATCAGACGAAAATGTAAAAAATCTGACGAAAAAGTAAAAATCTGACCAAAATAGAAAAAAAAAAACGGACGAAAACGTAAAAAATAGGCAAAAACGTAAAATATCGGACGTAAACGTAAAAAATCTGACGAAAACATAAAAAAATAGATGAAAACGTTAAAAATCGGACGAAAACTTATTAAATAAAACGAAAACGTAAAAAAACTGACGAAAACGAAAAATATCGGACGAAAACGTAAAAAACCTGACGAAAACGTAAAAAAACGGAGGAAGGCGTAAAAAAAACGGACGAAAACGTAAAAAATCGGACGAAAACGTATAAAATCTGACAAAAATGTAAAAAAATGGACGAAAACGTAAAAAATCAGTCGAAAACGTAAAACAACTGACGAAAACCAATTTGGGGTATTTTAATGAAAAATAGGGGAAAACAAAAAAAAATTGTTTTGTAGTTTTGTGTATTAAAGTTGGAAATAGCAATTTTGTGTTTTGTAGAGAATTTTATTGGAAAACACGAATTTGAACGCGATCTCTGTTTTCCTTTTTTTCTGCTAAACATTTTGTGAAAAACAAGGGTGTTTTCCCTCAACTAAACGCACCCTAAAGTTTGACAGAAAATATGAAAAAAAAAAAAAAAAAAAAAAAAAAAAAAAAAAAAACTTATGAAAATTTATGTTGTGACGTTAATAGAAGAATTAAATGATTGGTCAAGAGGTCAAAAAAAAAAAAAAAAAAAAAAAAAATCAATAGTACCGCTTGAAAGAGATGAAGTGGACGGTTGGTTTCAAGGAAAGGAACAGTGTACGAGTAGTTGATATGACAAAGTGACTTAATCGTGTTGATCTAAAGTTGCTAAAAATATGCGTCTATATCGAAAGCATTCATATCTAGCAACTGAACTCTTGTTTCCAAAGTTATCAAAATATATTTCAAAATCTATCTTAATATTAGCTATTTTTGGCAAAAATAGATGTTGTTGGCGTTGTTGCGAGTGTTAAAAAGGATTAAAATTGTAGTGTGCGTTTAGTTGAGAAAAAACACCTTTAGTTTCCACAAAATGTTTTGTGGAAAAAAAAAATCACATTCATATACGCATTTTCTAACAATATGTTTTGCAAAACATAAAATCGCTCATCTCCTAACTTAACAATGAAAATTAGAAAATAAATTTTAGTTATTTTCCTACCCACAACCCTCCATCCCCTTCTTTAAAGTAGAAAATACAAATATCAACTAAACGCGTTTTGTATATTTTCAAGTGTTTTGTGAAAATAAATTTCCCTTTCAAATTTTTACAAAACTAGAGATAGAAAATAAGAGAATTTTTTCTCCAACTAAATGCACCCGTAGATTCTTTTTGGAGTGGTGCTGGTTTTGACAGCTTATTTTTTGGGAACTTATTTTTTTTTTTAAATAATTCATAATTTTAGTTTGCCAGACAAAGATTATTATTTTACCAAAGATTATTTTTCAAAAAAAATAATGTTAAGCCTTCATAATATTTCATTATCTCTCGCGACAACATATTATCTTTTTTTAAGTGTAATAATATGCACGGTGATACCAATGGGCTTGTGGTCAACTGGGCATGTCTTATTCAGTTAAGCGTGCCTAGTGGAGAGTAGTACCGGTTTGGGTGACCAAACCGGGAAGTCCTCCCTTGTGGACCACTGCCCTGTCGGTACGATTTCAAAGTCCTTCAATGAAGGTTTCAACTCACAAGGGTTCGAATCTGGAGAAGGCAGGGTTTACTTTAATTTAAGTGTCGTGCCTTCGGACGGCTTAAGTTGAAGGTTTTCCTCCCATCGAGTTTCAAATTGGACATGAATTTCCCAAAGAAATGAAAATCAATTTTCAAAAAAAAAAAATAATATGCACGGTGATGCTGAAAACAATAGACCACCTCCAATGACTGAAAAATTATGAATAACCATCAATGAATAGTGATAATTTATTTGTGTAGGTATATTTAATGTTATTTGTCAATTAGTTAGTATTTTTTTCATTTCAAAATTATTATCATGAGAAAGAAATCACAAAGTTTAATTAAAATAGGATCACAATATATCTCAATCACTTTAAAAGAATATTCTCCAAATATATTATTTAATTTTTATTTAAAAAGAAAAATAAATCATTATTTTGAAATATTCTAAAAAAGAATTGTAGACTACAATTTTGAGAAAGAGAGAGTATATTTTAAACTCCGCTCAAACTATGGATCGAATGAGTATCCCATTGATGCCGTGATAATGACATAATGTTTTCCTTTTACCATTTTGACACAACTTTGTTTTGGGTTAGGAATTTAATTAAGATTGTTAATCTACTGTCGGATCCAGTTTACAGTTTATTTTGGAGTTGACATCTATGCGTATGTTGTTTCAATTATTTGAACCGTTGACCAACCTCTAGAATGTGACCATCAACAGCTTAAATGGAGTTGCAAAAATTGTCATTTGTTATTTAAAAAATATGATAATCTTTGACGATGACTTTTTATACAAAATAAAATGTCAAATACCTTTAATGTTGCATTGTTGTGTTAACACATGTATATACATTTTTATTGAAAATAACTGTATGAAAATACAAATCATTTTGCGGAATTGAATATTCTAGACATGCTTTGATTGCTTGGAACTTCGTCTAATTTATTTATTTTCTATTAATTGAATAATCAAAGAACATGACGTAAACGCGTTATCTAGGATGAGAAAAAAAGACTTCCTATCTTTTTCGTGGGACAATCTATCTTTACTTTACATAAAAGTATTCGCTATACTAATTATTAAGGGTCTCTTTTGTTTGTAAAAGGATTTAGAATCGGATTTAAATTCGGTTTAAAATAAAATAAAAAATAGATAAGAGAAAAAAATACTCCCCCGTCTCATAATAATAGTCCATATTTTTTTTTGGATGTTTCAAATTAATTGTCCACTTTCCCTTTTAAGTAAAAACTAAAGAATCTAATAGGAGAATATTCTATTTGAGTGGTTGAAAATAAAAATGGTCGTACTTTTATTAAACTTTGTATTTATTGTCTCCTGATAATATATTTTGAGACTGAGGGAGTAATATTTTATTAAAAATTTTATTTTAATAGTGGATAAATAATTTATTAAAAAAAAATGAGGTAGTTTTATTTTTTTAATAATTAATTTATGTATATAATGTGAGTGAGAATATAAATGTAGGGTCCATTATATTTTTGAATTTGTCAAAGATACCTCTTGTGCCATGAATCAATCTATCATTCCCGAACCTATCTTAAATTCCAAAAACTTGAACCAAATAATTAAATTTTAGAATCAAACTATTCCTTGAATCTAAAAAGCTTAAACCCAACGGGCCCTAAAATCTATAAAACTTTGAGTAAATTACAAAGATGTTCCTTGGTGTTTGCGTTAACTCACACTCTTGGTCTTTTAACTTTTTTTCTTGCACAAACAGTCACCAACTAAAAAACCACTCTAATCTTTCTGTGGAAAACTAGAAGGGGGTTGAATAATTTACCGATTAAAATCTTTTTAACTTGTTAAGTTAGCTTTGAAACTTTCCGTTTGATCAAAGATATGTACGCAAACACAATATATAACATGCAAGTAAATGAAAGAAACGATCAAACCACAACACGAGTATTTATCGTGGTTCGGCTACAAGGACTCTTTTTCCTTGCCCTACGTCCACGCCCCGAGTATCCAACTCGAGAGTTTCTTTCACTAGTCAACAAGCTCCTTTCACCGGCGGAGAAAACCTTACACGTCGCTTATACTTTTACCGACACGAAGCTAGATGTCGAGTTCTTTACCAAGGGTACAACCACTCCCGTTAGTTCTTTACAAGGGTACAACTACTCCCTATACACTTTGTATTTTGAGGACTAAAATACTAACCGATCACTACTGAAAATACACAATCAAATGAAGTGTAAACTACACAAGTCTACACAATGCTAAGCTAACAAGTCTTGCAACGTTGTGTTGAATACTTGTTACTTTTAGTAAGCTCGTGAATCTCTTTGCTACAAAAAGAAACTTCACATATGAAATGTTAAGAGGTTAGATGAGAGAATGAATGTGTGTGTAAAATATAATGGCACACTTGCTGTGGTGGTTGAATGTGGTTAAGAAGGTCATCTTGGTCAAGAATTGACCTTGGTGATTCATTTGCAAAAGGTGGTGGTTGTGTAGGTCTTGGTGGAAGATCATTTAGATCTTGGATAAATGGGTGTGGTGATGTGGGAGGAGACACAAATAGCTTCATTGGTTCAATTTTGGGTAATGGTGATGGTGATGAAGTTTTGGATGGTTGGGTTGGAGCACTTGGTGGAGTTGGGTCAATGGGTGATTTAGTTGGTAGTGGAGTGAGCTCATTGGGTTCATTGGGTGATGGTGATGGTGATGCAAGGTTTAAAAAGTGTTCATTTTTTATAGGTGATGTGAATTCATCCGAAGATGAGGAGCTTAGGTTGATGGGTTGATTAGACCATAGTGGTTTAACACTAATTCGGGCGGTTTTCCAGATGGGTCGTGATGGTTGAGAGGTAATTGTTGACTTAGTCATGGTGAAAAATGGTTTAGAAGTTTCAGAAATTGTGGTGAAGAAGGTGTGATTTGATGGTGTTTAGGATGGCTTAATTTATAGTGTTGAAGGATTATGGAAAGGAGTGTTTGGATTTGATGTTAGTCCATACAAAAATGGAGGCTTTTAATGATTTGGAAAACTAATTGTGGGTTGTCATATCATGGAAGTCAATCCAATGAAAATGGTGAAGTGAGAAGACAAGTTTTGCACTAAATGCTTAGTGGTTTTGGTGGATTTGTGGTAGTATAAATCTCAGGGATTTCAAGGATCCCTTAAAAGGGTTCCTTCCTTTATGTGTGAGGGGTCCTTGAGGTTGTTATGGCAAATTTTGAATTTTGGCGGGAATTGGTTTTGGTTAAGTTTATGGAAGAAGGAGTACCCTATTATGCTAAACACATTACAAGAAATGGGTTTTTACGTAAAAGGATTGGATTTTGGTGTTTGGATGTTGAATTGTGAAAATGAAAATAAAAATTCTGTAAGTTGCTGGCGGCACCCTCAGAATACACAGGCGGAACCCATTTAAGGGTGCCGCCTGGTCCGTTGGGCCAATTCTGGAATTCCCAGAAATTGTACTGGCGGAACCCAATTTTGGGTACCGCTAGAGCTCCAGAAAATGGCAGTCCGCGTTTTTGACCCGCGAGACGTTTTTCAAAATTTTCGAAAACTCCTAAAATCAAAAAGATAAGGCATTTCTGGTTGGGCAATGCAAAAAATAGACACGTAAACACACATTTTATAGGACTTTGACCTTGAGGTCAAGAATTTCACTATACTTAGTGAAAATATCATAAACTTGAAAATTTGACAACTTGCCAAGAGTTGTCTACCTGCATCAAAGTTAGATACTACATGTTTCAAATTGTATCAAACATTGTACTAACACACAAATACATCACAAATATTGTTTAAACGACCAAATTTGTTCAAATACCACCTAATGCCAAACACTCCTACACACCCGCACTCATTGACGGTCAATCTTGTTCTTGAGCTTTCCAAGGAATCTTCCAAGATTCTTGAACATCCCCTTTGTTTGCTTGAACTCCGCCGACTCATTTGGAATATCCGGAAGTTGGGATAGGTATTCGAGAGGTGGGAGCCTAGAGTTTGGCAAATTGTCATCTTCACTCATTGAGGAAGATGATGATGAGGTAGGAGGATGAGGACGTTTTCCTTGGGCTTGGTATACTCTTTTATCACTAAGTGGAACAAAGGTGTGTGGAATGAGAGTGTAGTCAAGACGAAGACCATTTGGAGTTGGTGGAATGGGTGAGATGAACCTAAAGAGACGGGTCAAGAGCATTCCATACGGCATAGCCGTTGTGCCATGCACGGGAATGTCGGCCATTCTCTTGGCCATGTAGTAGGCAAGGTTAAAGGGTTGCCTAACGGACAAGGAGTAGAGCATGTAGCAAAGGCAAAGGTTGATATGGTCACGGTTCCCTATTGTGCTAATGACATTGGCTCTAAGGACTTCCTCCCATTTCTTGAATTGGGGCTTAAGTTCATTCATTTCCATTCCATATGGGTCCTTATCGACTTCATTTCCCGAACGGGTTCTCCTAGTGTTGGTGGTTCTAACAAAGAGGTGGTCACGAAGTACATCTTTTGAGACAAGGGGTGTGTCATAAGGGTGGATACGGTCTTGGAGGTTGTCAAGAGTTGAGAGGGAGTGCAAGTCGGAATAGAGGCAAGTACCACGATTTTGGACACCTAGAATTTGAGCAAACTCCTCAAGAGTGAAGGAGTATTGATGACCACTAACCCTAAAGTTGATAGACTGTTGGGATCATAGTTTTACTATTTTATGAAGTCTCGGTCATTTGTAATAATGCTAGGTTGCTTAGTTATTATTTACTATCATTTACATTTTGTATTAAGTTTACTAGGCTTAAGAATGAGGTCCATGGGCCTAAAGCCCATACGAATTATGAGAAGGAATGGAGTAGGAGTGTTGCCCTAGCTCCTTTCCTATAAATACTAGTCTTAGGCCATTTGTAAACTTGGTTGGTTATGTGAAATATTAAGGAAACTCTTGCAATTCTAATTCTCTAAATTCTCGTAATCATCCCATTCTCATTCTCATCTCATTTCTATCATTATTGTGCTTGTGTTTACTAAATGGTGACCTAACAAGTGGTATCATTCGCCATATGAAGGTGTAGCTTTTGTTTTTCATTAAGTTTGTTCTTAAACTTGTTCTTTGATTCGAATTTTTTTGAGAAATTTTTGTACTTTCTTGCTTGTTTCTTGGTTTTATCACATATTTGCTTACAAACTTGTGCTACAAATCAACACAAACAAAAAGTTACAATTTTTTTCTTATAAAATTCAACTAGGATTATTTGTACTATTTTCGCAATTTTTATAAATTTTTGAAAAGTTCTTAAAGTTTTCAACTTTCTTAAAGATCTCTTCATTTTACACATAAAAGTACAAGAATCTTGAAATAAAAACGAGTTTTTGGATTGCTTTCTTTGAAAAACAAAAAACTACCAAGTTTCGAGATCTTTATTACTACCATTTCGAGATCTTCTCTACGTGGACTACCTCGACTTCGTTTGTGTGGACTCGGTATTTTCTTTCTTGTATAAGAAAGTTAAGTACTTTGACGTTTGGGAAAGTTTTCGAAATTGTATAATTTTGAAAACTGTTTTTTGTAACTTTGTGTTTTTTCGAAAAACATCCAATTTTCGAAATCACATAGTTATCGCAAACTTATTAAGTTTCGAAATCTTATTATTTCGCAAACCTAAAAGTTTCGCAAAACCTTGATTGTTTTTCGAAATTTCAAGTTTTCGAAAACCTCAAAGTTTCGCAAACCTTGATTTTCGATAACCTGACAAGTTTCGCAATCCAAATCACAGCTGAGCCATTTTATCGAAATCATTGGAATTCCAAAGTTTCGCAATTATCATTAGTTTCGCAATCCCTGTTGATCAAGGTTTCGCAATCCGAAGTTGTGCTAAGTTTTTCGATACTTGGTTAATTCTACACTTTCTACAAGATCCATTTCTACACAAGTGTTCTAAGATGTCTCAACCACCTAATCATTACTTCCCTCATATTCAACAAAATCAACATCAGCAGTATCAGCAACATCAACATCAACAGTATCAGCAACAACAATACCTTCCCACCAAATGTATCAACAACCTTCTCAAAAACAAACATACAATCCACTACATCATTACCTAATGATGCAACAACATCAGATCATTCCTTAACAACAACCATATCAAGTGCCACAACAAAACACTCAGTTTTCCTCCAAACAACCTCACTGGTTTGACAGAATGTGTGAAGTTATTACAACTCAACAATCCCGACATGAGGCAGGATCACTTGAAACACCTCCAATGCTAACACCTGGGAACTATGTTCAATGGTCAAGTCGATTCTTACGATTCCTTGAATTAAAGAAACCTCATGGGAAACTCTTGAAGCAAGTGATACTTGAAGGACCATTTGAGTGGCCGACAAGATTTGAAGCTGGTGATCCACATGCTGATCCCCCACGTCCTCCTGGTGATAGACCTCTTCCAGAATCTTCACTCACTGAAGAACAGAAACTACATCGTGAAGCTGATGAGTATGCAATGGCTTACATACTTCAAGGTATACCTAATCCTATCTATCGAAGTGTCGATGCTCAGAAAACGGCTAAAGCTATGTGGGAACACGTTCATCTCCTTATGGAAGGCACTCAATTGAACAAAGATGACATGGAATCCAAACTATACATGGAATACACTGACATCACAATTGAACCTAGAGAGTCACTTGAATCCTACTATCACTGTTTCACAAATGTGGTCAACGATCTGGAACGTCACAAAATCACAGTACCAAGGATCGCTGTGAACTCCAAATTTGTTGGTAGTCTTGGCCCTGATTGGCATAAATATGTGACATTTGTTCGTCAAACTAAGAATCTGCATGATGCTCCATATGGTTTGTTGTATGATTTTCTGAAACACCATGAACCTGAAGTGGAAAAAGATCGAGCTCTACGAGGAGGATACACACCAAATTCTTTGGCTCTCGTAGCTCAGTCTCCCTACGCTCCACCACCAATGTCAAATCATGCATATGTTCAAGAGCAGAACTACTTCAGTTATCCACAATCTTCTACCTCGAACCAAATGGTCCCTTATGATTCATCTCCACAAAATGCCTCTACTCAACTGGTTCCATTAAACAACAATGATGCTGTGTATTACTCAAATTCCAATGACGATGACGATGATGACTTTAACACGTTGAATCAGGGACTTGCTCTTATTGCTCGTGCTTTCAGCAAATTCTCCAACAAAACAAACAACCGTCAACGTTCATCTTCTAACACAAGGAATCAAGCTGTTGTCAATTATGGAAGAGTGGAAATTCAGAATCGTAACTATGGTCGATCTGGTTCAGGAAGCTCTTCAGGGAATTATGGGAATGATCAGAGGTTTAGTAACAATACGGGGTTCAGGAACAACTCAGGATCTTCTCAACAAAGGTCTGACTCAGTTGCAACAAGGAACTCCAACTCAGGGAATGCAGTTTGGTGCTACAATTGTAATGAACAAGGTCATATAGCTACAGCATGTACCAAACCGAGAACTCGGGTCAGTAAGTTTCACAAGCAGGCATTACTCATGGCTCTTCAAGATGAAAAGGATGGCATTTCCCTGAATAGGACAACAACTTCATGGCAAATGTGCACAATGATGATGACATGGAAGATCTAGAAGCCAATGCAGCTGTGATGCTTATGGCCAACATGCAGGAATTTAAGCTCAATGATTCAGGTCCAGTGTATGACACTGATGGCTTGTCTCAGGTACATGACCTCAATGCATGCTTTATTAATGAAATAGTCTCACCTTCTGCTTATGAATCAGATATGGCGCAAGTTGTTCCATCTAAATCATCTTCATCGTCTCAAACAGATGAACAAATAAGCACAGTTGTCATATTTGATAATGACACAGTTGTTTCATTTGATGATCCTATTGAGAACGATAAACATGATCATTTAGAACATGAACCATTATTTGATCCAGACCCTGATCTCATATTGTTATCTAAACAACTGGATGCTCAACAATTGCAAATCATTAAATGCAACGAGAAAAATAAAGTTTTGAAAGAACAAAATGCGTCACTTGCAAGAGATATTGAGTGTTATAAAATTCAGCTTTCTAATCAGGAAGACAAGATTAAAAATGCAAAAAGTTTTGAAAAAGCTTTTCAAGATTCTTACAACAAAGAACAAGATCTTCAACGCAAAATGCAAGATGTAATTGAGTCAAACGGAAAGTTGATTTCGAAACTTGAACGTGAAAAGTGTGAATTGAAAATGCAAGCTGAACATCTTCAAACAGCTCTTTCAAAAACAGAAACAGAATTGTCAAATTGCAAAAAGGAGTTTTGTGAACATAAAATACGAAAAAGGAAGTATATAGATGAATTACTCGGTGATATTGTTGATCTTGAAAAACAACTCAAAGAATTTCGTCACATTGTTTACAAACACGGGAACTCTGTCACAACAATTCAAAAATTTGCTTTAAAACCGAGACCCGATAAAGGATTTGCACTTTGCGATTTCAAATCAATGTTTCTTCACACAGCATTTAAAGAAAATCCCAAGATTTACAGTATAGATCACATGTTTGATAATACAATTGTGCGTGCTGTTGTTTTTGATACTGAGGAAGAAGAAGAACTTGAAGACGAGAGTCGATCAAAAATGAGTTATGTTCAATATTGGACACCATATGACTATTCAAAAGCTCCACCTCTTTCTAAATCTTTTGTTACTCAAAAAGATTTACCTGAGAAATCATGGTTTATCGAAGAGTCATATGTTTCATCTCATAATGAGGCCCCTATCCAAACAGTAGCACAAATAAATGGTCCTTTACCATCATCCGGTGAACTTACACCTTTACCGAAAACTTGTCGTGTCTTAAATTATTTCAAAACCTTTATGGAAGACATCGAAATTTTGGAGGAAACAATTGAACGTAATTCTGAAATAAAAATTGAAACTTTTCAATCCGCTTACGAGCGAGAAAAGAGAGATATTTTTCAAAAACAAATGAAGCCAATTGTTCAACACCTCCGTCTATGTGCTACACGTTGGGATCAGGAACTTCAAAAGGAGGTTAAAAATATGATAAACGTTTTCAATGCAACTGAAAATGACATTTTGGTTCAAAAGCATAGAAATAGAGTTTTAAAAAATGATGCTGATCGACTCTTGGAACAAGTTCTCAATGCTGATATTTTGTCTGTTATCATGAATGATCTTTATAATTCTGGTACTTCTATGCTTAAGCATGATCATTGTGTTGATAATAACTTGTTAAATATGGAAATTGAGACACTGAAACATGAGAATGACAATCTGAGGAAAAAGAATGATGATGTGACAAAACAGTTTTCAAAAGAAATTTGTCAACTCAAACAAAGGCTTGAATGGTGTCAAGCTCAGAGTCTTAAAAAGGAATTGAAACTTCAAAGTCAAAATATTTCTAACTCTTGTAAGCTTTGCAAAAACAATGAGTCTTTCAAAAGCTTGTGTCTCAAATACGAGAAAGAAATTGCGGATTTAAAAATTGAAAACGCCGAATGGCAACAAAACCGCGATGACATTAAATATTGCAATGGTTTACTTGAGTCTGAAATTCAGGATAAAAATCACATCATCATTGATTTAAAAGAGAAAGTTAAGCTACTTCTAAAAGGAAAAATGGTAGACACCACGGTGATAGCACCAGGATTGTATCAATTAAACAAAACAACTAAAGGAAATGTTGTTCAAACCACTAATGTTGATAACTCCACTTCTACAGGACTAGTCTCCACTAATAGCGTTAGCAGACCCAAACGAAAAAGTAAAAAGAAGAATAGGATCTTGCAACGTAAGAGAGGACAACTAGAAGCTCAAGAAGTAGAAGACCAACTTAGGGATTTGAATAAAACTCATGTTGCATCAGATTTAGATTCTAATCTGGAAAATTGTAATCAAAATCTAAATGTAACGAATGATGAACCTTTGAATGTTTTGAATATTAATGCATCTTGTGTGTTTTGTCGTAAAAGCGTATCATCTGGTGATCATACAAAATGTTTAGCTAATTCTCTTCTCAATCGTCATAAGAAACGTAGGACACGCATTCCTTCTAGGCCCACTATTGCCTCTAAGTATAACTTAGGAAATCCGTCTTCTACGGTTTCTAATGAAGCTGAAGTTACCCCCATAGGTGCCGAGAACAAATCTAGGAATGAGCCAACGACTAGTGCATTTAACATTAAGAAAGCAAAAACTAGTTGGAACTGGCAACGTTGGTTACAACACAAACCAGACTTTAAATGGATTCCTAAACTGTTGAATACATGTGTGTCTAACCAACAGGAACCCGCACTGTCTTTGGGTTCCACCCTTACTTCTGTTCCATCCGTGTCTTCTTTTGGTGATGCAGGTGGTACAGATTGTTCTCTGGATTGTTGATAGCGGATGCACCCGACATATGACAGGCAATCTCAAACTGTTACACAACTTTGTCTCAAAGTTTATTGGTACTGTCAGATTCGGGAATGATCATTACGCTTTAATCATGGGATATGGTGACTACATCAACGGGAATATTGAAATCAGTCGTGTTTACTATGTGGAAGGCCTTGGACACAACCTTTTCTCTGTTGGTCAATTCTGTGATGGGGATCTAGAAGTTGCATTTCGTGAGAAAACCTGCTTTGTTCGTGACTTACAAGGAAACGATCTAATGTCTGGCTCACGTGGCTCCAATCTTTATACAATATCAATGTCAGATATGATTGCAACATCTCCGATATGTCTTCTCTCCAAAGCAGAATCAACTAAATCTTGGTTATGGCACAAACGTCTTTCGCACTTGAATTTCAAAACCATGACTGACCTTGCTCGTTATAAACTTGTTGATGGATTTCCAAGACTCCGTTTTACCAAAGATCACTTATGTCCAGCCTGTGAACAAGGAAAAAGTACTCGTGCTCATTTTCCTTCAAAACCTGAGCAAAGTACGAATCATGTTTTACAATTGCTTCATATGGATTTATGTGGACCGATGCGTGTTCAAAGTATCAACGGTAAACGCTACGTACTAGTAATTGTAGATGACTTCTCCAGATGGACTTGGGTTTATTTCTTACGAAGTAAAGATCAGGCTCCTTCAATGATCATCACCTTTCTCACTAAAATTCAAGTGCAGTTACGCAACACGGTACGAATAGTCAGAACTGACAATGGAACTGAATTCAAGAATCAGACACTTCGGTCGTATTATGAGAAAGTGGGAATTGAACATCAAACATCTATTCCTAGAAGCCCAGAACAGAATGGAGTTGTTGAACGACGCAACAGGACGTTAGTGGAAGCTGCTAGAACTATGTTGATTAATGCTCAATTACCAGATTACTTGTGGGCAGAAGCTGTTTCAACCGCATGTTATACTCAAAACCGTTGCATGATCACAAAACGCCATCGCAAAACACCATATCAAATTGTTCACAAAAGGAAACCGAACATCGATTACTTTCATGTATTTGGAGCACTTTGTTATCCGAAAAATGATCGTGATGATTTAGGTAAACTTAAAGCAAAGGCTGACATTGGAGTGTTCGTTGGATACTGTGAAAATTCCAAAGGTTTTTGGATATGGAATCGTCGTACAAGAGAAATTCAAGAAACCATTCATGCTAATTTCGATGAACTCACACAAATGGCTTCTGAGCAACACAGCTTAGGACCCGAATTTAACCGTCTTAACTCTCCGGATTCTTCGGCTGAACCATTGCCACTTAACCGCAAAGAATTAGAAACCTTGTTTGCTCCACTATTTGATGACACAATTGAATACCGTCCTACTGAGGTCTCACCTAATTCCGCTGCTCAACCTGATAACATTCCAGTACCAGACTCACCTCAACAAACTACTACAAGTGTTGAGAGAGACGGTCCTCCAATTGTATCACCATCTACAGCAGAACAAACTGGTTCTACTTCCCGCCATCCAGCTGAAGATCCAACACCTCAATCAGTTCCACAACCCGCAGAGCATGATCCTGATGCGTTCTTTAATCCGTTTGCACCAGCTCCTGATATAGCTGAGTCGTCAACACGCAATTTGGATCCTGCTAACATGCGAGATACTTATCAACTACACCCTTCAACACACAAATGGACTCGAGACCATCCACTAGTTCATATTATTGGCCATCCAGATGCACCTGTAATGACAAGACAACGACTTCACACTGATGGAGAAACTTGTATATATGCACTCACAGTTTGTCACGAAGAACCAAAGAACATCAAAGAAGCAATGACTTATGACAACTGGATTGAATCTATGCAAGAGGAATTTCAACAGTTCATACGATTAGAAGTCTGGGAATTAGTTGAAAGACCTGACGGAGTCTTTGTCATCGGGTTAAAATGGATCTGGAAGAATAAGCTTGATGCAGAAGGGACTGTCATACGCAACAAATCACGTCTGGTAGCGAAAGGATACTCTCAACTGGAAGGACTTGATTTTGCTGAATCCTTTGCTCCAGTGGCTAGACATGAAGCTGTTCGGATCTTTTTGGCTTATGCTGCACACAGGAATATGGTGGTTTACCAAATGGATGTGAAAACAGCATTTCTTAATGGAGAACTCCGTGAAGAAGTTTATGTTAGCCAACCTGAAGGCTTTGTTGATCCTGAGCGTCCTAATCACGTTTACCGACTCAAAAAGGCACTCTACAGACTTAAGCAAGCCCCACGGGCGTGGTATGACAAACTGTCTACTTTCTTATTGGCCAATAAATTTTCTAAAGGATCGGTGGATCCAACACTATTTACAAAAACCTACGGGGAGGACTTACTTGTTGTTCAAATATATGTCGATGACATCATTTTTGCCTCAACAAAAAAAAGTTACTCTAATGATTTTGCAAAATTAATGAAAGATAATTTTGAAATGTCCATGATGGGTGAACTTTCGTTCTTTCTAGGACTACAAGTTCATCAATCACCCCGTGGAATTTTTATAAATCAGTCCAAATATGCTCTTGAAATTTTAAAGAAACATGGAATGATGTCTTGTGATACTTATAATACACCAATGGGCTATACCACAAAACTAGATGCAGATTTACATGGGACTCCAGTTGACCCTACCAAATACCGAAGTATGATTGGGTCCCTCATGTATCTCACAGCTAGTAGACCTGATATAGTATTTGCTGTCTACATGTGTTCTCGCTATCAGTCCAAACCAACTGAAAAACACCTCAGTGAGGTCAAACGAATCCTTCGATACATAAAGGGAACCATTAACTTGGGAATCTGGTATCCGAAGGATTCTGGTGTTGAACTAATTTCTTTTTCAGATGCTGACCATGCAGGATGTTTAGACACACGCAAAAGTACATCTGGTGGATTACAATTTCTCGGAGATAAACTTGTGTCATGGCAATCAAAGAAGCAGGACTGCACATCACTGTCGTCAACAGAATCTGAATATGTAGCCATGTCTGCCTGTTGTGCTCAAGTCATTTGGATGAGATCACAACTTAAGGATTATGGCTACCTATTCAACAAGATTCCCATCTACTGTGATTCCAAAAGTGCAATTGCTATCTCCTGCAACACAGTACATCATTGCAAATCCAAACACATCGATCTCCGATATCACTTCATCAAAGAGCATGTGGAAAAGGGTACCGTTGAACTTTATTTTGTTGGAACTGAGTACCAATTGGCGGACTTACTTACCAAATCTTTAGCACCATCAAGGTTTGCTAGTCTAGTTCACCAAATTGGTATGCGATGTTTGACTCCAGAAGATCTGGAAAAGTTTTTAAAACACAATTGATCGTCAAACATCAAAACTATCTTTGTATAACATTTTTTATATATAAACAAATCATAACACAAAAAGATTTTTTATTTTTTTCTTAAAAAAAAAAAAAAAAATGCAAGTATATCGCTTCACTTCAACACTTTGTTCAAATTTTACAAGTGTTGAGGGGGAGTCACGCTTAAATTTTTTACCAATTTTAATTGGTATACTTGCATGTTTTTCGTATTTTACGGTACTTCGGAGTGTGTGGACGTTCTTTTTACATCACTTTGTCTCATCCCATAATAAGGTCTTCATAAGTTAGGATTAACGGATGTATATCTCAATGTTACACATGCTTGCTATTTACTTTAGGACTCAAGTAGGCATATCAAATAGTTAAGGGACCTAAAGTGACAAAACTTAAAAAATTTCAAAAATAATAAAACAAACAAACCGGTGTTTCACAAACCTCACTTTTTACCAAAACCCTTAAACCCCTCTTGAAACCTACGGCCCTTATTCATTCGAGTCATCCACGATCTTGATCATCAATTTGTAAGTTCCTATGTAATCACTAGGGTATTACATACATAGGATCTTGGTTAATTGAAAATTCAACGGCTCGATCTCCATATTTCATGATTTCGAGAACTAGGGTTTATGATTTCGAAAAATGCTCTAAACATGTTTAGGTGTTTGATCCTTGATAGGGTTTGGTTACAAAGCATGTTTCTAACATATCCTCATCGTTTTTTCATACATTCAATCATGTTTGTTTCAATTTAGAAATCTAGGTATTGGGTCGATTTGCGAATTGTGATTCTGTGTTTGTTTGCTTTGTTTTATTGGTGGGATATGTTTCTAAGGCCACAAGTATGCATGTTTGCATTAATGTTATGGAACTACTCCATTGATAATTGGTTCTCGATAAGTTAGTATGCCACGTTCTTGAATAACTTCGATCTAACTGAGTCCAATGAGTTGTATGCTGTTATAACATGTCTCATACTTATGCTTGTGATATGCTAGAACCATTCTTGCTCATTAGTCTCAAACTTGATACATTTTCGAGAAAGTTGATCTTGAAAATTATCGAGATCTTTGTTTAACGTGTGTATTGCTTATATCTAAGTTGTGTTTATCAATCTTTGTGATAGGCCTGAGTCATTGGAAAAGTTATTCGTTAAAGAAACGTACGTGTAACTTCAAAATCGATTTGATTCTTGTATAAGCATTTTTTCGAGAAACTCAAGAATTATGGCAATCTATGATAAACTTATCGAGAAACTTATGTTTTCGATAAATGTTGTTCAACCTCAGATTTTTTCGAAATTATCTTTTCGAAATCACTCTTTGAACTATACATTTCGAAATCACCAGGTTCTCGAAAAGTTTTATCGAAAAATGATGTTTTCGAAAAACTTAAACCTTTCGCAATTCTTGATAAAGGAAAGATCTCGATAAAATTTACGTATAAGGATTTTTTTTCGAAAATTTACTTTCTCGATAAAAATTCTTTGTAACATTTTTTCGAAATCTTTTCTCAACACAAGTTTGCGATAAAAGGTTTATTTTATTTTTTTTGAAATCTTGTTTAGGCCTTGTCATGTAATATCCATGTAACCTTGTTGTGATTCAGTATTGTTATGTAATGTGAAGCTACTATGAATTGTGTATATCAATCGTACTTATTTGCGAGACATTGCATTGTATAGTTGATTTCGTGATTCTAACTGAACTATGATTACTCAAGTATGCATTATGTGACTCTTCACACATAACATAATGATGCATTTGTGCTTAATTGTCTTAAGTAGTAATCTATAACCAAACTCAAAAACTGTGCTAACACGTAACAAATTTGGATGTTTGGTTTATGATTATATTTTTCAGATTAACATGGCTGAACACAACGAGAATGTCCCTGAACAAGTTCTTCCATTACTCACCATGGATGACATCACTCCCGAGAACTACAATGTCACGATTGGCAATAACAATCCCCGAGTTGATTTCAACAAATTGAAAATCACAGAGAAATCGTGCATGATTGTGAAAGATATCCTACTTGCACATCCATGCAAACCTCTGCTCACCTGTTCTACTTCAGTTCCGCTGTTCTACCTTCATCAGTTCTGGCTTACTGCTCAGGCTAACTTGGATGATGAGTCTTTCACTGTTACATTGGATAGCCAAGAATACACTGTAGATCATGACGTTCTTCGAACAGCCCTTCTTATGCCACAAACTGACAACGAATTTGCTCCTATACTACCTGACCTGGATCTTCTTGACTTCTTCATTGAATTAGGATATGAGGTTGATGATGATGTACCGCTAGTCAAGCTTTCCCAATTTAATGCCAAGAATATCCCTCAGCCTTGGAGAACATTCTGTCTGTTGGTGGTAAGATCTATATCTGGAAGGAAAAGTGGTCATGAACATCCAAGGCTCGAACATTTGCAAACATTCTGGGGAATGGTGACTCTGACACCTATTGACTTTGCAGTTCCTATCATGAATGATATCGTCCACAGTATTCAAACCAAACGTGTGAAGACTATGATACCATTCACAAGATTCACCAAGCTTCTCATAGAACATCTCTGCAAAAACTCTCCAGAATTCATCAAGAAGATGGCTGATCCTAATGAGCCGAAGCACCTCTTCGAGGACGACTTCACCACCTCATTCATCAAGACGACCACTTCCTCAACTAAGATCAAAGGAATGAGGCTTCCCGAATACCTACTTAATGACAAAATTAAGAAGAGTCTGAACTACAAGCTGTATGATAACGCTTACAAAGGGGTACAGGAAGAAGCCACAATAAAGACTCGAAGCAAAGGAGGTGTAAAGGCTGGGAGTACTACAAGCACCACTGGATCACCTCATACTAGATCTAAGGCTGCTCCAATGTCAAAACCCAAGACTTCAACCACACCTAAACCTACATCCAAACCCAAACCTGCTACCAAGCCAAAGAAGAAAGTAACTCCAGAGTACATTCTTCGTGATGAACCTACACCTCCACCTTCTGACACCGAATCCGAGGTCGATACGGAATCTGAAGAAGAAGAACCAGACTATGAACTGAGATACAGAGCACCTGATGAAGGATTTCCTGCAACAGAGATCGCCGTACAACAAAGTCTTGAAACTTATGAAGAAGAGACAAGGAAAAGAAAAGGAATCACTATTAATGAAGAAGAGCCTAATGATGATGAAGATGAACCAATCATTGAACCTTTGGTCGATAAACGCAAACTGAAGAGTATAGTTGTCGACACGCGAGCTGAAGAAAAGCATATCAGGAAAGAACAAAGGAAAGCAACTCTCGAAAGCCGACTCATGTCTCAACCTTTAACTCCACCACCTATCGATCAGTCGGAACATGAAGGAGCTACTAGCAGCATGAATCCTCCCGTTGTGTCCACAACGTTAGAATCAGCCCCACAGCCAGATAACACCGTTAAAGACACTGACAAAACTGGAGATGTCAATATGACAGAGACTGCTAACGTAGAGGAGAATGTTGGCGGCCAAGAGAACATAGCTACGGATCAGGAACATGAATACCTCATTACTCCAGAGTTTCTTGCACGAGAAGCAGAGGAAGCAGAGGAACGTCGTAGAAAAGAAAACGAAGAAAAGAACGCGTTCGACACCAACATATTTCTTAAGTCATCTTCTCAGCAGACTTCCTCAGCACAACCTCCACCTCCTCAAGACTCTCCACCAAAGGATCCGACTCCTCCCGCTTCTTCTTCAAACTCACACAACGAGTCGTCGTCAGAATCATCACCAGAGCACTCATCTCCCACACCTTCTGAAACCGCATCTAAACAGCATTCGATCAATGAACCAAAACAACCAGTTGATCTTCAGGAGCAAGTGAACAAACTCACCGACATGGTTACCAATCTTACCAAACAAGTTGAGAACTTCCAGGAGTCAAAGCAGCTGATCGACAAGTTCTTGAACTCTGATTACGAAGGATTTATCAGAACTGCAACACATGATTTTCTCACTGAAAATCTGGTTGAGATGATCACTCCTGAGGTAGCAAACCTTCTCAAACCAATCAATGACAACTTGGATCACAAAATCAGAAGTGTTACGAGAAAAATGTTGTCTACTACACCATTCACGCTTCACACCGCAAAACCTTCTTCTGTGGCTCCAACCGTCCCTGAACTGTCCTTCAATGACATGCTTGCCAAACTCTTTGACAACATTGCCTCCAAACCCACACAAACTGCTGAAGAAAAGGCACTGTATGATGCTATGGTGGCTTACATATCCAAAGAGTCCTGCAAAGATGCTGCTGGAACCCGGAAAAGGACAAGAAAAGATGACGATCCAGATCCAAACTCTAAAGGCAAGAAACCTAAGTCTGGAACAGGCCCTTCATCCACTCTACAACCACAAAAGGACTCCACTCCTCCTGGAAATCAACAACAACCCTCAGCTACTGGTCAAGGTCAAACTGAAGAAGCGGAAACATTCATGGAACCTACACATGACTACCAGGGTCAACCTGACACCGACTACTGTGCTCCACCTATTCTTGATTCTCATGCTGAACCATCGTCACCATCCAAGGCTAAAGACAAAGATGCTACATCTAAGTCCAAGAAATCAAAGAAGAAAATACGTCATTCATGGCTCGACAATGATGACACTCCTCAGAATGATTGGCTGACAGAAATGGTCCAAGCTCAACCTCCTCTCGAAGAAGAAGAACCACTTCCTGGTAACACTCTACAGTTTACCCAAGTCATTATGAAGGATCTTCAGATCGACAAACTCACAAAGGCAGAGCTCAGAAGGATCAATAGGGATGCACAAGAATTCCTCAAGAAAAGATCTGGAAACAAAGTCGAATACGAGTACCATATGCAGAATATAGCTAGTGCAATGTCTGCCGACTTTGACTGGCTAAATCCAGAAGTGAATATCGATCTCAGTTCCAAGAATCATGAAAAACCTTACTTCACCGACTGGACCAAACCATTACCTTTGAAAGGATTTCCAGACAAACCAAAGATACCTTACAGCTTCTTCTTCAACAAAGATCTTCGTAACATCCAGCTCACTCAGGAGACATCCAAGAAGAAATATGCTTCCTCACTCACAATCTCAGTACCAGCCGCACGATACGAAATTCCTGCTATTGAAGAAACTACTCGTGTATTCAGCAACTCCATCGTAGCTTACGACAGAGATGCCCTACACGGAATTCAACACTGGCCAGAACGACGTCGTCTCGGTTATACCAGCATATTAGGAGAGAAATCATTGGAAAATGTGAAGCAGAAATCTAAGATCATCGCTATCTTGGAGATTCAACAGTCGAAGCGGTTTAACTACATATTCCTGCATGAAATTGTTGTTAAACGACAAGATGAAAAGAAGTACAAATTCTCCGAAGCATACTTTCCTGACCTTAACCTCAATGACATAGAAGACATGTATCTCGAAAAGGTTCAACAAAGGATGCGTGGATTTGACAGAGATGTACAGTACAACTTCATGGCATCACTACTTCTTTACATCCGACGACTGATTGTTCGAGAAAGAGTGGAAGATCTTCAGCTTGGAGTGGAAAGTAACCAACAGAAGATCAATTTGACAAAGCCGCAATTCTACTTTGAGGGTATCTATCAAACACCACAGTTCACTCTTAACCAAGAACCTTTTGGTTTCACCTACATCAACAGCAAAAAGCTACAAAGTTTCATGAGGTTCGATGAGGTACACAAATTCTGTGATGTTTCACTCAAGTCTGTTCGTGATGGGCTTGTCAAAAGGTTGAATGATGATCGCCGTAAGATAGCTAAGGGGGAACAACCTAGATGGAAATCCAGCATAAGAAGACAAGTTCGTAACTTTGTCTTAAAGATTGAAGAAATGTTATTTCGACGGGAACAGATCAGACGACTGGAAAGCTATATCGGTGCCAGACCATCGTTTCCTGTCAGAAACTTCGAAAGACCAGAACCCAAGTTCACTAACTTTGACGCTCCACTTCCTGACGAAGATTAACTTGGTACATTTGGTTAATTTTTCACTATCAATTGTTTCATTTGATTGAATTTCACAATGGCTTGTGCACGCATTACAGTGCACAACCCGAACTTGTAAAGAAAGGACCCTGAGGTACGCTTCAGTGCCTCAATCCTAATATAAGGAGCGAAGGCTTCTTACTTTTGAGTAGAATTAATCAAACATTTATGATTTTTCATAATTCTGCTCAAAAGGACAAATATTTCACCTCAATAAGACCTAATCACTTGTTGAGGGGGAGCACTTGTCAAAAACAAAATACTTTGCTCTAAATCAAAAGTTCTTGGTGAATCTCCCCATAAGACTCAAAAGGCATATTTTAATCTAAAAGTTTGTCAAAAACATCATTTTATATGCTATTTTTGAGGGGGAGAAAATGAAAAAGTGATTAAAATATACGAAGTCAAAGCTTAAAAGTTATATCATGTGCGAGCTAGACTCAGTATTGACCCAGGAATTGACGAAACAATAAAAGTTAGTAATATCGAAAGGACTTATCCTCGACGGGTAATAACATCAAGTTAGTTACTAGAGCTAGTTGTCACCTAAAAGCTGACAATGTATCTCTTTAACTAGCCACGTAAGCGTGTCTCGAAAAGGATATGTCTTAGTAGAAATGTACCGTCTCAAGAAACTTTCTGTGAACTTGATCAGGCCGGGTAATAACTTCAAGCTAGTTTAACTAGTGATGTAAGCGTGTCTCGAATCGGTCTTGTTCACGGAAAGTGGATCAATTCAAAAGTGCTTGCTCCTCCCGCATGTGCAAATTTATTAAACACTTATGAGCACATGTGCAGGGGGAGCCCTTCAAAAGTGTACACAAAACTCTCAAAGTGTTAAACAAAATATTTGATTAACACAAACACTTTGAGAGATTTCCAATCAAAGGTTTCTTGGCTACTGTCGGATTTATAAGGTGATTAAGATAGGAATAACCGTCCTATGATCCGCCAGAGCCGGAGGGATCTACCCAAGGAAATCTCCCATAGTTAGAATTAGAAGTCCTTAGGTATGATACGAAAAAAAGGAGAAAAGAATGAAAGGGAAAGAAGGAGTTGAAGAATTAAAAAGAAAAGTAAAGAAAAGGGTGAAAAGAAATAGCCCTCCATATGTTCAACCTTAGGGCAGACACCGGGTTCAATACATATGCTACTGGTTGTTGCATAAGTCAACACCGGTATTGAAGACAAAGTCGTCATGGACCCAGTGACGCAATGCACTAAACCTTCTTAACCACTTAAGTTCTCTTAAAAGGACTTGTTTCATTCTCACGGGGAACCCGCGTAACCTATCGACCTATCTCTTAGAGACGGTTGATATTGAAGCAGGAGACCCCTCCCCAGTCTCCGCATAGGAAACCTAGGTGTGCACTTATAGAGTCTAGAGCCTTGAGATACATCAAAGATCTCTTAGGAACACTTAGTATTTCTACAACTGATGTTCTACATCAACGGGCATCAGTTGTAAATTATCGAGTCCTTCGCAGATCTAAGCAATCTGCCGAGAACGTTAATGAGAGGATTACGTAAGTATTTCTCAATGATTGAACGGAAATCCTGCCAGGGTCAACATCAAACAGCCATGACAGCAGGTCACTTCGGTAACCTCACAAGGGTTACGCTTAGTGTTTGCGGTGGTTCCATTACGGTCTACAGTCGTGGAGTGATCCCCAGCGACTCACCCAGTCATTGAGCTACTAAGTAGGTCTCGTAAGCTCCTTCGGGAGTATCTGATATGGGAACGGCCTGGATAAGGATTAGAAGGAGTCTTCACAATATGCTGTTGATGAGCTCTAATTCCTTATCCGTAAGTACCGGTTGTTTTATTGCTAACTGTTTACTCGCAGGTACCTCACTTCCATGATGGTAGATTCCAACATGCTCATACATACATCTTGAAGTCAAAGAAAGCTCCCCAAAGATCTTAGCAACACAAAGGTCAAAGAAAGATTCTACACCAATAAGAAGAATCTACAAAGTATAAAAACAAAGATCTCAATGCATGAAAAGGAACTTCTTGTACGTGAAAATCTAAGTCCAAAGATGTATGAGTATGTTGGAATGGCGGACAACCACCACAGACGCAGGAGTGACGAACGGCAGAATACTTCATAACACAATCACTACATCATCACCAAAGAACAAAGACAAAGAGCAAAGTACATCCATTATCAATCAAATCATTTTTTAAAGACGTCTAGAGTTTTACATGTCACAAGTCAAAGACAAAGAAGAAGACGTCAAGCAACCGTGATGACCGACCCTTAGGGGGAGATTGTTGGGATCATAGTTTTACTATTTTATGAAGTCTCGGTCATTTGTAATAATGCTAGGTTGATTAGTTATTATTTACTATCATTTACATTTTGTATTAAGTTTACTAGGCTTAAGAATGAGGTCCATGGGCCTAAAGCCCATACGAATTATGAGAAGGAATGGAGTAGGAGTGTTGCCCTAGCTCCTTTTCTATAAATACTAGTCTTAGGCCATTTGTAAACTTGGTTGGTTATGTGAAATATTAAGGAAACTCTTGCAATTCTAATTCTCTAAATTCTCATAATCATCCCATTCTCATTCTCATCTCATTTCTATCATTATTGTGCTTGTGTTTACTAAATGGTGACCTAACATAGACATATGACCATAATCATCCGTGGAGAGGACGGAGGATGCATAGAACTCTAGAATGAACCTAGGACAAATAAGCTCGTCGATATTCAAAAGACACTCAAAGTTGATTGTGGCAAATTTGGCGTAAAGGTTTGTGCCTTCTAAGAAAGACGGGTCAATGGTTCTACCCTCATGGACATAGTATTTTTCTAGGGCTTTGAAAACGTTTACTTGGTTTGGGGTAAGGCCTTTGGTTTTGTGGTGTTTTGGTAGGTACTTAATGGTGTCCTTGTGATCGTAGTGGGTTAGAGGAGGCATGATGATTCCTAGAACAACAAAATTTCACATTTTAGTTTATGTAAACCACTATTATAATGTGAATGTTCTAGTGTGTGCCTATATGAAAACAATGTGGAGGTGCGGTTATCTTGACTCATTTTGATGCTTCAAAATCGTTTTATGCAAGTTTTGTTATAAAACAAAAGATAACCCAAACGCTCCTAGTTCAATGTAGCTTCGTTTGAATGTACCCGAAAATACATATTGGTTATGTATTCCCTTTAGCATTCAAGAGACATTATGCAAGTGATGTTTTAAACATAACGTTTTGATTTTGTATTCTCAATGTGAGACGAAAAAATATTTGTCCTACTTGTGAGAAATTTTTGGAAGGATTTGACATGGGGTGTTTTAGCAAACATGTTTATACTAATTAAGGATGCAATTCCTAACTATGGGAAACATGATTAGTTTTATTAAACATCTAATCTTATGCATGAGTTTTTCAAGTTAATGCATAACCCCAAGTTTTTGTTTTTGTGCAAGAAATAGAATTCCTAGACTCAGATCAGGATTGTAATCATGTTTAGAATACTTACAATGATGATTGATTTGCAATGTAAATGAATGGAGGACCAAGAATTCGTAGGTATAGATGGATGGTAAAGTGAATAGTAGCAGTTTGGAAGTGGTGGTATGAGATAATGGGTGTTTGGTTTAATATAAACAAAGATATTGGTTCTGCAGGTCACCGGATACGACGGACCCCTGAAATGGGTTCCGCCCGTTGTGTTTGAGGGTTCCGCCGACCCTGCTAAGAAAAAGAGTTATGGATTTGTTTTAATTTTTGTGATTTTTGTCTAATGTCCAGAACTACAATGTGGGTTCCATGAGTCCTAAGCCTAGCCTAAGAAGGTTAAAAGGTTCACGTTTAAGGGGTTTGGTGAGAATGTCGGATATGTTGTCTTCGGAAGAAACTTTTTCAATTGAGATATTTCCTTTTTGAACGTTGTCACGAAGGAAATGATGACGGATTTCAATATGTTTGGTACGAGCATGTTGAACCGGGTTTTTGCTAAGATCAATGGCACCTTTGTTGTCACAAAGAATTGTGATGTCGTTGAGTTGATGCATCCCAAGACCGCTAGTGAGACTACATTCGTGTGGTAGGATTTACTACATGATAAGAGGCATTAGGATCACCCTTGTGTTAAACCCGTATTATAATTACTTGACCATTTAAGTCATATTACTTGGCTAGTTAAGTCAACTAATTTTTCCCACACCCTTAGCGTTGTACCCATTTTTAGTACACGAAACCCCTAGTACACCCCTCCGAGCCTATCTTTTCGTTTATAACTTTAAGCATTTTACTTAAAGGAAGAATTTGTTACACCCCACTTAAATGTACACCCAAATTGCCTTAGCCTTCCGTGTATGCGCTCATTTTTAGTGCATTATTGTTATTTGTTAAACCCTAAGTTAACTATCTAATTGATTACATGGTTGCTAAGTCGAGTCATATCCGTGTACATATTGTTTTGGGACGATTGGGACTCATGGGTAAGTACTTATGTTATGGAGTAATGGGGAAGAACATCATATTATTACCCCCATATGTACGTTAATCTTAAAAGTGCTCCAAGTGTTTTGATTTTCTTAAATTGAGTCATTAGATTAGTTTAATGTAAAGTATGTAAAGATTCAAGTGTAAGGGGAATTCTCATCCCCTATGATGTATTATTCTGGATGGTAGGGTAAGAGTGTATGTAAAAAAAAAAAAAAAAAAAAAAAAAAAAAAAAAAACATACGGACTACCATCCCGTTTTCATTCTATGTTTTTGTTATTTTTCATTTATTAGCTTAAGTCGAGTCTAGTCTTGGCTTAGCAACGCCATCTTATACATGTAATTAACCGAGATTGTTAACTCGCCACCAGTAAAACTTCCTTTATCCAACAAAACCGTGTAATTCATATCCCTACACCTAACGTTATAACCCTTTAAAAGACCTCTTTGATAGTTTATCTTAGGTGCTTACGCCATGTGGTGGAGGTTTGATCCTTTCCCAAGCCTATGGTAATCTATTTTGCTATGACAGGTAGTGAGAGATATCTTCCATTTCCATAATGTTATATTACTTTATTACACCCAAGAGATGTGAGTATCTAAACACTATTTGTGAGGTGCTTGTGTATGACCTCCGTGCTTGTCTATTGGTCTTTAGTGGAACGATTATTTGTTGTAATTACTTTTATATTAGTGTTAAATGACCCCTAACTTGTCTTTTGAGTAGAATAAAAGCTCATTTGCTTGAGGACAAGCAAATCTCAAGTGTAAGGGTATATGATGAGGCGAAAAATGATCCGTTTTTAGGGGGTCATTTAAGCCCGAATCCGACTTTATTTGATCAAATATTGCCCTAAATCGTTCCTTTTGTGATTTTAGGTGTTTGGAGAGTGAATTCTGGAAAAGAAGCTATTATGGACGTTTTTGGAGCATAAAAGTGAAGAAAACGGCAAAGTACCAAATTTCCATGCTGAAAATACAAGGTAACGGCGTCAAGACCACCATCTTGACGGCGTCAGACATGAAGAATTAAACTCCGAAGGTGGTGACGGCGTCAGATGGATTCGTGACGGCGTCAAAGTGGCAAAATTAATATACCGTGGGTGGTGACGGCGTCACATAGGCCGTCATAAGTGGATCAAGGCCGTCCGAGGAAGTTTATGGCGGCGAGGTGACGGCGTCAGAAGTTACTCTTGACGCCGTCAGACTGTTTTTCCTATATATAGTTTTCTAGTTTTTTCATAAAAAAGAGAAGTTTTGGTGAAACCCTAAAGACGATTTTGGTGCCTCTTTTACAAGTTTTTCAAGGGTTCCAAACCCTTGAGACCTTGCATTGTAATTGAGATAAGTGTACTTTCAATTCAATCAATATGTCTATGTGTTGGTTGTTTATATCTTGTTCTTGTCTCAATTCCATTATGCTAGGCTAGATCTCTTTTGTGTTTGCTTAGATCTAATGAAACCTAGATGTTGATTATGTGTTGATTACTTGTCTATTCTTGTTTTGAATGAATGATTTATATGTTAGGCTTAAGAAAACTGGCAGATCTCCAAATGGTAACATGCTTGAATGTCTTAAGAAACATGAACCGAGGCGTACTAGGTCTTTATTGGTTGTATTTAATGCATGAGCCACTGTTTACAATCCCTATAGTTGTGCTGGGTCATGGTGTAGGAGGAGATAAGAGCTCATAGAGTTGGGGAGTTATGTATGCCACCCCACGAATGGTATTAAGGAATACAATCCGTCATTCATACAAGTGTAACAAGTAATTAACATGTAAAAGATATCTAGGGAGTAATGAAGTCTAAGTAAACACAATTTCTCCAACCACTGCTCACAACCTTAGTATAATTTAGTTTAATTTCATTTTTATTATTTTAATAGCTTTGGGTTAGTTGAATAGCAACTAATTCCACCCACTCCTTTAAAACCCGAGATTTTACTTGCTTTCATAAAAATATAAAAATACAAAAATAATCATCTCTCACCTCTAGAACTATTAATTAGGTTTTCTAATCCTAGCGACACTATTCCTAAGCTGAACGATCAATCCCCCGGTACTTGTCACTATACTATACTACAACGATCAGGTACACTGCCTGGTGGGGGTTGTAAGCTTCTCGAGATCCCTCGAGAGGTAAAGCAAGGTGCGATTCCCACGCATCAGTCACCGGCATGATCCGAGTCGGCATACACTATGGTGTCTATTCCCGTTCCTTTGGGATACCATAAACCTAAATGTGTAGTGCCCTTAATATACCTAAAAATCCTTTTAACGGCTTCGAGGTGGGTAGTTTTAGGATCTTCTTGAAAACGAGCACATAGACAAACACTAAACATAATGTCGGGTCTACTAGCCGTTAGGTAAAGTAGACTACCAATCATACCTCTATATTTAGTGCTATCTACGGATTCACTTTCCTTATCCTTGGTGAGTTTAGTTTCCGTCGACATGGGAGTTTTGATACGTTTCGAATCTTCTAGTCCAAATTTCTTAAGCATGTCCTTAATATATTTATATTGGTTAAAGAAGATACCATCTTCTAGTTGTTTAATTTGGAGTCCTAGGAAAAAGTTGAGTTCTCCCATCATACTCATTTCAAACTCGTCATGCATGATTTTTGAGAAATCCACACATAATTCTTGACAAGTTGATCCGAATATAATGTCATCAACATAGATTTGGACTATGATAATATGTAAATCTTTCTTCTTAGTGAAGAGAGTATTATCAACTAAGCCCATGGTATACTTATGGTCAACTAGGAATGTTTTAAGTCGATCATACCATGCTTTTGGAGCTTGCTTAAGTCCGTAAAGAGCCTTTTTTAACTTTGTAAACATGATTTGGTTTTTCAAAATCGATGAAGCCTGGTGGTTGAGCAACATACACTTCTTCATTAATGACTCCGTTTAGAAATGCACTTTTGACGTCCATTTGAAAAAGTTTAAAATTGTGTGCACATGCATATGCAAGTAAGATTCTAATTGACTCGAGCCTAGCAACCGGAGCAAAAGTTTCATCGTAGTCAATGCCTTCTTGTTGGTTATATCCTTGTGCAACTAGCCTAGCTTTGATTCTAGACACAATTCCATTTTCATCCATTTTATTACGAAATACCCATTTTGTTCCAATTATAGTTTGACTCTTTGGTTGAGGAACTAATGTCCATACATCATTCCTAACAAATTGGTTTAACTCTTCTTGCATTGCAATTACCCAAGACTCATCTTTAATGGCTTCATTAATATTTTTAGGTTCAATGGTTGAAACGAAACAAAAGTAGTTGCTTTCATTTTGAACTTTTGACCTTAGTGTTCTTTCGTTAATGTTGTCAATGACACCATCTAATGGATGACTTTTAGATTCTTTGACATGGACAAATTCTTTGTTAAATAGTTCATCTTCTTTGTCATCACTTAAAATTTCTTGATTTTCTATTGCTTGGCTTTCAACTAAGTCATCATCTACCAAAGGTGATGTCTTAGAGGGAGGTGGACTCTCGTCAAATGTTACGTTCAACGATTCCTCGACTCTTAAGGTTTCTTTGTTCAAAATAATGTATGCTTTACTATTTTGTGAATATCCAAGAAATACACCTTCATAAGACTTTGGGTCAAATTTGGTGAGATAATCCTTGGTGTTAAGAATGAAATATTTACTCCCAAACACTCTAAAGTATCCTAATGTAGGCTTTTTACCTTTATATAGTTCATAAGGAGTTTTATTCAAAAATGGTCTAATTAAGACTCGATTTAAAATGTATGTTGATGTGTCAACGGCATTACACCAAAACTTTTGTGGAATGTTTTGTTCATTAAGCATTGTTCTACTCATCTCTTGCAATGTCCGGTTTTTACGTTCTACTACACCATTAGATTGAGGAGTACGTGGAGCCGAAAAGTTATGAGTTATACCATTATTATCACAAAAGTTTCCAAATTGAAATTCATTATCAAATTCACGACCGTGATCCGTTCTAATAGACACAATATTAGACCCTACTTGATTTTGAATTTTCTTACTTAGAATCTCAAATTTATCAAAAGCTTCATTTTTACTTTTCAAAAATTTTGTCCAAGTATATCTTGAGTAATCATCAACTATGACCAAAGTGTAGAAGTTACCTACATAACTTTGTATAGCGGATGGACCAAATAAATTCATATGCAAAAGCTCTAGACACGTAGATGTAGAAACCAAGTTTTTAGCCTTATGGCTATTATGGACTTGTTTACCGACTTTGCAAGCATCACAAAAGTGTTGGTCATATTTCAACTTAGGTAGGTTTCAAACTAAGTCTTTGGAGGAGAGGTTTTGGATTAGTCTCATGTTAGCATGTCCTAAACGTCTATGCCATAAAGTTGAAGATTCATCTAATGAGGTAAGATAAAGTTTGTCTCTAGATGTTGGATCCATCTTCATGACGTATACGTTGTTTTTAAGGACACCTTTGGCTATGGTTATACCATCTTTAAGTATTTTACTTCCGTTTTCACTAAAAAGAACATTATACTTATTACGACAAAGTTGACTAATACTAAGGAGATTAAAACCTAAGTTATCAACATGAGCTACATCATCAATAAAAAGGGAGTCATGAGAGATTGTACCTTTTTCGATGATTTTGCTCTTAGCATTACTACCAAACGTAACATTACCTCCGTCACATTTGTGATAAGAAGTGAAGAGGCTTTTGTTACCCGTCATGTGCATTGAACAACCGTTATCTTTAATCCATTCATCCGGTTCCAAACAAACTTTGAGGCACACCTCATTTGAGTTGTGAGCCATGAGAGCAATATCGTCATTCTTTGGCTCATCGTCATCTCCTTCATAGTCACTCCAAGCACCACCCACAAAAGCTTGTTGAGGTTTGCTCTTGGGTGGTTTTGGACATTCTCCTACAAGATGACTTGTGTCTTCACACCTATAGCATTTTCTTTCAACCTTTCCTTTCCTATCATCACGATCTTTTCGGAAAGTTTTCTTGTCATCTTTAGGTTGCCTTACAAACTTTCCTCTTCTACGAAAGAACTTCTTGAAGTCTCTAACGGCCATAGCATATTCCTCATCATCACTATCCGAAGTAGATTCTTCATCATCACTTGATTGGACTCTAGCTTTCAAGGCAATGGACTTAACTTTTTCTTTCTTGCCTCTAACTAGTTCCGAATCTTTTTAGATTACCATTTCGTGAACTTTGAGGTTTCCAATTAGCTCATCAAGTGACATGCTTGAAAGATCTTTGGATTTTTCAATTGCCGTCACTTTTGCTCTCCACTTCGGATGGAGTGCTCTAAGAAATTTCCTGACAAAGTTCTTACTACAAAAAGATTCGTCAAGTGCTTTAAGTGAAGTAATAATAGTATTAAACCTAGCAAAAGCATTATCAATAATCTCATCTTCGGAAATAACAAATTGTTCATATTGTTGAACAAGAAGATCAATTTTGTTATCTTTAACTTGTGATTTTCCTTGATGAGTGACAATTAAAGATTGCCAAATATCTTTGGCGGTTTTACACAAAAAGACTCTTTCATATTATTTCTTAGGCAAAGCGTTGTAAAGCATCATTTTAGCATCATTATTTTTACCAATTAATTTCTTTTGATCATCATCTTTGATGTTAGTAACTACGTTATCACCATCAATAGTTATATACCACAAATCTATATCTTTAGATTTCACGTAAGTTTCAAAACGGTTTTTCCAATATATAAAACCATTTGCTTCAAAGAGTGGTGGTCTTTGCATACATTGCCCTTCTTTGTAATTTTCAAAATCCATGGATCGTTTCAAGTTTTAAAACACAATATATTTTAAAAGCTTGAGTAACGTAGCTCTTGATGCCAATTGTGGAAAACTAGAAGGGGGGTTGAATAGTTTACCGATTAAAATCTTTTTAACTTGTTAAGTTAGCTTTGAAACTTTCCGTTTGATCAAAGATATGTACGCAAACACAATATATAACATGCAAGTAAATGAAAGAAACAATCAAACCACAACACGAGTATTTATCGTGGTTCGGCTACAAGGACTCTTTTTCCTTACCTTACGTCCACGCCCCGAGTATCCAACTCGAGAGTTTCTTTCACTAGTCAACAAGTTCCTTTTACCGGCAGAGAAAACCTTACACGTCGCTTATACTTTTACCGACACAAAGCTAGATGTCGAGTTCTTTACCAAGGGTACAACCACTCCCGTTAGTTCTTTACAAGGGTACAACTACTCCCTATACACTTTGTATTTTGAGGACTAAAATACTAACCGATCACTACTGAAAATACACAATCAAATGAAGTGTAAACTACACAAGTCTACACAATGCTAAGCTAACAAGTCTTGCAACGTTGTGTTGAATACTTGTTACTTTTAGTAAGCTCGTGAATCTCTTTGCTACAAAAAGAAACTTCACATATGAAATGTTAAGAGGTTAGATGAGAGAATGAATGTGTGTGTAAAATATAATGTCAAGTGATAAGCCAAAATTCAACTTGTGGCTCAATATTTATAGCCAAACCTTCTGCAGGTCTGGCGGATCAGGCGGACCCCTGAGAAGGGTTCTGCCCGTGTACCTCCAGGGTACCGCTGGGCTTGCAGTTGGTTTTGCAATAAATCTTGCAAACCAAACAAAGTCACATCTCATTACTCTTGCAAACTAAACAATGTCACATCACATAATATCAAGTCAAACACTAAACTTGCAAGCAACATCTAAGTAAGTCAAACACATTTCTTTCCATAAATGTATAATGACAAAACTTGCCATAAATGTGATGTGACAATTCTATTTTTAGAAAATAAAAAGTGTTGTGTTTTATGAAATGTAAAATGTATCAAAAGTCTAGTTTATGCAAGTCTTTAAAACTAAGATTATGTTTTACTTAGAAACTAAAGTTTACATTTGTCATTAACAAAACTTAGCGAAGATCGTAAAATATAAATAACGTTTTTAGGTGATATTTGTATTAACACCTTCATTTTTTTTCTCTTTGATCATTACTTTTATCCTTTACAACTAAAAAACCAATCTAAACCGATTGCCATCTCTTTTGTCAATCTATAAAACACATACAAATGCTTTAATGAAAAACATAAAACACACAATCATAAGTTAGATCTATTTTAAAACACATACTAAAGGTGACCGCTGACGTGAAACAATGGAGGCTGGCGAGCAAGATTGTGATGTTTCGAGCATAAAAGAAAAACATAAAACACCACAAAAACACTTTCCCTTTCTCTTATGTTTCTCTCGATCATATACCACAAACCTTTCCTTCCTTGATCTCTCTTGTTACAATCAAAACACACGCCTTTAATCTCCAGTTCATCTATTAGTTGAATCTGAAACAGAAAAACATAAAGCTTTAATCTTGTTTTGAGCTCAATGGTTTGAATCAAGACTGTGATGTTTCGAGATGTGATGTTCGAACCTGGTAGGTATTGCTTTGTTTTTGTTTTGCGTTTTGGTTTGAAACCAAAAGATCGATGGCGGGTATTAAATTATTTTTGCAATAATATTGTTAAGAACTTAATAAACCCGCGATCTGCTCTTGTTTCTTGTATTCGTATAAAAATCATGAGAAAACGTGGGATTAATGTGGTGATTTATTGTATTGGATGATGGGTATGAAAATTATCCTTTGTTGTTATGTTCCAAAAACCGTGCACCACTTTTTAGATTGATCTTAAGTTGGTTAAAAAAGAAAATAATTAGGAGCTTTAAAAAGTGATTATGTTAAGAGTGTTATGTTTGAGTTTGTGTGGTTTGTGATGTTTCGCATGAGGTAGAGGTAGTGATACAAGCATCAAGAAAAAGAAGTTCAGATGTTGTGTGTGAAAATCAAGTGTAGTGTGACAATCTTTGTTTGAGTGGTCGTAGGTCGGGGTGTGTGGCTGGTTGTTATGGTTGTTGCCAGTAATCAATGTTGTAGGTTGGCTGCCGTTTGTTGTTGGAGGTTGTCTACCATTAGTGGTGTTGGCTGGTGGTTTTTTAAATGAGAAAAAGGGTTTGTTGTTGTGTGTGGTAGCTGGCGTTAGATTTGTGGGTTATAACTAATTTTAAATGATAGCTTTATAAGTTATAACTAATTGTAAATGATAGCTTTATTGTTGTGGTTGCAGGTTTGGTTATGGTGGTTGGTGGTGTAGTGAGAGAGAAATGATGGGACATTTGAGAAAGAATATATTGTGTATGAGAGAGAAAGTGAAAAATATAGGAAGAAGCTTGTGGAAAAAATGAAAAATATACGTAAACAAAAATACTAAAATGACAATAATACCCTCATGCGCAAGCAAGTCACATGACGAGCTTTAACGGTCAAATTTAACGTCTGTTTGGTCAAGGGACTTTTAGTGTTAAGGGTTTTTGAGTTAGGGATTGTTTGTGCAAGAAAAAGTGTCAAAGGACCAAGAGTGTGAGTCAACACAAACCACAAGGACCATCCATGTAATTACTCTAAAACTTTATAAACGTTTCATGTCATAATTTTGTATGATAAAAATAAGTTACAACTTTATAAATGTTTTTTCACATACATTAATTTTGTTAAAGTTATGAAGATGTCCAAATACTTTTTCAAGCTTTTTTTACTACATCATTTGAATTTTTGAATTCTTTCTTGTTTATTTTTTACCTTAAATTCTATTATTTATGTTATATAATACTTGATGCAAAATAAATGAATGAATTGAGTTTTAAATGTGGGTATAATTTTCATCAAGTATTATATAGCACAAATAAAAATATTTACGATCAAACTTGAACAAGAAAGACTCAAAAAAGTTAAAGCGAACACTTAATATGGTACAGAATGAGTAATAGATTTTTTCATGTCAACCTATATATAAATTATTTTTTACTGTGATTAAAATAAAAAATATAAACTTTTTTAAGTTTCTTAAGCTTATTCATACACTTCTTATAATGGATGATATAAACTTGATAATATAAAATATTTTATTAGTATAGACTTGTGTTTTTCTGTTTACCTGTTAGAACGGTGGCAGTGGGGGCGGCATCACTCACCGGCAAGGTGATGCCGGCGGTGAACACCGCCGCCACCCCTCCGGCATCCTCAACGGCAAGGTCTCAACGGCAAATATTGCCACCGAAGCATTCTCGTTTCAAACACAAAATAAGACCGTTGCATTAAATGCAAGTAGACGTTGGAGGGGAGGAGCGTGTGGGCAAAAAAAAAAATTCCTATATATATTACACATTTTACATTTCATTTTCATACACATTTCATTTCCAAACACAAACATAAACACAAACACTTTTTACACATATACTTTGTGAAGCATGGAAAGTGGGAAATCAAGAGGTGGTTCAACACAAAAAGGTCGTGGACGTGGCTACCGTCCTCGTGTTCATCCGCAAGGTCCACCACCGGTGTATCCACAATACCCTCAATTGGGATATTATCCCCAACCTCCACAACCGATGCATCAACAATACCCTCAATCTTTTAACTATCCCCAAGCTCCACCCGCAATGAACCCAAGCCAATATAACATATCGATGACGAGTGACTTCAACCCGTTTGGTGACTACCGTGAAGGTCCTTCGATTCGTGAACCAAATGTGGAACGCGAACTTCCTTTATATGGTGACGACGACGATGATGACGTTGAGTTTGTTCCCAAAACGCAACAGCAAACTCAAATTGGTATATATATATATATATATATATATATATATATATATATATATATATATATATATATATATATATATATATATATATATATATATATATTTTATACGCGTTATTTTTTATACATTATTTTTTTATTTGTTTTTTTTTTGGTTATTTATTTGTTATATTTTTTATATGTTTTTTTTCGTTATTTAATTGTTATATTTTTTATATGTTTTTTTTTCGTTATTTATTTGTTATATTTTTATATGTTTTTTTTTTTTTTTTTTTTTTTTAGATGAAGATGTTCAAGTGGGTAAAGGGAAAACTAAAGCGAATACAAAGAGTTGGACGTCGATCGAAGAGGTTGCTTTGGCCAAAGCATGGATTCATATCTCGACATGTAAAAAAGTCGGGAATGAACAAGGAAGAGATAAGTTTTGGGAAAGAATTTTGGAGCATTTCAAAGCCACAATTAAAAATAGTAATCGAACTCATCATGCGTTGAACACAAAGTGGAAACATTTGAATCACGCAATGGGAGTCTTTAACGGGCTTTACATCCAACAAGTAATTTTTATATACTTGTGTTAATTTATATACTTGTGTTAATTTATATATGCTTGTGTTAATTTATATACTTGTAGAATCGCATTCGTGAGAGTGGGTGTGACGATGTCAACGTCTTGGAAAATGCCATGTCTGATTATAATAAGAGGAATAAGGGCACTTCGTTTAATCATATTGAAGCGTGGAGGGTTGTTAAGGATGAATCGAAATGGTTGGAGCAACCATGTTTTGAAAAAGTATCTTCGACATCTCATTCCGACAAACGAAGAAAGTCGTCGGAATCTAGCTTCTATGGGTCCGGAAGCAATGACAATATTGATCCTGTTATTCCGGATCTAAATGACGACACAACTCCTGTTTCAAAAAGAAAAGGGAAAAAGACCGCTAGTGAGGCGTCGACAAAGAATAGTGCTGCTGAGTTTATTGGGCAATATACGTCAAAGAAAGCACTAGCGTTGGATGAGGCCATGGCAGAAAAACGTGCAAAGGATCAATTGTCCCAACAGTTGCTGCAGACACAAATCGAAAATGCTAAAGAAAAGGCTATGATTCGGGCACTGAAATTCTACAACGAGCCGCACGAACACATAACCAATCAGGTTATGCGAGATTTCATTATCAACAAAGAACGTAGGTACGCAGAGACATATAGATGGCCTACGGATTTTTAGATTTAATAATGTATTTTTTTTCCAAGTATTATTTAACGTTATTTTAATTATTAATGAAATATTTATGTTTTAATTAAATTGTTTAATTTAATTTATTATTAAAGAAAAAAAAGTTGGGAGGTATGAAAAAAGCATGGTTGCCACTAAAAATGGGTTGGGAGGTATGAAAAAAGTTTGAATTAGATGAAATGAGGTGGAATGATATTATTGGTGGATTTCGGATGTATGAACGATTTCGGAATCATGACTGCCAGTGTCCTTACAATGGGAAATCATGACTTTTGAATAAACTTTGTGGCTCCATTCTTTAGTTTTAAGTTTCAATTCATTAACATTATGCTTGTGTTGATATGGCATGGTAAATATGGTATGGAGGAAAATGACGTCTTCCTAAATTCAAACCTACACTAGAAGTTTAAATAACCTAATAAGACCAAACACTAACAAACCAAGACTAACTTTTATAATATACCTAACGTATTATTTTACTAGTTATTAACCAAATGTCACACTCAAGTTAAAGTTTCATTTTTTGTTTTGGTACGATAGAACTATTTTTGAGCCATCTTTACAGGTCGTTCATGTACTAATCACTCTACGATTGTAAATTACATAACCGGACAACTCATAAAGTTTGGTGGCCAGGGACGGAACCAGGACCAAATATAATCGGGTTGCATAAATTTTTTAAAACCGTATTATAGAAACACATTTTGATGGACCGGGTGCATTTAAGAAAAATAGTTGTTGTTTTTAAAAAATTAACACTATATCGAAAATATCCATAGGGGTTCCTGGCACACGGGGAACATCTGGTTCCGTCGCTGTTGGTGGCTATCATATAAAATTAGTTGGTTGGAACATGATCATTGAAATCTATCTGACCGTTGCATGTTATGAAGCTGATCGAAATAAGGGAGATCAATAATTGCCTTTATGATGCATAGTCTTAACTTATATTTTATTTCATTCTAACTTTATATCTGAAGTACTCAAATTATGAGAACTAGTTCAAGAGTCGTTGATCAACTACCATGTGGTCTAGTGGTGAGTGCTTAACTTGTTAAGTGAGCCACAGAGAGAGTAGTATCGGATGGGTGACCATTCGGGAAGTCCTCTTTGACCACAGGGTTTGTTGATACTAGGCAATGAAGAGGAGACCCTGTCAGCCATTAGCTGCGCAGGTTCGAATCTGAGCCGGCCTCGGTTTTCATCCGGCCGTTTCTCCAGCGAATTATAATCGTGTGGAGACGGTACGGTTTCTGGGCGGACGCCGTGAATAATCTCCACTGCGTCAGCGTGGACCCGGTTAAGACAACATAGTCTGGATATGTGGTGGATGAGGGTCTACCATAAGGTAGGTGCGACTCTTATCCAAAAAATGAAATTCACCATTCAAAAAAAAAGTTCAGGAGTCGTTGCATCAAAATTGATTTTAAATGAAAATAGAAAACTGGTTCGTGTCTTTACTTTTGATTATTTGGAGCATAACGGTAATGAAGTCAAACATATCAAAGTTCGTCAAATAATTAGCATATTCTTATGTAGTTGATGAAACATAGGGATGAGCATTTCGACCCGAATCCTGGAACCGAACCGGAACCGTACCGGTGCCGTACCGGTACCGTACCGAAACGGTACCATTCCCGATATACGGTACGGTACCGGAACTACAAAATAAGGTGAAAAAAAATTCGAGACCACTAATTCGGTATGGGACCGGTATCAAATCGGGAAATTCCCGAATAAAAACGGGAAAAACCCGATTTCCCGGTACCGGTACAGAAACCGGTACCGATACCGGTATCCGAATCCCGTTTGGTACGGTACCGGTACCACTATTTATGCTCGGAAAAAAATCGGTACCACTAATTCGGTACGGGACCGGTACGAGACCGGTACCGTGCTCATATATTGTAACAAAATGTGACCCATGACATCATAACATTTAACACACTATAACACGACGTACATTAACTCTGAATGTGGATCATATGAAGGAGAAGAGCGACGATGGCATGTCCAATATGATGATTAACAGACAAGAAGTGTGATCCTTTGAAATATTCAATGTACGTTTGGCGTCTCTCAACCGATCAGGTACAAGTCCAGAAATCTTTTCAATGATATGCAGTTAACTCTAAACTACTTAAACATTATTATTTTTAAACCACGGATGGTTCTCAAAGAATACGCACGTACGTACATTTTGCATATACGCGTATCAAAATGGTTTATGATAATCATATACTTTGTTTCCATTTTCAACATGATAGATCATCTTGCAAGTGTTGCAAAAAATATCCCCCAAGAGCTAGTGTTTTTTCGTCGTGAAACATTGAGGGTGCGTTTAGTTGGAGAAAAAAATTCTCTTGTTTTGTAAAAATTTGGAACGAAAATTTATCTCTACAAAACACTTGAAAATATAGAATACGCTTTTAGTTGATGTTTGTATTTTCTATTTTGAAGAAAGGGAGGGAGTGTTGTGGGTTACGAAGGAAACCAACTAAAAAAAATCAAGGTTTTCCTCCTTGTGCGAAGCCGTGAGTTCTAAGGGTTTCCCTTCGCGAGTCTCTCCTAGTGGTTCGGGTCCCCGGGCCTGCCCGTTTGGATGGTTTAACTCGGGGGGTCGGATTTCAAGTGTGATGCCGTTCCAAAAAAAAAAAAAAAAAAAATTGTTTTGTAGTTTTTCTTGTTAAGTTAGGAAATAAGGTATTTTATGTTTTGCAAAATATTTTGTTAGAAAACGCTGATTTGAACGCGATTTCTGTTTTCTTTATTTTTCACAAAATATTTCGTAAAAATTAAAGATGTTTTCCCTCAACTAAACGCACCCATGAACATTACAAAATCAACATGAAATCAATTTAGAAAAGCTTGTTAATTTTATAAGGTGCATGTTAGCCCAAATATAAACCCAGTTACTCAGCCTATGTTAGCATACAAATGGGCTCATTCTTGATGTTAGGCCTAAGCAAAATAATACTCTGTATCCAACTCCAAAACAGGCTATATTTTTGCAAGGGGTGGTAATCGAGAATGTTTGGCTTGAGTTGTTCGGGTGATTGGGTCAATGTCAGTTCAAACACGACTAATTTATTAATCGTTTCAACTTTCAACAAACCTAACCCATTATAGTCTCACGCATACTTGTGTAACATGCCCGTGTAAATTATTTAGCTAAATATGTCAAACGGGATTGTAGGTTAATTGGTAAAAGGGTAATTAGTTTGGGTTAACAAATTAATTATAAATAAGAAAAAAGGTTATGAAACTAGACATAATTACATATAAAGTTTAGTAAAATATAAAATCAAGTACACAAATCTAATTAAATTTTCACCAAGTAACTATATATTTAAAACTTTAACTCATCATTTTTAGCTCTCAATATTTATGTTTTACTTTTTAACAATTATAAGTCTTGTGCATACATGAGGTTTACACATAAATCAAATTTTATTATAAAATGTTAGTTTAATATATGGGCATATAAGAATTTGATAATGTTTTGAAAATATGATATTTACAAGCACTGGGTTCAAACTATAAGTTACATCAAATAATTATATTTTAAATAAATTTTTGGTGCGTACTTATCATTCGTGCTTTGATTTTTATACTTGTAATCTTGTGCATCTACATATTTTGAGTATTACAATTAAATTTGTCTATCATTTTTCGTATTCTAGTTGTTGATCCGTTTACACACGGGTTATTAAAAGCGAATAATAATAATAGTTGTAGTAGTAGTAGTTTATTAAAAAAAAGTTAAAAGTATATAGGTTTTTGTAAAATATATGTATATAAAATTTTAAATTATGGGAATAGAGGATTTTACACTTATGTCAATAAAATTATATTTAAGATTAGCATGTTTTTAAAGTTTAAGCTTTGATTATAAATTCTATTACCCGATCAATATAAAGTTTATTTCACTTAAATTCAAAAAAAAAAAAAAAAAAAAAAAAAAAAAAAATCTCATGCATATTTTTTTTCTACACCAAGTTTCTCCATCGAATATATGAATTGTTTGATCAAACTAATTCAATTTTGACTTTTATTAGCTAATAAAAATTGTCACAAAACATTACTCTCTTATTATATAGGGATAATTTCATGTATATTGATACGTGGGAATCGCACCAGGCTTTACCTCTCAAGGGATCTTGAGAAGCTTACAACCCCACCAGGCAGTGTACCTGATCGTTGTAGTATAGTATAGTGACAAGTACCGGGGGATTGATCGTTCAGCTAGGAATAGTGTCGCAAGGATTAGAAAACCTAAATACTAGTTCTAAAGGTGAGGGATGATTATTTTTGTATTTTTATATTTTGAGAGCAAATAAAAATCTCGGGTTTGAAGGATTTGGGCGGAATTAGTTGCTAGTCAACTAACCCAATACTAAAGATGCAATCAAAGTAAAATACTAAAAATAAAAATAAACTAAATTATACTAAGGTTGTGAGCAATAAGTGGAGAAAATGTGTTTACTTATATTTCACTACTCCCTAGATATATCTTTTACACGTTAATTACTTGTTATAGTTGTGTGGATGACGGATTGTATTCCTTAATACCATTCATGGGGTGGCGCACTTAATTCCCCAATCCTATGAGTGCCTACTTCACTCCTATGTCGAGCCGGCTAAGAAGCTCCTAACATGGGATCATTAGAATTTACTCATGCATTAAATACAACCAATAAAACCTAGTGCACGTCAGTTCATGTTTCCTAAGACGTTCAAGCATGTTACCATTTGGAGATCTGCCAGTTTTCTTAAGCCTAACATCGAATTCATTCATCCAATACAACTATAAACAAGTAATCAACACATAATTAACATCTAGGTTTCATTAGATCCAAGCAAACACAAGATAGATCTAGCCTAGCGTGATGGAATTAAGACAAGAACAAGATATAAACAACCAACTGTGACAACCGGCAATTTAGGGAGCCATTTTGAAAACCCGCATTACGTTAAAGTTCGTTTATAAATTTTAATTGGAATTTTTATTCGTAACGAACTTGTAAGACCAATTTTATGGTTAATTATATTTTATGTCGTTATGGGATTCGAGATTTATTTTAATAATTCGTTATGGAATTTACTTGATGATGTGTTTTTAAAATTCTCACTTGGTACTACGTTGACTCCGGCACAGGGTTTACCTAACGGGAAATTTTATGACTCGTTTTACGAGTCCGACTACATTTAATTATTTACGGGATGTTTTCGTGAGATATTAAAAGTTTGAAATGAGTTCGGGTTTCGGGCCGTATGTTTTACATTTACCCATTTGTACCCACTCATATTTACTAGTAATATTATTATTACTATCATTATTATTATTTTTATTTAAAAACTTTAAAAATAAATAATAAAAGAGTAAATACAAAGGGTCCTTGTTTGGTTCGGTTCTCATACAACACCAACATCCTCACTCCCACTTATCTCTCTCTCTTTTTCTTCTTCTTGACAAAACCCTAGCCGCCCCATTAATTTCCGGCCATCACCACTGCCACCGCCGGACACCACTCAACACCACCACCATTTTCTAACTCCCCATCACCTAATCTCTTAGATCTACCCCTACACGCGCCCTATAACTCCATTTTTCATCTCGAATCACCACCATTTTCACCACTAATCGCTTGTTTTCGAAGGGTTATCACGGTTTGAAGTTTTTAGTTCAAAGGTGAGACGAGTTTTACTCGTATTTTTGATAAAAACGTGACCAAGGGTCACGGCATGATGAGATTCGGTTGGGTTTTCATATTAAAACGTGAAATACTTATGGCTTTTTTATGGAAACACGTTTTCTTAAAGGTTTGGTATTCGGGTTGGTTTTTCTTGATGGTTGATTCGAACCGTGAGTCTAAGACTCACGGCTTGGTTGTTAATCCGAGCCATGGTGCTCGATTGCTTGCTTCTTTTGGGTCTTGATATTGTGGCTCATGTTCTTGCTTGCGTTGGATTATTTGGTTCGACTCATTGGAGTCACGGCTCGATGCCGTATGTAGTTTATTGTTGCCGAGACCCGTGTGGTCGATTTGGCATTTGGAGTGCTCCTTGGAGCCGTATGTGTGAACCTATGATGCTTGGTTCGAGCCATTTGTGGCTCGTGGTGAGTACCGAGACTCAATTGAGTCGTGTAGACCCGGGTTTGGCTTGGTAAACCATCCCGAATGTGAAGCTTTGGTTATATTTGTTTCCTTATGATTTTTATTGTTAACTTGGTTTTGGATTTGGCTTGGTTGATTATTTTGGCCGAATACTTGTGGGTCGAGACCACGTTTGGTCTCGACAATGGATATTGGTATTGAGAAGTGTTGACGAAAAGTGTTATTGGGGACCGATTGTGAGACGGTCACTTAGAATGACGGAGATAGGTTAGTCGGGTGCCGTAGTCGGACCCTATTATTGTAGCACGTGGATTGGGATTGTTTTGGACGGAGATGTATTGTTTCTTATGACATTTGCATATTATTTTGGACTTGGACAATGAGCCGAGATTCATGACTCGGACATGTGACCATTTCGTATGACTCAATAACTATTTACAATTTAAAACATAAATAATAAAACTCGTAATAATAATTATTGGTAATATAAACGTTTATATGAATATATAGATGTGAATAACGTATATATAATTGTATAAATGCGTATATTAATAATAATAAAAATCACGAGTCATATTATAAATAATACGACTAAATATATTATGCTACGAGAGTAGCGTAATATTATTGGAAGTATTACCATAAATAAGTATTATAAAACGAGAAACTCTCGACGATTACTAAATATTAAATAAAATGTTATTTTATATATATAACGAGTAAACCTATCGAGTTATACGGAGTCGTGGTCACCCGAGTCCAGGTAAGTTATTGTTGTGACTTTTCTGTTGTCACGGATATATGACGATTAATATAAACATTTTTTACAACTAAATAACTTACTTAACCGAAAGGTTGAACCGAGTTATTTGGCTATACGAAATGAGTATATTAATGGGCATCGTATCCTACGACGCCCATAGGTTGTGGTATATGTGAAGGATAATAAATTGCTATATATATATATATATATATATATATATATATATATATATATATATATATATATATATATATATATATATATATATATATCGGGAAATCTGGCCAATTTGACGATGTATATAAGGAGTTTATTAAACTACGATATATGCCATATAGTATTTATGTGCTATGTGTTTAGGATTGGGTGTAATCTTGGAACGGTATGTTACGTAAATAAATATGAGGATTATCAAATCGACGGATTTGATAAACTTCGGCGATTTATTTAAATAATATATTGAGCTAATATTAGATCTATAGTTTATTTATTATTCTTTTGTGTGACCTTTTGGTTTGTTTGTGTCGACCCACCACCCTATGGATACCAAACGTAAAAACTCCAAACTATTACGAAATGGATTTTCGGAAAATAAAACGGAATACGTCCCGGTTTGGGAATATCTTGATTTTGAAGAAATGATTTCTGAACGAGTTGATATTGTTAGGTCGTGCCGAGTCCGTAGTTGCCGTCTTGTGAGTTATTATACATCTTACTTCTACCGATTTCCCCTTGCTGATATCTGGACTTGAGGTGAGTCATAGCCCCACTTTTACTCTTGAACTATGTTTTCAATACTTGGGGTGAGAAACGTGCAAATTATTTATGTGGACTATTATCGCTTCTATATTCTTTCTAAAACTTGCTATGCGTATGGACTAGGATGTATTGTCAGCTTTAGTCACATATATTTTATGTGTACTATTCAAGGTTGGCTTATTTGTATTGTCAGCTTTAGTCACACGGTTCGTGTGTACTATTCAAGGTTGGCTTATTTAGATACTGTAGTGTGCACCTATAGGTTATTAATACTTCGGAGGTTATCCGAGTATTTATTGGTATTGCGGGGGTTACCCGAATATCTATGTTAGAACGGAGGGTATCCGTGTGTTATGTTGGAGCGGAGGGTATCCGCAGGCTTTTAGTGAATCCTTAGTCTAGCTAGCAAGTGTTTTGCGTATATGTCCACTATATTGTTAGATGAATTTAAACCTATGATCTCATCAGCGAAAGCTGACTTTTAGCACGTTTTCTCAGGTAATTAAGTGATGATATGGATGCATGGATTGGAAGGCTCGGCTAAGGCTCCTGGTTTATGGATCTATTTTTCTAAACTCTGATATTGACTTATGGACCTACTTTTATTTCTTTTGGGCCTAACTCTGGATGATGTTGGGATAAATGTAAACTTTAAAACCTCGTTTTGGTTGTGTTTTTATTATGTTTGCTTTATCTCGTTCTATTATGTCTTGTGTTGGATACCAATCCCCGTAGCACCCCGAAAGCTTGTTGAGTCTTCCGTTGTATCAAATTTTGGGGGTGTTACAGATTGGTATCAGAGCCAAGGTTATAGAGAACTAGGTAAATAAATACCTAAACTATAACCAAATTTTTATAGAAAATGATCCCTGACCATTGCCCGCCAGCCCGCCAAGCCGAAGCATCTTCTATTATTTTGAGGTATTATGAGATATTTGAGATGATTATTAGATTTGGGATTTCTTGAGATGATTTGAGGTTTTGAGGTTTATTGATTTAGTAATAAGATGGCGTTTCGAGGAATTATATGGTCTAATTGTTTTATAAATGTTTTAGTAATGCGGTATTTGAAAGTCTTTATTAAGATTATATGATTGAATTGTTTGATGAGGATTTTTGGTATGGTATTTTGAGTTGCGATTTAGTTGTTTTGAAACACTTACACCTACCCTACGCCATTGTCACAGCCTATGGCCTCCCATATGCCCGATGTTGTCGAGGATATTCTTACTGCACCGGTATTACCAGCACAGTTCACTATGGCATCTGATGATCCTTACCAGATTGCCATGCTTTCAGCTATTGTGCCGCAGACAGCTTCTACTTCAGCAACACCTGCCGCATCTACGCAGGGACCCTCATATTCTCTAGGGCTCCCTGGTACATCGAGGCAGCTTACTCTTCATCAGGCTTTGGCTCGTGTGGCCCCACGCTTTGCCCACCGAGCTACGACACGCATGTCGGTACGCCCTACTCCATCACCTTTACAGATTGATGCTCACTCTCTTCTGTCAGAGGTGCCACCCACATCATTGCGTCGACGTCCTAGATCACCTACCACATCTCCACATGGTTCACCTGTTAGGAGACGACGATTGATGATGTACTCTTCCGATGAGGAGGAGGAGGAGTACGAGGGTGAGGATGAGGCTGATGACCCTGAGGAGGAGGATGACCCTCAGGAGGCTGAGCAGGGTGATGATGATGACCCTGAGGAGGAGGATGACCCTCAGGAGGAGGAGATGCCTGATGATGATGATGTGTTAGTACCACCAGCTCAGGCTGAGGAGCCTGATTCACCTATACACCCGATTGAGCCTGTTTCACCCGACCATCCGTTTCTGTTTGATTCACCACCTGGTAGTCCAGTGGCGTCGGATGCGTCATCTGAGATTTCTGCTGAGCAGGCAGAGTTAGGTGAGAGTGGCAGGTTGTGGGCTCAGATTACTGCCCAAGGCGAGAAGATCTCGCGATTATCTGATCGACTTGAGAGAGTTATTGGAGAGTTTATAGCGGATTTGAGAGTTGACATGACTGTTGTTGAGGGCAGGTCGATTGAGATGAGGAGAGTTTTGATGGAGGTTCATGAGCAAATCGCGAGTTTACAGCGAGGTTTTGTCATAGCTCGAGAGGCCGACCGCAAGTTATGGCAGCGGAACACCGAGCTAGAGAAGGAGGTGGCAGACCTTAGGAGAGATAGCGACACCCATGGTGTGGAGCTAGGATCATTATGGAGAGATCTTGATGGCTTGAGGCAGGAGTTGAGGAGCCTCCGCCAGCAGCGTGGCTAGATGCTTGGGTTATGTTGTCTTGTTGCTTTCTACACCGAGGAGTGTTCGGTTAGAAAAGCTAGTTATCATATTTTGATGTATTTTCTTCAGTATTCGTCTCTTTTGGAACGATTAGCATGTTTTGTGTTTTCCAGTAGTTGGAACGATGTTGGATCTCTATTGTATGGTTGATGGCTATTAGTATATGGTATTATGTGATTTTTTGGTATTATGGAAATTGAGTCCCTATCCGCTTTATTGATGTTTTGTGGTGTATTGTTGATATTCTTTCCATGACTTGGCTTCGTTGAATTACTTTTGTTGAGCATATTGATAAGTTCTATTGGAGACTCATGAACTTGTATGATGTTTCAGATCAATGGCCCCACGACGAAACCCTGTTAGAGCTACCAGAACTGGTCCTGCAGTGACTACCCCTGGTCGCCGACCTACTCGAAATGTTGAAACCCCTACTCCTGACAACCTGGACACTACTAACCACAACAACAGGAATCAAAATGTTGATGTTCAGGGAGACAATGATCATGTCCCACTTAATGCACCTACTGTGGATCAAGCAATGATCAATCAACTTGTCGAGCAAAGAGTTGCTGAACTACTAGCTGAGTCAAATCATTCCAACAATTCTGCTGGGACTTTTCCACCTGTTCGTGCTAATGGATGTCAATACAAGGAGTTCAAGATTTGTGGACCTATTGAGTTTGGTGGAACTAAAGGAGTGGTTTACTTGGTCAGATGGATTGAGAAGACTGAGTCAGTGTTCAATGTCAGTGGTTGTGCGGAGAATGCGAAGGTAAAGTTTGCTTCTTTTACTTTCAAGGATGAAGCTTTAACTTGGTGGAACAATTACCAAAATTCCGTTGGGAGTGATGTAGCTTATGCCATGACTTGGGAGCAATTTAAGTCTCTGCTGATTCAGACTTATTGCCCAAGGAATGAGGTTAAGAAGCTACAGATTGAGTTTTGGAATCACAAAGTGAAGGGTACTGATATGGCGACTTACAATCGTCGTTACCAGGAGTTGGCCTTGCTTTGCCCAGATATGGTAAAAACTGAGACTCAAAAGATCGAGAGGTATACTGATGGGCTGCCTGTAGCTACAAGGAATGATGTGATTTCTGCTAGGCCTGCAAACATCCATGAGGCAATCACAATTGCTCAACAACTTATGGATTCGTTGGAATTGGAAGGAGCTGATAAGGATAAGAATGGAAAGAGAAGGAGAGACCATCACTCTAAGGGTAATGATCACCGAAACAAGAGACAAGCTAAGGTTTATGCTATTGGGAATGGAGATAAGAAGAACCAGAACGGTGATGCACCCAAGTGTGGTCGTTGCCACCAGCATCATACTGGATGGTGTAGTGTGAGATGCCAGAACTGCTCAAAGAAAGGACACACAACTAAGGATTGCAGAGCTCGACCTCTTGCTATGGTTCAAGCTGCTCCTGAAATGAGAAATAAGGCAGACGTTACTTGTTATGGGTGTGGAAAGAAGGGACACTATAGGAACGAGTATAGAGAATCGTGAAACCGAGGAAATCAAGGCTCGGGTGGTAATGGGTACAATCATGGAAACCGTGGAGCTGGAGGAAACCGTGGACGACAAGATAACGGGGACCAACGTGTGGAAGCTGGAGTTGCTCAGGGAAGAGTGTATGCACTCGGGAACGAGAGAGGAGAAGATCCGAACGTCGTTACCGGTACGTTCCTTCTCAATAATCGTTATGCTTCCATATTATTTGATACTGGTGCCGATAGGAGTTTTGTGTCCACTACGTTTGCACCCTTACTGGAGAAACCCCCGATGGCCTTAGGAATTGGATATGATATAGAGTTAGTAAATGGGAACATAGAAAGGATTAATACCATCATTCGCGGTTGCACGTTAAATTTATTGAATCACCCTTTCAACATAGATCTTCTACCCGTCACGTTAGGAAGTTTCGATATCATCATTGGTATGGATTGGTTATCGAAGTATCGTGCTCACATACTTTGCGACGAGAAGATCGTGCGTGTACCTTACGGAAAGGAAATCCTAAATATATTAGGAGATCGAAAGGACTCGAGGAGCCCTTCTCGGTTAGCAGTTATTTCTTGCACTAAGTTACCAAAGCTAATGGAGAAAGGATGTTACCTTTTCTTAGCTCAAATTTCTGAAAAAGGAGGGACGGAGAAAAAGGAAAGGCGCATTGGAGATGTGTCTATAGTTCGTGATTTTCCTGATGTGTTTCCCGATGATCTGCCGGGAATCCCGCCTACTAGACAAGTGGAGTTTCAGATTGAGTTGATACCTGGTGCTGCACCTGTAGCACGAGCACCTTATCGTCTTGCACCTACTGAACTAGAAGAGTTGTCAAAACAGTTGGCGGAGTTAGCCGAAAAAGGATTCATAAGACCAAGTTCTTCACCTTGGGGAGCCCCAGTCTTATTCGTGAAGAAGAAGGATGGATCGTTTCGTATGTGCATTGATTACCGAGAGCTGAACAAGTTAACGGTGAAGAATAGATACCCGTTACCAAGGATCGACGACTTGTTCGATCAACTTCAAGGATCGAGTATGTATTCGAAGATCGATTTGAGATCGGGATATCATCAACTTTGAGTTCGCGAGGAAGATATTTCGAAAACGGCTTTCAGAACCCGTTACGGGCATTACGAGTTTCAGGTGATGCCGTTTGGGTTGACTAACGCACCGGCGATATTCATGGATCTCATGAATCGGGTGTGTAAGCCTTACTTAGATAAGTTTGTGATTGTGTTCATCGATGACATTCTGATTTATTCGAAGAGTGAGAAGGAGCATGAGGGGCATCTAAGACTTATCTTAGAATTGCTTAGGAAGGAGAAACTGTATGCCAAGTTTTCGAAATGTGAATTTTGGATTCTGACGGTACAATTTTTGGGTCATGTGATTGATAGACAAGGAGTCCATGTGGATCCTGCTAAGATTGAGGCAATAAAAGATTGGGCTGCACCTACGACCCCAACAGAAGTTCGTCAATTTTTAGGTTTAGCCGGTTATTACCGAAGATTCATCAAGGGATTTTTGAAGATAGCTAAACCGTTAACCAAATTGACTCAAAAGAGTGTTCAGTATGAATGGGGAGATAAAGAAGAGGAAGCATTTCAATTACTTAAGAAGATGTTGTGTAGTGCTCCTATCTTAGCGTTACCTGAAGGTAACGAGGACTTCGTCGTCTATTGTGACGCTTCACATAAAGGTTTGGGAGCCGTGTTAATGCAACGAGAGAAAGTGATAGCTTATGCTTCCCGACAGCTCAAAAAGCATGAGAAAAACTACACCACCCATGATTTGGAGTTAGGTGCTGTGGTTTTCGCCTTGAGGATATGGAGACATTACTTGTATGGAACAAAGTGTGTTGTGTTCACTGACCACAAAAGTCTACAACACATCTTGAATAAAAAAGAGCTCAATATGAGACAACGACGTTGGATTGAGTTGCTAAGCGATTATGATTGCGAAATTCGCTACCATCCTGGTAAAGCAAACGTTGTTGCTGATGCTCTTAGTCGAAAGGAAAGAATACCACCGTTACGAGTTAGGTCACTGGGAATGACTATCGTATCGCCGTTACCGTCTCAAATACTTGAAGTTCAAACGGAAGCGTTGAAAGCAGAAAACCGACCTGCTGAGAACATATTTGGGATGGCTGAGAATGAGAAAGGATTTGTTAAGCGTTCTGATGGATTACTATGTTTTGGAGATCGGATTTGGGTACCTTTATATAGAGGAATTCGGGACTTGATTATGCATGAGTCGCATAAGTCAAGGTACTCTATTCATCCTGGGTCTGATAAGATGTACCAGGATCTTAAGAAGTTGTATTGGTGGCCAAACATGAAGGCAGATATAGCATCGTATATTAGTAAGTGCTTGACATGTTCTAAGGTTAAAGCCGAACATCAGAGACCGTCAGGATTACTGACGCAACCAGAACTTCCAGTCTGGAAATGGGAGCGGATTACGATGGACTTCATTACCAAATTACCAAGGATAGCTAGCGGTTGTGACGCTATCTGGGTAATTGTGGATCGTCTGACTAAGTCTGCTCATTTCCTAGCAATTAGTGAAGATGATAGTGTGGATAAACTTGCGAGGTTGTATGTAAAGGAAATTATTTCTCGACATGGAGTCCCGATATCGATTATTTCTGATCGCGATAGCCGCTTTACGTCAGCTTTGTGGCGATCACTTCAAACGGCCTTGGGGACGAGACTTGATATGAGTACTGCATATCATCCCCAAACCGATGGTCAAAGTGAGAGGACCATTCAGACTTTAGAGGATATGCTTCGTGCATGTATCATAGACTTTGGTAAAGGCTGGGAGAAGTACCTACCCCTTGCGGAATTCTCCTATAATAATAGCTACCACACAAGTCTTAAAGCTGCACCATTTGAAGCTTTGTATGGCCGAAAATGTCGCTTGACTATTGGTTGGGCGGAAGTTGGAGATAGCCAACTCACAGGCCCTGAACTTATCTTGGAGACTACAGAGAAAGTAACTCAGATTCGTAATCGGTTGCAAGCAGCCAGAGATAGGCAGAAAAGTTACGCCGATCAGAGACGTAAACCCTTAGAGTTCCAGGTTGGAGACAAAGTGATGCTGAAAGTCTCGCCTTGGAAGGGTGTGATACGTTTCGGGAAATGTGGAAAACTCAACCCACGCTACATTGGACCATTTCTTATCTTAGAAAGAATTGGGCCCGTGGCTTATAGGTTGGAGTTACTACATGAACTGAGTAAAGTTCACGACGTGTTTCACGTTAGTAATTTGAAGAAATGTCTTTCTGATGAGATGCCTATTATTCCGATGAAGGATATTCGTATTGATGAGAAATTGAATTTTGTGGAAGAGCCAATTGAGATTTTAGATCGTGAGGTTAAACGACTCAAGCGAAGTCGCATTCCGCTCGTCAAGGTTCGTTGGAATTCCCGACACTGACCAGAATTTATGTAGGAACGTGAGGACGAGTTTCGGAAGAGATATCCGAAGCTTTTCACTTCGTAGATGAATTGTTCCGAGAGAAACCCGGGACGGGTTTCTTCTGAGACTGGGAGGATGTGACAACCGGTAATTTAGGGAGCCATTTTGAAAACCCGCATTACGTTAAAGTTCGTTTATAAATTTTAATTGGAATTTTTATTCGTAACGAACTTGTAAGACCAATTTTATGGTTAATTATATTTTATGTCGTTATGGGATTCGAGATTTATTTTAATAATTCGTTATGGAATTTACTTGATGATGTATTTTTAAAATTCTCACTTGGTACTACGTTGACTCCGGCACTAGGTTTACCTAACGGGAAATTTTATGACTCGTTTTACGAGTCCGACTACATTTAATAATTTACGGGATGTTTTCGTGAGATATTAAAAGTTTGAAATGAGTTCGGGTTTCGGGCCATATGTTTTACATTTACCCATTTGTACCAACTCATATTTACTAGTAATATTATTATTACTATCATTATTATTATTTATATTTAAAAACTTAAAAAATAAAAAATAATAATAAAAGAGTAAATACAAAGGGTCCTTGTTTGGTTCGGTTCTCACACAACACCAACACCCTCACTCCCACTCATCTCTCTCTCTTTTTCTTCTTCTTGACAAAACCCTAGCCGCCCCATTAATTTCCGGCCATCACCACTGCCACCGTCGGCCACCACTCAACACCACCACCATTTTCTAACTCCCCATCACCTAATCTCTTAGATCTACCCCTACACGCGCCCTATAACTCCATTTTTCATCTCGAATCACCACCATTTTCACCACCAATCGCTTGTTTTCGAAGGGTTATCACGGTTTGAAGTTTTTAGTTCGAAGGTGAGACGAGTTTTACTCGTATTTTTGATAAAAACGTGACCAAGGGTCACGGCATGATGAGATTCGGTTGGGTTTTCATATTAAAACGTGAAATACTTATGGGTTTTTGATGGAAACACGTTTTCTTAAAGGTTTGGTATCCGGGTTGGTTTTTCTTGATGGTTGATTCGAACCGTGAGTCTAAGACTCACGGCTTGGTTGTTAATCCGAGCCATGGTGCTCGATTGCTTGCTTCTTTTAGGTCTTGATATTGTGGCTCATGTTCTTGCTTGCGTTGGATTATTTGGTTCGACTCATTGGAGTCACGGCTCGATGCCGTATGTAGTTTATTGTTGCCGAGACCCGTGTGGTCGATTTGGCATTTGGAGTGCTCCTTGGAGCCGTATGTGTGAACCTATGATGCTTGGTTCGAGCCATTTGTGGCTCGTGGTGAGTACCGAGACTCAATTGAGCCGTGTAGACCCGGGTTTGGCTTGGTAAACCATCCCGAATGTGAAGCTTTGGTTATATTTGTTTCCTTATGATTTTTATTGTTAACTTGGTTTTGGATTTGGCTTGGTTGATTATTTTGGCCGAATACTTGTGGGTCGAGACCACGTTTGGTCTCGACAATGGATATTGGTATTGAGAAGTGTTGACGAAAAGTGTTATTGGGGACCGATTGTGAGACGGTCACTTAGAATGACGGAGATAGGTTAGTCGGGTGCCGTAGTCGGACCCTATTGTTGTAGCACGTGGATTGGGATTGTTTTGGACGGGGATGTATTGTTTCTTATGACATTTGCATATTATTTTGGACTTGGACAATGAGCCGAGAGTCATGACTCGGACATGTGACCATTTCGTATGACTCGATAACTATTTACAATTTAAACATAAATAATAAAATTCGTAATAATAATTATTAGTAATATAAACGTTTATATGAATATATAGACGTGAATAACGTATATATAATTATATAAATGCGTATATTAATAATAATAAAAATCACGAGTCATATTATAAATAATACGACTAAATATATTATGCTACGAGAGTAGCGTAATATTATTGGAAGTATTATCATAAATAGGTATTATAAAACGAGAAACTCTCGATGATTACTAAATATTAAATAAAATATTATTTTATATATATAACGAGTAAACCTATCGAGTTATGCGGAGTCGTGGTCACCCGAGTCCAGGTAAGTTATTGTTGTGACTTTTGTGTTGTCACGGATATATGACGATTAATATAAACATTTTCTATAACTAAATAACTTACTTAACCGAAAGGTTGAACCGAGTTATTTGGCTATACGAAATGAGTATATTAATGGGCATCGTATCCTACGACGCCCATAGGTTGTGGTATATGTGAAGGATAATAAATTGCTATATATATATATATATATATATATATATATATATATATATATATATATATATATATATATATATATATATATATATATCGGGAAATCTGGCCAATTTGACGATGTATATAAGGAGTTTATTAAACTACGATATATGCCATATAGTATTTATGTGCTATGTGTTTTAGGATTGGGTGTAATCTTGGAACGGTATGTTACGTAAATAAATATGAGGATTATCAAATCGACGGATTTGATAAACTTCGGCGATTTATTTAAATAATATATTGGGCTAATATTAGATCTATAGTTTATTTATTATTCTTTTGTGTGACCTTTTGGTTTGTTTGTGTCGACCCACCACCCTATGGATACCAAACGTAAAAACTCCAAACTATTGCGAAATGGATTTTCGGAAAATAAAACGGAATACGTCCGGGTTTGGGAATATCTTGATTTTGAAGAAATGATTTCTGAACGAGTTGATATTGTGAAGAAATGATTTCTGAACGAGTTGATATTGTTAGGTCGTGCCGAGTCCGTAGTTGCCGTCTTGTGAGTTATTATACATCTTACTTCTACCGATTTCCCCTTGCTGATATCTGGACTTGAGGTGAGTCATAGCCCCACTTTTACTCTTGAACTATGTTTTAAATACTTGGGGTGAGAAACGTGCAAATTATTTATATGGACTATTATCGCTTCTATATTCTTTCTAAAACTTGCTATGCGTATGGACTAGGATGTATTGTCAGCTTTAGTCACATATATTTTATGTGTACTATTCAAGGTTGGCTTATTTGTATTGTCAGCTTTAGTCACACGGTTCGTGTGTACTATTCAAGGTTGGCTTATTTAGATACTGTAGTGTGCACCTATAGGTTATTAATACTTCGGAGGTTATCCGAGTATTTATTGGTATTGCGGGGGTTACCCGAATATCTATGTTAGAACGAAGGGTATCCGTGTGTTATGTTGGAGCAGAGGGTATCCGCAGGCTTTTAGTGAATCCTTAGTCTAGCTAGCAAGTGTTTTGCGTATATGTCCACTATATTGTTAGATGAATTTAAACCTATGATCTCATCAGCGAAAGCAGACTTTTAGCACGTTTTCTCAGGTAATTAAGTGATGATATGGACGCATGGATTGGAAGGCTCGGCTAAGGCTCCTGGTTTATGGATCTATTTTTCTAAACTCTGATATTGAATTATGGATCTACTTTTATTTCTTTTGGGCCTAACTCTGGATGATGTTGGGATAAATGTAAACTTTAAAACCACGTTTTGGTTGTGTTTTTATTATGTTCGCTTTATCTCGTTCTATTATGTCTTGTGTTAGATACCAATCCCCGTAGCACCCCGAAAGCTTGTTGAGTCTTCCGCTGTATCAAATTTTGGGGGTGTTACACCAACACATAGACATATTGATTGAATTAAAATAATACTTATCTCAATTACACATGAAAGGTATCAAGGGCTTGGAACCCTTGAAAAACCTGCAAAATTCGTACCAAGTTCGTACTTAGGGTTTCTCCAAAACTTCTCTCCTTTTAATGTGAAAATTAGAAAACTATATATAGGAAATAGGGTCTGACGGCGTCAAGACAAATCTTGTGACGCCGTCATCTCGCCGCCAAAATACTTCTCGGTCTGCCTTGATCTACTTTTGACGCCGTCATGTGTTATGCATTTCCAGGCCGTCATGAATTTTACTCTTGACGCCCTACCTCGTGACGCCGTCAAATCTGTACTGGATCGTCATGAAAATTACTCTTGACGCCGTCAGAAATTCCTTCTTGACGCCGTCACCTACTGTTCCCGCCAAGGAAAATTAAGACTTTGGCGTTTTCTTCACTTTTATGCTCCAAAAACGTCTGAATTGCTTTCTTTTCCAGATTTCTCTCCCAAAGTACCTAAAATCACAAAAGGAACGATTTAGGGCAATATTTGATCAAATAAATTCAATTCCGGGCTTAAATGACCCCCTAAAAGTGGTTCATTTTTCGCCTCATCATATACCCTTACACTTGAGATTTGCTTGTCCTCAAGCAAATGCGCTTTTATTCTACTCAAAATACAAGTTAGGGGTCATTTAACTCTAATATAAAAGTAATTACAACAAATAATCGTTCCACTAAAGACCAATAGACAAGCACGGAGGTCATACACAAGTACATCACAAATAGTGTTTAGATACTCACATATCTCGGGTGTAATAAAGTATAAATTACTATATGGAAACGGAAGATATCTCTCACTACCTGAATAGATTACCATAGGCTTGGGAAAGGATCAAACCTCCACCACATGGCGTAAGCACCTAGGATAAACTATCAAAGAGGTCTTTTTAAAGGGTTGTAATGTTAGGTGTGGGGATATGAAATACACGATTTTGTTGGATAAAGGAAGTTTTTACTGGTGGCGAGTTAACAATCTTGGTTAATTACATGTACAATGTGGCGTTGCTAAGCCAAGACTAGACTTGACTTAAGCTAATAAATGAAAAATAACAAAAACATAAAATGAACATAGAATGAAAAGGGATGGTAGTCCGTATGTTTTTTATCTTTTTCTTTTTCTACTTTTTTTCTTTTTTTTTTCGATTTTTTTTTTTTTTTTTTTTTTTTTTTTGGTATACACTCTTACCCTACCATCTAAAATAATACATCATAGGGAATGAACATTTCCCTTACACTTGAATCTTTACATACTTTACAATAAACTAATCTAATGACTCGAATTAAGAAAATCAAAACACTTGGAGTACTTTTAAGATTAACGTACATATAGGGGTAATAAATGATGTTCTTCCCCATTACTCCATAAAATAAGTACTTTACCCATGAGTCCCAATTGTCCCAAAACAATATGTACAAGGATATGACTCGACTTAGCAACCATGTAATCAATTAGATAGTTAACTTAGGGTTTAAAAAATAACAATAATGCACTAAAGATGAGCGCATACACGGAAGGCTAAGGCGATTTGGTTGTACATTTAAGTGGGGTGTAACAAATTCTTCCTTTAAGTAAGATGCTTAAAGTTAGAAACGAAAAGATAGGCTCGGAGGGGTGTACTAGGGGTTTCGTGTACTAAAAATGAGTACAACGCTAAGGGTGTGGGAAAAAATTAGTTGACTTAACTAGCCAAGTAATATGACTTAAATGGTCAAGTAATTATGATACGGGTTTAACACAAGGGTGATCCTAATGCCTCTTATCATGTAGTAAATCCTACCACATGAATGTAGTCTCACTAGCGGTCTCGGGATGCATCACTAACGCAAGTTCTAGAATCTAAATGCTACCAGTACACTCATAAGCACTAATAGTAAATGCTTTTCCTATCAAATCTAAAGGCGAACCTCACATATTTGGGTGGAAAATTTTTTTGAATATACGGTTATGTGCTAGTCATACAATCTCCTATCCATGAGACGCTTGCTATGGCTAAAGTTTCACTCCTAAATGTTGTAAAAAATTATAAATTTGGCGCTAAAATTACACTAACAAGTATTTCTCATAGTTTTATTACACATCTACCATCAGACAAAACAAACTCAAGCGAAAGTGCATATGTAAGGTATCATCATTTTACCCTCCCCTTACACTTAAGATGAACATTATCCCCAATGTTCAAGTAAAGAATGTAAAAGTTAAAAAGTAAAAAGAATGAAATCAAATACTCCCCTGATTTGCTCGGTATGGATAATAAGGTGGCCAAGTTAAATCTTCCTCCAAGAAAATGAACAATCAAAGCTTCCCATCCAGAATATAAATCATCTTCTTGTCATACATAACCTGTAAATCCTGAGAAAATAAACAAAAACAACCTCGCGTAAAATCGGCGGCATCCTATATAAGTTACTAAATCCTAGAAAACAAGATAAGATATAATGCTTGTGGAATGAAGTTTGCAGATTTCCTGGAGATTATAAAACTTAATAATTCACAAAAACCATAAGACTCCGTTAGAAAAACAAAACCGGTAAAATTTCTAGATTTTTACACGTGACGCCGTCAGAAGTGACCTGCAGAAATTCTTATGTTAAGTTTCCAGAAAATTTCTGGAAAAACTTGGTCCTACTTCCTGGAAAATCCTGCAAAACTTCATTATGACTCAATACAAGCATTTGACTCTAACAAATACGAATATACATGTTCATTTAATATTGTGGAAAATCATGATCGGTTTGTTTCTTAAAAACATATTTGGGGTTTCCCCTTACACTTATCTTTTGCAAAAATACTTTTAGGTGGAGTTAAGACTAGGCCAAAACAACAAAGTAAAGTATTTTCACTATTTAGTTTAGAAACATGATCAACCAACAATAAAAATAAAACATGCATACGGAAGCAAATAACAAACAAACAAAATAAAATCACACAAAACATGGGTTGCCTCCCAAGAAGCGCTTTTTCTTTATTTACGAGTCTTGTAGCTAGACTCAAGGTCATGGGTTAACGTGTATCACTTATGCTCACATAACCAAGTGTGAGCCATCTAATAGTCGCCTCATCTTTCTTATAATCATCTCCTAACTCTAAGCATCCGCGATAGTATCTTTTATTCTTTTCATGAGTATACTTAAGTACTTTTCTCTTATCATTTTCACTTAATATCTCTATGGGCGGATACCTACTACACTTTTCCATGGAAAAATCCTTGAACCTAGGGTGTGTGCGGGGCATTTGATAGACAAAATCTTCATCCCCATCCGAGAATGTAATTAACCCTTCTATGAGTTTTTCATCGAGGTTGGTCAACCGTTTGAAAGGTCTTCCAAACATAACTTGGGTCAACTTATCATCAATAAACTCTCCTAGATTCTCCATAACCATGAACTCAACAAGATAAACCAAGCTTCCTACAATCACGTGCAATGGTATTGCCCTAGCAATAATGTTTTCTCCTTTGTATTCTAACTCATCTACCATGTAACACCCCCAATTCATGGATGCAGCGGAATTCGAACTGGGTGTTACTTGACGGCACAATAGTCACAATAATAGAAAACGAACTCCAATTGAGTCGTTTTAAAAGATTTATCATTCAAATTATATAAATATCGGAGATTACAAAATGAGGTCCCAGATGGTTCCATGTTTACAATTTAAATGAGTTTTGAATGATAATAAAATTTATAGCCCTCTTGAGTATCCGTGTCCTTCCGTGCCATCCTTGATCGTCATGAACCTGAAATACATGCTTGAGAGGTCAACCCAAAGGTTGAGTGGAATTCGTAGAGTTTGTTAAATCGTTTGAACACAATATGTCGTAGTGTGAGCTATAGACTCACACTCATAGTTAGAAAACAAAATCGTTATTTATTTCACTAAGCTCATGCAACCAAAACATTAACATCGAACCAACAAAATTGGCATTATAGAAGCCCTATCAAGGTACTTTTGCCAATATACCGCTAAATCTCAAATATAGTGCATTTGTGTGAACTCATCGTTGTTCAACACAAATGGGATCCGTCAATCCCAATAGATCTATTCACAATATTCGCGCTCACAAAAGGTAGTGACTAATGGTTCATGATATAGGGACTTCGAACATGGCAATCGTTACTTAGTGACAATAAACATAGTCGGATAGCATACAGTAGAAAGCATTGTATTCGAGTAGAAAAATAATAGCATGTATTCCCCCCATGGGTTTGTAAAATAGTTAAACAATAGAAAGTGGGGCTACGAACTCACCTTAAGTTATGTAGTGAGTAGTAAATATGATGGTCGAATCGCGAAGGTTTCTACGAGCAACCTATAATAGAATGTTGCGACTTAGGATCGGAGTAAAGAATATGAAGTAGTGCCTATATATATATATCTTGCATTTAGTCCATGATGTGGTATGATGTATAGTATAAGTCTTTGAAAGAAAGATTCATGAAACATGTATGTTTTATATATCGTTTACTACCGTTCGGGCCGACATAATTCAGAAGTCATGTTAATAAGCGTTCGAGGAGCCAGGACACTTTAATTCGTAAATCCACAACTCATCTCGACGGCTTACATAATGAACTCCTCACATGAGGCTCCCTACTATTGTAGTAGTTGATAAAGTATATATATATATATAAGTTATGATCCGAAAAGTTACATGTCCGATATTTGAATAAACTTAGGAAAGTTTATTAGTACATGAAGATTGTTATTAGGGGAAGTTTCATAAGTCTTGTATGACCATTTTCTCTTGGTAATATCTCATGGTTCCCTTTTAAGTGAAGTAGATCCAAATTGCTTGTTCAAGTTATCGCCTAATTCATTGTTTCATGTTTACGCCTATGTAAGTTGGTATGGTCATTTCGTCATGGCCTAGCCATGACCTTTGGTCCTTGTTCCAAGGTCATGAGACACAACCTTGGCTCTAGCCATAGTGGTGGTCTTGATTATAGGTCATAAGACCTCTTGTTCCTTTTAAAGTATAACCATAATATAGTGACTTGTATATATGTAAATAGCTGTTAAGAAACTGAGAAATATCTCACTCAGAAAGCGTTTTCAAGGCTCGAGCCTCTTAATTCCTGAACGAAAACGTGATTCCAGACAACTTTCGTGTTTTAACTTTTTCATGAATCGGACCAGAAAGGCCTCTTTTTGCGTGTTTAATGTTTCTGTAACAGAAGGTATTTGGCAGCTTTGCCGGAAATCTTTGGTAATTTCAAATGGGCGTAACTTTTGACTCGTATACTCGTTTTAGGTGGTTCAAATTGCTATGGTTTCCTTGTTAAGTCCTCTACTATAATATGTAATAATCCAATATCATATTTTTACCATTTTGATCAGGTCTTACCAAGAAAGTCACTAGTTTACTTGTTTTAATAACTTATCTTAACAATCCATTACAATAACTTGTTTTGCTCAATTTTATACATCATGGACATGAATACAAGACATAATATAGCAAGAATAACATGTAAATGATATGAACATGATTAATCAACAAGAAGCATGTTAGGGTTTGGCTTACAACTTTTGGCTTTCAAAGATGAAAGGAAGTTAACATGTAAGGATAGGACTTTGATAGACTTGCTTCAACCCACTTCATTTCATGCAATCTTTCTACTCTTGTAATCTTGAAAGATGGATGATGAAGGTTGAGGTGACTTGAGTGGATTCAAACTCAAGAGAAATCACAAAAGTTTATGTAGTTTGGAAGTGTTTTGATGAATGAAAACCTAACTAGGTTTTAGATATTGATATGGTGCTTGAATCTTGCATGAAACTTGGAAGAGAATGAGCAAAGAAGATGGTGTTTGTGTGTGCTAGGTGTGGCGTACAAATGAAGGGGAGGAGAGGTTTTATAGTGTCTTGAGGAGGTTAGGAAATGACTAGGATATTACCAAAACTTGGTCACCAAGTTCAACACTTGTCATGATCTAAGAATCAATGGTCAAGATCAAGCCACAAGTGTGAATCCCCCCCCCTAGAGGCGGTTTGTCAAGCCTTGGGGAGGAAGTGTTGGACTTTGTTGATATTATCCAAGATACTTGGTTAGTTTTGACTCCGGGAAATGCCAATCGTAAATGATTAAGCCTCAAAACGTAAAACCGGGTGTCGTAAAATTATGGAATTTGAAAGTATTGTTAAACATGTCCATATAGTCCATAATAAAATATAAAATGAGTGGTAGGTTCTATCGGGTGCTAAAACCCTGCTAAAAACTGGAAACACGGGTCTAAAACGCGTAATTCGCGTAAAACGCTGAACTGGAAAACGTAAAATTCCAAAACTTTTGGAATTGTCATAAAATGATAGAAAATCATATTTCTATTGTTTATTATGTTTTATGGATATATCGGGATGCTGTAAGGACGTTTAAACCTAAAAGTAAATCTCGGACACGGCTTTGTGATTTTTGCAGAAATGATCCGACGAGCGTCAAACTCTCGGATTATCGTTAAAATAGTTTAACTTACGAGAATATGAAATAAAAATTTCTGAGATGAATAGTGAAAAGTGAATAGTAAAAAGTGAATAGTAAATTGTGAATAGTGAAATTTTCGGGAATAAAAGTTAACCTGAAATTGCGAATTGTTACACTAAAAATGAAAATAAACTAAATTATACTAAGGTTGTGAGCAATAAGTGGAGAAAATGTGTTTACTTAGATTTCACTACTCCCTAGATATCTTTTACACGTTAATTACTTGTTATAGTTGCGTGGATGACGGATTGTATTCCTTAATACCATTCATGGGGTGGCGCACTTAATTCCCCAATCCTATGAGTGCCTACTTCACTCCTATGTCGAGCCGGCTAAGAAGCTCCTAACATAGGATCATTAGAATTTACTCATGCATTAAATACAACCAATAAAACCTAGTGCACATCAGTTCATGTTTCCTATGACGTTCAAGCATGTTACCATTTGGAGATCTGCCAGTTTTCTTAAGCCTAACATCGAATTCATTCATCCAATACAACTATAAACAAGTAATCAACACATAATTAACATCTAGGTTTCATTAGATCCAAGCAAACACAAGATAGATATAGCCTAGCATGATGGAATTAAGACAAGAAAAAGATATAAACAATCAACACATAGACATATTGATTGAATTAAAAGAATACTTATCTCAATTACACATGAAAGGTATCAAGAGCTTGGAACCCTTGAAAAACCTGTAAAATTCGTACCAAGTTCGTACTTAGGGTTTCTCCAAAACTTCTCTCCTTTTAATGTGAAAATTAGAAAACTATATATAGGAAATAGGGTCTGACGGCGTCAAGACAAATCTTGTGACGCTGTCATCTCACCGCCAAAATACTTCTCGGACTGCCTTGATCTACTTTTGACGCTGTCATGTGTTATGCATTTCCAGGCCATCATGAATTTTACTCTTGACGCCCTACCTCGTGACACCGTCAAATCTATACTGGATCGTCATGGAAATTACTCTTGACGCCGTCAGAAATTCCTTCTTGACGCCGTCACCTACTATTCCCAGCAAGGAAAATTAAGACTTTGGCGTTTTCTTCACTTTTATGCTCCAAAAACGTCCAAATTGCTTCCTTTTCCAGATTTCTCTCCCAAAGTACCTAAAATCACAAAAGGAACGATTTAGGGCAATATTTGATCAGATAAATTCAATTCCGGGCTTAAATGACCCCCTAAAAGTGGTTCATTTTTCGCCTCATCATATATCCTTGCAAATTTCTTAAAAGATTAGTGTACATAGTTAAACGGGTCTGCTTGTTTGACACTGGCCCAACCCGAACCTTTTATGCTTATTTAATGAGTTAGGTGGCTTCACATGTTTTTGACACAAACCCATTTATTTATAACTTGAGCCTTTTTACCTTTGTGTCGATTTCGAATCGTGTATAGAATGCTACCCTAAAGAACACGGGTAAACATGGACGAAATAAATAATGAAGACATTTATTGTAAAATTTAGACATTTTTACCAAAGATCTTTTTCCTCATCGTATAAATGCACGCTCGATGAAATAAAAATGTATATAAACCAGACACAATCTCACACACACAAGATTCACAGCAGATTACCCTACTTTAGCCAACAGTCACACGATTGAATCAAAACATGTGACTCTAACGTGATCGAAAACACCGTCATCTTAAACCCTAATTACATCAATTAGTTCATTCGCTTAATTATGAAACCTAATTTTACTCAAAAACTAAATAAACGCACGTGATTGTCACTTGAATGAATATATCAATTGATTACCAGCCCTAATTTTGCTCAACTTAATATGTATTCAATACACCGTTTGTAGTTACTAACAATTGAATCAACGCACTAGATTGGCACACGACTAGATACACCAAATTATTACAAGCCCTAGTTTTACTCAATAGAATATGTAAATGGGTGAATGAATAGGATTTTCCCTGTTTAGGTTTTTCCGAAAGGGCGATCAAGCCTTTTTGACTCAGATGTACGCGGAATTGCCAGGTTAATCTTAAGACCGTTTCCGACCCTTCCCCGGCTACCACCAAATGTACACACATAGAAAGGTTGAAACCCTTCACCTCTTATGAGGAAAAGACCTTACCACTATGGAATTTGGTGATGGTTTACCCGGTTCAATGTTTATTCAATCAAATAGCTGAAATATTTAGCAAATAAATCAAAGAACGTGAGTCGCACGTAATTTAGTTAGTTTGAATTGAAGAATACTGGAATCAGGTCAAGTGTCGATCGGATTTTGGAAATTAGTGAGCCGAGCAACGGATGAATCATATATTTCGTTTAGGAGTTAGTGGAGAATTCGAAAACATCGGAAATATCGGATACCGAGAAAAAGATTAGTAAACATAAGTATCTTGTTTCAAATGGATTGATTATCACGAATATAAATGAAACTCTAAAAGAGTAAGTAATTCATTTCACTACATGAAAACTGACCGTGTTAGTATGACCGGGTTACTGATAATCGTAAAATTGTTCAATCACAACAATTAAACAAAAACATCTTGACTTAACAAATAAAAGAAAGATATTTATTCAACGCTTAGTGCTCACGATATCATGTCCTATCCCTCTTGCGCCAAGCTTTATGGCGCCGCTAAACCCAAGCCATGACACATGTACTCCTTCATGTTATAATTCAAGCCATTGCCTTACCGCCTTGGCTTTGTTGTTTGTGTGTTCTATATATATTTTCTTGATAAAAAATGGTGTATTTGCGGGTTTAAAATGGTGTTTTGGTTTGAGTTATAAGGAAGGATATTTTTGATGTATAAGTGAACAAGTTATGTTAAAAAGAAAACTGATTTGACATGACCTGACTTCTAAATGGTATTTTAGCTTGAGCCATAACATCTTATGCTCTAATCTTCAACAATCACATATGATATATGATATGATGCCACGTACAAGCACATGTAGTGGTGACAAGCAACTACGGGTAATAACTTCAATAAGCAACTTGAATGTTGTGATAATGTTGAGAAAACATTGTGGAAACTACTCCAAAGGTCCCTTCTACAAGTCACGACTCAAATAAACTTAGGGTGTGTTTGGCGTGAGGTTTATATGGGCTTAAAAAGGCCTTAAGCTTTAAAAATAAACTAGCTTATTGAATAAGCTTTGTTTGCCACATGGACTTATGAAAGCTTTTATAAGTCATAAGCTTCCAAAAGCCCAAACCCATTAAAAAGGCTTATGAGGGATAAGCGGGTTTATAGCTAGTCAAATTACTTAAATACATTTTAAAAATGGATCAACACGCAAAAGCTAAAAATATATATGAATTTAATTTGATATATTTTTATGAAATTTTACATTAATAAACTTCAATTTCAACCAATTTGTCAAACAACTTTATAAAAATAGTAGCTCCAGCTTTCGACTTATAACATAAGCCTCAACGATAGCCCTAACTTAAGCTCAAACTCATTTTGCCAAACCCATGGGCGGTTTTGGGCCGGCGCACCATCAGCAACCGAGCCGAGCCCAACCCACTAAGGGGCACTAAATTTTTTTATAACCCATTATATGTACTAGGCCCAACCCATTAAGGGACACTAAAAATAAAACCTGTTAATCATTTAATCCAAAAAGTCAAAAACGATTGTGAAGGGACAAAAGGGTGAAGGCTTGGAGGCGTGAAGCACTGAAGCTTTGCTTTCAATAATTCATCTCCATCTTCAAATCATAACTAAGGTTACAACTTAGAACTCTCAACTAGTTATCAATTTTAATTTTTTTTAGTTATCAATTTTGCCTAATTATCAATTTTTAGTTATCAATTTTGCCTAGTTATTATTATTATTATTATTATTATTATTATTATTATTATTAATTGTATACATATACTGATATATAGTATATACTCAAATTGAGTAATTGATATTTGACAAATGACAAATTGTTAAATAATGCTATTTTTTTCTTCATATGTAGTTGCTTAAAAAAATTATGCCTCATAAACAAGCATCGGGTAGTTTAAAACGAAAAAGAAAAGCAAAACAAGTAGCGCTTATAAAGTCTCAAAAAGGGGCTATGAATAAATTTCTCAAAAAACAAGATGTAGGTCCTTCTAACATTGATAAAAAAAATGATGGTAATGGAAATGACAATGTAGAAGATGTTGGTAATGATAATGTTGATGTGAATGTGGAAGATTTCGTAAATGAGAATGTTGATGTTAATATGGAAGAAGATGATGCTCGTGCTAATGTTGAAAAAGATGATGTTGATATATTTGACCCTAGAAGTTGGCGTTTACTTAGTGCTAACATGATCAAGAAGTTGGTAGAGCAAGGTCCAAAACAAAATTCGACTATTAAGAATGGTCCTAGAGATAAATATGGAAGAAGATTTAATAATTCTGTGTTTACGAGAATGCTACTAAACATGGAGACTTGCGATAGAGAATGGCTTGTGTATTCACAGGAGCTTGACAGACTTTTTTTTTTTTTTTTCTTTTCTTTTGTTGCAAACTATTTAGAAAAGGCATTTCGAAAGGTGGATTGGATAGTGAAGGTTTTTGTGATTGGCAACACGTTCATCGTAGTGTTAAACAACATGAAAGTAGCTCGGAACATATGAGGTGTATGAATACATGGGTCGAGATGCGTCAAAGGTTGAAAGAGAACGAAACCATTGATAAAGTAGCGTACGGTTTATTTAAGAAAGAAACGGATTATTGGCATCAAGTTATTTTAAGAATTATATCACTCGTCAAAAATGATTTTTGTTCGTATTTTTTGATTTTCGTACTTGATTATGGTATATAGATATTATTATATAGGGACATTTTTTTTTCTTCGTGTTGGGCCTATATATATATATATATATTTATATATATTTGTTTTTCGACATTCTCAGCACCGCCCATGACCAAACCCTTATTATAAATACAAAATTGTTTCTACTTTCTACGCATGTTCTAGTGCTCTACTGTTCTAGAGACTAAAAAGAGAATCTAATTGAAAATGTGAGGACTAAAACTGCAATAAGCTAAAGAATAGAATGATGTTTCTTTACTAGTACAGTATTAAAGGGTTAAATGAGGGATTCAACACAACACCCCTAATCAGTTTCACCAATCAAACACCAGTCAACGTCTCAACGACTCCTCAGCCGGCAAGCTTACTATCAACATATAGTACTACATTTCAAGCTGGTATACTTTCTATCTTTAGCATTTCGTTTTAGCTCATTTCTATAAATGCAGCCATCCGAATGAATTTATTTTTCTATAAATGCACCTAGTTTCCAGATTCAGGCTTTTTTTTTTTTTTTATGTGTTGGCATTTATGATTTATTTATATATTATTTATTTATTTTTTTAATAAAAAGTTGTACTTCCTGGATTTATTATTTAGTACTACCTCCGTGTCAAAATTATTGTCGGGAGACAAAAATCACAAAGTTTAATAAAAGTGGGACCTTTACAATTTTCAACCAAGCAAATAGAATATTCCCCCACTAAGTTTTCTTATTTCTACTTAAAATGGAAGGTAGATAATTAATTTGAGACATCAATAAAAGGAAATGTGGACAATAAATATGAGACGGAGGGAGTAGTACTCTACAAAGATTCAAAGGCTGTTATACATTACTACTTCTGTCCCATAATTATAGTCCAATGTTTTTTTAAGTCTTCGTTTTACAACTTTGACCTTACATATTTTTATTTGTGTTATATAATACTTGATAAAAATTATATCAATGTAAAATACATTTAAAACTCAATCTATTCATATATTTTGCATCAAATAATATATAACAAAAGTAAAAATATTTAAGTTCAAAGTTGAAAGCTTAAGGGCCCGTTTGGTTTGTAAATGGGTTTATGATTTTGATTTGGTTTTGGATTTGGATTATGATTAGGAGAGAGAAAGATATAATTAAATAATATATTATTTATATTTTAAATAAATATAATTTATATATTTAAAGATATTACAATTGTGGAAGTATAATAAAATTATTATGAATGGTTGAGATTATTGTTCAAAACAAAAAAAGGATGGATGAGATTAGAAAAAGGCCCACATGACATTATAAATATAGACAAAAGGAGTCACTATACTAGGGAATTCTGCAACCCTTTATATTCATCCCCAATATTGGGGCCCACACACATACCAAACATCATATTTTGGCATCAACCCTTAAACCAAATCTTACTCCCTCAAACCAAACGCACCCTAAGACTTCAAAAGTCAACAGCGGACTATAATTTTGCACTATTATAGTGCAAAAATAGAATCTTTTTAGAATATGCTTGCACTAAAAATATTTTACTCCAATGTATAATACTAAATTTTACACTAAAGTTAGCATTTGATCTTTAAATGCTTTAAACTAAATTATCTCATTCATATCAAACTAAATTTTAAGCATTTATTTATTTATATCAATAATTAAAGTATTAGTTTTTGACATATAAGATAAAAATATTTCATCTAAAACAAGAAACATCAAAAATTTAATCTACAAAAATTAATTTGAGTACCGAAGCAAAAAGTTTTAAAAGGTGCACTACAAACAAATAATTGTCCGTATAATTTTGGACTCGTTAAGTTTTATTGATGAGAAAATGAAGACAACCATGCATTTGATTCCTTTGTAGACTTGTAGTTGTTTTGATCCCAAAGTATAACGTAGTTATAGCTATATATGAAAATATTATTACTGTGCCATTTTAGAAATATCTAGAGTATAGCATCTCATAGGAGAAGTAATACTCCATTTTTTATATTTTAAATTTATATCTTAGTTACAGAAATGATCCAACGTCAATGCAATGAGAAAAGTTAGAACCAAAAGCACAAAATAAGGGTATAAAATGAAACATTTAAAGATTTAGTGCAATTAATAGTAGTTTTGCACTATTTTAGTGCTAAAAAGTACAAATATGGCAAACATTGGAGATACTCTTATGCGAAGTTACAGAGAAGCTATAGCCTTACAGGGTGTTTAGAGCATAAGGTGCAATGACCATGAGTTATACCTTAACTCTACGCGACGTCAACGCCACATAAGCTTTAACATTTTAACCTTAACTTAAAAAAAAAAAAAAAAACACCCCTTATAATAACTCAACCATAACACCACATTTTAGGGGCTGAGTATGTAAAATTTTAGGGGGCGAATATGTAATTTTTTTTTAATAGTTGCTGCTTAACGCAGAGTTAAGGCGGTAACTCACCCCTTAACGCACCAAAAGTTAAGCCTTAACTCACCCTCAAAGTTACCATACCACATGAATTGATTCTATATAATGGTCTATATTAGCCACTTACCAGAGAGAGACAAGTTTTAATGCCTCTTCCAATTAAGACCCATTAAATGTTTTGGGTCCACTTTTCTCCCCACTAAGAGAAAAGTAAACACCCCGACTTGATACCCCAACCCTCAACGAGTTATAAAGACTGGCCAGCCAGATTTATAGGTCTTTTTTTTTTTCTTTGTGTGTGAGTGTGCGCGCGCGTGTGTTTTTTATTGGGTTAAAGTGTGGGCGGTGATGTCCTTTAACTCTGGGCAACGGGTGCTCTAAGAGGCCTAGGTACCCTGCGTTATTACTCGTGTTTTCCCTCAAAACGCAACCCGATGGCGCCACCACGATACCTTGGCTCGCGTTTTCGTGTCTTGAGCCGTCGTGACCAGCCGAGATGGTCCCGGAAAACGCAACGCGACGGCGCCACCTGCACACCGTGGCTTGCGTTTTCCAGTCAAATGGTCCCGTCTTTCACTTTTTTTTCTCTCTTTTATGTGATTATCTGGTGGTTTGAAAATAGAACTGAAAGACGTGATGTGAGTTCGTAGCTTGGAAACAATGAATGAGTCAAAAGGATGGATGCCACGTTTTGGGAGGAAGTAAATGAAGATTTTTTTTTGAGGCTGCGTTATGTTTTGTGACAGGAATTTGGGATGGGGCATACAAAGTGAAATAAATTAGGGTAAAAGTCTTATTAGGGTTATATTGGTTTTGGAAGTGGGCTGATTTTTTTCTTCATGTAAGATTGGGCTGGAATTTTATCTATAAAGTTTACATGTGCTAAAATTTTGTTAAACAAATTATATGGAATGTTGTTAACTAAAGTTTTGGTTAATGATAAATTTGGGTTAATTTTTCTTTAAGTTTTGGTTAATGATAATTTGGAATTTTATCTATAAGGTTGTTTTTGGCCTAGATTTGATATTTAAAAAATGTGGGGTCCAGGGGTGTACAACGGCACCAAAAACTGGTGTTATAGGAGGGAGGGGTGTTTTTGGTGTTGTGGTGAATTCTGGTGTTATGAGAAAAGGTGCTGATGTGGAAGCACTTTTCCTCACGGCACCAGCGGGACGGCTTCAGGGTACCTAGTGCTCTAAGGATTGTATTTTAAAACCTTTTTAATAGGCAACTCGTTAAAAAGTTGATATCTCATTTCATTTATGTAGGAGTTAAATTGAGACAATAAGTGAAATATTTTGTTTTTCGTAAATATTTAACGGCTATAAACTATAGTTTTTTTTTGTTTTTTTTTGTTTTTTTTTTTAAAAGATTATTAACCCCTACTAATTTAAGGGGACTTTATGTAAATGTTATGGGATGTTAAGGTTAATGCTTATGAACATGAATTGGGCTAGGTAGTTGGCATTGTATGCATAAGATAATACTAAATCAAATTAAAATCAAGCCTAGTAATTTATTATCTTTGGATACATGACATAAAAAATTTCTCTATCTTTGCTTTTGAACTTAAAATGGTTACTATGCTAAATGCTGGAGTAATACAAAGATTATTTACTTTAATTATTAAAGAGCCCGCTTTAGGAGGTTCTGTATAATTTGAATACATTGTGGTTTTAAAAATTGTTTAAAGGCTATTTGAGCTTTAAATGTTTATTGCTTGAACAGCTAGATTGCATCAGTAGACAATGGCATCCTTGACGAAGAAGTTTGAACATCTTGAAATCAAACTGGAAGATATCAAATTAGCCACTGACAACTTTAATGAAAAAAATGTTGTCGGAAAGGGTGGTTTTGGTAAGGTATATAAAGGAGAACTGTCCCTATTGAGTGGGAAAACTAAGGTTGCTTTTAAGCGTTTAGATAGTAAACTTGGGCAAGGAGGCTCAGAATTCGTTAAAGAGATCAGGATGCTTTCATGTTACACACATGAAAACCTTATCTCCCTCCTGGGATTTTGCAGCCAAGAGGATGAGATGATCCTCGTATACGAGTTCGCAGCTCGTGGAAGTCTTGATCATTATTTGAAAGATGCCACTCTTACATGGACGCAACGTATCAAGGTATGTCTTGATGCTGCAAAGGGACTTAAATACCTTCATGATCCCAAAGAGACTTACCAAAGAATTATTCACTGTGATATCAAAAGTGCCAACATCCTACTCGATGAGAATTTCAATGCTAAAGTTTCCGATTTTGGCCTATCGAAAATAAGCCCAGCTAATCAACAAAACTCAATGCTTGTCACAAATGCCTTAGGAACCCTTGGATACTGTGATCCTGTGTTTATGGAGACATACTGCCTAACGAAAGAGTCAGACGTTTACTCTTTTGGGGTAGTCTTATTTGAGGTCTTGTGTGGGAGACTATGCTTTGAATATAGCAATCTCCGGTATAATATTTTAGTGCCTATGTGGAAAAATAGCTATGCAGAGAAAAAACTTGACGAGATTGTCTTTCAAGATCTCAAGCAACAATTGGACCCGAGTTCTTTGGAAATAATTTCAAAGATTGCCTATGAGTGTTTACAGATTTCCCTTAAACGGCCAACGATGTCTCGTGTTGTGGACAAACTTAAGAGTGCACTTAAATTTCAAGAGTATTATGATATGACTTCGAATCTGCCAAAGGAGTATGCAGATATAGTTAGGGCAGCAGTGGATCGTCCGATCTACACATCCTTAGAGGAACTAAAAGTGTTTCTTTCAAAAGGGGTTCTTCTTAACATGGGAAAAACGGTAAATAGCTAATTTGTTTCAAATTATTTTACAAGTTTTTAGATAAATTAGAAATTGTGATTAATAAATGTATAGCTTATGTTGTAGACTTTTATTTGGTAGAGCCAAACAAAGATCTGCAAAGTATATATTTCCCAGTTTCCCACTGCAATGTTTATTGATTTTTTTTTATATAAATAGAAAAAGGTGGTGCGAAAATGGTAATTTCCTCATAATTTGTAAACAAGGGTCTTCCACATAAAATGATTATGAGAGGAGTATAGAAATTAGGTTTGTTAGCAAAGCCATTAAAGATAAGCACATCATATACAACTTTTAGAAATGTAAATTGTTATGTATATACGTTTCTAGTTTTCCTCCCATCATATAAAAGCTGCACATGTGATACTTTTACGATAAGTAATCCCAATTTATTTAATGGACAGTTATTTTCTATAAATAGCAAGGGAGAACATTGTGAAAGGATATACATTGAACGCTGTTTGAGTGAAGTTTATATAGGATATTACAGTCTATGTGACCCGTCTCCCTATCTTAACCCAAGGTGACTAGTGACTCCTCTCCACACTGATACTTTTTGTTCTCTATGGTTTTTAGTTTGTCAACCTTTAATTGCTGCTTCTTCATGCAGATTTCCAAAGGGCCGCTGTTACACATGAATTCGGATTTAAAGCTCTTGTGAAAGCTGAATTTTTGTCCCCACAAATTATATACACTGTGAACCTTGTCTTCAGACATAAATCTGAGCAGAACCTCCTGAAATTTATGGCTATCAGATACAGGATAGATGGGGAGGAAAAAGTTTTGACAGTTCACGAGACAAATAAAAGAGAAGATGGATGGTTCATGGCTGAATTACACCAGTGTACTAGTGAACACGGAACTTTGGAAATTATGTTTGAAGGTTGTCGGGCTACTTTATTAGTAGCAGGCATCGAGTTCCAACCCCTTGAAGAAAGAGTAAGTTGACAAATAACAGATCATTCATTATTATTATCAGTGGTTCCAGCATTTTTAAAAGCATTGCTAGAGAATGAGCCAGCCTTTTGAAAGGAAGATAGCAGCAATGGCTTACATGCTTTGTGTGTGTTATATTTCATATGAAGGTGGAAGATGATCAAGTACTGTTAGAGTATCAAGACATAACTAAAGCTGCATCGCATCCTCTCATCTACAGATCCATTGAGGAATTGAAAGTGCTTCTCTCCACAGGGATCTACGTTAACGGGTACAAAACGGTAATTGGTTATGTCTGTATAAACCCGGCTTCTTAGTTTTCTTTAAAGTTATTCTGAAAAGGATAATATCAAAATCACCAATTCCATTGTAATTATTTTTTAAATGAACAGTGGTTCTCATTATGTGAGAACGGAGATCAGTGTGAAATGATATCCATAGCTGATTGTTTGATTCCAGATGATTCAAATAAAAATTACATTTCCCACTATAAGTCTCATCCTCTTTCAAGGTGACTTTTTGTCTTCTACCTACTCATCATTATTGTTTTGTAAATGTATTTAAGTAATGTATCATTCTTTGGTTATTCGTTATGCAGATTTCCAGCAGGTCTCTATAAAGTGATGGCAAGAGGATTCAAAGTACATGTCAAAACTCAATTCTTATCCCCACTAACCACATACACCGTAAACCTTGTGTTTAAATTTCCCTACCCTCTTAATAAACTTGTATATCTTGGCCTCCAATACAAATTAGAAGGGGAGACAGAAACTTCAACTGTGTACTTTGCAGATCGTAGAGAAGATGGATTGTATTGGGCTGAATTGTATCAATTCACTAGCGACTGTAGAAGTATCGATCTTGTAATTATTTTTGAAGAAATTAAAGATTGTATAGAAGTAGAAGGCATCATGTTTCAGCCCTTGGAAAAAGTAAGTTGACGAATACAGGTTATTCGTATTAGTAAATATTTTTGATGGACAATCTTAGTGTTTTAAACGTTCGTAAAATGGGTCACCCATGAGAATATATTGAATAATTGTATTCTCTCCAGGATTTGGGAGGGTCAAAGAGTTGTTTTCCTAAAAAGTGGTTTTGGGTTAAAATGTATTCGGGTCAGTGGATTGGGTAAACCTGTTATATTGTTGCACCTTTGGTTTCTTTTGAATAAGCTGGCTGAAAAATGCAGGTATTTAACCAAATATGTTTGGGGTTTATATAAATATTCAGGCCTATTAACAGGGTAACAAAATGAGATTGGGTCAGGTAAAATGTCAAAACTAGTTCGAGTAAAATAAATCGGTTTTTCAAAGAATGGCCCTGGGTCAAAATGGGTCGGGCTGACCTTCAATTTTTTTGTTTTATTTTAACATTTATACATACGAATATTAATTTAAACATAAAGTTTATTGATGCTAACTAAAACTAAAAAACTGCAGTAACAAATAGGTAAGATGGTAACATCATTTTTAATCTAGTATGTTGACTGCCATCTCGTAATTTAATGAAGCGCGAAAATAATTTGGAATATATTAAAACGAGGATGTTAGGGTCTACCTTTTTGCTTATCTGCGTATTTTTAAGAAGAAAAGCAGTTTTAGTGTGTTTTTCTTTTCACACACTTTCTGCTTACTAAGCACATAAGCAGTTTTCCTTAAAGAGTTGCGTATTTCCTACTGTTTATCTGATATTAATTAAAAATAAGTTTTTACTGTCATACTTAAACTAAAAATTAAGTTTTTACTCTTCATATTTAACAAAATTAGCAAATTGAAACACCATTTCCAGAAAAACTTATTTTAAAAAAGTGTAGAGGTATTTTATAAGCAAAAGCATAAGCAGGAAAATAAGCAATTTTAAACACTCTTATTTAAAATATAGCTAACATGTGGCAAATTTGCAAGATGGTAGATGAGTTATACTTGTTCTGTTGACCTAAGCTTTAGCTTCAGTAATTTTTTAATTGGGTGATTGTCTGATATATGTTAATATTTCATAGGTCGAAAATCAAGTGTTAGAGGATGAGATAGTGGATATGCAAACTGTAACGGATCTAGAGATAATGGAAGTGTCCAAAGATAGAACAGAATGGACACTGAAGAAGGATCTCTACACAATTTTTTCCCAATGCTTCTTCCATAGCAACAATAGTCTAGAGGTATATCTGATATGGTTCATTGTTGTCATTATCAAAATCTTTCTAAATTTAATTATTCCTATATCTGTTTCTCATTTTATTTTGATTGATAGTGGTTTTGTGTTGATAAAAATGGGAAGAAATGTCTAAAGCTATCAGCAAGAGTAGCCTGCAATGTAGACAACACGCTCCCTACTTGGCAACCTTCTCCCATATTCAGGTCTTTTCTCTATTTTCCTCCGAGTTCTCTTATAGAAACTTTTATATCATTTGCAACCACCTACTGACCTAGACATTCGGTAACCATTTTCAAGATGATGTCATACACATTACGAATCTGTGTACACAGATACGGTAGGGATCCCATATGAACTACGAGTAAATTAGAAGGAGAATGGTGAGAAGTATTGCTAGCCACTCCTTTCATGTATATACATCTACTCAAACTAGATACATCCCTATTCAGTTAGATGCATTCCTTTTAGTTTTAATTGAGAAGGACGTGAAATATTACCAGTCACTTGTTTAAAATGTAAAAGAAGAAAAATCTATTGGACATATAACACGTTAGTTCGCTTCTACTCCTAGTTGCCTAACACTTCTAAATCTTTTCGCACGAGTGATTACGCACAAGATGATTAGACATATATTTTTGGGTGCAGATCTGAAGAACTACTTATAACAAGCGGCATTTACACATTTAGAATTATAAGTAAAGTGAAATCCCAAGTATTATCACCAGGAACAACATATGCATGTTACCTTGTCTACAAATCACCACAAGATCAATCCGTACCTGCTGCTCTCATGGAAGTGAACAGAGAATCTGATTCTTGGTATATCTATTTAACTAACCCACCAAACACTCCGGTTATTGGGCGACAGCTTGATGAAAACACCCACAATTCATTTAATAGAACCAAACTGATTGCTGTTCCACGACAGAAGAGCGATGGTTGCATGGAAGTAAAAGTATGGGAGTTTGATACCTCAGTTACCTCCAAAACAATCTCTATGTATCTTACATTAAGGCCTGTCTGGTCCAAGTATTTTAGTTGGATTAGTATACAAGGCATTGAGCTTAGACCCATAAACGATATATCTGTATATCAAGTGTAAACACTATAAGTTTGTTTTAAGATTACTTTTGTGAATAAATCTGTAGTGAACCAATTTCGATGTAACAGTTATATTTTGTACACTCTCATTTTACGTAACTCTCAATATCGTTCTCATAAACACCAGAAGCCGTGGGAACCGCCCAATCCCATCCTTCAAAGCCCATGACCGCATGTACGAGGGTGGTAGACTTGTGCCAATTTTTAATAACTGTTGTAGACTTTGTTGCAGGTTAGAAGAGGCTGTTTTCGTCAATGAGGATGGCATGGTGTCACGGAAATGGTGTATAGTAACACGTAGGCATAGTTGTGGACTTTGTTGCGGGGAGGCAGAAAGAGAGCTTGTGATGAGTGTCGTAAGAAGCATGGTGGCTGATGTATATGCTGCTATGTTTTGTGACAATTAATAAGTAATTAGGCACATGAAATAAAAGCCTTTGTTAGTTTGTTTCTTGTGTTTACTACTACGCCATTTTCTAAAGTTGCTCATTTGATAAAACTAGTAATTTAGATACCGTGGTTTCACAAGAACAACCGTCAGCTAGCAAACAAGAAGTTAGAGACTGATTATAAATAAAACAGGTTAAAAGAAAATGATTTTTTATTTTTTATTTTTTTTTGGAAGTCAAAGCTATCGTTAAACAATGTCACTTCTTGCAATGTGGGTAAACTAAGAAATGATTCATCCGAAACAAAGTTTACAGACTAATCCTAGATAAAACTTTTACAACATGGTGTGCTGCAAGTTTACACATGTGTTGTCGTCCATACAGGATGCAAGTTCATTGGCCAATTTTATATCAAGAGCTTACAACATCCAAGGTGGGTCGTTTTATGACGAATCATGATTAGTAACAATATCACTTCGTGAGGTTTGCATCTTACAGGTGATCCTTCAGCTCCAAAAAACCTTGATGGTAATCAGTCAAAAATATAAACGTGCTTCTACGCCGCCCTGTTTCAGACCTCCAATAAGTATACTTTCCTCAAAGCACACAACGTTGATCAGATAATTAACTTAGAACCTTTAGTCTGGCGTTTATATGACCGAGTGGTGTTTCGTGTCACCACTTTACTTGTTAGACAAGGTGAATTGCATACAACGTAAAAAAAGCCTTTATTTATTTTTTTAAATACGACAATGAAGAAGGATCTCTACTCACTTCTCAATATGAGAAGAAGTGAAGAACTTAATGCTATCATACTATGGCTATGTTTGGCGACACATAGCAGTAACAATAAGCAGTGGCAGCAGTAAGCAGTAAGTAGTAGCGGTAGCAATAGCTGTTTGTTTAAAAACGTGTTTGGTAATGTAGCTGTAACTAAATTATAAAGTGTAAAAACAAACAAATGCTTACCGCTTCTTTAAGAAGCATTTAAGATTGGAGCACTTGGCCATGTTTCAAACGCTTGTTGAAGTGTTGCCAAACAAGCAAATGCTTATCGCTTATCGCTCCTAAATGCTCCAAAACGCTTGTTGCCAAACACAGCCAGATTACAATTGATCTACCGAGATGAAAGCTTCAGTATTTTAATAATTTAATAGTTCAGACAAACTTGCCAACCCATTCTCAGTATTGGGCCAAGATAAAAGCATTTGGGTTTGGTGACAATGTGTTAACAATCACTTTCTTTGTTGTTTACATGACAGACAATCACAAACCTTTGCTAATTAGACTTTAACTCTAGCATGTATTTATTTTTATTTTATTATTGTTATTATTATTATTATTTTTTTTACCATTTTTACGCCAACTAATATACTAGGTTTTTGTTCGCCGCCAATGCACACAGACCAGATAAAGTCCTCCCATTTCGAGAGGTTGGCTCGACCATTAATGTGTTGTTTTCACCAGACATATGATATTTAAGATTTTTCACATTTTAGTGATGATAGGTAACGTTACCATATGCTTTCAAGACTAGAGTTTAGTTGCAGTAAATAAAAAATAATAACTATATTAACTCAACAGAAACAAGTTAGATGATGAAAATCAACACGGGATTATGATAGTCCTGTCAAAATTAGATTCAACGAGCATGTAACCCCGCGCGTTGCCGCGGGAATGTCTTGGTCGATATTAATTTTGTTATATGAGTATTTGAGCCATGTTATTTGTTTTCCTTTAGTTAATGTATATGTTTTTTTTTTTTTTAAGTAAAATGTGTTATACATATTGGAATTTGAATAAATTTTAGTTGTTGGCTGTTTTCGTTGTTGGATTTTTATTTTTGTTTATATTTATTAGGTTTCATTTTTTTTATTTCGATTTTAATATGGAAGTATGTAATTTTGTAAAGAAATGTATGTTTTTGGGCTATTAGTATTTTGTTCGGGCCTTTAGCGTTTTAAAAGAGTAGGCGGTTTGATTTTGAAAGCATGCCATTGAGACCACCTTTTGTAGTGAGATATCGAGTGGTAGCGCAACAATGAAGAAAAATTGAAAGTGGTCGGGAATGGGTTGGTATAAAAAAATTTTATCGGCACAACCTATCAAACATGAAACGTAACAATTTACTAAATAAATTGATTTCGTAAAAGCCTTGCATATTTATACTCGTTTTTATTAGAAAAATCATTTCGGAAACAATTGCTCAAGTTTCGTAATTTTTCGAGTCCGTTTGGTACGTCAAATGCGTCTCACATTAAATATTCCAAAGGCACCCCCTCTACTTTCTCCTTTGTCCACCTTTGGCCCCTCCCCATCAATATAAACCCACTTTTATTTCTCTCACCTCACTTATAACTCTTTCACACACACACCTCTCTCTTTCCTCCACTTGCCGGACCACCGCCGACCGCCACGATCACTGTCGCCGGAAAATTTTTCCGGCCAACTCCCAAAAATTCCAAAAACATAGATCAAGCGATACTTATTATTTCTGGAACTTTTGAACTCGATTGGAGCTTGTTTGGTACCCGGTCGACACCACACCGCTGCCACCTCGACACCACCACTACTCGCCGCTTCTTCCCTGCCACTTTATGTCTCGTTTTTGGTAACGCACGCGCCCTCTAACCTTTTATTCCTTTTTAAAATCAAAACCCTAATTTTTATATTTTTATAAAACCGATTTTTATTTATAAAACTTGTGTAAAACCTTTTATTTCGGGTTTGTAAACAGATGGCGCTCTCACTACTGCCTCGCCGGAATCTGATCTGACGTCATCGGAATCTGCTGTTGTTGTTATTAAACTTTTTATTTCGGGTTTTGTTGTAATTATTTGCATATTTTGTTTAATTTTCTTTTTGTAATCTTATTTGTATAATTTCTTGTTTATTATTTTTTTTCCAGATTTCTTTGTTTGTAAGTTATTGTTTGTCACTGTAGTGTAAATATTTTTATCAAAACTCGAATTAATTTTTTATATAAATCCGAAAATAGTATGATTATGTAATGTGGTGTTTGGATTTGGATATGTTATACATGTCGTACTTTTTTTTTTGAATGTTGTGTTTGATTGTAAAAAAATATATTTGTGTTATTAGGGATTAAATTTGCAAAAGATTGGTAACGGGGGACTAACTCTGCCATTTACAGTTAACTTGAGGGACCATTATTGTAAGTTGCTTAGGAACAGTACCAGGTACTATTTGGTACTGTTTGACAATGGCAGTACTATTCTGCACTGTTTGGTACTGTAGCAATGAATTTTCAGTTTCAATCCCTTAACGTGGCATCCTGTTGCACAGTTGGTCCCTACACTTGTTAGATAACGACCGTTAAAGACTATTAAGGACTAACTTCGCACTTGACCATCAACCTCAGGGACTAAAATGGGGCAACGACGAAACTTCCATGTACACTGTAGCTACAGTGAAAAAAAGCCTATTAGTATATATATAATTAAGCAAATAAAAGCTTGTATGTTGATCAGTATTTAATTGATCAAAACAAATTTGGAATGTTAGCCTCAAAATCAAGCCCAATGCAAGTCTCACCTACAGTCATTCTTTACTCTTTAGACTTTGGTGTTGGCCCATATCAAAACAAAATTTTCTATCCAACATCCAACATAATTACATAAAGGAAGAGGATCAATTTGACTCAAGTTGGATGATTGTGAGCCATTGGATTGATCCAATGGCTCATGATGCCCCAACTTGAGACAAATTGATCCTCTTAACTTGAGATAATCCCATTCCTTACATAAAAGTGGTAAATTATATAAAGTGGTCTAACAACGAAATTTTTTCAAAGTCGTTTTGATAATTTGATATGGCAACTACAAAATATCGCATAAAAATATTGCAAACTCTCAAAAGTACTATAATATACATATTTTTGTGAGGTGTATCACGTAAAAATAATGATACATGTCAGATTTTGTAATATAACGAGTCATGAAAATGTTCTTATAAATTTTATTACATTTTATGAAACATTTTCTAGTTCAAAATATTCGTAGTTATTTAATAGTCTAAACTAGGGGTGTAAACGAGTTGAGCTTTATCGAGTAATTTGAGCTTTTTCGAGCTGAGCTTTATCATAGCCCGAGCTTAAAAATTAAGGTAGAAAGGTTTAACAAGTCGAGCATGAGCTTATATAGGCCTAACCCAAGTTGTTGTCGAGCTTTTAGGTGATATATATATTTCTATTATATACATCATGTATATTGTAAAGGCTTATATTTAAGTGTAAAATATCAAACTTTTTAAGCTGAACTCGAGCCGAATTCAAATAAGATCTTAGAATTTAATTTTAATTGGTTTAAAAACATATCATTACAAATAAATTGATTATTTCGAATCGAGCTCCAACTTTCCTAATGAAAGCTCATCGAACTATCAAGCTCAGCTCGAACCAAACATATTTTTATAAAGCTGTTTGACGAATTAACTGCAACTGAAGGATATTTAAGTAATTTTGCTTACTATAATCAGTCATAAAACCATTTTAATTGGCTTGAATTTATAAAGTCTTATGACTTATGAATGTTTCCATAAACTTATTTAACAAACAAAGCTTACTTTAAAAGCTCAAGCTCCTGTAAGCCTATCCAAATATCCGCTCGAGCCAAATATTTTTATAAAGCTGTTTGGCGAATTAGCTGCAACTAAAGCTTATTAATATAAAATCGCATAAAATACATCAAATTAAGTTCAGATATATTTTTAGTTTTGTGTGATAATCAACTATCTTTTGAAAGACATTTAAGTAATTTGACTAACTATAACATAAAACCATTTTAATTAGCTTGAGTTATGGCTTATAAATGCTTCCATAAGCATATGTGACAAATAAAGTTTATGTTAAAAGCTCAGTCTCCTATAAGCCCCACACCCGGTGTTTTAAAACCCGGCTTGACCCGGCTGGTTAAACCGTGAACCGGTCGGGTGACTGGAAGCCGGTTTTGAGTAAAAAACTTGGTTGAACCGCAAATCGATGACTCGACCGGGTTAATTAAAAACCCGGTTTTTAAAACATTGCCCGCGCCAAATACCTATCATTGAAACATGAGGTTGGAGCAAAGTTTTCAACTACTCAATCTAGAGGGCAGTTTTTGCAACTTTTACACCTTTTGACCTTTAACATCTTTTTTCCTCCTATATATACACCCCCCCACTCAACGAAACCAACATTTGACACACACATTTTCACACACCGAAAAACACACACAAGATTCACGCCGCTCCGGCCACGGCGGCGCAACGACGGCGCCGCTTTCTTCTCCGATCGAATAACCGCACGTGACTATCACGTGACTCAATTACATATCAATTCCTCATTTATTGCGTTTTCAATCTCAAACCCTAATTTCATCAATTGAACCAGCTCACGTGACTGGCACGTGACTGATTACATCAATTGCTCACTTTTGCCCTAGTTTTATCACCTCACGTGACAGGCACGTGACTGATTACATCAATTGCTAACTTTTGCCCTAGTTTTACCACCTCACGTGACAGGCACGTGACTGAATACATTACAAACCCTAATTTTGTTCAATTTAGTATGTATTTGAAGTAATTGAATACCTGCACGTGACTAGCACGTGATTTGGATAGTTTAGGGTTTAGCAATGGGGGAATTAGGTCAAGAGTCGGTCGAATTTTCGACGCTGGTGACTCGGGCGGCGGAGGAGTCGTATATATCGCTAAAGGAGCTGGTTGAGAAGTCGAAAACGAGCGAAATGTCGGATTCGGAGAAGAAGATTAGTTTGTTGAAGTATTTAGTTAAGACGCAGCAGCGGATGCTCAGGCTTAATGTTCTTGCGCAGTGGTGTCAACAGGTTGTTAAAAGGCGATATCTTTATTTGTTTTCGATAGTCAATTACTCGTTTTTTCGATAGTGAATTATGTGTGTTTGGAATGATTAAATGATGTTATAGGATAATGTGATAGTGGACGAGTTGTGATGATAGCGTAGTATGTGTGAAAATTTGTTGAGAAGTGGTTATCGAGATGAGTTGTGATTTTGAATGGTTAAATGAATATTTTTTGGCAATATTTAGTTAAAGATGTTATCTTTGATATCCGAGGGTTAATATTCAAATATGTTACTAAACTTTCCAAAAAAATGCGTCTAAGGTAACAAACTTTCGTTTTGTTCATTTGGGTTAATGAACCTATGAAACATGGCATTTTGGGGTCACTGAAGTTATAAAAATATACATACAAACACGAAATTTATGTTACCTAGCTACAGGGGCGGAGATAAAGGGGGGTCCGGGGGATTGTAGTGTAAATATTCGGAAAATTTTCGGCTATTTTTGTAATTTGCACCCCCCCCCTCCCCCCCCCCCACACCCCAACGGACCAATTTTTTTGGAAATTATAAGTTCAGTAACCCAAATGAAAAAAATGAAAGTTTGTTACCGTAGGCATATTTTTTTGGAAAGTTTAGCGACATATTTGTATATTAGCTCTTGTATCTGAACTAGGAGAATTGCCCGTAGATTAGTATCCTAGAACAATTACTGTTGAAATTGTTATTTTGAATGCTCAAATGGTTCTTTGTGGTATAAATTAGTTAAAGATCTAATCTTTGTGATGACAAGGAATCATCTAGATGACGTTATTGTTAGTGTAATTGATATTGGTATTGTACATTGTTATATGGGCATAAGATATTAACTTGAGATAATACACACGCACACGGCACACATAAGATGTTCTTCCTTTCTCCTGTAGTGCAGTGTTTTAACCTTAGGAGTCAAGCAACTTGCTTTCTGAATCATAATGATGGATTAATTTTTACCTTAAAAAAACAAAAATCTTAATTGCATTGAAGTACATTATGAATATCTGAAGTTGGAAAACTGCTCGTTAAATTCAAAAAAATTTCTATTCTGAAAATACAATTTTCTATATTGAAGAGCCGTATATGTTATTTACTGTTGTGTTTGTTATCTATGTTAGAGTAATGATAGACATGCTCTCTAAAAATACTGACTTCTGATATGCAGGTGCCACTAATACAATACAGTCAGCAACTTGCGTCGACCTTGTCAAGTCATGAAACATGCTTCACACAGGCTGCAGATTCAATGTTTTTCATGCATGAGGGACTACAACAAGCTCGTGCTCCAATATATGATGTTCCATCGGCCATTGAAATTCTCCTTACTGGAACTTACGAGCGTTTGCCTAAGTGCACAGAAGATGTGGGTATCCAGAGCACGTTAACTGAAAAACAGCAGAAGCCTGTGCTGAAGAAGCTAGACACCCTTGTCAGATCAAAATTACTCGAAACTGCACTTCCCAAAGAGTTTTCCGAGGTCAAAATTTCTGATGGTACGGTGACTCTTATTGTCCAAGGAGAGTTCAAGGTGTTGCTAACCCTTGGTTATCGGGGACACCTTACAATGTGGAGAATATTGCATTTGGAGATACTTGTTGGTGAGACAAGTGGTCCAGTGAAGCTTGAAGAAACGAGGCGGTTTGTTCTCGGAGATGATTTAGAACGCAGAATGGCTGCTTCCGACACTCCATTTACAACTTTGTATACCATTTTGCATGAGTTTTGTGTAGCTCTTATTATGGACACTGTCATAAGACAAGTTCAAGCACTTAGGATAGGTAGATGGAAAGATGCTATTCGGTTTGAGCTCATATCTGATGGTAATCAGGGTCAAAGTAGTGCTGCTGGTTCTATGCAAACGAGTCAAGATGGAGAAACTGATACTGTTGGTTTACGCACTCCGGGAGTTAAAATACTTTACTGGTTGGATTCTGAAAAAAATAGTGGAACATCAGACGCAGTATCATGTCCTTTTATTAAGATTGAACCAGGGACAGATCTTCGAATTAAGTGTCTACACAGCTCATTTGTCATCGATCCTTCAACTAACAGAGAGGCTGAACTTTCCATTGACCAGAGCTGTATCGATGTCGAGAAATTGCTACTAGGAGCTATAGGTTGTAACAAGTATACCCGTCTGCTTGAAATCTATAGAGAGTTGGGGGATAATAGTCATATCCGCCGAGCTGGGGGTGATGTTCTTCTTCACACCCGAGTTGAAGAATCTGGTTCCGAGCACAATAAGGTCAGTTAATACAAAACAACTTCTTACTATTTTGAACCGAGCCTTTATCATTTATGTTTCTCCACATGCCTAATATGTTAAATATAATTCATGCAAGTATTTAGAATATATGATTCGCTGAACTGTTACAGTGTAAAAGATCCAGTAGAAATTTTTTAAAATGAAAGTGGATAGTTTGGAATAAGTTTCGACTACCTTATTTTGATCACAAGAACTTTGAGGTGGCTCATAACGCATATATTTGTATTGTGGTTTGAGCTCTCATGACCCTCTTTTTTGTTTTGCTATGTTTGTTCAATGCTGCATGAAATCATGTACAAGCTGGGGTAACTCAAAATGAGAGTATTTGTTAGTCTATCAGTGATTGAATTTCTGCTCTAAGCATTCTAGTTACCACTTGATGGCCCAACTTGACGACCCAAAGTATAATCAGTAGGTTTAAATCCCAATCATTGAGAAGTTCTTATCAAAGAAAATTATTGTTTGTATAGATTGTTATGGCAGCTCGTTCATCTAAAGTGACTATGCACTGCTTCTCAGATTGTTAAAACTTATGTCGTTGATTATTTTCATTTTGCTAATGGATCGTATTGCTTGGCCTGATTTCTATATGCAGGACAGCACATCAGATTCTGAAGGACAGGAAGTACTACGTGTGCGTGCCTATGGCTCATCATTTTTTACACTTGGAATAAGTATAAGGTCTTACTCCAACCCATGATATATTTGTTTGTATATGAGTTATGATAATTGGCTTTATCTACACTGAATGCTTTTGTTCTTGAATATAATTAGCTGGTAGTTGTATATGAGTTATGATAAATGGCTATATCTACATTGTCTGGTACTCGTATTAAACTGGTGGTAAAATATTGTTTGGATGTCTGCATTATGTACTAGCTTTTGGGAAAGCTTCTTGGACACTCAAAATAGTCAATGATATAGACATATTCTTTTGTGGGTGACATGAGGCTTTATGTCTTTCAACTCATCATCTGCTTTTCTTGCAACTTGCAGGACTGGGCGCTTTCTCCTTCATTCTTCAAGAAGTACCATTTCGTCTTCAGCGCTAAAAGAATGTGAGGAAGCACTAAATGGGGGAAGTGTGACTGCAGCTGAAGCATTTATAAGCCTAAGAAGCAAGAGTTTTTTGCATTTATTTGCGTGTATAGGGCGGTTTTTGGGTCTTCAGGTAAGAACTGCTTTTAGCTGCACTTGAAGCTGTTATCATTTTGCGTACGTACTCATGCTACTTATTAAGACGGAAGTTTCTAGCAAAAATCTTAAGTTATATTAAGGCTGAATGTATTATCTGAATTTGCATCATAGATCACAAATAAAACTATCTATTGTGTGTTACTGATGTCATTTTTATTCTTGCAGGTGTATGAGCATGGGTTTTCTCCTGTGAAGGTGCCAAAGCATGTCTTAAATGGTTTCAGTACGCTTCTCTTGGGATTTCCTGATTGTGGGAGCTCTTTTTTTCTGCTGATGCAACTTGACGAGGACTTTAAACCTCTTTTCAAGTTGCTAGAGACTCAGCCAGATCCATCAGGAAAACCCGAATCTTCTGGTGCTATGAACGTTGTTACTCGCATAAAAAATCTTGATATTGATCAAATGCATCTGCTTGAAGGTGAATTAAATTTGAGCCTTCTAGATAATGGTGCCCTGACATCTTCTGCGAATGACACGGCCACCATTCAGACGTCTGAGCATGTTCTTTCTAATGTAAGCCTAGAAGGTTCCACTCTTCTATCTGGTTTTTCTTCAATCGTTGACGAGATATTTGAGCAAGAAAGACGTTCCTCAGCACCTGCTTTTCCTGGCCAAAGTTTCAACACTACATATAATACTACCCCTAGTCACGGGTCTGCAGTGTCTCAGTTATCTCATATTGACAATCCTGTGAGTTCCAGTTGGAATGGTTCGTTGTATCCTATGAGTAATTACAAGGGCAGGACACAGTCTGTTTCTACCAGTTCAGGCCCAGGAAGGAGTTCAGCCATGAAGAAACTGTCAGGTTCAAAATCCGATCAAGATTTGGCTTCTAGATCTCCACATTCTGCTGAAGTGGGTTCTTACATAAGTGGCTCTCGAGGTTCTGCAGCAAATGCGAGAATAAATGCTTTCAGAAATCCCGTTACCGGAACTCCAGGTGGGTCAGTTAATTGTTTTGAATCTAGCTTGTTTGCTACAACTGAAAACAAAATTCTTTTCGCCTACCATGTTTTGTTTTTGGGATAATTGCATAAAAAGGTATATTTTAGACGGAAAATGAAATGTTTCCGCTTTAGAAAAACCATTATGCTTTCTAAAAATTTGATGTTAGGCAAAATTGAAAGTTAACCAGTTTCTACACCCCATATCGAATCCAAGTCAGATCTAAAATCTTACCGACATTTCAGCTGCCTCGTCATCATTTTGATTTGGTAATCGGGTCAGATTACTTTGAATCAAAATTACTAGAAATTGCTTAAACAAGCTCGTTTAAGCAATGTTAATAAACAAAGTTAAAAATACGCCCAAGTATTTTATATTTCTATGTAACTTTTACTTGAATAACTTTGCAATTTATAGCAACAAATACTCTGGCAACTTACACTTTATACTTTTTTTTGTAGCTTCAGCCCCAGATTCCACTGCCGCTCATATGCCTGGAGATAATGGATCACGAAAACGCACATTGTCAGACATGTTAGACCTACTTCCGTCGCTTAAAAGCCCAGAGATCCTTGAACAATCTCTCAAGAAAAGAAAAATGACTCAGAAGTCTTCCTCACTGACACACATTCAGTCAGGTGTTGTCAGTAACATTGAAAAATACAGATATGTGAATCTTATAGCTGAGGCAAATAAGGGCGACGCACCATCTAGTATATATGTCTCAGCTCTTCTGCATGTGGTCAGGCATTGCTCACTCTGTATCAAACAAGCTCGTTTAACCAGTCAGATGGATGCACTTGACATCCCATATGCCGAAGAAGCGGGCCTGAAACAAGCTTCTACAAACATATGGTTCAGGCTCCCGTTTGCTGTTGGTGATACATGGAAACACATATGTTTGAGACTCGGACGCCCAGGAAGCATGTATTGGGATGTGAAAATTAATGACCCGCACTTCATGGACTTATGGGAGCTTCAAAAGGGAAGCATTAGTACTCCGTGGGGTTCCGGTGTCCGGATTGCAAATACATCTGATGTGGATTCTCATATTCGTTATGATGCTGATGGTGTTGTTTTAACTTACAACTCTGTTGAAGCCGATAGCATAAAGAAGTTAGTTGCTGATATTCAACGGCTATCTAATGCTCGTACATTTGCTTTGGGAATGAGGAAATTATTGGTTGTGAGATCCGATGACAAAACAGAAACAAGCCGATCTAATGGTGATGTTAAAGCAGCACCAGGAGCAAAAAGTGGTTCTGAAGTTGATAAATACTCTGAACAAATGAGGAAGGTGTTTAAAATCGAGGCGGTTGGACTTATGAGTTTGTGGTTCAGTTTTGGCTCTGGGGTTCTGGCTCGGTTTGTTGTTGAATGGGAATCTGGTAAAACTGGCTGCACAATGCATGTGTCACCAGACCAACTCTGGCCTCATACCAAGGTATATCTATAAAGATATATTTGATTGTTCAGTATGGTTCCTTTTCCGATTTTCCACCACCAGAATAACACTCACTTTGTCCCAAAATTATTGCACACTTTACTTTTTTCTATGTCCCAATTCGTGCTTGTTTCCGATAGAATTTTGGTAATCCATAAAGTTTTTTCATTGTTAGAAATCATTATCACAAATCTCTAAAAAAACATTTAATAATCAGTCAGCGGGTAGAACTTTCACTTTATGCTAAATAAAAGTTGTTATACAATTGTTTTCTTAAACTGTGTTCTTTGTCTACTGGCCAATTCTTTTTTGGACGGGAGTAGCTAGTGCGTGTTACACTTTAGTTGACTAATTAAATTATTTCCAATTTCAGTTTTTAGAGGATTTTATCAATGGGACCGAAGTTTCATCCCTCCTGGATTGCATTCGCCTTACGGCTGGACCATTACATGCTCTTGCTGCTGCAACACGGCCTGCACGAGCAGCTCCTGTTTCTGGGGTTCCTGGTGCTGCTTCCTCTGTCCCCACAGCATCAAAACCAAATGTGTATGGGCAAATGCCAAATAGTTCTAACCCAAATGTTGGCCAGGGTTCTGCGCCTAACGGGAATCCTGGTGCATCTGCAATGTTGGCTGCTGCTACTGTTGCTGGACGTGGTGGGCCTGGAATCGTTCCGAGTTCCCTATTGCCAATTGATGTCTCTTTTGTTCTTCGGGGCCCATATTGGATTCGGATTATATACCGCAAGTATTTTGCAGTTGACATGAGGTGTTTTGCTGGAGATCAGGTATGGTTACAACCGGCAACACCACCAAAGGGTGGTCCTACAGTTGGAGGATCATTACCTTGTCCCCAGTTTCGACCGTTCATAATGGAGCATGTTGCTCAGGAGTTAAATGGGCTAGACCCTAATTTTACTGGCAGTCAACCGTCTGGTGTACCAACTACTTCTGGTGCATTCTCCGGTCCACAACCCTCAGCCAATGGCAACAGAGCTGGCCTTGTTGGTCCTACCGGAATGTCTCGCTCCCAACCGGCTGGGTTTAACCGCCCTACAAACCCTTTGGCAGTGTCATCAAACTCACCATTGGGATCGGGATTGCCTCTACGCAGGGCACCTGGTACAGTTGTTCCTGCACATGTTAGGGGAGAGTTGAATACAGCCATTATTGGGCTTGGGGATGATGGAGGTTATGGTGGTGGATGGGTCCCGCTTGTTGCTTTAAAGAAGGTTCTTCGAGGCATTCTAAAATACCTTGGAGTATTATGGCTCTTTGCACAGTTACCAGAACTCTTGAAGGAGATTCTTGGATCGATTCTAAAGGACAATGAAGGTGCACTCCTAAATTTGGATCAGGAGCAGCCAGCCTTGCGCTTTTTCGTGGGGTAAAATTTAAACCTTAGCTTTAGCTCAATTTATCGAATCCTGGTTAGGCATGTATATATGCTTCTTTATTGTCAACAAAAACAACAACAACAAAAAAAAAAAAAAAAAAAAAAAAAAAAAAAAAAAAAAAAAAAAAAAAAAAAAAAATTATTGGCCCATAAGAGATAAAACATCACCTGATTATACCCTTCCATAAATTATTGGGAGGTGATTTTTACACCATTCTTTTAACCGTATACCTCCAACTTAATGTCTTTTACTTCAGTACTCTCAGCGACTTGTTGATAGTGTTGTGCATGCTTTTTAGTACGAGGGTATATTGCTAAAAACCAAAAAATTGTCGGTGTGAGGATGAAATAAGGAAAATTGCCTCATCGACTTTTTTGCATATGGGACCATCACAGTTTATGCCTTATGAACATGTATATCCGGATGCTTTGCGATTCTCCTAAAGTTTGCATATAACTCATTATTTTGTTTTGACATTATTTTTTTCTTCATTATTTACTACGGAGTATTACCATTTATTATCACTAGTAATATTTTACCTTGAGTGTTTTTTTTTTTTTTTTTTTTTTTTTTTTTTTTTTTTTTTTTTTTTTTTAATGTTTGAATAAAAAAATTCTTGAGGGACGAAAACAAAGTGAAATAAACCAATTGGTGAAAGTTTGAGGATTAAACCGTTATGAACTTTATTTGACCCGTTGGGAGTGAAAAATAACCAGATTAGACCCATTCATAGTAAATTGGTCGATAAGTATTTCTTGTATTAACCAAATATTTTTCTACAGGGGCTATGTGTTTGCAGTCAGTGTCCACAGAGTTCAACTTCTTCTTCAAGTTCTAAGTGTAAAGCGGTTTCATCATTCACAGCAACAACAGCAACAGAATGCGGTTGTCGCTCAAGAGGAATTAAGTCAGTCTGAAATTAGTGAAATCTGTGACTACTTTAGCCGTCGTGTAGCATCAGAACCGTATGATGCATCCCGTGTTGCATCATTCATAACTCTTCTTACGTTACCAATATCAGTTTTACGTGAGTTTTTAAAACTAATAGCCTGGAAAAAAGGTTTGGCTCAAGCCCAAGGCAGCGACGTTCCACCAGCACAAAGATCACGCATTGAATTATGTCTTGAAAATCATACTGGAGTTTATACAGATGGTAACACCAACAGCGAGAACACTTCAACATCCAAAAGTAATATTCACTATGACCGCCCTCATAATGCTGTTGACTTTGGTTTGACTGTTGTTCTTGACCCTGCACACATACCTCACATAAACGCTGCTGGCGGTGCTGCATGGTTACCATACTGTGTTTCAGTGAGGTTGAAGTATTCATTTGGTGAAAACCCTTGCGTGTCTTTTCTGGGTATGGAAGGTAGCCATGGTGGACGATCATGCTGGCTTCGTCTGGAAGATTGGGAAGTTTGTAAACAGAGAGTCATCCGGACAGTTGATATGAACGGTGCCTCTGGTGGAGATGTGAATCAAGGAAGATTAAGGATAGTTGCTGATAATGTCCAAAGAGCTTTACATATGTGTCTTCAAGGATTGCGTACTGGCAGCAGCAGTAACGGTGGTACTGGGGCCATTGTGGCATGACACGTGGTTTTTATACATATACTGATCAGTCGAGAGGTGACGGTTTGTATGGTTATTGTTTTGGTGGATAATTACATGTATTATTAGGTTAAAGTAGGGTTAAAGTTTTCCCTTTGTATAGCAGTCAGTTTCATTTTCGGCTTGTATAAACATTTTGCGTCATCCACTGTTTTGAACAATAACGAACAGTAGCTTCAGTGAATTAGGCTATTTTGAAAGTGTCGAGCAGACGAGCACTTATTATCATAATTTTGTTGTTATATTATGAACTTTTTTTAGTAATATTAGATAATACTACTAGATTTGAGTCCCCCATGATGTTTATGGTAGTGGTGAGGGAATGAAAAAAAGTTGAGGCTCATACATAAAAAGGTTGACTCTTGCTGAAGAATATTAAATATTGTGTCCCTTAAATTGATTTGTATAGAAATTCATTTGTATAGGAATGAAAAAAGTTGAGGCTAAGAAATAAACTTTTAATTTGAATATTAAATATTGTGGTAGATATGTAATTGTTTTATTATATGCATTAGAATATGTTAAAACTCAAAATTCATATCATAAAATACAAATTAAAGGTATGGATTCAACGAGAAGAAAACTTCGGCGAGAAAGAAAAGTGTAAAACCTCAAGAATATAAAACCACATAGGACATGACATAACATGAGATAAAAAGGAGCATCTAATGTCATTTTCAAAATAGCATCAACTCTTGAGTGGAAATAATTAAACCACTAGTTAGTTATACAAATTATACTCAAAAACACACACACAACTCAAGCTAGTTTAGCTTCCATGGAAGCACCATATCAACCTTTTCCTCCTACTCACGAAGAACAACACACACCAACACTAACATATCAGGTATGTATAGGTCTTTCTTTCGTCCACAACGTTAACTCGTTAAGCATCACATTGAGAAAGAAGACAAAAGATCTCATGTTGGAATATGAACATGAGCCCTTTTGATTTACCTCTTTCATGTTGTTGCGTTCACCGTTTTTTGTTGTTAAACCTTCTGTTTCTTGTGCTGTTTATGTATAAAGTACGGCTTATGCACGTTTTTTTTTTTGTTTAGGCATGTGTTCTCAAAGTCTCCATTCACTGTGTTGGTTGCAAGCGAAAAGTGAAGAAAGTGCTTCAAACCATTGAAGGTATTTAATCTTTACAATCTTAACTTGTTAACACCACCTTTTATTCTTAACAAGATACTTTATTTATATGTATTTTAACAACGGATAGAAATTTGAAGTTGTAAATATCTATATGTAATTTTTTATAAATTCTAACCAAGATATATTAGTTTTGCAGGAGTGTATACAGTTGATATTGATGCAAAGCAACATAAAGTTACAGTTTTAGGTAATGTTGATGTTGATACACTTATAAAGAAACTAATCAAGGCTGGAAAACATGCGGAAAAGTGGCCTGAAAACACCCAAAAAAAAGTAAAAATGGCCGCTGAAGGTGAAAATAAAGAGAAAGAAAAAGGGTCTGATAGCAGTGGAGATAGTAGTGGTGATGAAGGAAATAAAAAACCAGCACCGGAAAATGGTAAACCTGGCGGTGGTATGACGGTGAGGTTTGCCGGTGTAACCGAAACTATTCCGCCATCGGGTAATGGTGAAATGGTTGGTCAGATGATTGGGTCCGGAAACAGAGGCGGTGGCCCTGGTGGTGGAGGTGGTGGCCCCGGCGGTGGAGGTGGTGGCCCCGGCGGTGGAGGTGGCGGTGGCGCTGCCCCCGCTGGTGGTGCTAAAAAGAAGAAAAAAAAGAAAAAGAAAAAGAGCGGAAGTGCTAATCCCCCTCCCGGTGGACCAGCAAGCACCGGAATGGTAGCACCACAAGAAGCGGGGACAAACCAAGTGGTTGATCAAATGCATCACAACCCTCCACCTGGCTATCAGTATCCGATGTCTGCTGGTCCATCGTATGTTGTATCTTACAATGAGGCGCATCCTAGTGCTAATGACGGTCCTGCGTACTATATTCCTCCGACGCCATACATGTATGATTATACCGAGGATAATGATGATTATATAACATCAACACGACCATCGGATACATTTGAGTTACTTAGTGATGAAAATCCTGTTGGATGTTATATCATGTAATTATGTAAGAGTCTGTCCTTTATTTGAATGTTATGATGAAGGCATTTTGGACTTTTACTTCTCTAATTCTTACAGTTCATGCTAACAATCATTTAGGTACACTTAGTTATGCTTATTTAAAATCTAGTTATCTGATCCCCAAATGATCATGTAAAACTTTCCCAAACATTACACTCTAATCATTACAACTTAGAAACCAGCGAGAGAACCAGGGTGGGTCCTGGGACATCAATGAAATTTTGTGACATAGTGCTAATTTTTGTAAAAAACCTGTTTAAAAGACATTGTGTTTCTCGTTTTGTATAATTTCTCTTAAATGCACTTGATCAAATTGTGTCATGGTTCTGTCAATATTTAAAACACAATAAATTAGTTAAAAGATACAAATCAAAACACGCTCATAAGGTGACAACAAAATAGTCCAAATTTCTAAAATAAATATAAGTAATAAATTTGAAGCACCTAAGCTACTCTAGTATAGGTTTTAAATTTTGTTTAGCATTAGATATAGGGGGCACAAAGCTCCATATTTACACTTTCACGTAATTTCCGTTTGTTAGGTAGTAATGTTAGTAGTGACAAAAATGTCTTTATTCGTTCGAATTTGTTTCTTCTAGCCTATTGTTTAACCACTTGATTCCCTAAACTAGACTATGAGGATTAAGTAAGTGAAGAACTTTGTAAAGTATATGTGTTGAAGAGTTGAATATCTTTGTATAGAGTAGATCGCGCGAAACCGTTCCTGTAGTTTTGAATATGCAGACGCAAGACATTTTGATGTACAATTATCGTCCTTGCCAGGACGATAAGTGTGCACACAAAATTTTTCCACAAGAAACACGCCGTGCACCTTAAAAAAGTGTATGGACTGCGCCTGCAATTTGTCCCAACCATGATGACAACTTTTACAATTTATTATCTTGTATATATACTGTATATGGCTTGCTCTAGAGATGTGGTTAGTCATTAGGAGTTTGATATACTGCACAGAGCCAAAACATTTTACGGCTTTGGGTTGGAGCCGAGACTTGAGATCTGGAGGTTTGGTTCGTTCAGGTTTAATTACAAGATAAGTTTTGAGGGTTAATCAATTAATGTCAATTCTATAAATAGATTATACACACTTGATGTTTGTGAAGAGATTCAAGTTTTTTAGCCACATTTCATGGCAAACGAACACGTCCCGTTTAGCACATTCAAAAAGTTGCCACATGCATAAAAAGTACAAATAGAAACGCACACACAAGGTCAAGATGCAAGATGCGCAATTAAGATCGCACGATAAAATCTACAAACCAATCGAAACAAGTAACCCAATAGTCCAAACAGGCCATCACACTGTACCTGGGATGGTAGGTCTTATTCCTATCTATCTCCATCAGAAAAAACTAGAGGCTTTTATGTAAGAATAGAATATGATCCTTTAGAATCTATGCTCTCCATGCATAGATCAGCATGGAATTATCTCAACTATTCCAGAGCTTTTCATTGCGGGTCTTCCACCCACAAAGAATATATTCATAAAGATCGATCACAAACTAAAGCAATAAAACAAAGTTCGTTCTACGTATTGAAAGTGCCTCCACTTTAAATTATGCTTCATCTAAAACCATATACGATAAATATGAAGTCTTTTGGGATGGAAGGAGTATTTATGATTACAAAATGGAGTTCATTTCAAATATTTACTAATGTATCAATAATTCAATATCCATAAAGAAACAATAAAGGACTAGACGCGAAATAATAATGTTGAGTGCAAACTGTACAGCACTAGCTACAACTACTGCAATAAGAAACATATTATATGCAAGTCGAAGCCTTTGAAGTGCGTTTATTTGTACCTAAGCTTTTATAACGATAACAGTTACATCATCATGATATTTTCTTCTTCGACCAGCAGGGACACTCATCAGCTCTTCCGTACTAAACCCTGCAAAATATTCACGGCGTAGGTAAAAAAGCATGACAAAAGCTCAACTAACACGACCCGCAATTTTTATTTATATCAAACAATATAAAAATCACTCTTGTAGTTCTTTGATAATTATCTTGAAACTAATAATAATAATAATAATAATAATAATAATAAAAAGGCTAAAAAAACATGACCCGTAGTTATTTCTATATCCGAACCTAATTTATTTCATATCTTGTTGTAATTTACAATTTTTTGGTCAAAAGTATAAACCTTTTTATGTCTACAAACTTGAATCGTCTACAAAATATATTTATAATATATTCTAAGAATAGAATTAGAACATATAAAGGTCACTGACTTACTGAACATGACCCATATGTATGAAATTCTCACTTATTTTTATATCCCAACAAGATATACTTCAATCTCTTTGTAGTTTTTTGGTCAAAAGCATATAACTTTTCATATCTACAAGCCTTCAATCTCATAAAAAAAAAAAAAAAACATTTTGATAATTCTGATTAAAAAATGTTGGTCACTGATGTGCAGAATCCATGTTGATTCGAGGTTGAAAACTACTAGGTTTGACCGTCGACATCAAACCTACACACAACCCTTTTGGATCTTTGCAATTGTTTGTATCTTTTATTTTACGAGAGAAACCTATGAATATACCTGCAGAACGAGCAGCTTTGAGTACAAGCTGCTTCAGTAGATATCTGGCTGGATCCCCTGACGGTTTTGAGGATATGTAGGAGTGAACAAGTTTCACAGCTTCATCGTTTGTGAAAAAATCAAATAAACCATCGCTACCGAGTATTACAAAGCGATCAGAGCTTGTAACTGTATGCATATATAGTGATGGTTCTACAGAGACGTATGGAGGACTTAAAAGGTTACGCACCCGAAGAATGCCCATCAACGCATCGTTCAAAACTTTCTGCAGAAAATAAAGATCACAAAAACATATTGACTATAATGCATACTAAGGGGGTGTTTTTGAAGTGAATATGGGATATTAAATCATCATAAATAGATAATCAGGTGTAATATGGAGCGTAGAAGATCATATTTGGATGTGCATTTGTTGTTTAAAGGTGTACAGTAATATAAAGATGATCATGAGTGATTTGCAAATTCTGATTATTTAAGTAAAAGATCGTGTTTGGATGTACATTTATTTGTCTCTCCCATTAGGTTGAAGAAAAGGTAAATACGTATTTTTTTAAATCCTTAACTAATCAGTTTTGTTGCACTTGTATGAAAACATTATAATTTGTAAAGAAAAAAAAAAGTTTACCTTTTTCAGATAACCAACTCCAAACGCTCGAGTAACCTTCAACTTTCCTTTAACTCTTCCTTGCACAATCGTCTTAGGATCATCAGGATGTTCCCTAATAAGTTGGTTTCTTTCCACTTCATTATCAACCGTATGACTATCAGTCAACTGCACTGCTTTCAATCCCTTGTTTTCGTCATCATCACTTGCTAAAACCGCTCTACTATCACCTAAATTCATTATATACAAATCTTTCCCTTGCAAAAGCCCAACAAGAACACAAGAGCCCACCGACACAATATCCGGCCTGTCCTCCATTTCTTGCTCAACCATATACAAGAAATCATTTTCAGCTTGATTAAGAGCACGGTGTAAGCTATCAAGCACTCGGTTTTTAGGCCTTGTTATGTTATCTCCATCTTTAAGAAAATAATCAAATTCAATATCTAATGAATTTAGATTACACCTAATAGTTTCATAAAATGTGCCAGCTAGAAAATCAGCTGCATCACGCCCATTAAATCCATCATAAATTGCACAGAAAACCCAACCGTTTTCTTCAGAACAAACAGCTTGAACTCTATCTTCACCAGCGGCTCCACCTGCCACTTGTACTTCATCTGCATTGAGGAAATCATCATTTCTTGAAGGTGCACTATATGGCTTTGATAAAAATGAATCAAAGTCAAGCATTTCAGGGGTTGACGGGCTGCAACTTAAGTTCGACATGCTACTTTGGAAAGATGATGATAATAAATCTAGTTTTGTGAATGAGGGTGAAGAGGGTATTCTTCGAAATGATTTTGGAGAGTCTAATGATGGAAGAATTTCTGAGCTAATTAAACCATTGCATATATTTGTGTTGGCTAATGTTGCATTTGCGCTTATGGCGGCTCCCGAAAGGCACGAGAATGAACTGCTATTTCTTTGGAGTTTTTTTCCGGAAGGGATATCGTACGCGTCGGTTGTATTACACTTATAGCCAAAACTTACTTCCATTTCTTCACCAGGATCAAGAATTGATTTTTCATGCATCATTTTGATCTGAAACATCAAAAAGAAAACGTGTGATTCACTTAGTAAACTTAAGCAGAAACTGCATATATTTTATCAAAATTTGATCTAAAATTGAGCAATTCAAGGATGTCTCTCAGTCATGACACATGTTTCGGGTTATTTTATTTAATGGGTTAAGAATATAAAATTATACTTGTCCATCTCAAATCTCAGTTTCATCTTCACTAAAGGTGGAAATTTATTACATTCGAATGGGTGGATTTGGGTTATGTTTTTCTTAATTAAACGGGTCAGGTTAATGAGCTAAAAAATGCTCAAAACAAAGCTGGTCAAACAGGTTAAAGTCATTCACAATGTACTCTTTTTACAAATATTAAAATAGTATAAATCTCGTAATCATATTGTCACACTATTATACATAAAAAGGTTAATTTTATTTTATTTTATTGAGATTTAGTTCCATTCAACCCAACCAAACCCGGACAAAAAAGTACTCATTTGATATGATTGTGAAAAATGATAAATTTGATCAACTTTATAAATTTGAACAATATTTGTGGCATCACCAAGAAGCCAAATATGTGTAACATGAAAACTAAATGTATCATAGAAACTAAATGTTTGATTTCAAGCGCATATGATGTCGAGATTGCTCTTCAAAGTAAATTAGTGCAGTTATTTTAATGACAATGCAGCAATCAGCAAACAGATAATTATTTATTAAAAAGACAATATGATTTCAAAATCTTTATAAGAAATTCATTAACATATAAGGGCCAAGAGTTATGATAGTGAAATGGGTTCCGAAAAATCATAAACAAATATAACATAAACAAACAAACAAAAGGTCAAAACTAATGACACAATGCACAACCAGTAGCCACATAATTACCTCATAAAAAACACCTTATAATAACAAGATCCGTCATTAATCTAACGTAATCTGACCCTACTGATACACAACTAAGAATTAAAAATGAAAGCATCATGAAAAGTGAAAATGATAAGGGTTTAAAAGTTGTTTTTTTCACTAATTCACAAAACAAGAAACCTTAAATCTAAATAATAATGATTAAAAAGAGACCGTTCAACACAATAAAATTTACCGGTTTAAGCATCCCTTATATATACACATTACAATATCAAAACCTGCAATAAAGTAAAGCCTCGAGGAAAATAACAAAATTAAACATATAGCTAATTCCAACGCGTGTAATCAAGATTTTTCATTAGTGACAACATATAATTACAGAGCGTGACATGAAAGACTCGAGAACAGTGAAATGAAAAGGGGTTTGATTAAAACATGTATAATAACAAGATACACAAAATTAAGAAACAAAGCTTCACGATTCCTATCATAGAAACACAATTAATTTATAATCATTAAGCGCAGAACTAATCTCAATGCAGAAATCAACATCCAAATAAGCTCCCTTTTATGAATCAGCATAGAATTACAAAGCTTGCAATGGATATGTAGCTCATTCAACAAGAACAAAACTTAACAAACAGTGTTCAAAATAAAGACAAAAAAGTTTATAGATTTAAGTAAAAGAACAAAATCTTGAACTTAGCTCCTTGAAGAACAAAATATTTTCAAAACTTAACTAATGACAAGGCAATAATCAATGTCCATATAAGCATTCATTAGGCAGTAAAATCCGAAAGTTTTGGTTGAAATAACCACATAACAAGAATCACCAAATAAAAAATAAAAAAAATAAAGATCACAAATTTAAGCAAGGAATCAAATCTTGAACTTACAAAACTTTTTTTTTGAAAGGCATTATACCACATAAAGTAACAAGACTAGCAAGATGCTAGGATTACAACGCAAACAAGGGTTTGACCCCAACAATCGACCCTAAGAAATACAACCAAGAAAATCTCAAAATCCAACAACTAAAAGAGAAAACATCCATTATTGAAACAAAATACAATTGCAGGAAAATGGTTACAACCCAATTCAAGAAACAAAAAATACAAACACCCATTACAATAAACACAACAAAGATCACAAATTTAATCTAAAAACCAATCTCAAACTTACAAAACTAATGACAATGCATTAACCAATTAACAAACTAAGGATTTAACTAATACCCATCAAACAAAACACGATAAAGATCACAGATTTGGACTAAAAATCCAATCTTTAACTTACAAAACTAATATCAATGCATATATTTCTGGATTTAACAAATACCCTAAACATAATAAAGATCACAAAATTAAGCTAAAAATTCAATCTTTAACTTACAAAAGTAATGACAATGCATCAATTATCACAAATTTTATACAATAACAATACAAAAACTAAAACTAACAAAAATACCCATTACAATAAACACAATAAAGATCACAAATTTAAGCTAAAAATCCAATCTTTAACTTACAAAACTAATATCAATGCATCAAGTATCACAAATTTTAGACACTAATATTACAAAACCTAACAAATACCCATTACAATAAACACAATAAAGATCACAAATTTGGACTAAAAATCCAATCTTTAACTTACAAAACTAATAACAATGCATCAATTATCACAAATTTTATACACTAACAATACAAAAACTAATAAATACCCATTACAATAAACACAACAAAGATCACATATTTAGACTAAAAATACAAATCTTTAACTTACAAACTAATGACAATGCATCAATTATTGCAAAATTTATATAAAATACTAATAAAAAAAAACTAAAACTAACAAATACCCATTACAAGAAACACAATAAAGATCACATATTTAAGCTAAAAAACAAATCTTTAAACTACAAAACTAATAACAATGCATCAATTATCACAAATTTTATACACTAACAATACAAAAATTAACAAATACCCATTACAATAAACACAATAAAATAACAATAAAAAAACTAAAACTAACAAAAACTAAAACCCAAATCTTTAACTTACAAACTAATGACAATGCATCAATTATTGCAAATTTTTTATAATAACAATAAAAAAACTAAAACTAACAAAAATACCAATTACAATAAACACAATAAAGATCACAAATTTAGACTAAAAATCCAATCTTTAACTTACAAAACTAATCACAATGCATCATTTTATGTAAATTTTATACAATAACAATAAAAAAACTAAAACTAACAAAAATAACCATTACAAGAAACATAATAAAGATCACAAATATAAGCTAAAAAACCAAATCTTTAACCTACAAAACTAATAACAATGCATATATTTCTGGATTTCTTAAGCAATAACAATATAAAAACAAAAATTAACAAATACCCATTACAATAAACACAACAAAGATCACAAATATAAGCTAAAAAAATCAAATCTTTAACTTACAAAACTAATAACAATGCATCATTTTATGTAAATTTTATACACTAACAATACAAAAACTAACAAATACCCATTACAATAAACACAATAAAGATCACAAATTTAAGCTAACAACCCAATCTTTAACTTACAAAACTAATGAAAATGCATCAATTATTGCAAATTTTATATAATACTAATACAAAAACAAAAACTAACAAATACCCATTACAATAAAGATCACAAATTTAGACTAAAAAAAAAAAAATACAAATCTTTGACATACCTCCTTGAAGAACACCAAAAACCCAAATGAAAAACACCAAAAAGCAGTCAACTTTATATATAAAAAAAGAAATAGTAGTAATGGGTTTTATAAGGAAGAGAGTTTAGTTTGGAATAAAAGAGTGGATGGTTGAGAGTAGTGACGGACGAAGGAGAAGGATACGGGAAGGAAAGGTCAAATATTTGATTGTCTAAAAATTCGGTAAATTTGTTAAAAACCACCCATTTTAAAGCTTGAGTGGGTCCCACTATCCCCCACTTGGAGTGTGCTTTTTCTAGCTGCCCAAGAGCCAAACACCTTCTCAAGATGTTTTTTTGTTTGTTTTGAGTTGAGAGTTGTTTGAGATTAAAAAATATTCCATCACATCATATCTAACTAGAGTGGATTCTTTACTAGATTTTTGTTGAGAAAGAGTCGAAAATGGTTACGGCGGTATATGTGTTAGGTTGTGTTAAAAAAAAGTCGACAAGGCCGTTTAAACTGAATAGAAAAAACCTCGTTCGTTTTAAACTAGTACGGAGTAATATAATTCTTGAGCATTGTTAAAGTCTCTTACAATTTTCCACTTATTCTCTACATCCAAACCGTCTGTTTTGACATTTTTCATGATCCTGTGAGTAGGAGGATAAGTAGGAGGTTTTGGTAGGAAGATTCTCATAATTCTTTAATTGAGAAAATTAATTAATATGGTAAGTCCATAAGGTTTGTTTATTTCAAACATAATTAAAAAGTATGACTTAACAGGAAAAATCGTAAGAGTTTTGGTTTTTCCATTAAGTCTGTGGTTCATTCATAATTATGGTGATTAAGACACTTATTCAGCATACGAAACAAGCAAAAACCACTTATTTACAAACATACCATTATATATACGCACAAACACTATTGATAGATAGAATTTAACAACAATTTTGAGGAAACAAGTGCTTAGTGTGATGTTGTTTTGACAAAGAAATAGTAGTCCCCTAGTCAACCAGTAAAAAATCGAACTCAGATAACTTGAATAAAGAAAACCTTATCCGTTCAACACTAATAACGTACTTGTGCGATGTTAACGTGACAAAGTAGTAGTCGCATAGTCATTAGAAATACGATCATCTAATGGTTCCAACCCCACTTCTAAAGGGTTGATATACCTTGTTAAAGACATTTGTTTTTCTATTCATGTATGAAAAGAAGGCATGTTGATGTAAAACAATGAATACACAATAGGTATTATATTTTAGGGAATATATTAGCTACAATTTTTTGTAGCTAATTGGCTACAATTTAATGCTTTAAATATGGGTCCCTGATTCATTTTGTGGGTCCTGATTTTTTTTTCTGTGGGTCCCTGATTGGTTGCTAGTGTATTTTTTGTGAATGATTGTAGCTAATTGGCTATAAAAATTGTAGCCAAGATATCCCCTATATTTTATTGATCAAATATTTATATTTGAATACATAGAATCTTATAAACCTTAATGGAAACCCTACTAACTCAATACAACTGTCCATGGGTGTAATAGTCAAATTGCTAATGGAGTTGAGTTATAAGATTTTGACTGTCCATGGGTGTAATAGTCAAATTGCTTATGAAGTTGAATTATAAGATTTTAGGTTAAATCCTTTATAGGGTGTGTCGATTATGTAACAACTCGTCAAAACTTAACATCTTATAAAGCTTGGGTTGTGAGTTGTGGCTAATAACAATTTTAATTTTCTATCGTGGTTTGTAACTTGTAAGTATATTTACTTGTAATTAACACTTTGTGGCTTTTTACATGACATGTTTTCGTTAATACTGGTAAATTAAAAGTTGCACTTCTAATCTGAATTGTCATAACTATCACATCAAAAGAAAAAATGCATATATATCAAGATTAGAGCAGAGGGTATGGTGAAGAGGAAGGGCTCACCGTTGTGAGGTGGCACCTCTTCACCCTTCTTCGTTCCTCTTCATCACACCAGCCCACCTCTTCACCCTTCGCCGTTGCAATGAAGTAGAAACGGACAACTTTTGTAGATAATAGTGTTTAATTTGTGTTACGAGAAAGGAAAATAAAATAAAATTAGAGGTGGGTGGGGCCTAAAATGAAAAGTTGAAAAGTTTGTTTTGTGTTATGAATAAGGGGTATTTTGAATTGGGAGTGTTAAAATAAGATGACACCGGTGAAGCCCAAATGAACAGGAAGAGTTCTTCACTACACCCTTTGCTCTTAGAGCAGCTTGTGCAGCCACTCCAGCGTGGCATCTCCCTTCCCTCGCCGTAGCTCACCGCTGCACCCCCTCGCCATCCTTCGCCATTTTGTTGCTACTCGTCTGCATGACGAGCGACAAAGGAGTACATGTATACGTTGAAAAGTGTTAAGTTCAAACGGATAAAAAAAATAAAGTTGTAAGTGGTGGGCCCCAAATGAGTAAGTTGAGGTTAGTTGTTGGTGAGGAGAGGGTTAGTTGTGAAGAAGATGTAAGGTGATGTAACACCCGTGACCCCAAATGAAGAGATTTGGTTCCTCACTGCACCCATCCTCTTATAGCTTTTTCATGAACGTGATATTCTCACTATTGAAAATCTACTTTTCTGAAATAGTACTGTAGTACATGAGTTCTTTGACTAAGATATACTATGTTTTTCAAAAGTGGTGTGCTATGAACAGTTATTTTCACAAAAATGTCCTATTCAAACAGCCATTTTAATTTATGGACTAAATTGCCTCCTGACTAAATTTGCTCTTTCAAGATCACTTTTGTAGGATGGCTTTCTGCCTTCTAATCAAGTGTCGTTATAGAGTACCAAACAACTAAAACCTACACAACTAATTTTACTTATTCATTATTGAAAAGTTAAGTTGTCAAACGTTTTAATTTTAGCTTTGGTTAAGAAAAGTTAAGTTCTGCCTAGCATTTTTCTCCAAATCTAATCTTGAATTAAAACCTAGTTTGATACGTGTTGTATACTTGTATTTGTGGTATTTTGATACCTATTTTTGTGTGTGAATAAAAGAGGTAGTTAAGGTGTAGCTAGCTCACAAATTTCAGATCATGATATTGATTGGGTTTGCTGTTAGGATTATAATGTTATGTAGAGATGATCCTTGTCCCTTTACAAGTATTATCAATTTTGAGGTATAAGACTCGCCTAATTCTTAGGTGTAGATTAATGGAGTTTTGGAAAAAGACTACAAACACAATAAGATATCATGTACTAAACAAGAACCAACGGAAAAAGACTACAAACACAATAAGATATCATGTACTAAACAAGATCCAACGATGTCCCGTGACCCTGATAACCCCCTAATTCCGCCCCTCTGGAGTTCCATTTCTTCGATCTTTCCAAAGTTAATAAACCATGTACATGAATAAATACGTTTGATAATAATAAGATATCATGTACTCCAATCATTTCCCAATTCCTTTGGTCTCTATGGATCCTTTGGCGCATTCGCAATGAGTCCATGTTTAACTTAAAACGTCTAAACTAAATTCCCATTCTCAATGACATCAAGATATTCACTTATACATGGAATTCAAATAATTGTAGGAAAGCCTTGATTAATTGGATAGAGTGGCATTGTAATCCTTGTAATGCTTTGTTAAGCCTACAGCTCTTTGCTAGGGCTTTTATTAATAAAATGTCGTTCAATTTTTTTTCTCAATTCCTTTGCTACAACAACAATGATAACGATACATAATCCCGCATGAGTGGGGTATGAGGAAAGTATAATGTAGACAGATCATATCCTACCTTTGGTAAAAAAATTATATATCCATACACAATCCATTTAATAATATGGTATATATGATGTTATATATTACAATATTACCTATCATTACATCCATTTATGGCCAACATGAACGTACGTACAAGAAGGCCTTATTATGATATATGAACTTAGTTCATTAGTCACAAATAGAACACAACAAATCCAAAATATATCTATAAGTAGATTTTAGTTCACTTCACTTCTTTTAGTAAACCTGACCTTGAGACCATGCTTCATTTGAAGTATCATAGAATCTGCTGGAAGCACAGGATGCCCTTCCATGAGCTCAATGTGGTAACGGTATATCATCGTAGCTAACACTATCCTCAATTGATAGAAAGACGTGTCTTTATCCACACAAGTTCTTGGGCCATTATTAAATGTCGTGAACTTTCATATATGATCCCCCCGCGTCCACAGAGACAAAATGTAGGAAAATCCACCTCTCGAGCTTAAACTCCATGCAGTCTTCTCCCCATATTGATTTCATCGTTACCCTGGAATAAAAAGATAATGCAATTTTGGTGTGTTTATCTACTATGTGACCGCTTGGAAGGATATCTGGTTGTAATGGAGATTTGTGGTTACTTGGAACATGCAGGTGGAAAAAGCCTTAAGGATTCGCATAAAGATCCATGAAGGTATTTCAGTTTGCTTAACTCTTTCGCATTCCATCTTTCACCTACTTTGGTTTCCAAATGTGTGTAAAGCTCTTCTTAATTGAATCTTATCTTCTACAACCAGGTTTCGTGCAAGGTTATAAAAGAACCAAATTAGAGCGCCATTAAGAGTATCTCTTCCCACAGCCATAAAATTGACCAGGATGTTTCTAAAAAGTTTGTTAGGATCCCCAAAATTGGAATATCGATCTCTGATCTCTCTAAGAAGAGTTGGTAATACTAAGAACGATTTATCTAGTCCACAAGTCGATAAGTCATGGTGTTGTGCTCGTTTTGTTTTTCTGCTAACCACGCGTATATGAAATCATCGATAGTTTTCATAGCATCACTCAACTTCTTCTCATTTCCTATTGTTGAACTTATGTCAACAACCCGGAAGCGAACTATGCGGAATACCGAACTCGTAAAGTAAATCGACACACCCGTGCACACCCGAAACCCGACTAAAGAAGAACCCACACGTATGATCCAAACGGTTATGTTTATTGATCAAAGGAAAAGAATGAACGGTACAATAACCCCTCCCCCTCACCTCTTTATTATAGAGATGAGGGGGGAAGAAAACCGACTCTAGAACGAGTTGAACTTGGCTGCTATACAAAGGAGAAAACAAGATGAATGAATGAACCGGACTCTACAGATCATATGCCATATATATAGCATATGAACCGACCTATGCATTCCTATTTGACTGAAGTTACACTACGACCCCCTAGACTTAGTAATACTTGCTAATATGCATACTATATTACAACAATTTCCACATTAGTATCATATTAGCCATCTCCGATGCGCAACAGCTTCAACCAGTGCTGGAACCTCGGATAGGGGTGTGCCTTCATCCACACACTAGTAGCAATAACTGCTACTTACATTAGCTTAGCTCCTGACTCTATCGAGAGTCCCTTTAGCCAAATAGCCTCCTTTGCAGCCTCTGTAAGTGTCATATACGCCGCTTCAGTTGTTGACAAAGCCTCCATGTGCAGCATTATAGCTTCTGAGCTTCCGAGCTTCCTTTACATCCTTGTATCATAAACTCGTACCTTGTGATTGATCTACCCATGACAGTGATCGATCTACCCATAGCGTAGTCAAAATCCACAAAAACCTGTACGTCTGTCTGTAATCCATGATCGAACCTATCTACCATACCCACATCTACAAATGCTATGTCAGGTCTCGTGCAGACCATCTGATACTCCCGGCTTCCAACCACATATGTATATGACAACTTACCATTATTTTCCACATCACAGTCCCCTGATAGACTACCCTCCAACGACAGTATGAAGTGTCCCTCCAACAAAGTTTGTACCAACTTCCCGTTGTGAAACCTGGACTGTGACCCCCTCAGAGTATTACCACTCTTATCCCTAATGATCGCCAAACCAAGTATATTTCCTTTTGCTTTATCAAGCAAACCCTTGGTAACCCAGATCTCAGCCTTGCATCCGCAAGAAAAAACCATACCATCTATATAGAGAAATAGATGTATGAACACACCTGGTGTATACTCGCAGTAATAGTCATCGCTGTCGTCACTGCTTTTCCTGCAACCGTTGCTGAGCACATACACATCTGACCGAGTGTCCATATCTTCTTTCAATTCATTCTTCCACTTAGAAATCACCTCACAAGCAACTGTACCATTAAAAGTCAATGACTCATGTGTATATATCTTTCCCGCTACAGCAACTGCAAAAGCAGCCTCATTACTGTTTTCTCTATACCTGTATAGTTCCCATGCTAAGTGTTGCTCCCTATCACGTGCTAAATGATAGTCTATCAAATCCTGAGTTTGTACTTCCTATGAACCAGCTACCTGACCGACATTCCCGTGAGGTTCCACCTCAAATGTATGATCCCCAAGCGGTTCCACCTCAAACTCAACTCCCTGCAACACATGCACTGAACATGTACCTACACCAGAACCAATGAAAGTTTTCTAGTATTTCCCACTCTCATTGAAACCCATATTCCTGTAAAACACTCCCTTTGAAGTAACGTCATCTAACCTCCAAAGCCGATAACCCAGGAATATGCACTTGACCTTCACCGTTCAAGTATCCCTTGCTTAATACTAGCAAGCCAACCAAATAACCCCAACATATATATAAGTGTCTTGAATCCAATCGTTGATGATGGTGACCTATTCACTAGATATGTAGACTTGGTTGTATCCTCTGCCAAAAAAACCTTGGACAGACCAGACTGAATCAGAAAACAACATACCTTTGTCAAGAGTGTCACATTCGTCTTCTTAACCAACCCATTCTGCTGCTGTATCCCTGCAACACCCAAATGTTTGGCGACCCCACTCTTCATACATTGTTGTGTAGACCTCTGATTACAATAAAGAAGAAAATTACCTTTCTTGATCTTCCTTCCAGTCTGAAATTCTCCTAACTGCTTCCTACCCTTCATTGACTTCACGATCACTGCCTGACCGTCCAGGGTATATACGCAATTAGCCTTCCTTGTTCCTGATAAAACCACCAGTGAACCCTTTATAACCTTGATCTTTCCCGACTGCATCTTCACGGTAAAACCCTCTTTTTCAAGAGTACCTAGCGATATCAAGTTTCGTCTTAATTCCGGAACATACCCGACGTTGTCCAAAACCAAATTTGAACCATCCCTCATCTGTACTTGAACCTTACCCGTCCCCCGTATACGACATTCTCTACCATCACCCAGCAGTACATTACCACTGTCATACTCCTCAAAATCAAACAAGTAATCTCTCCTGTATGTCATATGGTATGAGCCCCCTGAATCCATGATCCAGTCTAATAGTTGTTCAACACTCATAGCCATCATAACATCAGCACTGTCATACCCATCAGTTCCAGAACCGGATACCTGATCTTCATTCCTGACAAAACCTTGAGATTTCTTCTGATTATACCTGGGACAATCCCTCTTCAAATGCTCCTGAGACTGACATATATAACACTTGAGTTTGCCGCTTCTTCTTTGTGACTTTGACCACCCACTACCTTTACCCTGCTGCATATCACTTTGATCAGACTTCCCCCTCACAAACAACCCTTAACCACCATCAACCTTTGCTCCCGTCATCTTCTGAAGTTCCCTAGAATGAAGTTTCGCGAGCACTTCTTCTAGCTTCAAAGTATCCCGACCACATAGCAAAGTATCCACGAAATTATCGTAAGACGATGGTAAAAATGTGAGTAATAATAATGCCTTATCCTCATCCGATATAGAAGCAACTATAGCCGCTAAGTCACCTACCAGCTTATGAAACTCATCAATATGTTCTGACTGACTCTTACCCGAATGCATATGAAAAGTATATAACTTCTTCTTCAAGTACAAACGATTAGCTAAAGACTTTGTCATGTATAAAGTCTCTAACTTTTTCCAAATCCCCGCCGCAGTCATCTCCTTGGTGATCTCCCGTAAGACCCGATCACTCAAACATAAGATCAATGCGATGTAAGCTTTTTTCTGAATGACGTTATCGTATGCCGCTAACGTAGTTACAAGTAACTCTTCCAATGCTGAAGCTAATCTTTGCTATTCTAGCAATGCTTTCATCCTTACCTGCCATAGCGCGAAGTCATTCTTCCCAACGAATTTCTCGATGTCAAACTTGGTCCCCGTCAGCTTTTTCCAAACCCTTTGTTTATTCTGATAACCTTGTGATATAAACCTCACAACACCGAACTAAACAAAGTATCCCGTGTGTAAAAACTTTGCTTTATCGATATAAATCTAAGAATAATAACAGCCCACTTAGAATCGATCAAAATAAGAAAAAAAAAATATATCCCTTCTTTAATCTATGATTTTCTTCATGTGCATGTAACAATTAAACACAAACTTTAATATCTCACATGCATGTTCCAATAAGGACAATCACATGCATGGGCATGTAACAAGAAAAGAAGAAAACCTTAAACACCCTTTAATTGTTGTATTCGTATTCTGGTATTTAAAACAAGCCGCCAAAAAAAAAAAAAACAAAAACGAACACCTTCTTCTTCTTCTTGCTTGAAACTCAAAACCTTGTCGATGTAAATAACCTTTGCAAACCGACTTTCGTAAACCCAAAAATCTTGCAAAATCTCGACAACCTTGAAGCTTCGAAAACCCGAACCCTCAAGAACCCTTGCAGCCGAACGATCGACCCCAACAAGAAAGCCCTTTACGAGATCGATCTCGCTTCCGCGTTTACGAACCAAAGCTCTAGATACCAATTGTTGAACTTATGTCAACAACCCGGAAGCGAACTATGCGGAATACCGAACTCGTAAAGTAAATCGACACACCCGTGCACACCCGAAACCCGACTAAAGAAGAAATGATGCGTGGGAATTGCACCAGGCTTTACCTCTCGAGGGATCTCGAGAAGCTTACAACCCCCACCAGGCAGTGTACTTGATCGTTGTAGTATAGTATAGTAACAAGTACCGGGGGATTGATTGTTCAACTCAGGAATAGTGTTGCTAGGATTAGAAAGCCTAAAAACTAGGTCTAGAGATGAGGGATGGTTCTTTTTGTATTTTTATATTTTTTATAAAAGCAATTAAAATCTCGGGTTTTGGAGGAGTGGGCGGAATTAGTTGCTAATCAACTAACCCAATAACTAAGATGCAATCAAAATAAAATAACAAAAATGAAAATAAAACTAATTAAACTAGTGGTGTGAACAATAATGGGAAAATTGTGTTTACTTAGATTTCATTACTCCCTAGATATCTTTTACAGGTTGATAGTTTGTTACAATTGCGTGGATGACGGGTTATATTCCTTAATACCATTCGTGGGGTGGCGTACGTACTTCCCCAACTCTATAAGCTCCTACTTCACTCCTATGTCGAGCCTGCAAGAAGCTCCTAACATGGGATCATTAGAATTCGCTCATGCATTAAATACAACCATAAAAACCTAGTACGCATTGGTTCATGTTTCTTAAGACGTTCAAGCAAGTTACCCTATGGAAGTCTGCCAGTTTTCTTAAGCCTAACATCGAAATCATTCATCCGTAACAACTATAAACAAGCAATCAACCCATAATCAACATCTAGGTTTCACTACATCTAAGCAAACATACAAGAGATCTAGCCTAGCATGTTAAAATCAAGACAATCGTAAGATATATTCAAACAACACATAGACATATTGAATGAATTGAAAGGATACTTATCTTAATTGAACATGAAGGTTTCAAAGGGTAAAAACCCTTGAAAGAACAGTAAAAATCGTGCTAGGGTTTCTCCAAGTTATTCCTCTAATTGTCCTCTCTTAATGAATGAAAATTGCAAAACTATATATAGATTTTCCATCGTGACGGCGTCAAGAGGAAATGTCTGACGCCGTCAACTCGCCGCCCATAGTAATATCGGATTGCCGAGATCCAGATCTGACGCCGTCAAGTGCAAAGTTACTCTGGGCCGTCACATGTAATGGGATCATGACGGCCTATGGTGACGCCGTCATGCCCTTAGTGTAAAACTCTCTGGACCGTCACGGACTCTATCCACTTCACCTCTTGTTTTACTCTTGACGCCGTCATGTAGAACCTTGTGACGCCGTCAGGTACTGTTCCCAGCAAGGAAAATTAAGACTTTGCTGTTTTCTTCACTTTTATGCTTCAAAAACGTCCAAAATGCTTCCTTTTCCAGAATTCACTCCAAAAGTACCTAAAATCACAAAAGGAACGATTTAGGGCAATATTTGATCAAATAAATTCAATTCCGGGCTTAAATGACCCCCTAAAAACGGATCATTTTTCGCCTCATCAAGAACCCACACGTATGATCCAAACGGTTATGTTTATTGATCAAAGGAAAAGATGAACGGTACAATAACCCCTCCCCCTCACCTCTTTATTATAGAGATGAAGGGGGAAGAAAACCAACTCTAGAAGGAGTTGAACTTGGCTGCTATACAAAGGAGAAAACAAGATGAATGAATGAATCGGACTCTATAGATCATATGCCATATATATAGCATGTGAACCGACCTATGCATTCCTATTTGACTGAAGTTACACTACGACCCCCTGACTTATTAATACTTGTTAATATGAATACTATATTACAACACCTATTCCAAGAAGTTGTTGCAATTTCCGAAGGATTTTACATGCCTATGCAAGATAGCTTCTTCCGCATGTGAGAAGGCCTTCACACATGCATGAAAGGTAAATCAGTAGACAAGGTTTCTAGATCGTTATCTAAGAGTATGTTGCATGTAGTGTCAAAATTGAACCTTTCAAATACTTCTTGCAAATCCACCTCTATGCCTTGTTAATTTAGAAAGGGACTCAAGTATAGGGGTGTTGAAAATCCCGACTTGACTCGGACCCGACCCGGACCCGAACCCGAACCCGAACCCGACTAAGGATATTCGGGTCGGGTTAATCGGGTTCAAAATCCAACTCGGGTCAATCGGGTCAACTTGATTAACCCGAATATGAAATAGGGCCGGGTATCGGGTTTAAAATATTTGGCTATTCGGGTTCGGGTCAACCCGACTAACCCGAGATAGTGTTTTTTTTTTTTTTTTTAATAATCTTCCCATATAAACTTTGCCTAAAGGTCCAAGTTAAATGATCCATGTAGTAGCTTGTAAAATTTGGTATTTGTTTCTATTAGTTATAAAGTGTAATTTTTTTAAACTTAACACCAAGTTTCTTTATGATAAAATAGGATGAGATGGAGAATTGTGCAAGAACATTGTGTTGTACTAATATTGACAAGCACCATACCTAAAGAAAGAAAATAATACACTTACATGAAATAAGAACCCAACAACACTTAAAGTACATGATCAGTAGCACCTCTTATATATCTACTCAAATGAAACCTATAACCTGGACTCTTCGTAAAAAGATTAGCAAAAGAAGCAAAGGCCTAGTTAATTGTATTTTTTTTATCCCTCAGATACTATATATGACCATATAACCACACTTACAGTAAAAAAAATTTGCATGACCTCCCATCTGGAATATAATAATTTAGTTGCATAAGATTTTAACTACTAAGATTAATAAATCAAATTCTGTGATTTTAAAAATGGCACAAACCCGAACCCGACTTGACCCGACCCAATTTGACCTGAACCTGACTAACCCAAGTTCAAATAGGGTCGGGTTCGGGTATATTATTTTTTGCCTCTACCCGACTTCGACCCGACCTGAATTGACTCGAACCCGACCAACCCGACCCGATTGACACCCCTACTCAAGTACAGGTAGAAGCCCTCTATGCCTTTTCCAGATAACTGTTTCCAAATTACAAACTTTTATACTCAGCTTATTTGCAAATCAAAAAAGCATACACCATTACTAAATGTGGTAGTTTGCAAATCATTTTTGGGTTAATGACTTGAAATTGTATCATACTTGCCACTTTTTATTATTGTGTTTAGTGAATTTTCTTTTTTCTTATTGTGTGTACTGAACTTTCAAATTTCGATTATTGTGTGTATTTTGTGACCATTTTACCCTTACTATTTTAAAATTTCAAAGAGTAAAATGGTCATTTTACATGGCTGAATAGTCACAAAATACACACAATAATCGAAATTTGAAAATTAAGTACACACAATAAGAAAAAAGAAAGTTCAGTACGTACACATAATAACAAAAAGTGATAAGTATGATACATTTTCAAGTCATTAACCCATCATTTTTTCCATATGTGTGGCCTAATGCACATTGCTCATATTTCCATATAGCTAGTGGACAGTCATACCCTTAACTCAATCACGCCATAGGAATGTAACCGGGGAGGCGATCACACAACCCAGAAGCCTCTTCATATGATTCTAAATATGTAGGAAAGATAAGATTTCATTTATACCAGAAGACGTGTCAAACTAATATAATGAATGATCAAAAATGTAAAACAGTTTCATTTAGATCAAAAGATATGTCAAATTAATGGATGACAAAAATGATTCTAAATATTTAGAAATTAAAAGATAACAGTTTCATTTATAACAATTCGGTCTAAAATCCATCGCATATGACCAGATTGGTTCTAAACTATTTCAAAAGAAACACTAGTTTAACCCTTATATATTGAAACCTCATGTATGATGTATTCATATCATTTCAAACGGTATTTTCATCAACTTTTTTGGCCGAAATTTTTATAAACAAATGATTGACACTCACGTACGTGTTCATGAAGTGCATGTGTATCCTGGAAAACTGTACGAAGTATGAACCACAAAAAACAAAGTTCTTAAAACATACATAAGATGTTATGCTTTCTAATTAATTTCACATTTCCTTCATATGTATATATGATGTCATACATGCATTCAAATTTCCAGGTAAACGAGGTCATATCCTTGTGAAAAGATAATATCATCTTTTAATACATGACCCATACTCCGCTTTAGTCAATCTCATCTTCAGACCATTCTTCAACTGAAGTACCATCAAATCTGTTGGAAGCACGGTACTAGCTCAATGTGACAGTAAATGATTGATGCTAACACTATTTTTATCTGATATAAAAACATCTCTTTACTGACGCCATTAAATATCTGAGACAAAAACATCTCTTTACTGACACTATTAGCCCTTCAATAACAGTAACACCATATCAATATCTATTGAAATTCAACACCATCTTACCTCACTAAGGCATTTCATCCAATACATGTTAGAAATCTCGTCCAATAAGGCTCACGAGAAGGCTCACGAGAACCACCATCAAATTTCCTAGCAATAAGGCACCTAACCTCCTCATAAGAGGTCTAGGGTTTAAACTGATACGATGATACATTGGTTACGCCATGTACATTTAAGTCAAAGACTCGTCCTCCCCGAGTAACCTCAACAGGGAAAACCTAATCAATTTTTTCCGAGTGAGGCTCGCTAGCTTTATGCACATCACGACTAGAAAGTATACTTTAGCAGCTCAAGCTCATTTAGCCTTGAATCATGTCAATTTCGCATTTTCGCATATTTTCAAGTCACTCTTAACTCGATTATACTCCTAGTCTAAACCTATAGTGTTTAAAATTCAAATCGTACACCGAAAAAACACACTAAATTACACACCTAAATTAATAACTTCACTAACACTACCACATTCGTATATACCACTACATTTTGGGTTATTTTATTACAAGGATTAGTTCTACATACCTTGTCTCTTCTTTCTCAAACTTCGCATCTAGCGACATGCATCTGTCTCTTCTACTTCTTGATCTTGTCACTAACATTCTATCTTGTAGGGTTTCAACTCCATTTTCTCACTTGACGTCCTCATCAAGGGGGAGCAATCGTCAAGTGGGAGTTTGTGCATTTTTAGGATCAAAATCCTGCCATACTTTCTCTTCGGCACTCTTTTTGTTTTGACAAAAAAGGGAGAAGAGAGTACAACTTTAAAACCTTTTTTAAAACTTAAAACATCTAATCTTTAAATTTTACTCACCATAATCTTATGTTTTGTCATCAACAAAAAAGGTGAGATTGTTAATACAATAAACCATAAAAACGTTTATTAATATTTATCGATCTCTTTAAGTTTTGTCGATAACAAACATAAGATTATGTAAAAGTATAAATCTAAACATTACACGTTTTATATTTACCATTTACATACAAATATACTTACTTTTATTAAAGGAAATGCATGAAAAAGAATTGGGTAATCCACAACCCAAAACCCATAACCCATGGAGCTTGATCCATAACCCATGACCCATTGCATGACATCATGCATGACTTCATAATGGGTAAAACCCATGACCCAAAGTCCATAACCCATGACCCAAGATGTCTTTGATATCATTCATGATATCACATAACCCATGGACCTTGACCCATAACCTAAAACCCGGAATTGTAACCCCAAGTCCGGACTAGTACTACCAGATAGCCGGATCCATGGGTTTGGTCTTGCCGGATCCCTTTGGGTAGGGATCCGCCGGATCAGGGTGAACATTGCTCAGAATTGCCTATAAATAGTGAGGCATTCCTCTCTTGTTTCTCACCCCACTTAGATATATCTTCTCTCTATATTCTAAGTTCTCTAACCTCATATATAAAGATCATTCTTGTAGCTTTCTTTCTCTTGTGTTCTCAAGGTTCTTCTTACAAGACGAGATCACGCTTTCTAGCATACAAGCCATTCTTCTCTTCAAGTTGCTCGGACTTCTCATCACCACTAGACCACTGAGTTGTCTCTTGTTGTTGATACTTCTTATTGTATTCTCAAAGTTGTTGTGTTAGTTGTGTTGGATTGGTCCGCCGTGTTAAGGACTCGGTATTTAGCTTTCTACCGAAAAAAGTGTAAGCTACGTTAAGGTTTCTTCTTCGGTTGAAGGAGCTTGTTGACATAGTGTTTACGAACTCTCGAGTTCGGTACTCGGGGAATGGAGTAGGGAAAGGAAGGTGTCCTTGTAGCCGAACCACTATAAAAAACCGTGCCTCGCTTCTATCCTTTTATCTCTTTACCTTTTTTTGGGTAAAGGGATTACCCCGGTAAAATATATATAATCACAAGAAATAATTAAGTACAATGGAATGTGGCCAAATACCACATTAACCTCAAGCAAAAGCTTGAATAACCACTAACACATTTGTGACATGCCACAAATGAGAAAATCTAACTAAATACAAAAACTAGAACAATATAGGGAAGAACCACTTCAACGAGCAAGTATCACCACCACCAACCCACATCCGTAATAGAGGAGTATAGCACGCCAACTGAGACTGAGACTGAGACTGAGACTGAGACTGAGACTGCCTCCTTAAAAAACCTTCCTAAGAAAAACCCAGTGGGAAAAACCTTGGAGAAGAAAAAAAGAGTACAACTCTCAATTGGCACTTCACCTGAAACAACTTGCATTATACATATCTCAACATTCAAAGGTTTCACATACTATCGATCTAAAAGTCTTACTAGTATAAACTAAATTTAAATTAGTAAAAACTATTCAACCCCCTTCTAGTTTTCTACATGTTTAATTTACAGTACATTAGAGTGTGACAATCTATTGTGGTATTCTCATGCTACGCATTCGCTAAACTAAAATGACCATAGTCTCTTGGGACGATCACTATTTACCACAAACCATATTACATTTGAACGAGTATACTTGCTCGTATGCGTTTTCTAAATAATCGTTAAAAAGGAGTTTACCACAAACCAACATACCCGATCTTGTGGGATTTTTTTTGAATTTTTTGAGAACTTTTTTTTAAAAAATTTATTTTTATTCTTTTTACGGATATTTGTCTTTTTATTTTAACTTTACCCTATATATATATATATATATATATACACACACACACACACATATGTGACGATTTTTTTTTTCACACGTGACAAAAAAAATTTCGTGAAAATTTCCAAATTTTTTTTCACATGTGACGAATTTTTTTTTTCACATGTGACGGAATTTTTTTTTCACATGTGACGAATTTTTTTTTCAAACATGACAAAAAAAATTTCCTGAAAAATTTTAAATTTTTTTTCACATGTGTCGAAATTTTTTTTCGCATGTGACGGAATTTTTTTTCACATGTGACAAAAAAAATTTTTACATGCGACGAATTTTTTTTCCACATGTGACGAATTTTTTTTTTCACACGTGACAAAAAAAATTTCGTGAAAATTTCCAAATTTTTTTTTCACATTTGAGAAAAAAAATTTTAGAAAAAAAAAATTCGGAAAAAAAAATTTCGAAAAAAAAATTTTCGGAAAAAAAATTCGGATTTTTTTTTTTCGGAAAAAAAAAATTTAGAAAAAAAAATTCGAAAAATTTTTGAAAAAAAAAATTCGAAAATTTTTTTTCGAAAAAAAAATTTTTTGAAAAATTTTTTTCGAAATTTTTATTTTTCGAATTTTTTTTGAAAATTTTCGAAATTTTTTTTAAAATTTTTCAAAAGTTTTTAAGAAATTTTCAAAAAGTTGATTAACTAGTATTAGCAATTAGATTAAAGTTAAAGAAGGATAAAATAAGTGGCTAGGATTGCTTCTCGCATTTTCTCAAAATTTAGGCTTCTCATTTGAACGCTTCACTATTTTTATTTTTCGAATTTTTTTTGAAAATTTTCAAAAATTTTTTTAAAATTTTTCAAATTTTTTTTAAGAAATTTTCAAAAAGTTGATTAACTAATATTAACAATTAGATTAAAGTTAAAGAAGGATAAAATAAGTGGCTAGGATTGCTTCTCGCATTCTCACAAAATTTAGGCTTCTCATTTGAACGCTTCACTATATATATATATATATATATATATATATATATATATATATATATATATATATATATATATATATATATAGACACACATTATGCACCGTTCATCACGCATCAGGTTTGTAAGACCTTCTAAGCAGTTTTACAATCCTCCTAGGCAGTGAACCTAACCGTTGTAGTGTAGTATAGACAAGACACGGGGGATTTATCGTTCTCTAGGCGAATAGTGTATGTGAAGGCTGAAGTGTATGTAGAGATAGGTTTAAAGGTGAGGGATGATTTTTTTATATTTTATGAAAAGCAAAGTAAAATCTCGGGGTTTGAAGAGTGGGTGTTTTAGCTACTAATTAACTAAAACTAATTAAACTAAATTAAACAAGAAAAGTAAAATGGTAACTCTTATGATAAGAAAGGGTGTTTGCTTAGATATCCTTACTCCCTAGTTATCTCTTATTAATTAGTCGGATTATCACGTCCTTGTTTTAATTGAAGTTCCTTTTTATTGGTCGTTGGGAGGTGCCGAATGCCCCAACTATATGAACGGATAAGTCTTCCCTAGAAACCTTAATGCCTATTAACTCTTCTAGGATCTACAAGCCGTAATTCACGCAATAAATACAACGAGAAAAACCAACTAGTGCACTCTAGGGTTGCCTTTTATAAGATGGATAAGCTATTACTTATAAGAGTTAAGCAGGTTTTCTTATTCTAACGTGAGGCAATCAGTTAAACAAGAGACGATAAATCAATAATCAATAACTAGGTTTCATTAGATCTAAGCAAACACTAATAAATCTAGCCTAGCATGTTAAAGTGAAGAGAATAAAGGCATACAATCAAATAACACATAGACATATTGAATGATTAAGAATGAATTACAATCTTCAATGAAACATGGATAAAAAGGCTGTAAGAAAGCCTTACAAATCCTGTAAATTTGTCTAGGGTTTCACCTTCCCAAGTCCTACTTCAAGAATGAGAAAAATAGGGAAAAATATATATAGAAAGACTTGTGATGGCGTCATGATGCATGGGAATTGCACCAGGCTTTACCTCTCAAGGGATCTCGAGAAGCTTACAACCCCCACCAGGCAGTGTACCTGATCGATGTAGTATAGTATAATGACAAGCACCGGGGGATTGATCGTTCAGCTAGGAATAGTGTCGCTAGGATTAGAAAACCTAAATAATAGTTCTAGAGATGAGGGATGATTCTTTTTGTATTTGTATATTTTTTATGAAAACAAGTAAAAATCTCGGGTTTTGAAGGATCTGGGCGGAATTAGTTGCTAGTCAACTAACCCAATACTAAGATGCAATCAAAATAAAATACTAAAAATGAAAATAAATCTAAAGTAAACTAAGGTTGTGAGCAATAAGTGGAGAAATGTGTTTACTTAGATTTCACTGCTCCCTAGATATCATTTACACGTTAATTACTTGTTATAGTTGCGTGGATGACGGATTGTATTCCTTAATACCATTCATGGGGTGGCGTACTTAACTCCCCAATCCTATGGGTGCCTACTTCACTCCTATGTCGAGCCGGCTAAGAAGCTCCTAACATGGGATCATTAGAATTTACTCATGCATTAAATACAACCAATAAAACCTAGTACACATCGGTTCATGTTTCCTAAGACGTTCAAGCATGTTACCATTTGGAGATCTGCCAGTTTTCTTAAGCCTAACATTGAAATCATTCATCCAATACAACCATAAACAAGTAATCAACACATAATCAACATCTAGGTTTCATTAGATCTAAGCAAACACAAGATAAATCTAGCCTAGCATGGTGGAATCAAGACAAGCACAAGATATAGACAACCAATACATAGACATATTGATTGGATTAAAAGAATACTTATCTCAATAACACATGTAAGGGTTCAAGGGTTGAAAACCCTTGAAAAAGCTGTAAAATATGTATATGGTTTGGCCTTAGGGTTTCTCCAAACTTGTTCCTTTTAATGAATGAAAATTAGAAAACTATATATAGAAAATAGAGGCTGACGGCGTCAAGAACAACCTTGTGACGCCGTCATCTCGCCGCCAAAATAATTCTCGGACTGCCTTGATCTACATCTGACGCCGTCATGTATTCCGTTTTTCCAGGCCGTCACACATTTAACTCTTGACGCTCTTCTTTGTGACGCCTTCATTTCTGTACTGGGTCGTCATGATCTTTACTCTTGACGTCGTCAACTTCTTACCCTTGACGCCGTCACACACTGTTCCCAGCTTGGAAAATTAAGTCTTTGGCGTTTTTTTCACTTTTATGCTCCAAAAACGTCCGAATTGCTTCCTTTTCCAGATTTCACTCCCAAAGTACCTAAAATCACAAAAGGAACGATTTAGGGCAATATTTGATCAAATAAATTCAATTCCGGGCTTAAATGACCCCCTAAAAGTGGTTCATTTTTCGCCTCATCATATACCCTTACACTTGAGATTTGCTTGTCCTCAAGCAAATGCGCTTTTATTCTAGTTAAAATACAAGTTAGGGGTCATTTAACACTAATATAAAAGTAATTACAACAAATAATCGTTCCACTAAAGACCAAAGACAAGCACGGAGGTCATATACTAGCACCTCACAAATAGTGTTTAGATACTCACATCTCTCGGGTGTAATAAAGTATAAATTACAATATGGAAACGGAAGATATCTCTCACTACCTGTCATAGCAAAATAGATTACCATAGGCTTGGGAAAGGATTAAACCTCCACCACATGGCGTAAGCACCTAGGATAAACTATCAAAGAGGTCTTTCAAAGGGTTGTAACGTTAGGTGTAGGGAAATGAAATACACGGTTTTGTTGGATATAGGCAGTCTTTACTGGTGGCGAGTTAACAATCTTGGTTAATTACATGTACAATATGGCGTTGCTAAGCCAAGACTAGACTCGACTTAAGCTAATAAATCAAAAATAACAAAAACATAAAACAAACATAGAATGAAACGGGATGGTAGTCCGTATGTTTTTTTTCTCTTTTCTTTTTCTATTTTTTTTTTCTTTTTCTTGATTTTTTCGATTTTTTTTTATTATTTTTATTTTTTTTTTATTTTTTGCATACACTCTTACCCTACCATCCAAAATAATACATCATAGGGAATGAATATTCCCCATACACTTGAATTTTTATATACTTTACAATAAACTAATCTAATGACTCGAATTAAGATAATCAAAACACTTGGAGTACTTTTAAGATTAACGTGCATATGGGGGTAATAAATGATTTTCTTCCCCATTACTCCATAAAATAAGTACTTTACCCATGAGTCCCAATCGTCCCAAAACAATATGTACAAGGATATGACTCGACTTAGCAACCATGTAATCAATTAGATAATTAACTTAGGGTTTAAACATATAACAATAATGCACTAAAGATGAGTGCATACACGGAAGGCTAAGGCGATTTGGTTGTACATTTGAGTGGGGTGTAATAAATTCTTCCTTTAAGTAAAATGCTTAAAGTTAGAAACGAAAAGATAGGCTCGGAGGGGTGTACTAGGGGTTTCGTGTACTAAAAATGAGTACAACGCTAAGGTGTGAGAAAAATTAATTGACTTAACTAGCCAAATAATATGACTTAAATGGTCAAGTAATTATGATACGGGTTTAACACAAGGGTGATCCTAATGCCTCTTATCATGTAGTAAATCCTACTACACGAATGTAGTCTCACTAGCGGTCTCGGGATGCATCACTAACGCAAGTTCTAGAATCTAAATGCTACTGGTACACTCATAAGCACTAATAGTGAATGCTTTTCCTATCAAATCTAAAGGCGAACCTCACATATTTGGGTGGAAAATTTTTCTAAATGATACGGTTTTGTGCTAGTCATACGATCTCCTATCTATGAGACGCTTGCTATGGCTAAAGTTTCACTCCTAAATGTTGTAAAAAATTTTAAATTTGGCGCTAAAATTGCACTAACAAGTATTTCTCATAGTTTTATTACACATCTACCATCAAACAAACAAACTCAAGCGAAAGTGTATTTGTAAGGTATCATCATTTTACCCTCCCCTTACACTTAGGATGAACATTGTCCCCAATGTTCAAGTAAAGAATGTAAAAGTGAAATAAGTAAAACGAATGAAATCAAATACTCCCCTGATTCGCTCGGTATGGATAATAAGGTGGCCAGGTTAGATCTTCCTCCAAGAAAATGAACAATCAAAGCTTTCCTTCCAGAAAAATAATCATCTTCTTGTCATACATAACCTGTAAATCCTGAGAAAACAAACAAAGCAACCTCGCATAAAATTGGCGGCAATCTACATAAGTTACTAAATCCTAGAAAACAAAGTAAGATATAATGCTTGTGGAATGAAGTTTGCAGATTTCCTGGAGATTATAAAACTTAATAATTCAGCAAAAACTTTAAAACTCCGTTAGAAAAACAAAACTGGTAAAATCTCCAGATTTTTACACGTGACGCCGTCAAGAGCAAGCTCATGACGCCGTCAGAAGTGACCTGCAGAAATTCTTATGTTAAGTTTCCGGAAAATTTCTGGAAAAACTTGGTCCTACTTCCTGGAAAATCCTGCAAAACTTCATTATGACTCAATACAAGCATTTGACTCTAACAAATACGAATATACATGTTCACTTAATATTGTGGAGAATCATGATCGGGTTGTTTCTTAAAAACATATTTGGGGTTTCTCCTTACACTTATCTTTTGCAAAAATACCTTTAGGTGGAGTTAAGACTAGGCCAAAACAACAAAGTAAAGTATTTCCACTTTTTAGTTTAGAAACATGATCTACCAACAATAAAAATAAAGCGTGCATACGGAAGCAAATAACAAACAAACAAAATAAAATCACACAAAGCATGGGTTGCCTCCCAAGAAGCGCTTTTCTTTATTTACGAGTCTTGTAGCTAGACTCAAGGCTATGGGTTACCGTGTGTCGCTTATGCTCACATAACCAAGCGTAAGCCATCTAATAGTCGCCTCATCTTTCTTATAATCATCTCCTAACTCTAAACATCCGCGATAGTATCTTTTATTTTTTTCATGAGTATATTTAAGCCCTTTTCTCTTATCATTCCCACTTAGCATTTCTATGGGCGGATACCTACTACACTTCTCCATGGAAAAATCCTTGAACCTAGGGTGTGTGCGGGGCATTTGGTAGACAAAATCTTCTTCCCCATCCGAGAATGTAATTAACCCTTCTATAATGTGGAAAACTAGAAGGGGGGGGGGGGGGTTGAATAGTTTTACGTCCTTTTAAATTTATTACCAAAATATTTTGTAGCTTATTAAAAACGTTCGATTCGATCTCAAGTGAATTCAAGTGACAACCAATATAAGCAATTCTAATCTAATAATAAAAGTATTGAAATGTAATGAAGAAAAGATAGAGTTAGAAAGATCAAACCACAACACGCGAATTTATAGTGGTTCGGCTACAAGGACACCTTCCTTGCCCTACTCCACTCCCCGAGTACCACACTCGAGAGTTTTCTTCACTATGTCAACAAACTCCTTATGGTGGAGAAACCTTACACACCTTGGCTTACATGAGTTAACGATACTAAGCTAAATGTCGAGTTCTAATCGTAGCTAGGACCAATCTCACAACTTCTTCACAACTTCACACCTTCTTCACACCTTCACAACTTCTTCAAGACTTCACACCTTGTCAACTTCACACCTTCTTCTAAGCACAACTAGATCACAACTACTAAACTAGATGGATGTAGTTTCTACAAACAACAAATTCACACAACACTTTTACAAAGATCTAACACTACTACAATATGAAACTAGCTAATCACAACACTACTACAATTAGATGGATGTAGAGGAGTGTTCTTCTTCTTGCACTTGAATGGATGAAGCTTTGGATCACTTGGAAACAAAGACTTATGAATTATATGATCAAAGGATTTTAGATCTAGAAATGGAGGTTGGATCAGAAAGTTTATAGTGCAAAAAGGTGAGAAAAATATGTGAAATGATCCAGTATTTATAGGGCCAGAAAACACTGTTCTGGAGCATGCCGGTCCCCTTAATGATTAAGGGGGCCGCCTAGTAAAATTAAGAGGGCCGCCCTCCTGAACGTTGGAAAAGTTTTTCTGGATAAAATTTGCCCTTTTTGGTTGGAAATTTGAAATCATATCTTTGTAGTTTAATATAGCATTACCAAAAATGATTTACAAATATATATAAAATGTTAATATTCTTTTATAAAAAGTTATGTCTTAAGACAAGGTTTCCTTTGATCATGTAATGCATAAGATGCTTACTTTATACATACCTTAAGTGATATTAGATGTAGAGGTAAATATTTGTTACCAAATACTTGTTTACGTCTTAATCTTGACTTAATTTCATTTGAGTTTTGTGATTATCAAAACATAGGTTTATTGAGAAATATTAATAACGTTTTTAGACATTATTTATATCAACAATCTCCCCCTTTTTGATGATTACAAAACTTAAACTCATTAACTCAAAAGTTAGTTTTTAAACACGTATTTTAGTGAGTTTATATTTACTTCTCCCCCTTTTTGTAGAATCAAAAAGGTTATGCCGACAATTTTCAAACGTGAAAATTTGACGGGAAGATATCTCCCCCTTGATGTGTACTCCCCCTCGTTTGGGGGCACCAAGAGAACGAGATATGTAATGCTTTGCTAAACAAAAATATTAGAAGCACAAGTATATTCATGCAAACATATATGAGGTGATAAGAAAGAAGATAAGCATGGTTGAAAGAAAGCATTCATGTTAAAGAAATGGTTGTGGCAAGACACACCATACAAGTAGCAATAAGGATTACAAGTAGAAAAGCTAGTACACAAATTAACAACTAGGAAAATACATCATCATGCAAAGAGTACATGGTCTTCATAGAGCTTGCAAGCAAAAGAGTGGTAGAGGCTTTATTTATTAAGCATATCAAATGCTTAATTTGGAGAGCATGATGGTGATGGTGGAGGAATGGATGAAAATTGTGGTGGAGGAATGATTGGAGAGGATGGTGGAGTTGGTGGTGGTGGTGGGTTGGTAAGCAAATGTTTAATATATGAAAACATATATTGAATTTCATCTCTAAGGCCAAAGATGACGGTGCGGTTGTGGATGCAACAAAGACAAGTATCCCCATGGGATTCAAGTAGCCTCCAAGGCACGGGATTGGCAAAGAATGGTGGTGTAATTGGTGGAGATGAGAGATGAGCATCAAGAGTTGTTATTGGTGAAAGTGAGATGGTAAGATGGGTGGAGATAGGTTCTTGTGTAGGAAGTGGTGATGATACTTGTGGTGACAAGTGTGAGTTGATGTAGTCATTGATTGATGAGGTTGAAGGTATGGAGGATGAGGAAGTTCCATGAGTGGAAGGTGTTTTAGATGGTGCATTGGGTGCACTTGGGGATGAGCATTTGGGTGGAGGGGATGGGGTTTTGTTGTCTTCATTTGTTAAGTCAATGAAGAGTTGTTTTGGGGGGATGACCACAAGCTTTTGTTTCTTGGAGGCTTTGGAGTGTGAGGTGCTTGGTGGAGTCATGATGATTTAGATGATGAATGATGAGATGAAGAATGGTGATTATGGAGGGAATTTATAGTATGGAAATGGTTGTTTTAGGTATGTATTTGAAATGGTTGAATGAGATTCTAAAATCAGTTGGGTTAAAATGGGAAATGGTAGCTGATACTAGAGAAAGGGTTCACAAGATGCAAAAGAAAATAGTGAACCCAGTTCCAGATGGCCGGTCCCCTTAATTGTATGCCGGCCCCCTTAATGATTAAGGGGACCGCCTAGGGAATTAAGGGGGCCGCCCATCTGGTGTTTTCCCAGACGACCAGAAACCCAAAATTTGCAGAAATTGGTGATTTTTCAAGTGTGTTTTTCCAGCAAGCTCTATTAGAAGTATATACTCTAGGAATGATGATATATAAACATATATATATAACCAAATTTTGCATGCAAATTAACATATTATAATCCACATTGAAAAGAAACATAGCATAACATTAATATAGTAGCTTGATAACAATTTAAAGTCTAAACATCATCCAAGAGATAAACAAGAAATAACACAAGTATTTTCGAATAAATTGGACAAATAACAAACCATACAAATGTCTAATAGAAACAAATAATAACAAGTAGCAATACATCGATATCTACTACTTCTTCTTCTTCCCAATCATCTTCCTAAACATCTTTCCATCGGATTTGAATCCTCCTCGAAGTTCTTCATGTATTTGCTGTTGACGGTTGATAATGGACGTTTGACGAGTGAAGAGAAGCTCATCGGTACGTTCATGAGGAAGAGGAACTTGATACTCGGTTTCGTCTATGTCGGAAAGATTTTCAACAAAGGTCGTGGGGGATGGAGTACTAGCATGTGAGGTGTTTTCCTCCTCACCATCATCATCCTCACGATGAGATGTAGAACCACGAGGCCTAGAGTACAAAGGAACACGAGATTTTCCTTTGTCACTTCGAGAACGATGAGTACGAACACGAGTAAGTTGGTTCAAAGTAGGAAGGATATGAACGTAGTAATCTCTTTGAAGATGAGGGTAATGTTCCATGACATAACGATAAAGTCGTGTAAGGAACATACCATAAGGAAGATTGGCATTTAGGGTGTTTTTGGCGGACATGATTCGATGAATAAAAAGATAAGCCAAATTGTATTGCTCTTCAGCAATTACACAATATAACATGTGGGCAATGCTCGCCGTGACATGATCACGGTGACCACCCGTACCAAACGCATTCTCGCGAATGAGTTCTTCCCACTTTTTCATATATTGGCTTAACTCTTTGAGGAGGATTTGATTTGCATGAATATCGACACTCTTCGACTTAATTACTCGACTAGTCGTACGACGTTCTAGTTCAAGCATTCGACGAATGTCTTCAGGACTAGGAATCTCAGAATAGTAGGGGCCATCCTGAGGACGATTTCTTTCAAGAGAGGAAAGATCCGATTCATTTGAGAAAATGGCTTGGCCGTTGAATGGGATTCTAAGAATTTGTCCAAATTGAGCAAGAGTAAGAGTGATGAATTGATTTTGAATCATGAAGGAAATGAGGAGATGACCGTAGGGATCGGTTTGCACCGTCACTTGGCTATAGAAGTCGAGGATAAAATGAGGAATGATTGGTTCGTTGATTTGGAAAAGACATTCAAAACGAATATTGGAGAACATTCGTTCGGTTTGATCAAATTCATAGAAAGATGGATCAACAATTCTTCCTTCGTGAATGTTTCTATTTTCAATAGGACGATAGAAACATGCAACTGAAGGAGACATGCCGGGAGTAGAAGAGACATTTGGAATGTATTGTTTGGTTTTGGAGACATCACCAACCGTGGTCTTGGGCATTTTCACCTAAACAATATAACAACAAAAATAAAATTAATATAGAAACAACTATCATGCATATGTTATATATATATATATATATATATATATATATATATATATATATATATATATATATATATATATATGCAATATTTGTGGAACGAAATTCTACTTCGACACAAAAAAAATATTCTATGAAGTAGTTTCACAATGTTCCTTGTATTTTTGATTTTAAACTCGTTTAGAATATATGACGTCAAAGAGTATGATATCATAATTCATTTCGAAGTGAGGCTAGATATATATTAGATTATATATCTTCCATTTCATAAGAGTTTGACACGACATAAGCTTGTTTAAAAGATTAAAATGCGAATTTTAGTTTTCAAAAATATCTTTTTCGAGATAAACCAAATGCTTCCTTAACTAGATAAAATTATCCTAAAACATCATTATATATATTGATTATATATCTTGATGACCTCTATTGATTCTAGTAGTATTAACAAATTTTATGAGCTAGTTTTAAGTTTCAAATAACCACATATGGTTATAGTTTGTTCATGAACCAAACGCCCATGTTGTCTTCATGAACCATTTTTATAACGAATTGAAAAGTATGTTTTGATTGTTTATAACATTAAAACAATGTAATGTAGTAAGTTTTCAATAGTTTTTAAGAGTTATATCAACAATGTGCCTTTTGAAAATAAAATTCAACAAGGGTTTATGGGCGATTAATGATTTTGACAAAATGATATGTTATACTAAATTTGAGTTGCAATACATCATCCTAATCCTATGGGAAGCATTTGGTAGTTCAATTCCTAGCTTCTATTTCACTAAAACTTGAATTAAAATAAATTTTAATAAAATGCCTAATTATTGATTAGACACCAAATTGAATGAAATGTGATGAAATGCATGTTGGAAAACTTACAAAAGATGTTGTTATATGTTTGGTTAACGTTTGCCCCTTGCGAAACAACCCCGGATTGGTGATATGGTGGAGGATTTTGATGGTTTTGGGTGTTTTGGTTCGTACTCAGCAGTGGTGGGGAAGAAATATATGAGTAAATGGAGTGTTTGGGAATGGAAATAAGGTGGAAAACGGATTTGAGAGTGTCAGATGGCCGGTCCCCTTAAACATTAAGGGGACCGCCCCCCGATAACAAGCCGGTCCCCTTAATCTTTAAGGGGGCCGCCCATTAAATTTTGGAATTTTCACGTAATCAGTTTCTGGAACCAATATATTTATACGTATATAATTAGATTTATAATATATCAAAAATACGTAAGTGTTTATTGGCACGATGATAAGATACTTAACAATTTTTAATTACCTTCTCGATAATTAAAATATGCCTTTGACAATTTTGGATAAAATGATCAAAGTGTTAAGTTGATGAGAGGTTTGAGGTGTGTTCGGGAATATGTGAATATGTGTATATATGTGTGTGTATATATATCTTTATATTATATATAACAGGAGGCGTTACACGTAGATAAATCAAGAAAACGCCACCTCATTGCCATGTAATTGTCATTAGCAGCCATGTCATCACATTCTGGCCATGTAAGCAACTTTTGTTGCCACCTAAGCATGCATTTAACAAGCTGTTCTTATAAAATTCGGAATAATTAGTTTAAAAAATAGTATAATGAGGTTCGAACCTGTGCCATTTACGTAGTATGCAAATGTCTCAACCAGTGGAGGCACTCCATAAGTTGTGAAAAAATTCCAAAACAAGATGTATATCTTATAATAATTCCTGATCTACAACAAAGTAAAAGAAAGTCCCTTATACGGAGTATTTTTTTTTTCCAAAACCCTAATATGCTCATTCATCATCTTTCTCACACACAATATTTTTTCCGAGAACCTTATTACACACACATGATATTTTTCACTTTTCTGATATTGTATTTTTTTTCCCAAAACCCTAATATCACACACACGACATTATGATCAACAAACTTTGTATGATTTAGAAAATACAACAAATCAGATATGTTGTCACAAAAGACATACTTACCAGCATGAATCAAGAATTTCATTAAAGGTTTGTGTTAGATAACTTTTATAAAATAATTTGTTTTGTAATTTTCCATTTGGTTTCTTGAATAAATTGGCTGTGTTTTACCATTTGACATATATTTTGTGTATGTTCAATGAATTAGGGTTTATGTGAAGTTTAATGTGGAACACCACATCACATGCTCCTTATACTATGATCAATATCTGATATATCTAAATCATGTTATAGCTATATATTATTTTGTGTAAATTGATTTATTATTCTATCCAGGCTTAGCTTTGTTGAGAAGGGAAAGCCTAATGCTTGAGGTTCAAGAGGAAACATTAGAGCCTAATGCCTAATAGGATAAGTAAACACAACTTCCTGTTCATAGGTGGATTGGGACATTTGTTGTTGAAGCGATTCAGGTGTTGAGAGTTTATTACGTCAAGGGTTTCTTTTACATCCTCTCTTATGGTCTTGTGATTTATGTTTCGAATATGTTGATTGGTTAGCAGATCGTCATATGGTCGTTTCAGTATCTCAGCTAAGAAAAAATATGCTTTTATGGGTCAAATGTTTAATTGTTGGTTTAATGATTTTTTAGGACACCTATGACCTTATGTTTGTGCTGAATCAATTATGGTCAGAGTTAAATTTTAGTTTTTATTTTCATGAAAGATTATTTTGCGTAATGAAATTTATGTCTTTTTTTTCCTCTTACTATTTAACAGATTAAAAAAGCACTAAGAGGAGTCAAGGTTGAAGTAACACATCGTGGAAATATGTGCAGGAAGTATAGCATATCTCGGTTAACATCTCAGGCAACAAGGTTGCTTAAGTAGGTAATAATAGCTTATTTTATGGATTTGTTTTTACCTTCATATAACAAGTATAAACAATAATTATTTTTTTCCTTTAAAACATCAGCTTTCCGGTGGATGAAGGAGGAACGATGAAATTTGTGGTTGAGTATTTCCGTAGGTACAACTTGCCAATGCTTTGGGCTGCAGTCAATGAACATAACCAAGCCAACGTAGGTACTATTGCATATGTTATAGTTTACACCATTATAATAAGATGCTGAAAAAAAGCTACTGAAAGAGGAAATGATTAAAAAGAATTATAAAGCGACGTGGGAACTGTTTTATCAGACGGATAATATTAACGGTTCTAACGAAACTGAGCCGCCTCAAAACAGATTTGATATTCAGTCTCAGGTATGATTTTGGTTCCTTGCGTCTGCGGTTTATTAGTTTTGTATTTTTGGTTTCCTTCTCCTGCCTTCTATGTGCATAATTGTTTTAGTTTTTTGCCTTATTTAATCTGACACACTTTTTCTTTGTGGTTGAATGGGTTGTTTAAGAATTTTTTCCCCTAATTGTCTTGCCAAAATCTTAATTTCCGTATCTATTTTGCTTTTACCTTAACGTCACCTGATTCTGACATATACCGGTGGTCATTTGCGTGGTGAAAGCAGGTGGGAGTTGAACTTACTGGTTTGAATAAAGAATTAGACGCCCGTCGTACGAGCTTGCACACGTAAGGTTCCAGCCTGTGCTGTTACCCTGTCACTACCACGGTTACGGGACAAAATATACGACATCCTTTCTTATTATTATAAGGTATTGTCTTGCCATTTCAGTCAGTCGTTCTTTTGGTCAGTTCACTCCTGAAGGTTGTCCAAATAAAAATTGCACATATATTCACAGCCGTAGTTATTATATCAGTGTATTTAAGAATTTTTTTGGCTACCATCAATGTGATTCATGGTTTGCAGATTTAGTTACTGCCAATGTTCTTACCACTGTATTTGAAAGCCGGTTCATTACTTTGTCAATGACATTTGTACATTATATGAAGGTTGTGTACCGGTAGTACTGGATTTTGAGACCAGAACCGTACGAAGGGATATCGCATTTGTTTCCAATGGTCAAATCCCAGATGCAAGTGCCATTACAATCACAAGAAAATGTTCCAACGGTACTCGCAAAAGGAGATTAGCGGGTATGTGAAGAGGTTGGCCAAAATACATCACACGAGCTTTATAATATTCTGTGAAAGTATTACTTTTGGAATGCTTTGTTCGCATACCCATTAATGGTTCTATATTTGCATATTTTCAGAGTCAAATGATTCCCTAAGTGTACATTCAACTGGTAATAACGAGACACGATGTGAAACTACGAGGGCACACAGATGTGAGTAACCAATCGTACCATTCTCTGTCATACCACTTCCTAGACTGCATTATCACTAATTTCTCAACTTTTTTGTAAATGTAGGTATGTCAGAACTAGAAATTTCAGTATCAACAATAAATGGTATGCATACGACAATACCACCAATCGTCACGCGAGATTCTGCAGCAGCAAATGTGGTGCCGGTACCTTACAATCTTACATGAAAATGGTTCGCTTTACCGATGATGAAACGTAGTTGTTTGTTATATATATAGCCCACTGCAATAGATCTTGTGTTACATTAGCATGTAGAAGTGTCCATGTTCTTTTTCATATTGATATGCAAGTTTTGAATAGGTAAACTAACTGTTTAACAGATTTATGAGAAACAAACTTGGAAACTTGATGCCTTTATTATTGTCAACCATCTTTTAGTCGAGTGTTTCTACAGTATATAGAGTTTGTTGAAATATGTGTTTTTAGTTTTATTTTGAGTTTTACTTACTTGAATGGCTTTATGTATAATCATGGATGCAACAGTAACTCTTTAATAAATTATTAAGCTAAGGCATCTAACACTTGATGTGTGCATCATTCACTATGACTTGGCAGTCCTTATCCAACAAATGCTTATGCTAGGAATTAGTATCCAATTAGCCTTTCATGTTATTTCCTGTTTGGATATTTATAGTCATACCAAAGTCTGTTTATATGTGATCATGTGCAAGATTTTACTTTTTTTTTCTTTTTACTTTTTTTTAGTAAAATAAATAAATCATTATGTAGCAGGTGTTAGGTAATATTCCATTTTAAGGGTCACACAATTTGTATTAATTCACTCTCATACGAGTCAAATTAAACAAATTAGCATAATAGAGAAATAAGTTATGTTCAGTGTTTGGTTATTTTTTCCGGATATGGTTTTTAATAGAAAGGCAACCATGTAAGTAAAACAGTCATGACTCTTTCGCTATTTGACAAAAGAAAAGAAGCCAAATGAGATTCTTTATTAGACCATATAAAAACAATAGTATGCATGATATTCGTTATATGCTGTTCGGAACCCAAAAATTTATCTAGAGGTGGAAAAATAGGCATATTAGGTAACTGTCAAACGGGTGAATTATGGTACGAGTCATTTTATTGTGAGTTTCCTTAATAATTTTATTATGTTGTGGATATTAATTTGATAAGAATCCTACACCAATTGAGTTTCCAATTTGTTTGTGTCTTTTTTTTATATGGACAGATATCTTGGCATTTGTTCATGTTTTGGGGGATGCACTTACAAAGCAGATTAAATAAAAAGAATACCTTTAAATAATTGGTAAGTTCATAGGATGAATTAGTGAAGAAAACAATTATCTTACTATTCATTTAGTGTTATTTTTTAAGAATATATATATATATCCATCTTCGGTGCATTTTTGTAGATTCTTAGTTGGTCTGCTGGGACGTCTGCAGAAAAACCTGGAAGGACCTCAGGTATCTATCACAGGCCCATCAAATAAGGTAAAACAAATACCCCACAAGAATTCAACTCTAATTAGATCATATTAAACAAGGCATATTAAAGGCGGACACTATGGGTGGGTAGGTCACAGTTTAGAACAAATCTGGTTATAACGAGCAGAAACAGGCTGGTCGTGACTCTCCTGCAATACACTTTTGGGAAAAATAGTAGTTTGTTAATTAGATCACAAAGACAATATTATTTCAATAATAATCCAGATCGTTGATTTAAGAAGCGAGCTGGGAGTTTTATCCATTGAAAATAGACTTTGGACCAATTCCAAACTTCAAACAAATTTGATATGTTTTCTTTTTATCCAAGGTTATTATTTGACCCATTTGTGATCCTTTTGATGAGATTCATTTGTTCTACATATTTTGGTCGGGGTTCAGATTTTACTTGATTCTACAGGTAGTTTGAAGCCAAGTTTCTCGATTAGCAGAGTGAGAAATGGGCTTGAAATTCCAGTAATATTTTAGGATTGGCTGAATGCCACCAAAAGTATTTAAGAAAAATGTGGCGAATTTATTGAAGTAGCTTAATATGGTATATAATAAGTTGATTGAGACTGACATGAGAACGAACATTCATGACTGTAGATATATTGCATGTGAATTGACCCATGTTTGCTTACCAATGTAGAATTATGACCTCGGTGTCCAACATCAATAAAGTTCTTTCTCTTTAAGGGACATGTATGCAAAAGAGGATGGTAAAAGTTTCAACTTTCAAGTAGTGTCACAACACAAAATCACAAGACGATTTGTTTCATTGGATGATAAAAAATGGTGTGCCAATCTTTAATATATTTGTAAGGTGTACTTGGGTTGTCTCGAAAATTTTTGGCTCTAGCTGTGGTAGCAGCACCAACTCTAGATTAAGACATCCAATGGCCGTCTTCCAACAACCAAAGTTTTTTTTAAGGATTCAAACTTCTGTTGTAACTAGGCAAATCCTTTATTTATTTATTTTTTAGACCTAGCTACTGCTGTCAAAAGAGTTCTAAACATTATCACAGGGTTTTGTAGCTACATTGAGCTCAATAAATTTGATTAATTACTATGTTTTGGACTTTGTTAGATGGGAGGCTTTATATTCGAGAAAATTAATGGCCCTTTATCTATGGGTGAGCTTAAGATTGACAACCGTAATTCAGCTGACTCCCCATCAGTAACTTTCAACTACTTCAAAGAACCCGAAGGTTTGATGAAATGCATTAAAGGGGTTGCAACCATTCGCAGAACAACCTGATATTGGTTTACGGAATATTGGCCAATTCGCATTAGCTCTTTCAACTGCCCAACTTATAGATAAGAAGGAACTCAATTATGCCATGAAAAGGTGTGGACATATGAATTTGGCTCGATAATATTCTTGCTATTTTCCCCCTTTGTAATTTGTAACAATATGTAATATGTGTTCTTGATTCACTTTAGATATGGTAGTAAGTTTATGGACGAGTATCAGGATATAATGACCAAAAAACTCAGCCTACCAAGGTATAATAAAGAGCTCATTGGTGAACTGTTGAACAACATCGCTGTCGACAAAGGTGATTACACAAATTTCTTCAAATTGCTCTTCAACATTAGGGATGAATCTGATGTTCTAGATGAAAAGTTACTGGTTTTTGCTCAAGTCTACCTTGTTGGATATTGGCAGAGAGCGTAAGGAGGCTTGGACCAGCAGGGTAAAACGTTATATATCCGAGGTAACATGACCCCTGAATTTAACATATATTAACATATAGGCTGGTTTTATAATCGAAATATGCACTTCATATTCTGTCACAAAAGCATACTACATGAGAAGCACGTAATTATTACAAATATATATGCCAATTTATGTTTCATTATATGGAATTCCGTAGCACTTGCATGTTAATATTCATGAGTTTCAATTGCCATATTTTATGTCCTTAACCTCTTTTAGTTGACTTTGGCTAAGGACCCTTGTGAGAAACACATATCACAGCTTCTAAATGTCACCACAATTACTTTTGTACAATGGCCTTCAATCTTAATAATTAGATCAAAATTTTACATATTATCCATTATTTTTGTAATGGATCAATAATATAAGTCTTTATGATGAGCTTTTTATGATATCCAGGTTTAATTTTATTGTTAGATCAGGTTTGAATATGTTTTAAGAATGCATTAAATATTGCGGTTCACCATTTAAATAACACGAGCTTGGTAAAAAATATATTGCAAGATGACACCATTAGCTACAAATTTGCATCTGCAAAGTAATAAAACAATAACAGTCAACTTCCACATAAAGTGTAAGCTACCGTATATGTCACTTTCTGGGCCAGTTTGAGATCGTTTCTTTATTGAACTCCTTTTTGTTCACATACAGTAATGGTAATCACAACAACAACTTACGGGGAGTGAGTGCTTCCTTTGCAGGTTCAGACAGTCAGGTTTTTAGTGGTGGAGTTGTTGGGTCGTTAGTCGTTGCAATTCCTATACGGGTCCGTCTATATGTAATCATTTTTTTAACTTTTGGTCAGTGCCAGGGGTAAAATGTTTTAACTGTTGCGTTTTTAGCATGCGGTACTCAGAAGCTTCATATCCTTTAGATTGGTTGGGATTAAAATGCAGCCTCACCCGAGGAATCTCCATTATTAATGCTAAAATTCTTAACAACATACATGAATACATTGATGCAAGGCTTTTTTTCCCTACTGTGTTTTCGTAAAACAACACGGGCTTGGTCAAAAATATATTGCAAGATGACACCATTAGCTGCAAATTTGCATCTGCAAAAATATTTTGATCAGGGAGTCGCATCTTATGGTCCCTCTTTTCTTTCTCTTATTTTGCTATCGAATGATGATGCTTTGCTCAAGGTGAATTAGCTATTCTGAATACCCAATAGAGAAACTGGTATGTATCATGCTATAAACTTACCACCAGAAGCCTATAACGTGTTACTTAGGGGGTGTTTCAATTAGCTTATTTTTTGTCTTTGGAAAAGCTCATAAGCTCTTTTTTAAGCTTATGTGGTTCTCAAGTAAAGGTTATCACATATAGAATCATCATCAGCTCAAGTTGATAAGCTGATAAGCCCAAAAAGTGGGCTTATGAGCTTTTCCCATTTCAAGTAAGTACATAGCTCTGGAAACTAAGGTAAATCTAAACACCCATTTAGTATGATATAATCAATTTGCAGGTTGCGGGATCATATCAACTTCCTCCAACACCAGCAAGGCATGCCCTTTTTATTGTATATCATAATACGGTTCCTTACATTGCTGAAAGAATCAGGTTCAATTCTCTTTTACTAATCTATGTGGTCTGTATTGTGCTATTGCTAATGTTGTGCTAAACATACTTAGGGGGTGTTTGGATTTATCTTCATTTTACTTATTTTGGTGTTTTAACTGTGAGTAATTCATTATTCTAAAGTGTTCTCTTTGTGTGTGTGTTTTATATAGGTCTACTTTTGGCTTTTTACCACGGTGAATTTCAAACTGTTAACAAGGTAGTAAACAACATAAGAAGCAACTTTAGACTGCTAAAAAAAAGGAAACACTTGATTGGATTAGGTAAAGATAATGAATAACATAGGAGCAGTTGCAGTGTCAGGCTCCTTTGGCACCCACTTCATTGAATAATCAAGATCTAGAACAAAGTCATATACGTCCATCGAATTCCCATAATTGGCATCGCCACAATCACTGTCACTACTAAATTAATGATCTTGGCTAAAAAATAACAGGTATGTATCTGATAAATATTTGATTGGCATGAGTAAATAAGATCTGTTTATATGTTGAACTTCCATATACTTTGCCAAAAAGAAATTTCACCATAAAAATGGTTTTTGTGGTGAAAACAAACGCCCTATCAAAGAGATTTTAAAATCATAGATTCATAGGTGCAGCCCATGTTTGCGTGTAACAAGTGAAGTCCGTTTTTTGTTTATGCTACTAGACACCAAGTTCAGTTTGTGATATTTTTTCTCAGTTGTGTTTGTCCCCTTATATATTTTCAATGGCTGTTTATTGGGAAGAAAAAGTATGTTATGTCATCAGCTAAAATAAAATTTTCTATGAACAATAGTATTTGGAGCATTACGTAGTTAGAGAAAAGCAGGTCTTTAATCACCAAGCAAAATATAAAGCAACAAGATCTATATGGAAAATAATAATTTATTTTGAGGCTTTATAGTAGATCTGTAAGGAGGATGAGGGAATTCTTTCGAGAGAAGATCCTCTCAAGTTGAGGATAACTTGATTGATCAAGTTACAATTATCAACTATTGGATCAAATCCAATGGTTCAAATCATCTCCTTTTCTTTTGATTTGAGCCATTGGATTTGATCCAGTGGTTTCATATTTGTCTAACTTGATCAATCAAGTTATCCTCAACTTGAGAGGAACCTTTCCCAATTCTTTATGCCATGTTTTAAAATCTTTTTTTTAGAAACTCGCATAATCACGGTTATGTTTGATTATTTAGCTCCATTCTACGTAAGACAATGCTATTGCAAGTTTAGCTTCACTAAAAAGTTAATGTTTTGTATTAGTTTTGAGTCTTAAATATATTTTGGTCTTTGTGAAGGTGGAAGGATGAGAAGACAATATTAAGAGTTCAAATAGGATCAAGACCACCAAGTTGTGAAAGAAGGTCGTTCATGTGGAAATTGTCAAGCAATACAAGTGCCTACAACACAACAAATCAAGAATGCAAAAAATGGGGTCAAGAGCCCAACAGTAGGATCATTAGGTGATTATAACTCAAACTACAAGCCTATGAGTTGAAAGTAGAAATGTGGAAGCTATATTTTTAACTCATGAATTATTATTATTATTTGTTAACTATAAAGATTATTATAACCTAATTAGTATATAGGATGTCTAACATTGGTTGTTCAAGATCATCTTCCAATATTTTTCTTTTGTTTCGCCTTTTTTCTTAAAGGTCTGATTTTGTACTACTTTTGAATCTTAATTCGCTTAATCTATAACTTTTTTTCTCTCATATTCGACAAATGTTTATTTCTTTTCGTTCTTAAGGCATTATAATTTATTTTCATTTACTTAATCTTTTCAACGATATTCGTAAGGCTCTCCACCCTTCATAAAGCTATTCAATATGTTAATGCATATGTTAACGCATTCAATATAAAAATTGGTACCTTTATATCTTATTTTTCGTTAACTTATTTATTTCAATGATATTCAAAAGTCTAGCCCGCCTATTGGGATGGCTCTTTTGATAGTATTTTGTTTAACCAATTTGATGTAATACATAACCCAAATTGACCATTTATAAAGGTTTATTATTGAAAACGTCCTTATATATGTTTACGACAAATGGCTCAAATTATATGTATAAAATAGATCAAGGGAACGAATCATTGCAAAACACATATTTTATGTGCTAAACTGCTAAAATGGTAAAGTTTAGTCCAAACAATATTGACTACTTTGCCACAATTTTTTTCAAATGTTTATATCTTATTTTTCGTTAACTTAAGTTTTTTTTAACGATATTCATATTGAATAAGGTATAACACTAACCATTTTTCCAAACACCTTTGAAGCCAACTACATTACTGCTCCGTTCAAGTATCAATAAACTTAGCTAAAAAAAAGTATAAATAAACTTTTCTATCACTGCTAAGAATATGATGTGGCATACGTTAGTTTAATTCCATGTGGTTTTCAAGTCATAACCACATGACCTTTCTGCCAAAAGCTTATTTTCACGCAACTCAATTTTCTTTTGAAAGCAAAATTTATAAAGGTATAAAGCAAATGGTTTAATTGGCAAATGTAGTAAACATGGTGTTGGGTCAAAGTGGGTTGGGTTAAACTGGAATTTACTAATTACTGGACAAGAAATGTAATGTTGTTTCGTTAACTTAAATTTTTTAAACAATATTTATAAGGCTTTCTCGCAAATCGAACGGCCTATGCTTCGAAATTTTGTTCTTGCGAACCACTTTGAAACTTTTTTTTTTCTCTCATATTCAATAATTGTTAATTTTTTTCATTCTTAATGCATTCAATAAAAATTTTGGTACGTATCTTATTTTTTTTGTTAAATTATTTTTTTCAACGATAATCATAAGTCTAGGGCGGGCCACAAAATAAAAGAGTAAGATTACAACTCCTGTATTTACACAAATATAAAAACATCTGCATAATCCTAAAAAAAAACAATAATAATAATAAAAATAAAACACCAATAACAATTAAAATGTATGTCAACCTCACCTTTCATCAAAATGTTTAACGTAAACTTACACCATCAAAATATTAATAAACCTCTCCGTCCGTAAATATGAAATAAATTTGCTAATACCATCGAAAGAATAAATATAAGTCATGTCTGTCACTTTATTAATACATAACTTATAATGTAAAAGATCACTGATATCCATACATGACTAATTTAAAATGTAAATTACAAGTCATGCCCGCCCATCGGGCGGGCTTAGAAACTAGTATATATAATATATATATATATATATATATATATATATATATATATAAGTATAAATGTGAGTGAATGATGAGTTGATGGATGAGGTTTGAAGGATGATAACGGAGATAGAGAATATTCGGCGAAAGGAGTTTGTTTCATCCATAGTGTTCACTTGCGAAGGCGTTCTTGCATGATAATAGTCCACTTGACTCATATCCCTTCATCATCATGAGTCTTCTAAAAGTGGACTTAATAGAATTACGCGAGGGGGAAGGAAAGGGTTCGATAACGAACAATTTCCTGGAGTTCTAGAAAGTCAACTAATGACGTATCTAGGTTATTGTGCAAGTGTATATATATATATATATATATATATATATATATATATATATATATATATATATATATATATGATCGAACAAATAGAGGAAAATAGCAATCTATATCTATGCAAACATCGTAATCAAACAAGGCATATTTATCTAAGCATGGCAATGAGTTGTGAAAGAACGGCGTACCCGGTGGTCTTCAAAAAATCTTCCAAATCATCAAGATGACATATAGACTTTGAAAAAGTCTACGTAGAGAAAAACTTCAAGATTGCCTCAAGGAATGTTCATCTAGCTATTCGGTCCCCATTGCCTCTTTGGTCCAAAGTTGTTTGGTCCAAACATGTTTAACATTTGACTAGGATGCATGAAAGGTGGTAGTATACCCCAAGGATTGTAGCTTTGTTGGTAGTTCCACATTTGATTACTATTGTTATTATAGTTTTGCCTATTTTGGTTTCTTCTTGGTTGAGGTGTTTTAGACCTAGGATGAGGATTATTTGGTTTTCTAGGTGGTGGAGTTTTAGATCTTGTCTTATGTTTAGAAGATCCTACTTGGTTTTTTAAAGACGATTTATAAAAGGCTTTTACTTCTTCATTGTTGGCAAGAGGTATTTTTCTATCATTAATGAGTATATACTTAGGATTAGATTTTAGAGGTTTTTGTTCATTAAGTTCATTTTCGAATTTGACATTTTTAATCTCGCTTGTTGAAGCTTCATTTGAATTAAATCCTAAACCGGTTTTATCTCCGGATACTCTTTGAATACTTATTATTTTACTAAGTGAGTGACTACTATTTTCAAATTTATCAAGTTTGCGAATTTCTTCCCTAAGTATTTTGTTTTCACTTTTAAGCTCTTGACATGATTTACATTCTTCAAAAATTTCTTTACCTTTTTCAAGTTGATGTATTTTAATTTTTAGTTCTAGTACTTCATTTTCCAATTGATTGTTTATGTATTTTAGTGACTTGTTTTTGGCAATTACTAGTTGTCCTAATTTGCATAGTCTATTAAATTCGTTATCTAGGTCTTTTTCATCTAACGATAAACTTTCATCACTAAAATATTCGGTTTCGGAACGTACCTCATTTGATGTATTCGCCATAAGACACTTCTCTTCTTTTGTCGTTTCTTTCTCATCTTCATCACTATCACTCCAAGCGCCTCCAACAAAAGCTCTTTGATTTTGATCTCTTGTCATCATTGGACATTTTCCAATGAGGTGATTTGGATCACCACACTTGAAACATTTCCTTTCAATCTTGTTGTTCTTGTCATCCTTACTCTTTTGAAATGTTTTCTTTTCATCATGCGGTTGTCTTACGAATCTTCCTCGCCTTTTGAAGAATTTCTTGAAATCTCTTACGGCCATGGCGTATTCTTCGTCATCATTTTCGGAAGATGAGCTATCTTCGATACTAGATTCCTTTCTAGCTTTCAAGGCGATTGACTTGCTTTGCTCTCGTTTTTCTTTGACCATTTCAGAATCCTTCTTAATAATAACTTCGTAAACTTTTAGATTTCCAATTAATTCATCAAATTGCAATGTTGACAAATTCTTTGATTCTTCAATAGCCGTCACTTTAGCTCGCCATTTTGGATGAAGAGCCCTAAGAAACTTCCTAACAAAATTCTTACTAGAAAAATTCTCATCAAGTGCTTTTAAACTTGTGATGATAGTGTTAAATCTAGCAAAAGCATTATCAATTGATTCCTCTTCCGGAATCGTGAATTGCTCATATTGTTGAACAAGTAGATCTATCTTATTATCTTTGACTTGACTATTACCTTGGTGAGTTATTAGTAAAGAGTTCCAAATTTCTTTTGCGGTTTCACACATAAAGATCCTTTCGTACTCTTTACGTGGTAGCGCATTATAAATAACCATTTTTGCTTCATTATTTTTAGCCAGTTTTCTTTTTAAATCATCATTTTGTTTTTCAATAGGTACGATTTCATCTTTCTTTGTTTCGGGGTTATTTTGAATAGGTAAAAAATCACCATTAGGAATAACATGCCAAAGATCTAGATCTTTTGACTTCACATAAGTTTCGAATCGATTTTTCCAATATAAAAATCCATCACTTTCAAATAGTGGTGGTCTTTGCATAGATTGCCCTTCTAAATATTTTTCAGATTCCATAGATCGTTACAAGTTTTAAAATACAATATATTTTAAAGATCTTGCTAGACGTGGCTCCTGATACTAATTGTGGAAAACTAGAAGGGGGGGGGGTTGAATAGTTTTACGTCCTTTTAAATTTATTACCAAAATATTTTGTAGCTTATTAAAAACTTTCGATTCGATCTCAAGTGAATTCAAGTGACAACCAATATAAGCAATTCTAATCTAATAATAAAAGTATTGAAATGTAATGAAGAAAAGATAGAGTTAGAAAGATCAAACCACAACACGCGAATTTATAGTGGTTCGGCTACAAGGACACCTTCCTTGTCCTACTCCACTCCCCGAGTACCACACTCGAGAGTTTTCTTCACTATGTCAACAAACTCCTTATGGTGGAGAAACCTTACACACCTTGGCTTACACGAGTTAACAACACTAAGCTAAATGTCGAGTTCTAATCGTAGCTAGAACCAATCTCACAACTTCTTCACAACTTCACACCTTCTTCACACCTTCACAACTTCTTCAAGACTTCACACCTTCTTCACACCTTGTCAACTTCACACCTTCTTCTAAGCACAACTAGATCACAACTACTAAACTACTTTACAACACACCTAGTTTCTACAAACAACAAATTCACACAACACTTTTACAAAGATCTAACACTACTACAATATGAAACTAGCTAATCACAACACTACTACAATTAGATGGATGTAGAGGAGTGTTCTTCTTCTTGCACTTGAATGGATGAAGCTTTGGATCACTTGGAAACAAAGACTTATGAATTATATGATCAAAGGATTTTAGATCTAGAAATGGAGGTTGGATCAGAAAGTTTATAGTGCAAAAAGGTGAGAAAAATATGTGAAATGATCCAGTATTTATAGGGCCAGAAAACACTGTTCTGGAGCGTGCCGGTCCCCTTAATTAGGGGGCGGTCCCCTTAATGATTAAGGGGGCCGCCTAGTAAAATTAAGGGGGCCGCCCTCCTGAACGTTGGAAAAGTTTTTCTGGATAAAATTTGCCCTTTTTGGTTGGAAATTTGAAATCATATCTTTGTAGTTTAATATAGCATTACCAAAAATGATTTACAAATATATATAAAATGTTAATATTATTTTATAAAAAGTTATGTCTTAAGACAAGGTTTCCTTTGATCATGTAATGCATAAGATGCTTAGTTTATGCATACCTTAAGTGATATTAGATGTAGAGGTAAATATTTGTTACCAAATACTTGTTTACGTCTTAATCTTGTCTTAATTTCATTTGAGTTTTGTGATTATCAAAACACAGGTTTATTGAGAAATATTAATAACGTTTTTAGACATTATTTATATCAACATATAAGTTTTTCATCGAGGTTGGTCAACCGTTTGAAAGGTCTTCCAAACACAACTGGGGTTAACTTACTATCAACAAATTCTCCTAGACTCTTCATAACCATGAACTCAACAAGATAAACCAAACTTCCTACAAACACATGCAATGGTATTGTCCTAGCAATAATATTTTTCCCTTTATATTCTAACTCATCTACCATGATTTTGTTATATTCATTACGCGAGATTATGTTCATTGGGAGAGATGAGTTAAGATAGGCGTTAAAGCTCCTAAATCCGATCTTACAAGGAAATTGCATGTTGAATGAACTGTCACTCTCAATCCTTGTTCTAGGGTCGACATACCTAAGAGGGTTCACTTCCTCTTCCATTCTATTCTCATTAATCACATCACCATCATCAAGATCCTCATCGGAGTCTGAATAGTAAAAAGGACTAGCCCTACGGTCATCATCATGATCAGACTCCTCTAACTCAGAACTATTGTCAAAGTGGTGGTTGGGCAAGAGGTTAGGTGGGTTCTCATTCTCCACTAAAGGGATTGGGGCGGGCATTTGGAAAATCCTACGACGAAAAACACGAATAACAGGAATCAAACGATCAATGTTATTGTTATCCATCGAAATAGTTTACGAACAAAGGAAACAAAGAAATAAGATAGACTAAAGAAAACCTAAAAATAAAAATAAAATCTTACTAGAAAGGAATCTAGCAAGTAGACCTAATAAAAAGAGATTCTAACCTAGACAATAACTATTCCCCGGCAACGGCGCCAAAAACTTGATGCGTGGGAATTGCACCAGGCTTTACCTCTCAAGGGATCTCGAGAAGCTTACAACCCCCACCAGGCAGTGTACCTGATCAATGTAGTATAGTATAATGACAAGCACCGGGGGATTGATCGTTCAGCTAGGAATAGTGTCGCTAGGATTAGAAAACCTAAATACTAGTTCTAGAGATGAGGGATGATTCTTTTTGTATTTTTATATTTTTTATGAAAACAAGTAAAAATCTCGGGTTTTGAAGGATCTGGGCGGAATTAGTTGCTAGTCAACTAACCCAATACTAAGATGCAATCAAAATAAAATACTAAAAATGAAAATAAATCTAAATTAAACTAAGGTTTTGAGCAATAAGTGGAGAAATGTGTTTACTTAGATTTCACTGCTCCCTAGATATCATTTACACGTTAATTACTTGTTATAGTTGCGTGGATGACGGATTGTATTCCTTAATACCATTCATGGGGTGGCGTACTTAACTCCCCAATCCTATGGGTGCCTACTTCACTCCTATGTCGAGCCGGCTAAGAAGCTCCTAACATGGGATCATTAGAATTTACTCATGCATTAAATACAACCAATAAAACCTAGTACACATCGGTTCATGTTTCCTAAGACATTCAAGCATGTTACCATTTGGAGATCTGCCAGTTTTCTTAAACCTAACATTGAAATCATTCATCCAATACAACCATAAACAAGTAATCAACACATAATCAACATCTAGGTTTCATTAGATCTAAGCAAACACAAGATAAATCTAGCCTAGCATGGTGGAATCAAGACAAGCACAAGATATAGACAACCAACACATAGACATATTGATTGAATTAAAAGAATACTTATCTCAATAACACATGTAAGGGTTCAAGGGCTGAAAACCCTTGAAAAAGCTGTAAAATACGTATATGGTTCGGCCTTAGGGTTTCTCCAAACTTGTTCCTTTTAATGAATGAAAATTAGAAAACTATATATAGAAAATAGAGGCTGACGGCGTCAAGAACAACCTTGTGACGCCGTCATCTCGCCGCCAAAATAATTCTCGGACTGCCTTGATCTACATCTGACGCCGTCATGTATTCTATTTTTCCAGGCCATCACACATTTAACTCTTGACGCTCTTTTTTGTGACGCCTTCATTTCTGTACTGGGTCGTCATGATCTTTACTCTTGACGCCGTCAACTTCTTACTCTTGACGCCGTCACACACTGTTCCCAACTTGGAAAATTAAGTCTTTGGCATTTTCTTCACTTTTATGCTCCAAAAACGTCCGAATTGCTTCCTTTTCCAGATTTCACTCCCAAAGTACCTAAAATCACAAAAGGAATGATTTAGGGCAATATTTGATCAAATAAATTCAATTCCGGGGTTAAATGACCCCTTAAAAGTGGTTCATTTTTCGCCTCATCACGTCACTTTCAAATTGTGATGCCGTCAGCTCGCCTCCAATTAGGGTTTTGTTCTTGATAAATCGCTGTCCCATTTGATCTCTGACGCCATCTGGTGTGTCTTGATGCCGTCTCTTTATAAAACTTCTGAGCCGTCACGTGTTAACTTTTCACTGAATCATGGTCTTCAAATACAAGTGACTCCGTCACTTGTTAATTGTGACGCCGTTAGGTCTCCTTTCTTTACAGATTCGCGACTTGGCCGGTTTTCTTCGTTACCCTCTAAACGGCGTCGTTTCCCATGGTAAATGTATAATAGAATAATGACTTTGGATTTCTCAACACTTAAAAGTGTAAACATTTTGTTTACAATTTTAAGTGTGAAAAATCTATTGTTTAACAATTTTTTTCACACTTATTACTTTAAGCAATTTTTACACATTATTAAGTATTAATAGATTTATAAAATTTTACACATATCTTAAAGGTGTGAAGAAAAAAATGTGTAGATTTGTATAAACTTATTGTTAAATTTATCGTTTACTGGTTCAAAAACTATCATAAGTGTCTATTATGAAAACATATACACATACAATGGCTAAAACTTTTGTCTTTTATGCACTCGTATACGAAATATGCTTATAAGTGTTAAGGGATGAACTTTATACTTTAATGTAGAATCAGGATCAAGCCCTTTTAGGACTAGTAACATTGAATTTGCACAACGGAATAAGAACAATAAGAACAATCAACATTACTAATAAGGTTTTCTTTATTAAATATAAAAACTACTATTACTACTACTACTAAACTACTACACGCTCTATGCATTTTCTAGACTCTCATTGGAGAGACTAGCTATTGAATGGATGATCCGTAACCTAGACGCCTTCCCTCTTTATATAAGGCTAACTAACTATTACAATTAGGTCCTCATTGTTTCTTCTTTCTTCATTTCTTCTTGTGGGTTTTGTAATCTTCAAATCTGTATTCCCAACAATCTTCCCCTATTTGATATTACAAAACAATCTGCATGAAGAAACAATGCTAAAACATGTCATCACAAATAATAAGCTGCACATCATAACTCTTCTTCCCCTTTTTGTAATCATCCAATAGGGGTCTTGTGCATCTTCGTAAATGCTTCCCCTCAAGTGATGCATGTAGATGGATAAGTATTTTTGAACAGTAAGCTTTCCCTTAAAAATATACTAACCATCTCATGAACCTCGGACTTTAATTGACTTAAACGTCGTCCAAGATTCAAGGGCGTCTTCGGACCTAGAATCAAACATCAACCAGCAGAAACAAAATAATAACTTTTTTTATTACTGGTGTATGCGTATTCATACACCTTTTCTTTACCAAATACCGGACCAAAACGATCAAAAACTAACCAATTATGCCAAATATGTTATGTTTTTACGTTTGTGATTGTGCAGGTATGAATATTGAGAATATGGACAAAACCATGCCAAAATCAACAATACGAGCACGAGATTTTGGAAAGAGTATCGAGAACCGAAGCTGAGAGAAAATTACCAAAGTGGATCACTTTTATGTTCAACTTGTCATAAATAGCCCTTGGAAGATATTATTGGAAGTTGGCAGCTTGAGTCCTTGCATTTTCAGTTTATTACACAAAAGGTCCTTGTGGTTATCTAAGCTTATACAAAAACAGATTTTATACTACTCTTAACCATTGGTCCAAGTCCAAAACAAAGTTAAACCCAAATCACTACCCAAAAGCCCAAATCCGTTAACTCCAGTCCATTCTTTGGTCAAATTTATAATTACCTTTGGTCAATAAAAACACAAATCAAAAGTAAAATACTAACTTTCCCTTTCCCCAATTATTACTCGTACATCCCCAACCTCCCATTCCACATGAACCCTAGTTTTACCTTTACATCAATTACCCATCTCCACATTAATTCCCAATAATTAACCTTTCTAGAAGGTCTTCCCACGTGATCAGAACATGGCTGAGATATTATTAGCTAATAAGGAGGCCAACGTGGACAAAAGGGAGCTTGGGATTGGCTAAGCCACATCAATTCAATCATTGGTTACCTCTTCTAGAAGTGCTGACAATGAAAGAGAGTGTGAGATGTGAGGGATCGCCAGCATGGACTATTGGAGCTCATTGATTGGCTGTTACACATCATCAAAGTTAATCTAAGGGTCACAATTGATTGATGATTGATGGGATTGAATCAAGGGATGTGATTGATTCTTCTGGACGTTTCTGATGAAGACCTTATCCACTCCTCAGCTAGCTATAAATACCACTCCTCACTCACGAATTGAAGGCATTAGGAGTAGGTGTAATTTAGGTTAGCTTAGTTTAGAATTTTAGCAGCTTTATGTTTAGCTTAATATAGCTTAATTCCAGCTTTTGATTCCTGTTTTCAAATATTGTAATCAATTTTCTAGGTTTAATGCAAATTTCAATTCTCTTTTAAGTTTGTTTGGTTTAATCCATTTAAAGTTTTCAGTAACTAGCTAAATGGTTTCATAAGCTGTTATTATGTCATTAGCTCAGATAAGCTTCTCTATAGCTTTTTCTGAGTGATTCAGCCTGTAGGTTGTGCTTATTGTTCTCAATCCAGTTTTGATATAAGGTTAGTTTAGACTGATTTCAATTTAGTTTATCAATGCTTATTGCTTATCTCAGCTGCTTATCAGTTTTTACTTATTGCTTGTTAGAACCTATTACAGTTAGTCAATATCTGTTTACCGACTTCTCAGTTTTAAAATTCTTCTTCAAAGTGCTTTAAGGTAGTGTTTGGGATAATTGATTTTTGTAAGTAAAACTTAGGATAGGTCAGAAGTTTTTATTCGTTTAGTTCTATTATATTTTTGGTAGTAGTTTAAGTTGATTTCATTTAGATTTTAGTAGAATCCTATGTTTTGCATCATCTAGTGGAATTTGAGGTTCAGTAGCAGCATAACTGATGAGGCGAAAAATGATCCATTTTTAGGGGGTCATTTAAGCCCGAATCCGAATTTATTTGATCAAATATTGCCCTAAATCATTCCTTTTGTGATTTTAGGTACTTGGAGAGTGAATTCTGGAAAAGAAGCCATTTTGGACGTTTTTGGAGCATAAAAGTGAAGAAAACGGCAAAGTCTCAATTTTCTATGCTGGGAACAGTACATGAAGGCGTCAAGAGTTGTTCTTGACGGCGTCAAAGTCCCAAGAATAAAATACCGTAGTTGATGACGGCGTCACATAGGGCGTCAGAAGTAGATCAAGGCCGTCCGAGGAAGTATTTGGCGGCGAGATGACGGCGTCACACCCTTGCTCTTGACGCCGTCACCCCGATTTTCCTATATATAGTTTTCTAGTTTTTCACATTAAAAGAGAGAAGTTTTGGAGAAACCCTAAAGACGATTTTGGTGCAACTTTTACAGGTTTTTCAAGGGTTCCAAACCCTTGATACCTTGCATTGTAATTGAGATAAGTGTTCTTCTAATCCAATCAATATGTCTATGTGTTGGTTGTCTATATCTTGTTCTTGTCTCAATTCCATTATGCTAGGCTAGATCTCTTTTGTGTTTGCTTAGATCTAATGAAACCTAGATATTGATTATGTGTTGATTACTTGTTTATTCTTGTCTTGGATGAATGATTTTATATGTTAGGCTTAAGAAAACTGGCAGATCTCCAAATGGTAACATGCTTGAACGTCTTAAGAAACATGAACCGAGGCGTACTAGGTCTTTATTGGTTGTATTTAATGCATGAGCCACTGTTTACAATCCCTATAGTTGTGCTGGGTCATGGTGTAGGAGGAGATAAGAGCTCATAGAATTGGGGAGTTATGTATGCCACCCCATGAATGGTATTAAGGAATACAATCCGTCATCCATGCAATTATAACAAGTAATTAACGTGTAAAAGATAACTAGGGAGTAGTGAAGTCTAAGTAAACACATTTTCTCCAATTACTGCTCACAACCTTAGTATAAATTTGTTAATTTCATTTTCTGTATTTTATTTTGATTGCATCTTAGTTTTGGGTTAGTTGAATAGCAACTAATTCCGCCCGCTCTTCCAAAACCCGAGATTTTACTTGCTTTCTAAAAACTATAAAAATACAAAAATAATCATCCCTCACCTTTAGAACTAGTAATTAGGTTTTCTAATCCTAGCGACACCATTCCTAAGCTGAACGATCAATCCCTCGGTACTTGTCACTATACTATACTACAACGATCAGGTACACTGCCTGGTGGGGGTTGTAAGCTTCTCGAGATCCCTCGAGAGGTAAAGCCTGTTGCGATTCCCACGCATCAAGTTTTTGGCGCCGCAGCCCGGGGAATAGTTATTGTTTAGGTTGAATTTGGTTTTTATTAGGTCTACTCATTAGATTCCTATCAAGTGAGATTTTTTCTTTTTACTTTGTAACTTTCTCGTAGTCTATCTTTTCTTTGTGATTTTGTATGTAATTTGCTTCAAATGGACACTTCTCTTAGACTTCTAAGATTGCAAGATATGGTTGAGTGGCTAGAACACCAAGAAGTGCAAAATACCTCATTTAGAGACACCTATGAATCATATGAGCCTTCACCTAGGATAGATTCTTATGAACAACCTCCATGTTTAGGATCTCATTTTAGTGAGGCTAATAGAAAAAGCGACCTAGTTTGCCAAGGAATTATGGATAGAGCCGTATCAATAAACCATAAGTTGGATGAAGCACTAGGTTTGTTATTATCACTACCTAAGGATATAGGTGATCATGACACGTGGAATGATGAGGTAAGTAACATAAGCCCACAAAATACTCAACCATCATTTGAGACACACACACCGCCCGTGACTTACCCGGAAGAAGTAGAAGAAACTTTAGGAATTCCAATGGAGGTAGAACCCTTGGACCAGGCACCACTTAAGGATATAGGTTTGAACACTTGTAGTGATAACCTTACTCCTAGTTCTAGGGAATTTCCTAGTGTTGATAAACCGGAACCTCAATATTTACACACCTTTCCATCCTTAGATATATTTCTAGGAGACAAAAGAGGAACCGATCCACCCATCAACCAATATTATCCGGGTAGTTTTAGGATGAAGGAAGCCATTCAGTCACCCCCTTCACCTCACGTGGCATATTCACACCCTAAGGGTGTGTATCGCTACTTTCACCCACACTTAATCCTAAGTGTAGGGAGAACCTCCCCTATTTCCATTAAATAAGGGTAGAGTCAGGCTCGTGACTCGAACAAAAACAAGCGCTTCTTGGGAGGCAACCCATGTTTTGTGTGTTTTTATTTGTTTGTTTGTTTGTTTGATTTTATTTGTTTCCGTATGCATGTTCTATTTTTATTGTTTGTGGCTCATGTTTCAAAGTAAATTGTGAAAATGCTTTATTTTGTTTTTAACTTCGTCTTAATTGCATATAAAAGTATTTTTGCAAAAGATAAGTGTAAGGGGAAACCCCAAATATGTTTTTAAGAAACAACCCAATCATGATTCTCCACAATATTAAATGAACATGTATATTCGTATTTGTTAGAGTCAAATGCTTGTATTGAGTCATAATGAAGTTTTGCAAGATTTTTCAGGAAGTAGGACCAAGTTTTTCCAGAAATTTTCCGGAAACTTAACATAAGAATTTCTGCAGGTCCATTCTGACGGCGTCAGGGGTTTACTCTTGACGGCGTCAGGAGTTAAAATCTGGAAATTTTACCGGTTTTGTTTTTCTAACGGAGTCTTATGGTTTTTGTGAATTATTAAGTTTTATAATCTCCAGGAAATCTTCAAACTTCATTCCACAAGCATTATATCTTACTTTGTTTTCTAGGATTTAGTAACTTATATAGGATGCCGCCGATTTTACGCGAGGTTGTCTTGTCTATTTTTGTCAGGATTTACAGGTTATGTTCGACAAGGAGATGATTTATATTCTGGAAGGGAAGCTTTGATTGTTTCATTTTCTTGGAGGAAGATTTAACCTGGCCACCTATAATCCATACCGAGCGAATCAGGGGAGTATTTGATTTCATTCTCTTTACTTTTTCACTTTTACATTCTTTACTTGAACATTGGGGACAATATTCATCTTAAGTGTAAGGGGAGGGTAAAAAGATGATACCTTACATATGCACTTTCGCTTGAGTTTGTTTTGTTTGATAGTAGATGTGTAATAAAACTATGAGAAATACTTGTTAGTGCAATTTTAGCGCCAAATTTAAAATTTTTTACAACATTTAGGAGTGAAACTTTAGCCATAGCAAGCGTCTCATGGATAGGAGGTTGTATGACTAGCACATAACCGTATATTCAGAAAAATTTTCCACCCAAAAATGTGAGGTTCGCCTTTAGATTTGATAGGAAAAGCATTTATTATTAGTGCTTATGAGTGTACCGGTAGCATTTAGATTCTAGAACTTGCGTTAGTGATGCATCCCGAGACCGCTAGTGAGACTACATTCGTGTAGAAGGATTTACTACATGATAAGAGGCATTAGGATCACCCCTGTGTTAAACCCGTATTATAATTACTTGACCATTTAAGTCATATTACTTGGCTAGTTAAGTCAACTAATTTTTCCCACACCCTTAGCGTTGTACTCATTTTTAGTACACGATACCCCTAGTACACCCCTCCGAGCCTATCTTTTCGTTTCTAACTTTAAGCATCTTACTTAAAGGAAGAATTTGTTACACTCCACATAAATGTACAACCAAATCGCCTTAGCCTTCCGTGTATGCGCTCATTTTTAGTGCATTATTGTTATTTGTTAAACCCTAAGTTAACTTTCTAATTGATTACATGGTTGCTAAGTCGAGTCATATCCTTGTACATATTGTTTTGGGACGATTGGGACTCATGGGTAAGTACTTATTTTATGGAGTAATGGGGAAGAACATAATATTATTACCCCCATATGTACGTTAATCTTAAAAGTGCTCCAAGTGTTTTGATTTTCTTAATTCGAGTCATGAGATTAGTTTAATGTAAAGTATGTAAAGATTCAAGTGTAAGGGGAATGTTCATACCCCTATGATGTATTATTTTGGATGGTAGGGTAAGAGTGTATGAAAAAAAAAAAAATAGAAAAAGAAAAAAAAAATATAGAAAAGAAAAAAAAAAAGAGAAAAAACATACGGACTACCATCCCGTTTCATTCTATGTTCATTTTATGTTTTAGTTATTTTTCATTTGTTAGCTTAAGTTGAGTCTAGTCTTGGCTTAGCAACGCCATCTTGTACATGTAATTAACCAAGATTGTTAACTCGCCACCAGTAAAACATCCTTTATCCAACAAAACCGTGTAATTCATATCCCTATACCTAACGTTACAACCCTTTAAAAGGCCTCTTTGATAGTTTATCCTAGGTGCTTACGCCATGTGGTGGAGGTTTGATCCTTTCCCAAGCCTATGGTATTCTATTTTGCTATGACAGGTAGTGAGAGATATCTTCCATTTCCATAATGTTATATTACTTTATTACACCCGAGAGATGTGAGTATCTAAACACTATTTGTGAGGTGCTTGTGTATGACCTCCGTGCTTGTCTATTGGTCTTTAGTGGAACGATTATTTGTTGTAATTACTTTTATATTAGTGTTAAATGACCCCTAACTTGTCTTTTGAGTAGAATAAAAGCGCATTTGATTGAGGACAAGCAAATCTCAAGTGTAAGGGTATATGATGAGGCGAAAAATGATCCGTTTTTAGGGGGTCATTTAAGCCCGAATCCGAATTTATTTGATCAAATATTGCCCTAAATCGTTCCTTTTGTGATTTTAGGTACTTGGAGAGTGAATTCTGGAAAAGAAGCCATTTTGGACGTTTTTGGAGCATAAAAGTGAAGAAAACGGCAAAGTCTCAATTTTCTATGCTGGGAACAGTACATGAAGGCGTCAAGAGTTGTTCTTGACGGCGTCAAAGTCCCAAGAATAAAATACCGTAGTTGATGACGGCGTCACATAGGGCGTCAGAAGTAGATCAAGGCCGTCCGAGGAAGTATTTGGCGGCGAGATGATGGCGTCATACCCTTGCTCTTGACGCCGTCACCCCGATTTTCCTATATATAGTTTTCTAGTTTTTCACATTAAAAGAGAGAAGTTTTGGAGAAACCCTAAAGACGATTTTGGTGCAACTGTTACAGGTTTTTCAAGGGTTCCAAACCCTTGATACCTTGCATTGTAATTGAGATAAGTGTTCTTCTAATTCAATCAATATGTCTATGTGTTGGTTGTCTATATCTTGTTCTTGTCTCAATTCCATTATGCTAGGCTAGATCTCTTTTGTGTTTGCTTAGATCTAATGAAACCTAGATATTGATTATGTGTTGATTACTTGTTTATTCTTGTCTTGGATGAATGATTTTATATGTTAGGCTTAAGAAAACTGGCAGATCTCCAAATGGTAACATGCTTGAACGTCTTAAGAAACATGAACCGAGGCGTACTAGGTCTTTATTGGTTGTATTTAATGCATGAGCCACTGTTTACAATCCCTATAGTTGTGCTGGGTCATGGTGTAGGAGGAGATAAGAGCTCATAGAATTGGGGAGTTATGTATGCCACCCCATGAATGGTATTAAGGAATACAATCCGTCATCCATGCAATTATAACAAGTAATTAACGTGTAAAAGATATCTAGGGAGTAGTGAAGTCTAAGTAAACACATTTTCTCCAATTACTGCTCACAACCTTAGTATAAATTAGTTTAATTTCATTTTCTGTATTTTATTTTGATTGCATCTTAGTTTTGGGTTAGTTGAATAGCAACTAATTCCGCCCGCTCTTCCAAAACCCGAGATTTTACTTGCTTTCTAAAAAATATAAAAATACAAAAATAATCATCCCTCACCTTTAGAACTAGTAATTTGGTTTTCTAATCCTAGCGACACTATTCCTAAGCTGAACGATCAATCCCCCGGTACTTGTCACTATACTATACTACAACGATCAGGTACACTGCCTGGTGGGGGTTGTAAGCTTCTCGAGATCCCTCGAGAGGTAAAGCCTGTTGCGATTCCCACGCATCAATAACATTGTAGGATTGAATTTAGTTTAAGTTCTTTGTTCAAATTAAGTGCATATCAGTTAGATATTATAATTGAATTGTCACTTTTGAATTGCATTCACTTATGTTCAAATTTCTTTTCACATTATGCATCAGTTAAACCAAATCAGTTTTCAAAAGGAATTCAAATTAGATCATTTTTAGTCATCAATAGTATTTGAAAATTCATAAAAGTTTTTTTTCTAGTTAATAATTTGTAGCTTGTCTACACATTTCATCAGTATTTTCGTTCTTAACTCTTAGTTTATTTGGTCATTTCGTAGTTTAAACATCGCCTCAGTAGGCTGCATACTCCCTGCTGCATCAGCTCTTATTTGACTAAATAGCTACTTCGCTATTGTAGCTTATTATGTGATATTTAGTTCTTTGTATGAGCTTTTAGGTTTTCACTTTTGTAGGTTGGATTTTAGAATTAAAGTTGGTACACCAGGTTGTAGTAGCCCCATTCTACCTGTTAAACCCCTGCACCAGGAACGTGTCCCAACTGCCCTTTTTCAACAGTTCTTTTCTGCTTGTTCTCTTGGTGTTATAGTTCAAAATTTGGTTTTATTAAGAGCTTGTAGTACTAATTTACTGTTTTTGTGCTTTAATTTCACTTATGAGTTTATTAAATGTTTATAATTTGGTCTACTAGTATACTCTTAGGACTGTTAGGAATAGGTTCATTCCAGTTCTTGCTAGTTATTGAATTCAGTTACTTGGCTGGTTTTAGCTTATTTGTTTTATTACTTTAGCTTGTTTTGATTTAGTATTAGTTGGTTTAGGTTAGCTTTAGTTGTATTACCCATTAACCTTAGCTTGTAGCTTGTTAACTAGCCTTTAAGTTTTCTATATAAGCCTTAGGGTTTTCACCCTGTGGGGGAATTACCCCTACTGTGGTTACAAATAAAGTGAAAAACAAAATGGTGTTTTCCACATTTAGCTTGTAATGTTGCCCTTTTACGTTCAAAGAGTCGGCATAATAGCCGGGACTTTGAATATTGAGGACAATATTCATTCTAAGTGTGGGGGGGTATTTCGCTATTCTAGCGAATTTTATCACATTTTACTATCTAATACCCCCGTTTTTGGCAAAACTTTAAATTTTTTTCACTTGAGTTCAAAATTTTTTGTGGTTATCAGTCCGGCTTGTCTAACCGACAAAAGGGATTGGCTAATCCAGGAGCAAACGACTCTTGGTAAAGATATATCAAATCCGTTTATGGCTTGCAATTTGCCAAAAATTGTATGGTACCTCAACTCGCCATATCCCATAAAGCGAATGAGTTGGCTAGCCCACAAGATTATGGCTTGTGGTAAAGGCAGTGAAAAATCCATAATTGGTAATTAGCTCACCAAGATGTTGACTTAGTCCATCAAGAGTTGGCTAGTCCAGAAGCAAACGGCTTTTGGTAAAGACTAATCAAATCCGTTGACAGCTGGTGGTTTGCTCAAAATCACATGGTTATCAGGTGTACCACAGTTCTCACACCTGGCTACTCCAGAAGTGATGGCTTTTGGTAAAGAGGTTTTCAAATCCATCAAGTTTTTAAAACAGTTATTGCTAGGGACTAGCAATAGTTTAGTGTGGGGGATTGATGAGTGCTCAAACACTCATCATTTTTGGTCAAATCTGAACTACAAAACATACAAAAACACTCAGTAATGCATCAAAATACTAAAAATATTTCAAAATTGTGTTTTATATGTTTTAGATGAAAAATGAGTAAAAACAAATGAAAAACGTATAAAGTTTGCAAAATTGGCAGTTTCAGTCCCCCAACTTTCAAAAATTGTCAAAACTAGTCCCTGGTCATTCAAAATATGAAAATTATCACCAAAGGTCCTTTTTAAATCATAAGTGGTCATATTTAGTCCTTTGGTGAAAAATCTCAAAAGTTTTGGAAATTTACAAGTTTAGTCCCTGGAGTTTAAAAATTTGGCAGAATTGGTCCCTGGTGGGGAATTTTTGGAAGAAAAGTCATTTTTTGTCCTTAGAAACTCAAAAGTTATCACATGTGATCCCTGGATGAAAAGTTTGAGGAATTTACAAAATTAGTCCCTAAAGTTTCAAATTTGGCAAAAATAGTCCCTGGAATTTTAAAACATAGAAATTTTCAAATAAAATCCTTAGACTATTGATATGTGGCAGGAAAGGACCATGAAACAAGTTTGAAAGGTTTTACATTTTCAGTCCTTCTAATTCAGATTTTTACATGAATGGTCCTTGTGATTTTTTGAGCTTAAATGAACAAACCAAACCATAACTAATCTAATCCAAAACCACCCTAAACCTGATCCAGCCCAAACCTAAGCCCACCCAACTCCATTTAATATTAAAAACAGGGTCAAATACCCCATTTGACCATCTTCCACCTCATCCCCTCCACTGGCCTGACTACAACCTGCAATACTCAACCTCAACCTTACCTCTACCTCATCTCTCCCATACCATGTCCCCCCTAGCCTCCACTACATCCAAACCTCATTTATTATCCTTAAAACCCTACAAGTTACCTGCAAATTGCCCTGGACCAATTTTCGCGCCAAAATCCATTTAAACGGCCAGGATCTCTACAAGCCATCCAACGGCTCATAATGAAGTGGGAAAGTCAAAGAAACTCCCTGGGAGCTATAAAAGTTAAAGAAAAGAGAAAAGGGAGCAGTAGTTAGTTAGTTTTAAATTTAATGTAAATTAGGTCAAAATTAGGTTTAAATTGATGTAATATTTTAAATTCAAGCTTTGTAATACTCATTGTATTAGTGTAATCTCAAAGTTTCAGTTAATTAAATTCCAAATTTAACTCAAAAGTTCAACTCAGTTTATAAAATTCTGTGTTTATGTTCAATTTCTCAAGGTTACCAGTTTCTTCATTAAATATTGTTTGCATGATCTCAGAAGGTTGTTTTAAGTTTATTCAAGTTTATTGAATCAAAAGAAAGCAAGAAATCAGAGAAGTAATGAAAAACAGAAAAATATTCAAAAAATCCAAATTAAATAGAGCAAAATTCAAAAATTCAGTGTATTAGAAGATATAAGCAAGGAACAGGGTTGCTGTGTGATTTTCATGGTATTAGTTGCTTGTGGGAAGCATTAGGAAGTAATTTGGGTCTATGGTTCTCAGTTTCACCCCTTGGATGCAGATTATGTAAGCCAAATCTCCACTTATACTAGTTACTGTTCCATTGTTCATGTACTGATTACCTTTCTTTTATGTTTGTTTGTTGTTTGATAGTGATAATTTAGCTTAATATTAGGGTGTTGTGTTCTAGATTTCATAAGTTGCTCATTTGATCTCTTACACAGTCAAAATTGGTATAGTAGTAATCTTAAGTGTTTGTAGTTATGTGTCACACCCCCAAAATACCTGTATGGCAGCGGAATGGAATACCTGAGGGTGTAACGGATCATAGCACACAAGCAAGGAAATATTGAACGACCTAAAGTGTCGTTTTATAAATACGTCGTTTGATTCATTCAAAAATAATCAGAGTTATAAAGACATAGGTCCCAAAAGTTGGAAAAGTTTACAGAAACAAGTTTAATACAATCAAACGACATTTGAACATAAGTGCAAGAAAGTCCGAATGAGCCGCGTCATCCATGTTACACAAAATGACTCCATGCATGCCATGAGAATATGCCTTAGTTACCTGAGAAATACATTGCGAAAACGGTCAACATAAAGTTGGTGAATAATCATAGGTTTATAAGTAATTCGTAAGTACGTAAACCACAAGTATATAGTAAAGTGACAAATTGTCAAAAAGTTACATTGTCTCTTAAGCTCATGACCCCGAAGCTAGACGTACTAAAATATGCCCCAAAGGAGTGTTTACCAGACACTCGTACTACATTAGACATGAAATGCATTCGTTTTCCTTATGGAGCAACCCAAACACGAATGGAGGCGTCACCCTCGATAGATCTATCCACTCACTCTCGCTTGGCAATATAATTAACGGTCCATGATAATAAAGGGGACTTGCAGTGGTAGTACTAGCAACTTAAGCAATGTACGGAATTTAATACTTGGGCATGTACAAAAATAATTGTGCAATGTATTCTCCCCCGTGGGATTTAAAATCAAATAAGTACTAAAAACGGGGCTATGAGAACTCACCTCGAAAGGATGGTACAACGATGGTGCAATGATGTAAAAGTAGTCGGGACAATGAGGCGCGAACACTAACCGCAACCTAAATGAATAATCGCGATCTAATTAAGATCAAGCCGTAATGTAGTGAATGCACATGCACATGATACCTATACCACTCGTAATTTAGAAATACTAGTTATCGTCATAGTAAAATAGTTACCATACTTAGGAAAAATAAGTCCTTATATAGAAGTATATAACTTGTCGTACTATCTCGTATGAAAGTGTTAGTGTTACATTCTTTGTATCGAAAACCTTGAAATAACGTCATTAAGTCATATAAATATTCCCTTGGGTCATACGTATTCATTTGTTAAAAATATAGCCCTTAGTAACGTTTCGAGAAAATATACCATTTAGCGCGTATGTTATTATTTTTATTTGTGTCCATATATATATATATAGTTTGACAATGTTAAAACGGGTATAACTTGGTCGTTTTAAGCTCGTTTTCCTTGTTCTTTATGTCCACGGATTCGTCTTTGTATATACTAGTATATTTTTGATAACTCGGCTCCTCTAGGTTACGTTTAATACCTCTTTTTACCCATTGAAATCTGCCAAACAGCAAGCAGTTTTTATAGAAATAGTTTTCATCGTTAAATTTGCAAAAATCGTATCTCCTTCGTTATAAGCTCGTTTTAATCCGTTCTTTCGCCCAAAGTTTCGTTTTTGAATGTATTTTCTAAATCTTTGGTCAAAACTTAGTCACCATCTACTGATTTTCCCACGAAATGAAAATAGGGACAGTAGGTATTTCAAATGTTTCAAAAACCATTTTCAAGCCTCCAAACTAGTTCTAACCTCAATCAAACCACTTTCAAACACCACAAAGCTAGTCTAATCCTACCATACACCTTCTTAAGGTGTCATGGGTCCTTAAACATCATCAATCCACTAGGTCTAACAAGGGTTTCTTATGTGTCCATTTCTAGGGCTCAAAGTTAAGTATATACAAAATAGAGTGGTATGAACCATTATATGCATGAGTTCTTGTAAGAAATATATATAAACATGGTAATAACTTGTAAAAATCATAAAAATGAGTTTGTTAACTTACTTGAAGGTTTAGGGAGTTTGGATGATAAAAACCTACTAATCCTTGAGTTTTTATTTCAAAACTCCAACAAGGATGACTATATGAACTAGTTTATACCTAGATCTTGTAAAATTTGTTGTTCTTGATCCTTGACCACCCTTGGTCGATTACACCACAAGAGAAAATGAGAGAAAAGTTTTGCTTGTGCTAGTAAAATGATTTTTGTGATTAAAAATGGATGAAAAGTGCATTTTATACTTAGGAGACAATAGTTAGGTGGTAATAAATTTGGTTGGTGTAGTTGCAATGTATTAAGACCATGGGGGGGGGGGGGGGGTTGGCCGGCCCAAAAAGGAGGGAAAGGGGGGGGGGGGTTGTCTTTGGGTTTAATTAAAAAGTTAGTATTAGTATTATGTAGTAATGTTAGTTTTAGGTTTAATCGGGTACCGGGTTTGTTAGAAATAAATTTTATTGAAGTTATTCGGGACGTAATAAAGTCGGAAAAATTGTAAAAATATGTCGGGTACAAGTACGGAGAGTTTGGGTGATTATCGTTTAATTTTTGTAAAAACTGTCGTTATTAAGTTAAACGTACGATACGTAATAAATAAATTTCCAAAATACCGGGTAAATTAATATTACAATTTTTATATTATAAAAATGAGTATAAAAATATATTGGGACAATAGTCGGGAGTGTCGGACATGTTAGACACATTTATAGTTCGCGTATTAGTGTTTATTTAAAATAAACGTACGTAAATCGTTAATTGTACCAAAAGTATAAATTTAATTATCCTACGAGTGGAATAGCATGCAAGTGCCCTAATGATGATGTGCAGACTATTTCTAGTCCGTATGAAATGTCCCTGATAATAATGCATGAATTCGCTCCTGAACCAATACGGTTACGCGAATTTGAACCCTCGTAAACTAAATTTACGATGACATGAGTAATGCACGTGAATAGTGGTTTCCTCTCGGAAATGAATAGTGTCAAGTGAATAGTAAAATTTCTGAATGTTTCTCGGAATGTCAAATTGACCTCAAAAACGATGAATAGTAAAACGATGAATAGTGATCGATGAATAGTAATATGTGAATAGTAGAATGTCGAAGTTTGGAAAAATGACCTGAAATTGTGGGTTGTGACAGTCGCCCATCCAAAAAGGAATTCAGTCCCTGAATTCAGTTAGTGTTGGTCTCGGTACTAGGCTCGGTGAAAAGTTGTGGATACTTGCGTCGCATTTGGTCTTCTCGTTCCCAAGTAAACTCGGGTCCTCTTCGAGAATTCCAACGAACCTTCACGATCGGAATTCGACTTTGTTTCAACTGTTTGATCTCGCGATCTATTATTTCAACTGGTTCTTCCACAAAGTTAAGCTTGTCATCGAGTTGTATTTCTTCTAATGGTATAATGGCAGACTCGTCCGAAAGACATTTCTTGAGGTTCGAAACATGAAACGTGTTGTGTACGTTGCTAAGTTCTGACGGAAGTTCAAGTTTGTAAGTAACCGGACCAATCCTCTCCAGGATCTTGAATGGCCCAATGTATCTCGGGTTCAATTTCCCGCGTTTTCCAAATCGTATCACGCCCTTCCAAGGCGAGACTTTCAACATGACCTTGTCTCCAATCTGGAATTCCAATGGTTTGCGTCGAACATCAGCGTAGCTTTTCTGTCGACTTCTAGCAGTTTCGAGTCTTTCTCGAATCTGAATTATCTTTTCTGTTGTTTCTTGTACCATCTCCGGGCCAGTACATTGTACTTCACCGACTTCGGCCCAACAAACTGGAGATCGACACTTACGACCATAAAGTGCCTCGAATGGTGCAGCCTTTATGCTTGAATGGTAGCTGTTGTTATAGGAAAACTCGATCAACGGCAAATGGTTAGCCCAACCATTTCCAAAGTCAATCACACATGCTCTAAGCATGTCCTCAAGTGTCTGAATAGTTCTCTCGCTCTGACCATCGGTCTGAGGATGGTAAGCAGTGCTCATGTCTAACTGGGATCCAAAAGAATCTTGCAATGACCGCCAAAAGTTTGAAGTAAAACGACTATCTCTGTCGGAAATGATGGAAACTGGTGCACCGTGTCTTGAGACTATTTCCTTGACATAAAGTCTAGCAAGTTGTTCCATAGAATAAGTCTCTCTAATGGGTATGAAATGTGCTGATTTGGTAAGACGATCAACAATTACCCAAATAGCATCGAAACCTCCTGACGTCTTAGGAAGTTTAGTGACAAAGTCCATAGCAATACGTTCCCACTTCCATTGTGGAATTTCTGGTTGTTGAAGTAACCCTGACGGTTTCTGGTACTCGGCTTTCACTTTAGCACAAGTAAGACATTTGCTGACGTACGTAGCTATTTCTGCCTTCATGTTCGGCCACCAATAAAGCTTTTTGAGATCCTGATACATCTTATCAGAACCTGGATGAATAGAGTACTTCGACTTGTGTGATTCATGCATAATCAATTCTCGCACTCCACTATAGAGTGGTATCCAACTTCGGTCCTTGAAGCATAACACTCCATCTGATCTCTTTACAAAGCCATTTTCGCTTTCTGGCATACCATAAATTTTCTCGTGTGGTCGATTTTCTTCCTTGAGAGCCTCAATCTGAGCTTCTAAAATTTTTGATGGTAATGGCGAAATGATAGTCATTCCCAATGACCTAACTCTCAAAGGTTTGAGTCGTTCTTTCCGGCTAAGTGCATCTGCTACAACATTTGCTTTTCCTGGGTGATATCGGATTTCACAATCGTAATCACTCAACAATTCTAGCCAATGACGTTGTCTCATATTAAGTTCCTTCTGATCGAGTATATGCTGTAAGCTCTTGTGGTCGGTAAAAATTACGCACTTAGTACCATAAAGGTAGTGTCTCCAAATCTTGAGTGCAAAAACTACCGCACCCAATTCCAAGTCGTGAGTAGTGTAATTCTTCTCGTGTATCTTAAGCTGTCTAGATGCATAAGCTATCACCTTCTCGTTTTGCATTAGCACAGCTCCAAGTCCTTGATGCGAAGCATCGCAATATACCACAAAGTTCTCAATACCTTCAGGTAGTGACAAAATCGGTGCGCTACAAAGCTTTTGTTTCAATAATTGAAATGCGGACTCTTGTTTTTCTCCCCACTCGTACTTTTCATTCTTTTGTGTCAGCTTTGTCAACGACTTCGCTATCTTAGAAAACCCTTCGATAAATCTTCTGTAATATCCGGCAAGTCCTAGGAATTGACGAATTTCCGTAGGAGACTTGGGCATAGCCCAATCCTTAACTGCCTCGATCTTTGCCGGGTCGACTTGTAATCCTTGGCTATCAATAACGTGGCCAAGAAATTGAACTCTTCGTATCCAAAAATCACACTTAGAAAATTTGGCATACAATTGCTCCTTCTTGAGTAGTTCCAGTATTGTTCTGAGGTGTTCTTCGTGATCTTCCTTACTCTTGGAATAAATCAAGATATCGTCAATGAATACGATCACAAACTTATCGAGATACGGTTTGCACACCCTATTCATGAGATCCATAAATACCGCAGGTGCGTTGGTTAATCCAAAAGGCATCACTTGAAACTCATAATGACCATAGCGTGTTCTAAATGCCGTCTTCGGGATATCCTCTTCCCGAACCTTAAGTTGATGGTAACCGGATCTTAAATCAATCTTGGAATAAAAACTAGAACCTTGTAACTGGTCGAACAAGTCGTCGATTCTGGGGAGTGGATAACGGTTCTTAACCGTTAACTTGTTCAGCTCACGATAGTCGATGCACATTCTGAAAGTTCTGTCCTTCTTCTTCACAAACAAAACCGGCGCTCCCCAAGGCGAGGAACTCGGTCTAATGAATCCTTTGTCCAAAAGTTCTTGTAGTTGATTCGACAATTCTTGCATCTCCGAAGGTGCAAGTCTATACGGTGCTCGTGCAATTGGTGCAGCTCCTGGCACTAATTCGATTTGAAACTCAACTTGGCGTGTAGGCGGAAGTCCTGGCAATTCTTCCGGAAAAACCTCTTGAAATACCTTAACAATTGGCACATCTTCAAGTCGTTTCTCATCCGACTTCTTCTCCGTGATGTGAGCCAAGAATGCATAACAACCCTTCTTTATGTACTTCTCGGTTTTAATGCACGATATGATACTGAGTCTAGTTCCACTTCGCTCTCCACGAACAACCAAAGTTTCACCGTTATAAGGAAGGTGAACAACTTTCTCATCACAAATAATTCTCGCTCGATGCCGAGATAACCAATCCATACCGATAACAACGTCGAAACTTCCAAGTTCTACGGGCATAAGGTCTATATTGAATGGATGGTTTAGGAAATTTATAGTGCAACCACGAACAATGGTGTTGGTGTTAACTAAAGACCCATCGGCTAATTCAACGATATAGGAAATGTCTAATGGGGTTGGTTCTATGTTAAGCAAAGGTGCAAATGCAATAGAAACAAAACTTCTATCCGCTCCAGAATCAAATAAAATGGATGCATAACGATTATTAACGAGGAACGTACCCGGAACAACATTCGGGTCTTCTTTGACATCGTCTCCTCCCATAACATAAGCTCTTCCTCGAGCCCTTCCATCTTGATTTCCAGTTCCTTGATTCTTCTTCTGTGGGCACTCACCCCTAAAGTGTCCAATTTCTCCACAGCCAAAACATGTTACAGGTGGCTTCTGATTGTCACCCAAGGTTGGAAATTTGCAATCTTTGATGTGATGACCAACCTTCTTGCAGTTACCACATGTATTTGGGCAACGTCCTGGGTTATGATGCTTCTGACACCTTTCACACTTGGGTAAATTACCCTCATATCCTTTCCTTTCAGTCGGTCCTGCAGCATAGGCCTTTGCCACTTCTTGCCTCTTAGGTGGCGGCTGAATAGCGTTTCCACCTTGGTTGTAGTCAAACCTTCTCTTGTTGTTGTTGTTGTTGTTATTGTTTGGATTGTTGTTTCGGTTATTGGGGTAGTTGCGGTTCCGATTGTTGTTATAGTTGTTGTTGTTTCGAGTGTTGGTGTAGTTGGTGTTGTTTGAACGGTTATTGTTGTTGACAGTAGATTTTCCTTTTACCACTTGAACCATGAGTTTCTGAGTTATACGAATAGCCTCTTCCATTGATTGAGGATCAAAAGAAATCACATCTCCTCGAACACTTTCGGGCAATCCACCAACAAAGTTTTCCATCTTTTTCTCATCGTCGGGAACCATAGTCGGACATAGTGCAGCCAACTCCTGAAACCTCCTGAAGTAGGTCTCGACGTCATCACCTTTAGTTACAAGCCCATAGAATTCTGTTTCCAATTTCTGTATCTCAGTACGAGGGCAAAACTTTTTAGACATCAGTTTCTTGAATTCCTCCCAAGTGAGCTTGTAAGCATTCTCCATACCAATCGGTTGAGCGTACGAATTCCACCAAGACATAGCTTCATCAAGAAGCATACCTGTAGCAAATTTTACCTTGCTGACATCCGGGCATCCGCACATAAGGAATACATTCTCAGTCTTTTCGAACCAGCGGATCAAAGCAACCGCTCCTTCAGTGCCCTTAAACTTGATAGGATCACTAATCTTGAAATCTTTCCATGTACATTCCCGCTTAGTAGCGGTTGGTTCAACTGTTCCTGTATTAGAAGCAGTCTCAGCAGCCCTAGCAGCAACCTCAGCTCTCTCAACCTCCAGAGCTTCTGCAATACTATCCCTGACCAACTTGCGGATAGCGGCTTGAGTCATAATGGGGGTTTCTGGTGCAGTCTTACTCTTCCTTGGTGCCATATTTCTGATAAATCACAATGGAAATAACCATGAGAGAAATCATAATAGAAATAGTCATCGAACCAAAGATATACACCCACAACATGTATAAATATATACAACCACAACAAGTATAAATACAACCACGACATATACGAATACAACCACAATCTGTCTAGATACAACCACGACATGTATATATACAACCACAACCTGTATAAATACAACCACGACATGTATATATACAACCACAACCTGTATAAATACGATAATAATAAAGAGCAACCACGAAACATCATAAATATAATCACAACACATGAATATAATACATGAAAATTTCGGCCTACATGGACCGATATAATATATATAGCACAACATTTCCAACATAGTAGAGTCGCACTTGATATATTTGTTTGTACAACAACCAAAAGACTACAAGTTCTTGAACTATGTCCCACACCCCGGGACTAGGAAAATAATAAAAGCTAATATAATACCAGTCTACGTCTAGGCTCCTCCAGGTGCTCTAGATGGTCCAGGCTCTCCCCTCAAGCGGCGAATCTCACGATCCATCGCAACCACGATCTCCTCAAGGTGCTGGACTCGTAACTGAAAAGAAGCATCTCTACGCTCCAACACAACTAACCTCTCTCGAAGCAATGCCAACTGGTCTACCTGCTCCCACTGAGTCTCCTGTGTCGCCTGAGCTCTATCTCGAATCTCAGGTAACTCATCCCTAAGTAGCTCAATCTGCTCCTGGTGCCTCAACTGTCGTGCCTCGAGTCCATGGTAAGACACATCAATACTAACTCTACCCTGAATCAAATCCTCAACCTGCTCCTCGACAGCCTCAAGTCGAGTGGTGATAATCTCATCAACTCTATACCCCAAGCTATCAACTTGCTCCTGCTGAGCATCAAACTGATCCTCTAGTGTAATGGCTGTAGGATCCCTAGCTGCAGCCGCTCTCGAACTCTCACCTATGTGGTATACTGGTGGTGGTGAAAGGTCAGCAGTCTCGGTAGTGGGTGAATCTGGGGTGGTAAGCCTTGCACGCTTCCTGAGCGGCAAGAGTGAGGTAGCTATAGGAGTGGTAGTGGGTATGGCTGGTGGTGGTGGTGTAGGCACAGTAGGACAAGGGAGACTCCTATAAGTAGATGCAGCTGGGCAAACCCTCTTCCTAGCAACCTGAATAGTCTTATCCCTAGGAAACATAAGTCTCGGCTCTGAATGAATAGTAGTAGTAGGAGATGATGGTATGTCAGTGGGTACAGTAGGATGGACATGGGGAGTAGGAGCCGTCTCCTCCTCCTCGAAAGGCTCGGTATCATCATCTGACGCCAAAAGTGGCAACTCAGGTGTAGGAGAAACAAGTGGTGAAACAGCAGTGGAGGACACAGAGCCCTCATCATCAGAGTCTGATATAGTGTAAAGTATGACAGTGTTTGGATTCGAAGACATGTCTCTATGATAATCAAGGTGAAATAAAAATAAATAACTCGTAACAATGGAATCACCTGAAATAAGTAAATATGCACTTATGATGAAATGATGATATGCTATGATGGTGTGGTTATAGTCTAGGGTCCATGATGCATCCTAGTTCGCTATAACCTTAGCTCTGGTACCAATCTGTCACACCCCCAAAATACCTGTATGGCAGCGGAATGGAATACCTGAGGGTGTAACGGATCATAGCACACAAGCAAGGAAATATTGAACGACCTAAAGTGTCGTTTTATAAATACGTCGTTTGATTCATTCAAAAATAATCAGAGTTATAAAGACATAGGTCCCAAAAGTTGGAAAAGTTTACGGAAACAAGTTTAATACAATCAAACGACATTTGAACATAAGTGCAAGAAAGTCCGAATGAGCCGCGTCATCCATGTTACACAAAATGACTCCATGCATGCCATGAGAATATGCCTTAGTTACCTGAGAAATACATTGCGAAAACGGTCAACATAAAGTTGGTGAATAATCATAGGTTTATAAGTAATTAGTAAGTACGTAAACCACAAGTATATAGTAAAGTGACAAATTGTCAAAAAGTTACATTGTCTCTTAAGCTCATGACCCCGAAGCTAGACGTACTAAAATATGCCCCAAAGGAGTGTTTACCAGACACTCGTACTACATTAGACATGAAATGCATTCGTTTTCCTTATGGAGCAACCCAAACACGAATGGAGGCGTCACCCTCGATAGATCTATCCACTCACTCTCGCTTGGCAATATAATTAACGGTCCATGATAATAAAGGGGACTTGCAGTGGTAGTACTAGCAACTTAAGCAATGTACGGAATTTAATACTTGGGCATGTACAAAAATAATTGTGCAATGTATTCTCCCCCGTGGGATTTAAAATCAAATAAGTACTAAAAACGGGGCTATGAGAACTCACCTCGAAAGGATGGTACAACGATGGTGCAATGATGTAAAAGTAGTCGGGACAATGAGGCGCGAACACTAACCGCAACCTAAATGAATAATCGCGATCTAATTAAGATCAAGCCGTAATGTAGTGAATGCACATGCACATGATACCTATACCACTCGTAATTTAGAAATACTAGTTATCGTCATAGTAAAATAGTTTCCATACTTAGGAAAAATAAGTCCTTATATAGAAGTATATAACTTGTCGTACTATCTCGTATGAAAGTGTTAGTGTTACATTCTTTGTATCGAAAACCTTGAAATAACGTCGTTAAGTCGTATAAATATTCCCTTGGGTCATACGTATTCATTTGTTAAAAATATAGCCCTTAGTAACGTTTCGAGAAAATATACCATTTAGCGCGTATGTTATTATTTTTATTTGTGTCCATATATATATATATATATAGTTTGACAATGTTAAAACGGGTATAACTTGGTCGTTTTAAGCTCGTTTTCCTTGTTCTTTATGTCCACGGATTCGTCTTTGTATATACTAGTATATTTTTGATAACTCGGCTCTTCTAGGTTACGTTTAATACCTCTTTTTACCCGTTGAAATCTGCCAAACAGCAAGCAGTTTTTATAGAAATAGTTTTCGTCGTTAAATTTGCAAAAATCGTATCTCCTTCGTTATAAGCTCGTTTTAATCCGTTCTTTCGCCCAAAGTTTCGTTTTTGAATGTATTTTCTAAATCTTTGGTCAAAACTTAGTCACCATCTACTGATTTTCCCACGAAATGAAAATAGGGACAGTAGGTATTTCAAATGTTTCAAAAACCATTTTCAAGCCTCCAAACTAGTTCTAACCTCAATCAAACCACTTTCAAACACCACAAAGCTAGTCTAATCCTACCATACACCTTCTTAAGGTGTCATGGGTCCTTAAACATCATCAATCCACTAGGTCTAACAAGGGTTTCTTATGTGTCCATTTCTAGGGCTCAAAGTTAAGTATATACAAAATAGAGTGGTATGAACCATTATATGCATGAGTTCTTGTAAGAAATATATATAAACATGGTAATAACTTGTAAAAATCATAAAAATGAGTTTGTTAACTTACTTGAAGGTTTAGGGAGTTTGGATGATAAAAACCTACTAATCCTTGAGTTTTTATTTCAAAACTCCAACAAGGATGACTATATGAACTAGTTTATACCTAGATCTTGTAAAATTTGTTGTTCTTGATCCTTGACCACCCTTGGTCGATTACACCACAAGAGAAAATGAGAGAAAAGTTTTGCTTGTGCTAGTAAAATGATTTTTGTGATTAAAAATGGATGAAAAGTGCATTTTATACTTAGGAGACAAGAGTTAGGTGGTAATAAATTTGGTTGGTGTAGTTGCAATGTATTAAGACCATGGGGGGGGGGGGGGGGGGGGGGGTTGGCCGGCCCAAAAAGAAGGGAAAGGGGGGGGGGGGGGTTGTCTTTGGGTTTAATTAAAAAGTTAGTATTAGTATTATGTAGTAATGTTAGTTTTAGGTTTAATCGGGTACCGGGTTTGTTAGAAATAAATTTTATTGAAGTTATTCGGGACGTAATAAAGTCGGAAAAATTGTAAAAATATGTCGGGTACAAGTACGGAGAGTTTGGGTGATTATCGTTTAATTTTTGTAAAAACTGTCGTTATTAAGTTAAACGTACGATACGTAATAAATAAATTTCCAAAATACCGGGTAAATTAATATTACAATTTTTATATTATAAAAATGAGTATAAAAATATATTGGGACAATAGTCGGGAGTGTCGGACATGTTAGACACATTTATAGTTCGCGTATTAGTGTTTATTTAAAATAAACGTACGTAAATCGTTAATTGTACCAAAAGTATAAATTTAATTATCCTACGAGTGGAATAGCATGCAAGTGCCCTAATGATGATGTGCAGACTATTTCTAGTACGTATGAAATGTCCCTGATAATAATGCATGAATTCGCTCCTGAACCAATACGGTTACGCGAATTTGAACCCTCGTAAACTAAATTTACGATGACATGAGTAATGCACGTGAATAGTGGTTTCCTCTCGGAAATGAATAGTGTCAAGTGAATAGTAAATTTTCTGAATGTGTCTCGGAATGTCAAATTGACCTAAAAAACGATGAATAGTAAAACGATGAATAGTGATCAATGAATAGTAATATGTGAATAGTAGAATGTCGAAGTTTGGAAAAATGACCTGAAATTGTGGGTTGTGACATTATGAGTATTGTTTATCTGTTCATTTCAGTTCATTACATCAACATGTATTCTTATGTATCGGTTTCATGGTCTTAAACAACCATTGTCTTTGAAATTCTCAAAACAGTCATTAGTTAAGGGGTGTTTGGTTTTGCTTAGTCTTCCTGACTCAGTAGTCATCCCACTTGATTCTCTGCACACTCAGTCCCCTTAGGTGTTATCAGAACTAAGTCACAAAATTAGCATCTTTAGTATAAAAAGTCAAAATTCACCATGTGAGCTTTTAAGTTGTTATCTGTCAAAGTTTTGAGGAAGTGATTTCATTATTTCAATCCACAAATGGAAGTTTAAGCATAATTTAGTGTACTTGTATCTCATTTTAACATATTGAGTCAGTAGGATCAGTTAGAAATTCACCTTGGTCAATTTCTTTCAAAAACTCAAAAAGTCAACTATTGCACTTTGTGAAGAATTTCCAATTTTCAAAGATTTGTTTTGATTTTTATGTAAGGATTCATACTTTGAGCTTTTGATATGTTGTAACTCCCCAGCTTATCTTGGAAGTCCCACATCTGTTTCATTTTTTCAAATTTTACTGAGGGCCCCACAGCCCTCCAAAGTCACTTGTAGGGGAGGTGCATCCCCTGCTGCACAGCACATCAGCCCCCACCACTTTGGTGGTGGTTTCTGCCCACCTCAGTGGTCCCACAGGCCATAACTTGGTTCCTCCCAACCCCCCTCCTGGTCACCTTCAATTATTGACCATTTGTTTGACCTCAAACCCCTGTGGACCCCACTGAATCCATCCATGTTTTCTGTCCCATTTCTGTGCAGCCAAGGAGTTTGGAAATTGCTTATTTGGCTTTTCTGGCTTATTTAGTAAGCTTTAATTGTTGTTTTAACTTTATTTAAGTCCAATAAGCTTGTTTACATCTTAATCCATCTCTGGTTCCATCTTGGTAGTTTATTTTGAGTTTTTTCAAGCTTGTTTGACCAAAATTCAAACTGTCACACCAATAAGCTTCCACATAGCTTATTTTTAAGCTCGACAACATTTGTTTTTACAAAAGTTTTCTATTTTTAGTTATAAAATAGTACTGTAAAAGAAAAATCAAGAAAAACCAATTTTAAAAAATAAGTGATAGTTTCTATTTAATGTAATTTAAATTTTAATTTTCATTTTTAAATTTTTGTTAAGCACTTAGCTTTTTTATATTTTTATTAAATTCTTCTTATATTAAAGTATTTTTAGTAATTTTTTCAGATTTTTATTTTATTATTTGGTATTTATTAGATTTAATATTAGTTTTAATAATAATTAATTAATATTAAGTATTAAATAGCATAATTAGTTTTTATAAAGCAACACCTAGTTTTTATATTTTTCATAGCTTTTATATAATATAATATAATTTTAGGAATTTTTCTAGAATTTTTACTGTTCATTTTCTATTTCTTATAATTTAAATAGTTTAATTGGGTAATTAATATTTAATTAGTAATTAATTAATATAAAAATCACAAAAAGACAAAAATACATATTTTTAATTTTAAAATTAGTTTTTAGTTATTTAATAATTTTAGAAATTTAATTTTCATTTTTCTTGTATTAAATTAATATTATATTGTGTTTAAGTTATTTAAATATTAATAATAAGTATTAAATAGTATTTAATTAATAATAAATAATTAATTAGTGTAAAAATTCATTTTAATTTTCTAAAAATTTTCTTTTATCCTTTAGTTTGTAAAAAAGTCATTTTCACCCCCTGGGGGTTTTCAGATTTCAGTTTTCACGTTTTATTTTGTACGTTTACGTTATTTAAAACGTGAACGTACGCGTTTTTAGGTTTTAAACGTTTATGGTTTTTCCAAACTTCCAGTCTTGTTTATATAGCTTATTTAAGCTATCTCATTGTATAAATCAGTAGTGTAATCAATCACAATCCCCTTTCCATCCTAATTCACCCGATCACAGATCCGCTTAATAACCATCACACCTCGTCTGGACATAACGACCGGGGGAAACCCTATACTTCCGCGGAGATTTGGTCTGAGACGTTTGACTTAGTTGACCATTCTTTTGTCAATATAAGTTGACGGTTTAGCATCAATCAAATTTTGGCGCCGCTGCCGGGGAGGTCGTGCGCGTATTCTAAACGGTTTTGCAGATTAATGAATCTGGATATACACTCATTGTATATTTACCATCCTTTGTTCATATTTTCTTATTATAAAAACAAAACTGTTCCCAAAAACATTTTAAATCAATTTTCAACGAACACAAAAAACACAAAAACATTTTCTTTCCTATTTGTACAAAATGTTTATCCAAAAATCCAAAAATATTCACCTTTACCCTCTCACATCTTTGATTCTTCATTCCTTACCCTCTGTAAACCTTTGATTCTTTCCTATGTCGTATCCATACCATTGCGGTTGCCAATGGTGTGGTGGTCCTCATAATGGTGGGAATTGTCCCGGCTGTAGCATGGTAGAGTCAGGAGATGGGTCTGTCTATAACCAAGCTCCCTATCCTTACCACGACACATCTGATTCATCCTATCAGCCACCACATCATGAGATACTGACATGTCTGTGTAAGTTTTGTGGAGGCCCTCACCAAGGATTTGAGTGTCAAGCCGGAAACACGTTTGTCTATGAACAGTTTTCCGGTGATGCTCAGAACTTTGGTTATGACCATTACCCATATGATTCACCAGTCCAGACTCAACAGTTTTACTGTTGCGATTACTATGGAGGTCCACACTTCAGCTCAGATTGTCAAACAGGGAATCCATATCCTTGTGACAATTTTGACACACCTTACTATGACCAACCTCCACAGTACCAAATGAATCAAGCACTTCTTCCAGAAATGCAAAATATGATGAAAATCGTTGATGAGCTTAAAGGTTTAGTTAAAGACTTTGCCCAAAGACATACTCATCAAAAATCCATGGAAGAATTACTAGCTGAAGAGCAGGCTGCTAGAATAAATTCCCAAGATGCCTATGAAAAATCTGTTAGGGAATCAATTGCAAAAGAAAAAGCAGCCAAATCTAGCTCTCAGTTCCGTTTTATTCCTGATGACAGTGATGATGAAGATACACTTGATATCCTTCAATTTTACAAAGCTTCATCAAGTTCATCAGTTGATACACCAGCAGTTGAGATTCCATCTTAAACGACTGCTATCACACCCGAGGTTCCCACTCACTCTTTGATCATGGGGGACGAGCATCTTGACACTGTTCCTAAAAAGGAATCAGACGAATTCATAAAGTCTAGTGTGGAGAACCTTGTCCCAATCCCGAGAGAGTCACAGGGAACTTTTGATCATGTGTGAGATTTACCTTCCCTTCTTGAGTGTTCAAACGTTCATTTTGAGACATTCTCAGATTTTAATGATGATTGTACATCTCATGGAGACATTGAGTATATTGAGGCATCACTCCCACAGTCTGATGCTGATCCTCTTCTTGAGGAGTTCGCCGATGAACTTACTCACATCAATCCACTTTCATTGGAAAGTGATGATGGTCTCCTCGACTTTGAAGCCGATCTTGGAGAAATTGAAAGTCTCCTATATCATGATCCACCACTCACTTATGATCCCAACAGTCCAATTGAGAATGTTAATCTCTTTGTTCCCGAAACTTTCAATACTACTCTCACCAATCCTCTATTTGAATTCGAATCTGAATTCACTTTGATTTTTGATAATCCAATCTTTGATATTCAGAATGAGGATTGTGATGAGTCTATTCCGGAACATGAGTTCACAGATTCACACCATGTGAATGATTATCTTCATGAGGAGTTCCCCGGTGAACTCACTCATCATATCATGACTCCTCCGGAGTTTGTTGGGTTTTGAGTTCTGCTGCTGAGTGAAACTGCTGCTATGATGAAACTGCTGCTAGAGTAAATGATTCTGCTGCTGATGACAAAGTGCTGCTAAGGAAAATGCTGCTGAAGGAAACTACTGCTGAAGAGATAAGGATTTATTCGTAGTAGATAATTATAGAATAGATTGAATGTATATCTTATACGTCTAGAATATTCTTATCTTGATTAGAAAGTTATTGTAAACCTAGTAGGACTCCTTGGCCTATAAAAGGAGGATCCTAGGGTTAGATTATGTACGTATTGTTTAGTTTTCGTTTACACTTCAAGGTTGTAAAACCCTAGCATTATTGAGTGCTCGTATTAATAATATTGAAGTGTTGATAGAGAATTATTCTTCTTAAGTTAAGCTTTTATATTCCGCATTCAAGCTTAAGTGTTTACTTTAAGTCAACTTCTATATAAGATCGTTTGCTCAACTGGGATCAACAAGTGGTATCAGAGCTTGTGATCTAGAAGTTGTAATCAAGAAGAAACTGTTCTTTACAAGTTTGCTGTTCCTAATCAACTGCTGAAGATGGGTGATGACACACATATGGTGACTGCTTCAAAGGTTCTAATGCTCAACCCTGGTGAATATGAGCTATGGAAGACGAGAATTTGATGAGGCAAAAAATGAACCACTTTTAGGGGGTCATTTAAGCCCGGAATTGAATTTATTTGATCAAATATTGCCCTAAATCGTTCCTTTTGTGATTTTAGGTACTTTGGGAGAGAAATCTGGAAAAGGAAGCAATTCGGACGTTTTTGGAGCATAAAAGTGAAGAAAACGCCAAAGTCTTAATTTTCCTTGCTGGGAACAGTAGGTGACGGCGTCAAGAAGAAAATCTTGACGGCGTCAAGAGTAATTTCCATGACGATCTAGTACAGATTTGAAGGCGTCACGAAGTAGGGCGTCAAGAGGAAAATGCATGACGGCCTGGAAACACATAACACTTGACGGCGTCAGATCTGGATCAAGGCAGTCCGAGGAGTATTTTGGCGGCGAGATGACGGCGTCACTAATTTTGTCTTGATGCCGTCAGACCCTATTTCCTATATATAGTTTTCTAATTTTCACATTAAAAAGAGAGAAGTTTTGGAGAAACCCTAAGTACGAACTTGGTACGAATTTTACAGGTTTTTCAAGGGTTCTTAGCCCTTGATCCCTTTCATGTGTAATTAAGATAAGTGTTCTTTTAATTCAATCAATATGTCTATGTGTTGGTTGTCTATATCTTGTTCTTGTCTTAATTCCATCATGCTAGGCTAGATCTATCTTGTGTTTGCTTGGATCTAATGAAACCTAGATGTTAATTATGTGTTGATTACTTGTTTATGGTTGTATTGGATGAATGATTTCGATGTTAGGCTTAAGAAAACTGGCAGATCTCCAATTGGTAACATGCTTGAACGTCTTAGGAAACATGAACTGACGTGCACTAGGTTTTATTGGTTGTATTTAATGCATGAGTAAATTCTAATGATCCCATGTTAGGAGCTTCTTAGCCGGCTCGACATAGGAGTGAAGTAGGCACTCATAGGATTGGGGAATTAAGTGCGCCACCCCATGAATGGTATTAAGGAATACAATCCGTCATCCACACAACTATAACAAGTAATTAACGTGTAAAAGATATCTAGGGAGTAGTGAAATCTAAGTAAACACATCTTCTCCACTTATTGCTCACAACTTTAGTAAATTTAGTTTATTTTAATTTTTAGTATTTTATTTTGATTGCATCTTTAGTAATTGGGTTAGTTGATTAGCAACTAATTCCGCCCAAATCCTTCAAAACCTGAGATTTTTACCTGCTTTCTAAAAAATATAAAAATACAAAAATAATCATCCATCATCTTCAGAACTAGTATTTAGGTTTTCTAATCCTAGCGACACTATTCCTGGCTGAACGATCAATCCCCCGGTACTTGTCACTATACTATACTACAACGATCAGGTACACTGCCTGGTGGGGGTTGTAAGCTTCTCAAGATCCCTTGAGAGGTAAAGCCTGGTGCGATTCCCACGTATCAAGTTTTTGGCGCCGCAGCCTGGGGAATAGTTATTGTCTAGGTTAGAATTTCTTTTTATTAGGTCTACTTGCTAGATTCCTTTCTAGTAAGATTTTATTTTTATTTTTAGGTTTTCTTTAGTCTATCTTTTTCTTTGTGCCTTTGTTAGTAAATTAAAATTCATTGACTATTCCGTTGACCAATATGGAAAACGCGAATCCACCCCTTTCCCCTAGAGAAGTGGATGTGTTACGTGAACAAATTGAGAGTGAGATTATGGAACTTAGGGAGCTTAATAGGTTGATTAAGGTTGAGCTCGAACATGCATTTAGTGACCTAGCAACCGCCTTGTATTCAAATGAGGACCTAGGGTCTAATGACTTTGTGAATGTTATTGAGGGACTAGAAGAGGGGGAAATAGATCCGAAGCTTAATGACTATTTTAATCTGTACCCCACTAAGGAGGAGATTGCATATTATAATAATCTTATCGATAACCCGCGATCTCCTTTCACTATAATCGAACCTAAGATAAGGAGAGGCGATCCTAAGAATGCTAAGATACCATATATGATTGGGTATAGGCACATTAGCAATGCTTACATTGACTTTAAATCTCCAATCAACATTATGTCCTCAACTGTTTATAATGATATAGTGAAAACAAGGCTTGAACCTAGAAAAGAGCCCAAATACCCCGGTGGAGTTTGTAACTTTGTCAGGAGAGTCAAAGGTCTACATGTCTTTGTTGGTAATTTCACTTTTGTCACCGACTTTATGATTGTGGAAGATCTTGCTAATGTTATTGATTGTCGATTATCAAATGTTGTGTTTGGCAAACTGTTTGTTGAGGAGTCTAAGTTGGAATATGATGAGATAGAAGGAACGATCCAATTTGCAAGTAACGCCGATAGTATCACTTATAGGATGCCTAATAGGATGAAAGAATTTCGCTTTATATCCCGGTTTGATAAGGACAACGTTGGTGCTTTTGAGGACATCAATGAAGAGGATAAGAAAAAGGGCATGGATTATGTATGGGAGAAAAGGAGTCTTTATTACAAAGATTGCTTGGCCCTAGGACCAAGGTATAAAGTCGATAAAGAATTTGCCCAAAAGATTATGGGGGCGGTTGAGAAAAAGGTGATTGGTTTCTACAAAGAATATTTACAATCGGAGAGTGGAACCAATGATGAGGTCACGTAGTAACCCATGACCTTGAGTCTAGCTACAAGACTCGTAAATAAAGAAAAGCGCTTCTTGGGAGGCAACCCATGTTTTGTGTGATTTTTATTTTTGTTTGTTTGTTATTTGCTTCCTTATTCATGCTTTGTTTTTATTGTTGGTAGATCATGTTTTTCAATTAAAATGTGGAAATACTTTACTTTGTTGTTTTGGCCTAGTCTTAACTCCACCTAAAAGTATTTTTGCAAAAGATAAGTGTAAGGGGAAACCCCAAATATGTTTTTAAGAAACAAACCGATCATAATTCCCCACAATATTAAATGAACATGTATATTCGTATTTGTTAGAGTCAAATGCTTGTATTGAGTCATAATGAAGTTTTGTAGGATTTTCCAGGAAGTAGGACCAAGTTTTTCCAGAAATTTTTTGGAAACTTAACATAAGAATTTCTGCAGGTCACTTCTGACGGCGTCAAGAATTAATTCTTGACGGCGTCACGTGTAAAAAAAAAATCTGGAAATTTTACCGGTTTTGTTTTTCTAACGGAGTCTTACATAGGGTTTGGTAGGGCTGAATCAAAGGGGGAATTGAATCAACTATTTCAATGTAATAAAAAAAAGTTGTTTGTTATAAATTTGGTAATGCAATGGCTAATTACTCCGAATATCTCATTCCATGAAATTCGTCATTTTCTATTCCATAGGCCCCCCCATGTATTTTTTCATTCCATTCCTGGGTGCTTTAATTTTTCCAATTATGCCCCTAATTAGTAGGCAAAATCACTACAAAATCTCAAAGAAAAATAGTTTATACGTAAACCTAATATAAGTCATTGAGTAGAAGTCACAGCCTCTTCACAATTGTTCTTTAAGTTCCATACAACAGTTCCAATTCCAAGGTATGCATCAATTTTCTTTATTGTTTCTTATGTATATTAAATTAATCATATATAGTTTTGGGTTGTATATGTTAATGGTTCTTCCTTAACTATATTGATGCTTACTGATGTAGAATTATCACATGTACTGGTATGGCTGATGATCATTAATAATCCAAATACAAACATATTAGAATGGAGGTTGCACCTGGTGCAATAGTCATCTTGTAGATAAACAATATTGCATTGATAGTACTCATCATAGATAAACAAACCTATATTAAATGGGTCATTTGTTACAAATGTTTTGTTACATATGCAGTTATGGCTCGACTTACATTGACTAGAAAGAAAAAGTAAAAGAAAATAGCTGCATGTTGTTTGTTATGGATTGAAATACTCAACTTAGTTAGCTGGTATTTTCAACTTGTGAGGACCGTTATTAGTATACGCGTATCTATGTTTTGTGATAGACCTAGCTACAAAATGATAAACCCTGAGAGAAAAGAATATATGAAAAGATTAGCATATGAAAGTGATGAAACATGTCTTCAACAACTTAGAATGAATAGATCAACATTTGTTAAGCTTTGTGGTATGCTTGAGATGAATGGAAAGTTAAAGGCTTCGAAGTATCTCCAAGTAGACGAACAAGTTGCCATGTTCTTATATATTTTGGCCCATCATGTGAAAATTCGAGTGGCAAAGTTTCAGTTTCGTCGATCAGGAGAAACAATTAGTAAACATTTTAATAATGTATTGAATGCCGTTGTAAGACTGGAAAGTGAATTATTTAAGAAGCCTGAGCCCATACCAGAAAACTCAACTGATGATAGATGGAAATGGTTCAAGGTATGATATTTGATCGACTTAAAATTTGTCTACTTACTTAAAGCGGTTTTCTAACTTTTGTATCACATGAAATTTGGTCTTAGGGATGTTTAGGAGCTCTAGATGGGACACACATAAGTGTACACGTACGAGAGGAAGACAAGCCTAGATATCGGAATCGAAAGGGTGAAATATCAACAAATGTTCTTGCTGCGTGTACACCAGAAATGCAATTCACATATGTATTACCAGGTTGGGAAGGATCTGCTGCTGATGGTAGGATACTTCGTAGTGCAATGATAAGAGAGAATGGTTTAAAGGTGAATAAAGGCAGTTATTATCTTGTTGATGCCGGGTACACCAATGGAGAGGGATTTCTTACTCCTTTTAGAGGTCAACGATATCATTTAAGTACTTGGAGGAATGGGAGATGACCAGAAAAGGCTGAAGAATATTTTAACATGAAGCATTCATCAGCGAGGAATGTTATAGAACGTTGTTTTGGGGTTTTGAAGAAAAGATGGGCTATTCTTAGAAGTCCATCATTTTATCCCATTCGAACGCAAAATAAAATCATCCTTGCATGTTGTCTTTTACACAACTTCATACGAAAGGAAATAACTTATGATCCATTTGACAATGAAGAGATTATCGACACAAACAATGATGATGATGATGAAGACCTTCGATCAGAGGTCGAACGTATAACAACAATTGGGACTTCGAATTCATGGACTAACTTTAGAGAAAGTTTAGCTACGTCAATGTTTAATACTTGGAGATCTAGACACGATTGATTTGGCTTTTTTAGAAAAATAATTTTTCGTAACAGACTTAGAATCGTATTTGAAAGTTATAATATATGTGGTTGTGCATTGTGTTTTTATTGGTCTTTTGCATGTCTACTGTTATATATTTTTTTTCTTGCAATTCATTTTGTTTCGTTCTTTCTCTTTTGAAATATATCATTTTGTTACATGTGAAGGTATGGAATCACAAGTCGATAATGAAAGGGGTCCAGGGAAGAACAAAAGAAAGTGGATTGATACCGAAGATGAGAAACTTGTTGAAGCTATGGTGGACGTGCTCAACTCAGGATCTCATTTTAAATCAGACAATGGTTTTAAACCCGGATTTCTTATTGCTGTAGAAAACCGATTAGCTGTCTTACTTCCAGATTCGGGTATAAAAGCGAAGCCACACATCGAATCGCGCATTAGGACTTTGAAAAGTGATTGGGCTGCTGTGCATGACATGTTAGCATGGAACGGTACAAGTGGTTTTGGGTGGGACTACACGAATAACATGCTTGAAGCTCCTCATCCCGTTTAGAAAGAATACGCTAAGGTGCATTATACTATATCTTGTCAAGTTATGTTACAGTAATTTAGTTTCCTACTCATGTTCTCAAACACTTTTCCTATTATGAACCTATATATGCTCGATTTAAATTAGAAGTATGGGACTTAAAGAAAAGTAAACAAAGCCAAATGTAGTATCACAAGCAAACTAATGACAAACAAACATATTTTATTTTTTGCTTTTGTATTATTTTTCTAGGTAAACAAGAATGCTGCAAAGTGGAGAGGTAAGTCATTTCCACATTACTGGGAACTTTGCCATGTATTTGGCAAAGATCGTGCAAACGGAAAAGAAGCAGACACAGCAGCTGATATCATTTTGGAGATGGATAAAGAACAAGAAGTTCGTGGTGATAATGATAACACACAAGGTAATGGAGAAGGTTGGGAAGATAATTGTGTCGATCAACCACCCAACAATCCTATGAATGCCCCTGTCAAAGAAGAATCTAGTATACCGAGAAAGAGAAAACGAAGCACCAGTTGGGATTCTCTCCTTGAATGTCTGAATAATTCATCTGATGTAATTGGATCAAAAATTGAGGAAGCAACAAAAACATTCAACTCAGTCCTTGGCATTGAGAGGGATAGAGAGGAGCTTCGTAAGCAACTTCATGCGGAGATGAGAAATGTTGATGGGTTGACCACTCGTGAGATGAACAAGGCGGTACGTATCCTTTCACGTAATGAGGACTTGATGGTTATCTTTTTCATAGTTGATAACAAAGACAAATTAACGTGGGTCCTAGACGTACTTAACGACGAAGCTTGAAGATGATGGCAATCTATTTTGGTGCTTGAAGATTATGGTTTACGTTTAAGGCTATGGTTTTTGTGATTTTCATTTAAGATTATGGTTTTCGTGATTATCTGTTTGGTGATTTTCATTTCAAACTAGTGGACTTGAATAATTGGAATGTTATTTTCTACATCTCCTGGAGTTAACAAGGTTATGAAATATATTTTTGTTTGATGTGTCTTTGCTAAAACTTTACATAATTTTATATTACCAGGTGTTGGTTGTTCGTTTATTTAACATGCATCCATAGAGATGATACTGTTAAAACATGATTATTGTGTATATGATGAGGTTATTTTCGTCCTTTTAATATGATTTCATTCCATTCAAATGTATATTCATACATACCAAATAAAATGCATTAATCAGTCATTACATTCTAGCATGACTAACAAACATGACAATGGAATCGTAATTAATCATTCTATTACTTTGATCATTCCATTACATTGCTCATTCCATTACATGAACATTCCATTCAGCCCAACCAAACATTGCCTTATGGTTTTTGTGAATTATTAAGTTTTATAATCTCCAGGAAATCTGCAAACTCCATTCCACAAGCATTATATCTTATTTTGTTTTCTAGGATTTAGTAACTTATATAGGATGCCGCCGATTTTACGCGAGGTTGTCTTGTCTATTTTCTCAGGATTTACAGGTTATGTATGACAAGAAGATGATTTATATTCTGGATGGGAAGCTTTGATTGTTCATTTTCTTGGAGGAAGATTTAACCTGGCCACCCTATTATCCATACCGAGCGAATCAGGGGAGTATTTGATTTCATTCTTTTTACTTTTTCACTTTTACATTCTTTACTTGAACATTGGGGACAATGTTCATCTTAAGTGTAAGGGGAGGGTAAAAAGATGATACCTTACATATGCACTTTCGCTTGAGTTTGTTTTGTTTGATGGTAGATGTGTAATAAAACTATGAGAAATACCTGTTAGTGTAATTTTAGCGCCAAATTTAAATTTTTTTACAACATTTAGGAGTGAAACTTTAGCCATAGCAAGCGTCTCATGGATAGGAGATTGTATGACTAGCACATAACCGTATATTCAGAAAAATTTTCCACCCAAATATGTGAGGTTCGCCTTTAGATTTGATAGGAAAAGCATTTACTATTAGTGCTTATGAGTATACCGGTAGCATTTAGATTCTAGAACTTGCGTTAGTGATGCATCCCGAGACCGCTAGTGAGACTACATTCGTGTAGTAGGATTTACTACATGATAAGAGGCATTAGGATCACCCTTGTCTTAAACCCGTATTATAATTACTTGACCATTTAAGTTATATTACTTGGCTAGTTAAGTCAACTAATTTTTCCCACACCCTTAGCGTTGTACTCATTTTTAGTACACGAAACCCCTAGTACACCCATCCGAGCCTATCTTTTCGTTTCTAACTTTAAGCATTTTACTTAAAGGAAGAATTTGTTACACCCCACTTAAATGTACACCCAAATCGCCTTAGCCTTCCGTGTATGCGCTCATTTTTAGTGCATTATTGTTATTTGTTAAACCCTAAGTTAACTTTCTAATTGATTACATGGTTGCTAAGTCGAGTCATATCCGTGTACATATTGTTTTGGGACGATTGGGACTCATGGGTAAAGTACTTATTTTATGGAGTAATGGGGAAGAACACCATTTATTACCCCCGTATGTGCGTTAATCTTAAAAGTACTCCAAGTGTTTTGATTTTCTTAATTCGAGTCATTAGATTAGTTTATTGTAAAGTATGTAAAGATTCAAGTGTAAGGGAAATGTTCATTCTCTATGATGTATTATTTTGGATGGTAGGGTAAGAGTGTATGCAAAAAAAAAAAAAAAAAAAAAAAAATCGAAAAAAGTAAGAAAAAGAAAAAAAAAATAGAAAAAGGAAAAGAGAAAAAACATACGGACTACCATCCCTTTTTATTCTATGTTCATTTTTTGTTTTTGTTATTTTTCAGTTATTAGCTTAAGTCGAGTCTAGTCTTGGCTTAGCAACGCCATATTGTACATGTAATTAACCAAGATTGTTAGCTCGCCACCAGTAAAAACTTCCTTTATCCAACAAAACCGTGTATTTCATATCCCTACACCTAACGTTACAACCCTTTAAAAGACCTCTTTGATAGTTTATCCTAAGTGCTTACGCCATGTGGTGGAGGTTTGATCCTTTCCTAAGCCTATGGTAATCTATTTTGCTATGACAGGTAGTGAGAGATATCTTCCGTTTCCATATTGTAATTTATACTTTATTACACCCGAGAGATGTGAGTATCTAAACACTATTTGTGAGGTGCTAGTGTATGACCTCCATGCTTGTCTATTGGTCTTTAGTGGAACGATTATTTGTTGTAATTACTTTTATATTAGTGTTAAATGACCCCTAACTTGTATTTTGATTAGAATAAAAGCGCATTTGCTTGAGGACAAGCAAATCTCAAGTGTAAGGGTATATGATGAGGCGAAAAATGAACCACTTTTAGGGGGTCATTTAAGCCCGGAATTGAATTTATTTGATCAAATATTGCCCTAAATCGTTCCTTTTGTGATTTTAGGTACTTTGGGAGAGAAATCTAGAAAAGGAAGCAATTCGGACGTTTTTGGAGCATAAAAGTGAAGAAAACGCCAAAGTCGTAATTTTCCTTGCTGGGAACAGTAGGTGACGGCGTCAAGAAGAAAATCTTGACGGCGTCAAGAGTAATTTCCATGACGATCTAGTACAGATTTGAAGGCGTCACGAAGTAGGGCGTCAAGAGGAAAATGCATGACGGCCTGGAAATACATAACACTTGACGGCGTCAGATCTAGATCAAGGCAGTCCGAGGAGTATTTTGGCGGCGAGATGACGGCGTCACAAATTTTGTCTTGACGCCGTCAGACCCTATTTCCTATATATAGTTTTCTAATTTTCACAATAAAAAGAGAGAAGTTTTGGAGAAACCCTAAGTACAAACTTGGTACGAATTTTACAGGTTTTTCAAGGGTTCTTAGCCCTTGATCCCTTTCATGTGTAATTAAGATAAGTGTTCTTTTAATTCAATCAATATGTCTATGTGTTGGTTGTCTATATCTTGTTCTTGTCTTAATTCCATCATGCTAGGCTAGATCTATCTTGTGTTTGCTTGGATCTAATGAAACCTAGATGTTAATTATGTGTTGATTACTTGTTTATGGTTGTATTGGATGAATGATTTCGATGTTAGGCTTAAGAAAACTGGCAGATCTCCAATTGGTAACATGCTTGAACGTCTTAGGAAACATGAACTGACGTGCACTAGGTTTTATTGGTTGTATTTAATGCATGAGTAAATTCTAATGATCCCATGTTAGGAGCTTCTTGGCCGGCTCGACATAGGAGTGAAGTAGGCACTCATAGGATTGGGGAATTAAGTGCGCCACCCCATGAATGGTATTAAGGAATACAATCCGTCATCCACGCAACTATAACAAGTAATTAACGTGTAAAAGATATCTAGGGAGTAGTGAAATCTAAGTAAACACATCTTCTCCACTTATTGCTCACAACTTTAGTAAATTTAGTTTATTTTTATTTTTGGTATTTTATTTTGATTGCATCTTTAGTAATTGGGTTAGTTGATTAGCAACTAATTCCGCCCAAATCCTTCAAAACCTGAGATTTTTACCTGCTTTCTAAAAAATATAAAAATACAAAAATAATCATCCATCATCTTTAGAACTAGTATTTAGGTTTTATAATCCTAGCGACACTATTCCTAGCTGAATGATCAATCCCCCGGTACTTGTCACTATACTATACTACAACGATCAGGTACACTGCCTGGTGGGGGTTGTAAGCTTCTCAAGATCCCTTGAGAGGTAAAGCCTGGTGTGATTCCCACGTATCAGAATTCGACAATACATTTGCATGATTGACTTTAACATGTGGAATGTTATCATGAATGGTGACTCTTTACCAAAGAAAGGCCCTGATGGTAAAGATATACCAATCAAGTCTGCTGAAGAGAACTTTGTTAGGAAGATGGAGATCAAAGGTCACAATATTCTCTTGATGGGAATACCTAATGAGTTTCAGTTGGACTTTGAGAGTTGTGAGACTGCTAAAGAATTAATGGATGCTATTGAATTCAGGTTTGGTGGGAATGATGCTACCAAGAAGTCAAGGAAAAACATGTTGAAGCATCAGTTTGAGAACTTTACTGCTGAAAGTGGAGAGAAGATTATTGGCACCTACAACAGGCTCAATCAACTTGTCAGTCATCTAAAGCTTGTTGGCTATGTGGTTCCACAAGAAGATGTGAATCTCAAGTTTCTCAGAAGTCTTGCACCTGAATGGAGTATGCACACTGTTGTTTGGAGGAATAAGCCTGACTTTGAAACCATGAAGCTGGAAAGCCTCTATAACAATTTAAGAGTGTATGAACCAGAATTAACTACTTCATCTACTTCTGGTTCACAAAATCTTGCCTTTGTATCTTCAAAGTCAAAGGGGTCTAAAGAATCTCACTCTGCTGCTTATGGAGTATCTACTGCTGATGGATCTGCTGCTAGTTCTCATGATAATAACTCCACCAGTGATATGGCTTTATGTGCATTCTTGGCTAATCTAACATCAAGTATAAGGTCACAGGCACTTAATCAAGATCTGGATCACCTTGATGAAGATGATCTTGAAGAGATGGATCTGAAATGGCAGATGGCCATGTTGACCTTGAGAGCTAGAAAATTCTGGAAGAAAACTGGAAAAGAGATCAAGTACAGAACTAAAGAAAATGTTGGCTTTGACAAGTCAAAGATAGATTGTTACAACTGTAACAGAAAAGGTCACTTTGCCAGAGAATGTAGAGCTCCAAAGAAGAATGGTGAAGCACCAAAGAAGGCTGAAGAGACAAAGAATACTACTACTGCATTGGTGTCTTGTGATGGATTGGGAGAGTATGATTGGAGTGATTTGGCTGATGAAGAACCAAATTATTCCTTGGTGGCTCAAGTCAAGCCAGAAGTGCATAACTTTGCACTTATGGCTTATTCATCATCATCTTCTGGATCTGACTCTGAGGTATCTAATGATTCTGATTTATCTGTGTGCTCCTTTAAGTCTTGTGCTGACACTATAGAAGAACTTAAGTCTAGGAATGAGAGTCTAAATAAAGAAGTTGAAAACCTAAAACTTTATAACTTAGGTTATAAAGTAGGTATTCAAAATGTTGAAAGAAGACTTGAGTACTTAAAAGAGCGTGAGATGGAATATGTAGATAGAATTAACCAACAAGATGTTGAGATTTTTAAGAAAAATAGTGAAATTGAGTTTCTTAAAAATAAATTAGAAGAAGCAGAAAAAGATAGAGATGAAGCTCTTGCTGAAAAAGAAAAACATATAGTAAGAGTAAACAAACAACAATATGCTTCTGATTTGGTTAATAAATCTATTGAGTGTACAATAATGAGGAAAGGAAGTGGAATAGGTTACAATGAGGTTGCTCCTCCTGTTAAGAGTGCCTATGCTCCACCAGGAAAAGAATTGTCCTTCATTAGTGAGCTGAATATAGAAAAACCATTAGGTGAGTCTAGTACAAGTGTCTTAGAAACACCTAAGGTAGAGGGTAGAAAATTTCCTGATGCTCCCATTATTGAAGATTGGTAATCAGATAGTGATGAGGAACAAGAACAGGTTGAACCAGAACATAATGTAGTAAAGGAAGAAATTCCTGCTAATATTGAAAAAGTTGAACCTAAAATTGAACAAGTGAAGTTTGTGAAACCTGTGCTAGGTCAAGGTATCTCTAGGAGAATGGCTGAGTATAAAGAGGTTTCTAGAGAAAGAATGAATGGTTTCAATAATAAGCCTAGGGGTAATCAGAGAAACTTTAATAACCTAGTTTCAAACAAATTAGGTAGTGAGTTTCAATTAAGGAAAAAGGCTTGTTATAAGTGTGGTAGCTTTGAACATTTGATTAATAGCTGTCCTGACCACAAGAAACCTGTTTGGAATCAATACTCTAGGGTGAATCGCAAATATATTAATCAGAATACTCACCCTCATCCAAATAGAAACATGATTCCTAGGGCTGTGTTGTTAAGATCTGGTGCAACTAGATCAATTTATGCTGCTAAATCAAATGGTGCTTTTAAAACCACAACTGGTTCTGTTGCTGGCTCTACTGCTAGTAAGCACTTTGCTGCCAGCAAGCACTCTGCTGCTAGTAAGCAATCTGCTGCTAGTACAAAACTTTCCACTTCTGGGCCAAAAGTTTTGTCAAATACAGTTGTTGGAAATCATTTTTATGCTGTTAAGGCCTCAGCTTGTTGGGTTTGGAAACCAAAATCAAATGTTACAAACAATGTTTCCAAAACCAGCAGTGCATCAAGTGATTTAAAGAAATTTAACTATGTTGATGCACCAGGCAGATCCAAGTCAGTAATGGCTTGGGTCCCCAAGAGAAACTAATTTCTCTATTTTCATGTGTAGGGTAATCTACTGGATGAGCTTAAAGACATGGTTATAGTTGACAGTGGATGCTCTGGACATATGACAGGGGATGAGTCTCAGCTTGATGATTTTGAGGCTTTTGATGGTGGTTATGTTGCTTTTGGGAATGATCCAAAAGGTGGAAAGATTATTGGTAGAGGCACATTAAAGACAGGGAATTTGGACTTTGAGAAGGTGTTTCTTGTGAAAGGGCTTAAGTTTAACCTCTTTAGTGTTTCACAAATGTGTGACAAAAGAAATTTTGTTCTTTTTACAGACACTGAATGTATGATCCTTTCTCCTGATTTTCAGTTGCCAAATGATAAATTTGTGCTATTGAAGGTCCCTAGAAATGAAAATATATACAGTGACCATATTAAGAACATTGTTCCCAAAAGAGCTTTAACTTGTCTGATTGCAAAAGCCACTGTTGATGAGTCCATATTATGGCATAGAAGACTTGGGCATATGAACTATAAAACAATAAACAAGTTGGTGAAAGGAAATCTTGTAACAGGAATGCCCACAAAGTTGTTTGAAAACTGTGAGACTTGTATTGCTTGTCAGAAGGGAAAACAACGCAGAGTCTCATTCAAGTCAAAGACTGTGAATACAAATACAGTGCCCTTGAATTTGCTACACATGGAATTATTTGGGCCTGTGTAACACCCCCAAAATTTGATACAGCGGAAGACTCAACAAGCTTTCGGGGTGCTACGGGGATTGGTATCCATTCAAAGTCATGAAAGAACGAGATAAAGTAAACATAAGAAAGACATAACCAACACGGGTTTTTAAAGTTTACATTATCCCAAGAATTATCCAAAGTAAGGCCCAAAAGAAATAAACATAGGTCCACAATAGTTTATCAGAGTTTTAGAAAAATAGATCCATAACCGGTGCCATTGCCAAGCCTCCAATCCCAAGCATCCATAGAGCATCACTTAATTACCTGAGAAAACGTGCTAAAAGTCAGCTTTCGCTGGTGAGATCATAGGTTTAAATTCATAACTCGATATAGTGGACATATACGCAAAACGCTTGCTAGCTAGACTAGGCCTCAATCATCCAACCAAAATAATCCAACCAAATCAAATCAACCCTATAGGTGCACGCTATAGCTCAAATCAATCCAATCAATAGCTTACCTAGCTCAAGTCTAGGCCTCGCTCTATAATCAATCCAATAGCTTACCTAGTTCGGGACTATACCTCGCTCAACAACCAATCAATAGCTTACCTAGTTCGGGACTAGGCCTCGCTCAATAACCAAATCATTAGCTTACCTAGTTCGAGACTAGGCCTCGCTCAATCCTACCTAGTTCTATAAGCATAGCAAGTTTTAAAATAAATAAAGCGATAATAGTCCACATAAAACATTTGCACGTTTCTCACCCCAAGTATTGAAAACAAAGTTCAAGAGTAAAAGTGGGGCTATGACTCACCTCAAGTCCAGAAATCCTCAAAAGAAATCGATAGAAGAAAGACGTAAGCAAACACAAGCAACTCACGTAACGGCAACTACAGACTCGGCACTTCCTAACAATATCAACTCGTTCAGAAATCATTTCCTCAAAAATCAAATATTCCCATTCCCGAACGTATTCCGTTTTACTATCCAAAAATATCCATTTCTCGAATTATCTTCATATTAATTTGAAATTCGACGTTTGGTATCCATATGGGTGAAGGGTCGACACAACTCAAACCAAAAAGCCACAACGAACGAAATAATAAACCATCTATAGGTCTAATATTAGCCCAATATATTATTTAAATAAATCATCGAAGCTTATCAAATCCGTCGATTTGGTAATCTCCCATATTTATTTACGTAATGTATCATTCCAAAATTATACCCAACCTAAAGCACATAGCACAAAGAATTCTATTTGGTATATATCGTAGTCCAATAAATTCCCTATATATATCGTCAAATCGGCCAAATTCCACGAGATACATAGTAATTTATTATCCTAAAACATATACCACATCCTATGGGCGTCGTGGGATACAATGACCATTAATATACTCATTTTATATCATCAAATAACTCAATCTAATCCGTCGATTAAATAAGTCACTTGCTATAGAAAATGTTTATATTAATCGTCATATATCCGTGACAACACAAAAGTCACAATATAAAGCCCACTTGGACTTTAAATAACCACAACTCGTATAACTCGATAAGTTTTCTAAATTTATAAAAATCGTTATGTTTTTATTTATTACTCACCCGACTTATTAGTTCTCGACATTATTTCGAGTTATTTATTTATAACAATATTCCGATATTTATTGCACTATTTGCATAGTATAATAATTATCGTTATATTATTATAACGTTTACTCGTGATTGTTTTATTATTAATATACGCATTTATATATATATATATATATATATATATATATATATATATATATATATATATATATATATATATATATATATATATATATATATATACACGTTTATCACGTCTATATACGTATATAAACGATTATATTATCAATAATATTATTACGAGTATTATTTTTAACGTTTGACTTTTAAATATTTATCGAGTCATAGAATTTGGTCACATGTCCGAGTCATCACTCTCGGCTCATCATCCAAGTCCAACATAAGAATGAAGTCAAAATAAATAAATCAACTCCGTCCAAATCAATCCCATATTCACGTGCTACAACATGAGGGCCCGACTATGGCACCCAACTAACCTATCTCCGTCATCTAATGACCGTCTCACAATCGGTCCCCAATACTCTTTCGTCAACACATCTCCAATATACCATAAGTCCATAATAACTCGGCTCCAAAGCAACGACAATAATAAATAATACCACAAGCAAAAATAAGATACCACAACAACAACCATAACAACAAGAAAAATATAAGGAAACCAATTAAGACCACCAAGTAATGCATGTTATCCGGGTCGACTACCAAGTCAACCACTAGTCCAAGGACTCCCTTGGAGTCACGGCTCAAACATGAACCATATAAAGTCATACCCGAGACCATCATGGTCTCGGCTAGCTCTCCCGAGCTCGACACAACTCCAAACCGACCCCCAAGGGTCGTGGTATCGATCAAATAACCACAACATCAAGTAAACCTTGGCCAAAAATCAACCATAACCAAAAATCTCATCACCAAAACCCTCGACATCAACCATACTCGAGGTCAAAAATCAAAAACTCCACAAGTGTCCAAGAAAGACACAAGCCGAGAGCATGGAGCTCTCGGTTCACCTCGACCCAAAAGAAAAACATCACACCCGGATACCAAACTCGATTTAGATCACATTTCATTCAAAACCCACTTGAATCTCAACGTTTTTAACCATTACCCAAAAGAAATAATAAGATTCGTGACCCTAGGTCACGAATTTCATTAGAAAATACGAGTTTCACTCGTCTCACCTTCGATTCACAAGACCCAAAACTCGATTTCTTCAAAAACCCAAAAGAAAATATGGTAAAGGTGGTGATAACGTGGTGATGTTGATTCGTATGAGGTGTTAGGGTGGTCCAAATCGCGCGTGGTTTGTACCAATAGATAGATCGGAAGAAGATGGTTAAGATGGTGGTGTTAGATTTGGTGTGAGGGTGGCGGTGGTGGTGCTATTGGGGGGATTAGGGGCGGCGATGGTTGAGAAAGAAAAGAGAGAGAGAGAGAGTTGGTGATGAGGGTGTTGTGTTGTGTTGTGTTGCTAAGTCACAGGGACGATTTTTATGTAATTTACTCTTATAATAAAAGAAAACCTTTTTAATAATGATAATAATAATAGTGAGGGTGTAGTGGGTTAAGTAGCCCGGTGTAAATACACGGACCAAACCCGAAACCTTAAATAACCAAACAACTTTCTCAAACCGAACTCGTTCCAAAAATAATAATATCCGAACCAAATATTAAAATAATTAAAATTGTTAGGTTAACCTAGTGCCGGAGTCAATGTAGTGCCAAAATAATGATCTCAAAATAAATCATCACGAATGAACCAAACCAAATCATAAATAAATAATCAAATCCCATAAATAACGTACGATCAAAATCACATTCCAATGTTCATAAAAATATCTCATCACAATAAACTTTTCAAATATTCCAAAATTATAATTTTTAATGTAATGCGGGTTTTCAAAATGGCTCCCTAATTTGCCAGTTGTCACATCCTCCCAGCCTCAGAAGGAACCCGTCCCGGGTTTCTCTCGGAACAAACCATCTACGAAGTAAAAAGCTTCGGATATCTCTTTCGAAACTCATCCTCACGTTCCCACGTGAATTCCGGACCATGCCGCGAATTCCAACGAACTTTGATGAGCGGGATACGACTTCTCTTAAGTCGTTTAATCTCTCTATCCAGTATCTCAATCGGCTCTTCCACAAAATTCAAACTCTCATCCACACGAATATCCTTAATTGGTATAACTGGCGTTTCCTCCGAAAGACACTTCTTCAAATTGCTAACATGAAACACATCATGAACTTTATTCAATTCCGGTGGCAATTCCAATCGATAAGCTACGGGCCCAATTCTTTCCAAAATAAGAAATGGTCCAATGTAGCGGGGATTTGGTTTCCCACGTTTCCCAAAACGTATCACACCCTTCCAAGGCGAGACTTTCAGCATCACTTTGTCTCCAACCTGGAATTCTAGGGGTTTACGTCTCTGATCGGCATAACTTTTCTGCCTATCTCTAGCTACTTGCAATCGATCTCTAATTTGTGTTACTTTCTCAGTAGTTTCCAAAATAAGCTCAGGGTCGATGAGTTGGCTATCTCCAACTTCCGCCCAACCAATAGGCGAACGACATTTACGACCATACAAAGCTTCAAATGGTGCAGCTTTAAGACTTGTGTGGTAGCTATTGTTGTAGGAGAACTCCGCAAGGGGTAGATATTTCTCCCAGCCTTTACCAAAGTCTATTATGCATGCACGAAGCATATCCTCCAAAGTCTGAATAGTTCTCTCACTTTGACCATCGGTTTGGGGGTGATATGCAGTACTCATATCAAGTCTCGTCCCCAAAGCCGTTTGAAGTGATCGCCACAACGCTGATGTAAAACGGCTGTCGCGGTCAGAAATAATCGATATCGGGACTCCATGACGAGAAACAATCTCCTTCACATACAACCTCGCAAGTTTGTCCACACTATCATCTTCACTAATTGCCAGGAAATGAGCAGATTTAGTCAATCGATCCACAATTACCCATATAGCGTTGCAACCGCTAGCTGTCTTTGGTAATTTGGTAATAAAGTCCATCGTGATCCGCTCCCATTTCCAAACTGGGAGTTCTTGCTGCGTCAATAATCCTGACGGTCTTTGATGTTCGGCTTTAACCTTAGAGCAAGTCAAACACTTACTAACATACAACGCTATATCTGCCTTCATATTTGGCCAGCAATATAACTTTTTCAAATCCTGGTACATCTTATCAGACCCAGGATGAATAGAGTATCTTGACTTATGCGACTCATGCATAATCAACTCTCGAATTCCTCCATACAATGGTACCTAACTTCGCTCTCCAAAACATAATACTCCATCAGAACGCTTAACAAATCCCTTCTCATTTTCTGCCATCCCAAATATGTTCTCAGCAGATCGATTCTCTGCTTTCAGCGCTTCCGTTTGAGCTTCTAATATTTGAGATGGTAATGGCGATACGATAGTCATTCCTAATGACCTAACTCGTAACGGTAGAATTCTCTCCTTTCGACTAAGAGCATCAACAACGACGTTTGCTTTACCAGGATGGTAGCGAATTTCACAATCATAATCGCTTAGCAACTCAATCCAATGTCGCTGACTCATGCTAAGCTCTTTTTGGTTCAAAATGTGTTGCAGACTTTTGTGGTCAGTAAACACTACACACTTGGTTCCATACAAGTAATGTCTCCATATACTCAAAGCAAAAACCACAGCACCTAACTCCAAATCATGGGTGGTGTAGTTCTTCTCGTGCTTCTTAAGCTGTCGGGAAGCATAAGCTATCACTTTCTCCCGTTGCATTAACACAGCTCCTAAACCTTTATGAGAAGCGTCACAATAGACGACAAAGTCCTCGTTACCTTCAGGTAACGCCAAGATAGGAGCACTACACAACATCTCCTTAAGTAACTGAAATGCTTCCTCTTCCTTATCTCCCCATTCGTACTTAACACTCTTTTGAGTCAATTTGGTCAACGGTTTTGCTATCTTCGAAAATCCCTCAATGAATCTTCGGTAATAACCGGCTAATCCCAAAAATTGACGAACTTCTGTTGGGGTCGTAGGTGCAGCCCAATCTTTAATTGCTTCAATCTTAGCAGGATCTACATGAACTCCTTGTCTATCAATCACATGACCCAGAAATTGTACCGTCGGAATCCAAAATTCACATTTAGAAAACTGGGCATACAGTTTCTCCTTCCCGAGCAATTCTAAGATAAGCCTTAGGTGCTCCTCATGCTCTTTCTCACTCTTTGAATAAATTAGAATGTCATCGATGAACACAATCACAAACTTATCTAAGTAAGGCTTACACACCCAATTCATGAGGTCCATGAATACCGCCGGTGCGTTAGTCAACCCAAACGGCATCACCTGAAACTCGTAATGCCCGTAACGGGTTTTGAAAGCCGTTTTCGGTATATCTTCCTCGCGAACTCGAAGCTGATGATATCCCGATCTCAAATCGATCTTCGAATACACACTCGATCCTTGAAGCTGATCGAACAAATCGTCGATCCTCGGTAACGAGTATCTATTCTTCACCGTTAACTTGTTCAAGTCTCGGTAATCAATACACATACGAAACGATCCATCCTTCTTCTTCACAAATAAGATCGGGGCTCCCCAAGGCGAAGAACTTGGTCTTATGAATCCCTTTTCGGCTAACTCCGCTAATTGTTTTGACAACTCTTCCAATTCAGTAGGTGCAAGACGATAAGCGCTCGTGCTACAGGTGCAGCACCAGGTATCAACTCAATCTGAAATTCCACTTGTCTAGTAGGCGGAATTCCCGGTAAATCATCGGGAAACACATCCGAAAAATCACCAACTATAGGTACATCTCCAATGCACCTTTCCTTCTTCTCCTTCCCTCTTTTCTCAGAAATTTGAGCTAAGAAAAGGTAACATCCTTTTTCCATTAGCTTCGGAAATTTAGTGCAAGATATGACCACTAATCTAGATGGGCCTCTCAACTCCTTTCTATCTCCTGGTATCTTCAGAATCTCCTTGCCGTAAGGCACACGCACGATCTTCTCATCGCAAAGTATATGGGCACGATACTTCGACAACCAATCCATACCAATAATGACATCAAAACTTCCTAACGTGACGGGTAGAAGATCTATGTTGAAAGGACGATTCAGAAAGTTTAACGTGCAACCGCGAATGATAGTCCTAATCCTCTCTATGTTCCCATTAGCTAACTCTACATCATAACCAATTCCTAAGGCCATCGGGGGTTTCTCTAGTAAGGGTGCAAACTTAGTGGACACAAAACTCTTATCGGCACCAGTATCAAATAGTATGGAAGCATAACGATTATTGAGAAGGAACGTACCAGTAACAACGTTCGGATCTTCTCCTCTCTCGTTCCCAAGTGCATACACTCTTCCATGAGCAGCTCCAGCTTCCACATGTTGGTCCCCATTATCTTGTCGTCCACGGTTTCCTCCAGCTCCACGGTTTCCATTATTTTACCCATTACCACCCGATCCTTGATTCCCTCGGTTCCACGATTCCCTACACTATTCATTCCTATAATGTCCCTTCTTTCCACATCCATAGCAAGTAACATCTGCCTTACTCATAGTTTCAGGAGTAGCTTGAACCATAGCAAGTGGTCGAGCTCTACAATCCTTAGCTATGTGTCCCATCTTAGAGCAATTCTTACACATCACAGTACATCATCCAGAATGATGCTTGTAGCATCGGTTACACTTGGGTGCATCTCCATTGTAGTTCTTCTTGTCTCCATCTCCCATAGCATAAGCTCTAGTAGTTGTTTGTTGCTTGTTTCGACGATCATTACCCTTAGAGTGATCATCCCTCTTCCTCTTTCCATTCTTGTCTTTCTCAGCTTCTTCCAATGCCAACGAGTCCATCAATTGTTGAGCAATAGTGATAGCCTCATGAATGTTTGCAGGCTTAGCAGAAATCACATCGTTTCTTGTAGCTACTGGCAACCCATCGATATACCTCTCAATCCTTTGAGTCTCAGTCCTAACCATATCGGGACAAAGTAAGGCTAACTCTCGATAACGCCGATTGTAAGTTGCCATATCGGTACCTTTCACCTTATGGTTCCAGAACTCAATCTCCAGCTTCTTAATCTCATTCCTTGGGTAGTAAGTCTGAATCAGCAAAGACTTAAATTGCTCCCAAGTCATAGCATAAGCCACATCACTCTCAACAGAATTACGATAATTGTTCCACCAAGTTAAAGCTTCATCCTTGAAAGTAAAAGAAGCAAACTTTACCTTTGCATTCTCCGCATAACCACTGACATTAAACACTGACTCAGTCTTCTCTATCCACCTGACCAAGTAGACCACTCATTCAGTTCCACCAAACTCAACGGGTCCACAGATCTTAAACTCCTTGTAGTTACATCCATTAGCACGAACAGGTGGAAATGTTCCAGCAGAATTGTTGGAATGATTTGACTCAGCTAGTAGCTCAGCAACTCGTTGCTCCACAAGTTGATTGATCATTGCTTGATCCACAGTAGGTGCATTAAGTGGAACATGATCATTGTCTCCCTGAACATCAACATTTTGATTCCTGTTGCTGCGGTTAGTAGTGTCTAGGTTATCAGGAGTAGGGGTCACAACATTTCGAGTAGGACGGCGTCCTCGACGACCAGGGGTAGTCGTTGCAGGACCAGTTCTGGTAGCTCTAACAGGGTTTCGTCGTGGGGCCATTGATCTGAAACATCATACAAGTTCGTGAGTCTCTGATAGAACTTATCATATGCTCAACAAGAATTAAATCAACGAAAGCCAAGTCATGGAAAGAATATCCACAATACACCACAAGACATCAATAAGGCGAACAGGAACTCAATTTCCACAATATCCGAAAACCACATAATACCATATAATAATAACCATCAACCATACAATAAAGATCCAACATCGTTCCAACTACCGAAAACACAAAAGATAATAATCGTTCCGAACGAGACGAATAATCAACGAAAAATACATCAAAAATAGGATAACCAGCTTTTCCAACCGAACACTCCTCGGTTAAGAAAGCAACAAGATAACATAGCTCAAACATCTAGCCACGCTGCTGGCGGAGGTTCCTCAACTCCTGCCTCAAGCCATCAAGATCTCTCCATAATGATCCTAACTCCACACTATGGGTGTCGCTGTCTCTCTTGAGGTCAGCCACCTCCTTCTCCAGCTCGGCATTCCTTTGCCATAACTTGCAGTCGGCCTCTCGAGCTGCAATAAAACCTCGCTGTAAACTCTCAATATGCTCGTGAATCTCCATCAAACCTCTCCTCATCTCAGTAACTCTCCTCTCAGCCGTAACCATGTCAATCCTCAACTCCCCAATGAACTCAACGGTCACCCTATCAATCCGCTCAGACATATGTGTAACTCTCTCACCAGGATCAGTAATCTGAGCCCACATCCTACCAGTCTCACCTAACTCTGCATGCTCAGCAGAAACCTCAGAAGGTGCATCCGACTCAATGGGACTACCAGGTGGCAACTCAAACAAAAATGGATGATCAGGTGAAACAGGCTCAATCGGATGTATAGGTGAATCAGGCTCTTCAGCCTGAGCTGGCGGTACTAACAAATCATCATCATCAGGCATCTCCTCCTCCTGAGGATCATCCTCCTCCTCAGGGTCATCATCATTACCCTGCTCAGCCTCCTGAGGGTCATCAGCCTCATCCTCACCCTCGTACTCCTCCTCCTCCTCATCGGAAGAGTACATCATCAATCGTCGTCTCCTAACAGGTGACCCATGTGGTGAAGGGGTAGGTGATCTAGGACGACGATGCAATGATGCAGGTGGCGCCTCTGACAGAAGAGAGTGAGCATTTATCTGTAAAGGTGACGAAGTAGGGCGTACCGACATACGTGCCATAGCTCGGTGGGAAAAACGTGGAGCCACACGAGACAAAGCCTGATGAAGAGTAAGCTGCCTCGATGTACCAGGGAGCCCTAGAGAAGATGAGGGTCCCTGCGTAGATGCAGCAGGTGGTGCTGAAGTAGAAGCTGTCGGTGACACAGTAGCTGAATGCATGGCAACCCTGTAAGGATCATCAGGAGCCATGGTGATCTGTGCTGGGTGTACAGGTGCAGTAAGAATATCCTCAACAACGTCAAACATACAGGAGTACAGGTGCAGTAAGAATATCCTCAACAACGTCAAACATACGGGAGGCCATAGTCTGTGACAACGGCATAGGGTAGGTGTAAGTGTTTCAAAACAACTAAACCGCGAACTCAAAATACCGTATCAAAATCGCCATATAATTCCAAATCATATATAATCAAGAAAGATTTAAAATACCGCATTACTAAAACCATTCGTTAAACAATTAAGCCATATAATTCCTCAAAACACATATAATTCCCCAAAACGCATATAATTCCTCAAAACGCCATCATATCACTAAATCAATAAACCTCAAATTCTCAAATCACCTCAAGAATCCCAAATCTATCAATCATCTCAATAATCTCATAATACCTCAATAATAACAATGATGCTTCGGCTTGGCGGGCTGGCGGGCAATGGTCGAGGATCATTTTCTATAAAATCGGTTATAGTTTAGGTGTCTATTTACCTAGTTCTCTAAAACCTTGGCTCTGATACCAATCTGTAACACCCCCAAAATTTGATACAGCGGAAGACTCAACAAGCTTTCGGGGTGCTACGGGGATTGGTATCCATTCAAAGTCATGAAAGAACGAGATAAAGTAAACATAAGAAAAACATAACCAACACGGGTTTTTAAAGTTTACATTATCCCAAGAATTATCCAAAGTAAGGCCCAAAAGAAATAAACATAGGTCCACAATAGTTTATCAGAGTTTTAGAAAAATAGATCCATAACCGGTGCCATTGCCAAGCCTCCAATCCCAAGCATCCATAGAGCATCACTTAATTACCTGAGAAAACATGCTAAAAGTCAGCTTTCGCTGGTGAGATCATAGGTTTAAATTCATAACTCGATATAGTGGACATATACGCAAAACGCTTGCTAGCTAGACTAGGCCTCAATCATCCAACCAAAATAATCCAACCAAATCAAATCAACCCTATAGGTGCACGCTATAGCTCAAATCAATCCAATCAATAGCTTACCTAGCTCAAGTCTAGGCCTCGCTCTATAATCAATCCAATAGCTTACCTAGTTCGGGACTAGGCCTCGCTCAACAACCAATCAATAGCTTACCTAGTTCGGGACTAGGCCTCGCTCAATAACCAAATCATTAGCTTACCTAGTTCGGGACTAGGCCTCGCTCAATCCTACCTAGTTCTATAAGCATAACAAGTTTTAAAATAAATAAAGCGATAATAGTCCACATAAAACATTTGCACGTTTCTCACCCCAAGTATTGAAAACAAAGTTCAAGAGTAAAAGTGGGGCTATGACTCACCTCAAGTCCAGAAATCCTCAAAAGAAATCGATAGAAGAAAGACGTAAGCAAACACAAGCAACTCACGTAACGGCAACTACATACTCGGCACTTCCTAACAATATCAACTCGTTCAGAAATCATTTCCTCAAAAATCAAATATCCCCATTCCCGAACGTATTCCGTTTTACTTTCCAAAAATATCCATTTCTCGAATTATCTTCATATTAATTTGAAATTCGACGTTTGGTATCCATATGGGTGAAGGGTCGACACAACTCAAACCAAAAAGCCACAACGAACGAAATAATAAACCATCTATAGGTCTAATATTAGCCCAATATATTATTTAAATAAATCATCGAAGCTTATCAAATCCGTCGATTTGGTAATCTCCCATACTTATTTACGTAATGTATCGTTCCAAAATTATACCCAACCTAAAGCACATAGCACAAAGAATTCTATTAGGTATATATCGTAGTCCAATAAATTCCCTATATATATCGTCAAATCGGCCAAATTCTACGAGATACATAGTAATTTATTATCCTAAAACATATACCACATCCTATGGGCGTCGTGGGATACAATGCACATTAATATACTCATTTTATATCATCAAATAACTCGATCTAATCCGTCGATTAAATAAGTCACTTGCTATAGAAAATGTTTATATTAATCGTCATATATCCGTGACAACACAAAAGTCACAATATAAAGCCCACTTGGACTTTAAATAACCACAACTCGTATAACTCGATAAGTTTTCTAAATTTATAAAAATCGTTATGTTTTTATTTATTACTCACCCGACTTATTAGTTCTCGACATTATTTCGAGTTATCTATATATATATAAAAATTGAGTTCCCCTTATTGAATGTGAGCATTAATGTTACAAGCTAAGAAGCTCAAATATGTAGTTTAAGCTAATGAGTTTAGTACATGCGGAGCTTATTTTAAAGCTTTTAAGAGCTTTTAAGCTGAAATGTCATGAGTTCCATGTTTTAATGTTAACATTAATGGCATTAGGCAAGGAACTCTATTATGAAAGATTAATGCATGTTTACAAATAAACTTAAATATAATCGTTTATATGTTGCCAAAGAATTAAACTTCACTCATAAATGTGAATACTAATTGCACTTAACCAAGTTCTTTTCAAGTCTCCATTATTTAATGTTTTAGTCCTTTCACTTGCTTGAAAATTGCACATTAAATGGATTATACACAACATCTTGCCTTCACTTCTCTATATAAAGACCACCACCTTATTTTTCCCTCCTCACAATCACCATACATAACTTTTTTTTTATGCTTTCTTCATCATAATCATCGTCATTGATTTATTCCTATTTGCAAAGGTAAATTCATGGTTTCATCTATGATTTTTTTTAGCTTATTATGTCTTATTTTATCATCTATTTATTTTTCTTTTCTTTTTATTTTGTAGTTTTGCAAGAACAATCAGTGATCTTTTCACATCATGCAGATCCGTAGAATAAACCATACACGGAATTCATTCGTGGTGGCACGTGTTCACTTTTTTATTGTGAGACTTTTGTTGATTTTTTTAAAGGGTTTTAAGAAGAACAAGGAAGAGCGGAATAAGGGAAGAGACACTTTTAAAAATATGTTTAATGTATATATATTTGTTATTATGTGGATTTAGTGTTAGGATTAATAGTCACACATGTTCATTATTGCTTGAAAAAAGTAAAAATAAAGACATAGGGGTCTACTCTATGGTATTTATTATAATTTTGCTTATGCAGGTATGTGAACACACAAAGAAGTAGTCTTGCACCATGTGGTAAGGAACTAATTTGAGATAAACTTTGCAAAGGTAGTAGAACTGAGATGGTTTGGTACTTGACTGAAAGTTTTCACGCAATCAATGAACTGTTGTCCCATTGTACATAGTAATATAAGATGTTCATAATATAGATGCTCATATGTTTATTATGGGTTGTTTATGAGTAGGTTTAGTTTGGTTATTCTTTTATATGTAAAGTTCATAAAATCAGTTATGGAAACATGAAATTAGTTTTTTATAAAGAAAACTTGAATGAATATATGGTGGAGTGAATGAGATTATATAGTTTCTGCAATGAAAAGTTAGTTGGTTTGTAGCTGATGTGAGTTGGTTCTTTATACAGAGATAGCTACCTACACAAAAGAAAGAGATAATAGAATGCAATAGACGAATGAAAGACATCATTGAACTGAGTTTCTGAAGTTACACCAAGACATCATTGAACTGAGTTTCTGAAGTTACACCTGACCCTCCAGAGAATGCAAGCTAAACACACAATAACCCAAGAAAGAAAAGAAATTGTCAAATCAGAAAATAGAAAAACCCAAATAAAGGGAGTCACCCGTGATTCGATAGTTCCATTTTCCGCTGATACAGGCCTATTGGGCAGAAGGTGTTGCTTCAACACCTCAAATAAATAATAATTGAAAGACACAGTTTATTTTACTAAAGACATGAGATATATATCATTTGAAGATTTATTATTATTATTTTTAATCTAATTTGTTATTATTATATACTAATCAGAATTAGTGGTCAATTGATCTTTTTTGTACATTTACATTGTCTTCTTTCGTGCTCTTATGGTCCATTTAGCGTTTTTGTTTTACACTATTCTTAGTTAATCTTCGCGTTTGTTTCTTTCTCTTCTTCATATCGGATGACTAGAAATGCTAATGTTGTTACGTTTTAATATGGTCTGATCACATTTAGGTTCTTTCATCAATAGAAAAATTCAACCTACGAGCTACACCTGATTAACTATAGCAAATTACCAGCAACAAAACAAATTAAATCATCATATATATAAAAAATCATTGATTTGTTTTAAAATATAACGATTGATCATTCGCTAACATTTAAATGTCATATTTTATATGAGCTGAGTATTAAGCTAGGCAGAATGCATGGAGTAAAACATACTTCAAATCTTTCATTTATTTTTCATAATAAAAACATTGAATTTAGCAAAGACTCCTTACAAGACAAAAAACCTAGGAAACTTGAATATCCTAGATATGTTCCGGCTCATCCCCAGTTAATGCATATAGTTAACTACATGGCTATGTTAGTGTAACACCCCCAAAATACCGCAGCGGAAGACTGTGTCATAGGGGTGCTACTTCATAATACAAAGTACAAGTTATAGAAAACGAACTCTAAATGAGACGTTTTGAAAAGTTACCATTCGATTAATGAATTCAACGTTACAAACATGAGATTCCAAAGTATGATACATAAATGTATACAAAGTGTTTTGAATGGTAAATGATAAAAGCGTAAGTCTTCAGAATATGCAGCTTGACTCTAAGTTCCACTCACTAGCTATCGCCTTACTAACCTGAGATAAACATGCTAAAGTGTCAACACAATGGTTGGTGAGTTCATAGAGTTTGTCTTAAAACAGTTGAAAAGCCTTGAAAGAATGTTCACACAGCAAAGGCATTGAGAATCCACTCAGTTACAAGTCCCGCCATAAGAGACTTGTAACCTGTGTGTTCACAACCCACTGCTACAATATAGTATGATAAAGACATGTATAAGTTCATCAAAACAATTAAGCAATTAGTAGTGAGTCTCTACTTCATCTCCGAAGACCTCACTTTGGGAGCCAATTCCCAAAGACAACTGGGAGCCACTTCCCAAATAAAACTGGGAGCCACTTCCCAAAGATAACTGGGAGCCACTTCCCAAAGATAAAAGACAGTCATGTATGTATTAAATCAAGTATAATGCCATCAAGTATAAGACAATCAAGTATAACACAGTCACATATAAACGTTTTGAGTATTTGTACAAGTAAGCAAGTAGTTGAGCATGTATGCCCCCCAAGAGTTAAAACAAGTACGAAAAGAGTAGGGGCTATGACTCACCTTAAGTCTATGTAATGATAAATGAAAGTGGTAGTCGAATCGCGAAAGTCTCTAAGAGCAGCCTATAATAGAACGTTGCGACTTAGGTTTGGAGTAACGTCTAAGGATACGAAGAATTGCCAATATATGTCTTGCATAATGTTCATGATGTAGTACTTAGTATATAGTGTAAGTCCTTGAATATAAGTCGTTTATGAAACATGTATAGTTTGTACATCTCTTACTACCGTTCGGGCCGACATAATTCAGAAGTCATGGAGTAAACGTTCGAGGAGCCAGGACACTTTAATTCGTAAATCCACAACTCGTCTCGACGGCTTACTTAATGAACTCCTCACATGAGGCTCCCTACTATTGTAGTATTTGATAACATATATATATAAGCTTTTTGATCTTTAAAAGTTATATGGTCTTTAGCCGTGGCTTTGCCGTGACCTTGGTCATTTTTCCATGGTCTTGAGACTCAACCTTGGCTTTAGCCATGGTTGTGGTCTCGGCTTTAGGTCATTAGACCTCTTGGTCTTAGTAAATCATAACTATAATATAGTGACTTTGGTCTAAAATGGGCTGTTAAGATTTTGAAGAAAATTATCACTCGGAAAGCGTTTTCAGGGCTCGAGCTTCTTTGTTCCTGAACGAAAACGTCGTTCCGGACAACTTTCGTGTTTTAACTTTTTGATGAATCGGAGCAGAAGTGGGACTTTCAAAATCATAATTTGATCAGAATGCTATTTAGGCAGTTTTGCCGTTTTGGTTTCGCTAACTTCAAATGGTCATAACTTTTGACTCGTGTACTCGTTTTGGGTGATTCAAATTGCTATGTTTTCCTTGTTAAGTCCTCTTTAACAGTAAGTAAGTGTCAAATATCAAAGTTATACTATTGTGGTCGTGGTTTTCCATAAAAATCACTAGTTTGCTTGTTTACTTGTCATAAGTTAACATATGTATACCAATACTCGTTTTATCCATTTTTAAACATCATGAACACAATAACAAGAACATATATAGCATGAAAGAACCATAATAAGCATGAAAATGATATTGAGCAAGAAAGTGTATAAAGGTTTCTTACAACTTTTGGCTTTCACTTAAGAAAGGAAGTCAAGTATAGAACTAGGACACTAAACCTAATCTTGTAACCCTTCACCATAACTCTTGTAACCCTTGCTAGCCTTGATCTAACCCTTGTGAAAACCATTTAACTTCAGCCCTAGTAACCTTGTGTAGCTCCTAATTCAACCATGGAATCACCAAACAAACTTAAGAACTAGGTAGAGAATACTAAGACCTTGAACTTTGTAGTGTAACTTGTATATTGAAGATCAAAGGATCATGGTGCTATGATATAAGGGTGTGGCGTTTTTGTGGTGAAGAAAGGAAGCAAATGAGCTCTCTATTTATAGCAAGAATGAGGAGGTTAGGAAGGTGGCTAGGAAACTACATAAACTTGGAGACAAAGTTGTAATTAAAAATGATCTAATGGCTAAAGTCATGAGATGATGCCACAAGTGTGAATGCCCCCCCCCCTAGTGGCGGTTCAAGAACTTGGAGAACAAGGTGTGGACTTTTGATGGTATTATCCTAAGTATGTAGCTAGTTTTGACTCCGTAAATCGCTAACCGTAAATGATTAAGCCTCAAAACGTAAAACCGGGTATCGTAAAAATATGAAATTTGAAAGTATTGTTAAACATGTCAATATAGTCTATAATAAAATATAAAATGAGTGGTAGGTTCTATCGAGTGCTAAAACCCTGCTAAAAACTGGAAACACGGGTCTAAAACGGGTAATTCGCGTAAAACGCTGAACTGAAAAACGTAAAATTCCGAAACTTTTGGAATTGTCCTAAAATGAGAGAAAATCATATTTCTATTGTTTATAATATTTTATGGATATATCGGGATGCTGGAAGGACGTTTAAACCTAAAAGTAAATCTCGGACACGGCTTTGTGATTCTTGCAGAAATGATCCGACGAGCGTCAAACTCTCGGATTATCGTTAAAATTGTTTAACTTACGAGAATATGAAATAAAAATTTCTGAGATGAATAGTGAAAAGTGAATAGTAAAAAGTGAATAGTAAAAGTGAATAGTAAAATTTTCGGGAATAAAAGTTAACCTGAAATTGCGAATTGTTACAGTCTCTACCCCTTAAGAAGAACTTCGTCCCGAAGTTCAGTTGATGTTAACTACTTACGGTGTGTCTAAGAGAATTCGGGATCTCTAAAATAGTCGTGTTTACTCTGATTCGTCTAAGATTCTGGTTAAGGAGTTGTATCGGCTATAATTAAGCCCACTTATTTATAACACATTACTTACATAAAGAAGCGTCCAAATTTATGTAAGTAAGGTCTCATAAACTTATGGTTCGGTGATTTACAATTTCTTTATTTAACTGAAGAGGCGTCCCAATCCATTTAAATAAGGAGATTCTAAAACATCCTACTTAAGAATTTCCGACACAAAATCCGCCTTCTGATGCCGATAGTAAGATAATCAAGCCATCAAATCCCTAAAGCTAAGCAATAATATTATTTAACTCAAATCTTGTGTCTAATCAAACAAGAACTGTCACAAGATCAAGTTAACTAATTAGTTATTACTGAGCTCCATGTTTTTAATGACTCGACGAATCTATGGGGCTCCTTATAATACTAAAGTCACATCATCTAACAGCGTGGAACTAAGCAAACCTCTAACCAAAAAGCATATGTGTATGTATTGTGTGTAAGGCAAATAAAGAGGAAGGTCCCAACGTATATAGCAGTTATAGTCTAGGCACTAAATGCAACCTAGTTCTCTATAACCAAGGCTCTGGTACCAATCTGTAACACCCCCAAAATACCGCAGCGGAAGACTGTGTCATAGGGGTGCTACTTCATAATACAAAGTACAAGTTATAGAAAACGAACTCTAAATGAGACGTTTTGAAAAGTTACCATTCGATTAATGAATTCAACGTTACAAACATGAGATTCCAAAGTATGATACATAAATGTATACAAAGTGTTTTGAATGGTAAATGATAAAAGCGTAAGTCTTCAGAATATGCAGCTTGACTCTAAGTTCCACTCACTAGCTATCGCCTTACTAACCTGAGATAAACATGCTAAAGTGTCAACACAATGGTTGGTGAGTTCATAGAGTTTGTCTTAAAACAGTTGAAAAGCCTTGAAAGAATGTTCACACAACAAAGGCATTGAGAATCCACTCAGTTACAAGTCCCGCCATAAGAGACTTGTAACCTGTGTGTTCACAACCCACTGCTACAATATAGTATGATAAAGACATGTATAAGTTCATCAAAACAATTAAGCAATTAGTAGTGAGTCTCTACTTCATCTCCGAAGACCTCACTTTGGGAGCCAATTCCCAAAGACAACTGGGAGCCACTTCCCAAATAAAACTGGGAGCCACTTCCCAAAGATAACTGGGAGCCACTTCCCAAAGATAAAAGACAGTCATGTATGTATTAAATCAAGTATAATGCCATCAAGTATAAGACAATCAAGTATAACACAGTCACATATAAACGTTTTGAGTATTTGTACAAGTAAGCAAGTAGTTGAGCATGTATCCCCCCCAAGAGTTAAAACAAGTACGAAAAGAGTAGGGGCTATGACTCACCTTAAGTCTATGTAATGATAAATGAAAGTGGTAGTCGAATCGCGATATATGTCTTGCATAATGTTCATGATGTAGTACTTAGTATATAGTGTAAGTCCTTGAATATAAGTCGTTTATGAAACATGTATAGTTTGTACATCTCTTACTACCGTTCGGGCCGACATAATTCAGAAGTCATGGAGTAAACGTTCGAGGAGCCAGGACACTTTAATTCGTAAATCCACAACTCGTCTCGACGGCTTACTTAATGAACTCCTCACATGAGGCTCCCTACTATTGTAGTATTTGATAACATATATATATAAGCTTTTTGATCTTTAAAAGTTATATGGTCTTTAGCCGTGGCTTTGCCGTGACCTTGGTCATTTTTCCATGGTCTTGAGACTCAACCTTGGCTTTAGCCATGGTTGTGGTCTCGGCTTTAGGTCATTAGACCTCTTGGTCTTAGTAAATCATAACTATAATATAGTGACTTTGGTCTAAAATGGGCTGTTAAGATTTTGAAGAAAATTATCACTCGGAAAGCGTTTTCAGGGCTCGAGCTTCTTTGTTCCTGAACGAAAACGTCATTCCGGACAACTTTCGTGTTTTAACTTTTTGATGAATCGGACCAGAAGTGGGACTTTCAAAATCATAATTTGATCAGAATGCTATTTAGGCAGTTTTGCCGTTTTGGTTTCGCTAACTTCAAATGGTCATAACTTTTGACTCGTGTACTCGTTTTGGGTGATTCAAATTGCTATGTTTTCCTTGTTAAGTCCTATTTAACAGTAAGTAAGTGTCAAATATCAAAGTTATACTATTGTGGTCATGGTTTTCCATAAAAATCACTAGTTTGCTTGTTTACTTGTCATAAGTTAACATATGTATACCAATACTCGTTTTATCCATTTTTAAACATCATGAACACAATAACAAGAACATATATAGCATGAAAGAACCATAATAAGCATGAAAATGATATTGAGCAAGAAAGTGTATAAGGGTTTCTTACAACTTTTGGCTTTCACTTAAGAAAGGAAGTCAAGTATAGAACTAGGACACTAAACCTAATCTTGTAACCCTTCACCATAACTCTTGTAACCCTTGCTAGCCTTGATCTAACCCTTGTGAAAACCATTTAACTTCAGCCCTAGTAACTTTGTGTAGCTCCTAATTCAACCATGGAATCACCAAACAAACTTAAGAACTAGGTAGAGAATACTAAGACCTTGAACTTTGTAGTGTAACTTGTATATTGAAGATCAAAGGATCATGGTGCTATGATATAAGGGTGTGGCGTTTTTGTGGTGAAGAAAGGAAGCAAATGAGCTCTCTATTTATAGCATGAATGAGGAGGTTAGGAAGGTGGCTAGGAAACTACATAAACTTGGAGACAAAGTTGTAATTAAAAATGATCTAATGGCTAAAGTCACGAGATGATGCCACAAGTGTGAATGCCCCCCCCCCCCCCTAGTGGCGGTTCAAGAACTTGGAGAACAAGGTGTGGACTTTTGATGGTATTATCCTAAGTATGTAGCTAGTTTTGACTCCGTAAATCGCTAACCGTAAATGATTAAGCCTCAAAACGTAAAACCGGGTATCGTAAAAATATGAAATTTGAAAGTATTGTTAAACATGTCAATATAGTCCATAATAAAATATAAAATGAGTGGTAGGTTCTATCGGGTGCTAAAACCCTGCTAAAAACTGGAAACACGGGTCTAAAACGCATAATTCGCGTAAAACGCTGAACTGAAAAACGTAAAATTCCGAAACTTTTGGAATTGTCCTAAAATGAGAGAAAATCATATTTCTATTGTTTATAATGTTTTATGGATATATCGGGATGCTGGAAGGACGTTTAAACCTAAAAGTAAATCTCGGACACGGCTTTGTGATTCTTGCAGAAATGATCCGACGAGCGTCAAACTCTCGGATTATCGTTAAAATAGTTTAACTTACGAGAATATGAAATAAAAATTTCTGAGATGAATAGTGAAAAGTGAATAGTAAAAAGTGAATAGTAAAAGTGAATAGTAAAATTTTCGGGAATAAAAGTTAACCTGAAATTGCGAATTGTTACAGTTAGTTTCACTAAGAGATGTGTGGATAAGCTTCTTTTGAAAAGGATAGTAATTAATTATGTATATAGTTATGAAAGAAATCCAGTGAGAGTGGTATAAACTTTAGAGAAGCTAGCTAAAGAACTACCCAATTCATAAAAGCGTGGGCTAGCTTAAATTTGTGTAGAAAATAATTGGAGTATTATAACACTTAAAGAGATAAAGAAACAGAGCCAAATAGATGCAAAACATGAGGTTGGCTACGAAATCGTTTTTTGACCTTTTGAAAAATTTAAGTGGAAACATGAGGTTGGCTACGAAATCGTTTTTTGACCTTTTGAAAAATTTAAGTGGAAGGACTAAGACATTAACCAAGTTAACTATTTGGTCACTCTAAAGATTCATTTTGAAGCTTTAAAGAGCTTTTAAAAACCAAAATTTTGAAGCTTTAAAGAGCTTTTAAAAACCAAAATAAAAAACCACCTCTGGAACGTATAAAGCTTCATTCAAATTATAAGCTCATTTTGTTTAAATAAATAGTGTTAACTAATATTCCTAAAAAATGTTTTGAATCCCTTCATTTTTTTTGCAACTCAAGCTGCCGTTTTATCAAAGAAAAAAAGGAGTACAAGAAACCTTGGTTTGTCCAATCCAAACATATTGGTTTTTAGTCACACATGATTCACTAAATTAGCCTACACAAACACTCTTCAGTAGACCAACAAAATCAAATAAGCGAAGAACTACTCTTTAACGACGTGCAATGCTTATTTGCATGGTTCAAATAACAGCATAATCTAGGTCAAACCGGTTTTTGTCAATCACTATCTCAACTAATGTTTGAGGAAATTGATAAATATGTATCATGAATATAGAACGTTGGGCCATAATGAAAACATATTATATATATATTTTGAGTTTTGGGAGAGTAATGGCTTGGTTGAATGCATTAATTTATGAGAGATCAAATGTTGTCGTTACCTTATTCCACACATTAACTTCCGAACCATAATTTAAGTCTGATAACCCTTCAAGCTTCCTAACGTTGGTTTCAAATAAAACGGTTAAGTGCATATGAAGTAAACAATAGAGGCTAATAGAGAAGAGACTATAAAACTGAACCTTCATCGATGATAAAAAGTTTGATAAAGTAGATTTGATGTCCATTACATAGTTCTTAACATCATATAACTCATTCTATCTAGAGGTTAATGACATTGTTAATGTGTTTATTAAAAAAGAACTTTTACTTTTCCAAACATTTTTATGTTACGTACACTTAATCAACTCTCTTTCTAAGTGGTTTCGTTTTTAGTCGCATTTGAAATAGTATGTACAATAACATGTTTTGCTTATGATGATGGAAGTCAATCATGAATTTGATACCTTTTTCTTGAAAGAATTCTCTTTTCAAAAACTTACTTAAACAAACTTCGTTTATTGAGTTGAGTACCCCTGATCAATCTAAACATGTAATAACTAATTAAGCATAACCCATGCAAAACTGATGATTCTTCACGTGAACAAAGCCCGTGCATCGCACGGGTCATGATGTCTCGTTTATTTATAACAATATTCCGACATTTATTGCACTATTTGCATAATATAATAATTATCGTTATATTATTATAACGTTTACTCGTGATTGTTTTATTATTAATATACGCATTTATATATATATATATATATATATATATATATATATATATATATATATATATATATATATATATATATATATATATATACACATTTATCACGTCTATATACGTATATAAACGATTATATTATCAATAATATTATTACGAGTATTATTTTTAACGTTTGACTTTTAAATATTTATCGAGTCATAGAATTTGGTCACATGTCCGAGTCATCACTCTCGGCTCATCATCCAAGTCCAACTTAAGAATCAAGTCAAAATAAATAAATCAACTCCGTCCAAATCAATCCCATATTCACGTGCTACAACATGAGGGTCCGACTACGGCACCCAACTAACCTATCTCCGTCATCTAATGACCGTCTCATAATCGGTCCCCAATACGCTTTCGTCAACACATCTCCAATATACCATAAGTCCATAATAACTCGGCTCCAAAGTAACGACAATAATACCAAATACCACAAGCAAAAATAAGATACCACAACAACAAGAAAAATATAAGGAAACCAATTAAGACCACCAAGTAATCCATGTTATCCGGGTCGACTACCAAGTCAACCACTAGTCCAAGGACTCCGTTGGAGTCACGGCTCAAACATGAACCATATAAAGTCATACCCGAGACCATCATGGTCTCGGCTAGCTCTCCCGAGCTTGACACAACTCCAAACCGACCCCCAAGGGTCGTGGTATCGATCAAATAACCACAACATCAAGTAAACCTTGGCCAAAAATCAACCATAACCAAAAATCTCATCACTAAAACCCTCGACATCAATCATACTCGAGGTCAAAAATCAAAAACTCCACAAGTGTCCAAGAAAGACACAAGCCGAGAGCATGGAGCTCTCGGTTCACCTCGACCCAAAAGAAAAACATCATACCCGGATACCAAACTCGATTTAGATCACATTTCATTCAAAACCCACTTGAATCTCAACGTTTTTAACCATTACCCAAAAGAAATAATAAGATTCGTGACCCTAGGTCACAAATTTCATCAGAAAATACGAGTTTCACTCGTCTCACCTTCGATTCACAAGACCCAAAACTTGATTTCTTCAAAAACCCAAAAGAAAAGATGGTAAAGGTGGTGATAACGTGGTGATGTTGATTCGTATGAGGTGTTAGGGTGGTCCAAATCGCGCGTGGTTTGTACCAATAGATAGATCGGAAGAAGATGGTTAAGATGGTGGTGTTAGATTTGGTGTGAGGGTGGCGGTGGTGGTGCTATTGGGGGGGGATTAAGGGTGGCGATGGTTGAGTAAGAAAAGAGAGAGAGAGAGAGTTGGTGATGAGGGTGTTGTGTTGTGTTGTGTTGCTAAGTCACAGGGATGATTTTTATGTAATTTACTCTTATAATAAAAGAAAACCTTTTTAATAATGATAATAATATTAGTGAGGGTGTAGTGGGTTAAGTAGCCCGGTGTAAATACACGGACCAAACCCGAAACCTTAAATAACCAAACAACTTTCTCAAACCGAACTCGTTCCAAAAATAATAATATCCGAACCAAATATTAAAATAATTAAAATTGTTAGGTTAACCTAGTGCCGGAGTCAATCTAGTGCCAAAATAATGATCTCAAAATAAATCATTACGAATGAACCAAACCAAATCATAAATAAATAATCAAATCCCATAAATAACGTACGATCAAAATCACATTCCAACGTTCATAAAAATATCTCATCACAATAAACTTTTCAAATATTCCAAAATTATAATTTTTAATGTAATGCGGGTTTTAAAAACGGCTCCCTAATTTGCAGTTGTCACAGCCTGTTTTTGTGAAAAGTTTGAATAAGAAGTCATATTGCCTAGTTGTCACAGATGACTACAGCAGGTTCACTTGGGTGTTTTTCTTAGCCACTAAAGATGAAACCCCAATGGTACTTAAAGAATTCATTACAAGAGTTGAAAACCTGCACAACCACAAAGTGAAGATCATAAGATGTGAGAATGGTATTGAGTTCAAGAATAGCGTGATGAACCAATTGTATGTTGGAAAAGGCATTTTAAGATAGTATAGTGTTGCAAGAACTCCACAACAGAATGGTGTTGCAGAAAGAAGAAATAGGACACTTATTGAGGCTGCAAGAACAATGTTAGCTGATTCTAAACTACCTATACCTTTTTGGGCTGAAGCTGTAAACACTGCATGTTTTGTGCAGAACAGGAGTAAGGTAGTGAAGCCTCACAACAAAACTCCATTTGAGCTCTTTCATGGGAAGAAACCAATGATTGATTTTCTTAAGCCATTTGGATGTCCTGTCACTATTTTGAACACTAAAGATCAGTTAGGCAAGTTTGAAGAGAAAGCTGATGAAGGAAATTTGGTTGGATACTCTGTACATAGTAAAGCTTTCAAAGTATATAATAAGAGAACCAAACATGTAGAGGAGAATTTTCATATCAAGTTTAGTGAGAACACATCTAATGCTGTTGGAAAAGGACCTGAATGGATGTTTGATGTTGACATTCTAACCAAGACAACGAATTATGTACCTGTTATTGCTAGTGTTGACACTAACAAACCACAAGAAGACATTGTTTTGATTGAGAAACTGAAGGTTGGTCCTACTTTCATACCTTTACAGCAAAATCAAGATACACAAGAAGATGATGTTCCTCCAGAGAAACCTAAGGAAGCTCAAGCAGATGTTGTAACTCCTATTGATGCAGAAAAGATACCTAATGAAGCTCCAAAAGAAGTTGTTGCTGACTCTTCAATTAGACCAGAAGACTCTACTGCTAGACCAAAACAAGCAACTACTACTTCTATCTATTCTGCTGCTAAGCCTACTCACTCTGCCTCTACATCACAGTTTCCTTCTTTGAATGCTCAGGATAAACCTTTTGATGATACAAGTTATCCTGAAGATCCAAATATGCCTCCTCTAGAGAATATCTAAGATGACACAGATGATGAAGCTCTTGATGGTAAATTATTTGGAGCTGAAGTAGACTATACTAATCTGGAACTCAATATTCCTGTTAGTCCCACTACTACTACAAGAATTCACAAGGATCATCCTAAAGAACAAATTTTAAGTGATCCTCAATCATCTATACAAACAAGGAAAATGACCAAAGATCTTCAACATCAAAGTTTCTTTGCTAGAGCTCTGCATCAAAGAAACAGTCATAAAGATCTACAAAATTGTTTGTTTGCCTGCTTTCTATCTCAAATTGAACCCAAGAATACTTACAAATCCCTACAAGAAGCTAGTTGGGTGGAAGCAATGCAAGATGAGCTTCTGCAATTTAAGTTACAAGAAGTATGGACTGTGGTTGATTTGCCCAATGGAAAAAGAGTTATTGGTACTAAATGGGTTTTCAGATGTAAAAGAGATGAAAGAGGGATAGTCATCAGAAATAAAGCTAGATTAGTAGCTCAAGGATACACACAACAAAAGGGACTTGATTATGATGAGGTATTTACACCAGTGGCAAGGATAGAAGCCATTAGACTATTCTTGGCTTATGCTTCATTCAAAGATTTTGTGGTGTATCAGATGGATGTAAAGAGTGCTTTCCTTTATGGGACCATTACAGAAGAAGTGTATGTGTCTCAACCACCAGGTTTTGAGGACGCTGATTATCCTGACAAAGTTTACAAGGTGAATAAAGCAATGTATGGACTACATCAAGCTCCCAGAGCTTGGTATGATACCTTGTCCACATATTTGTTAGACTCTGGGTTCAGTAGAGGAAAGATTGACAAGACTTTGTTTCTCAAAAGACAAAAAGATGATATTTTGCTGGTCCAAATCTATGTTGATGACATCATCTTTGGTTCTACAAACAGAGCAATGTGTGTTGATTTTAAGAAGCTTATGAAGGATAAGTTTGCAATGAGTTCAATGGGAGAACTCAACTTCTTCTTGGGACTACAGGTGGTTCAAAAGAAAGATGGCATATTTATTAGTCAGGATAAGTATGTTAATGACATCTTGAAGAAGTTTGGATTTGAAGATGCTAAGCCTGCTAAGACAACCATGGATACCAACAAACCTTTGTTGAAGGATGAGAATGGAAAAGAAGTAGATGTTCACTTGTACAGGTCTATGATTGGCTCATTGATGTATCTTACAGCATCAAGGCCTGATATCATGTTTGCTGTATGTGCCTGTGCAAGATTCCAAGTTTGCCCCAAAGAATCACATCTCAATGCAGTCAAAAGGATTTTTAGGTATCTAAGGCATCAACCTAAACTGGGCCTATGGTATCCTAAGAATTCACCTTTTGATTTGGTGGCATATTCAGACAGTGACTATGCTGGTGCTTGCTTGGATAGAAAGTCTACAATTGGAGGTTGTCAATTTCTTGGAAACAGATTGGTGTCATGGCAATGCAAGAAACAAACAGTGGTTGCAAATTCTACAACTGAAGCTGAGTATGTGGCTGCTTCAAGTTGTTGTGGTCAAGTGCTATGGATGAAAAACCAGCTACTGGATTATGGGTACAATTTCATGAACACCAAAATTCATATTGATAACAACAGTACACTTTGCATAATTAAAAATGCTGTTTTTCATTCAAAAACAAAACATATAGAGATAAGACATCATTTCATAAGGGATTGCTATGAAAAGAAGTTAATTCAAATTGTCAAAATTCATACTGATAACAATGTTGCTGATCTTCTCACTAAACATTTTGATGTAGGAAGATTTCAATTCTTAATTGCAAACATTGGTATGATTAATCTTTGAAAAACTTATCTCTTATTGTTTTTGTAAAACGTGTAAAGGTCTTGTGCTGATTGTTCATCTGTTTCTGCTGCTTCTTAAGAAGCAAGTGATTAAGTTGTAATGTACTCTATTGCTATTTTACTCTACTGCTAGTATATTTTTTGTATACTTTGTGGTGTTTGGACTAACATTTTGCAGGATAAGTTGAAAATTGATGATTTGCAAGATTGTTAAACAGAAATTCACAAGATTTCATTCATCAATTACCAAAGTACATTCAACAAAAGAGTTCATCCATATCAAGTTCTGACATAACAAAAGATTGCTAGACCACAAACTAAAATTAAAAGACTTAAAACATCATTTTCTAGGGCATGGAAGCCCAAGTACAATTTTCCTCTCCTTAGGAAGAGGAGGGTTTGTCTTTCTTGCCTTAGTAGATGTCTTGGATCTTGGTCTTGATGTTGATGGTCTTTCTGGCGTGGATGGTGGATTGTAGTCTGGTTCATCCTCATCTGATGATGTGTAGATGAAGGGGGAAACAAGCTCCTTGGGAGATGGTGGTCTGATTGGGATCCAAGCAGGGTCTTCTGATGATTCTGAAGACGATGGAGACTTGGGAGACATCACCTCTTTACCCCTCGATGTACTTGGGGATTGATTCAAATGTAGGAGATCTTTGAAGACTGGAAGGTCATGCTTCCTCTTTCTGGCTTGCTCTTTGGTTCTACAACCATCGTGAGGAGGACGGAATGGAGGGACATATGTTTCAAAAGGAGATTCATATTCCGAAGAAGAATCGGATGAGATGTTAATTATTTCGGGTGAAGATTTCATTGTGATTGGATGAATTGATTTGGGTGATTTGAAGATTTGATTGTGTGATTGGCGTTTCAAATTGTTTAGGGTTTGATTTTGGTAATTTAGGGAAAAGATTGCGTCCGGTTTTATAGGGATTTAGGCGTATCAAGCGCATTAACTGTTATGGGTTATTGACTTTTTGACCAAGTTTGAATAGTCAACTCTGCTGCTGGCTTATTTTCACTCTGCTGCTAGTTGTTTCCTTCTGCTGCTAGTTGTGGATGACTGGGTTATGCTGCTACGGTTGTAAGTGAGAGGGTGGTATGTGTAACTTCTACCAATCAGTTTAAAACCTAATTAATCTTCATAATTGGTTTCTACACGCTCCAAATTGAAGTTATCACAAACCCTAACACTCCATTATCGTCAAAATCAATTATTCCCAATTTCCCTAAACCCTAATTTATGGTTTGTGTACGTACCTGGGCAGAGCAACACAATAGTGTGGTTGTTTTGGATGAAGAGTTGTTTCCTGAAGGGCTCACAGATATGGTTAAATTTTTGAATGCTACTTCTCTTAGGTATGCACTCACTGTGAATCCTACTATATATGTTTCCTACATCAAACAGTTTTGGCTTACTGCTAAAGTCAAATCTATGAATGGGGAAAAATATGTCAGTGCTTTACTAAATAGGCAAAAGGTTCGTATCACTGAATCATCTATAAGGGAATCTCTTCTCTTAAATGATGAAACAGAGACTACTTGTCTTGCTAATTCTGCTATTTTTGATGGTTTAAAAACTTTGGGGTATGAGGGCGAGCATAACAATTTAAAATTTCAAAAGGCTCTCCTCTGTCCTCAATATAAGTTTTTGGTACACATTCTCCTTCATTGTTTGAGTCCTAAAACTTCTGGGTAGCATGAGTTTAGTGCTACTATTGCTTCTGCAATGGTATGCTTAAGCATACGTCAACCATTTAATTTTTCAAATATGATTTTGGAGGGGATTGCTAAAAGTGTTAAAGAGTCTGGTTCTTATTTGCTTTATCCAAGATTTCTACAGCTCTTTATTGTTGATCAACTTACTGATTTTAGATCCCATGCTGGTTATTATGAAGCTCCAAGATTGATTTCAAAAACTTTCACTTTCTTGGTTAAGCATGGAAAAAGTTTTTCAGGCACACATACAAATCTTACACCTTATATGGTGCAACTTGTGCAAAATATTCAGGGTGAAGGATCAGGAAATCCTACTGATTCCCATCACACACCCAATTTTTCTGCATCTGCTACACAACCCAAAATACACTATACCCGTAGGAAAACCAAAAAGAACACTGATCTGCCTCAGGATAGTGTTAGTATGGCTGTACCAGATGAGGTTGTCCTAGTTAATGGAGGGGACATGTTGGTGAGGACTGTCACTACTGCTTCTAGCTTAGTAGCAGAGCAGGATAGTGATACCATAAATAAGACCCAATCCAAGGCAACATCTAGAGAAAAGGATTCTTCTGAATCTACTTCTCAGGATGGTAACCCTAGCCAAATGGAAAATATAAGGGGCTCAGATGATCAAACTAGGTTTGATACTGAGTTTATGTCCCAAGATTCACCTCTCGGGCCAGATTACACAGGTCGAAGTGATGAGGACAGGCCAGTGACCAATGAATTGACGGAAAATCTTGTACATAATGACAATGTCCATGATTCACCTCTCGGACCAGGTAACACAGGTCGAAGTGATGAGACTACTATGTAACTCATTCAGGAATTGACGGTTACTTGTACCAATTTGGGGTTGAAGTGTACTACTTTGGAAGATAAGGTTCTTACTCTGTCTACAGTGGTTGCAAGTCAAGGCAAGATAATCACAACATTGAAGAAACAGATTAAGAAATTGAAGAAATCAAAAACTTCAACCTCATTGAAAAGGCTAAAGAAAGTGGGCACTTCTCAAGTTATTAGTTCACCTGAACTCTCTACACATTTGGAAGAGGATGATGCTTCCAAACAGGGGAGGAATGAAGATGTAATGGGTTTAGGGGAGGCAAATATGAAGAGGGTTGAAAGTGCTCAGGTTTTGAATGAAGAAATGACTTCAGGGGAGGTTCCAGTGATTGGAGACATGGGTGTGGAAAGCCCTGAAGATACTGAGAATTTTGTGGTTGATAATCAATCAGGGAATGAGGTTGTAATGGAAAAAGTGATTGCTACTCAAGAAAAGGTGGTGGAAAAACTCAAGACTTTGGAGCCTGAGCAATTAGTGAAGGCAACAGGGGTAATGGGTGAAGCCTTAAAGACTTTGGGGGATTCAATGGTGAAAGAGTTTGAAAATGCTGCTATTGCTGACAAGACTAATGACTCTACTGCAGCTCATGATTCTGCTGCTAAGGATCCTGCTGATCCTGCTGCTAGTGGAAAAGTGACTTCTGCTGATGCACAAGACTCTGCTGCTGGGTCTAGTGATAATGCTGCTGCTGAAGCAATGGTTTTGTTAAGTAAGAAGACTTCAGAAGTTCCATGTGAATCATCTTCAAAACATACACCACTACCAACACCATCACTACCACAACAACCTACAATAACAACCACATCATCAACACCTAGTTTACCTCTAAAAGGAGTTGTATTCAGAGAATCTGCTGCTCAACCAAAGAAGATAGAATCATCATCTACTGACAAAGGAAAGGGCAAGCAAGTTGCAGAACCTCAATGGATGTATAAGGGGTTTGACTATTCTGTACAACCTTTTCATATGTGGCCTAAGGAACTACAACTTAAACATGACTCAGCTATTGCTTTGAAAGAACAAGAGATGATTGATCAAGAAGAACTACAGCTGGCTCAGAAAGAAAAGGAAAAGATTGAAAAGGAGACAGAAGATTTAAGGAGGTATGAGGAATGGTTGGATGAGAAGATAAGAATAGAGGCTGATATTGAACTCAACAAGATGATCAAGATTGAGGATAATGAAGATCAAACTTTTGATGTGAGATCTTGGTTAAGTAAGTTCACAGCTAAGAAAAAGAAAGAAGATGCTGCTACTAGAAAGAATAAAAAGGTACTTAGAGGTCCAACTCCATTACAACAAAGAAAAGAGTATGAAAGATATCTGAAGAATATGAAAGGATGGAAATTGGTGCAGTTAAAACCTAAGTCTGATCAAGAGGTTTATGACTTGTATCAAGTGGCTAAAAGACAAACAGATACCTTTTATCCTATGGGTTGTGCTGAAGACTTGGAACATATTGCTCAGATGAACAAGAAGTTGGTACCTGAAAAAGTAGCTGAAAAAGAGCATGTTCAAGAAGCAGATGTTGTTAAGCAGCTTGATGATGCAGTTAAGACTACTTCTTCTGTGCAAAGTGGTAAAAGAAAAGGTGTGGTTCAAAAATCATTTGCAAAGAAGAAGAGGAAAACAGGGGAAGAAAGCAGTTCTAAGCCAGAAGGAGATGAGTTCAAGAATGATTCTGATCATATTCCTCCTAAGCATTTAAAAGAACAATTGAAGGTTTACACTATGGTTGGAAAGATGGAAGATCCTGAAGTAGTTGATGCCAAACCAATAGGAGTCAAATATCCTATTATCAAAGTAACTACAGGATATGATACTAACATTGGTGCATTTCATGATGTTGAGAGATCAGATGGTAAGACTCACAGGTTTCTTACATTTAAACAGATGCTATACTACTTTGATAGAGAGGATGTTGATGATTTGTGGAGGTTGTACAAAGCAAAGTTTGGAGCTGAGAAGTTTGATGGTAAAAAGTATGAGATAGATCAAATTGATCATGTCATAACTATGTCTGATAATGTTTTGTGGAGAGCTCTAAAACTTATGTATGAACCTTCAATGGATGACTCTGAGTGGACAGAGATAGTACAATACAAAGTAAGAAGATGGAGACTCTTTCAAGATTCTGGAGTTCATATGCTGGAAATTGGACCAATTACTTTGTATATGCTAGCTGAAAAGGATTACCCAGTGGTAAGATACTGGAATACTGTCAATCAGATGGTTAATGGTGCTGGATTACTCAACTTGCAGAAAGATTATGATACTGATGATCAAGCATTCAATTTGCTGTCAAAGTATAAGAAGATACTTGATCAACAGACATCTCAAGACTTGAGTGTTTGGAAGCATCCTCCTGGTGTTTAGATGAGCTTTGAAGAAACTTAATGATTTAGAAATAAATATTAAGTTTAGGGGAGGATTGTTGGGTTTTGAGTTCTGCTGTTGAGTGAAACTGCTGCTAGAGTAAATGATTCTGCTGCTGATGACAAAGTGCTGCTAAGGAAAATGCTGCTGAAGGAAACTACTGCTGAAGAGATAAGGATGCATTCGTAGTAGATAATTATAGAATAGATTGAATAAATATCTTGTACGTCTAGAATATATTTATCTTGATTAGAAAGTTATTGTAAACCTAGTAGGACTCCTTAGCCTATAAAAGGAGGATCCTAGGGTTAGATTATGTACGTATTATTTAGTTTTTGTTTACACTTCAAGGTTGTATAACCCTAGCATTATTGAGTGCTCGTATTAATAATATTGAAGTGTTGATAGAGAATTATTCTTATTAAGTTAAGCTTTTATATTCCGCATTCAAGCTTAAGTGTTTACTTTAAGTCAACTTCTATATAAGATCGTTTGCTCAACTGGGATCAACAGAGTTTGATAGCCCGGGGGGAGATGCACTCAATCATGAGGATTTGCAAAATCCCACCCACCCTCCCGGGATGTTTTTGAGCTTAACCTTTGAAATCCAAACTCAGGCTAATGAGCCTGCTCTCGAGGAAGAATATCAAATCATGATTTTCATCATGGTTTTCTTCCTTTTCTTCACTTATAAGGTGACTTCTTCTCTTCTTCACTCCTTCGGGAATGAAGACACTATATTTGATCCCGGCATTTTCATGTATCATTATCTTGAGCCGGTATTATATCTCATCGGTGTGGAACTTTCACGTGCTTCAAATGTTTGTCCAAACATCTTGAATGAAAGTCCGATTGTGATTGTCTTTTCCACATCATGCTTCCCCAAGGACAAATGAATTCGAGGTCGAGTCACGCTAGCGACTCGGTAAACAAAAACAGTAGCATGCTTATAGGGTTTTCACCCTAAGTGTGGGGGAATTACCCCTACTGTGGTTACAAATAAAGTGAAAAACAAAATGGTGTTTTCGACATTTAGCTTGTAATGTTGCCCTTTTACGTTCAAAGAGTCGGCATAATAGCCGGGACTTTGAATATTGAGGACAATATTCATTCTAAGTGTGGGGGGGGTATTTCGCTATTCTAGCGAATTTTATCACATTTTACAATCTAATACCCCCGTTTTTGGCAAAACTTTAAAATTTTTTCACTTGAGTTCAAAATTTTTTGTGGTTATCAGTCCGCCTTGTCTAACCGACAAAAGGGATTGGCTAATCCAGGAGCAAACGGCTCTTGGTAAAGATATATCAAATCCGTTTATGGTTTGCAATTTTCCAAAAATTGTATGGTACCTCAACTCGCCATATCCCATAAAGCGAATGAGTTGGCTAGCCCACAAGATTATGGCTTGTGGTAAAGGCCGTGGAAAATCCATAATTGGTAATCAGCTCACCAAGATGTTGACTTAGTCCATCAAGAGTTGGCTAGTCCAGAAGCAAACGGCTTTTGGTAAAGACTAATCAAATCCGTTGACAGCTGGTGGTTTGCTCAAAATCACATGGTTATCAGGTGTACCACAGTTCTCACACCTGGCTACTCCAGAAGTGATGGCTTTTGGTAAATAGGTTTTCAAATCCATCAAGTTTTCAAAACAGTTATTGCTAGGGACTAGCAATAGTTTAATGTGGGGGATTGATGAGTGCTCAAACACTCATCATTTTTGGTCAAATCTGAACTGCAAAACATACAAAAACACTCAGTAATGCATCAAAATACTAAAAATATTTCAAAATTGTGTTTTATATGTTTTAGATGCAAAATGAGTAAAAACAAATGAAAAACGTATAAAGTTTGCAAAATTGGCAGTTTCAGTCCCCCAACTTTCAAAAATTGTCAAAACTAGTCCCTGGTCATTCAAAATATGAAAATTATCACCAAAGGTCCTTTTTAAATCATAAGTGGTCATATTTAGTCCTTTGGTGAAAAATTTCAAAAGTTTTGGAAATTTACAAGTTTAGTCCCTGGAGTTTAAAAATTTGGCAGAATTGGTCCTTGGTGGGGAATTTTTGGTAGAAAAGTCATTTTTTGTCCTTAGAAACTCAAAAGTTATCACATGTGATCCCTGGATGAAAAGTTTGAGGAATTTACAAAATTGGTCCCTAAAGTTTCAAATTTGGCAAAAATAGTCCCTGGAATTTTAAAACATAGAAAATTTCAAATAAAATCCTTAGACTATTGATATGTGGCAGGAAAGGACCATGAAACAAGTTTGAAAGGTTTTACATTTTCAGTCCCTCTAATTCAGATTTTTACATGAATGGTCCTTGTGATTTTTTGAGCTTAAATGAACAAACCAAACCATAACTAATCTAATCCAAAACCACCCTAAACCTGATCCAGCCCAAACCTAAGCCCACCCAACTCCATTTAATATTAAAAACGGGGTCAAATACCCCATTTGACCATCTTCCACCTCATCCCCTCCACTGGCCTGACTACAACCTGCAATACTCAACCTCAACCTCACCTCCACCTCATCTCTCCCATACCATGTCCCCCCTAGCCTCCACTACATCCAAACCCCATTTATTATCCTTAAAACCCTACAAGTTACCTGCAAATTGCCCTGGACCAATTTTCGCGCCAAAATCCATTTAAACGGCCAGGATCTCTACAAGCCATCCAACGACTCATAATGAAGTGGGAAAGTCAAAGAAACTCCCTGGGAGCTATAAAAGTTAAAGAAAAGAGAAAAGGGAGCAGTAGTTAGTTAGTTTTAAATTTAATGTAAATTAGGTCAAAATTAGGTTTAAATTGATATAATATTTTAAATTCAAGCTTTGTAATACTCATTGTATTAGTGTAATCTCAAAGTTTCAGTTAATTAAATTCCAAATTTAACTCAAAAGTTCAACTCAGTTTATAAAATTCTGTGTTTATGTTCAATTTCTCAAGGTTACCAGTTTCTTCATTAAATATTGTTTGCATGATCTCAGAAGGTTGTTTTAAGTTTATTCAAGTTTATTGAATCAAAAGAAAGCAAGAAATCAGAGAAGTAATGAAAAACAGAAAAATATTCAAAAAATCCAAATTAAATAGAGCAAAATTCAAAAATTCAGTGTATTAGAAGATATAAGCAAGGAGCAGGGTTGCTGTGTGATTTTCATGGTATTAGTTGCTTGTGGGAAGCATTAGGAAGTAATTTGGGTCTATGGTTCTCAGTTTCACCCCTTGGATGCAGATTATGTAAGCCAAATCTCCACTTATACTAGTTACTGTTCCATTGTTCATGTACTGATTAACTTTCTTTTATGTTTGTTTGTTGTTTGATAGTGATAATTTAGCTTAATATTAGGGTGTTGTGTTCTAGATTTCATAAGTTGCTCATTTGATCTCTTACACAGTCAAAATTGGTATAGTAGTAATCTTAAGTGTTTGTAGTTATGAGTATTGTTTATCTGTTCATTTCAGTTCATTACATCAACATGTATTCTTATGTATCGGTTTCATGGTCTTAAACAACCATTGTCTTTGAAATTCTCAAAACAGTCATTAGTTAAGGGGTGTTTGGTTTTGCTTAGTCTACCTGACTCAGTAGTCATCCCACTTGATTCTCTGCACACTCAGTCCCCTTAGGTGTTATCAGAACTAACTAAGTCACAAAATTAGCATCTTTAGTATAAAAAGTCAAAATTCACCATGTGAGCTTTTAAGTTGTTATCTGTCAAGGTTTTGAGGAAGTGATTTCATTATTTCAATCCACAAATGGAAGTTTAAGCATAATTTAGTGTACTTGTATCTCATTTTAGCATATTGAGTCAGTAGGATCAGATAGAAATTCACCTTGGTCAATTTCTTTCAAAAACTCAAAAAGTCAACTATTGCACTTTGTGCAGAATTTCCAATTTTCAAAGATTTGTTTTGATTTTTATGTAAGGATTCATACTTTAAGCTTTTGATATGTTGTAACTCCCCAGCTCATCTTGGAAGTCCCACATCTGTTTCATTTTTGCAAATTTTACTGAGGGCCCCACAGCCCTCCAAAGTCACTTGTAGGGGAGGTGCATCCCCTGCTGCACAGCACTTCAGCCCACCACCACCACTTTGGTGGTGGCTTCTGCCCACCTCAGTGGTCCCACAGGCCATAACTTGGTTCCTCCTAACCCCCCTCCTGGTCACCTTCAATTATTGACCATTTGTTTGACCTCAAACCCCTGTGGACCCCACTGAATCCATCCATGTTTTCTGTCCCATTTCTGTGCAGCAAAGGAGTTTGGAAATTGCTTATTTGGCTTTTCCGGCTTATTTAGTAAGCTTTAATTGTTGTTTTAACTTTATTTAAGTCCAATAAGCTTGTTTACATCTTAATCCATCTCTGGTTCCATCTTGGTAGTTTATTTTGAGCTTTTTCAAGCTTGTTTGACCAAAAGTCAAACTGTCACACCAATAAGCTTCCACATAGCTTATTTTTAAGCTCCACAACATTTGTTTTTACAAAAGTTTTCTATTTTTAGTTATAAAATAGTACTGTAAAAGAAAAACCAATTTTAAAAAATAAGTGATAGTTTCTATTTAATGTAATTTAAATTTTAATTTTAATTTTTAAATTTTTGTTAAGCACTTAGCTTTTTTATATTTTTATTAAATTCCTCTTATATTAAAATATTTTTAATAATTTTTTCAGATTTTTATTTTATCATTTGGTATTTATTAGATTTAATATAAGTTTTATTAGTAATTAATTAATATTAAGTATTAAATAGCATAATTAGTTTTTATAACGCAACACCTACTTTTAAATTTTTTCTAGCTTTTATATAATATAATATAATTTTAGGAATTTTTCTAGAATTTTTACTGTTCATTTTCTATTTCTTATAATTTAAATAGTTTAATTGGGTAATTAATATTTAATTAGTAATTAATTAATATAAAAATCACAAAAAGACAGAAATACATATTTTTAATTTTAAAATTAGTTTTTAGTTATTTAATAATTTTAGAAATTTAATTTTCATTTTTCTTGTATTAAATTATATTATATTTAAGTTATTTAAATATTAATAATAAGTATTAAATAGTATTTAATTAATAATAAATAATTAATTAGTGTAAAAATTCATTTTGATTTTCTAAAAATTTTCTTTTATCCTTTAATTTGTAAAAAAGTCATTTTCACCCCCTGGGGGTTTTCAGATTTCAGTTTTCACGTTTTATTTTGTACGTTTATGTTATTTAAAACGTGAACGTACGCGTTTTTAGGTTTTAAACGTTTCTGGTTTTTCCAAACTTCCAGTCTTGTTTATATAGCTTATTTAAGCTATCTCATTGTATAAATCAGTAGTGTAATCAATCACAATCCCCTTTCCATCCTAATTCACCTGATCACAGATCCGTTTAATAACCATCACACCTCGTCGGGACATAACGACCCGGGGAAACCTATAATTCCGCGGAGATTTGGTCTGAGACGTTTGACTTAGTTGACCATTCTTTGGTCAATATAAGTTGACGGTTTAGCATCAATCAAAAACCTTTAGACTTTCTTATTAAATCACCCATCTTTATTTGTTTTAAATCCTTTTTAATCTTTATTAGCTTATTAATCTTGTTTAGCTTATATTAGCTTATCTATCTAGCTTTTTCAGATTTTTTTTTTTAATTTTTCTAGATTTAGAATAATTAAAAGTAATTTCCATAAAAGCTTCAGAATTATTATTTTTTTTAGTTTTTCTATTATTAATCATTTTATTTCTTTTAAATAGTTTTTAATTCATAATAAATAAATAAAAAGCCAAAAAAAAATATTTTTCTTTTTCTCATAATTTTCTTTTGTGATTTAGAACGTAGGTAATTCATTTTCATGCCCGTAGGACTAGTATAGCTTATATTTCACTTTTTAATTCGCGCACGTACGTAGTTTTTAATTAGATTTCGCGTTTTTAGTTTAGATTGCGTTTTAGGCTCTACGTTATTATTTCTTGTATTTTATTTTATGCTTTTTAATATCGTTTTACTTTCCATAGTTAAAATTACCATCAAATATCTCTTATTTTCATTCTTCACTACACGTTTCACGAACCAAAATCACAACTCCATTCAACCTTCGTTGGGAGAACGACCCGGGGAAATACTTTCACCGGTATTTCTTCGGAAACACAAACCTATGCTAAAATGATTAAATCAATTACTAATAGCAATAACCGAGCAACAGTATCAAACAACAGAAACAAATAAGCACACCATCACAAAGTGTAAGAGCAGCAACACTTTTAATCTTTAACCAATTGACCCACATGATCGAGATTAAAGTATGCAACTTCCCCTTAAGTAGTGCATGAAGATGGTCAAGTATATTAACAATAAGCTTCCTCTTAAAAGTATACTTGCCATCTCTTGAATCCAGTAGGCTCCATGGAGTGATCACTGATGAAGAAAATCAAATATAACTGATTTGATGAAGAAGTTAAATCTTCCAAACTTGCATCTTATGTCTTGCACTATCCACGTGACGTCGAACTTATAAAATATGAGTAGTGAATATCGAAGCCTCTTGACAAATTCCTCATTGACTTATCCAATGAGACACTGAGCACAAATAATGTAACTCCTTCAAGTAATAGCAAATGTACGCATTAAGCACAATAAGATAGCGCGTACCCCTTCGCTAGATTCGTCAAGTCTTCGTCACCATACAAACCAAGAAAGTTATCTTAAAAAGGTCCTGCTCCCTTTAAGATATGATAAGAACACAAAACCTGTGAAAATCAACTACAACATCAAATAAGCGATAATCAAATGTCTTCAACAAGTAATCTTCTCAACGAAATGATGATGATTGATAACTCCGTCCTCCCTAACCATTAGTGACATCAGAACTGTCACTGAAACAGACGAACAGTAATCTCACATGACTAGTAGGAACCAAAACCGACCAAAAGAAAAAGTATACAACAAGCCAGCAGGAACCATAAAGAAGTCAGCAAGAATCGTATGTATCAGCAGGAACCCACCAGTAGGAATGAAATCTAACCAGCAGGAACGACCAGCAAGAACCATCGTACAAGACCAGCACAAATAAACCAACCAGCAGGAACAAGTATGATCAGCAGAAACCAAAAGCAACCAGGAGGAACTGAGAAACACAACCCATATGAACATATATGACCAGCAGGAACCAAATATCATTAGCAGCAGAAACAAAGTAACTGATGACAGCAGAAACGAAATAACGTATCAGCAGTAACATATCAAATGCAACAACACCATTTATATGTAATCAACACCAATCTCGAAACAGCAGCGAACAATATTCTCTTGTTAGTACAATTAGCGATAAGAGCAACCAATGAAAACAATCCTCTAATAAAAAATATTGACCAGCGTCCCACTTTCTTTGTGTAATCTTAAAATTTATATTCAGTACCAAAACGTGTAGCAGCAGACATATGAGATCAGTAGAAACAAATACTCGAATCTTTTAACATAGCCTCACGTGATGCACCATTGAAGAAAATAATACTCGTATTAAACCCAAATTAATAGCACTTTTGAAAAAGACGACAGCAGCAACCTTATAGGCATCAAGCAACATCAACTTATGATCTTTTTGTCTCCATCCCATCAATTAATAACCGACCCATGATCTTAAAATCATACTTCAGCCCCATATACAAATTCTCGACCAATATAATCAACCAAACCAGATCCCATTAATATATCAATTGACTCACAATCAATTTGTACGAGGTATTATCCACATGCCAAACACAACAGATCGAATAATGAAACCAGTATGCTACCAACCCACTACCAACCAATTTAATATTCCAAGGATTGAATAATATTCGATTCATTAAAACCTTGACCAATCACATATAGCGAATAAACACAAACTGATTGCAATATTAGAAGACCAGATCATTACGAGATTTGTTTTAATAATCAATACCCCATAATCATTGTTGTACCAAATAACTTCCATACACAAACAAAACTTTTAAATAATCAACCTATGTGAGAGCACCTCACAATCCGAATATAAAAAGAAACAAATCATGTATAGTCACAATCACTTGATCATGGATGCTATGCCCACCATGTGAATAAAGTGAATAATACACTTTATGACAATCCATGATATTGGTACAAGGTATTGTTTCAGCCAATAAATATGAGATAGTAATAAAATACCGCAGACCCATGATGAATCTTCACATCCCAGTCAGAATAAAATAAGATAACTCTAAAAATAATACTTATAACAATTACCTCAACAACCATTGAACCTTCATCAAAACTGCTCTTGTCGACTACTTTTATTTTCTTCATCAACACAACATAAAAACTGCTCTTGTCAACTGCTTTCATCACCCCTTTTCACAGCTGCTTCTGTTCGACAACTTTTATCATATCTGATCTAAGAAAACCTTGAATAAACCATAGATATCAAGAGCCCCTGCTCTGATACCAATTGTAGAATCAGGATCAAGCCCTTCTAGGATTAGTAACATTGAATTTGCACAACGGAATAGGAACAATAAGAACAATCAAGATTACTAATAAGGTTTTTTTTATTAAATATGAAAACTACTATTACTACTACTACTAAACTACTATACGCTCTATGCGTTTTCTAGACTCTCATTGGAGAGACTAGCTATTGAATGGATGATCTATAACCTAGACGCCTACCCTCTTTATATAATAGAGGGAGGTTACAAACCCTAATAAGGTTAGCTTACTAATAAAGCTAACTAACTATTACAATTAGGTCTTCAATGTTTCTTCTTTCTTCATTTCTTCTAGTGGGTTTTGTAATCTTCAAATCTGTAATTCCCAACATTTAAGCACACAAAATATCATTAATTTTCAAACATGTCATTTTAGTCATCTTACCGTTGTAAGCCGAAAGTGCCAAACACAGGCAAGCTTATTGTATTTTGAAATAGTATAAGCTAATTCTTCAAAATGTGTAAATCGGTAGGAACACCTCGATCTCATGCATCTTTTGATGCAAACCGGACCCTTCCTAATCCAGGATTTCTGACTAGGTTTTACTATTTATAAAGTCTTGTTTCTACCCTAGGTCAACCTTATGCACTAACGGACAGAGAATCCGGTTGTGTGTAGGCTAGTAATGGTAACTCCGAGGTCTTCCCAAGAGTTATGTGGTGCGGATTATATCTAAGTCTAATGTCACTAATAAAAATAGAATTGATTGATTGATTGATTAAACTAAATGAAATGGAAAACAAAAGCAATTAAGTAAAGGTTGTGGGCACTAAGAGAAAAATGTGCTAACCTAATTACTCTTCCTATATCGCTTATGGTCATGTTCCCTATTAAACTAATTTCATGCTTTAGGTGGGGTGGACATATATCACTAGGTGCATATGGTCAATTTTCCTAGCCTATCTCCCCCGAATCCTGTCAGGAACCACAGGCACTACCCCATGCTAGTAAGCCGATGTACGGTAGATGAGTTTGAGTCATTAAGTGCCACTACATACTAGAATTATCTTTAATGGCCCGTTGTCACGATCCTAGGCCATTTATCTAACTTCTTAGGTTCATCAAACATCGGTAGGTGATCCTATGGTCAATTCGCACACAAGGCAGTATGGTCAGTTGTCATCCCTCCCATTTCCTCGCAATCCATCAGGCTAGTGTCCTATGGTCAATTCTTCTAGCCTACTAACTAAACTGGGGGTTTATTCCAATTTAAGCTAGCGTAACAAATACTACCGCATCTCAAAACTACCGAAACTAGAGGTTCTTAAGATAAACTAAGCATGCAGTTAAGAAAAGTACGGAAACATGATTAAAACAATATAGGAACCATAAGTAGGCTAGCACCAAAGGAGCTTAGCTGATCATATTAAATTCAACACTCGAAGTAATGTTTACAAAAGCCATGAATCCGAAATGTAAATGAAATGATGAAATGCTAAAACTTATGGTGATTGAGGTGTGATTTCTCCCTTGGAAAGGCTCTGTATGCTGCTGTAGAAGGGCCTCCTAAAAGGTCCCAACAATCTCTGACTTTATGTGTGAGAAAGTGGTATGTCAAAATGCAGAAATTAGGGTTGTATTTATAGGCCCGTTGAGAGTTATGGCATAACCCAGAAATGTGTTACGCCGTAACTAGTGTAATCTTATCAAGATCTGAAGGTTACGACATAATTGATGAAATGTTACGCCGTAACAATGATATTAGGGTTCTGTCTATGTCGTAATCTCCATGTGCGTTACGCCTTAGATAATTTCTCGGATCTCGGATTACTCTATTACGTCGTAATCCAAATGATGTGTTACGCCGTAAGTTAATTCTTGAGCTAGGACTACTCTTGTACACGTTGCTATGCCGTAAATCCAGAGTTGTGTTACGGCGTAGTCTTCAGATCTGAGGATTCATAAGACTTGTGTTTGTTACGGCGTAAACCATGCAATTTGTTATGCCGTAAACTCTTGATCATCGTTGACTTGGTCTTCTCAGTTGAAATCCTAGCTACGGCGTAGTTGAGAGATGATGTTACGCCGTAGCTTCTTCCAGCATACTTGGATTTGTCTATCTTTGCACGTTCTTTCCAATTTCCTCGTGTCTTTAGCTCCTATGCTCACTTGTAACCTATACAAAATATAAAGGAATCAAAGCATATATCCACATAATCATTTAATATAAATGAGCATAATAGGGGGAAATTGACACTTAAATATTAGGATTATTTGATGTCATCAAATATCCCCCCACTTGAACTCTACTTGCCCTCAAGTAGACCTTATTAGAAGTATTCTCAAAAAGATATCCCCCAATATTACACGGGAAATATGAATTTAAAAATATCCTATGCTAGAATTTCTCGAAGCCGAACACCTCACGAAATAGGGAACAAACACTCACTCTCTCTATAATCTAAGTGTCAATTTTCGGGGTGATCACTCATTGCTCAGTCATAGTATGTATTCTATCATAGGCTTGGTAGTTACATAAAACTCCCCCACTAGAGCTAAGGCCGGAACAACCCTCGAAAGCAACATTGGGTGAAAATATTTAAGGTTAAGGGTGTAGTGTAGTTACTAACATGCTACGGCAAAAGCCACAAAAGGCAATGGTACATGACCGGAACGCCGGGCAAGACACCAAGACCTGCTCGATTCCTTCACCTAAGCATGATTCACGACTTTAGGGTAGGAATAGACATGGGATATCACATAACGGGTGTAAAATGAAAAATATCAAGCAAATAGTCTAAGGCTACAACTAAGTCATCTTCATTTACCGTTCGCCTAAGGTCTAAACTTCGAAATGCAAGAACTGGATCATAGCAAGCAAATGTGCCATTAGAGGACGTCATTATGGGCACAAAACTTGGTCTTCATGTTGGTGTAGAAACAATCACCAACTCATATCTTCAAATGTGACCGAAGTGGCCTCTTCGATACTAATTCTTGATGAGCTCATAATCAGGGTGCTATACATAGGTGCACCACATATACAACTATCTACAAACAGAAATTCACATTTTTTCTACTAACAAAAAATAAACAATATGTACGTCCCCCCACTTGAGATGAACAATATACGAGGACTTAGGGGGCCTTCAAATGATCTTCAATGATGTGTCTTCGATGTAGGCGTGATTCCCGAATTCTTCCACTTAGACCACGAACTAGGGCTGATGAGGCGAAAAATGATCCATTTTTAAGGGGTCATTTAAGCCCAGAATTGAATTTATTTGATCAAATATTGCCATAAATCGTTCCTTTTGTGATTTTAGGTACTTTTGGAGTGAATTCTGGAAAAGGAAGCATTTTGGACGTTTTTGGAGCACAAAAGTGAAGAAAACGGCAAAGTCTTAATTTTCCTTGTTGGGTACAGTACCTGACGGCGTCAGAAAATCCTACATGACGGCGCCAAGAGGAAAAACAAGAGGTGAAGAGGATAGAGTCCATGACGGTCCAGAAGGTTTTTGCACTAGGGCATGACGGCGTCACCATAGGCCGTCATGACCCCATTACTCTTGACGGCCCAAAAGAAAAATACTCATGCCAGCGTCAGATCTGGATCTAGGCAATCTGATTTTATTATGGGCGGCGGGTTGACGGCATCAGAATTTTCTTCTTGACGCAGTCACCTTGGAAAATCTATATATACTTTTGTAATTTTCATTCATTAGGAGCGGACAATTTTAGGGACGACTTGAATAAACCCTAGCATGATTTTATCAGTATTTTCAAGGGTTTTCACCCCTTGAAACCTTTCATGTTCAATTAAGATAAGTATCCTTTCAATTCATTCAATATGTCTATGTGTTGTTTGAATGTATCTTACGCTTGTCTTGATTTTAACATGCTAGGCTAGATCTCTTGTGTGTTTGCTTAGATGTAGTGAAACCTAGATGTTGATTATAGGTTGATTGCTTGTTTATAGTTGTAATGGATGAATGATTTCGATGTTAGGCTTAAGAAAACTGGCAGACTTCCATAGTGTAACTTGCTTGAACGTCTTAAGAAGCATGAACCAATGCGTACTAGGTTTTTATGGTTGTATTTAATGCATGAGCGAATTCTAGTGATCCCATGTTAGGAGCTTCTTGCAGGCTCGACATAGGAGTGAAGTAGGAGCTTATAGAGTTGGGGAAGTACGTACGCCACCCCACGATTGGTATTAAGGAATATAACCCGTCATCCATGCAACTGTAACAAACTATCAACCTGCAAAAGATATCTAGGGGGTAATGAAATCTATGTAAACACAGTTTTCCCATTTATTGTTCACACCACTAGTTTAATTAGCTTTATTTACATTTCTGCTATTTTATTTTGATTGCATATTTAGTTATTGGGTTAGTTGACTAGCAACTAATTCCGCCCACTCATCTAAAACCCGAGATTTTACATGCTTTTATAAAAATATTAAAATACAAAAAGAATCATCCCTCACCTCTAGACCTAGTTTTTAGGCTTTCTAATCCTAGCGACACTATTCCTGAGTTGAACGATCAATCCCCCGGTACTTGTCACTATACTATACTACAACGATCTGGTACACTGCCTGGTGGGGGTTGTAAGCTTCTCGAGATCCCTCGAGAGGTAAAGCCTGGTGCAATTCCCACGCATCAAGTTTTTGGCGCCGCAGCCTGGGTAATAGTTATTTTCTCGGTTAGGATTTCTTTTTATTAGGTCTATTTGCTAGATTCCTTTTTAGTAAGATTTTATTTTTATTTTTAGGTTTTCTTTAGTCTATTTATTTCTTCGTGCCTTTGTTCGTAATCTTTACCATCCGACATCATGGAAGGTGGTAACATCTTTGAACCCATCAACCCACCACAACAAAACCACCAACAAAACCTACCACTAGCAAACCAACCTCTTAGGCCCTGAACCCTAGGAGAGTATTCCCGACCTAGCCACCAAGGCTATCGAAACACTATTGAGCTCACCCAAGGAGCCAATGTGTCCCCCTTGCGATCCGACACCATCCGGTTGGTGCAAAACGGATGTGCATTCCATGGACTTCGTTCCGAAGATCCTAATCAACATCTCAAGGACTTCCTTAAAATCATAGATTCTATAGACCTTGATGTTACAACTAGAGAGTCGACCTGATTACGCCTATTCCAATTCTCTCTACGTGATTAAGCTAGTCAATGGCTTGAACGTTTACCCGCGGGATCCATCACCTCATGGGATGATCTCACCACTCGTTTCCTTGCTCAAATTTTCCCACCAGGGAGAACTACCAAGCTTAGAAATGATATCTTGATGTTCTAACAACGTCAAGGTGAAACTCTATATGAAGCATGGACTCGTTTCAAGGACTTACTCCAAAAAGTCCCTCATCATGGCATAGATCTTTGGCTCCAAGTCCAAATCTTCTATGATCATATCGATCTCTCCACAAGGCGAACCATTGACCAATCGTCCGGTGGCAAGCTACATGATCTAAGTGTAGAAGAATCATGGGAACTCATAGAAGATCTTGCTCTCTATGACAATGAAAGTTGAAACCCCGTGATTTGAACAAAACGGTCAAGGCAATATCTTTGCCTTCGAACAATTCTAGCACTCCCGACCGTAGGATCATGGAACTTGAGGACCAAGTCAAGTTTCTCATGAAATCTTACGAAGCTCCTAAGCCTTCAAGCCAAGTGAACAAAATCACTTCTTCATGCGAATTATGTAGTGGTCCCCATGACACTCGTGATTGCGTGGAACTCCCCGGAACAGCTTTTGCGGACTACGCACCTTTGCGTACCGACGAAGCGGGAGATAAGTGGTACACTTTCAAACCCGAGCCAAACCCTTACGGTGATTCCTACAACCCTTCTTGGAAAAATCACCCGAACCTTAGGTGGTAACAAAACCAAAACAATTCTTCCAATCCGCCTAATCGTTACCAACCAAACGGTCCACCCTCCAACCGTACTTTCAACAACAATCCTTCTAATAACTATGGTAGTACCAACAATCTTGAAGGATTGATGTCCAAGTTTATGGCATCTTAAGAAGCTCGCATAGCTAAGTTTGAAACCGAATTCATTCAACAACAAACGGAGATGACCAATAAGATTGACAACGTGTTGAAAGCCCTCAACAACCAAGCGTTAACTACACCTAGGAAGGACACTAGGGACCCCAATAGCGGAATCCAAATTAAGGACCCCTCGTCATCCAAACACGTGCACTTTGTCAATGTTGTCGCCATTAAGCCAATAGATAAGGATATAGAAGAAAGTGACAAGGATGAAGTTGGGGTAGAAACCGAGATTAGGGATGAAATTAAGGAAGTTGAGGTTAATAAGGGAGAAAAGTTAGAGGAAGTAGAAAACGTAGAAAAGTACTTTGATAAGTTGCCCACCAAGGAAGAACGGGAATATCACAAGGATTTATTCAATGATCCCGCGACACCATATATCCTTGGTTCGCCCCTTATTAAAGTAGGTGATCCCTCTAACATCAACATACCATGCAACATTGGGCATATGCATGTATGGAAAGCTTATATCGATCCTAGGTCTCCTATAAACATCATGACTAGGACATATTATAATTGGGTAATGAAGAAGCAACTTGGTTATAGGATGATGCCCAACAAGAACTTGCTGAGTAATTTTGTAGGTAGAGTGAAAGGATTGCAGGTGATTGTCGGAAACTTCACTTATGAGACTGACTTTGTGGTAGTGGAGGATACTCGTCCGGTGATAGATGACTGCCTAAGTCAAGTAGTATTCGGAAAACCGTTCGTTGAGGCCTCTAAGATGAGTTATGATCCGACTCTAGGGATAGTTAGATAAAAGGAAGAGAATGATGATATTGCTTACCAAATGCCCTATAAGATTGAACAATTCCGCCTCCTATGAAACATAGAAAAGGAACACAAGCAAGCGGTTTACTATAGGAATGATGAGGATAGACGTAGAGGAGTAGAGTATGTTATGAATAGAATACTTGGTTTCTACAAAGAATGCTTGCAGCTAGGTCCGGAATACAAAACTAATATAGGAGATGACCTAGAGAGTGAAACCAAAGATGAGGTCACGTAATAGCCCATGACCTTGAGTCTAGCTACAAGACTCGTAAATAAAGAAAAGCGCTTCTTGGGAGGCAACCCATGCTTTGTGTGATTTTTATTTGTTTGATTGTTATTTGTTTCCGTATGCATGCTTTATTTTTATTGTTGGTAGATCATGTTTCAAAAATAAAATGGTGAAAATACTTTATTTTGTCGTTTGACTTAGTCTTAACTTCATCCAAAGGTATTTCGCAAAAAAATAAGTGTAAGGGGAAACCCCAAATATGTTTTTAAGAAACAAAATTGATCATGATTCTCCACAATATTTAATGGACATGTATATTCGTATTTGTTAGAGTCAAATGCTTGTATCGAGTCATAATGATGTTTTGCCGGATTTTCCAAGAAGTAGGACATAAGTTTTTCCAGAAATTTTCCGGAAACTTGACGTAAGGATTTCTACAGATCACTTCTGACGGCGTCAAGTGTAAAATTCTGGAAATTTTGCTAGTTTTGTTTTTCTAACGGAGTCTTAAAGTTTTTGCAAATTCTTTAGTTTTATAAAGTCCAGGAAATCTGCAAACATTCATTCCACAGGCATTATATCTTACATTGCTTTCTAGGATTTGTTAGTATATATAGATTGCCGCCGATTTTACGCGAGGTTGCCTTGTTTGTTTTCTCAGGTTTAACATGTTATGTATGACAAGAAGATGATTTATATTCTGGAAGGGAAGCTTTGAATGTTCATTTTCTTGGAGGAAGATTTAACCTTGTTACCACACTATCCACACCGAACAAATCAGGGGAGTATTTGATTTCATTCCTTTACCTATTTCACTTTTACATTCTTTAATTGAACATTGGGGACAATGTTCATCCTAAGTGTAAAGGGAGGGTAAATGATGATACCTTATAGGATACACTTTCACTTGAGTTTGTTTGTTTGATGGTAGGTGTGCAATAAAACTATGAGAAATACTTGTTAGTGTAATTTTAGCGCCAAATTTAAAATTTTTTACAACATTTAGGAGTGAAACTTTAGCCTTAGCAAGCGTCTCATGGATAGGAGTTGTATGACTAGCACAAAACCGTACCATTCAGAAAAATTTTTCACCCAAATATGTGAGGTACGCCTTTAGATTTGATAGGAAAAGCATTTACTTTTAGTGCTTACGAGTGTACCGGTAACATTTAGATTCTAGAACTTGCGTTAGTGATGCATCCCGAGACCGCTAGTGAGACTACATTCTTGTAGTAGGATTTACTACATGATAAGAGGCATTAGGATCACCCTTGTGTTAAACCCGTATCATAATTACTTGGCCATTTAAGTCATATTACTTGACTAGTTAAGTCAACTAATTTTTCCCACACCCTTAGCGTTGTACTCATTTTTAGTACATGAAACCCCTAGTACACCCCTCCGAGCCTATCTTTTCGTTTCTAACTTTAAGCATCTTACTTAAAGGAAGAATTTGTTACAACCCACTCAAATGTGCAACCAAATCGCCTTAGCCTTCCGTGTATGCACTCATCTTTAGTGCATTATTGTTATTTGTTTAAACCCTTAGTTAATTATCTAATTGATTACATGGTTGCTAAGTCGAGTCATATCCTTGTACATATTGTTTTGGGACGATTGGGACTCATGGGTAAAGTACTTGTGTTATGGAGTAATGGGGAAGAACATCATATTATTACCCCCATATGTGCGTTAATCTTAAAAGTACTCCAAGTGTTTTGATTATCTTAA